>JACAXG010000124.1:572778-1884533 GCA_018881555.1 Amblyornis subalaris | reverse complement strand
TGTCCTGTCCTATCCTGTCCTATCCTGTCCTATCCTGTCCTCTCCTCTCTTCTCCTCTCCTCTCCTCTCCTCTCCTCTCCTCTCCTCTCCTCTCCTCTCCTCTCCTCAATAAAGCAAGTCTCAGTTTGTGAAACATGTTACAGGGTGACCACTGGGCATAAGGACTTCTGACAGCCTGCCCAGAGCACCAGGAAACCTCAACACTTGCAGATCAGAAAACCTAGGAGCAACTCATTATTTAGCTGGCTCTTAGTAAGGACCAGGATTAGCCACATACTGCCATGTAAAAGCTCACCTTAACAGCTTCTGGAACAAACTACATCATATTGACTTTAGCTTAGTTTGTGTTCTCAAGCTGCAGCTGAAGACTTCAAATTTGTCAGCCATTCACCTGAAATAATTTACTGCTTCTTCTGAACTGTTACTTTCAATTACATCAGCGTGGCTTCACAGTCAGTGAAGCAGGCTGGCATCCTAAAAACACCAGACAGGCTGTAATGGCTTCTGAAACATTGTGTCTTATCACACCAACAAAATTCAAGAACAGGCACAGAAGAACAATACTTAAAATCTTACACATTATATACTTAAAGTGTTCTACAAGAACGGACTGTTTTCTCCACTCAGAATGCCCCTTTAGAGAAAGATCTCACATCAAGAACAGGAAGGCAAAGGATCCCAGTCTAGTTCTCTTCAAAGAGGTGATAATCTATTGGTTCCTCCACAAGACAAATTTCAGATTTTCCAGAAATGAAGCTGATGTTTTGGAACACAGAATGTACTAAACTACTTGCTTTATATAACCATAGACAGATTATTCTCCCATTACATCATCCGCAAAAGGTCACTGTAATGATACTTCTTTATGTTTCACATGGCATTAACAAAGGTTCAACTAAAAGGCCTCCTGGAAGTTAGCTTTTTTCTCCTTAGATGAGATTTTGATACCCAAGATAGTTCAACAAGTATAAACTCAAAGTTAAAATATTGAGCCTTTTTTTACTGTATACACAATTTAAATTATGCTAATATATAGAATGCTAATACAGTTTCTCAATTTTAGTCCTCTGAGATTATACCAGTAAAATATAAAGTCAAAAGAAAAATTAGTCAGACAATTTTTAATATATTTGGACCGTATAAAATAAAAGAACATAGTTCTACCTCTCTATACAGTTTACCTTGTGGGTTTTTGTTGGGTTTTTTCATATYTATGCATACACAGATGTTATAATACAAAAAATTGGCTTGAAAATCTGAACGTAGTAATAGAGAAATGAAATTTCACCTTTTAACACTAGAAACTGAAGAAATCTGAACTTTTTCAAGACTTATAGAACTCCACAAATTATTTCAAGCCACAAGATTCTTCTTGTATGGTTGTTTGGTGTTTAGTAGATAAAAAATTATATTTATCTGTAACTCTATTTAAGTACCTGTACTATCACTGTGACTGCAAACTCTCTCCCTCCTTCATGTCTTTTCATGTCTGCTACAGCTGGTCACCCCTGGCATAAATACTTTACAGGTTAAGAGTTTTATGCTTCTCCTGTCCTCAATTTTATCTTCTGCTCTCCATAAACTTCAACCTGCTCTCTCCCAGTCTTTGAGGAGGAATAACTTTTCTTTATACCTCATTCTGAGAAAGGGTTCAAAAAACGCAGTACTATAAAAAAACCCTAAAAATAACTAAACAAAGCCCTATTAAACTTCTAAAGCTTTTAATTTAACCCTCTACCTTTTAAAGATGTGAATTAACTTCCCTTCTTTCTTTTTCTTCTTTTTTTTTTTTTACATTTGCCAAACAAATAAAGTGATGTTTTGGATTTGGGTGGGGTTTTTTGTGATTTTTTTACTATATTCAGCAATTCGTTTATTCTAGCAAAGAGAAATTCTGCAACATTAACACTCCAAATATTTGCTGATCCCTACTGCCTTGCATTTATTACTACATACAAGTATTGTTTATTTAAATCCCTTAGAACCTCGTTTGTTTCCAGGTATGTAGGTAGATCAAGCTAAGTGGAGTAGAGAAAGGCTTTGAATTCTCTCTGAGATCAGAGGAAGAGGCCTCTGAAGAGGCTTCCATAGCAGAACTCCATACCCAGATCAACTGAGCAGCAATCCATCTCCTCAGGGAGTTCAGTGATTCCTCGGACAAAGTAAGTAACAGATAACAGTCTGCTCAAGTAGTCCCTTCCAGAAGCATCAAAAGCTCTATTTTGTTGTGTTTTGTCCAAAGATCAAGATGTGACGCCACAGAGCCACAGAAACCTGCACTACGAACAGAGAAAGCTTTATGCCAAACAGCATTTGAATTTATTTTATTAAAATATTTACCAAATAATAAACTTAAGCCAGAACTTGAAGAAATGAAGCATGGAAAAGGTAGTAGGAAAAATTAGAGGGTGATGATAGGAAAGGCATGCCCTGTGCAAATTAGGAGATTCCTCCACAGAGTTAATACACCATTTTTATATTTAAGAGAAAGGGCATTGATAAGACACATTTCAACAAAAATTAGGATTTGAATCTAAAGACAACTTTTCTCACTAGCTTCAGAAAGTGTTCGTATTTTGCCTTGGTTTCAGATTGAAATAAAAATCATGCAAAGGTTTAATAATTTTCATAAACTGGACTGATAAGATCCCCAGTTTCTGACAGCCAAGTAACTGGCTCAACGAGTGTCATCCCACAGATCACCTCGGTATCTTTCCTCCCCCACACCCTTTTTACCAAAGGGATAAAAAAATACAAGAGATCTGCAAGATATCATGCTTAACTTCATCCATTCAGGCAACAGGGGAAAACTTAATAACCAAAAAAAATCCCCCTCTCTTGAAACAGAGAAAATACAGATACTACAGAGATTGTATTTTACCTACTGGTGTCATACTAGGATCTGAAGAAGAAAAGCATTTTAGTCAAACAACAAAGCAACCCCTCGAACAACACAGAAAGGCTGGTCTCATTACTTCTTTCCTGGAACCGACTTACATTTAGACACAAGGTAGTTCTACTGTCTCTCCCTTTCAAGTACAACTTAGATTAAAAGCCAGTAACATTATACACTCAAGTGCTCCAAGTTAGTAAATGCTTAGAGTGTCTGCAGAACTTCACATTATTCCCCTATATTACATCATAACACAGTCTCTAATTATATGATCACTGTTTTAACTTTCTAGAGAGGAGACTGCATTACATTGTTTTCTTATCATTAATCAGTGATCATAAGTTTCCATGTCTTTCCCATTTGGCCAACCCAGAATACTTGAGTTTCAGTTTCCCTTACTAAAGTTTTAATTAAATTAAACAAACTGAAGTTATTCCTAAATATTCAAAATTGCTTCAATGAGATGAGGGAGTGGTGTAMCTTCCATTTTACAGACAGAGACAAAAAGTTAACAACCTAAAGTCCTCATTACGTCTAGAAGACTTGTTTTGTTCCTTTCTCCCTAGCTTTCCTTTCCAAAACACAGAACACTCAGCTTTGTGCTGCAGAGGTTCATACAATAGGTATCAGTGATGGCAAACATCAACATACTAAAACACACAAACACGCACTTTTCCATATAGGAAATGCCTGCAGACTTATGAGTGGGTAACATCATGAGTTAATATTGAAATAATTGAGAAATCTGGGGAAAAGGAAGATGTCATGCAATCACTAATTCAGGTAGAACACCTAAGTACTCAGCTAGCCACCAAGAGACCAAATGATGCTCTATCTGTATGTAAACGGGAGAAACACTTTTCCTTTCTGAACACCCACAAGAAAAAAAAAGGASAGCAAATTTAACTAGAATGCTTGAGACAGTATATTGATGGGGACCACAAAAAGTAGTACTGCCATATCAAGCTTTGCATTGTAGTTGTCAAATGCAAGCTATTAAACTCAATCTTCTTTGACAATGGAGAGAGATGAAAGTATTGGCCAATTTTCCCTTGCCAAGGAAAAAACCACAGCCCCTTCCTTGCATTTCTGGTTCACAGCACTCTTCTGGCACTGCCTACCTGAAYAGATCAGCTAAATTACCACTTAAATACCTTGGAGAAGGAGAAAAGAAGGCTTACAAGCAATTGTATGAGTAAGGCAACTCAAACACAAGTTTTTACAACAAAGCATCATTTATATCACATGGGCACACGTCAGATGTCCCTTGCTTTAAGACCTACATCTGTTCTCTCCTTAGACTTTTATTTTTAGCTAGCTATAGATAATCTCATATAAATACATCTGGCCCAGGAGAAATCAGCTGCAATATAGAAATTTTACTGAATGAAAAAAATTGTGGGGATTATTCTCTAGCTGCCCCTTCCCAGACAATCTCACTCTTCCCTTCCTCAAGATGGACTGGCCTCCACTGCCTCATGTGAGCAACTGAGACTTGATTCAAATACTATGACCGGGCTTACATGCCATCATTGTACTTTCAACAGTACAAACTCAGGTGTAACCTAAACTTTAAAGTCTAAGTACAAAAAGTTAAAGCCTTTAACTGTGGTGCACTTCCTAGTTGTCAAAAAGAATAATAGCTAAAAAAGTGAAWGTACACATCTCCTCTGTTATCCTCCACATCCTACTTGAAAGCAAATATAATTGAAAAACTATGTCTCACAAATGCAATTTCCAGTGTTGAATAATCAACAAACTCCAAAAAAACTACTGCAGTTAACATTAGAAAAAACTCCTCCAAACTATTAAATGCACCATTTAAATTCATTGTGCTAAATACTTTCTCATTCTGACAGAGTATTTTGAAGCCTGACTCATAGTTTGGATTACAGTACACAAGGCAGGCAACTGGAAATGGAAAAGCTAATGTCCATCAGCCTAGCTATTTTCTATATACTGTTTTTATATTAGCATTTCAAAGGATCTATGAATTAGAAATCAGCTATCTCCAGATGTGCAGTGGGACTCCAGTTACTCCAAAAAACCTCACCAATTATGTCAGGAAATCCAAGAAAAACTAATCAGTGCTTCCAAATTATTTAATGCAGTGTTAATGACTGTGTTATTATAGCTTGCAAAATGCTTCTTAAAATCACAAGTGATGATTTTAAAAGCTCACACAAACACACTTATGGCAATGCACACAGACTCATCTTAGGAACTGCTTCTTACATTGGCAGTCAGCACCCGTACTACAGCAGATTTTGTGTATTTTATCACACCCATTACAAAAAAAAAAAAAATCTCTTATTCTTCTGTTTCTCAAAACAAATAAGCAACATAAGGTTACAGTTTAGTTAGCCAGTGTTACCAGAAGCCAGGCAGAATATTCTTTTCTTGGTGAACGAGTGCTAGTACCCATTCATATTTTGGCACAAGCTAGTTCGTTAGCAGCTTTACAGTAAAAGCAGAACAGCAGCTTTCTGCAATAAAGACCTACTGGGTTATTTAAATATGAAGCACGTTCTGGACACTGAAGAAAAMATGGGAATATTTAGACATATTACAATTTTTCCTTATGATCTCTCAAAGCATGTAGTTGAATTCATCAGATAAACAAATGTATGCAGTCAAAACATAACTTATTTCCTTGGGAATAGCCTTCTGTTTTGCAGATGCATTAAGGGCTTTGAGTCTTAGAAGGAAGCATTTTGGAGAATGCTGAAGGTTAGATTTTGTTTTGTTTTCTCTGAATATTTGTTGCAGGGAATACAGGCTCTTGAGAAGAAATATGCTCTTTTGTCAGCCCTCATTTTTCCCAGCAGACAATAGCTGCTACTGTCCAGCGTTTAAATGACCTTTGCCTTGCCCTCCTACTTTGTTTCCCTTAGGAATGTCATTCATTCTTTTGTAACACATAGCAACTCATTATTGCCTTACTTTTTCCTGCCACTTTTGTTCTGGTCTTTAAAAGAGAACATATACACTGTTTCAGTCTAAGGAAAAAAAAATTGAAAAGAAAATCATTAGGACCTGGGAGAATGTCCAGAGACAAATACTCATGTTGTACTTCAGTGTAATCTGAGTTTTTACCAATAAACTTACCAAAAGTAGTTAGTGAACTAACTGTAGACACAATTGAATACTACACTGAATACAAAATTTAAGGATATTTCTATTTTCCCTCATTATCTATTCTCTCTCATTGCTCCCATATCTTCATCAACATTTCACCATGCATTCGTAAGGGAAAAGAGGTTGCTCCCCCAGCCATCTCAAACCAGTCTATATGTGATCTTTGTATATTCACACCTTTCCTTACAAAACCTGAATTTGTTTAGGAGAGACATAATCCTTATCTGCACTAATAGTTTCCACAACATATTCTCACCGTTGCCATTGCTGCTTCTGATACACTGGAACTGAAGAACAAAGGCAGACCTCCTGCTTTTGTAACACACCTGTGCAGCTAAATATCAGCAGAGACTGAACTTCTTTTAATAACCACTCCTCACGTATATAGACAGAGGTACAGTATGTTTCTTTGAAAATTTCTTTGAAAAAGTACCTGAAAAGAATAATTTCAACTTGAGAGTCTAAAGTACAAATGACCTTCAACTTCCTCAACAACTATACAAGAATAGCATTTTCACAGTCAGCAATACAGACTGATTACATTTTCCTTGACCACAGTTCTTTGCCTAGGAGTAGTAAAGATAACAGTAATAAAACAAAGAAGTATCCAAAGATTACTGTAAAGTGGCAGCCACAAAAGTGCAAAATTTTGAACTACTTTAGAACTCCTACATATTAAAATACACTTTGGCAATCAAACCTAACTCTCAGAAATACATAAAGAGGCAATAGAAAGCTTAAAATTAGTGTCTTGAATAATCCTCCTAAAAATAAACATTACATGGAAACAGTTACAAAAACTTACTGTTACAAAAATGATACAAAACATTATAAACAACACATTGACAATTTAGTTAACCCAGTGAGATAGGCACAATTGAAACCACTGTCGAAACCAAAAAAGGTTTCTAGAGGATGTGGATGAGGCAACACTAAAATGATTGAAAATTACAACTATCTACCGTGAACCAGCAACCCTGGAGAGAAAAATATTTCTTCGCCTTCTCTTTTAGTTCACCAGATTATTTCTCCCCATGCCGGTGCTATGCACTAGCAAGAAAAATGAAGTCTTTGTTTCTAATTTTCCTTTTATTTATAGTTCTGTGCCTCCAAGAGCCCACAGTCTCATGCAATGAAAACTGCCACTGGAAACATTGCAACATCACATCAAATCACACAATGAGTTACTTCCATATCACCTCCAAGTGCTTGCTGTGGAAAACCAGAGGTGTCTTCTATAAAAGGGTAGCTGACATGCTGCACATGGTATTTCATTCTTTATGCTTTTTCTTTTCTGATTTTTTCAATCCCACTTAATAACCCAGCTGCCAGTCACCATGCCAGTCACCRGTGAGAGGGTTTCACATGTTAGCTGGTTCCTGCCTAACACTGGGATTTAAAACGGGCCCTCCAGCAATCCATCCCTCAATTCGGATCATCTCAACTTTTGCAAACAAGTAAGTGCAAAGATCAGCCCAAATTATTTACAGCTTTGCCAACTGGCTCCTCATTCCTCAGGCTGAAATCCTTGGCAGTTTAGCAGAGCTGCTCTTCTTGTCTGCCTTCCAGCTGCCTGCTGGGATGAGCAATATTTACCATCTTCCTCTTCAATCAGAGGGCAACAAATAACAGCGTGAGTTAAAAGGGGACCAATTCCCGTTCCGGCAGGAGTATTTGAACTACTGTCTTCAGGGAAAAAACTCAAATAGCCTCCTACGTACTCACCAAAACTCAATGTAAGAGTAGCTTTCATCTTTTAGATGCAACAGTGAAAAGCTCCAGCCACTTCAGAGGAGAAGCAGTCAACAGCCTAACAGTGTGTGTCTTCTCCAGAGCCCAGCTGCAGGCAGCACACAAATCTGCTCTGCTGCGAGTTTTCTTTCTGGAAAACCATCCAGCATTTCAATGCTGTAACACAATAATGTGAGTCACTCTCTTTGAGGGCATGCTTTTATTTCAGACTAACAGGAAAAAAAAAATTTACATTTTACAATTATAGTCTTAAATTTTATGTTCATAGATGAACATTTAGGATTAGATATGCACAGGCTTAAGTGCTTAAAAAACAGTGTCAAGGACATGTAGGAGGAAGGTTCAAGGGGTGATTATACCCCCTCCTGCAACTAAAGACAACTCTGCCTAGCTAGTGAAGTTTCAGTCCTCTTTTTAGCATGCAGATGAGAGAGGATCAAACTCCTCTTAAATAATACTGCTTTTACAAGTTGATATGGCTTACACATTGATCATTTGATTTCATTCAATCAAAACCAATTTTTTTAAAAAAAATTTTTAAAAATTCTTACAAATTCTTCTCTGCACAACTAAATGTGTAAGGTAACTTACACACAATCCATGAGACAAACAATAATTCCAATCATGTTAATATGATTTAAATTCCACTCAATTTTTTGACTGCACAAGCTATGGACAATTTATACAGTTTTCTCATTAAAGTATCCCATCTATTCTAACTATCTCTAACGACAGGTTTTTGGCTAACACCGGATGACAAATGTGAACTAAAACCACAAGAATGTCTAATTAAGAAGAACTGGAAAACAATGAAATCAATTTCAGTTTGCCTTATTCTTTTACTAAAACAGGTACTTTTAAAGTAAAACACTGGAGAAAAGTAAAAATGAAGTTTACTGCGTCACAATATGTTACAATAACTAACAAATTGAAACTTGAGAAAATAATTGAAAAAGTCAACCTATTTTAGACTTGCTTGCTACAAGTCCCTAAAAGGGACAAAACAAGCCTGCTCTAAACGGGCAAGTTGATAGCATCATGCATACAGCTGATAGACCATACACTTTTCCCATGTTTCAATAGAACTAAGACTTAAGAATAAATTTTAAGGGGAAAAACCCCTTCATATTTGAATTTCTTAATTTAAAAGTGATATTTACCCTAAAAAAATGTAGTCAAATGTGGAAGTTGTTGAAAAAGTTATGCATTTTGGTTATTATGGGGCTTTACTTCAAGCAGCAAATCAGCCTAAAAAAAACCACTCTCAGTTTAAGCAAAAATATTCGATGCCACAGTTCATGATTTACATTTGCTGTATCAAAATTTGCCTAAAGCYACCCAAAACATGTTCTCCTGTTCCTATTTTAGATATTTGTAGTAACTCATAATAACATGAGATGCTAATAGCTAGACTTCAAATAAGGAGAGCAAAACCTTTGCATTTTAACAGTTGTGATTATTAGTAGCACCAGAACATAATGCTACTTGTGGTCTCTCTGATCACTTGAACAAAATTTGACTGGATGTTTAACATCACCCTCTGAAATGATGCATACACAGTAAATTTTAGGAAACATTATACTACAGAATTTTTACAACTAATGTGCTAATGTACACAATTGGTTAATTCAACTCTTTCTATTCCACAGGACAAGACTATCTAAACTTAACCTCCAGATTTCATTAATTCGCCCAAAGTAAAGCATTGAGCTCTGTGGGGATATCATGTTTATTAACTATTAATTCAAGAATAGCTGTACTTCAAAAGAAGCACCATGCTAAGGAGAAAAAACTCCTATTTGTATACATGGTAGCAAACCAGTTAGAAGAAACCTGTATATCTACCATATGTCTTAGGAAACACTCATTATAAAGTTAAATTAATACAACAAAATTTTTAAAAATATGAAGAAACTAAACAGAACTTTGATTTCATTCTAGTATGTATTATAACATGGAAAACTTGATGTTGAAACTATAGTTACTATACTTAAATTACAACATGCTCTGTAGTGATTTATTATGTACTTCTCTAAGCTTCTATCAATCTCCGCAGACTAAACAAAAACACACATGTATCCAAGGTTTTAAAAACTGTATTATAAGATCATATAATGCCAGTAATTAAGGACCACACATGAAAAAGGCTAAAGACAAGACTCTATGCTAGTGTAACTACAACTTTCTGAAGTGAATACTCAACTGCATATTACTAAAGCTGTACACATACAGCTAGAATAAGAAAAAGACCATTTTTCTGTTGACTGAATGCATAATACTTAAACATTAATTTTAAAAAAAATCACAAACACAGCATGCTATACAGGTAATCTAATTTATGCTAAAAAAATCGGATTCATATTGCTGTAATCTACAGGGAGTTGGTAATCAATTTTCCCAAGACTTGTCTATGTTCTTTTAATATTCTGTTTGCCATTGGGAAATTTCTATTCATTCCATTTCATCAGTACAATAATCTCCATTTCAACAAGTGTGTAGATACAATCTTAAAAAACTCATCTATGAATAAGCAACCTTAATTYCTTGTATTATAGAGTTCAAGAGCAGCATACATAATTTAAAAAATACCACACAATATTCTAGCGTAAACACAATCACTATGCAGTACTTCCATGTTTGAGATTTCTTATCACACCCACAAAGAAGTTCTAAATGTGATAGAAACCAAATGTTTTGTAGTACACAAATTATACATGCTCATTTCACTAAAAAAGAGATATGCAGGGTCTCTCAAAAGAGAAAAATCCAATAGAAAACAGATCTGCTCCACTCACTAGGTAAAAAAAAATATTTTTTTAAAATCAAATTAGGCCTCAAAATACAATTAGAAATATCATGTCCAAAAACCAGCTCTGATTCTGTTTGCTACTACCACCACCTAACTCACAGCAATGCAAGTCCACTACTGAAATCAGTAATCTGTAATTTCCAAAAGAACCCATTGAATCACAGAATGGTTTGGGTTGGAAGGGACCTTCAAGATCATTTAGTTACAACCTCTCTGCCATTGGCAGGCACACTTTCACTAGACCAGGTTGCTTAAACCCCCATTCAATCTGGCCCTGAACACATCCAGGGATGGGTCATCTACAGCTTCTCTGGGCAATCTGTTCCAGTGCCTCACTAACCTCACAGCAGAGAATTTCATCCTGATATCCAATCTAAACTGACTCAGTTTGAAGACATTCCCCCTTGTCCTATTACTCCACGCCCTTGTAAAAAGTCCCTCTCCAACTCTCTTGTAGGCTCCTTTCACGTACTGGAAGGTTGCTCTAAGGTCTCCCTGGAGTCTTCTCTTGTCCAGACTGAACCACCACAATTCTCTCAGCTTGTCTTCATAGGAAAGGTCTTTCTGGCCTCTGATCATAAAAAAAAATAAATACCTGTTTGTGTAAAACAGTAGTACTTTCAACCTTTGTTTCAGGCGTAATGATTTTTTGTTTAAAATTTACCATGAAAGAAAGCACATTTAATGCATTTAATAAATGAAAAATAATTTACTTTGGCAAGCTTTCTGTAAATTACAACAACTGAGATATTTAGTTGCATAAGCTAGAGATGTTTCCTCATTCCAATATCTAAATGCAGCACGAGATGATTTCTGACTCCCCCTAATCTTACACATCAAGTAAATAAGCAGTGGAAAAAGTTTTTTTAAAAAGGGAAAAAATATTATTATATTAATTTCACAGATCAAGAACTAAATACTAATTCAACCTCTCTGGAAGACATTATTACAGCACCTAAAATGTTATCACTTCTATTTTCTACTCCACTTTCCTGCTGAAGATTATAGTCCATTTGACAAGGACAATAGGAAAAAACCCCATGTGCTAGCTCATCAGCAGGCATAGTTCATAACCTGCCCATTAGCCTAAGCTGACTTTGTCAGTAACCTTCAGCAGAAGACAGGAGTGATAACAGTTGAAATTGCTACAGATAAACCTATCAAAGATCATGATTCAGCCCACAGAAACTACGTGATTTGCCCAGTGTCATATACTCAGCTTAAGAGCTGGAACTTAACAGTAGCTTACAGTCATAACTACAAGATAGCTTTCATTAATGCATTATTAATGCATTTTATTATTGAGGGCAAAAAATGAAGTTTCTGAATTCATCTTGTAAATTTCAGATTTTTCCGAGTGCTGCCAGTCCTTCCTTCTTTTCCGTAATGTCCAACTCCACCCAAGCCTACAAAGAGTTAGAAAAATTCCACAGTTTATCTAAAATACTCTCTCTGGCAACATACAATTTTTTCAAATTCATGTATTTTCGTACGGCTGGGCTGGGGAGCAACCTTGACCACAGAAACCTAAACTGAAAGAATACTGCTAGATTTGGTCTAGAGCACTGATACAAGCTCATCTCTTCCAGCAAATTCAGTTGGAGTTGATTCTTTGTACCCATGGTAGTATGCTTATTTTGCCTTTCTTTTAAAAAGTATGAGTCCATCAGCAAAGAAAAAACCCAGCCTGATAAGTAGAAACTAAAAAAAGGGCCTTAGCTGTAGATAAACAGTTATACAACCACCATGAAGGAGGTTTCAGAATATAGCATTGGACAAAGATTAACTTCGCTTAGTATTTCTGTTTTCATATGGTCATGAAACAAATAAAAAAAAGGCATTTCTCACTAAGGAAATATCTAATTTCATGACATATTTTGTGATTTGCAAGTACATGATTTGTAATACATGTACTTGAGCTTACCACAGTAAAAGGATACCTGAGATGGTTATCTATCTATACTGGCTTCTCAAACAGTAAAAGAACAAAGAAAACAGCACCATATAAAGACCCCCAACCACCATGTGTAGCACTAGAAAGGTCCCTGCACTTACATAAAACCAAATAATGCAAGAAAACTGCCAATATCATAGGAAATAGAAGACTATAGGACAGATAATGTATTAACAAGTACCTTGTATATGTAACATTGGCTGAACACATAATATACCAATATTTATGAATGTATGAATACAATGATTACTAAATATAGTGGTATACTGATAGTGTTGCTGTGCCTCCATCTTCACATACACACTGAAGTGAAAACAACTTCCTAGTACAACCTACTATTTGTTCAAAAGGAAATAATGAGTGTCATCCTACCTCTAAAAACATGTTATTTTCACGGTTTGCTATACTTATTGCAATGGACAAYAGGAGAAGCTACTCTGGGAAGAGGGTTTAGCAGAGGAGGAAAAAAGAAATGTGTGGTATGTAAAACGCATCTTGACTACAGGAGACAGTCTTGTGAATCAGATTCAATTTAACTCTCTTTGTTCCACTCAAATGTACTTGTTGGGAACAACAGGCCTCAACTCCCCACCTGCTGAAAACAGGATCTAAATGGTAATCCAATTCACTGAATGTATTTCAGAAAGTATTTTTGTATCATAATGTAATCTTTCCACTAACGGCTCAGACTCCAACGGCAAGAAAAAAAACACCAGGAAAAAATGGCAAAACTAATAAACGATTATTTGTTATCACTCTTCTCCATAAAAACTTATGAATATTTGAATCAGTTATTTTATAAAGAAATATAACTTGCCATAAATTTATCCACCAAGCGAACGACTATTAAGAAACTAAAAAATTCTTATTTGATAATACCTTATTTGCTTTTTCCACCGTTTACAGAATGTGTACGCTGAAACTAATTTTCAGTATCTTCACTTCAGTTATACACTTACAGAAAACAAGAAATACTAATTTTTCCACTACAGAAATTAATACTTTCCCACCACCATTAAAGTTATACATTTTAAGAGACATGTTTAGGTTATGTATTAAGATGTAACAAAGACCTGTAATCTTGATGGATCCAGTGGCTCTTTCCTTATTTATACCACTGAGGACTGCAGTCAACCCTATTTCACAGCCTACTTCATCTACRTATTAATTTATAAAAAAGACCAATCCATTCAAGATGAAGGCATCAATTTGCATAGTCAATCACTGCCACACCCCAGAATAATTTAGSGACAGGAATTACAGAATAGCTCATTGCTCCTCTCCCAGTAATTTCTAAAATAATTTGTGAGTCGGAAATATTACTAAAAGAAGCAATTTCTACAGTAGCTTGGAATCCTAAGATCTCTCTGACACATCATGTTTTCATAAAAGAAAGATTTCTCCCCCACATATGTCAATGACTATTTAATCTCACATTATTTTATATTATCCAATATTGAGTGTTAAAAGGTTTATAGTAAAATAAGCTTAAATCAATTTGGAGTATTGAAATTAAAAATTATTGTTGAATTCTACACGTAACGTAAGTTATCTTAAAAAAAAAAAGATGGAAAGGAGACTCGGAGCACCACGTGGCACTGACTTGTTCACCCAGCCAGCATGCTGACAGCTCTTTCCCTTCCACTTTCTCTTTGAGTTAATGAAATAGGCTGATTTTCATCTGRGAAATCCAGGTTAAACTAAGTACTGACAATCATTGAAAATTTGTTTTCTTAAAACTGTGCCTTCTAAAGTCATTGAGATGCTTTTTAAGAAGCAAGAGAGACAAAAAGCTCAAAATTTTAAAACCCCAATAAAAATAATTTTCTCACTGTGAGTCAAAACCTGCTTAACAYATAAAGAATTTTGGTAACATTTAACCTACAATCTCTATTCAGGCTACAGATGATCTTTAGCTATGGCTAAAGGCTTTTGTGCCTGACTAAAAATTTCACTTTTTACTTACTTTATATCTGTTTCAACTATATTACATCAGAATTTTAGTATACTGTCACCAGTGGCACTTACAACATTCACCACRTTGAGCATTTAAAGCAATTTCACCTTTGAGAAATTAAGGAAAGAAAACCATCCTTCATGCTGATTTGGAGGCCTTTGTTGTAAAGTAATACTAAATGTAGCAGATCCTGGATCAAGAGATGCATATTAGCCCTGGTGGTTGTCTTACACCCTGTGCATTTTCTACTGACCTTTCGCAATTGACTAAAATAATTATTTTTCTTTTTCTGGCATGGCCTGCACAAGAGAGTAGAGGTGACTTAGAGCTCTTCAGCCTGTAGCTGGGTGGATAGTGCCCATTTCCACAAAAAAGAGCCGAAGAGACTACAGCCCCACAAACTGAGAATAAAAGGTCTGTGTATTTTGGGAAGTACTCAAGACACTGAAATATTGGGTAGGGTTTTTTTGCTGTTGTTATTTTAAGTGACTGCCCTATTTTAGGSGGAGTTTTTTGTTTTTGAGGAAAAAATAACTTTTGAAGGAATTCTCAACATAACCATTTCACTCTAGGAGAGGATTTCATACTGTGAATATCAGTGAACTAGTCTTCTGCAATTCAGAATTAGCCCACTCACTGTGGAGAGGCAGGATTTCAGACACATGCTATTTTTCAGAGGTACCTATGGGCTCCCTGCAGTGGGTCTATTTGGAATACCAGTCATCAGGAAACCAAAATCACAGCTCAAGTATGTAATTAAAGCTGCAGTATCTAGCATCTTAACAGCCACGTTTTCGCCAGTCTAGCAAAAGACCATAAGAATATAAACACAATTGGGTCAGAGAAACGAATTTGATGTCACCTACCCAACTGTAAAAACAGGTTTCTGCAGAAGAGTGTATGGGATAAATATCTTCCTGCTGCAAAAAATATGCCTAAAATTAGTTTCAGAAAATAGCATTTAAATTAATATCTCTCACTAATAATTGTCATGGAAAGCACACTGAATTTCAACAAGAACAAGCATGAGGCAAGGCTTCCATTAATAAACTTTATCATTAAATCTACTACGATTAAGTCTACACTCACAAAGGCTACTGCTTATTAACAGATCTTTCTCATCTCAGCAATATATTAGCTTAAGAGATAGATGAACAGCTTATTTTTACTGTTAAAGTGCTGGAGGCTACACTTAGTTTTTGACAGTCACAGCAGTTCTGATGTGCCTTGGTGGCACATTTCACTGCAGTGTTATCGCTACAAACTGGAAAATCCAAACACTAAAAACACACACAGGAAAACGCTGGTGGATATGCTTAGCATTTAACAGTCTTGTCTATTCAAGGGTGATTCACTTCAGAGCAGCTTCCAGCACAACATCACTTAGCGTAAGAATTTCTCCTAATTTTGCCAGCCCTGGACTAAGCAACATCTAAAGCAGAGTAGTGATGTAAGCTAGACTCCAGTGTTTCGGGTTCCACCTCCAGCCAAGAACAGCCTGGGTCATACACTGGTAATAACCTTGGCAGCACTCTCCTCTGCTTCCATCACTGCCAATACTAATGAAACAAAACTAGACGCAAGAGGTTTCTTAGAAACTTCGTGTTAATGCTGCCTGGCTGGAACTATCTGTAATGCTTGTACTAATTATCCCTGAGTAGATTAGACCAGAGAGTGCCAAGCAAGCCCAGCAGTCCTTTCTGAGCACACTGCTGGGTGACCACATTTCCAAACTCAAAATTATATTAAATGGTTGACACCAACAGAAATTGCAACAAAGCCATGAGTTTAAAAATCATTATAGCTACAATAAGACAATCATTACTGACGCACACTGATTACAAGAGATTAAAAGTATATAAACTGAAGCAATACAATACAAAAGTAATTCACATAAATAAAAAATAAGCAGGCAATATATAAAAAAGTAGTTTTATTTTTAAAAGGGTAAGCAGTAAAATACACCCATAAAAATCCCAGTTTTGCATTTTATTTGAAATATTGCACAGAGTAAATGAAGAATGTTCAGAGAACAAAGGGATGGTTTCTACACACCAGCAGTTCAGCTTTCTAGTGCCAACATTTTATATAGCCCATTACAGGCCCTTTTATTCCCTCATCCGCATGCGTCAAGTAGAACAGTTAGCCTTCAACTAGAGCCATAATGAGTATGTACTTGTACTTCTCAATAATACTACGTTTGTAGAGCCTCAGTTGTTCTCTCTCCTTGGAGGTAGAAGATTGAGGTTCTATTTTACTTTTGCAAAAAAGAAACAAAGTAGTATTAAACTGCTCAGTGATTCTTCCTAAATACAGATTTACTACTTAAGCTTTCAAACACTTTGTGCTGTAACACAAAGCACACAAAATTTAATCTTTTTTTTCCTCTACCACCTAGAAAGAACATACCTGAATAGGAAAAAGTGAAAGGCTAGATGCAATGTGCAAGGTCATAAGAAAAATTGAAGTCCACATAAATCTCAATGCACTTAGTTATTAGTATTTTTAAGGGAATAACAGTAAACTAAAATCACTGCTTTTGTTATTTTTTCTTTCAAATTCAATAGCAGACATTTAATCCCCACAGGATCACAGAGATACAGCGTACCTGAAATGTAATATTCAAAGTTATGTATACTTCTAAAGCTGTCATTTTAAAAGCAATTTAACTTGTGAAAAAAAACCTTAATATATGATTTGCCAAATATTAGTTTCTTTCAAAACAATTATGCTCCGACATCTGAAAGCTTATCCCAAGAGATACTATTTTCTCATTAGAAACAGAAGTCAGAAACAAACAATTTTCTCCTAAATTAATCTCATCTTTACATAAGGAAAATGAGAAGAGAAATATCACAGCTAAGCCAACACAAACAACAAATGTTATGTTCCTCATCTGATAGTCAAAAAGGAGAGGAAAACCACACTTTGAGCCATGGTTAATTATGTGCTTTCTAGACAAAATATGCAATCAGAATTATTTTATCGCATCAAATTATTCACTGTGGATACAAACAAGGAGATTAAGAAAAAAAGAAAAAAGGTGCTATTTCCATAAAAAGCATCATTCATACCTGCAATACATGCTCCAACATGGCATGAGATCTAACCACCAAACCACAGATGTCTCGGCATGGATTTCCCCTAACCTCTATTAGAGCACTGAAAGGGATGGCAAAACAATCCTCTGGCTCAGTGACCCACGCACTTGCCTGGGATGTGAACAGTTGGATTTTAATCCTTTTTCCAGCGAATATTTTATTTTCACAGAGTGGAACAACTTCAGTTTGTTCCCATTTAGAAAGGAGGCCAAAAGTCTACATGATTAAGCCACTACAATCACTGGTACCAATCTTCACAGTATGTTAAATACTGAACCAAAGGCTGGCTTACCTTAATTAAGGTGATTCACTTAAGGCAAATTTAATGCATACTGACAAAATGACAAAACAGAAAAAAACATGGGACTCCTGTAACCAGTGCTATTTTTTTCAATGCCTTTTGCAAAGACAAACAAAAATCAGAGAGATAAAGTACAGAGTATTTGTTAGCCCTCTATCTAAACAGCTAGCCAGCATTCCTAGGTCCTTGCCAGCTCACCTTTGTTAGAAAGACAAAATGAAAATAGTATTTACCACAAATATTCATAAAATCATGATTCTCCAAAACTAATACGACCAAGAAACAGCAATTACTGTGCTCCCTAGCGTGTTGTCTGTTGCCTTGATGGTTCATGCAAAGCTCTGATGCTTTTCTTCCTTCTTGTTAACCCTCTCTCCAAAATTCCATTTTTCTTCAGGCTCTCACCAATGACCCAGCTCTGGTATTTATGGTCAGTTTTATCAGTCTTCATAGGGTAGTCTCCCCTGTTCCAGACTTACTCTGCTGATCAGTGCCTTTAGCAGCAGCTTTATTGCTTCAGCTACCAAAGGAACACTAAGACCAGTGTCCCTCTAATGAAGGATATCTACTGCACTAACTGATTTTTACCAGATCTGTTTTTATGGAAGTCATTAACACTCCTCTGTATTACAACAGAATATTTTCCAATGTATATTTTAATAGCAAATTTCAAAACTGCAATTTTATTTCTATAGCTACAAGACCCTGAAAAATATAAACACAGTGAGTGTTTACGTAAGACCACTTTGGACAGACTTCATCCATTAAATTTTATATGCTGAATAGAAGAAAGAAATCTGCAAAAAGTATTCTTGTTTCAAAACACAGCACAAATCAAATGCTATTTCATCCACCAAGTACCACCACTAAGACATTCAAATTCATTTATTCTAATAAAAGCCAACTACCTTCTCCAAAAACAAAGCACAGTTTGGCATCTAATGGTATGTTCAGCCTAAACTTCAATAATTGGAATCCACACCCAAAACCAGAGCTCTGTGATGCTGACAAAGCCCCAACATTTGAATTCTGTTTGGTGCCAAGTTTGGTATTCCTTTGTAAAAGCAAAGGGTTTTCATTGAATCAAAAAGCCACACTCTCACAAAAATTTCATTGTCTCTACCTCTTTCCCAAAAATGAAACACACGGAAAGAATACGAATCTCAGTTTTTAAACATATTTATGCATTCAAACCTAGAAAACTAGTGCATTCCTTGATTTTGGGTTATATGAAATCTTGCAAACTCTTACTAACGTTCTAGCTTTGAGCACCAGAAGTACGTGACTTCCCAAGAATTAGATGCTGTTCCTAGGAAGGTGTGGGGTGCTGACCTTACATTGCAAGTAGCAGTTAGAAGAGAGAGCACGATGATTTCCTAAATGAGACTGAAGCCAATGTCCAGATATGAGGGTGAAGTTATCTGTTTAAGCACACAGAGGATTTCTCCAACATCATAAGGTATCTTATGCAAGCAAAAGTTACCAATTCCCGAAAGCAGCTACTTTAAGGTTTGCTTGAAACACACAATTTGGAATACTTTGCTTTCCATTTACTGTAGGTGAGACTGTGCTGTGGTTACTGCATACTGGGCTAAAAGGTTTTTTGAGCTCTAAGACGTGTCTAATTACAATGACCAAGTTAGTACTTCTGTTTGATTCTGATAAATTACCTTGAACATCAATCTGGCTATGTGCAACTGGGCTCCAATCTGACTGTATCTAAGTGAAGCAGCACTGAAATCCCTTGTAAGAAGATGAAAAATTTCACACACACAGAGGTTTCTTCCAAGGACTGTATGTACCTCTGAATATTTTAAGTCCATATCCTTCCGTCTCTGCAAGTACAAAACGGGTTCTAAAATAATTTTATTTCTTTTTTAACCATTTCTAATATAAGCTCTTACTTGTGAACTGAGCAATACATTCCAGACAAAAATATACACCCACCAAGGCAACCACAGCCTACAAAACCCAAGAAAACAGGCACAAACTTCATCAACCAATCCCTCTCATTAACTCATGTAACTCCCATCAACATCAAAAAATAAGGAACTGTGTGGTAGAGCCTAACTGCAGACATTCCAAAATCTCTAAAAGGAATAAGGGTGCAACATTACATAAAATTTTACTCAGAGAATATTTTAAAAATGGCACTTAATGTTTTATGTAAAATTCCGTGATTGCTGCAAGGAAAAAAAGACACAAACAATTCCTGACAGTTGAGCAGGTTTAACTCATACCCCCTTCTTCCTTGGATTCCTTTAGTGCAAACTCAGAAAATTTGTAACAATTATTACACTTTAAAAAAAAAGTCTCCCTATCAATTACTATGTATGCAATTATGAATATTCCTTATTTAACTGGGTAAGATGTACTATTTAATATTTTATTTTTAAATAAATAAAATCACTCCGCCTTTGTACAGACTGTGGAGAATAATCAGTTTCTCTTCTATGCCATTTAAAATAAATTCTGATGTCTTTCATGCTGTTCCATTAATGGTAGGGTGATAAAAAAACAAAATAGGAAAACATAAATGACATCGGTTCCCTGTTGCAAGCAATGCAATTCTGAATAGAATAGATGAAAAAGTATGATTTCCTGAGTAAAGAGCATAAATCCACAACAGGAGCTGAAGTTAGAAATAAGTTTTCCTTGACTCTTGTGTTTCTTTCTGGGTTCAGAGGTTTCAGTACAAGAAGATAAACATTTATTTAAATTGTAAACCACTTTGGGAAGCCATTTCCAGAAACAGCCCAATAGTTATTCTATTTGTGCACTGAAAAACCAATTCCCTTATTAGTTAAAGTAAAAGTAAACACAAATTCCCCCTACAGAACAAAAATAATGGATTTTGAAAAAAAAGTTCTGGAAAGATAGTTTTCCTTTTAATGGTATTACAGAAAGGTGAGCTGCTCCAACAGACTCAAACCATACTGAAAATATTCCATTATTTTGCTTGGAGAACACGTACCGTAAAATTCATTCTTCTTATTGACATGACTGAATTCAAAAGAATAGATTGCGACTATGCTCTGTAATGCTTGTATGATGTTTAAATCCTTATTTTCAGCTATTACTAGCTGAAGGAATAGGCAAAAGACTGAGGAAACATGGAAACCAGATGAAAGAAAATACCGTCAAATCAGAATAGTCACAGATGACATTTATTTTTTCTTCCTTCTTTGAGAATCTTTTTCAATTTGCCAGCAATTCCCAGGACACTAGCCCACCTCTACCTATATTCTGAGCTCATTGAACAAAATATTAAAATTTGTAGCTTTATTGGTTCTATAAGAACAATGAGAATACATTATTAGTAAAATGGACATTTTCAGAATCCTGTGAAGAATCTCAAAGTTCTTGAGAGATACGCCAGAAATAATCCTCAAAGTCCTGAATGGAAGTTCTTCGACCATTTTGGAACTGTACTATCCTAAATGTCACATAATATGTGACACACTATTACAAAATAAACACTGAAAAATAAAATACACAGTATTCAAATACACACATACTGAAGGAAACAAGAAGGCATGTGAGTCAACACACTGAAATTTTTTTCTCGCCTCTTGTCTAGCCAACTCCTTCATAGGAACATTTCTATTTTGATGCTCTCCAAAACTTTCCTCAAACATCAAGCTACGTCTTCAACTAGTTCCTGCAGCACTTCCCCCTCACCAAGTCTCTAATTCAATTCCAGTGAGCCAAGAGTAATTTGCTTGATCCCATTTCCTATGTAATATTTTATCTAATTGCTCTACAGCTATGTTCTAAATCTACCATCATAGTTTGTTTTCTTTCAACACCACTATCTCTCTTCCTCCCTTATTACTTGACCTATTGGATCTTTATCACCCACCAGTACTGAAATTTCTCTGCTTTTCAGCCATCTCCTCCCAGAGGCCTTCTCCCACCCTTTCACGGAGATAAGTGATTGTTTTCATGCCTCAAGGCTAACTGTGTGCTCAACTCTTCTGTCACCCTCTCCAAACACAGGGTCACCCTCCCCATTTCCGGGACCTAGTTTGCATCCTACATTGGAACAAGTTCCCCAGGGAAGTGTGGAATCACCACCCCTGGAGGTGTTCAAAAAACAAGTAGATGTGGCACTTCATGATACGGCTTAGTATTCACTCAAAAGTTGGACTTAATGATCTTGGAGGACTTTTCCAACATTAATGATTCTTTGATCCACTTCCTCTGATCCTACTCTGGTGGTGTGTGAACACGTCTGGCAGGAATCCTCATGTTAGGCTAAATTCTTCCACTACATGAGGCTTCTTTTTAATTCCTCCAGCTCCACTACCTCAAGAGTTCTACTCAGGAGACAGACAAAGCTTAAGTTCTATAGTTTTAGAAGAGCCAAAACAGAACAGAAGCAACATGCAGATTGCAGTGGTGGCCAAGGCGACATTATCTGCATTAATGTTCTTTAAATTCTTGTCCACAGACTCCTGATTGCCCAAAAGATTTTCAAAAATAGCTTGTGAAACAACCATAAGATTTTAATCTGCATATGCATAATGGCAAGGAAACAAACTGTTATTTTTATCTCCCTCATTCTATATTTAAAAGTTAACCTAATTTTATTGAATTGCAAACCAGGAATTAAAGCATTTTTTTAAAAATTCTTTATTCACGCTTCCTCCCTGCAAACAAAGTGATAGTCATTTCAACTTTTCCCTCAAGTTTTAAGTACTGTGGTAGTGTATATAATGAATGCAAATTCAGATCAGCATTTCTCAACTTTAAGATCTATCTGTCTTCTGAAAGATTATCTATTCATCTGCTTATTGACTATGCCTGCCCTGCTTAGATCCAAGACCTAAGAGGATTACAGAACCTGGAGGCAAGGCTGAAGGCTTGTTAACTTAATAAGGCTGTGGATTTAAAACTGTGTTAAATTAAACAGGTTTTGAAAACGGCTTAAGTCTGCTAGTGTGGATAAGATTTAAGAGTCTCCTCTCAGATCTTTATCTAGCTCATGAAAAAGACCATGTGAGATAGCAGGGTACTGGCACACACGAACAAGCGAAGGTCCATGAGACATTGATTTTCTTTTAGCAAGCTCTCAGCTTCAGAATAAAAGCTTCATTGCTACTCAGGGACACATTACTACAGTGCAGTGAATTCCTCTTTACTGGATTTGTTTAAAATAAGCTCCTAGAATAGCTATGCCCTATACCTGCCAACCCAGATCGTCATCTGATTATCTTTGACTATTTTTCACTTTAACACTTTTTAATGTCAGAAGTGCTTCATTCTTGCCCTTTTTTTAATATAAATAAAATGCAGACTCTAACCTAAAGGGCTAAGGTATCATACTAATAAAGAATAATTGAAGAGACATGTTTCAAATCATTCACTATTGATCTTCTACCACCTCTGTGCAAGTAAGACTACATTCCTTCTCTTGAGTTCAGCAGCTTGAAAGTCTGGTGGGAATGAGCACTTTTCTCTGTTATAAATACAGTTAAAGAGTTGGCTTTCATAAATGGTTATTGTTAATGAGTTAATTATTATGTTATTGTTAATAAGTTAATCATTATGTATTATTAATGAATTAATCGTTATATGTTATTGTTAATTGTTATAATACTGGTTATGAGAGTGAGTTAATTGTTATAATCGTTAGGTACCCTTATTAATTATATTATTAAGTATAATCTTGTTAAAAGTTCTTGTTAAGAGAGGGGAGGGAAGTGGGTGTTAACCCCCAGGACAACGAGCCAATAAGAACACTCCAAGGAGGCAGGGCTAGAGAGGGTATAAAAACTGTATCCCCGGGCCAGAGTGCGTGCCTCTAGCTGTACCCTGTCTGCAGCTAAGCACCCAGCGCTGTACTCTCTGCTTTGAGGGGATGATTTTTTTCATCTTGTCCCCTATTGTCCTTTTTAATAAACCTTTAAATTTTCCATCAAGTGAGCATGTTTCTCACATCTTTAACCAGAGCTTTTCAAAAGCTTGTCTTGTAGAACTGTGGTTCACACAAGATAAAACAGTGGTTCAGTTCTTTAAAAAGCTTTCAATGCACATGTATATTTTGAAAGCTTAGGTGCTGAGAAGAGGAAGTCAAGAGAGGTAATATGCACATATTTCCTTTACAAAAAAAGGAAAGCAGAGTTATCTTTCTGCAACTCTAACGCTATGAAATAAAATCAGTTTTATTAACAAAGGAATGCTAAAGAATGAGGAGTGCTTCAGGTGTTATGAAGTCCAACAGGACACTTGATGCCAGGCTTATCTTCCGAGCAGCGCTGGCAGCAGTCCTTCACTTCAGAGAGGAGGAGAATGATATTAATATTTAAACAACACTGAAATGCTTACCTTTGATCAAAATGCATTTATGATTAATACTCTACTTCCCAGCTAGAGACTATAAAATTATACTTTGCACATTTACAGAAAATAAAAATGGACAATCTGTATTTGACTCTGAAAAATCAAGGAAAATAGAAAGAACAGTTAAATGCCAGAATAGAGCTTTTAGTTCAATTAAAAACAAACAAAAAAAACCCAAAACCAAACAGAAATTTATAGCATATATAAAAAATGAGATGTGGAAGGCTGAGCATATCAGCAATATTTCAAACAATCACTGTGTGAGAGGGACGGCGCACAAGAGAATCTTGTCCTTGTTTGTAGGAGATCAGACACATTCTTGCTGGTTCTGGCTTTTCAAAGCCTGAAAATTTAAGTGCTTATACTGGGGGGGCAGACGGGATGAATCAAGCACCAAATAAGATAGGAACAAAGACCTAGACAAGAAATTACTTAAAATTCTGAACTGTTTATACTCTTACGCTACAAAGTCTTAACTTTGGACAATAAATCACACGCTTGAGTGCCACAAGTGTGAAACGAGTGTCACAGCCCAAAGCTTCTAAGGGTACAGTGGATTGCTCATACATATCACAGTTGACTTTCATGTACCTAGCAGGCTCAGATTCTGAGACACTTTGGCAAGAGTGTCTGTAAATGAAACACTGACTTCTGTGTTTCACTTTTCCTTCAACTGGAGAATCCAAATCTGTAGGTTTCCAGCAAACATTGAACGACATTTTAAAGATGTGAATATAAGCATCGCATGTCTAAAGAATTCAAAATACTGGACTTGATTTCTCTCTTTGGAGTGATTGTCCTTATCTCCAGAGCATCTGAGTCCTGACAATTTCCTGACATTTTAGAGGATGCAGATATGAAAACAGACTTAACCAATTGCTTCTGTGCTGACCAGCTCCGCTCTCACACCCAAACTGCATGGCATTCATGGGAAAGGGATAAGTGACATGCTCAGTGCAGCAAGGCTCTAACTAGGAAGAGTCCCACTGTTTAGTCTGACAGTCAGAGGACAGTGCTGCCATCTTCCTCTCTATAGCTAAGAAAGATAAATGCAGAAAAGAGCTCTTGGATATGTGACCCTCCCACTTCAGGGCCACTTGCTTTCTAAAATTAATCCGCCTCACCTCAAAGCAGCTATTCTCAGTCCAAAAAACCGCTCTCCAAAAACACTTTGATTTGGTGATGTGAAAAGAAAAGCGAATTAGATCTAGTTCAACTGACTCAAGAATTCACTGCTGATTTTCCAAGATGAGTTTTTCTGTCTAATACAAAGGAATGTGACAGGAAATTAGGTTTAACAGATGCACACTTTTCCTTTGTGAAGGCAGTAACAAGGTGTATGCATGAGAAGGGCTGGCCAGATGATACTTCAGCTTTAATTACTGAGACACTTCTTGCCCACATTAGGATGTGCACCTAGGCAGTGATTAAAAGGAGAAGAAGAAAAAAAAAAGAAAAACCCCAGGAGGCTAAGAAATACAGTAATATGAACGTATACTTTATGCTCTTCATTTATTTGGCAGATCTTAGTCATAAATACTACAAAATTGTGTGTAGTCCAGATACTTCAATAGAAAATTTTCTTTCTTATTGTTTATTTTTTGTTCCTTATGTTTGACACAGTCAAGGACAAATTGGACACAAGAGGTAAGAAAACTATATGTTTTCTTTTTCTTGGAAGTAGTACAGTAAGATCAGAGGCAGGAGAACGTTTGAATAAAAGACAACAATGGAGCCAAAGAAAAGACCAAGAAAGGTGTTAAGCACATCATAAGGAGAAGGCCAAATGCACTTGCAAGGGGAAGTTCACCAAAAGACAAACAACCGAACGTAACAAGTTTCCAGTTTTATTATCACAGCTGCAGTTTCAGGCTTTCTGTTTTCTGCAGTTCCTATCCATGCACTAAACACTGAAATTCCATTAAAAACCATTTCACTCAGTTAAAGAAGAGGGGAGAAGAAAGATTTCTACCTGACCCCATCCCAACCAGCCCCTTCAGCTTTTCCATACATGATGCCTATTAAACCACTGAACCCATTGCAGAAACCCAGACACTATGCATAGAGAAACACAGCAACAGCACTGCTGACTGACATTTCTAACCAATCCTAGATCACCTATGTAAAGCAATTTTATTTTCTGTGGTAATATGAGAAAAAATAAAAGGATTTTTATTCTGTCTAAAAAAAACCTGCTTCCCTTCACAAGCCCATTAAAAGTAAGGGCTTGAGACTTCCTTTTATGCAGAAGTTTAAATTTTCTGAATGATCAAAGTTTTTTGAGCAGAGCAATAACCTGTAACTCACTGGCCACATAAAAGTGGAGGAAAAAAGACACCATTTTATTTCACATAGGTGGTTTTAAACAAATCTACAGAAATGGAGGAATATTAAATTGGAAAATGAAAGGAAATAAAGACAGCCCCCTCTTCCATATGAAGACAAAGCAACTACACAACAGTATCTTCTACTAATACACACACGCAAAAAAAAGGACCTGTAAACAAATTTAAAATGGATTTCAGTATCACACATAAATTATGTGGACTTCTTTTTTAGTTTATAAATCAGCTTACTTCAAAACCTAATTGTTTTCTAATAAAAGGGATTACACTGGTTTGGCAGCTATTTTATCAAGCAGATTAATGTTAAATGGCAGGTTCAAGATAGCTATTGAGGTTCAAAGTACGGAATTAAATATTTCTGTACTACCAACACAATCCACATTAGATATTCCCTTCTTATTCTTTTCAAAACACACTCAAATCTACACACCAGTGTGCCAGTGAGATGCAGATTTCCCTAGCTGAAGGGTGGACTACCACTTCCACAGATGTTTTAAGTGTCTGGCTTTTCCTCCCTGAGGTATTCATGTGATTTCCTATTAAACATCCAAACAAAATTAAATTCTCTTAACAATGTGACACTAAGCATTGCACCATCTTTGGGACAGGAAATGGATTATGAACAGTTCTTCAGTAATGTGGAAGTCAACGATTTAGAGTTAACAGCAGGATCTACTGACCTCAACTGAGACTGTGGAACCATTGTAAAACATCCTATGGATACATCAAAAATTTTTAAAAAGTCAGTCTCTGCCCTGGAGAGTATACAGTCTAAATAGTGACTCAAACAAAGAAAGTACTATCAGTCATAACTGCAGATGGGAAACAGAGGCACAAAGAGCTTTGAGTGTCTCTGTGCAAGGCCATAAAGGATGTCTGTAGCAAAGCCAGGAACTGAGCCCGGAAGCTCTCAATCCTAGCCTGATGCCTTTGGATACAGAGACAATTCTTCCTTTTGCTTACCCTCCTTCTCTACCTAATTATTTACCTCTGAAAGGGAACAAATTAACACCACAAGAGTCAGTCTACTTTGCTTTTATATTTATGATCTCCATTAAATTTTCTCTAATTTCACATAGGATACAACAGCGTTACACAGAAGTAATTGAAATTGTACAAGCAATTGTAAACATAAAAGCAGAATCTAGTATTTCAGCAAGCAAGAAATGAAACAAGAGCATGCATATACGATTTACAAAGACTTCACAAAATATTTTCTAATGATCACTCCAGAAACATGAATAGGTGTCTACCTCCAGAATCTCAAATGTTACTTGGGAACTTCTCCCCCCCCATTCCTTCTTCTTTCCCCAGATTTATATGTTGAGCATGATGCCGTGTGGTATGGAATATCCCTTTGGTCAGCAGGGGTCAGCTCAAAATCAGGGACCATCAAGTAATGATTCTCCAGCCTACCATCACAAATAACAATCACGAAATTAACTGCATTAGCCACTGTTTCTTGCATATTTCTACAACTACTTTTTCCCTTAAAGGTTTATACTTTACAACCTGATCTATTATGACAACAGGAGCCTCCTCTAAGAGTATCTGACCAGCAGGTCTTTACTGATACATTTCTTTGTACTATTTTATTCCTTTAACTCTTGTTCAGAGATGATTTAAACATCTGTTCCAATATACACCTGTTGCTATGATTGGCAATCCTTATATTTATTTACAATTATTTAATAAAGTTATTGATCTATGAATGCACATTTTCAGTCTTATTGTTATTTTCTAGTCTGTTTTTCTGATATCTAAGTTCTGTCATGATCTCCATAGGCCAGCGAGTGCCATGACTACAAAAGCAGCAGCTGTGTTGGCCCCTGTCAGTTTTTTGCAACCTGCTCGATAGTCAAACTGTGAGAGCTGCACTCTGAGCTCTCTTCTCCAGGGTGGTTAGGACAAAAGAAAACTGATTGCTAACATCATTTATTGAGTTTGACGGAGAAGCCCAACCTGCTTAAGTCTACAAAGACCAGAAGGTGGCCACTGTCCCTACTGCCCCAAGGTGTGTAGCAAGGTCAAACATCACGACTGGGTGTGGAAAACCTGGCTCCATCTATTTTCCTTTCTGACATTACAACTGCTTCAGCAATTCCCAGGCAAGCCTACTGGATCACAAATGACCACTGCTGCAGCAGTACAGATAGAGGAATTTAAAATTTTACTGTTGCTTTCCTTGTTACACAAGCATGAAAAGGGACGTGTGGGTTGACATGACACTGCACCACCACTAAGCATTAGCAGAAACTCATGGAACAATCTCCTGTTTGTGGGTTTTTCTTTCCTCCTCAGTTTAAAAGAATTTATCACAAACAACTCAGCTACCCAGATACTAGTGATTCTAGCCCGTTTAACACCTAAAGGAGCATTTTCCAATAGCCTGTAATGTTTCTTTACCCTCTCATTTCAAGAAGACTTCACCAAGAGTGGTATCACCAGAGGTTTCTATTGGCTTTCCAGAATAAAAACAACAAAAAAGAGAAAAGCTTTAGGGTTTTCACATTGCACTGTAACATTTGTTGATAAGATTTCCCACTGGCATACAGTAGAATATACTCAAATTGCACCATCAATTCTTATTCAGCTTAAGTATTAGCTCTATCAGGAATGACCAACTTTTAAGCTATTCATGCTATTCTTTTGTTAATGGAGATCATTTGAATTCTTCTCTTAGCTCTTCCTGCCTACATTTGGTCCAGAAAACAGCTGAAAACCTTATTACAAAATATTTTCAACAGTGATGAGATTTCTGACTATCTAGACAACTCTCCTCTGGGTTCTGCTGAAAAGATAGCCCTAACTTCAGAAATTTGGACTATAAACAAGCTAGAAGGAGAATTAGTATATCTTAGGCAAATACAAATTCTAGAGAAAAGTTAAACGTGGATCATCTTAAGTCTATCTAGTAGAGAAATTAGAACAGCTCTTCAACATCTAGCAGCTTATACACACAGCTATGTTTAAGACTCCTGCAATAAGCATACCCTTGTAAAACTGCCATAAGGAACTTACGATAATTCTTGTTTGACATATTTTGTGAAAATGAAAAAATTAATAACATGACCATAAACATAAAAGGATGGACCCTAACAGTTTTGAACGCTCTTTTGAAGGAAACAAGGCTCATGTGATCATGCAGTCCCTCAACAGCCCTCAATAACCTGCTCCTGATAACCAGTACCAAGCAAATTTGACAGCAGGTCGTGGTTCTTACAGTAATTCCAAGCTGTCAACCTAGCTGAAGGTTTTCACTTGAAAAAAAAAGGAGAAAAGCATTAAATTAACACCCATACCAGAGGGGAAGCTGCAGTATGTGCGTAACTATTTTATTTGTTCTTCCAAGCAAGCTGGCTGCTTAGAACAGAAATGCTGGGCAGTCAGCAAACACAAATTTTCCATCAGGTACAGCAGGATGCTGCTGCCTTTGTCCAACTAGTACCAGGTGGCTTTATGCATCAAAACAGCGGGGAAACAAAATAGATTAAGAACTTGCACAGAGAAATTGCAGTTCTTACAGCAGTGAAAGCTTATAGAGGTTACAGAAAGAAACAGGGTTACTGTAGTGGGAGAGATACAAGGCACAAGATTTATTAATCCCCACCACCCACCCAGCTTCATTAGTTTTAAGACTCAAGGAACCATTTGTTTGTTTATTGCCATGTGTCACCACATACACACAGAGAATGCAATAACAGGGCTGGCCACTCCACAGTCATTGATACAGTTCAGGAAATCATGCTGCAGTACATGCTGTATTAACCTTTTCTGAAAATTATGGCATTCTCTGAAAGGGCATTTATGAGCTTAGTATTACTTCAGGGTATAAGCAGAATGTTTATGACTTGACAGCCTTCATCCACATTCACTTCATTTAACATAACAGCAACTTTCATTTACTAGTTCCCCTTCAGCAAAATTAGTTTAGGAAATCTGACTCTGCCACTCATCTAGAAACAGATTTTCCTCTTCAATTCCCAGAGAGGAACTGTATTTGCAACCATCTTTATGTTAGAGTTAGCAAAACAAATAGAGCATTCACTTCAACACTGTGCATTAAAGTGGCATTTTGCTTTCCGGACTTTTTTTTTCAAAACCACTTTTCATATAGAAAAAGGAAAAGTAGTTCATATCTCCACCTTCTTATCTCTCAGAGTTGGTTTACATTTTTAAAAGTACTGGCTTCCTAGYAAAAAAGGCTCTGGACAAAGTGGACAAAAGATGAGATCATCATCCTTCCCCGTCTCCCAAAGGAAAGAAGACATGAGAACGCCTGTGAAACCCCAAAACCAAAGATGCAATAAGATTCAATGTAAAACGCTGAAAACTATCACTAATATAGACTGAGTATCAGTTAATTGCATGATGAATACACATGGTCACAATTTTAATGGCATGTGGTACAGCATAACTAATAAGCTGAACAACCTTCCATATGTTATCACTTTCTACTCTGCACAACATCTGGAAATGCAAATGATGCAAACCAGGATATTACAGAACATTAAAAAAAGAGAGAAAATATTTCATATTTAAGTTATTTTGTCTAATAAGGCTTTGAGAAACTCTGAAGTACAGTCTTCATGTACAGTGCTGCACCAGAAACCTTTATGGAGAAGAAGCAGTCTCTGAAAATACGCAATTATTTACAAAGGTCGACACCAAAATATATAGACAAGTCATATGGGTATTTTGTTTTAAGTCGAAGAGCTTCTGCAAATGCAAGGTGTCTTGATAAACACCTTAAAGTTCTGGAGAAGACCAGTCTGGTTTGATACTGCTGATGCTTCTCTGCAGTACTTTTTAAGAATTCTACATTCTGGAAAAAAACCTCACCAAAACTACAAAAAAAAAACCACCAACAGAAAAACCTCACAGATCACCTTCTCTTCTCAACAATTAATATATATACAGAACAAAACTCATTAACAGGAAGTGGGTTGATAGTTATAATTTCTGTATTCTAAAGAAAATAACCTAGTAAGATCTCTAGCAAGCAGAGAAAGCAATACCACCTAATGGAAAAACAACTGTATTTTAAATCCTTATGTAAACTTAAGAGGTGTATCTAAGATCTTTTGGAGAGATTCCAATCATGTAAGTACAACTGAGGAAAATCAGTGTTGGGCTTCCTTCACTGGGTAAGTGAACTAAATAATTCAGATACGCTTCAAAATAAAGACTAGTCCTGCCAAATATATGTTCAAGTGCTCTTCTTGGAACTCCTTAAGACATTTCATAAAAATCAAATAAACTCTCCAAGACAGAAACCACTTAAACCATTCAGAAACCCCACTTCAAACCCGGGAACTCGAATACGCACACATCACAAACCAGGCAGCAAAACCTTTCAGAGAAGCTGTCCTGCTTTGTCATTAGATAAAACAGAGCAAGGTCTGTCATCTCATAAAATTACATTTCCTGACAAAGGTTCCAGAAGGAATAATCATAAACGAGGCTACTGAGTCTTGATAAGGCATGACAGAATCTACAGGTTGCATAGCTCTTAGGAATGAACTGGAGTATAGAAACAAGGCAATGTCTTCCCATCATGGTATATAGATTTTTCCAAATCACCTAGAAAAAATATCTTGAGGAAAAACTAATCAAAGAAGGGATGAGGACTGAGAGTGAAAATAACATAGCAGATTGCAGGAATTCAAAAATTTCGTTTCGAAGGAAAAGAAGTAAAAATATAGGTACTTAGAAGCCAGTGGTAAAACTTCCCTGCTCACGTTTAACCTGTTATGTCTAATTCAAAGTAAATTTACTGATAGTAAGAATCACTACAGAGAGTGGATGAGCCTAAATGAAATCTCTAATCTTGCAGCTGAAAAACTAAGAACAATTTCAAATGTTCTTCACAAGATGTCTATCCTTAACAACAACTTAAGCTTTCCACGTAAGTTATCTTGTTCTATTTTGACTGTCTTTTAATAGGACAGTTAAGGGTTTGAGATGCTTTTCTTCTCCTTGCCTCAGAAACYGAGAGTTTTAATAAGGAAGTATTATTACCAGTACTTATATAACAATAAACCAATACTGATAGGAACACTGATGTGCTTTGCTAGAAGTCTACAGCAATTCTCAAAAATACATTATTTTGCTGTATTAACTATCTGACTGCCCTTATCCCGAAGCAGAGGCCATCAACCGTTTTGAAATGGTGAAGGAAAAGACAGGAATGCATCAAAATGCTGTCATGACATGGTACTTACCCTAACAGGAGGGCTCCGTGCTTGCACCCTTTGCTGCTGTCCAACTTGAGAGCTCTGCAGGTCCTTTGATCCACAGTTAGCTACAGTGTTGACGGGGACCCTTAAAGCATTTGTGCCAGCAGTGCCACCGCCGGGTTTCCGAGGCCTCTGTTTGATGCCATCCAGTAGTCTAACAAGCAAAATATTACTGGGCAGTTCATCAACACTACAGTCCACTAAAGTCCTGCACTCTGGACATCGAAGCTCATTGCGAGAGCTCACAATGCCCAGCAGACAGCGTTTACAAAACGTGTGTTGGCAAGGCAAGACTTTTGCAGAAGCATCAAGGCGTTCTAAGCAAACAGGACACTCCAACAGATCCAGCAAAGCCGATTCATCCATTTTCCTTGTATTACTTAATGAAAAAAGAAATCTTGGCAGAATTTGTGTGTTTTGAGCACTGCAAGGATATCATGTTACATCCATTCCTCTTCTGACCATGCTCTAAAATTTTTTGAGGGGAAAAAGGCATTAATAAGCTGGAAAGAGTCAGCAAGACTATTTTATATGAAGATGTTCATATATAAAGAGCAAAATAAGAGACCACTAGACTAATTTAGTAGATATTTTCAATAAATGAAAGAAACATTAAAATAGCAATAGCAACCTACATTAATATATCTATTTATTTAMAATATTTTAATAAATGCTAACAGCTAAGGTTTTTAAATTCAAGTCCCCATGAATTTCAGTCTTAAGTGATTTTATTTTCTYAAATTATTCCAGCGGTACAATAAAGCTTACTTTTCATAGTTCTTAATACATCCGTTTCTCTGAACATTTATTTGAGATTAGCTTTTTTTCACAACAAGAAAATGGCAATGGTAACTACAACGGGGTCCAAAACCACAGAGCCCACACCAACAGTGTAGGCATAGCAGTGGCAATTACATTTATTCCAACACTAAGCCAACAACGAACTACATTTCCACCTTTTCCATGAAAAGTACTGCAGTACATTACACAAATCGGTCTTGAAAACAGCCTCCAGCTCACAAGGTTTTAAGCTTACCACAGGCACTGAGAAGAGGGTTCATTACAGTGCCGCCTTTAAGAAGCGCTTCAAAAACTATCGCGAAGTGATTTACAGCAGGAAGTGCTACTGCCATATCGTTAGGACAACACGAGTGCTGCGTATGCAGACACAGAGGCAGGGGCGAGCCTCCAGCCAGCTCCAGCGTATGCAGCGAGGGGCTGGGGGAAAGGGGGGGGGGAGAGGGGGCGGAAACACCTCTAAAGACCCCCCCCTAAAAAAAAAAAAATCATTCTGCGAGAAGTCACACCAGGATGCTTCACAGGCAGAAAAAGGCTTGTTGAGGTCGGCAGTGCCCAGCGCCGGGCGAAGTTGAGCGCCTCCTCCCAGCCCCCGCAGCCGCCTGCGAGAGCGGCTCCCCCGGCTCCCCGGGCGCTCGTCCCGCACCTACCTGCTCTCGGGCTCCGCGCCCGGACCGCCTCCCCGATCTACTGGTTTATGTTCCCCAGCTCCCCGGGGAACAGCGACCCGCAGGCGGGTGGACCCCGCGGCGGCGGAGCGCGGGGGTCTCTGCGGGGACACGAGGCGAGCGGGGACGGCTCCCCGGGAGGCGGGGGCGAGCGCGGGGCACGGCGCTGTCACCCCGCCCCAAGGCACTGGGCAGAGGGAGGGAGGGGTCGGGCCCGCGGCCCCTCCGCCGCGCCGAGCCGCCCCTCGGGGGGCGCAGGGGTCCCCGGGGAACTCGAGCGCTGCCCTGTCCCCGTCCCTCACCCGGCTCTCACCGTGTGGCCGCGCCGCCCCCGCCTTGTTCCCGTGAGGAGCCGCCGCCGGCCCCGCCGGTGCCTCTCCCGCCGCGGCAGCGCCGAGACTCCCGTGCCCTCCCCGCCCCGCCGCGCAGGGGCCGCTGACGCGAGGGGCGGCACCACCCCGCCCGGCACCGCCCCGCCGAGGGGCCGCGGGCAGGGAGAGAGGGCGGGCCCGGCGGGTCCCCAGCGGCAGCACCGCCCCTCGCGGGCGGGGACGGGGCGCGGGGCCGCCTCGTCCTCCCCGTCATCCCCGTCATCCCCACCTCGCCAGGTGCCGCGGGCGGTGGCTGAGGTGGTRGGAGAGTGCAGGCGGCTTCCTGGGACAGGAGGAGCAGGCGCTTCCCTCACGCCTTGTGCGCTGAGGGCAGCCCGGCCAGGCAYCTGGGGCTGCCACCGACAGCGCGGGGGCGGCGGCGAAGGAGGACGAGGGAGGGAGCGAGGGGGGGTGGTCGGTCGGTCGGAGGGCTGCCTCCGCTCGCTGTCTATGGTAAGTCATACCCGGAGCGCCGGCCTGCGGCTGCCGGGCCCTGCAGAAGGAGGAGCCGGGGTGCCCAGAGCCCGCGGCGGCCCGCCCGAGGAGAGTCCTCATGCTGGGCGGGCTTGTGCGGGGCGAGGGATCCTCCCCGACCTCCCCCGGCTGCCCGCCCGCGGCTCCCGGCGTCTCGGTGGGGCGCGGTGAGGCCGCGTCTTTTCCCGCTGCGGGTGGGGACGGGCGCCGCGGTGCTGGGCACGGGCGAGGAAGGAGACAGSGGGTGCCGTGTCACGTCCATCGCTGCCCGCAGGTGCGGCTGTGCTCCCGCGGGCCCTTGCAGAACGCTTGTGGTAAGGTCGAGTGCAGCGTGTCTCTGTGCATGGTTAGTGTTGCACTTGGCAGTGCTGTATCAGCTGTTGGACTCGCTGATCTTAGAGGTCTGTTCCAGCCTAAACGGTTCTGCGATAGTGCTGCTTAATTAAATAAATGATGCCAGAAACTGCCTCAAATTGATGATTGCCTCTCTTGATACCTGCACACACACACATACACGCACTCCTGTGGTCAGGAGATGATGTGCTTGCTTTGGAGGTGTTTTATGTGAAATACTTCTCTACAAGACTGTGGCAAAGAAGGAAGAAGGAACATACAAATCATCATCAAACAAACGGCAAAAAGAAATTAAAATCTGCTCTTTTTATATCAGATGAGGCACCTTGTCTATGCGTGGTGAAAAAGCTAGAGAAATGTTTAAGTTCCAGTTAGTCATCTTGTCAACTGCAACTCAAAAAGGGAGCAATCCGAAAGCTTGTGTGTAGTTCTAGCTATTCAAGTTGACCAGAGGGAAGGGCCTGAAGCTGAGTCAGGGGAGGATTAGGTTGGATATTAGAAAAAGGTTCTTCACCCACAGGGTGGTTGGTCACTGGAACAGGCTCTCCAGAGAAGTGGTCACAGCACAAGCCTAACAGAGTTCAAGAAATGTTTGGACAATGCTCTTGGGCACATGGTGTGATTCTTGGAGCTATCCTGTGCAGGCCCAGGAGCTAGACTTGATGATCGTTGTGGGTCTCTTCCAGTTCAGGATATTCTATGATTTTAAGTTTGCTCTCATCCGTACTGAATTCCGAGTGTATATAAAAAGCTCCCTTTTTTTGGTTGGGTTTTTTTTTTCTTCCCTTGGATTGTGTAGGTTTGGATAAGCTGATAGTGTAAGGCTTTTCTGTCTTGCTTTCTGGATGTGCTAACTTGGCTGTTTCCAATGGTAATGATATTCTCTGATCATTAGGATTTCCAAATAAGTGCTCACTCACACTGAAGGCATCTCTAATATTTTTTTTCTTTTCAGTAGTAGTAGTGGAAATATTGAAACTGCTAAATATGTCCAGTTCATGAAGAAATAAGATTTCCTCCCCCATGAATTCTGGAGTTTAGGAAAACTAATACAGATGGGTTTCTAGTCTGTGTCTGTGCTTTCCAGGGAGTATGGTAACATAAATAGAAGGGTATAAACATTTGATACGTAAGAATATTCCTACGTCTCATAGTATTCCTCTATCTTGCCATGTCAGTGCTGTTGCTACAGAAAGAAGGATAACCTGTACATTTGAAACAGAGACTTGTTGAATCTAAACAAGGCCTCATCTCACAACTGGATTTCACTTTTGGACACAGATTTTTCAAAAGATCTCATTAAGGCTGCATGGTAATAATTTGCCAGCCTTTCCAGGACAGTTTTGTAAGCAAGACAATTATTGTTGTCTAAACATAGTTTGCTGCCTAAGGAATGTAAAATATCTATTAAAATGGTATAGGAATTTACAACACAAGCGGTGTACCAGGGAAGCAAGATGAAAGTTCAGGGAAGCAGGATAAAAAGATTACCCCTTTATCAGGGCTGGTCTTTGATAGTGTTTTATGTAAAGTCTGTAAAATACTAAATATATGTGGAATACAAGCCAAAGCAGTAAACACTCTGAAGAGTATCAGGTAAATATGTTACTTCCTGAGGAGTAGCTGTAGTTAATTTTCAAACACATATGATCAATGTAAAAAACTGGGGGGGTGTGTGCAGATGCATGCCACTGCCCTCTTATGCATGAAGTGTTTGACTCAGAGAGTCTGGTATAGTCTGGTGCCAGGACTGAAAGGAACAGAATTGCTGTTACATTGAAGCATTTATTCTTTCTCACTTCCAGCCATAAGCAGGGAATTGCACACTTTGCACATTTTTACGTGAGGAGGCCTCACTTCTTGAAACCATCCTGTCCTTACACACAGTTCATTAGTTCCTTGTACAACTTTTACTAAGTGCATGATGCAAAGGAGAGATTACACAGGGTAGAAAACCACTAAAAACACAGATTTGAAAGATGAGGCCCTCCAGTTACTCAGCCACATGAATTTCTACAATTATAATTATTAATCTATTAATATTTGTTTGTATTTTACACATTTTTGGTGTAATGAATTGTACTTCTGATGCTGGGTTGCAGGCACAAATTTTGGTTTTTTCTCCAATGTGTGTTGTGTCTCTTCATCTGGAAGCTGTTTAATAAAGGAAGAAGGCAAGGACAATAGGAAGAACAAATGTCAGTAGCAGAAAAAACTGGTAACAGCTAGTTTCTTTCTTTTTTTCTGTGTCAGCATCCTTGATGCAATAAACCAACTGCGTCTYCTGTACTCCTCCTTCTCTTTTGCCAATATCTTCTTTGTCCTCTCTGGACCAGCCAACCTAAAGGCTTCTCCGCATGTCATCAGCCCACTCTGTTGAAACAGTCACACTTTCTATTATACCTAAACCTCTCTGCAATAATTCCTGTTTCTAGCACATTTCCAAGTATCCTTAGTTTTTCCTCTGTCTTTAAAATGTGAGACAGTCTATATTATGCCTGSCTTTGGGCAACACTGGCTAATTGATAAGTTGGCAGCTCGTGAGAAGAGAAAACAACATTTGTTGCACCCTTTTCTGTAGGAGGAACATTCAATAATAGATTTTTTGGGGGGGTATGATCACTGTTTTCTACAAACCCTCTAGAATCTTAATATCTTTACAAATATTCCATCAGGTTTTGAATTAAATTTGAATTCCCAGTGAATTATTGGGAAGAGGGGCAGAGAGATGCACTTTATAATCATCTGCACCCAGTTCCTTAGGAAATTTAACTGATAAGTGGTATGGGATATTTCAGAATTGCATGCTTGTCAGCATGCAAATCTTTATAAAAATAAAGACATTTGTTAACGAATGCACTAAAATACACTAAGGCACTAAAGAACAACACGAGGTCCAATCTTCATTCTAATCCTACAGAATGTCCCTGAAGATTGTTATCCTTGATGSCAGGGACAGTCTACATGCCCAAAAAAGTTATGTTAGCAGTATATGTATTTAGAGTAATGAAGCAAAACTGAGTGAGTGCCATGTAGAGAAATGCAGGCCTGCAAGAAGAAACATATGAAGGCATATTTAATTTATTTGTGAATTCCATCCTGAAAGTCTTGAGATAATTATAAAAAATTCAAACATAGTAAGATTCATGGAACAAGAGGTGTTATGTCCTATTAGAAAGAAAATGCAACAGTGTCTTGTGGCAGTCAGAGTCTGAATTGGTTTTATCTGTAGGTTCATAAGCATGTTTTTGTTTTGAGTTACATTCTTTGTACTAAACTATTTTTAAAACTTTTTTTTTTATTATTTCATCAGAAAGGATCATGTTTTTCCATTTGTAATGTCCACATTAGCCTGTCTTTCCCATGCAAAATAGATCTCAAGCACAGACCAAAAACGTTAATCTTATTTCCTTATAAAATGATCCCTGGAGATGTGGTGGCAACTCCCTTTCAAAGGCCATGCAAAATTCCCACTGACATCCATTTAGTGAGAGTTCACCACTAATGGCCATGCTGATCTTGCTGGCTTTGCACTGGCAAGTACAGCACATCATGAAGGATGGCCCATGACCAACTTTCTTCAGTCTCTGGTGGAAATGAGTAAAGATGTTCTTCAATTACTTAATTCCTTTTTCATTAAAGAGTTGACAAATTTTTTTTTGTGGTTTTGTTTTTTGGGGTTTTTTTCAGGGGGTTAAGGGGATTGTGTTTTGGTTTCACTTTGGTGTTTGGGGTTTTTGTTGTTTGTTTTTTTTTTTTTTCCAGTTAGTACCAGCTTTAAATCACCTAGCTTGATTACTGTTGGCAATATTCTAGCAGCAAGGAGCTTAGCATGGTTGATACTGATCCAGCTGGTTTGTTGGCAAACTGAGTTTTGTGCTGTCCTTACTGTACTTTCTGGGTTGTGAACTAGTTTTAACTACATCAATGACAAATGTACTTCTAAGGCTTTTGCATCCTGCCAGAAGGATCTCTGCCATTCTGGTACTTGTGAGGAGATGGGAGAAACAAGTTGTAAAACTAGAAGCCAAAATGTACTGAAAGCACGTCTTTATTCTGTATTCTAGGCATCCAGCTTCCTTGAAGAGAGTATCATTTGTGTATTCAGGTTGTGAACTGGTTCTCTCTGATAAGGTGAAGCTGGGATTGTAACTTTGTACATATTGCTGCTTGTGCAATAACTTGAGTCACAGGGAGGGAATGTGCAATAGAAAAAGTGTCTGTGGCATTAAAGAATAAACATGTTACAACTTCTCAGTGTTTGGGTGAGGTCTGTTACATTCCCACTATGCTAGTCACAGGAAAACACCGGGCTTATGGGTGCTTATGATCCCCATAGCCTAGCTGCAGCATTCAGTGCTGTACCTTGTAGAAATGCAATAAGATGTTGCAGAACTTGACTTAAATGATTGTTATGCTGATGGAAACATAGTGCCTGCATCTCATTAACCAGCAAGCTTGAAATTGCCCTTACTACAAATAAGGTTAAAGGAAAACCAAAGGAGAATGCTTGTTTAATGAAAGCAAGCTGGATGGCACAGCTGTGAAGATTTTAGAAGAGTAACAGAAATGTAAGAATCCATTCTTAATAAATTTATTCTGAAATCAAATTATCTTTTTCCTTCCATGCATGCAGCTGATAAGCTACAGACCCAATCTATGAGGCTGCAGAGTTGGTCCTAACACTTCTTTGCCTCTCTAGAATTAGTGCTGTCTCCACAGAGGAGATTCTGGAGGGAACAGAGCATACCAGACTATGTGTTCAATTCTGTGCTAGGTATCTCCCAGCCCCATTAAGATCTGTTCTCCCAAAGATTTGTAAGTGATTCAGGATGTAGTTTTAGAATTATTGACTGCCCTAGACATTTTGGAATGCTTACATGCTGTTTTAATAGTTTGCTATATTGTTAGCAAATCGTAAGCTATTAAAAAGCTATTAGTATTTTCCCGACTTGCAAAGGCTACGTTCCAGTCACAGGGTAAAGCTCTTTCATATGAACAGTAAACCAATAATCACATAAATATTTAAGTAAAATTATCATGTTACTGACTCTAGACTGAGATCAGGCAGAACTGTAATTAATCACTTCCAGTGATAGTGAGCTGGAATGACTAAAGTCCAATTTTATCTTTGAGGAACACTGTGACAAGTGTTTGAAGCTTTGAACATCCAAATGTTTTCAACCATGCAGATGAGATGAGCTGCAGGGCCCAAACAATTTTTTCCTTTTTAAATAAGCAAAAACATCATGGAGGATATTCAACATTCATCCAAGTTTACTTAGTCTTCATACCCACACCTCATTAACAAAGTATCTGAACGAAGCTGAATGTCTGGAGGCTGGATACTTGGCATGTATATTATTTGAACAAAAAAACAATTACAATTTTAGATAGGATGAGGAATTGGGGAGCGTCAGAGGCACTTTTGCATATGGACCGTGCAAAGGGAGGGAGGTTGTGGATGTTGGGAGATATCTGTATCCATCATGTAACGTCTATAATTCCTAGATTCTGTCTTTTGCTATACGTTGTATTTCTAGAAACACACTACAGCTTCACACTCTAAAATCCTGTGAGAAGACAAAGCTGCTCAGTAAGTTTCATGTACAGGGAGGACTTCACAGCACTGTGCTGTTTTATCTAGAGGGGTCCTTTAGTCAAATTAACCCTCCTAGAGCAAACATCCTTGGCCAAAGCCTTGAGGTCCTCCAAAAAGTAACAGGGTGGAACCTCAGACCTATTTACATTTTCACACAAAATAAATCTTTAGAACATATTAAGCATTCCCTTCAGTCCTTCTAGATGAGAAATATTCATGTCCTCTCAGAGCATAGGCTCTACAAACAGGTGATGTAAAGGATATGATTTCTGCTTTGGGTAACTGCATGACAACATAATGAAAACTCAGAAATTTCTGCAGGTCTTAACAAACACCTTATCTAAAGAGTCTTATTCTAAGAGAGGTTATTGGAAGCACATTTACAGAGGAGTAACTCTTAAAAACCACTTGTGTGTTTGTGGTCATTAAAACTAAAGTGTGACAAATGTATAGCAATAACCTATCGGTAGTCTGGTTTGTGTATGTTTTATGATGAGTCCTACAGTTCCTCCTACTGTCCAAATCAGGAAATCTATTGAAGAGTACCATAATCCCTTCACTTACATCTCCTCTGCGGAGAGAGTTGGTTTGGATTTTGTCCCAGAACAGTCTGTAGCTGTGTTACACTCAGGAGCAGGAACTGGTAAGATGCTCCAGGATAAATATGTGACATCTTTCCATGTCACACGGATTCATGATTCATGGATTCATGAGTTTCCATGAAATCCATGTGTTTTTAGAGCAAAATCTACAAGAAGAATTTGCTAGCTTGTTTAAATTCTAAACTAAGCTATTTTAGAATTTCCAGTGCTGCAACAGTTTGATAGTTTGCCAAAAAAAAAAAAAAAAAAAAAAAAAAAAAAAAAAAAAAAATCTACAAGAAGAATTTGCTAGCTTGTTTAAATTCTAAACTAAGCTATTTTAGAATTTCCAGTGCTGCAACAGTTTGATAGTTTGCCAAAAANAAAAAAAAAAAAAAAAAAAAAAAAAAAAAAGTTGTTGTGTTAGCTCTTAAAAGCATGCTCAGCTAGGGTTTTTTTTCAGAGAGATTTATTTCCTTAAAATAGCATTTTCCTACTAAAAGTGCCTGCTGGGCAGAGCTATCTGACAGGGAAGTAGGATTATCAGCATGTTTACTTTTCCAACATCTCTGCCACACTTGAACAGTTCTGCTGTGGTAGCACACATAATTGATGAGATAGATTTTGTAAGAGTTTGTGTACTAGGATATAAAAAATTAAAATGTGTTACAGCATTTCAAGTGCACTAACATTTCAGTTCCAAACTAGTCAAAGCAGTATTCTTACACCCATTTTCTTTGACTGTAGTATCGCTTTTTGGAATGTATACTCAGCTCCAAGGAAAGTTGCATCCCCATTAGCACAAATTATGCCTCTTGGTTGTCTGACAGGTACAGAAGCTCCTTTACAGCTTTGGTTCTCTGCATCTTCTAGTACACTTCTGAAAGGATGTAGGCAGGGGTTTGGATGTGCTCAGCGTACCATCCATGTACCATGCTTTTGTCCATGATACCTTAGAAGCAAAAAGCAAGGATTTGTGATGTAGTTTGACTCTGAAGTAAAGTTTTTAATTATATTGGGCTGAAAGTAAGGGAATAAAGGGACAAGTTCTCCAGCAATTTTTTGCAGAATGACTATCATTCTGCTACCACAGTTCATTACAAACAGACAAATGTAGAAAAAAAGACACCCAAACGATCTTTGTTCAAAATAAGATTAAGGAAGTGAGATAAATTTATGGAGTATTCATGGCACTACTTTGGATTCCTTTCATAAAGCTTGAGACTTGGCTTCTAAGTCTATAAGGACATTGAGACACGAAATGAATGCTCTGAGGCTGCTAGTGCTACAAGGCTATATAATCACTCTGGGATTGCCAAAGATTTCTTTCTCTTTTTTTTGAAGATTTGTGTCACTTTCACTCCCACACATCTGGCAAGAGAACTCTGCACTGGCTTAGTTGAAAAATCTTATCTCATAGATCACTACTAGCAATAAATTCCAGCCTTTGTGCCTACTTATGTTGTTCCACAGCCTGGAGTCACTGATTTTGTGGAACTAGGAATGTGGGCTGTAAAATATTTACACACTAGCACACCCCCACTATCAAAAAAAAAAAAAAAAAAGAAAAAACAACTCCAATAAACCACCCCCATGCCTCAAAACCAAGCCTCAAAATCTTTCATTGTGAAGTCAGCTTTGAAAATGTAAATCACATGAAATTGGCTCTCCAGGCCAAAGAAAACAGGCAGCTGGATTCCATCCCCTAGCTAAGAATCAGCCCTTAAATACCTCCTAAATAGACACTTTATATGAGCTATAGTCAAACCCATTTTCAAGTAATGTTTTCCCATGTGTCCCAGAAAATGCGAACAGCAACTCTGTGTGTGGATGGACTGGGGCACGGACAATGGGTAAGTATGCCAAAAACCTGCAAACTGCTAATGCAGTTCTACCACAACTCTTCTCTAAGGTCACACCTGTGCTAAAAAACTGATGTATTTCTAATCCTTGTCACAGTCCTTAAATATAGCTAAGGCAGCTGTTCTCTAAAGAACTGTCAGCATATGGCCCGCGCTACATCTTCTGCATGCTAGTTCACATTGGTGAGCAATTTTTTCTGATATTGTCTTCTGGAAGCATTCTTATTTATGGGATGTATTGTGCTGATCCTTTTCCATATGACAGGCATGGGGAGCATGAAGGCAGAATTACCTCATACATTGAGGACGGCAACTTGTAGCAAAAAAGACTGGAAAGATAAGAGAAGGTAAGACAAGGACTGGCACAGATGCAGTTATCTCTGCAGGATAAACTAAATAATTTGCTGGGGAGGAGGCAAAGTAGCAATTCCTAGTACTAAACCACAGATCTCCAGTTTAGCGACCTGTCTCCTGGAATACTATTAAGAAGGAGGATCAGAGTTAGTCATGACCAGCAAGTCTTGCTGGGTAGCAAATTCATCCCCTAGGTGTGGGGGGAAATGGTATGGAGACACTTGAGGGGCAACATACTCTCATATCTCTCCATTCCTCATGATCAGATTTCAGAAGAAAAAGTGACAGCTGGCATATCATAAAGCCAGAATCTTTTCCAAGAGTCACAACAATGATTCTTGAGTAGCTTACCCCAGCAAAAACATGGCAGAACAACCAATCAGGTTATAATGGACATGAAATGCCTTCCCCTTTGTTTTCATAGGGCAAAATAATGTTTTGACTCTAGCTAGTGTTGCATAACACAAAACACAGTAGTTTTAACCAATATACTAGCATAATCCAGGACCAAGCTGTAACTTAATTTTTGGCATTTTTATTTTCAGTTTCCCATGTGACTATTAGTGAGAGCATGGAAATGTTTTTTAATCAGTCCTGATACATGGTCACATACCCAACCATCAAGATTGAGGTTAGAGTGTTACAGCTGCTGCGGGAACCTTAACTCACTTGCACTGACTTTAGGAGGATTAAGTCAGAAACAATACAATTTTAATGCCACTTTTTTTGTATTTACTTGGCAAACACTCTTGTCAATTTAAAGTTTCTCATGGGAGGTGTCGAGAGGTCACTGAAATTTTCCTGGGCAAGGGAGGGAGAATGGTTGAAACCATGGCTTCCCTGCTGCTTCCTTTAGTGTTTTTCTTCATGTCATTAGTGCTGTACTCGGCACTTTCCCCCCTGCTTCCATTAGAAGAGGAAGTGAGCAAATGTAAAAATGTTTGCGAGAAATGGAGGCAAGAAACACAAAAAAGGCTTCCCTGCTGTTTTATTTGGCTACTTCTAGGCCTCAGTAACAGTAAACTTAGCCACAGAAAATGAGTATAGAATATATTGTCTAGTATGCACAAAAACTCCCAGATGCTTTCAGTGCATTTTTTTCCCCAGTTCATTTTATTATTCTACACAGTCTTCTGGCCAAGGATCACAAAGCCTTCTGACCTCTCTGTTATCCTATGGCAYGAAAATACAGTCCCCTAAGGCTGCAAAAGCATCAAGAGTTGAATTTCCAGAAACGAGTTACCTGCAATTTCCATGAACATCAGCATAGCTGTGAGCAGCGTATTCTTCAGAGACCACTAAGAAATGCAGAATGGAGGGATACGGGACACCCTACAGCTTACAGGCTTGCCAGTCTTCTGAATTTAAGCTGAAAATACCCGAGTTGAGGTATCATAGATGGCTTTGTTACAGCTAGTGACTATAGGAAGGGATCTGACCTGTGTCATACTATGGATTAGTGTAATCCCTCTAACAAGCTCCCATTGTTTATTGAGTGATAAACCAGGCAATTGCACAATTAGTAAATTTTTAAAACTATTTCAATTATACACTTCTCACATTTTGAACTGCTGTAAGGCAGAATAAAACATCTGCAGGGAGTTTTGCCAGCAAGAAAAACAAAAATAGTGCTAAGTAAATACATTACAAGTTGATTAATGCAAGATAAACATTATAGGCTACACAGCTTTTGCTCCTCAGCAGGCCTATTTCACATTGTATGTTCATACGTAAATTTCTCTTACTAACACTGCACAAGCAGTCTGGCACCATCCTTGACAGATGAGCTTTAGGAACTGCTACAAAGTGGTTTAAGTTATAGCTCCATCTGTTATATMCCATCCTTCTGATGGAGATTGTGTTCACTGTGGCAGAATAAGCAGAATGGAAGACGTGTTCATATTCTCACCAACTGCAGCTCAGAGTCTGGTGCCTTGGCTCACACCCATCTCCTCAACAGTTTAATCAATGACACCCTGCTTCGTGCCCAAGCACAAGGGTGGGCGAACATTTCCTTCTGCTGGTCCTGATAATCATCAGCAAAGAGAAAAAACAGACTGTGGAGAATGGGAGAAGCTTAACAAATCACAATGCGCTCTGACTCAAGCTTTCTTTACTTTTACTGGGAGGAAGGAGGCCTTATGACTGTGCTAATCCATGTTCCACTATTGTATGTGCAGCTAGATACTGCGGGTTGTGGTGGAAAATCTGCCCAGCATGGATTCAAGCAAACTAGTTACTATAGTGTCACTGCATGATTAAGAGGGGTTGTGGGCCAGGATTGAGCCATGCTTCCTTTCCCAGCTGGCAATGTTTGACCTCCCAGTCTGGCAGAGTTTCTGGACAAACAGGACTGCCCAATGCAGAGAAAGCAATAGTTCTCATCTGAGGAAAGGTGACAATGCAGTGAATTGAGTGAACACAGTGAGTTAAGTTATTCAGGGCACTGTGATCACTAACTGATGTATTAAAGTCCACAGTGGAACTAGATACAGAGTTGCAATCAGGCTTTTCCACAGCTGGAAAAAAAGTGCTATGTTACTAAGCTAAAAATCACACCAGGGATGTTTTAGTGCTGTTGAAATAATTCTCATATATGTTTACTAACAATAAATACAGATCTATCAAACAAGGCTTTGAAACTACTATGAAAAAATAAAATATACTCATGTTTCTTAGAATTAAAAGACATAAAAGTATGTCCAGCATTATGTACAAATATACTCTATTGAGAAGCTCAACTGTCATAGACTTCATCCTTTAGGTTCCTCTTACAGTGTTTGAAGAAAAGGATTAAAATACTCCAAACTGCTATGTAAGTTATCAAAATTACCATCAGTGGGAAAGGATCAATTAAGTGTGCTATAATAATGGCAAATTGGATGCATTTTATTTTTGTCTTTCAGACATCTTTATCAAGAATTGTTACAGAATCACAGAATAAATGAGGYTGGAAAAGACCCCTTGAGATCATTGAGTCCAACCTTTGCCTTGAAATTACCATGTCAACTAGAACACGGCACTAAGAGCCATGTACAGTCTTTTTTTWAACCCTTCCGTACAAAGGAAGAAACAGAGTTTAGAGGAAATACAACAGCTACAGCAGTTTATAAAAAGCAGCTTTAAGCAGGGCTCATGTTGGTAGAGCTCCACAATAGAGAGAGTTCTGGCTCATCATTAACAGCACCTCAGGTTTTGTGTCTTTTCTGTATCCCCATCAAATCAATCACTTCAGAAAAAGACTACATACCTTACTTTTGCAAAACTTCTCTGACAGCATTCAAAGTGGTCCTAGTAGCAATAAAACAAACAACAGTGAGAACATTTAACTGCTGACAGGGAAGACAATAGGAAGAAAATATGGCATCCCTGGAGTATTGCTTGAGATTTAAATTTTTTTTAAGAGATAGAATCACAGTCTTTTAGCCTAAAATTTGAATTTAGGGAAGTTTTATTCTATATTGGGGATACAGCCAAAATGCATACTTCATCCCTTCCCCTAGAGCAAAGATTACTGTCAGGACTGTGTGCAGGATACAGCAAAAATTAGGGTACGTCAAAGACCTGATTGGTTCTCTTATCCTCAGAGCATGKCTGCATCAGCTCAAGCCACAGTCCTATTTAAATCTGAACTGTATTTTTTCCTGGCTGACTACAGTCCCTAAGGGAACATCCATCAGCCAAGCAGAAGTGAATCACACAACACCCCAGCCTCACACTTGATACAGTCAACCTCAGGGATGACTTGCAAAAGAACTATCACAGCTATCCTGAAACTAAGCAAATGCTACCTCGCTGGAGTTTTTCCACTGTGCAACCCGCTCGTGGCTTTGGCTTGTGTTATGCAGCTAATGTCAAAAAACTCTCCAAGTCTTTGGCTCTGCAAGTTCTCTAAACTGCATTGTTAAAAAGAGAGTTAATAGAATTGGCTAAATCCCATATTGGTTTTAAAATGTCTTGGAAATAAAGTCTGGAAGAGTGCACCAGATCAGAGGTGCTCAAGGCAAGCAATTTAGGAGCAGCAGCTGAACTCATATATATATATATATATATATATATATATATACGCACACACACACACGTATATATACGCACACACACACACGTATATATACGCACACACACACGTATGTATATATACATGTCTCACAAGTAACTGCAAATTAATATATCTTTGTGGAAGCAGCTCAATTAAGGCTTTAGTTGATGAAGAAGTGGTTTTAAGACTCTTACACAAGCCAACCGTTCTAAGTGCTACAATTTGAATTGATGAACTCATCAGCTCAGCTGGAAAACATATCTTGGAAATGCATCTGAAGCACAAATTGCATTAACACACAAATTYAATTTAAAGGAAGAAGCTCTTGATGGGTTTTAAAACTAGTACTTAAAGTCTACAAATTGCTCCATTTAAACTGCTATGACAAAAATGGCAAAAAAATGTTCTAGGAATGGTAACCATTGATTTCTATTTTATGCTGAATTTGACTCTACATGGTTCATGAATGAACAAATGGTAAAATAAGATTTGAGAAAGCACACAGTTATTTGAAAAGACAAACATTTAAAAGGATTGAAAAGTTAAATTTCTATATTTGTCTTTATCACAGCTAATAAAATTATGTAGAGCGTAGTTTTATTTGAGCTTTGATGTGGTGCTTTTAGTGGCAACAGAAGTCAAATCAGTAATTTAGTCAGGGGCATGCTTCTACCCCAGCCTCTGGCAGAGGGGAGGATTATACAGAGCCCAACCATACACTTCAACTGTGCTAAAAGTGTTGTATTTTATTTAAATTTGCATCTAGTCATTTGGGGAAACTGGACATACCACAAAGCTACTAGAGAGCATCCAAAGGAGGGCAACAAACATGGAGAAGGGTCTGGAGGGGAAGCCATATGTGGAGCAGCAGAAGTCACTTGGTCTGTTCAGCCTAGAGGAGACCTTCAGGAGGAGGGGAGGCCTCCTTGCAGCCTGCAACTTCTTCCTGAGCGGAAGAGGAGGGGCAGGCACTGATCTCTTCTCTGTGGTGACCAGTGACAGGACCTGAGGGAATGGCCTGAAGTTATATCAGGGAAGTTTAGGTGGGATATTAGAAAAAGGTTCTTTCCCTAGAGGGTAGTTGAACACTGGAACAGACTGCCCAGGGAAGCGGTTATAGAGGGGCTGCCAGAGTTCAAGGAGTGTTTGGACAATGCTCTCGGGCACATGGTGTGATTGTTCAGGGCCAGGAGCTGCACTCTATGATCCTTGTGGGTACCTTCCAACTCAGGATATTCTATGATTCTATGATCTTCCTATCCTCCAGGGAAAGGAATGTAAAGATTTCATGACTGATACAAGCTAAGAACCTCTGCTCTATCCAAAGGCTTGTTAGCCAGCTGAGTAAGTCCTATATATATTTATCTTATTTTTTATTTGTAAATTATTTGTGAATAACAACATTTTGTAAACAGACAAAGAACTGTATTTCTGGCTATTTCCAGAACACGGCCTTGTACAAGGCAATACCCATAAATTGCAGGGCCTTAGGAACTTCTATTCTGTCTCAGCCTCGCTATCTACCCCTTCCAAGGCCCCGCCAGCACCAGGCGGCCGCACCTTTCCAGGCGCGATGGAACCCGCCCGGAGAAGGAGGGGTTTGACGCCGCGCCCGCGCGCCGCCACCTGGCGGCTGCAGGCGGCAGCACAAGGGCCGGCACTACACCCGCAGCCCCGGTTTCCGACACATTTGGGCAAAGCTCTAAAGCTTTACAACAACGAGGTGAGTGGAGAATGTTTTGAGTAAACGTACAGCCTCTATGCTCAAATGAGAGCAAGAGGGACACAGAAGCAGTAAAAGCTGAAGTAAGAATTATTGATAAATTATGCAGATATCTCGAGAGCACAAAGAGCCTTGTCAGGAACATGTGGTACACTGGAACTTGATTTCAATCAGCCATTCACTACTAGACCACAGAAAAATTTGTGCTCTCCTTTGGTTTACATTGCCCAACCAGATAACACATTTTTCTGAAGTTCCTTCTAGCAGTAACTTCAAATATGCACTCATCAGAGTTTAGCAAATTGAAGAGCAAAAGCCTCTTCAGGCTCTGCTCTTTGAAAAAGGCTTTAGGCATCAGTGCTGASGGTAGAGTACTGTACCTGTTCAGGTCAAACCAGCTCCTTGCTGGGGGTCTTACTCCTGTCTGCTGAAGGTTTTTTGTTTGGCTATTTTTTTAAAGATTCCTCAATCTAACTTACAGTTGGCTTCAAGGGTGAAGAAGCAAGTCTGAGGATAGAGACATCAATATTAAGTAGTTCACAGAATACATTTCGTGCCAAAAATGCCATTCCATATCTCAATTTGCTACTAGAATTACAACAGAAAATTGTTCATAGTGAATGTAATATGCATACAAGCCAAATGCTCAACTAATTTCAATAAATTAAATACAGACTAATTAATTATCTTGAAGCCACACCGTCGTTGATGTCATCATAGCATATATTAAATATGGTTTTAACATTTCAGATGAAAGTATTTCTTCAGCAGACAAACTTATTTACTGTGTCAATTTTAAGTTAGCTTTTGAGGGATTTCAAGGATATTCAGTCTTGCTTGGTACGTTTGAAGATTATTCTGGAAAAGCTGTCCACAATCTACATGTATTTTTCAAATCATTAGTTGGTAAAAAGCTCTGTGTTTGTAAATCTCGAAGTCTGCAGATTATGTCCATTTTTCTTACCAGAAGCAAGCCAGTACACTGCACAAGAAATGAAGAATGTCAATAGTGACATGATTTCAATTTAAAAGAAGTGAACACACCCCAATCTTTGAGTAAGACTGTTATCATCTTAAGAGAATTCAAAACCATAGAGCAAAGAATATGTCAGCTGGCATATTTTCCTGTTTCCACACAGTTATTCTATATTATTTTAAATCTAAAGGTTTTGAGTCCTCCCTTCCTACAAAAGGTGGGCAAGGTATGCTTTGAAAAATCAAACCTGAAAAAGGAAACTAATTCAGATTCATTCTTTAATTAAGTCTTTAAGGTGTATTCGCTAAATGTCATGGATGACACAGCTCATTAGAATCATCCCTCTGAATAGACTATGCAGCAGTGAAAAGTTTACTGTGGGAATTTAAGAAAAAAGAAACAAAGAAGGGAGTAAGAAGAGAAGCAGCACAGGACAGAACCGGCAGTGTTTCCAACCATGATCATACTATCTCATCAGATGAAGTAAGAGGTGTTTATCAAGGAAATAAGGATACTAAAAAAAATCCATTAAAAGCAATTAATTATTATTATTATTACCAATTTTATTCTTACCACAGATTCCCAGGATACTGCTGAATTAGAGTAAGTTTGGTCTACCTTTAAGAATTGTATCTGTTTAAAAAAATTAACGCTTTCCAGYGGGCAAAACTTTAATAATGACACCATAAAACAATTATACAAAAAGCATGTACATATTTTGACAGTTTAAATTATATATATATATATACTCAATTTTACTTTGTGGAAAAGCAACTTTTGACAGTATTAGATTGTGACTGGTTGTAGCTGAAAAAAAACCAACCCAAAACTATTTTTCTCCAATAGGGCACTTGGAAGTTTCACAGTTCATCAAATTAATGACAAAAGACTTACTGTAATGGGTAAACCAGTAAAGCTGATCCAGAGACGATAACTGGAAAACAACAGATTCCCTCATGTCTGTCCCGTATAGCACTGCTTTGACACAAGGAACAAGGAAACGTGTGTCAGAAGAAACCTAGTTTTGCTTGTAGGGTGGTGGAAACCAAGCTATACAATACAGGAGCCAAAAGATGTGAAGTATTACACAGCACTTGTGGCTGCAATGTTTCATTTTCCCCTGTGGCTGCTGCAGCAATGACCATACCAGAGAGAGTTTAAAGCTGGAAAATCCCCACTCCTTTGAATACAAGAGTGTAGTACATCATCATTGACCAGATTACAAAATCCAAGAGAAGTGAACAGCTGGGATTTTTGGGAAGGGGATAGGGAAGAGGAAGAAAAATAGTGGAAAAAAGAATATTCTAGCTCCAAATGGATTTTACAATCTCAACCTCCCCCCAGACATTTCAATGATGATTTATGTACCAGTTTGCCCTGATTCAGAAACACCATCAAGATATTTCAGATGTGACTGAAGCCTTCAGCTTCAAAATACAATAAAAGTGAAATACTTGAACTGGACCACTAGATTAAGATACTATTAAAATACAACCACAAGGGTCAATAAAAATAAAATAATTTCTTCATGTAGATGTAAAGAAAAACTATTTGAAGTATGTAAGTGAATAGCTAGACGTGAGCATTTCCACAAAACAGTAATGTTTCCAATTGCTCAACTGTACCATCTAACGGTTGATATGGCAGAAATTCTGTTTTAATTATAGGTCTCGGTTTTGTATCAGAATATATATAGGTATTTCTTTTTCTATTTTGTTTGGAATTTGAAAAGTTACAGGTTTGGGKTTTTTTTGTGTTTTTGAGGTTTTTGGATTTCGTTGATTTTTTTGTTGGTGGTGGTTGGTGTAGTTTTTTTTGAAATTTTGGGCACCTAGTATTTAAGGAACACATATGCAAATCCACACAAGAGAACTCTACAGGTATCTCAGTTTAAAAGGCATGTTTTTCCTCTTTTTCATACAATCAACATTCTTTTTTGAAGTCTTGCCTCTCTTGCCCCATGTTGCATTTTCCACTACAATTTGTTACTCAGCTGTGCAGATCTCAGACACTGACATGTAGTAAGCACTAAGGGATTTCCTGAGTCAGGTTTATTCATCATTACCTGTAAAAAGTAGAACAGGGGGAGAGACAGTGTGAAAAGGAGAGACATATATAGACACAAGTCAAGCTAGGGTTACAAAACAATCTAGAAATCACACTTTAGTAAGCAGTAACACAGGAATCCACTAAGTCTGTCACCAATGAGGTGGCCGTTACCAAAACTGCCTTAAAGTGCTGTGTACAAACATGGAACATCGTGTCATCTTGGATTAGTGAATTTAAGATAGTTTCACCTCAAGTGGCATGCTTCAGTTACAACAATCCTCTTAGGAAAGAGCAATAGAGATTTTTTCCCAACATTTCTTATTTGAAGAGTATAAGGCTTTTGAGACAGAAGCTCATGAAGATCCTTCTGTCTGTCACTTGTCCTCTATTCACCCCTATTAGATAGGGCTTTTAAATTCAAGTGTCTGAAATGTAAAGCATTTTTTGAATGCCACCACAGATTTCTAAAATACAGAATTAGAACTGAATCTATTAAAAATAGCCACTTGTTAACCAGCATTTTGCAAGATGAAAGTCATCCCATTTTAATAGGATTCACTCAGACAACAGCTTATAATTTATATGCCAACATTTCAGCAAATTTTTATTTAAGCCTTTTAGTACTGGTTTTAAAATACCCTTAAGGCAGAGTAGCAAGCAAAAGAAAATGGTGACACTATAGTGTCCATTAGTGTCCATATAGTCACCATTTTCTTATTATTCTACATTGCCAGTCTTTTGGACACTTGAAAAACAAACTACTACAGAATATCTTTACAAATCTCTAATTAAATCAATAAATTGTTTCTGAAAAAAAATATTTTTCAGACATTTCTCTGTCATACTTCTCTAACACAGCATGAAAACAACATGGAACTGATTGTTCTTACCTATAGGCTCTATATCAGTAGAAAATAAAAATTGGGAAAATGTAATTTGTATTAGAATTTTTTTAAAAATTATTATGTTTTTGTAACTAGTTCTAAGACTTCCCCCCCTCAAGTATTTAGACATAGAAGTCACAGAAAGCCATACACTTACTTGACCTTGCAAGTCAAGTAAGCAGCACATTTGTAAAACACTATTGCAGCACATTTGTAAAAGAATTTAAAAGATGCAGGAAGTACATGTTGGTTAACAAGTATTAGAATATTTTTTTCAAAATTGAAATATATTAAATAGTGAYCATTGCACACACTTCTAAAACCAATATATGATGCTTCTGATTTCTATAAAACTAATTAAGATTTTAGATTTCTTTTTTTCCCCCCTCTCCAGTAAAGACTTTCATCATTAGAAATCTAAAAATACATAACGGCAGCTAAATTTTTGACACAAGAGAAAGGAAAAAACCCAAAACTATTCCCTCACTGATGGCGGTCTGTGTGGCATTTCACAGAGTGACTCTGAAAGATGGAGAAACCATCCATCTGCCTTGTAACCTGTGCTAAGCTGGGCAGGGTTCCAGAGCAAGATAAATTCTCTTCATGTATTACTGAGTCACCAGCTAAGATGGATGGTACATACACATCAAGATCTTCTGAAAAATGCTAATTATAGGATAAAGAACTCCATGGAATTTTCAGACAAGGAGTGATAGTGCAACCTATTAAAAGTAACATTTTAGAAAGCATAAATACTATTTTAGCTAAAAGCTCATTAACTCTTAAGATGAAATTGGTTTTGATTCTGAAAGTTTTACTCTAGATTTACACTTTCCCCATCAGTGTAACTGTTTTACAGAAATTAAATAATTATACTGTACATTTTGTAAGCCAATTATTGTTACATTTGACTGTACACGTACATTCTGGTAAATCCAAGTGGTCAGCAAAGTTTGCCATGTTTTGTTGCAGGAATAAAAATACTCTGTGGAAATTTTTAATTAATTTAGCCAATCAATATAACAAAGCACAGATAGGTTCTATATTCTGTGATACTACGATGTTTTAAAAGTATATCAGAACCTATATTGCATATGACCAAGAAAGAACATGAGACAAGCCACAATTGCCAGGACACACTGAGATTACCCTCTTGGTAGGCTCCGTCTGCCATTACCAGGTGAAGTATTTTGGCATACAGGTGTTTGTGTTCATTTCCAAGAACAGTCTGAACTATGGTTGAACAAATATCAATATTTTCGTCTTCATCTTCAAGTATAGCCTGAGAAAAAGGACAAACCATGTTCCCAAAATTAAAATGGGTATAGAATTAAATAGTTCAAATTTATTAAATGCAATTCATGCTTAAACCCAAAGTTTTCCTCTTTAATCCACTGGCAAGGTATTTTCTCTGTTAATATTTTAGTGTGCCAAAACAGATGAAAAGACTATAGAAAAACACTTTTACTCTAGTCACACAAAGCAATTAGTTAACTGGGACAGCAAACAGTCCTAGGTACTTGTTTCTTAAAATATTTCCACTTGAGCTTATTCCACAAACCTTTATTTTCTCATAAACTTCAATTAATTTATCAAAGCCTATTTCCTGCTCCAGGTTATATCTCAGCTCTTCTAAATGGCTGAAGATACTATCACATTCTTCACATTCACTGGCAATCTCTCCATCACTATTATCTACAAAGAAAGAAAACAACAGTAAAAACCCCTCTGTTTTCCTACATTCTTAATGTTGTTTCTAAGTCTCTAAAACAGATATCCTTTAAATGCAACCAAACAGGTAAGGTCAGGAGCATTGGATAATATTGGCAGAAGTTCTGACAATGTGCAAGAAAGTAGGAACAGTCCCTTTCTTGAAAAAAATCTGAATCCCAAATAGGAAGCATCCAGCTATCCCCTCTAAACTCCTACTCTGACAATTAGCCATAAGGGTATTCAGCCTGAAGGAAAACAAGGTATGGTCTTATAGCAGAATTTTATTTAGCAAAGTAGGTCAAGTTCCATACCACCACTCTATAAATTTCTGAGGTGAAACTCATGTAGGGTTTGGCAGCTGTCCCATGCTAGGGAAAGGAGTTCCTTAGTGAAGCAGCTGTCTTCTAGCAAAAAATAAGGACACTTATGTTACCAATCCATTACTTTCTGCCCTGAGATGCACCTTGTTCCATCAAGCAAGTCTAAAAGACCCAGCRTTACTTTAGCTACAGAGTTCCTAATTCTTTTATGAGTGCATCTCCTTTCAGTAGCGAATTCAGTATGCCAACTGGTACAATAAGATATAAGAGAGAAATCAAGATAATTTTGCTTATAGACTACAGAAACCTTACAAATAGGTTTGTAACAGTCAAACATTAGGTAAATTTAACAAAAAGAGGATCTTTTAAAAAATACAAGACAGAATTCCCATGTAAAATCCTGTTATAAAATGCAAGAAAAAATACTTTCTTAAATAAGCATTAAAATTCAGAAAGAACTTGTCTACCAGGGACAAAAACACACAACTTCCTAGATTTCAGAGCATATACTATCAAACCTCTAAATACTATTGCCTAGTAGTTCACAGACTTCATGAGTTAGTATTAGAACTCTACTACTTTCAATTCTTATATATGACTAGTGTAAGGTACAATCTTCACCAAATCATATCCTTGATTCAAGTATCAACAGTCAAATCAATAAGGAATTATCATTAAAATAAAAAGTTGTATATGGGTAAAACCCCATTAGGTTATTTCTAATCATCTATTTAACTTCTAGATCTTGAGCAGATTTTGTCTCAAGTTCTGTATGTTATCCTTTTGAAGGCTGGCCTGCCTTTCTTTTTGTCCCAACAATGAAACCTGCAATTCTTATGGAATATCTAGCAGGTAGGACACTGGTATTAAACACTAGCACTTGCAACAACAGCAGAATCACAGAAACAGATAGTATTGTATGTTATCAGTGTATAACATCAGCACTGTCAAAAATTTAAGGACATTAACTAAGTTTATTTTACCTTAAAACAATTCTTGGAATGTATTATACAGATAATATCTTACAGGTATATTCACAGATGTTCAATTTGTTAAAAATTGTCCTCAATAAAACAAAATCACACAAAAGCTATGTTTTAGATGAGTTATTGATTATCTACATCTTTTTATACCTGTATTTCTAAATGCACTTAATTTTACAGCAAGAGTAAAATACTTCTATTGCCACCAGAATTAAAAAAAGAACCACCTGAGACTTCCGGACACCATTGTGCATATCTAATGCAAAATGCTAAGAGCAGTAATTAATTTGTCTGTCTCATTTTTAGTCTGACTGCATTAATACCTAATTTTGGCTAAGGACAAGGTGAATAATTTCATGTTCCTTCTGATTGCCTGTTAAACTACTTAACTCTAATTTAAGCTGGATCCAGCTACTCCAGTCATGTCAATTGCTATTTCTTTTTCATACTTACAGCCATGAATTATTCAAAACAATGCACTCTGTCTTTGATATTCCTTGAGGGCAAGTTTTAGACAACTAGAGAAAAAGGCACTTACCAACACTGTCCAAACAGTCTTTAATTTGCAACATGGAATGTTGCTTAGATGTTGACCTTAACATTCAGAAAGTCTGAATATTATCTGATTTTTTAAAACTCATTTATAAAAACTATTAATTAGAGCTTTGCTTCACTCTAAGTTTACAAAGCAAAAACATTATTCTGTGTTTGAGTTTTTAACATGAATAAACAACTTATAAAACAAGTATAACAGAAATTATACCTGATTGCCATTCTTCATTAAGTGCACTTTCACTGCTGGGGTTATTTTCATCTCCTTCATCCAGCTCAGTACCATTTGTTATGCATTCGATGGCATTAGCCTTTAAAGTAGACTCCTCTTCTTCACTCAGTTCCTCACTAGGCTGCTCCCTAAGCAATTGTTCCATTGAATCCCGGAGCTCCTGCAAATCTGTATCTGTCTCTCCAAACATACTAAAGGAATGAGACATAAAGGTTATATAATTAATAGTTTACAAGAAAGAGCTCATTTCTTTCGTTAAGCAGCAAACTGAAAAGCCAATCTAGCTGGAGAGGAAAATAAAAGAATCCCCCCCCAGCTATTTGTGACCTCAGTCCAACATGACTACAGCATTGATACCATTATATCATGCAATACACAGGGAATAAACAGATATTTGACAGTCTCACAAAAWGATAAGTCCTCGATTCAACTTTATTAGTAAGATAATTTCAAAATCCTTGTATTTGTGCATTRTTATAGAACCCTGGCAAATATAACATTTCCAATCCAGATAAAGATGTGGCTGGAGCAAAAAAGAGATCTAGATCTAACCAGAATAGATACACCAGACTATTCAAGCTGCGGAGAATAGTCAAGACCAGGGTCAGATTTTGAAGTCCCTGAAATTGGGGGACTTGAAAGACATTTTAATACAACAGTAGTGGAGATAAATGAGCAAGATTCCCTGAATATACAAAGAAAGCAAATATCCAAGAAATCTTTATTTCTAGAAGAGCAATAGCAATCAACTTTGACTTGCTTCAGCAAATGCAAGTTGCAGACACCAGAGAGAATAGCATCTTGGATGGATTTTGGGAAGGAAATTCAGACAGCTATTGTACACAGTATATCCCATTAGCTTCTCAATTCTCTGGAACAAGACTTAGAGTAAATGGTGATTCAATACAAAATTTTTAAAATCTGGGTAAAACCCGCATGCTGGTATAGTGTGTATAACTCTTAGTGCCTAACCAAAAACATTCTTGATCTAAAATGCCTGTTAAAATACTTGATAAACTTGGTACACTCACATATCCTCAGAATCAGAGGGTCCTTCTTTGGCTTGCTCATCTTCCGTATCATCTATTTCAAGATTATGTTGATGCTGCACATCTGCTACACTGGGAACATCAACTAAAGTTCTGTACAGTTTGTAAAGATCTGGGAGTGAACATGTTCTCAACATCTACAAAGGTAATAGAAAGCCTGCTTGGTAACAATATTAAAGACAGCCTGAGTTTACAAAATACTTTAAAATGAGATTTTTTTTTTTTTTGTTCTTTTTCATTTGAAGGTCAATTTCAAAATAACGATGTGTCCAGCACAGATACTCTAATTGTTGAAAATTTTACATATTGAATTTTACCTCTCAGTTGAAAGGAAAGCATTCCTCCTACCTTTATGGGTTACAGTGACTGAAAAGCTAAGAACATCAAGTGACATACAGCTCCTGGTTTTGTGTTGATTTGTTCATCACCTTGACAGCTAACTAAAGAAACCCTACAGTAGATAAATAACACATATTTTTATGCAATTTTTTACAATGTATTTGTGTCAATCACTTCCWGTTAGGACCATTTTAAGGAGCTGACAAAGGAATATTTTTTCAAATGACACTTATTTCTCTAGATTGGTCACTGAAAACAGTAACTTTTGCTTATGGTATATTTCAATGCAGTTTCATAACATTAGGAAGTTATTCAAATTACAATGATAATTTGTTCCAATGAAAATAAAACAACATGGAAATAAAGCAACTGTTTGCTCAATGACCTATGAAATCTCTCTTTTAAGTCTAAGAATCCCTCAAAAATACTAAAAATTCACCATAGTATTAAAAAGACAAGAAATAAGACCTAATCTGCACTAAGAAGTTTTACCAATAAACCTCACTTTCCTTCACCACAGCTCTGAATACATACATGTTCATTGTTTGCTCCTAATGAAACCCCCCAGTTTCAATGAACAAAATAGTTTCTCAGCTGTAGTTTATACCAGCACAGCGTACTCCTATACATGCTCAGATATCAAATCTGTGTCAGTACCTGTCCAGAATACAAAAGCAACAATTGCCCATTTTGACCTCTACTATGAAAGCCAAGGAACAATTAGAAAACTGATCTAATCCCATATTTGAAAGTTTCCACGTATTTTGAAAAATACTTCTGTTCCTATTAGCTTACTTCTGTTAGCCTACAGAGAGGACACGAACTCTGTCTACCTTGCTCTGTGCTAAAGGTTTCCATAGTTTCTGGATGASAGCTGCAGCAAGAAGTGTATTTGGGAAATTCCAGAAAGTTACATTTGCAGGTACTGCCCAGAAGTACTGAATATCCTCTTGCAGCAACCAAAAGAGGAAAGGGAATGGTTGCTCTCTGTCATCAAGTCTGCTGCAGCAGTAACACACCTGCTGCTTTTCTCCCAGCTCTCTGCCCATCCAGTACTGCGTTAACAATGCTGTGACAAACAATTCTGGCTAAAACACGTGCCAAATATGTAGTAACAAGTGGCATACTGAAGCACTTCATATTGATACACCAGAGAACTCCATGATAAAGTGTATCCACTACTTTCTCAATCAGATAAGGTGCAAAGAATGTTCATCTTCTCCAGATAAACAGCTTCATAAACTAGGGAAGCTGATAATACAGTAACTCTTGAAAAATGAAAATGAGATCAATTCATGTGAATATATGAATCTGTGAATTTTTTAACACGGGTGCGAACAGCACTATCCGTGATATGATGCTTCCTAGCAATGCATCAACCATTAGCTACTACTCAATAGTCCATTAATCATCAATAGTGCAACTTCCTTCATGCACTCACAAAAAAAGACTAGGAGTATGTGGTGGTCTGGAAGAATCATTCTTCCTTATGTGGCATTCCCTCTTCTAGGAAATCCTTTTCTCATAGAGACTGAATGCAATGCAGGTGTGACAGTTACCAGAGATCTTGCCACTGTTGTTTCTCCAAAAAGCTGCTGCTCTTTTATGCACTTTCCACTTTAGAATCCAGGCAAGTATTGCATGTAATTTAAAGAGTCTGTTTCATTTGCCAGTTTCACAACTACTCTTAACGTATTTTAAATCCATATCAAAACCACGTTCCACTATCCTATGCTCATTTCAGAGTGTGAGCTGTCACTCAACCCTATGTAGGTGGTCAGGAAATGTCTTGAAGAAAGCAGTTACTTCCATCCAGTGTTCTTCAAGCTTCCTGCTTCATAGCCAGAACCTGCGCTAGTAGATTAAATCCTACAGGAAAAAAATCACTTCGTTGCCAGAAACTGCAAGATTATCTGTGCTGACCTGTTCAGTGATTATGGTTATGACGGCAAGGTACTGATAATTCTAAAAAACTGCACAAAAGGGAGAAAGCAGATAGTGCAAGTTAGGAATTTCTTCATGAACTCCCTCAGTTATGTCTCAGAGAAGTGGTGGAATTCCTCCACAAATACCTGGAACACAGAATGCTAAATGGTGAAACCAGAGACTTTCAGCACTGCACAAGACTTGCTGATACCATGGGCACAGTGCAGTTGAACTACAGGACGGATATGGTTAGACAAATAGTTTCACCGGCTGAAAGAGTTGTGCCACCTGTTTTTGCCCTCATTCAGCTTCAATAATAAAGTAAGAGTAATAGTATAGAAGAAACAAGTATTTCTTTTTTTTTTCTAAACTTGCCTTTGGGTCGTTTGCATCAAAAAGTCCTGTAGAAAGTCCAATCAACAACGAACTTTTGCCTTTATTTTTTGCTGGTGATATGGAACGYGAACGAGGTACGAAAGGCTCTTCCTGTGAAGACTGAGTGGATAGAACTGGTGAGGCTGTTGGTACAGCTGTAGGCTGCATTACCCTCTGGAATAAAGGTTCAGCTTCCTGAGAGTCACCGGAACAAGTTTCTGATGTGGTAAAAGAAAGTCTGTTACAAATCTAACTAGATTAAAACCCCAAAACATTTAATGAAAAGGTAACTAATGTGAATAAAATTAATTTTCCTCTGATTGTACAACAGAAATGTAGATAGAATTTAAAAGTATTGAAATATTTTTGATTATTTTAGTAAATACAACTATAATATGAAATTTTCCCATTTTAACTTTTTGAGAATATACTACCCTCAGCTCTAGCCTGTTCTGTTCTCACGCCTTCTGTTTTCTCATTATCCGGTTCATGCCTGAAATTATGTCATCCATTTTCACTCGTTGCTTATTACGTTATACTAGATTTCTTCAAAGTTATCTCAGTATAATTCACCCAAATAGTGGGAAAAATCCAGTTTGCTTAAGCCACTGATAATTAGATGCAAGAGTATCACCAACGATACTTGACAGTATTGCTGATGTATTTTCTACTCTACTGTAAAATATGCAGCTCATCCGAAGTTACTTTCAAGACCTCCGAGAACAAGCAATTCTTCTGTGCAATAAAGATAACAGATTGTCATTAGCAGCTGCTTAAAACATTGAGCTGCAGCTCAATATTAATTTGAGATGTGTATAAACAAAGCAACACTTCTATTAAGTAAATAATCAGATTTCATAACATCTTAAATAGTCATTTGAAAAGGCTGTAACATTCAGAAACTTGACATTCACTTTTAAGTATCAGTATAGGCCACTGTCCTGTTCATCTACAAACAGCGTAGCTTTGTTGTAACAGGTTTTCTTCCAAAGTGGCAAACATAATACCCACAACCTGTCTTCCTAATMCATCAGAAATTTCCTTTTTAGAAGTAAGAACTTAAGAAGAAAATGAAAACAAAAACTTGCTCTTTTGGGGTTAATGAAGTGAGAAGGGATGGCTCAAGTATCCCATACCACCAGCCACGAAACACAAGACTTCCACTGACCTTCTGGAGCTTCCTTTTGTGGTTGCACTTTGTCGAGCGCTACTTTCTCCAAAGCTGCCTCATTCATTCTGTCATGTTGTGCCCTATTACATCACATCACATCAAGGGGAAACACCATGTAGAAAATGGTCATTACTGAAGTCACCAAGTGCAGTAAAACTAAACCCAGCAGCAAGTAATGAAACTTTATTTAAGTGTAACATTTTAACTGACATGTCCAAATAAAACTCAGTTAAAGCTCAATTGTTTGAACTGGAGAGAGAGTGAGAGAGAGGGAGAGGGAGGGAGGGAGGGAGAGAGAGAGAGAGAGAGTGTACTTACGTGTCCTCTTTCTCTTTTACCCACACTTCATTCACAGTGATAGGAAACTCCTTACTCTCCTTACTCTGGTGCTTATCTTCCATTTCTTTCAACATCTCTGCTTCCAAATCATCAGGCTCTAAAATTAATAATCATTTACCTCATTAAAAATTAATCACAACCAAGTGAAAAGATGGGAGAGTATATATTTTAAGATTACACTGAAGTCCTTCAGCTTTAATACTTTTCTGCATTTTGCAAAAACAGAAGTTTTGTAATCCCAGAGCTAAAAGTTTATTTTTCTGATACCAGAAGAGTATCTTAAAGCTCCAATGAACAATGTCTTATAAAAACCTCAGCAACATGCCCCCAGAGATCAAAAGGGGGCCGTTATCATATAGGCAAAAAGATTCCAGCACAATTGATGAGGAGAAACAAACCAAAACCCCACCAAATTAACAACAAAAAATTTGAAGCCCTTTAGAATTCCATTTGTACTCTAAAGTTTTCTATAAGCACACAAAAAAATGTTTCTGGAAATTTACCAACTACATTACTAAATCAAATTACAACACAGGCACAGAAAACACCTGGTCCTACCTAAAATGTGTTAATAAAAAACTGCACATTATTTATGGGAAGATATGAAAGTATGCAGGATCATTACTTCCCTTATTGAATTCAATAAACAGATTGTAATTAGAATTACTGATGAAATGACTTACCATCCAGCATAATAGGTTTGGTCTGCACATGGATAGGTTCAGTTCTTTGAGATTCTTCTGGTACAGACTTTGTAACACCAACTGGTACTGAAGACTGAGCTTCAACAGGAGAAAAAGCCTTCTCTTCCCTCTCCTCTGATGAAGACTGATGATCTCCTTCAAGAAGTTCTGCAGTACCTAACAGAAAATGATTCTATTATTTAAACAGTGCTTTGCCACATTTGGCTAATAAACTACAATGTGGTTAATAAGGTACATTGAGAATTTTTTTTCTTTAAAGGAAACCAGAAAAAAGAAGTTTGCATGCTTTTAGTACAACTATTATAAAGAAGAAAGCTAGAAATATTAAAATTTGAATTTTATATATTATCATTAGTACAAGTTTATATTTGGAATAAATGCAAGTCCTTTGGTCCTTAGAAAGAACAAAGGGCATGAGCTGACTAGAAAAAAAAAAAGTCAACTGATATGGTAAGTCACATGCTGACAACAAGGTTACAGGACCTATCTGATACAATATTGAGATGACATCCTTTTAAAAAATAGGCTTGTTTCTATTAAGAAAGCAAAGTCTGAAACTTTTTAGCAAAATGGAGATCCTTCCCTTTCAGTGTATCCTGGTTAATATTTTACCACTTCACTGCGTTTAAARTATTTTGGTGTCCTCCAGTATCAGCTTGTGCTTACATTCAGAACTGAGGTGACATCCAGAAGTAGAAAGCAAGAGAGAATATAAGAACATGCTTCTATTACTTCAAAATTTTTCTCAGTAGATAAACTGTCAATCTGGCACTTCCTACACTTGCAGTGCAGACAATTACCTGCTATGCTTACCATTTATTTCATCTTGTTCCTCAAGTATGTCAGTTTGCAGCTGTAGCTCTGCTTCCCCTAGGATCCTCAGAACGGAATCAGTAGGACTTTTGCCCCAGACTTTCCTGTGGGGTTCACCAATATCTAACTTAATTACTTCCCCCAGAGTTTGACCTGTTGGGACACAAACACAATTACAGAAACTTTTACAAATTAGACATTTTTATTCACTTTCTATAGAATAAACAATCCAACAAAAAACCTTCAAAAATCTAAAAACTACAAAGCCAGAACTCATGTCACCTCACTGAAGTCAGACTGCCTAACGACTGTGCTCATTTAGAGGTTTTCTTTTGCCAATTCCAATCAATAACAGGAATTATTAAATACCAGTTGACATATGCAACTTAATAGCAGCAGTGGCTCCTTTCAGCAATTCAGGCACTCCAAAAAAACCACAAGAAATGTTTAACACTGGCATGGAATGGTCTTGAACTTTACCTGAAACGGTAAACTAGAAAGTCTCTTGTACTGCTATCTTTTGACATTTATTTCTGTTATTTCTCCCTCCAAGGAAAAGAGGATATAGAGCAACAAAGAAAAACAGAGCAARAGAAGTTTCTTGATCTTCTAACATTCCAGCCCTATAAAACTACTATGAAAAGAAGCAAGTCTGTCACATTCCCAATGATTATTTATTTCTACAATGTGAAACAGACTTTTAGTAAAACATACTGAAACCAGGAAAAAGGTGTTCCAACCAAAAGACCAGAGAAGGCAGATAGAAAATTTGGAAAGACAGTTTTGATTTAAAAAAGGAAAAAGCTATGAAAGGGTCAATAGAAGTAACGGAACTAAATTGAGAAAAAAAACCTCAACTTTTTTTTGTTCTACTGATAACAGGATTTTGAAGTTAAATAAGAAACTTTCATATATTTTAAATGCTTTTTATTCTTTCTGTTAAAGTAGTGCCTATTTAAAAGACACTTACAAAGAAAGTAACCATGCATTTAATTACGTAACTATTTGTTGAAATTATGAAATTATTTTTTGAATCTCCTGCAGGCCATTTACCTACTCAGGCTGTGCCTTATTCCTTATTCAAGGGAATACATAACCACCTGCTTTTTAGAAGTGGACGACATGTAACTGATAACAAGATGATAATAATAAAGAATACTTGCTTCATAAAAACAAACATTACACGTGGCAAACTGACTTACTAATACCATGGTGACAAAAAAAAAAGTACTTACACTCTGTTCCAGAGAGAGAATCTTCCATCGATAACTGAGCTAGAGGAACGACCAACTCAGATGCCCCAGATTCCCATTTTTTGCGATCTCCCAGAAGTGGCTGGTCACCTTGATCCTTATCTTCAGATCCAGCTGATTCAGAGATATTTTTACACTCCTTTTTTCCTTTTTCATCTTCTTGAGCTTTAAGATTTTGATTTAATCTTCTCAGTATTTCTCGCTTATTCTGAAATAAGGACCAACATAATTAACTAGTGCCTTTCTTAAAAGGAAACCTAAATGAAACTGTATACAATTTCACATACCTGTATTGCAAAATCTGGCTTTTTTATTTCCTCCTCAGATTCCTGGACAGCAGTTACATGTTCATCCTTTAAGTCCAAGAAGCATGAAACAGAAAGTAGAAGAATGTCAGAAAAAAATCATCTTGAGAATAGTAATAGGCATAATAGCCTAAAACCTTTCCATTGACAACTGCACATAGACTGAAACAGAATGTTTGATTATTCTGTTTTTAGGGGGCTTCCCTAAGACAGAATTCCAAGGGCACCTTCCATCTTTGAACCATTCACTGTCTGAAAGTGATGAGCAAATGAATCACTCAGATAAAACAGACAAGTGAGAGTTCAGAGTGTGAAACATGTAGAGATAAAGCTAGATGTGGCCTCTACAGCAAGATGCCACCAAATTCCTATGCTACAAATGAGCAATTCTATAAGAGAACCAAAAAAGTGGCAAGCACAGAGTCAAGGATAATCTGTGAAGAAAGAACAGAAGGGAAAAGAGACAAATGATGTGTAAATAAACAAACTACACCCTGAAGGCAAAAATGTAGAATTTATAATCTGTGTATAAAGCTTGTATTCTCCATTTACAATTGCTCTGTGTGCTGATTTTTAGTCCATTATAGTCACCCTCTTGCACTACTGTAAGAGAAACTGTCCTTGTGGAAAAAATGTCCTAATGATTCAAGTATTTGTCCAAACAAATTTATTGATTTATTTTTCCAGCTATCAACTGACATCTTTCAGTGTATTACATTTTACATACACTTTCTTGCACTAAGTTTCACTATGTTCCCATAGTCAAGAGCCTTCAGGGTTGTATACAGTATGAAGTACCACACTACACTGAAACCTAGAAACAGCTTAGGTAAAAATATGAAAGCTAGCATTCAAATTAACACAGACTGTGTTAAAAATTTAAATTGTATAAGGTTACACTCATATGCTCAGTTGCATAATTGTAACAATGTAGTTGAGGTAACCATATAAGTATTTACAATATCAGGACCAAGAGCGTGGAAAATAGAAATTAGGATATTCTTTTAGACAACAAGAAGAGACAGCACTAACAGATTCAAGAATATTAAGCTTTGTCTTCTCTGTAATATTCAGCACACTCAAGCTCACTGAAAACAACAATTAATATAATATAGTCCTATCATTCAAAATTTATTTGCTCACTTCAACCAAGTTACCAACACATTAAGCCCTCTCTTCAAGAGGCTGATGAAAGTGCTGAAAGTTGATGTCTTCTTCCACTAAATATGACTGCCCTGATCAAAATGGAAATTGCAGCCTAGGGTTCATTATAAACTATTTTGTTCAAAACATGAATTTCCGTTTCAGTGTACAGATGTATTTCAACAGCTTCCAAGCTTTGGTTTCTTTTTACACTTTTTTTCCTTTTTTGACATTTGTTTTCCCTAATTAGAAGCAACAAATGTCTTTAACAACTTTTTTCTACCTAACCTACACAATTTTTCTAAACATTCTCTTTCCAACCAGTATTTATTTTCTTTCCATTCATTTTACACTCTTAAAAAAAGTACTTACCACACCCACTTCCTTCAAAGCAGAAGTCATGGAGATAACAGGTACACCAGGCTTCACTGGAAGTTGTGGCTTAGGAAGAGCTGCTCCAGGCTCTTGTAGTCCATTCATAAGACTATGTTCTGTAGCTTCCACATGAAAAGGCACATTAGGATTCTTTACCCCTTTTGCAATCAGCTGTATAGATTCAATTAAAAAAATTTAAATCAAAAATTAACTTTGAGACTTTGCACATTAAACACAGTGTTATCAATTAGGCTCATGTAATCCTTCCAAAAGGACAATAATGCAAYACATTTTCATGCAAAAGACAACTGCCCACTGCACATCAGCTTGTCAGCTTCATGTCTTGCTTTTTCCAGTCATATTAATAGTTGTACTTGTTGTTCCATAGCACACCAAAGTAAAAGAAGATAAAATACACTTTGGTCATTAACAGACCATTAATAAAATACTTGAGGTGATCCTAATGATTCTTAGGTTTGATGTTCCAAAGTCTTCCTGCAAGCTTACCTAAGATTAGGCTTCTAATTAGGGAATTCTGACTGACATAAGGTACTCTCTTCAGTTTCAGAACTAATTACCTCGTCTTGAAAAATTACAGTGTAGGATTTTAGTTATACAAAGATATGGCCCTACATACTTTGACTTCATGTAACAGATTTATTTTCTTACATGTTCTTCCCAGGCTCTTTTCTCTCTTTCATATGCTTCCTTTCTCTTTCGCTCCAACTGTTCCTTCAGAACTGCAGCACGAGCATTTGCTTGGGCCTACAGTAAACAAGCGAAAAAAAAGACCAACTTGAAATCATTAGCAATGTATTACATGGAACATTTTAAGAAGGAATATTCTTGGATTACTCATCTCCCTTTCTCTCACTTATTACTGTACAGACTGCGAAAGGAGGACTCCACTGACAAAATTACCACACAAGTATAAAAACTGATCTTCTGTTAGAATAAAGGCAACTTCTCAAAATTTAATTACAGTTCTTGATTTGCATGGCCGTATTTTTAGTGTACATAGTAATCTTAAACAGAGTAATGCAAAATTAGATTCTCTACTTAAAATAAGCTTTGAAGCCAAATGCATTAATCACAAAATACTAAATATTCAGTTTAAATTTTACCAACTTACTCAAACACAAAAAGCTTCACTTGCTGTTTCACCCCTAGTTTTCAGGTTAGGCACAAGGTTGTTTTTAGACTGCTCTTTGCAGATGATGAGGGAAAGAAATCATAGAATAGATAAGATCAATACTTGCTATGTATAGTATGGTAGAAATAGTTATTGACATAAAAACACCACATGGAATAAAGTTCAAATCAAACACTGGATTTCTGTGAAATGCATTTGTTTTAAATGTACTTCATGACAGGGTTATATACCTACCTCACACTCCAATCCACACACAGCCCATGTCAGCCCATGTAAGGAGCTTTGCTTTCCTTTATTCTTTAACTAAAATAAAGCTGTTGTCTGTGGTACATCTTCCTTACCTTTTCAATCTCAAAATGCTATTTTAGTTATGCCAAATTGCTTTTAGGGCTAAAGCTACCCTAGAGATAAATCTCAAAGGCTGGGATAGGGAAAATCCTTGACTTGCAAGGATAGACTACATTATGTGTCAGCATGTTTTAAAATCACCAAGATAAAACAGTTGAACAGAATTATTTCCTCAATACAGTTAAAAAACCCCCATCTTGTAGCAGATACATAAACAAACTATTCATAGCAAAATGAAACGTAAGAAAATCAATGAGATATAAAACAAATTTGAAATCAGTAACTTCCATCTCCTCCCACTCCACACTTACCTTCTGCATTTCTATCTTTTTGCGTTTCAGTTCCACTTCCTCACTAGATTCTTGTCCATCAGAACTGGCAGCTTCATTCTGCAAAGTAAGAGTCCTCAGAGAATTATCATCAGTTCATGTATTTAAAAGGTGAGTGATATGAGTGACTACTCAGAATATTTTAATTGATTGTATGACTAACATAGGTCAGTTTCACTTAGTAACTCCTCACTTAAATGCAATGTCTACTTGGACAGAACTTCATTTCTGAGATTGGTGGGGTTTTTGTTTATTTGTTGGTTTTGCAAGGAGGGTTGGTTTTAATAGATGTGAAGCTTCGATAATTTAGGAAGAAAGTAATGTGCCTCTTGTTGCAAGGGAAGTGACCTAACGTTGCTGGGCTCTCACCTGCTGTCCCTCACCACTGCTGCACATTCTGCAGGTGAGGTATTCAAGAAAGGTTTGATGCTCTAGAATTCCAGTTTTATTCTCTGTATGTGCTTCAAATAACATGGAACGGGTGTGGGGAGGGAAATGGTCACAACTAAGAATACATAAAGTCTACTCTACCTCTGAAATCTCTGTTTTCAATCTCTCTTACTTCTTCCCATGGCCTCTGCATATTCCTATTTACAGACTGGCAGCACCACACAACAATGTTTTGACAGGAGCTTGTTATTGGTCATGATAAACTTGTGCAGATCTTTTAAGATAAACTATTTGGAAGGCCTATACAGTAGACTCATTGCAGTATAAGAAAGGGAGTATTATTAGAAACAATTTGGTAAAACACAAGCAAGAATTTTAGGTTATTTTTAAAGTGAAACTTGAAAAACTAAGGTCACGTCCACTTTGGCTTCAGCCAGGTAACAGGAAAGAAGGATGACTGGAAAGAACACTGGAGACAGAAAACTTCAGAAAAATAATTTGGTACTCTTCATAGACAAAGGAATGAATACATATATTCATGTATTTTATATAAAATAGGATACTATGAAGTAGCAGCAATAGATATTGAATTGTTAATCAAAAAAAGGAAATAAACATATCTGTGACAAGATTTGGTCTGAGATGATGTTCGTCTAGAAGTGAGTCTCCACACTAAAGATTGCATCTACAGGTCATCGAGAAAAAAAAACCCTCTTAAACTTGGGTCTCTGAATTCTGAAAACGAGTTTAGGACTATTTCTTGGAAAAGTATTAGTCTGTTCCCTTGTAGGATGCATACCTTCTGGGGCATATACCACTCCCCCAGTTAAGGTAAAGCCACGGGGAAGGAGGTTAGGTTCCTGACAGATTTAATAACCTATGCAGGGAGTTAAATGTCATGTACACCAACAGTACTTTTGTTTGATTTTACTAGCACAAGCAGCCTTGGCCTCCAGGTAAGATGTTTCTGGAGGATACCTTTACTTCTGCAGTGAACCACAGTAAAGGTAGAGTGTGGGTGCTCCTGATTTTGAGAGGAAGTTTTGCAGCTGCTTGGTGAAGAAACTGAAAGAACAGTACAGTAATGGCTCTATACTGGTAACATTTTAGCACTGTCCTTGGTGTTCTAAGGGTCCTCATGAGACACAGTACGATTTCTGCAGAGCTGTGCATGGAGACAACTAGTCCCACTGCAGCAGTTTTGAAGCTTGTCCAAAACAGCAGAGGAGACACAGAGTTATGAGTGAAATCAGTAACAAATGCAATTAAGACAGCATGGGCTCATGCAGCATCAGCTCAGAGTTTTATGTGAATCAGATAGTGATAAATTTCACTGACCAGCTTCTACAGTGACTTCATAGACTCATAAGACCTCAAATTTTCCTCATGCTCCTTAAGACATACTTAGGAGAACAGCCCATGTTGGTCCCATGCAGACATCTAGCACAGCTTACTAAAGCTTGCATGGTTTTCTCAGGTAGAAATGTACCTAACTTTTTGCCTTGGATCATTCATTTTAGATTTAGAGGGGCATGGATTCCTCTTCAGTGTGCTGAAGAAGTTTTGCACCTCAATCAAGGGACTGAATTTTACTTTCTTGTGTCTCACCAGTGAGATGCAATCAAGGTTAAAGAAAATAGAACAACTCAGAAATCACTAACACAGGAAAAAAAATAGAGTATTTTAGCATTAGAAAAAAAAAAACCCAAACAAAAATCCCATCCCTACAGCAATGAGGAACTCTCTTTAGCTGGAATAGTAATCCGAAGAAACCGAGTGGCACTGAGCATGCTCTTGCCTTGTTTGTCCATTCACTATAAATAAGATGCATGAAAACACTTACCGTAGGTGCTTAAAAGGGATGGGCGGGGCAGAAACATTTATCTAGTTTTAAATCACAGTGAACAGTATGAACATATAAGCAGGTAATCACTTGAAGAAGCCCAAACTCTATCAGGACAAATGGACAGGAAGGGGAAGAAAAATCAGGAGTACAAGAGTGCACAGTAAGTTAATGAAAAGATCAAAATAAGCTCTGGACCATATTTACTACACAGATTGCCTCTCAAGTGAAATTATTTTAAAACAAGTATTTTAAAACTTGGATTACTTCCAAGTGTCCCTTGGATTATTCATTTGACATCTTAATAAGTCTTTGTTCTGAATCTACTTTACAAACTTTATATTATTTTGGCTTTCTTGTATTACAAATTTATTTTTGAAAAGGGATGTTTGAAAAAAATTATACTGATTAAATTAAGCTCATGTTAGGAATTTCTAATGTTAATAAACAGCTTCAGAATGTATGAAAATCATCACTTCAATGTGTAGTCTTTGTGAGCATTGTTAAAAAGTAAATTCTGGAGAAGCTCCTATAGCTAAAAGCAAATAAATATAAACATGTGCTTGACGAGAAATGTACATGTAAAATTCAAATTTCACCTTATGCTGTCTTGTTTTTAAAACACTGGTAGTTAACAGGCACTGAAGCTGCACTCTCAGCAGTGAAACAACAAACAGATTTTGCACATGCTCAAAGAGATGAAAATACACTAACTGTGGAACAGAATTAAATGTCTAAAATATATGTCCATTCATAAAATTGTCTTGAACAGAGGTCTTCCCACAGGGGTAAAAGAATACACCTCACCAAGTCAACTTCCATAAGTATTTAAGATTATTTTTCAACCAACCTTATCTCCACGAAGTTTTGCTCTAATCTGTTGACGTTCATTAAAGTTTTGTAGCCGGATCTGTCTCAATCTTGCCAAATATTCCTAAGGCAAAGAAATGAAACAAGTTTCAGCTATACAGAAACTCTCTCCAGTATGGTTAACTTAAAATACATAAGTCTCCACAAAAAAAGATGGGCGAACCCCCCCACATTATTGTTAACACCTTATTAGCAATTGCTAATCTTCGGAGAAATGCTCATGTAATGAAAATAAAGAAAATTGGAATGTATGTTTCCCAGTATTAATTATCACTACATTTTACATCAATGAAAGCTAGAAAAGGTTGTATTCATCACAACAGGATTAAGATATAGCCATATCCATATGTATCAGATTCAAGAACCTCTCTGAGACAGACTGATRCAGACAACTATTATTTTGATTATTTTAAAAAACAAAACAATTAAACACACCCAAACTTCAGTACTTTATACAGTAAATTATTTCATAGAAATTTAGAGAGTCCTTTAATTATGTTACACAGATGAACCATGCAGGGAAACTGGGCACAGTCAAGGTCAAAATAGTGCTATTTTTCTGATGAGCAAAGTGGCAAACATGCGGCAAGCCTACCTCTTCCTCCTTGTTTCTGGATTTCCTTCCTCTTGCAGAAATGGGCCTGCCTCCATAGGTATCTGCCGCGTTTTGCAGTGTACCCTGTTTGCCATTTAATGGTATCAAATTTAAGGTGGCTGGGGCAGTAAAATTACCTGCTTAATCCAATAACTGTTCATTTACAAGAAACCAAATTCATCAAAGATCTGCAGCTGTTCTGAAGTTAACCTATAAACCCTTTTCACTTACATGAAATATATGACAGCAGTAACTAAAAATCCTGAGGAGCCAAAGAGAGAGATAAGAGCTCTAAGAATAGAGTTGCCTTCTCCCTTCAACTCTGGTCTTCTCATGCTGCATTAGAAAACCTAAATTGTGATGGGCATGAGTTTTTCCACATCTGGATTATATAAAAATGGTGGCACAGGGTTGAGATTTCTGCCATTGTTGAGTCAAGCCTAAAATAAAGAGTGGAATCTTTATCTGTTCTTAGATTAAGCTTTTTTCCACAATGATCACTCAAAAATCTAGTAAAGCATTTAAATATATGCATTACATCTAACAAGCTGTGTTAAATGTCTAATACAAATGCAATGAATAGTCTTGGTTCATGTGATGTATTCTGTGACCTGTCACCAAAAGGATTTTAACCTCTAAGAAAGTTCTGTACCAAACAGTACAAGAATCATTTAACTCCAGGTTTTCTGCTTGGATTAAAATTAAAAATACTGTAATTATTTTATTCATGATATACCATAAACCTTTGCTGAATGGGTTAAAAATTCCTTGATTTGTCAGTGCAACATACAACCAAGCTAGGGGCTTTAGCTTTCTCAAGCTTGCGTGAGATCATACTCACTCACATACCATCAATACTCCAAGTTAGGTTATTGACTGAATCCAAATATTCTGGTTAAATAATCTCTCAAACTGAGCAAAATCAATAGCTCGAGGAAACAGCACATTACTGCACTTCCATGGTTTAGTGACCAGGGGATCACAGAACAAATTAAAGGAGTCATTTTGCAGAAGAGTAGATCCTATACATTCGTAAGGACTCCATGAACGCTGGTTTCAGCTTGAGCATTAAGTCGTACAAAACGGAAAGGAATATTTTGCATATTCACCTTTTCAGAAAATATTTGTTTTTATTTTTAACTTTTTAACGCATGTTCCTGAGCTTTACAAAAGCTTACTAGCACTATTCAAGGAATTTCATTGTTCTTTGTTCTAGCATTGAAGTTAGTTTAGCTATTTTCATCACTGATGGAGATTTATATCACTGCTCTTAAAAAAGAAAGAAATTGGAAGCAAAATTTTTGAGAACTGATTTTCTTTCTGTAGATTGTTAATTTTACTCATCTGCCTACACTAAAATTTTCAAAGACCAGGACTCATGTTTTGCAATGCCATGCAGCTACAGTGAAGTGGCAAATCAGGTCAGCACCTGTCTTAAAAAACAGATGTCTGAAAGTATTGTCAACTCAGCTACTGAGTTAGACTTTAGACTGTCAGTTGAAAATTAAAATTTACAGCAATTATATTTAACAGAAGCTGGGTAAATTAGTGCCAGATATCAGACAAAAGGCTGACTATTAGCTGATGATTTCTCCTTTCAGATTAACATTGTGTAAACAACAGTCCCATCCCTATATGAGAACAACCACCAGCTAGTCAAATTATTGTCCTGCACAAATAGAAGGAAGCTGCTGATAACTTCTGCTTTCAGTGGCAAATCCAGTAAATGGATTTGGTACCCTGGCTTCAAGTTACAAATCTTAAACATCTGGAAGTTACTTCTTTAACTGTTCAGTAACYTCCCTGTTTTATTACAAGAGCCATCTAAGAATAACACATTTAGGCTCATCGAACACATTAGAGAAAACTGAGAAACATTAACTTGAATAGTTTGGTATCTTGAATTAACTGATTTCATACATTTGTATCAATGCCAACGAAGTCAAGAACAAAATGGAAGCAGGTACTACTAAGGACTTGTCCAAGAGGAGGCATTCTCAAGAAGAATTGCTCATTTTTTTCAAAATTATTTACTGTTCTTGAAGGTTTTAAAACACAGAACCATAGCTTTAGAGAGGAATATCCACTCATACTTTAAAACATATATACCAATCTAAGGATACTTCACCATCAAAGCAGTGAATCAAAGTACCTAAGAATTACGTACTTCAAGTGAAATAATCCCTGACATTAAGACCTGACTGTAAATGATAATCTGATTATCAGGTATAACTCAGGAGATGCTTCTATAAATATGCAGTTGGCCTCATCTCACTGCTACTCCAGCACAGGCAGTTTAATTTCAGCAGCTGACAAAGATATTGTCACTCAACTGCATATGAACAGTGTGGAGAAGCACTCAAAAAGCAAAACTCTCCATGTTACCAAAACACACAGTCGTTTCCAATAAATGTTCTAAACAAACCTCCTAAAGGAATATTGAATTTAGAACCATAAGCATAAAGAACATTTTGTGACACCATCTTCTACTTAATTTCTAAAGAGTAAAGGTTTTCTAAAGATCAGCACTGACAAATATGGATGACTTTATAATACCTTTTCAGTAAGGAGAATGTGTTTTCCTAGAACACACTACTATGCCTGATCATTAGCTGTAGCAGCATAATCAAACTTCATTTTAGGTTCAAGCTACTGTATAATACAAAGTTTAATTTTAACCAAGACTCCAAAGCTATAAACAGTCAAAAATGTAAATGAACGTTCTAAAATTCACAATACCAAGTTAGACACATGCGAACAAAGATAATTTCCTTTGTTAATAAGTTTAAAGTAATGAGAAATGTATTGCACAATTATGTTACATTTTATTAAAATTAGCAGCAAAATACAGAAAACTTACCTCCCATTCTCTGTCTTTTTTTTTAACACTTAAGGAAAATATTTAGTCAGCATTTCAGTTGTGATGCTACTTCAAAGACTCAGAAAGTATACTGAAACAGTAATATACACAGGAAGACTAGATTTCATACCATGTGTCCCTGAGCTCGAGCTTTGTTTTCCATGGCTTCTCTCTTTCGTTGCCAGAATTCTTCTACTTGCTTTGCTCTATCTGCAGCTATCCATCCTTTTTGCCTGAGTAATTTCAACACAGCAAGATGAAAGTCTCTGAAATATGACACTCTAAACACCACCACCCCCACTGCCCTCCCCCCCACACTTATTCTAACTAGAACACCCAGGAAAAAAAAGTAACTTTATATGAGTAAGGCATCTTCAAAAATTGCCTTTCATCAGCCAAAATACAAGCCACACTTTCAAAAAATGGAGGAAAATAGGTTCAGTAAGTGAGAAGAATTATTACAAACAATAAATCCAAAACACCGTATTGTTGTCCTTCCAGATCCTTGTCATTAAAACAAAAATGAATGTCAAAACACAGTCTTGGTATGATTCTTTCTGAAAGTGTCAGCTTGTTTCCTTACTGTTACAATTTGTGAAAAAGAAGATTCCTTCAAGATTTCCCTTCAGACATGAGCGAGAACTCATCATGTGAGTCAATCAGTAAGGTCAATACTGTGACAGCCTTTCAAGACTGTCCTACATTTGCAGTAAGAGCTTCTACCACTTAGGTAATTAGTACAGTGCTACTATTCTCTGAGTGTTCTGGCAATTCCTTTCTGGGAATCTTGGGGTATTTTTTCTCTTTGTTTTCAAAGGGTCTGTGAAGGAATTCTCCTACCTTAGAATTAGCCATAACAAGATGATTGTTTTTTGAGAAGTTCCACCCCAGGTCAGGGACCTGCTTGGACAAGGCAGCTATGTTTAGGTTACCATAACTGAGCATCTGGCAACTCTACGAGTATATTCATAAGATCATTTCATAGAGGAACCAGTTTCTGATAAATTCATTAGAAGTAGACTCAGAAGTTTTGTATTAAAAAAGCCCAAAACACTGAGAAATGTAAGATATTCTACAAGTGGTAGAATGATGAGACCTTTCCAAGGTTCCCCGAGCCTCCTTCAAGTGAGGAGCATTGGGGGTTTGGCAACAGTCAGGAAGAAACTGGAATAAGCTGATAGCAATAGTCCATTAGGTTGAGACAGTTAAAGAAAGAATAATTTTGCAATACAGGAAGCTCCAGTAATTCATAGATTAATAGCACACTAATTAAAATCCTTGTATTGTATTTTTTTGCCCCTCCACCCCCCATGCAACAAGGAAATGCAAATTTTTCCATATGCTACAATTCATTAATTATCAATTCACTTTGATACAATAAAACAAACACTGTATCTGCTCTGAAAAGGCAAGACCATCCACACAGGTGTTAGTAGTAAAGAAACAAAGACTTGCTAATCTTTGTATACACATACCTGACTCAGTACAAGATTTTTACTCTACCTTTTAGTTACATATGAACTCAATTGGTGGATAGTGAAATCTGTGCTAACCCCTGTCATACATCAGGAACCTTACAGTGTTGGAGCAGAGGTGCTTTCCAAAAAAAGCCAAACCAAGACACCTATTTGTCTCAAGCCAAATTCACAAACATCTTACTTCAACATTTTATGAACATTTTATGAAAATGTTTTTTCTTACTCTAAAGCTGAGTGACTCATTTTGCTATTCAAATATAGTTTGTTGCCTTATATGTTTGAGAAGCAGAGGCTGAGGCCAGATAAGAGGGTAAGAAAAAGTAAAAACTTATTAAGAGGTTCGGAGAAAGCAAAGCCTTCCCCAGGAGTGTCCCCGGGACCAGCCACGCTTGCGGGATGGGCCCAATCCCAGTGGGTGGTGCAAAGCAAGTGTAAGTTATACAAAAGGTAAAAAGGGTAAAAAGAGTCCTGTGCACATTCAAGCTTCTACTATTATAGGGTTTCAGTGAATTAACATAGTTTTGAAATATTCTCCAACGAAATGCAGAATTTGAAGAGGCTATTTCTTGAGGCAAATTCCTACTGGAAGTTTTCGGCTTACTTCAGCAGCTTTGTTTTTCGGATATCATGTCCAACTCTGGAATGCTTAAAGATGATAACTTGGTTCTATTTTGTCTATGGGATAGTGATTGGAATTTGACAAGGTTGTAGGGTAAAGGCTACAGGACTATAGGGTTACTAAGATATAAAAGTACGAAAGTAAAAATACTACTAATATAAAAAGCATAAAAGCAAAAATCTCTCTGGCATCAGTTTGCATTTCAACTAGGTTTCTTCTGGGCTGCACTTCCGTCCGAGACAATTTTTAAAGATTGTTGAAGCTGAATATACTTAGCTTTACATTAGTGGTAGTATAATCAGAAAGACTGCAACTTGAAGATAACTTCTTCAATATATGCTCTAAATTGACTATCTTTAACAAAATTCTTGTTATTTAAATTCTTTGAGTGAAACATCATGACACTTATTTTGCCTCTAGGTGAAAGAATAAAATAAAAGACAGACATACTGCTAGGCTAGCTATGATAATAAAATTGCTTCTAGATAAAATACAAATCCTAACACATTTAAGATGCTAAGAAATAGCACCTCAATTTAAGGCTAATGGTAACCCAGTTTACAAATAGAAAAAAACCCCAATCTTTACCTATTTTGAAACTTCTGGACAGTATTTKCATTGAGTGCTTCCACATTCATGTATTTGAGAAATACTGAATTGGTTTCTCTTCATGATCTCCATGTTATTCATGATTTGCAGCCCTCTGCTATAGTTTCTCCCAATTTTAATACACTTAAAACAGTTTACCCAGGTATAGACAAGTATCCTACAATATTTTCAAATGTAGAAGTCAAACTGTTTCCTAATCTAGGCAAGATTTGGGGATTGTGCGCTTTGTGCAAAGCATTGAGAATAAATTGAGGAGGAAATACACATTTAATTTACATTAAATTAAATTAATTGCATTAAAATACAGCTGGCAAAATATACCTTCCAGTACTGGGTTGTACCAGGAAGAATTTTAATTATCTCACAACAGCCCAACTTACTGCAAAGCATATAAAATATACCTCGTAGCTTTCAAAATTGTAATATCAGTGTTAAGCATGATATGTTATTGCTGCAAATTTTAAAATAGTAAAAAATCTCTAATTGCAAGTACATATTATATTAGAACATAAAATTGAATAAATTTAATTTACAAGAACAAATGGTTTCTTTGGCCGCCTCCTTTTCCTCACATTAACTCCATTTATTTCTTCCTCCGTGGAACAGATCATTGGCTCTGCAGAAGTTTAAATAATGCAGGAGAAAATTTGTCCCTCTAGGAAAGTTAGTTACTAATGCTCACGGTACTAAAGTTCCAGAAAAATGGTATTTTCCCATTCACTAGTCACAACCGCAAACAGTTCTTTGAGCAATATTACCAGATCTGAAGGAGAGCAAAGAAGTTTTGAAGAAGCTATTTGAAAGAGTAAAAACATTTWAAAAAAAAATACTTGTTTACAATTCTTTTATACCTAAAAATACTCTATTTACAGTAATTAGAATTAGATCTTCTAATTCAATATTTGAATAACAAATTAGAAGTTGCACACCATTATAACACCTGGCACTCACATCTCAACGAAGAAAGCTCCCAGAAGTTTTCCACTGATCAATAAACAGGAGCTAACAATTCTGGGATCATTCTAGACACTTTCCTATGCTACAGAGTCAAACAGGTGCAGAGAAGCTATGAAGAATAAGATGATGGGAGAAGGAAGCATCTTGTCAGGTAACACAAAAAGTGGAACTATGAACAAAGCAAAGGACGAGGCTTATGTTGTTATATGCAACCACATTAAGCCAAGAATTTTCTCTGAAATCTACTTTAGGTACATTTTCTTMGAAAACCATTTTTTCCATTATTGGAGAAGCCAAGGACTCTATTGGCTCTAAAAGAATTGTGGTCTGTGAGGGACTAACACACAAACAGGCAGCACAATACCAATGGATAGAAGTGATTTTGAGACATGCCAAACTACTAAATGAAACCAGACACAGAACAGGAATCTAACATGTAGGGACAGATTCATGGATTATCATGGTCCAACCTGTTTGCACTGGCTTGTTTAGACACCTCCTTCAATCTTTTCACTTTTTTCCTAACTGCACCAACATCAGGTAAATGGTGATGACCTGCAGGTCCCTTAGGAACTCCTGGACGTGTTCCAGGTGGAATTCCTCTGTAGATAAATACGTACAGTAACTTTCATTACTTTCATCTAAAGCAGAACATATGTAACTTCTAATGGAAGGTAGCCATACCTTTCAACAACTTCTCGGTCTTGCAGTCTCGCCCTCAATTTGGCTTCCCTCTCTTCAGCTACTGTAACATTTTCCTTTCGCTGTTGCATCTGGTCAAAAATAGCATGATAGTGTTCATAGCGTCCTCTGGAAGACACAGGAAAAGGACCAACACCACCTCCACCGACATAAAATGGTGCCTGGAAACCAAAAGGGGTAGGGTGGAAATCTCAAATACTGGTTTTACTAAGCCGTTCCAATTTTTACCTCTTCAGCAGAATCATAACATTAACATATTCTGCAACAATTCTAAATTTGTCCTAGTTTTATCCCTTGTATGCTCCTACTTTGATGAATCACAAGAAAGAGAAATGAATGTTATTTTTTCTGTTAGCAGTCCAGAATAAAACACTTTACCTTCCTTTAAAAATAGTCTAGTTATACATGAGACATCCGTCACACATTTTCAAAGTCATTGATAACAATTCCATATAAGTGTAAATGGAGATAGACAATATTACACGGCAAAAATCAAAGTTTTAGCACAAAAAGCAATACAATACCAACTGAAGTACTAACAAGAGATTTGTAGCCAAACACCCACTTTTTTCATGCAGCTGGAAATAGTTGAGCACCCTTCTAAGTTTGCTGAATGGCACTAAGTGCAGATTTATCTGAGAAGCCCCATTGCCACCAACCTATAACTTGATTTCCATCACCAGAATTGAGATGCTTCCCTACTAAAGCTCAGATCAGGGGAACATCTACGACAAGCTATTGCTTTATGTCAATTACCCCTGTCATTCTCAAAGCATTAGAATTCCTGCAGAATTTTCATGTGAAAATAATGAAAAAAAAAAAAGTTTCCAGCAGCTGTGTACAGTAGCCAAGGATGGATGCAGAAAATGTGAAATTAGCAAAACAAGGTTAAGGTTGTCAGCACATGCATAAAAATGTTCTCTTTACACCTGGGGAAGCAGTAGAATAACCCATGGCAGTAAATCTACCAAATTAGTTTTAACAACAGCATCAATCTTCCCTCCAGAGTGGTCTGAAGTATTTAAAATAAATTCAAACAGGTGAGTGCAGATGTGACAGGCTTAAGATTGCCTGCTTAGAAGTTCTTGAAGAGGCTATAGTTGACAATGGAATTTCTCTCACATTCTGAGTTTCAGTTGTTGCCCATCAAAGGCTCTCCATAATCCAGATGAGAGTACTAAGTCAAGGATTTAACCAGGCATTCAAATAAATATGCACGTATACTGTTCATCTGAATAGAAGTATTTATACAAGACTATAGTTTCTACAAATAGAAGGAAAAGTCTTACTTTAGACCATAGTCAAGGTTTCACCTATCATTATCAGGTTCAGTTTTCAAAATCTAAAGAAATACTATGATCAATCTCTAGGCAAATGTTACAAAGCAGGTGCTTATCAACAGTCTGGAGAACAGTTACAGCCCCTGCTAGAACCGCAAACCCAAAGCCAAACCCTTGCCACCTCTTCCCTTACTCTTCCTCAGAAACAGTTGCCAGCAACCAAGCCAAAAAGAAAACAGGAGGACAGAAGCATGCCGTGCATGACCCTTTGTAATATGCTGTATGGCTTGTGTTATTGGAAAGCTTGAAAAATGCTATTTGACAGCACCGTCAAGAGAATTGCTGGATACACTGCTTTCATGCTGGAGAAAGGAAAAAAATAATTAAGTCAAGAATACTATAATAGTATATGGAAATCTGGAATGATGGTAAACCAGCAGCCTGCAGTAAGATTCGTACTAAACCCATCCAATTTGGAGAAGACATCTCRATGATTTTTTCCACCTGTCTGCCATGACATTTTACACCAGTGACACTTGGTGAAAATAGACACAGCCACTGGACCTTAGTTGCCCTAGATAACTGAGACTACAGATAACAACACAGCTGTAGCTGTAATCGAACACTTAATATGTTCACAGTAAAACTCTCTAAGTTAATCAGAAACACTGTGTTCAGGAATACATGCAGCTCTCATCCAAATATGAGTATGCATGCATATCATGTTGTATGGGAGCTTGCATTGATGCCTGTCAGTTTGATCTTGAGAGAGAAGAGGAGAACATAGGAGGCAAGTTATACATTTTTTTTTCATTATATCAGCACCTGGTAGTTTCTAAAGTCTGGTATGCTTAAGTCTGCTTTTATATTTAAGTTTACTTATATGATGTGTGGCACACATCCAAAGATGATGTCTATTTTGAAATGAAATATTTAATAAGCAGCTACTGAAACCCAGTCAGTGTTCATGTATTCTTCATTTTTGTACACGGAACAGCAGAAAAACCTCTATCCATTTTGACTTTATTGCTCAGTCAGAGCCTGCTTACAAAAACCCTACTGAACTTGTTTATGCCAAGTATTAAGACTCACTACCAGCACAACAAATCCCTGTGTTTTAAATCCACCTTTTATCGTCAGACAATCTTTACACCACAGCACTACTTAAATTCCTGCACTGGTTCTGTCTGATGAAAGTACCCAGACCTTTGTATTCAACTGACTTGATGAGACTACCTTCCAGAACAGTTATGTTTCCATGAAACTATGACATACACCAACATGGAAAAAGAAACTGTCATAGGAATCAGATTAAATTATGCAAGAAGTGAATGGCTAAACTGCACACCACATTTAAAAAAAAAATTGATTTACTCAGAATTTTTTACCCCTCCCCGAATATCTTATTGATATATATAAACATTTATGCTGCTAAATAACAAGGAAGGTGTTTATTACTGGGATTACTGTGTTTAACACTGCAAGTGTTTAAAACTGGGAAAGAGGTCCATTATTATACTATGAGAACCTGGAAACAAAAAAATTCAAGAACAAACCTGAATGTGAAAGAAGCTGTTCATGCATAGACTCAGCACAGAAAAAGTAGCAAAAGCAGGTGTGGAAATAAGAAAGTGGTGCATGAAAACCATTACTGGCAGAGAGAGATTCAGAAATTTAGAAAACATTAAAAATGAAAATTGCACATAATCTCCAAAAGGTGAGGAAGGAGCTGTTACAGTTTCTCTTAAATTATCAATAGATTAATAACGGGCAGCCCCAAGAGTTGACCTCCAAGAGCAGATCTTTCTGAAAAGAGAAGACCATTCCATATAATCAAAGGTGGGGGAACAGACTACACCGCATTTCTGCATCTGCTGCCAACCTTAACACCACTTCCACCTGAACCAAGCACATTCCTCCATCCTTGTTCCCTGGCTCTGTTTATTCGTTCCATCTGAAGGAGAAAACAATACAGGAAAACAAAATTCAAGGAACCACTAAGTAAACATTGAACTTCACTATTAACACATTTTAAACATGTTTTACCCTTTCTTTTTCCAATCTTCTCATTTCATCTGCCTTCAGTAAACTGATCTGCAATGTGTAAGGATTAAACATGTTAAGTAACTAGGAAATCAAACTACTGCATATTCTTACACAACACGCCACATATATATAGACCAACACACCAATAGATATTTCATTAAAATTACTATGGGGGAATAAAGAAAAGTCTGAAGAATCTTGTCTACCTGCTCTCTCTGGCGTTTTTCTTTTTCAGGCAATTCTAACCTTTTCTTTTTTGAAGGTTCCTGAAAAATAAGCATATCATTTGGTATTTATTACTGAGCCATTACTCTGTCAAGTCTCTGTCAAGACACATTATTGCTCCAATTGCTGGTGTATATCCATGAAGATTAAAAGAGATAAGGAGGAAAGGTTTGAAGGTCCACATTCTTGCTGTGGACATAGCTTTTGCTTAGTTTGAAAACAGATGATTTCACGATACCGCAAACATCTTCCTCTTTTCTTCTACTGGGATAATTTTCTTCATTGGAGTTGAAAATGCCTGCATAAAAGGTGAAACTTCAAATAAGACAGCATGATGCCAGAATGTGAGAAAAATTCTACAAGGGAAAAAGAAATCTTAAACTCACAACTGAGTGTGCACTAAATAGGGTTAACACTTACCAGTTAAAATAATTGATTATTGAGGAGGTTTGAAGAGAAAAGCACTGCTAGGATCTAGCGGTAAATGCTACTGTACTTGTTCAGCCTGTACTAAAAGATCTGTCTCAAAAGCTGAAGGCAATAATTTTTAAATCTGTTTTGACTTAATTTTTCTTCTCTGGCAGTATCACTCTCAAGATTCTCTTATTTGGAGAAAAGATTTGGTAGGTTTTCCTAGGGCTCTTTTGCTTGGTTCTTCTCTTGGTTCTAACTCTAACCAAGGTTCTTGTTACCTCTGACAACACAGCCACCACTAAACACCTGGTAAAGAAGCACCTGTACTAATAAACCATGCGGTTTAATCTTCTCAAAAAAGTGATTGTTACTTTTAAAGCTTTTTTTTCTGACCATACTAGAACACAGAAAGCTTCACAGTATTTTGACAACCTACAATCCTGTCAAATGGGTACTTTAAAATTGAGTATTGCAGAAGTTGGAAACCTGTAGAGATTTGTAATAATGCAATGTTAATATAATATTACTAAATAAAGGAGATGATTGTTACATGCTCTTCTGAAAAGCCAGTTGAGAGCTGCAAGCTCAGGCTCAGAAGAAAATTTATATTAAATAGYAGCCATTGCTTGTATCCTGCATCTTATCCCTTATCATTAGGTACAATTCACACAAAGACTGTCTTAAAATTGCAGCATTACTGAGTCCTTACATATGGGAAGAAGATATTTCCTCAGTCTCTCGCCTGCCACCATAGGTCTCTAGGCAGGTCAGATCAGTGTCAGCCAGTGAAATTGATTACAGAGAGCAACAGACAGTTGTGCAACCAAGTCTTAGAACACATAAACCTCGTGAGCTCACAAGGACACACAAGAAGTCTGCACAATCCCTTCTTCTTGCTTTTTCTAACTGTGTATCACAAACCAACAAGGCTTGCATGATCAATGAGCTTTTCTCTAAACCCCTGGTAACTGTTGAACCTCACAGATGATTTGTATCTCAAGGATAATTTTCTATCCACCTACAACTTTGACACCTGGATAGAGATCTTAGTATTGTATTCTCTGAAGTGCCATGAGGAGAACGAAAAAGAAACCCCAACCCCCCCCGCAACAGCAAGATTATTTACTCAGAAGAAAATTTGAACTAGTTCTCTTGCTGAAGTGAGAGACTCTTGGTTGCTAGTTGTTTGGCACGTGCACATAGCTCCAAACTAGTTGTAGCACAAACATCTCCTGACCATGCAGTAATTAAGGAATAAAGAGAGAGCAAATAAAAGTTTTATATAAGAAGAAATATAGAGAAGATGACTGAAAGAAAGAACCAAAGTACTGTATAAAGGTATACAGAAGACATTCTCATTAGCTCATGGAATTAAATCTGGGAAACTCGTCTTCCAATCATAGTTTTTCTGGCTGACAACACTTTACAAAATGGATAGAAAAAGTTTCCGTGTTCTGAAAATTTGAGATTATTTTGGAACAAGGAAAAAAGGTGCAAAGATTCTTATCCAGTGTCAATGATCTTGGTGTACCTGGCAGAATTCCAATATTTCTAAGAGTGGTCAACACCAACAAAGCAAATGAAGACACACAAATGTAATTCAGCAGTGGAAATAAAAACCAAACCTAAAGTAGGAGTTTACAAAAATACTAAAACCAAGTAAGCAAAAAATCAATAATGAAGCAAGCCAAGCATTTAAACTACTAGTTCTACTTTCTCTGCAGGTGCATGTGTCCACATACCAAGACATTTTGAAAAGGAAGGCATAATATTTTTATAGCGTTTAAATAAAGTATGAACAAAACAGTTCAATTTAACTAACTTAGCTTCTCACCTGTCTAGATTTCATCAATGGCTTCTTCTCATTAGGCTTTTTAGGTGCACCACAAGACTTCCTGATAGTTAAAGGCACTCCATATTTTGCAGCAGGTTTGGTAATTTTCTGAGCTGGTACAACCGAAGTCAGTGTTTGTTCTTGAACTGGTCTTTTAGCTGAAAAGAAAAAAAACCCAGAACAACAAAAAAACCCTGGTTTTGAGCTATCCAGGTGTTACAGGTTTGAGAGGATGCCCATGCACAAAAAACCTGAGACACAAACTGTGATTGCAAAGCAAATTTTATTTTATTAGTTGCAGTAGCAAATAATACATACCGACCCCTGCATTCCCAAAAAGCCACCAAGCAGAAGGAGATGGAGCATAGCGCTTGAGCAGAGGGGAACTCAGAGGGGTAGGTAGGCAGTGCACCTTCAGGGCATCCCCTGGATCAAATGGTGTGCATGTTGTCCTTCTCACCCCTCCACCCCAGAACCACACCTTGTATCTCCTCCAGAGTGGAGTTTTTCCAGATGCAACATCATCTTGTGTGTGGCCAGCATGTAAAATGAGACCACAAAGGCTTATGATACTACCTCCATGCCAACAACGGCTCCATTGTGTGTTGTTCCTCTTTCAAAGGTTAAGTTCCCACCGATTACCAATACATTGTTTCTCTTTCAAGGTTTAAGTTCCCACCSGTTAAACAATACAGTTTTCTTCATTGTCTTGTCAACGTGCACAACCACGGACCAAACATGGCAAGACCTCAGACACGACTTTGGTCCCTGACACACCAGGCTGGCCAGTGTATCATATTTCCCTTTCCCAAAGTTCCAGAACAACAAGACTGGAGAAAAATGGGTGAACTGCTAACATTTCATTCACATGAGCTGATGTATAATACCCAGTTGTCCAAAACAGCTTGTCTAAATTTGATGTTTGATAAGAAATAGAAGAAAACAATCCCCGTGCTTTTCAATCTTAAGACTTCGAGCTGGATAATTGAAGCTTATTTCAGCTGCCATGCTTTACTGTACAGTTGTCATGCACACGGGCAAAAGATTTCCTAATGGAATGAAGAGACAGGCTTGTCTCCACTAACAACACTGGACTGAAACCTGCAATGCTAGTGTCAGCAGAAGATGAGTCCTGGAAGAGCTTCAGTGGCCTTCAGGGATATTGTTTTCCCCACAGAGTTCCTGAATATATGCCAATATTGTGGATTTGATTCTGTGTTTGCAGGGCTCTCTTACTACAGAACAGGAGGACAGCAACACTATGAAAAGACACCAAAGCACCTGCCAGAGCTTCAAGTAACTACTGATGAATAAAATAATTGAGAAGGAAATCTAGGGAAAAAAAGGCAAACTGATGCAGTAAAATGAAGCAAGACCATCTTGACAAAATTAACCACAATCTACTTTCCTACCAGTAGCAGAAATTCTACTGAATTACACTGAAACCAGGGCTTAATCTTGGCATCTTCTAACAAAACCTCCCACATTTTTTGCAAGAAATGGTATTTCTCATTAGCCATTTGTCATTACTAAGAGGTAGAAATAAGTCATACAATCACAACATATAAATTAGTTCTATATTAGTTAAATAAACTCTCCCCAAAGTCTCCCCAAATTTTGGAAGTGTAGCATACTGCAAGAGGAAAAAGAACACTTAATATATTACAGGCCCACAGTTTTTATTTGCATTATTTGTACCCTACATACATCCAGCTCCCCAGGGGAGGGGAGGAAATTCCTCTCTTTTTTCCTGAAAATTCTACAATGTGTATAAGAACACACCCAAAAAAAAAGAAAAAAAAAAGAAGGAAGCTACATACACTATCTGTACACTATCTTGCCGGAGCTGAAAGCAAAAGCACTGTAGACACCAACTTACCTGGTGCAGCATGTGGTCCAAACTTGTGGAAAATTTTGTGACTGAATTCTTCTGCAATAAGCTAAACAAGTTGAAAAATTAGTCAACAGTACTTGTGACTGAAGCTAGAAATAACTCATTTTCAGACAAGTGTGCCATTAGCAGTAAGCATAGAACTAATAGCACTTACTGTAAATTAAATTTAAATGAATACTAAACTTTATGCATTCAATTTAGTATCACTAACACCAATATGAAGCTGCAGTATTTTCAAACATTTTTGGCATAATTACTCAAGTAATTTTAAAAAGCAGTTTAGTCTGACTTCTGGGTGGTACATGTTATCTCAATTATGAACTAGCTAAGAATCTAGAAGAAAGTTAATGTGAGCATCAACATAGTTTTATGCATAATTCGTTTTAGGTTTCTGAGTAGTTGCCAAAGTTCACCTCAATTTCTCATACAGCTTGTGTCAAAAAAATAGTCCTTTAAAAATGTTTGCAATTTTAAAGTGTTGCTATCCTTTTCAAGATGAGAAAATTATTACATATGTGGATATCTAGAAAAAAACACATATGGTGTGCTGTCAGGCATATCAAATTAGCATAATAAAATATAGAAAACAGCCTTACTGGGGTGAAAAATTTGAGACTAGACAAAGAAGACTCAAGCACTAATAGACCGTCATCTTAAATACTGTAGGTAGTTCTGAACCAAACACTTCAAAACCTTCACAGTAGAAATGAAAAAGAGTCAAGGAAGAGCAGCAAGGATAAATGAAGTGTCAGTTCAGAAATTGTCTTTACATAATCTTGAACTACCCAGATTCCTTTGCTTTGTTTAAGAGTCTACCAGTCAGTTACAATGCATACTGAGGAGTTAGATCTGAAAAAAAACCAAAACAAGAACGGAAGTGCAGAACTTAGGACTCTGCACGTGATGGGAGAGAAAGTTTTTAATTTGTACAGTTTGGCATCAAAGATTCTGTAAGCCAGAAGTCACACATGAGAACAGTCTCCTACTAATGGTATTTCAGTGATCTTGAGGCTTTTATTTGAGTGGTAAGCTGTAGCAACTGAAGTATGATGTTCCCATAACATATTTACTGACAGAAAAGAAACCTGAGTCTTCAATAGCTTTCAAAGAGCCTCCTCTTCTTTTTAAAAGTTGATGTAATTTAGATGCACTCTTTAATGCAGCTTAGTAACCATGAAGATTAAGAAAGAATTACATAAAACTGGAAGACTGATTTCCTGACATTTAAGAATAGGATTTCAGCAACAGTCGCTACATCTTGAAGATGTCAACTATGAAATAACTTTTAAGCTTAGACTAAGGAAAACAGAGGACAACAGCATTAGCCATGGATAATATTGAAATAAAATAAGCGTTACAGCTGTGTCACAGAATGCCCACCTCCAGCTGAATATGAATGTACCATTGATTGATACATTTAGTAAAAGGTGATTTCTGTGTGGGTTTTTCTGTTGTTGTTAAGATTAGATAGCACCTGTAAGTCAAACATGTCAGTGAAACAGTTGGAAAAACTGTGCCTAAGTATTCATACTCAATCTAGGGCAAATTAGTATCATCATCTGGTGATAGAGACAGTCTATTACTAATTATACTTTGACCGACTAACTCCAAATAAAAATTTCATATCCATTCTAGCTACTGGAAATAAAATCAGATCAAACTATTACTGTTGCAAATGTTAGACCAAATTTATCTGTAAAGATTTCTGAATTTTACCTTTCATTGGGACTTCAATCCGAAATAAGTGGAAAGTCTATTTCAATGCAATAAAAATTCCAATTATATATGGCCTTTCCATGACATTTCTTTAGTTGTGAGTTAGAATCCATTAGAATTCTTTATACCGCACTTCCTCCATTTCCTTTCTCTGTTTGTATTTATTTACCTCATATCAGTACTATTATTCACTTGTTAATCTTGATCTCTTTTGATTAGATTTATATGAAAACGACATTATTAGATATCAAATGATATTAATAGACTGTAAACAGAATAGGAAGCAACTTCTTTGAGGGTATATACACATGAGACGTTTAAACTTCGAGAAATTTAAAGGTTAGTTTACTTAACATTATTTTCTAGAACAGGTGCTCAGGCCATTCCAAATTCCAAACAAAAAATGGATTGAAGAAATTCTATACAGCAACAATGCTGAAATCATTGACAACAGCATTTTATGAAAAGATGCATATCTAAACAAATCAAAATCTCACGTGATTCCTCACAATGTAGAAAAACACACAAAACARTGCACTTCAGAAACTGTCAATTTATATTTACTTACGGAAACTACCAAACAATAATTTGAGACTTTTCTTTACAATTCATGGTAAAACTATTTTTTTCTCAACTGATACTGTCTGTAAGAGATTTAGGGAATACCATTACTCCAGTTTTCAACGTTATATATTAGCATTAAACTAAAGAAAAAGGAAAGTCCTATGATGTTTTTAGCAAAGATAGAATCAAAACTAACTCCATACCTCTGGTGTGAGAAATTTTTCAACCCGTTTGGCTATAAAGTTTTTCTCCAATATGGAGTTTACTGATGGTCTATTCCTAGGATTCCTTTTAAATAACTGTGACAGCAGATTACGCAGGTCATAGGAGTAATGCATAGAAACAGGAGGAAAAGGTCCAGAGATTATCTTCAGGACCAAGTTCTTCATGTTACCAGCTTCAAACTGTATCACACAAGGAAGAAAACAGTTACTACATATAACTTACTGTGTGTCCACATGCAAGGCTGCACATACAGATGATGAGGAAAACAAACTAACAATGCACTTTCCTTTGTCTCAACATACCAAAACACATTTTCAAGGGCAACACTAGCAGTTCAAAATAATCTGTTGCCAAGTATTCCAATTAAAATTCCAATTAAAAATACATCATAACACAGATATTTCATACTATGGAGAAATAAATTTTGCTAACAAATAATTATTTCCATCCAGATCAAGACTGACAACGATATACAACTAAGGAAAAAATAATTATGTTTGATCTCCTCTTCCAAAGGATTTGAACCACCACATGCTTTCCGCCCTTTTTAGCAATCCCCATTTCAAATGAAAGAATGTAAAGTATCCACACTCATTCAGGGTGAAATCCCAGGGAATGCTCAGAGTTCAGTTTAAGCTCAGGAAACAGAGGGCACTATTTCAATGGCTTTGTACAATAAAAAGAAAACAATACATATCACCCAGCTTACAGGAAACAAATTGTTGCCATCAACTCTCAGAAATGCAACATTGTCAGCATTGTTGCCCCAGAAGAGACCAATAAAGAAGAAATTACAAAAGCTTGAAATGAAATTAAATCCTTATCCCTTGAAAATCTTCCTTTCCATTTTCATGTTGTTATAATCTTTTTATTTTAATAAAAATAGCTACTAAGAAGCCCCAAACAAAACAAAATCCACAAAAAATCCAAAACAGGACAGGAAAAAAAATTTTCTTCTTCCTCTGCTAACTGAAAAACGGATGATGAAGACACTCTTCAAACAACACACACACACAGAGAACAGGTGAAAAAAGGAAAAAGACACCTCTTCCACCTTGGGAGTTTTTTTCTAAGCACTATTTCTGTTTTAAACAGAAATACATTAATCCATCTGCCAAAAAGCTTTCCAAATTCAGACTTTCAATGAAGTTTTCAGTGAATTCAAGCTTCTTTGAAAGAACAAACAAACCAACCACTCTTCCCAGTATCCTTTGTTATAACACCTAACAATTTTTTCAGCTAACATAATCTATTAAAAACAAAAGTGCCAAGATATCTGAGAGACTGGCATGAAACAAAACACCAATGAAAAATGTTGGTTGGCACAGGTAGCAGAGATCAAAATGCTGAAGATAATTTTCAAACAGCTACCATGAAAGCTTTTCATCAACTAAAATATATTTGTGTAACATCAGAAAAAAATTCTGTTTGAAATCACTATTCTGTTACAGACACACAAAGTTTCTACTCACCGCATGTTTAAGTGTGCACATTTCATAGAGAACACAACCAAGGGCCCAGATATCACTAAATCAAAGAGAACATGCTTTAAAAATTAGTCCTAGGTGTAACGTTGCCAAGTAACTTATATCTGTGAAGTCTATCTTTGAAGAGGAAAAGGGTGGATTTTGAGTGTGTACAAGCTCTCTTGTATAGACTTCTTTGACCCCGAAAACCCCGAGAAGAACATAAAAACAAAACCAACTCATCAACCAAAATACAGCCAACCTGAAAACAAGATGATCCTACTTTGGCTTCCGATTTAGAACTTTTCATCTGAACCGCCTCAGCCACAGAAATTAGACAAAATATGGACAAAGGCTTCTTTTCTTTAAATATATACATTCGCCTGAGGTCTTTGAACCAACAAACAAAAAACCAAACAAAACTCATCACCTAATTCAGCAAATACAATTCGCAAAGTCAATTTACTCTGCTTAGCAGTGACTAGTCTTACCCTAACTCATTACAAGATTACAGAATTTGATTAGAACACCATTGGATAATAAATCCTATGTAGAAGAAATTAAGGGCAAGGAATTGTAATAATTTTTAAGAAACCAATTGAAATTAGTATAAGGCACTCACAGCAACGAATGCAGCACCTCAGTGCAGTGGAAGGATAACTTGGTAACAGCCATTTAATTACACTGGGGACACTGTTATCAGGTACAGGCTGCTGCCACGGCAGCAAAGGTGTAAGCAAGGTATATGTAGGACTTTGTTATCTGGAGCAAGCTGAGCCACCCATCTATGCACGTCATATGCTAAGAGAATCAAACTACTGTGTTTCATCCTTAACACACTTTCACATTGGTAGTGCATAAATGAAGGCAGTACAGCCACTGTGCAGATAGGCAAAAGTAGAGCCACAATTAAGAACACAACTAGATTTAGAACTTCGAGCATTAAGCTAAGTCATCTCTCCATTACACTGCTTTCTACTGCAGACCTACTAAAGTCTCACTTCTRCAGCGAGGCTCAGTACCTACTTGGGTAAAAGACAAATGAACAGATGCTGACCATCGTTTGACTAGAACAGCTTTAGATTCCTAAAAGAACTCATTTTCTTCTTAGCAAAAATGTTTAATAAAATCCTTGTTAGTACCTTTTATTGTTGTAAGGCTTGTTCTGGCATATTTCCGGTGACAAATAGTATGGTGTTCCTATGCAAGTGCGTGCCAACTCTGCAGTACTAAGAAAGAAATTAAGGATGGATGTTAACTGCTTTACTCACATGAAGGGCACAGATTCTGTTTCCCTTGATYAAAGCAATTTAAATTAAGTCAGAGAAAAAAAAGCATGAGAAAGGAGTTACCTGTTAAGAACTCTGGCGATTCCAAAATCTCCCAGCTGTATTGTTCCATCTTTGGTTAAAAATATGTTCTTGATATAGAAATGTTAAGAATTCTGTTAATTAAAATAGTCATACAATTGCACACTTCTTTTTCTCTACATGTTTTCAGAAGAAGAAAGTTTTCTACCATTCAATCCCCCTGAAGTCAGTGGCAGTAGTGTTATTGACTACTATGGAATACCAGACTTACCCTAGTTCTACTTCATTAAAATGAGAAAACAATACATTGTCAAACACAACCTTTTCAGTCCCCACACATAAATATATGAGTAACACTCATAGCTTCATCAAATAGACTCATCTGTTTTTACAAATATCGTATACATCTCCTGCACACTATTCTGAAGTGTTTCTAGTATTAGAAGTGTTTTCATAAAAAGACTTTTTCATAATTTGCCAACCTACACTAGCAAGATATGAATGCGATCACTTTGAAAGAAAATTCAGCTGAAAAACAGCCACCTACATACCTGTGACTTTATGTCCCGATGCAAGATTTTTCTATCATGTATGTGTTTTAGTGCTAAACAGATTTGTACAAACCAATCCAGAATCTATTCACAAAAGAAAATGCAACATCAACTTCATCATTCATCTGAAAACTTCCTCACTTAAAAGATATTATCAAATCAGATTTTTAATTATAACTCTGGATTTTACCCTCCTCCTCTCCTTACCCTCTTCATTTGTACCATAATGAAAAACTTAATAGTACTGTCACCATAATGCAAACCTTTTAATGAAAGATGCTTATTACACAAATTCGATATTTAGCTTGAGACTACTATTTTCATTACCTATTATAAACATAGCAGAAGTATGAAATATGGATCTGAGTGGCTAAAATGCCTAAGATGTAGAACTTGCAAATGAAAAGATTTTACTTTTGCTGTAGCCAATACAAGTCTTCTCGCACTCAGTTAATTGACCAAGAGTCCTAGAAAGCCATACTGATGTTCACAGAAACACTTATTTCACATATTAATTTTGTGTATCTTACCTTAGAAAGAAAACATTACAAAGTAGATTTTGATGAGAAAAGCAACAAACATCTAATTAGAAGATTATAAACAAGCCGACGTAGACCTTTTTTTTTGGTAAATTTGCAAAAATCACAATTTAAGATGTGACTAATGACAAGAACTTTTCCATGTGAGTAATAGTTTCACATTCACAACTTAGAAGTACATACATGACAAAATTATAGCATAATGCAAGGCATAATTTTCACTTTTCCACTTGAAGTCCTTCTTGTAAAAGCAAGGTCAAATGAGAAAACTTAAAAGTTTTACAAATTATATCCCAAATGTTTTACAAATACCCTATTCTAAATACCATAAATAGACCTAATATACTACTAAACCTTTTCAGTCTGAGGTAAATTGAGATCCTACTGGACACAAACACAAAAGCAGAGAAACAACTTATAAACAAACAAACATACATGTCAGTACTAACAAAAAAATGCACCCTGAATCCTACATAATCTATTTTTACTCAATTTAATCAAATCTGTGCATAAAATCCTCTCATTTATTCCAAACTCTCCCACTTCTTTTTCACTACAAATTACTTTATAACCAGTTTTGTGGAAAAAGAAAATGTACCGGAAGTATACCAGCAGAATATTAAATTTTTATTACTGGTAAAATAAACTTTTGAATGATGCCAACTTTATAGTTCCATATTTCATATTATTATACCTGAAAAGTATGTTATTTTATACTTCCGATATGTGAAAAACAGTATTACAATACAAAAATGCCATTACATCTTTAAAAACATTATTTCAGAGGTTTAACAATATTCATGTTGTCCTTCAGTATTTTTCATGTCTCAGATACGGTCTACTTGACAAGAGATCCAACTTTTTTAAAAGCATCTTACACATACAGACAAAATCTCAAGTAACATACCCAGAACTTCCAACTATATTTTCTTTCTGGGGTTTCTTTGTGCATTTGATTTTTTTGTTTGATTGTGGTTTGTTTTTTTTTTAAGATACTGCTGTGACTGATGGCAACAGAAATGACTATTTGAGAACCTCCCTTTAGATTAAGCAACCACACCTACAACCTGAACAAAAACAACTTAAAATTAATGAAGAAGTATCCTGCAACAAAACACTACAGCAGCAGTTTACTGTTACCTGATCTTCAGAGAACAAGATTCCTTTCTGGGCATTTATCTTTTTAAATAGGTCTCCTCCTTCACAGTAATCCATCACTATGTACAGACAGCCATTTTCTGTTAAGTAAAACACAAAGTATTTCTAAAAAACAAAAACAAGACCCTTCTTTACATAGCTTTCTAAACCACAGTCACGGAAAAGCAACAAAAAAATTTACTTTTTTGCATGCAGCTTCAGATATAATTTATTAGTCCATTTATTAGCTTTCAAACTTCAAGCAAAAATATTTTTATTATTTTGAGTTTCACAACCTAATTTTCTAGTAACATTGGACTATTTTCATAGCGAGAGAAAAAAATTACATATACTGAACCAGTGCCCCAACATGAGGTTCAACACCACCATGAAATTAAAGGTGTCATTTTATAAACACAATATAAAACCAATCTTCAAACTACTTTCAAACATCCTATAGATCCCTTGCCCTAAAAACAGAGATCTTACGTTCTAATTTAGGTAGTTGCCTCTATTTGCCCTGTTCTTTCTTGGAATTTTACCTGGACTTGCCAGAACACAACAATCATCAGTTCTTATACTAGACATGCAGTTTATTTCAGAGTCTGAAGAACAGCAAGAAAACTTCCAGCAGACAATGAGAGATGGAAACAATTATTTTCTCATTTTTGAATGAAATGTGGGGAGACTTTAAAAAATCCCATGCAAGTTTCTGGTAGTAGGTATGAACATATATAATATATTTCATTCAAAGTTATGGTTTTTCCAGTTACTGACGAAAAACAGATTAGGCAGAATCAAATTTCAAGTTGCCAAAAATATAAGAACTACACTACTCACATACTAGGCATGATTTTGAGAAGAGATGAATAACTGCAGAAAATCAGTCACATGCTGCTCAAAAGAAAAAACTCTTATTTTATGAAAAAGTTAGTCACAGCAATTAAAAAACTCTGAATTAAAATCAATTGAATCATCTAAGTCACTTAAATTTCACTCCCACAGAATGCTTCTGAAATCTGCCTTTCAAAACATCAAAACCTTAAAGCTGTTTCTCTGTTTGGTTATTTTATTATTATTATTATTATTATTATTATTATTAATTAGTATTATTTTAAGAGATAATTCTAGGAGTCTGGTTTGTTGCAGATCTATTGCTGAAATAATTTTCTTTCATAAACTATATATGCAGTATATTCAAAGTCAATGTGTTCTAGAATTAAAGATGCATCACGAAGTCTTGTGAATTCCGGATTACAGGATCTACCTTGTAAGAAAACAGGAAAAAAGCAGGCTTAAAGCACAGGCCTCTATGAAAAAGAAGACAGCAGTGTGGATTTATAAACCAGAAGTGTGGCTGTGTAATATGATTATGTCACAAAAATCTAATTTAATAAATAGAAAAAGTGAAAGCCCCAGGCAAAAGACGTAAGAAAGTCAGCAGAAAGGAAGGAAAGAAGAGAGCAGAATCCCTAAACAGTATTTCAAATAATATTTAGGGGCTTTTAATAGTATTTTAACTTTGATGATAGGTTTTTGGAATCTTTTATCTGTTCTGCCCATTTCCCAAGACATTCACTGTGAAGACAATGTAGAATTATATTTCTCCTTCCTTCATAGCTTGATGAAGTAAATAGTCCCATCTATTTTTCCAGCTCTGAAAGCAATGATATGGTTGGAGCTACTGACGACTGCACTCCAAGACAACACACTTGGACATAAAACTGCTCTTGCTACATTATCAACATCCAAATTTTGACTGTAATCTAACCTACACAAATTGAACCTACAGAAGCATTCCAGTTGCTAGGGTATACACAAGTATTCAAGGAGACTTACGCTCTGGAGAAACCAGAGAATATCATTTAAGCATGAGCCAAAATTGATGCATGTAAGGTACAGTCATGAATATTTATTTGTTGCCTTTTTTTCTAAATAACAACTATTTTTAAATGTGGATGGGAATTGTGAAAAAAATACAATGGAAAATAACTGAAATAAGTAATAAAGGTATGAAAAATACTTATTAAAGGGAGAAAACACACTGACTTTTAGACTAAATGCAGTAAGTAGTACACAGACAGTCACCTACTAGTGTTACTTCAGGTTCCACTGTATTAGTTCATCTTACCTTCAAATGACTCTCTATACAGGACAATATTTGGATGTTTCATGTTAGCCAATACAGCAACTTCTCTCCTTGATTCTTCTCTCTCCTTATTTGACATCTTTAGAAGGAAARTAATGATTTTTGAGAACAGAAATACAAAAAGAATGGATCAGGAATTTATTAATAATAATCACTCACCTTAGAGATGTTTATTTCTTTAATAACATACTGTTGGCCATTTTCTTTAGCTTTGACAAGTATTGCTTTCCCAAAGGATCCTTCTCCAATCTTCCGTACTTTAATATATTTATCCATAGTTCTTGTCTTAAGGCATCCTTACGTGAGTACTGGGRAAAAAAAAACCAACACAAATCCCCCCAGAAACCAGATTGAATTAGGTGTACTCAGTGATCCAGTCTGACCAGCTCATGGTGCATTTTTTTACTCAAAATGTCGATCCATTTGTCTCTTCAGTTGCTTTTCTGTAAATCACCTACTCTTAGTCTCAACTCTATTTTGGTACAGTTGGCCCACTTTGGGCCGACAAGTGCTGCATTACTAAAACCTGTTTCATCTTTCATTTTGACTAAAAAGGATGTGTTTTATCTTTAAATAAAGCAGTCAGTGCCATAGCTTCTGATTCAGCTGGCACACAAACATCACAGAGCTACAGCACCCGGTTAACAATCTTTCGTTCAACTTTACTTGGAAGAAATACAAGGGAGGCAGGGGGAATCCCTATGTGTTGTTTCTTAAGAAGCACTAAATCCAGTATTTTGATCACTATAATGAAGCAAAAAATGGACTGAATTCAACAGATCCCCATCACATTTCGAATCATTATTCAGTACGGAAAGGTGTGACCTTAAGTCTGACTGAAAGACCTTTTTCGTGTTGCATACAAAATAAATCATTACAAAATGGTGCAAGTCACTATTTTTAATGTGCTATCTGACCATTTAGGCTACCTTTTCAGATTAAACAGAGTACTCAGCTGAATTTTGATTGATTGATTGATGATTTTAAGCTTCTACATTAAAAAACACTTTGGTAAAAACAAGACGCTAGGGAGCTGCATGGAGAAGCTATGGCAACATACAGATGTGTCAGAACAGCAAAGGAAATTGGCAAAATAAAGACCAAAGCAACAAATGTCAGAGCAAACTCACAGTAGACTAAAAAATCATATTTTTTACAGCAGAAAGAGCTTCCATACCCTGAGGAACTTTCCATAAGCTGAAAAAGACAAAAGGGTTCTAAGAGTTTCTGCATTCAAGCCTCACTTGCAAGAACTAACAGCATTTCTGCTTTGCTGTACCCAGCTTCCTTCCAATAGGAGATCCTAGTAGCTTAGATCCATACTTCACACACATCACAGGTCTCACAATCAGGGTCTCTCCCCGATTTGAGATAATATTTTTTTTCCACAGAATTCCCATGCACTAGACACAGATGCTGCTTAACAGGACCTATACCATGAAAGCAGGCTAAAACTAATAAGCTTGATCAGCATAGCAAGAAAAAACAAGAGAGATCTGAAGTAATCTGTTCTGCAAAAGAGGTGATGCAAAACCTACTAAGACTAAGCATAACTACCAGAAAAGGAAAAAGTGAAAATTACAGGCCTGCAATCTCTTGGTGAGGGTTATTTTTTCTTAAAGTACAAAAGATAGTTTAATGGGAGGTCGCACTTCTAAACATTAGAAAGACTTAGCATTAACATCAATATTCTCTTTTGGGCCACAGTAAAGCACAGCAGGTGAGACACAATTTGAACATCGTTTGACTTTACTTAAGTTCTCTTCCTACCCTACTTTATGAAACAACCAGTGTTGTTCTACGGGTAAACCTGCTGCATTAGGCGTATCTTAGGGCTGCTACTGCGTGCTGCTCCGTGCAAATACAAATGGTCAATAACCAGCCCGTGGGCAAGAAGTTACAGTCCAGTCAAAGCGGATATATAATATTCTCTGAGTAAGATGGCTTATTTTTACACGTGGTAAGGGAAAAATAGACGTCTCGAGAAAGGACATCAGCGCCGACAGGGCGTTGTCCTTTCAAGCCCAGGGCAGTAAGTCAGTTCATCCACCACGGGCACGCAGGAAAGCGGCGCAAGTCACACCCCGAGGCAGCCCGACCGACCGGAGCGCACGGCCAGGCCAGGGCCACGCAGGGAGGGCAGGACAGGGTAGAGCCGGGCAGAGCAGGGGCCGAGCTGGGCCGCGCTCCACAAGCGGGCCCCGCCAGGCCGCCGCCCCCGCACAGCCAGAGCAAGCCCAGCACCAGGGCGAGAGGCGCGGCCGGGAACCCGCCACCCCAGGGTGGTTGGGAGAAGCCGCCCGCTACCTGGCTGGCTCCGCAGAAGGGCGGCACCGCCCACCCCGTCCCTACCCCACCATACCTGCCGGCCGCAGCCGCCCAATCTGGCCTCGCGCCTGGCCAGGTCCCGCCCCCTCCGCCCCATTGGCGGCCCCGCCCGGCAGCTCGGCTCCCATTGGGCGAGCCCGCCCCGGGGCGCGGCCGCGGCCCTATCCGCCCGCCCTTTCCGCGTTAGCGGCGCTTCACCCTGGTAACGCGCGGCCGGGGGTCACGTGCCAGGCGGGGCGCGCAGGGCCGGTGTCAGCGTTTAGGGAGGAAAAACCCCAAAAAACTGCTACAAGTGTTTCACGAACGAACCACGACCCATAACACCGCACAGCCCAGCACCGGCGGTATGTGTCTTCCCAGGGACGGCCCCTGGGGATTCCTAAGGGTAAGCGTGTCCCGGCGGGGCTGAGCGCAGCGCTTACCGGGGAGGGTCGGGCTGCACCTGTAGCTCCTCCGTTCCCGACTCCAAAGCACGCCTTAAGGGCACCTACGGGCAAAAAGCCTCGTGAATCACAACGCGCTTTCTCAGTCCGAGTGCCGCGATTCATCACCCGGTGTGCACGGGGCACGGCGCCCTCCGGGCTTGTTAGCCTTGTACATAAGCGGACCAGCGTGCATTTTCCTTAGGGGAAAAAAAAAAAATCCACTCCTTGACTTGCCACGTTTTGCTGGAACCTTCATTCGCTATGTGTTAAGTGAACCCTACGTTGGCTCCAGCACCTCGGCTGGCAGCCCCCAGGAGTTCCGTGCTCAGTCCGACACCTGTGTCTCCTCTGCAGGTAAAACCCTTAAGCTCTCGGAGCCCCGCAGCGCGCGTTGCCCCTGCAATTTAGAGGCGGCGCAGTTTAGCCCGAAGCCGAACGATGCCGCGATGTACCCAGCATCTCTCTCGCTCCTTTACCTGGGAAACCGCCTCCTCCCCGTTTTGAAGCGCCGGGCTGTCCTGCCTTCCCCTGGTSCCTCAACCCGCCCTCGCAGCGAGGCAGCCCGGCACCCCAGCGCGGCCCGGGCCGCCGGGAAGCCGCGCCCCTCCGCGGGCGGGAGCGGGGGACGGACCCGCGGGCCGCGGGAAGCGGAATCAGCAGTGACGGCGCTGGTGACCCCGGCGGTCCGAGGGGCGCCGAGCCTGCGCGGTGGCAATCCCCGCCCTCCCCGAGCCGAGGGGGCGGTGCCGGGCGGCGGAGCGGCCGCGAGTGCGGGGACTGCAGCGGTGTCCCGCCGGCGCTCGGAGGGAGGATGAGCCAGCGCCTCCCCGGGGAGCAGCGGGCGGTGCCGCCCGCGCAGGTACGGGCGGGGCGGGACGGGACGGGACGGGTCGGGTCCCCCGCGGCCCAGGGACACGGCACGGGAGCGAGCGGGGCCGAGGCGGCGGGAGGAGGGGAGCGGGCAGCTCTCGCTCGCCGAGCGGCTGCTGCGCCCTCGCCAGCGAGGCGACTCCGGCCCGGACCGGGGGGCGGGAAGGGACAGACGTGGTGGCTCCTCACGGACCCCTCACCTCGTCCATGCGCCGCCCCCGAAAGGCCGGGATGAGGGGGAGATGCCCCGCGTGTTTACACAGCGTAAACACACTGTGTTTACACCGTCACCCYATCGCGGTGTTCTTCCGGGCGGCTCTTGTGCGCATACGGAAAGCGAGGGGCTCTGCAGCTGGGAAGGTCCAGGGTCTCCTCCCCTCGTAACGAGCGTTAGAAGGATTGTTCTGCATGAGTTGCTCGCTTTATGTTGGCTCTCGGGTTTGGCTCGTAGGGCCGCTCTTACACAGGGGAGAGAGGTAATAGACTCTTGGAGCCTCGTAATTAAATGGGAGCGCAGGTCAGCGAGGTTAAAACTGAATATGGATTGCGTTCTTTCATATTATCTTCCCTACTTGTCCAAAATCCTTCCCTTCCCTACCCAAAAACGTGGAAATGACTGTAAAACAAGTGTGTATCAATTCTCACCTAGAATGAATGGCTGTGAATGTGACAGTGGAAAATTGTGTGCTGATAGTGGACTTTGTTCAGTGTARCATGGTAAATTTGCTGTGTCACACTTTATAGTATTAAACTAGGTAACAAGCAAATTTAAAATTATTCTGGAGCTAAACGTGTTTGAATAATAGATGCTTAAATATTTTTTGCAACTATCAGTAAACTGTAATCATTTTGGTGTGAGGACTCGCACTTGATTTTTGAAGTTGTGGGACCTGTGAAGTTTCTGGTGCAGAGTTTGTGAAAGAAATTATCAGGTATATTGGTGCTTTTTGCTTTTAGATGGTTTTCTTCTTGGTGGACCTGTGAAGGGGTTTATGTTCTGTATCCCATGGCAACAGAGATACTTCTTTGCAGATACAGCTGTTTGAATGAAGAATGTGTTGGTATGACAGATTTGAAAGCAGATAGTCAGCAAAACTGTTTCCCTATTTAAGGAAATGTCAATATGCTATAATGTAAAATTAAAAAAAATATTTGTGCGTTATAGGAAACATACCTTTGTGAAGCATAAAAAATAAAAGGGAAGTCAGTATCTGTCACTATCAGTTTTGCTAAGATAAGTCTTTCACTGACTAACTGCTGTAAATTTGATGTCTCTGGCTGGCAAGCAGATGTAAACTTGCTGCAAAGTTGTAAGAATGGGAAAGAGTTCTGCTCTGGGAAAACTGCACGTAGCTTGAAACTCACAGCTTGAAACACAATGACTCTGCATCTGTCGGCAACACCTGTGAAAACAGAATTTACAGAGTGTTCAGAAAAATGGAGCTTGTTTCTCATTTGCTTCTGTTTAGTATTGGTATGTGGTATGTTAGTCCTAAAATTTTTTTGCCTGACAACAGTAGATGTCATACACAATGTGTATTGTAATGTTTCTAGAAACATATTTTACTTGTTGTATTCCAAGGTTTTCTTTGCCCAAATTTTTACAGCATCCTCTCAGACTGGTTTACTATACCACTGTTCTCTCTGTGGTGCATACTCACAAGTTAAAGTAATCCTGGGCAAAATCCCCACTGCTTCCTCCCTCCCTTCTCCCCTTGTAATAAAAACAAGTCTATCCAAATTCTTGGCCAGGAAAGATACTTGAAGCTGTTGGCCTTTGCCCTTTGTGACTGCATTGCTCTGAACCACTCTGTTTTACCAATTTGCTTGCATTTTTCTCATGACTATGTTTATTCTTCCTCTTGTGCTCTCTTGCACACCAAATGTAGCAAATTGATGTTTGAGTAAGCTGCAAATGAAAACCCACTGTGCTGGTTATTCTGTGAACAGATGGGTCTAGCTGTGTAATATATGTTCTCCTGTTCACTGAATATACAATTTGGCTTATTTTCCCCACCACACTTTGCTCTRGGGTCTGTGTGTATGTGTCTTGCCTTGAACAGCAGAGTTGCATTCCTTGAGTGTAATTACTAAAGCCAGGACAACTGTTGCAGGTTCAAAACCATTGCCAAAAGGCATTCTAGGAACATTCAGCAGCATTTTCCTGCTCTTATTTAACTGACTTCATATGCATGTGGATAGATGTAACTGTTCAGATCAAGTTTGAAAAATAAAATAATTTGGCAGTAGGGATATTTTTAACTTGGTCATAATAAAAAAAGTGGAATAGAAGCTCTGCTGCTGAAGAGATTTGTGCCAGAAGTGATAGTGCCAGTTTGAGTTAATTTCCTAATTCTCAGACTAGTTTGCATGTTCCTAAATTTCTTGCTTTGGCACCTTGACAGGAGCAGTAACCCAATAAGCTCCAAAAGTTGGCAGCAGTGGCATGGAACTGCTTTCATTCCCTGCTTATTTTCCCAAAACTAAGATTTCAACTTAACGCCTGTGAGCTCTGGGAGCAAGTTCCCAATTCTGTCCTCCTTGTGTCAATCGTTCCCTTATATCATAAACTGAAAGTACAGGTTCTGTGTTGTCTGACTTCCTAAAGCTGTCCAGGTGTCAGGCCAGCTTTTTTCCTGTGCTCATGAACGAGGAAGCTCTGCAAGGTAGTACTTTGTGCTTGTTTATATGCTGCACTTTGGAAACTGAAGATGCTTGGAATACTTTCTAGTATTTGTAATTTGACAATTACAAATTTTTATAGTTGTTTAACTTGAAACTTGGTTTTGAATTTTGGAAGCCTTTATAAAATCATCTGAKAGAATAAAGTCTAGACAAAATGATGCTCATTTAAATTGATTCTGTTAAGAGGGATGTAAACAGATAAAAAAATTTTACTGGGACATGTGCTCTGCTTTAAGAAGATAGAAACTGAAAAATGTAAATTGTTGAGATAGTAGTTATGCTTAATGAACTGATATTTGTTATTATCAGAGAAGAAAATTGATGAAGTAATTCCTAGGCGTTATGCATGGAATAGAAAGGATTCTAGACAAAGCTGTYAAAATGGTTGCAAATCTGTTTACATCTGGAGTATCCTTATTTGTTTGTATTATGTAGGAAGTAGTCTTGAGTATATATTCCTGGAAATGGATTCAAAGAAGAGAATTTGTACCTTCATAGGGGGTACCAGCAGTTATTTTTAATTACTTGCTGGGGAGTCAGATATTTTCCCTTGAACTTTGCTTGAACAGGCATTCAGCTGTTTTGTTTGTTAAGCRTTTTCCTTAGGCTTTCTAGTTACAGGAGTAGACTCTGTGCTCACTTTGTAAGGGTAAGGAGGAATAGTAAATGAAAAGGTGAATTAAGTTCAGTCCTGAAGCACAGACCCTTTGATAAAAATAACTTTGCTGTTACTTTTTTTTTCTTATTTTTGATATATTTTGATAAATTTCTCTAAAAAGTTCAAAAGAGAGGAAGTACTCAAATGTGCATTTTGCATGTTCTTATTGCAATTAASTATAATGAAGAAACGTTTCCTAATTGAAATAGTAAAAATGGCATTTCACTTCAGTACTTTGTTTAAATTTCAGATAGAGCTACTGGGGTGATTTAATATTTTGACATCCTGCCAGTTAAAATTCAAGTACTCTTTTTCCTGAAAGATAAGTTTATGTTGGAGTTCCTTCCACTCTTATCTTCAAATTAGTGTTCTCTGCCAGATTTGTTGGACTTTGATGTGTTATCTGCAGTTTTTGATCTACTGCAGCTTTTCCCCTGAGTTTTCTGCTAGTAATTTCTCATATATGTGTTGGGGAAAAAAATTCAGTTCTCCATATGCTTCTGAACAAGTTCATTTTCTGATTTTGAAAAGTGAATCTACACATTTCCAGAGTATCTAGGAAAGAAAACTGAAGATTTCTTTAACTRTTGTTCAACTTTTGCTGGTTGTCTTGCAGAAAGCTTTAAATTATTATCAGTCTTACAGACATACCAGTTTTCTTCTGTTTTGTTCTGTGACGTGAATATTCTTTTAACTTATGCATTAAATCTTTTAAGACACCTGAGGAGACCTAATAATCTGTGCACTAAGTATTGATGTCATTACCACAGTTACAGAAACCTCAGTGTTTATTCCTAACAAATTTTAACAATGTTTTGTTACTTTGGATATACAGAGGATGGATTATTTTTAATAAATCTGAACTATGAACTCAGTGAACTGACCTCACCTCTGTGRTTATATAACACATTTAAGATAACTGACCTTCTTTTTATTCTGTTAGCTAGAAGCCTTTCAGTAATCTATCTATAGGTGAGTTGGTTGGTTTTTTTTTGTAATATTAAAAATCTCACATGAACCCAATTTCTTTTTTTCCTCATAAAATACCTATCTTGAGTCTTGTTTTCAACTTGGTACCAGTATTGAACAGTAAATTTCCCTCTGGACTCTCCTGCCAGAAATTTGTCTACCATTTGTAGACCCTGACAAAATACACATAATTTTAGGAGATGCCCTTGCCAACCACTCAACTGAGTTTTATATCTGGAGAGAAGAATATTCAAGTGAGGGGAACATGCTCTACATTATGAACTGCTTGATTTACTTGATTAAGTAAATACTTGTCTTTTGGTGGTGTTTGTGCATCTAGGGCATTGCTGCCTTTTGGGTTTTTTTTAATCTTCTTTAGTTAGAATATCTGTTTTTATTAAAGAGCAGGAACAGGCTATTAAGATTTTATTTATTGACATCAGAGATTCACAGGTCTCTCTGAATAGATTTATGTGTTTATTTCATCCTTTGAAAATAACCAGAATGGCCACCAGTAATGGTTGGATGTGCTGTTTTTAGAAAAATGAGGTGGCTTCTGTGTAGCCCAGCCAAGAACGTSAGCCATGAGCCAGATCCGGGTATTGATCACAGATTACTTCCGTCCTTCCTCACCTCGCTGCCTTAACACTGTTGCTTGAGAGGATCCAGAGCAAGAAAAAGAGAAAGCCTATTGTCAGGGCTCCTGGCCTTGAAGTTTAAATAGATGTACATAGTGCATCTGTCAATTTATCACTGTCACTGTTATATCCTACCCTTAAGGACGCACACAAGATTCCTAAATGCTCGTAGTCAAAAGGAACAACAGTCAGAGGGTCTGCAAACAATCAGAAAGTTTAATTGGTATGCTACACACTTGGCATGAAAGTTGCTGTGTCAGTCCCTGACCCAATACATGGCAGTGAGTTTTGGATAAACRAGTAGGGTGTAGGGGAAGAGAGAAAGAAAGAGATGAATTAAAGAAAGAAAGAGAGAAAAAGAGATCACTAGTCCTGGTTCCAGTGTCAGCCGAGCTGACGAGATGCCTAGGGTGCTGGGGACACTGCCCAGGCTTGCTGGAGGTACATTTTTATAGATCGGTTTTCTTACCCTGAAGACAGGTTTCTTGCTTTTTGTGCAACTTAGCTATTGTGTGCAGTCTATTCTTTCAGACCTTTCAGGAAATGGGCTGGAGGGCTTCGAGGGTCTTGGATAGTCTTGATTCCTCTCTACAGTCCATGCCCACAGCTTGGCCTCATTCCTGTGCTTGCGCTGTGCTGTATTGTGCTTGTGTCCAGGAACTAGATCAAGGATGTTTGTCCCAGAGGAGTGCTACCCTACCTCCACGTGGCCCCCTTCTCCAGACACATCTTGTTCTTTCCCATGACATGTTAGTACCAAAAATCCTTGTCTGTTATTACCAGCAGTCCTTGGTTGGCTCCACAGCCATCTGGCTATCGGTGTTTGAGACATACACATTAGCCTCTTATCTTCTGGGATTCTACAGTTACACATACCAAGAAGAGTGCCCAGCAATTTTTGGGTTCTGGTGACTAAAGGCTAACACAGGCCAAAAGCTGACACTTCGAACCAGAGTACAGTGGATATGTTCCTCTTTAGGTAGTGTTTTCTTCACTCCTTTGAAGCTGGAAAATTGTTAGTAGGGAGAGTAAGGACCAGGAACCACCAGGGGTCCCCACAAGATTTCACAAACAGTGATCCTGTGCCTGTGCTGTTTTGGAGAGCTCAATAGAATTTTTTCCTTGATCTCAAGGGCTTTAGTGTGTCTCTAAAGAAATTTTAATTCAGACCTTAAAAATCCGTGGTAGCTGTTATAGAGAAAATGCTTAGAGTTAACGTGGGGATAGTGGTGCTTTTCCAAATTCCAATTTGACAATTCTGAATTATATTGAACTTGAACAAAATTATCTGAAAGATTCTCAACTCAGGTGTGTCCTGAACTTAGGAGGCTGTACACATAGCTAGGGACTGCTCAGTGCATTTCTCTGAAAAGTTGAAAAAAACGAGTGTGATTAACAAGATTTGTGGTCATTCTGGTGGTGTGTAAAGGCTCTGCTCCATTGTATAACCTTCAGATGACTTCAACACAAGTCCGCATTAAAAAGGAGCAAAAATCTTTAAAAACTGTAAAAAGACACTGTTGGCAGTGTCTTTTCATCAAACAGAAAATGAGCATCGTGACTTAAGATTTAACAAGCAAAAGTTACATTGTCCACGATGGAAACTGCAGTCATAGTTCCTGCCCTTCAGAGGAGGAGTGTGGGATTTACCTTTCAGTTGTCTTAACGAGTTGCAGTGTTATTTCTCATCTGAATTGATTGCAGAAAGGTCACCAGAGATTTTTTTTTTGCCAAGGGAACTCTTAATCTTTTCTTTCCTCGACTGAAGTATTTGCAGCTATAGGTACTGAGCCATTAGTTTAGAAACTAGTACTATATCTTACATGTATTTTAGGCTTGCTGCAAAGCAGCAGCCATGGACACAGTTGTTTACCATGTTTTGACTAAGGATCAGTACTTGACTGTGAAGCTAAAGCTTTTGAGTCATACTTGCTTTTCATACTTAGTTCAGGTTCATGCTAAGGGATTATGTTCTTAGCTTTTCTTTTTCTTTTTTTTTTTCCTCCTTCTTTCTAAACAGTTGACTAAAAACYGCTCAAAGACTTTACCACTCATGGAGCTGCTTGTTACTGTACCTGTGTGGGAGACTACTCTGCAACTCCAATAGCAGAGATTTTTCTAATATATCAATAAATGAAGTTAGTTTAATAAGTTTAAATTGGCGTTTTCAACTAATCCAGCCAGATTGGTTGAATGCCATTAAAATTTCCACATTAGTAACTTGGTGAATGTGAAATGCCATTAAAAAGTATTCACATTAGTAATTGGATGAGAAAGAAGCAATGCCTTCCATCAGGTAGGCTGATGTCTTTGTGCCAGAATGTATACTTTTTTAGTTGTCACAACTATGGGTAGCCATAACCTTTCTGGTTAAGACATTTTAGAGACTGGGAATGTAGTGGTTTTGAATACTTTTTACAAACTGAAGTCAATGCCCTTAATGTTTGGTATCATATGACCAGAAGCATGACTTTGGTATTTGTCCAGTAACTAGGCTGTCAGATTTTAGCTGKTTTTTTGTTAGTTTCCTTTTTTTTTTTAAGCTGAGGAGATAAAAAGTACTATAAAAATGAGTATTTGTTATAGATTCTGCTTTTGTGAAGATCAGGTATGTAGTGATGGTATTCCAAATTGGTGTTTTTCATAAAAATGAAGAAACTTTTTTATACTATATTAAGTATTTTTAACTAAGAGTGGTAAGATTCAGTAGAACATAGATATGCATACTGGGGTTTTTTGTTGCAGTTTTAAAGCTAAGACTGTGCTTTACAAGTATTCTCTTTTAATGTAGTTTGATCTATGTGTTTCTGGTAGTATTTGTGTATGTCTCTTTCCTCCATGAATGTTAGTTTTATTTTGGAAGGAACTGTGAATGAAACTAGTCTAAGCTTTACCTATGGATATTTTTGGAAACTGACTTTTTATCTTCTATTCCAAGAGAACCTAGGAATCTGCTACAAAAACTCATATAGATACTTTGATTTTTTAACTCAAATAGCTTCATTTAAACTGGCAGTGATCCTTCATAACTTTGTTTTTCCAAAGATGACCTAAAAATTGACTAAGATCCTTTCCTGAGATCAGTTATAGAATCTCAGAAAGGTTTGGGTTGAAAGGGACCTTAAAGATCATTTAGTTCCAACACCCCTGCCATGGGCAGGGACACCTTCTACTAGACCAAGTTGCTCAAAGCCCCGTCTAACCTGGCCTTAAACACTTCCTGGAATGGGGCATCTACAATTTGTCTGGGCAACCTGTTCCAGTGTATCACCACCCTCATAGTAAAGAAAAAAGTTTTTGATRTTTTTTTTCGACTGCTACAGAGAATGATCTGTGTATGTATTTCTGTAAAGGTTAGTGTATACATTCCCTAAATTTTAACAGTATGGATTACTGAGTGTCCTAAAGAGTTTTTGTGGTTGAAGCTTAACTTGAAGTGTTAAGATTTTGTTGAGCCTTTTTGCAAAGAAATAATCTGCTAMTGGTCTAAAAAATACAGTGAGAAATTCCTCACAATTCATTCACCCATTTTCCGAACTTAGAGTTTGGAAGATGAGTGATGTTCTTGTCCTACTTAAATATTTTCATGTCACGGACAAAAGAAATAAATGAAGTCTAGATATGGTGAGTCTGTGGTGAAGATGGAAATGTAATTTTCGTGCTGGTGAGACTAAGAGAAAGAGTGTCAACAACATGGCCTTTGGTTTAGAACAATCGTAAAATTCTTGTAATTTCTGAGTTTAAAATTTATTTCTGGAGGTCAGGTTTACTTAAAAACTGAAAAAGATGCAGTATTTTAAATGAACATAATATGGGAGTTTTATAATTAAGTGATGAAAGCTTAATTCTGCTTTCATCTTTTGGGCAGGTGTTCTGACATAGATCTCCATACATGGGATACATGTTGAAATTTTAATTTAAGTGTAGGTGTGGGATATGTTTCTGTCCTATTATTTGTCTCAAAGTTCTTAAAGTATACAGTAGTGGGATACTTAAAAATAAGATGATATTTATAGAATGTCTGACTATTGTATAACAAATAATTACTTTTGAAGGTTCTTAACAGTGAAACCATTTTAAATTCTATATTATTTTCAAGATTTTTCAGCAAATTATGCTTTGGTTCCTATCACTCCATTTTCTSTACTGCAGAACATATTATTTTGTGCAAAGATTGTGTTAATACTTTTAATTTCATCTCCTTTTGCTTCATGGGTGCGTAGCATTCTCACTAAGTGAGAATAGGGTTTGTTGGAAGGTATATGTGAGTTAGAGGACAGACAGCTCCTTTTTAGCTCTTAGTTGTTAGTACTGAACAGAAAAATTGAATATTACACTGACTTTTGAATTAATCAGGATTCTTTGTTTGAGAAAGAGCTCTTCTGTTGAGATCAATCATTGTGGGTTTTTATTGGTTTGTGGTTTTTTGTGTTGACTGTTTGTTGGGTTCTTTGTTGTTGTTGGGGTTTTTTGCAGTTGTTTTTGACTTTCTACTATTTAAAGCAAATWTGGAATCTGGAATCTGGAAGAGTACTTTTAAGTTTTCACTCCACCCTCCTTCTGGGGAAATAACACRCTTAACATGTCTTTTTGTTTCCTTTTTGTACCCCTTTGAGATACAGAAAAGTGTTTTGATGGGATAACAGCACATTCTGGAGATCCACTGATTGCTTGGATCAGCTGTCAACAAATGTCTTGTAAATCAGGCTGCTTGCTGACTACTCTGTCTTTTCCAGAGACATGTCTCTGCACTGGAAGTGGTTTCCTCAGCTGACTCGTTTCTCTGCTTGACCTTTTAATTGTAGAGCTTGAAAGATAAGCAGGATGCCTGACATTGGAGAGCAGAAAGATGCCTGTGGTACTAAACTGTACAGAAAACTGCAACAGCCTTATATGCTTTTTCTACTATTAATGTAGCTGTTTCTCCACTGTTCTCTTTTACCGGTTGAGATCCTGTCTGCACTTTATTTAATTAGATTTTTCACAGTATACTACATCCGTGTGCTCATTACTTTCTCCCCTCTCTCTAGTCATAACAGGTAAGATATCCTGCTCTCTGCTCTTCAGTTTGTTTTGGGGGGTTTTGCTTGTTTGGTTGGTTATTTTGTTGTTATTTAATTTTTTTAGTGCCAGAGGCTTCCCTGTTAACCCACTTTTGTAGAAGCGTTTTGATGGGTCAGGACATCCTGGAAATGCTTTAGTAATAGAAGTGTGACAGGTTAGTTGCGCCTTTTTTGCTTCACAGTTTTTTCATAGAAGCCTTGGATATATGAGTTGGGTCAAATTTCTTTCCTGTTCCAAGAGCTTCCTGAATGTTGCTTTTATTTTCTTTTTAAATTATTCTTACGGTGCTTTGCTTCAATATTTCTGGGTTTTTTCAAAAATAATTGGAAGTATTTTTGAGTCTGCTTTCTGAGAAAATTGGACTAGACTCTGGATCAAAACTGTTCCTTGTAGATATAAGTTAAAGGAAGTATCTTTAATGTTCTCATTAATCCTTTGTAATTCCTCTTTGATTTTTATGGTAGTCTAGGTTGAAAAAAGGTTTATTGCTTACATATTTAACTGGAATTTGTTGGGAACCTGGTGTAGAATTTTTTGTTTGCTTTTCCGGGAGATTGAGTTTGACTAGCATTCGGCCAGTACCTTTTTTCCTGTGTGCAGTTTCCATTAAGTAACTTCTGTTTTTCCCCGCTTGCCATTTAGTCGCTGTTTGGGTAGGGCAGGGAATCTGCATGATGGATCTGACATTAAAAAATGGCAAGTTGGCTGGTTATTTCTCCCTTCTCAACTCCATAAGCATTTGCGCAGGTTCTGTTACATGAACATGCTCTTCCAGTTATCCACAAAGGATAATCCGCACCAGAGCTGGTCAGGCACAATGCTGGTTCTCTCCYGGCTGTTGTAGCAATAGAAATAATTTTCCTGGCTCTTCATTTTCTTTGTTATTGATGCTCCCACCAATCTGTTTCTGAGGAGGAGTCTGCTCTCTGTGCCCACATAATTCCATTTCCATAATTCAAGTGAGGCAGATCTCTCACCTGCTAACAGTGGTTTAGGTCACATGAACATAAACTTACAAGTTATCCTGAGTATTTAACACAGCTCAAGATAGTGCATCACTAACCTTTTATCCTAGTTTGTTATACAAACCCTTTTCTTAAAGGCACACAAGAAAATTTGTTGTGCGTTGACTTGAACCGTTCTCCCCGCCAGGTTGTTACAAGTAGTGGTGGACAAATTAGTGACTGACATACTCTTAAGAAGTAAAACTTTCGTCCTGTGTGAAGCTTATTGAACAGTTAACTTTCTCCTGGTCTTAGTTTCCTGCATTCCTGCCATTGCTGCATGCTGCTGTGAGGCAGGATCTGTACCACAGTGTCAGGTACAAAGTACTTGGGGTACTTGACTCTCTGGGAATGCAGAGAAGTAATTAAAATTTTGGTTAAGGTCCTCAAAATGGATGGTTTTGGTATTACAGCTTTTGCTTGACTGTTGCACAGGTCTGTCAGCAGCAGTACTTCTACAGCAGGCTACATGTAGCATTTAATAAGAAGAGAAGGGCTGTAGTGTGATGCCTGTCACAGCTGGAGGCATGTATGTGCCAGAGGAGTCACCCTGTGGAATCGTGTGTGGAGAGGTGATGCAGGGGTTCTTTGCGGTATGCTTAGTCTGGCTCTGCAGAGTTTTGTTTGTCAGCTACTGACCAACTGGCGAAACTTTGCCTTCCATTGTAGCCCAGTCTGAAAGCATTTTCTTAATTATTGGAATATTTAATACCTGTAATCCACTGCTCTGACATTTATCTAGGAAGAGACATTTACCCAAGGGGAGTGTTATTTCTCTTATTCTGAATAGCAGGTTTGTAGTAAAATTAACTGAAGCTGTGGAGTTTAATGTAAGTAAAATCTTTATTTTAAAAGATACCATGTTCAGAACATTTATCATGTTCTGTCTTTATTCTGTAATAAATATTTCTGCTGAGAATATTACAGGAAAATGTCTTTATCGGGTGAAAAAACTGTATGTGGCTTCCAAAGTTGGTGCTGTAATTAAAGGACTAACCAGACTCAGCCATGCCCTCAGTATGCATCAAACACAACAGATTAACAAATGGTTAATAAGAGAACCCAGTAGTCATGCTTCCTTAATTTGGGTCACTTAACACCACTGAATCATTTCCCTCTGAGCTCGAGTAATTGCTTTTGGTAATTGTGCTTACACCTGTGGTTTACAAGAGAGATGCTCTCGCTTTGGTACACTCACAGTAAGGATCTTCAGGAGTTCTTGGAACAGTTTGAATTTTGAGTTTGTAGGCCTGGGCTTGACGCAAAAGTAGTAGTTTTGGGATCTACATTTGCTAGCTCTTTGTTGTTTTGATAAATTCACAAACAGCTTTTTGTAATAGACCACCATTCAGTTAGCGTTTTCCTCCTTGTTAATTGTTCTCTGCTTCATAGTAAAGGTTACTAAAGTCAGAGGAAAAAAGAACTGTTAAAAAAAGTCAAGTCTACAATAGGAAAAGAACACAAAGAGACAACTTTACATTGTGTTATAGGGGTTTTTTTTGTGTGTCTTGTGCTTTTTGTCTTCTAGCGCCACTTCTGTAGGCAAGGCAGGACAGCGTTTTGTCTCCTTGCAAATCTCACCAGAATGTAGGAAGAGGAATATAAATTTAAAATAAAGATTTCTCTTGAGCAGGAGGCCAGTTGGCAGCTGAGTCTATAATATGATTTTGGTGCATGAAGCAGGTGGAGGAAGGCAACAAATGGTGCAGTGAGTGAAAATACTTCTAGGAAGTCCCAGTTTCTCATTTCAGCTGTGCTGTGTGGCTTCCATTTACGATAACACCCCACTGGCACTGGCAAAGTGATACTAACTGGACTTTCTGTGAGCACAATAATGAAGTAGTCAAACTGTTGTGTTCTGACTTTTTGGGAGGCATGTTCTTTGTAGGTACCATTCTTTTGTGAATTCCAAAAATTACTCTGTGTGAAAAGTTAGTATGTTTTGAACAATTTCAAGTGTAGCTTCTGATTAAATTAAAAATTGTGATCCGATTTATTTGGGTAAAAAAATGGAGATGCAACTGTATTTTCAAATAGAATATGCTTCCTGATACGTCAGTGTGAAATGTTTTTGGCTGTCCATTAAGCTTTTCTTAGTACCTTTAAAATGTTAGAAGATCAAGAAGAAATTCCTCATAAAGGTGAATGGAAGAAATTTATTTGAAGAGAGAGTATGTTTTAAATTGTACATAATTTTTTTAAGAAATGARTAGTCAAAGAGATCTGTCTTGCCAATAGCAGATCTCTAGAGAAGAGAATAATCATATGCACATCTCCAGAATGCTTTTCAAGCCTCCAGCATTTCCACCAGAGCTGTTGTCTTTAATAGCTTTTGATATTGTTTTTTTTTGCTGTTGTTGCTCTGTCAGTTTGTCTGACTGCTTTATGAACCAGTGCACGCTTCTGCCAAGTGGCAAAGAATTCCACCACTTCCCTACATGCTGTGTGAAGAATCAGCCCTTTTTTCTCTGCTTGTCACCTTGCCTTTTTCATTATGACATGTAGGGCTCACTGGAAAACAGCTGATGCTCTTGACTTTATTCACACCATTTGTGGTTCTGCTCACATCTCTTATTGCATCTTCTACACTGCATCTTTTCCAGACTGAAGAGTCCTAATCCATTTTGTTGCCCTATAGAAGGAAAGCTATTTTGTTCTTCCTCGTCATTGTGCTCTTCTATAACCTGTTTCAACTCTTCTATAATCCTTTCGGACTTTTGGCGCTATGTGAAGCATTTAAGGTGTGGACAAGCTGTGGATTCATTTAAGGCTTTAATGAAGTTCTCTCTCTTAACTCATAATTTTTGAATCAGGTTATTTTGTTCTGTATTGCTGCTACCTTTTTGTAACTTATAGTATTGTCACCTTAAAAAATTTTCCTCAAAGCATGAAATATTCTTGTTTTTGATATAAATTTCTTAGTGTTTTTTGAATATTCAAATAGAAAATAACTTTTTAAAATGTATATTTACAGGTTATAAAGCAGCTAAATGGAGTCTGAGCAGCTGTTTCATAGAGGCTACTATCGAAACAGTTACAACAGCATAACTAGTGCAAGCAGTGATGAGGAGCTTTTAGATGGAGCAGGAGTAATTATGGATTTTCAGACCTCTGAAGATGACAATCTCTTGGATGGTGATGCATCGATTGGTAAGTTAATTTCAGCTTAAAAGTTTCTCTGGGTTGTATTTTTATGGATTGGAGGGGGAGGGGGTTTGTTGGTTTTTATTTTGTTTTGGTTTTAGATGACCAAACCTGATCCTTTTCTGTTAAACTAATCTGTCCTTCAGAGAGATGCTTCAGACTTGAAAGTGGCTGAACATTTTTCTGTGTGCTTGTCTAACAATGACATTGTGCAGGATGTCTTCTGATATGAGGCAGATATTAACATGCTTCTGACAAACGTAAAACTTGGTGTCAAGTAGAAGGATGGCTATTCTGCAGCTACCTGGTCTTTCTTCGCTGCAACGGGATTTTCGAAGTCTTGCTGTCTCCAATATTTTTTTGATGCAAAAATTAACAGTCTGTTTTAATCATTACTTCTAGAGATAAATCTGTTTATGCTTAATTCAGCTTCACCTCTGTAAAACAGAGGCGAAAGCCAAAACTAGACGTGTTAGAAGCAACAGAAAACACGATATGAGCTGAATTTTTGACTAGATAAAAAGTTGCAAAGAAAACTTTCTACTGTGAACACTATAAAAGCACTGAAGTAATACAAAGAAGAAAGAACTGGGAAGCTCTTCCTCTCTCTTTTTAGTTTAGGAAAGCAGTTCATGTAGTGAGAGCATTAATATTCATTTAGCAATAGTCAAAGAGGTAAACTGAAGTGGGGAAAGAAAGTAATTTCTGTTAAAGATAGTAAATTTGGTTAAATGTATACTGTGATCACTTCCTCTTGGTTTGTTTAAAATTGAACTCTGCTTCTTGAGTTTTGTTTTTCTAGTGCCTTTTCTTCTTTTCTTCTCCCATTAACATTCAGTTGCTTTCCTTCCCTGCAGTGTCTCTTCCTTCAAATGTTTTTGCTTTGCAGCACTTAGCAGTTGCTGCTGGCATTGTACTAGATAGTTGTGCGGTATCATTATAAGCATCCTTCTCACCTGTATTCCTTCTGTCTAATTAGATATGTCTTGAATGTGCAGTTGTTTAGCTTGTATACCAATACAGGTATCACAAGCCAGGACACCTTCGTTCTATGTGAAAATTCCTTCTGGCACATTACTTGAAGAACACCAGCATACTGAAGTCCAGAGCTTAAGAGTTAGGAAATTATTAGGAGAACAACTGGCTTCTGTATACAATTCTTTATTCTAAGAATCTGGCACTTCTGATAAAGTGAGTGCCTTGCTTGTCCAACATAATATTTACAACCTGTACTGAAAGTCTGAAGCTACTCTGGTTATTGTTCATATAAATCATTTCCATCACTTCAAGCATGAAGGAGAAATGAGTTTACAGTAAAATAAATAGTTTCAGAGCCAGTGTTCTGCCCTTTATTGTTGTGAAATCAGATCCATAAATTGAGTCCTAACAGATGAGGTGGTTGTTTTATTTGCGTTGTCAAAATCAATGCTAATTGCTGCATATGCTGGCACCTCCTATCTTGTTGTAACACTGAAGCATCAGAATGTGGGTTGGTGCATAAATATGAAGTTATTTTCTTTCCTGGAACTTAATTTTTTGCTAATGACTTGTCTGCTCCCCCCAGTTCTGGACTCTCTGCAAGAGGCAGCAATAGTAATAAGACCTATTATTTTGTTTAAGTGAACGGTGATTTATGTGTCTGTATACATGGAAAATGTTTTATTGTRCAGCAAATAATAGTAAATATTAGTAGATCAGAATCTGATATTAATTTTCTTTCTAGGGTGGTAAGAACATGCTTCCAAAAACATTACACATAAACTTGCATTCAGGAGTTGAACATCTGTGTTTCTCATTCCTTGCATGTCCAAATGTGTCAGGTCGTTTTTTCTTTTGTGTTTTTAATACAGCAAGTCTCATTGACAAGACCAAACAAGGGCTTTTTTGCATTTTCCATTTTTGTAATTCTCTCTTACTCACTTAGCATCAACTCTTTGGTTTGTATTATTATTATTATTATTATTATTATTATTATTATTATTATTATTATTATTATTATTATTTAAATGATCTTATCCTTTAGCCATATTTTTGTTCTGTTAAGTCTAAGTACAGATGAATTCAGAACACAGAATCTGTCCCACCTCCTGAGGAGTGGCAAGGCCATCCCAATAACTGGAAGATCACGTGCTTCTCAGCACTGCAGGCCCTCCAGAGCGTGGTGTAGATGCAGAGGCCTTAAGTCTAGCTCTGTGCTTTAGCAGGCGAACCTTGCCAAGATCAGGACCCCTATTTTAAAACATAGTGTGTGGTTTAAATCTGTGGGACTGGAAGAATTTATAAGCCTTGTATTTTAGCAACGTGAGCAAAATGGCAATAATGTATCTGTAGTTAAAGTGTTTGTGGAAATAATATAGTTAAATTGAAAGCTGCATAGTTGCAGAATGTAACCTTTAGTTCAAGTGAGCACAGACATGAATTTGTCCAATCTGGATAAGTTGCCGTGGACAATAGAGTGTGCATCAAAATTTTACAGTTTATGTAATAAAATATAGAATTGCAGATTTTTTAAAAAAATCAAGACCATGCTATGAGCAGAAAAGGAAGGATTAAGAAATAGTCTTTCTTTATCTTTCTTCATTTTTCAGCTAATGAAAATGGAACCATAAGCGGCACATATATCATGTAGATAAAAGGCTAACAATATGGAATTTCTAAAGTAATTGTAGTCTTTCCCCCTCATTCAGAGGGCAGGAAGTTAACAGAAGAAGTCTGCTTGTTTCTGTAGGCTTGCTAAGTCCCTTGGCTTGCAGGACAGCAATTCTATAAAGCTGCACAGTACTGCTATTCACATTACCACTCATACTTAAGTACTTAACTGAAACTTAGAAAGCCATTGAGGCAGTTAGACAGTGGTGAATATGCCTTATGTTGAAAGCATGTGGAAGTTGGATGATGTTGGGAAAGAATGCTAACCTCATATACTCCTTGTCTTATGTGGGAAATTTCTTGATGCTATATGGGACTAAACAAATGAACTCTAACTGAARCAAGTAATCAGAAAGTCTTGTCAACTAGACTTTTAGGTTTCTTTAATATTTAGTTGATAGTGATTTGTCTGTTTAGTGTCACGTCTTATTCGAAAGGTTTTGAGTAGTTCCTTGTTGGCGATTCACCATTGTCTTAAAACCAATGTTGTATAACAATCTTGCTTTTCTTAACACCATCTGAAAGCATGTATGTGACCTGTCTTTTACTGTCTCATCTGAAGAAAACACAGGAATTGTGATGATGTAGTATTGTAAACTAAATACATATATATGTATAGTAATTATATATGTAGTATGCCTGTTATGTTCTCCAGTAGCTGTTTTCTTTGCATGAATGACAGATTTTTAACAGCAGTGTTACGGAGAACAAGTAGATATTATGAAATTGTGAATTCTTTGAGCGTAGTGTGTTTTAACGTGCTAAATAATTACATTGCTATCCATGTGGAGGCTTGGATGGCTTGTGCTAAAGCCCTGCCTCAAAGGGATGCTGTCTGTCAGCTTTGAACAAAGCTTGCTTTTGTTGCTTATCAAAACTAATGTCTTTGTAATACTGAAGTTAGTGGTTTTCCTTGTTAAAGTGCTGTCTAATGAGTACTGTAACTTTACACTGAAACAGAAGAAACTGTCTGCCTCTTTGTATGGAGGATGTGTTACCAGTGCTTGTACAGAGAATGTACATCCATATATGCAATTTGTGGAGGTCATTTTTTTCGTGACTTATCTGTGTTTTATTTTTAGACTGTTTGCCCTGCTTCTTGCTAGGTCAATTTAAATATATTATACTTACCATTGAGAAGCTATCAGTTATTTAATAGTTAAGTCATATAAGCTAATATTTATGGGTTTAAATTTTACAGGAGGGGAGCTATACTATCTAGCTTTTAAAGAAAATATTACACTAGGATAGTTTGTTGTTTCCTATCAATTTAACAGAGGATGAAAAGAATTCTTTCTAAACAGAAATGAAATCTCCAGAACGGAAATATATTATTAGATTAATATTTTGACTGTGAAATGTGATGAGATGATGAAATGTCTAATCAGTTCTTTTTTGTCTCAGCAGTGGTTTGCCTTGCCTGTCTCTAAAGTTTGAGAGAGTCACAATTCTTGGCTACTGGCTGGGCTTGAAGGGTGTAACAAGTCTCTTCAAAAGTTCAAACTTTTTTTATTTTATTACTCAGGGTAAGCCAGCCAGCAAGGTGAAACTGAGAGGTCTCCATAATTTTACTCAGAATTTAGGGCTGTTTATGTGGTAAGAGAGGACTGCATCAGTTCTCACTATTTTTTATTTAAATGTAGGGCAAGTTCAGCAGGAGGTGAATTTTTGTACTGTTGTCAAACTGCAATTTTTTCAAGGCAGTTACTGAAATCAGATAATTAAACCTTTAATTGCAGTAAAAGTAGTTTGCAAATAAATGATCTCTCTGGTGTTTACATGTCAAGGTACTTTGATCTGTCAGTGGGAGTCTGAGTCCTGAATGAGATTGCATTCTTTTCAGTAGCTATAGATATTCCTGCTTCAATTGAAGGAGCTTAGTTGCTTATATTGTGAGTTCAGTGTGGAGTCAGTTTACAATTTGACATATGGTGTTAACATAAAATTGGCAATACTTAACCTTAGTATGACAACCTGTAAACTGGTAATTCAAAAGCTGCTGCTACAGCTGCTACTATCTCCTTGCAGTGATAGCAGTGCTGCTGAAAAAGAAAATATGCCAGCAGGTCATAGTGTAAAACACTGCAGCTCTCCTAAAACGTCCTTACCCAAAATTTGGAGTCCTTTGCCTAAAGAGAGAGGCCCAAACAATCAATTTTCGATGCCTTCAATGACGACACTAGAAATTTGATAATAGAGAACTAATATTATGGCATTATTTGAGGAACAGAATGCAATTTTCAGCAAGTGCAGGTGGTTCACTATAATCAAGTTTGTACCACGTGAGGGGTTAATTTTTCAAGCAAGACCTGGTTATCTTTTTCAGCAACATGTGAATGTTGTTTCACATGTACGGTTGTTTCTATTTAGCTGTCGTCCTTTATAAAGAAAAGGAAGAATACCAAGAAAATAATAAAATAGCTTACTTCCTGCATGAAAAATTTGCGTTCCTGTTACATTCTTTATGTGTGGAAATTGCATTAATGGATTCTTCCTGTTGTTCACAGCTGATATGAGGAAGAGTCTTCAAGGTAATTTTGCACCATTGGCATTGTTTTTGTTATCCATCCGTGTGTTATAAAACTGACTGGACTGAACAGTCATTATGACAGTCTGACATATCTCTTTCTTAAGTTACATACACCTATTTTCCAAATTAGCAATATTTGCATTAAAGTGCTCATTGTCATTCTTAAGTAAGGAATATAGTCACCCCCAAATTATGCCATACAAATTGAAGCACGAGATAACATGACATGTTGTGATCACAAGGATAAGCATGAGGCACAGCTAATCTATAGAATTAAATTAAATTGTTAAATCGTCGGTAACTGATTATAATTTACTTTTTTCTGTTGGATTGTAGTTAGGCTCCAGACATTTTGCCTGTGCTTCTTACTACTAATGCAGATGAACGCAGGATATCTGGCAGTATCAAACTATGATTTCTTCTGCTTTTTTCTTAGCAATGCATGAAGGTGATTTTGTCCATCTATCTGGAACGGAAGTTGTTATACATTATGTTTACACGAGTAACTGGGCTAATTAACAAAGTTCTTCTTGAAGGATTTCAAAATTCCTGTCCAAAAAAGCTAACAAAATTGACTGGAAGATTCTTAGGTTAAGGGCAAAAAATGTTTTATCTTAGTTATGGTATGTCATTATCAAATGAGTGAATTTCAGTGTGTATCTGTTTATCATGCTAGTGATTTCCTGAACTCTAATGTTTGGGTTTTTGGTTTTTTGAAATTTTTTTTGTCCAAAATGTAAATTAACTTGATATTGTGTTAGTTGAACAGCCTGTAATGGTGTTACAGTGTTAGTTGAGGCCTTCAGGTTATAAATRCATTGGTGTGGCATTAGGCTTTCTGAGTGATGGAAATTATGGCAGTATGTATGTAGAGTTTTAGTAACCAATTCGTTTCTTGTTCTCTTAAATGTTTGAAAACAAGTAATTATCATTTCAATTTCTCATGAATACTATAGTCAGCTCTTTGAGGACTTGTTTGTCAACCCTATCAACAGTCCTTGAATGGTCTCACCAGTCCTTCCTGCCTAAGTTTTATTTAGCACATGAGCCTGGTACTCTGGAAGAAGATGAAAATTATAATACTAATAATCCATTCTTTCCATCTTTCCAATATTATATAATCTTGTTGGCTTCCTTCTGCAGCTCTCCTGAAGTGCTTAAAGCACACTGGCTTTGTCAACAGATGCTGCTGAGGAAGTTGTTACTGACTTGACAGGCTGGTGTAGTGTTACTATGTGAATGTCCTTCTCCCAGACAAACTGTAAGAATAGTGTAAAATGAAGGAATGAAAACAGAGGAAGTGTGATGGTATATATGTAGATATGTAGAAAGAAGAGTCTGAAATGTACAATAAAATAATTTAGTATAATATGACTATCAAATCTTTAGGTACTAAATAGACAATTTTTGCTACAGCTTTAATAATATTTCATTTATTCATTTTAGTTTTGATTTGTTCTCTCAAGTCAGCTAAAGAAGGTAGRTAGGATTTAAACCAAATTGATGTCAGGCTGTACTCTTGTTTTCTGCCTTTGAGAATATTCTTGCTTACCAGCATTTTAAAGTGAAAGCTTTTCATCTGCTTGGATTAAACAGAAATGTTACTCTGAAAGAGGATATCATGATGTCCCTGAAACATGAGAACAGCTGTACTGACTCAAACCACAAATCCACCTAGCTTGACATCCTGTGTCTGACAGGGGTCAAAAGTCAGTGCTTAAGGAAAGGTAAGAACAGGGTAAGAGAGAGACACCTGAGTACTTGCACAGCAGTTTTTGTCTAGCTGATGGGCCTCTCTTACCTGAGTGGTGGGTTTTAATTTTAGTCCTTAGCAGGGTATTTTTCTTCAACTGACTTCTTCTCACTAAACCAATTCTTTAGCACCCAAACCATCCCTTGGCAAGCTCTGACAGCTTAGCTACATTTTAGGGTAAAGCACCACCTTCTTTTCTTTATTTTGAAGCTAAAGCCAGGTGTAAATACTGCTGAGAGCAGATACAACTGCCAGAGTCTTACCTAGGTTAACACTGGCCCATGGGTTAGCATGGACTGACACATGGGCTTCCTTGTCACTCACCCTTGTATGGCATAAATGCTTAAACTCTCTTTTGTGTTTTTTTTATTTTCATCTATAGTTGCAGCTGCAGAAAATTTTTCTGCTGGTACAAGAAGTTTTAGCGGGTATTGTTAGCTTATTGAAGTGAAACTGCTGTTGATAGGAAAAGGTTTGACATGAAACTAGGACAGGGTGACCTGAAACTAGGATGACTTGATTGTTGTGCCAAATACACATACTCTGATAAGCCTATCGTGCGGTGGCCATACGCATGTAGAAGCTAACAAGGATTAACACGTGAATGGCATGGTGCTGTCACTGTTATTAGAACAGATGGTGAAAATTTTATTTCCATTGCTACTTATTTTTTCTCCTCCTCAGTTATCTCTTTTTCAGGCTAAAGTCTTGTTTGCTTGGTTGGACCTTGTAGGTATCCCATCCTTTGGATCCTCTTCACTGCCTGTTTCTGAACCCTTTCTAATATCTCTAATTTAAGGGAGGGGTCAGAACTTCACACGGCATTTGGAGGATGAGCATGTCCTAGAAATGGAGTAAGTTTATTCTACTAAGTGGTTTATTCTACCACTACTAAGTACTGGGCCCATAGTTTAATAGAATTCAAATATTCAAATATGGCATAGTGTGGTATTATGTATTAACAATTAACATAAAGAATTGCTGTTGGCACTATGTTCACAAAGCTTATTTATTTATGCAGAAGATGTAGTATTCTTGAAGATAGAAGATAAGCTTAACATATATATGGCTGTCATGTTTTAGGAGTGGTACTCCCCGATTTAGTTCTCCCACCGAGACTTTCCAAAACGCACTGCTCACTCTACCTTCCCCTCTCTCCCACCACCCCCATGAGAGGATGGAGAAGAGAACTGGAGGAACAAAAGGCAAAAATCATAGGTTGAGATAAGAACAATTTACTGGAAACAGCACTGAGATAATGAACAATAACAGCAACAATATTAATAACAAATGTATACAAAAAACCAGAATGATTCACATGCAAAAGTGCTTACCTCTGAGCCCGACCCAACCCTACCGCAGCCATGTTTTCCCAACTGGAAAGAACACCCTTCCACTTGGAAGTGAGAGTGAGTCCCTTTTCCCTGCCCAGGCAGTGACGTGAGCAGGTATGGAATAACATAATGTCTTGGTCACACCCCCTCCAGCTGACCCAGGCCAGGACCAGGACAACGGTGGATCTACGGAGGAATACGTGTGGGTGCTATAATTTTATCCCCTGCATGATACTTTGAACAACAAGTTGGAAATAGTGGCCAGCAGTGAACAACCCTAAAACACAATAAGGACAATCAAGCAGATAAGACATATATCCTTACGTGCTTTTAGGTATGAGAAAAATAGAACAATATCAGTAGCAGAATTTTGGCTCGTCTGAGATGAAAGGAGAAGTGAACTTCAGGGAAGGATGCCAAATCTTCCTGTTTATGCATTGTAACTACAGTTTTAGCAGGTTGGAGTGTGAGAAGTGAACACACGTGCAAAGGTGAAAGTGCAGCAGTATTTTTTTTCTTAGTAAAAGCCTACCCTGTAAAGAAAAAGAACAGAAAAAAAAATAGAGAGTAATTAAAAGGCTCTTAGAGAATCAGAGGGAGCAACTTGTTTGTGGAAAATAACTTGCTTTTTTTTCCAAGTCCTCCTCGCATGATTAATACAGTAGAAGTAGATATTTCTAATGTCAGTGTAGAACTGATCAATTTAAAAAAAAAAAAAGAAAACAAAGACTAACACCCACCTCTCACAGCTGGTAGCTATATGTAGTCTGTTGATGTCAAGCATTTTCTTCCGGCCTCACTGGGTTACACATCAACTATTGTGATGGACAGGCCAGAAAGAAGTGAAAAGAAAACTGAGAGACTAGTCTTGCTTTCAGTGTTTTGGGCCAAGATGTCGAACCAGTCTCTAGGGACCAAACTCTTTTTTTTTTTTCCCTCCAGTTTATTTTTGGTCTTAGGTGTTAACGTTGCATCATGATTTTATTATTTCCCCTTTTTAAAGTCTATTTGTTTCTTTTGCCCTAAAGTTTTTCATGGCAGTGGGGAGCCTTTACTTCGATTTCACTGATTGGCAGTGAAGGTTTGGCTACCCTGAAGGGAAGTCAGTCTCAGAATTGGTTACACAACATGCTTGTGGCTATATGACCTGTTCGACTGCATTATGTTTGCTGGTTGGGTTTGACTTCAATTACCACCTTCTGTGTCTGGATAGCGAATAAAAGCACCATTGGAAGTTATACAAAACTGTAGAGTATAATTCAAAAACCTGTGGTTGGCCAGTGAAAAAGCAAGTTTATTAGGCGAGAACCTGGAATAAAGCGTTCGCTGGTGGGTGGAATGATTGTGAGCAAATTATTGTAAGCAATTATGAAAAAAGAAACTGTGATTAAGAAGCGTTTTTTTCTGTATAATAAAATGCTTGTAGGGAAAAATCTTGCTGTGTATTACTGCCATGCACTTTCCTCTGGGTTTTTTTTGTTCCACTGTTGCTTAAACCCCATCTCCCTTCAGCTACTCAACAGCATATGCTATAAATTTGTTTTCCTATGCTTTTACATTGTATTTCGTCTAAAAGTTTTCCTATTGTTATCTGTCTGCCTCATTGAGGCTGTTGATGAGGTGGCAATGGTAACAGCTTAAAAGAGCCATCTATATATAGCTTGATACACTGATCAAGGACAGAATTCCGTATACTACTAATGAAGGAATGAAGTTTGAGTCTCTGTAATTTACACTGATTTTAAAATAATTTATCCTTGTTTTTTCTGTSTATCAATTTGAAGCTATGTATAACTACTTTTTTTTCTCTCTCTTTCCGCCCTTCCCATTTTCTGTGATTGCATCTTTGATATTTCTTCCTGGACCATGTCTGGGTACCAGAACTGAGAGAACAATGCTTCTGCTTTTATTGTCTTTCATATTCCCACTGCAGGCTGTGTGACCCATATGAGAAAGTTGTATGATTTTATGCAGAGGGAACAAAGTCAGGCTGAAGGGGCTGCAAGATCAGTGAACTGAGACATACTAAGAGCAGAAGTCAAGCTGGTACAGAGGTTAGACCTGGGCTTAATTTGGCTGCATGGTTTGAGAAAAAGGTAAATGAAAGGAGAAATTGGAAGAAAAGACAGGAGAGTGATGCTGGAAGAAAGAGTAATRGGGTACAGTAGGGTTTGAGACATTTTATGTATACTTTGAGCATCCTGCTGTAAATGGATGCTTTCATGCCCACCCTTCAACTTAAGGTGCATATGAGTTAAGTTTGTTTCAGAATGGTCGGAGACGGTAGCTGCTTTGGTGACTGCTCTGTTATGTAGCATTTTTCAAGAGAACACTATCTTCTAGCTCTGCTGACAGAGAAGCTATAGTTTTGAATAATAGGAAAGAAAATGGCAGTTAAGAGTCACCAAATTCTTTTGCATCAGTCACGTTTTTGGCATCTGTTGTTATGCTGATGAAATCATTCAGCATCCCCAAACTTACATTTGTAATTTCATGAAGACATGATTTTAATTTTCGTTATCTGGTGCGATAAAGTTACATAGTCCGTCACCAAAAAAACCCAAGTAATTGGGGAAAGGGATAGCATGTTTGTTTGATATGTAACAGGGTGCTTGGCTGTCTTCATTAAACCTAGCTTACTTTTTAATATGAAATGTTGGGAAGTGCTTCAGAATTAAGGTACTCCCTCCAGCCTTGGGTAAGCAGGCTGTCATACCTCTGTGATATTCCCTTGCTTTTCACTGGCCTTGTTTTGTCACTTCAAAACATATTTCCTGGGGTGTATCTGATWTGTATAACCTCTGATTTGTTATTATATTGTCAGCTACTTTGTCTTGAATATGTTCTTGAATATGTTTTGTCTCTTTTCCTAAACTGGAAAAGATAAGGCGTGGAGAGAGGATTAAAGTGTCTTTTGTCATTCTTAGTATGCCTTAAAGRTGTGTCACCTGTGTACATTCCAATATTTTCAGAACAATGGACTTCTGTGAAGACAGGTGTATCTAAGTTAGAGTTAAGCACAGCATGTGCCTGTTGAGAACAGTGGGAGCACTCAGATGTGTGAAAGTATTTGGGCATGGAGGATTTCTGGGGTTGAGACCTTAGTTTATAATTACTGTGATGAAATTTGGAAAGCAAGGTGCTRTACAAACCTGCTGTTCACATGTGAGCTATTCTGTGTAGTAAATTGGCAATTTAAAGGGGCTCTCAGACATTCAAAATAAGGCTATTGTAAAACTAGCTTTAGGCCGTACAAGTGTTCATAATTTTTTGTACTCCATAATACCCAAAATACATAGTGAGCTAGAGAAACCGTTTCAGTAACTATAATTTTGTAGTTTGCTGAACTTCACAACAGAAATAACTGACATACTCTTTGGAATATGAAATTGTCAGACAGTTCAAGTCAGGCACTTTTTCAGACCTGCTAAAAAAAGAGTAATTTGGAAAGACTAAATTGCATAGGCTTTTAGATATTAACAAAAAAAGGACTGGCTTGTCAGGTTATTATGCAGGGTATCTTTCTTTCTTAAGAAAATGAAAACAAGAAAAAAACTAAAACCACCTTTCATGGTATTGTAGGAAAGAGAATACACCCAGTGGTGGTGGGTATGAACAATGAGAACACAAGCTGCTGGTAATTGAGAAGGGRAAATGACTGCTCTGCTTTTTAAGAGTAGACAAAGGACTGTTTGGCAGCCAGGCTRTCAGCAGTGACCTTTGAAGAACTGTTGCAATTCAATATTAGATGGACTGTTGAAATTTCATGGAGCAAATATGAAGTCATATCTATTTTACACTGCAGACTTCTTGTCATGACTTTCCCTCATATCCAGAGTTGATCAGATATGCTCTCCAACAAGTTATATCCTTCATCTTCTACTCAAACTGGACTTCAGTCTTGTGCAGAAATTTTGCCTGTACCTTAGTCCAATGAACAAGTTCAGGCCAACCAAGTGAGCCATTTCTTTGCTGTGACTGATTTTTATTATCAGTTCTAAGACATTACAGGCTTTCACAAATCTTCCACATCAAACAAAGTAGAGGTGAACATTCTGACTTTGCTATTACAAGTCCTTTATATCCTTTATTTCATATTCTCTTAAATATGAAGTTGAATTTATAGTGTTGTCTTCTATAATCAACATATAATAAATACACTAGCAGTTTATTCTGTTCTATTTCTTGCTTCAGGTTACAGAAACTGTTGTATTTCTTCCTGCTGTGAATGACTTTTTGTTTAGAGCCTTGCGATAAGATTACAGACTAGGTTTGTTTCCAGGTTCTGTTGAGGTGAAGAGTTGAGAATGCTCAGGGATTTCTGTTGCATTTCTCTGTACATAAGGGATATGGATAATTTAAAGTTAAGAGGTGCTTAATTTGTTTTTTCACAGGCAAAAATCAATGGTGATAATACATCATGGCTCTGGAAGTTTTGGATATGCAAGATCTTAAAGATTTTGGGTTTTTGTTGAAAAGATTGTAGGAGGCCACTCTTAAAAAAGCTTTTTTTTTTGTATAGATGATAGCAAATGGAGCTGTCTCTTTTTTAAAATTGAGTCTCTTTGGCTCAGGGGTTCCGTTTGTCTTGGAGATAAGACATTTTTAAGGTTTTGAAATACATTTTCTATTATGCTCATTTTTCCCCTTTTCTCACTTGTTTTTCCATCTATAGAGATACCAGCATTTTCTCAATGTTTGTATTAGAGCCATATTTTTAACATTTAGTATATTTACAGGCCTGTGAAGTAAATTTAGCATTTCTTTATGTCCTGCTCTGTCCTCAAAATGATCATTTGCAGTACACAACTCGTAACACTGGCTTATAAAAGAAATTACTTCCTTAAGAACATACTTGGAAAATTATTTAAGAAACTAATGCATTTGAAAACTAAAATAGTTGTCTGTCACACTTATAGAGGTGCAAAGGCATACCTAATAAAATTAATTTGTTGTTTGCTGTGTGAATGAAACTGAAGCTGGGCCTTGGTGCTGCAGGCATGGAATGTATTTAATTTTGATACCTGCTGAAGGGGAAGAAAAGAAAAAACAATATGCACATCTTCCATATGTATTTCATTACAACTGGACCAACTATGGAAATCTCACTTTTCTTATCAATTTTTCTTATCAGCAATTGCAAGGTAGGGCCAGTACAAGATCATACAATAAACAGAAAATAGTATATGTATTCAATATGTAACATCTGTTTCAAATGGAAGCAATTATGTAGTCAGTTTAAGATTTCCTGTCTTTAGATACCAGCTGCTTGAAGTGCTTGGGCTTTGCCAGTGCTGTAACAGCCACCGTTTGATGATGCATCACATGAATCCCTTGGTTAGCATTCATGTGGGTTGTTGCCTATTTTGAGTCTGTGACTTTTAAGGGACTCAGACCATTTTGTCAATGTGTAGAGTAATGCAAGTGAAGTGTGGACTTGTTTATTACGTTTTCTTCCACCCCCACACCAAGCTTTGTAGTGTGAGTATGGATGTTACACAGTTGTAATACCAGAATAATCATCACCAAAAAAAAAATTTGAGACACCACATCATTTTAGTTAGATATGTAATTAAATTCTTGTTTGAATATTTTTGGTTACATGTGTTCAGATGTGTCAGTCACTGCTATAGGACTGAAAGTTCTACATGACTGGGGGAGAGAGGGTTGGTGAAAATGGGGTGAGCTGATCCTGCGGAGCACGGGGGTTGGCTTTTGGCAGGTTGTGTTCTTCCTCGGAGGTAATCGGTTTGATGTTTGAAGAGTAAATAAAATGCCTGGGAAATAGGCTTCCCCGCAGCAATGCATGAATCTTCCCTTCCAGATAAAATGCGGTTATAGGTGTTCAGAAGCCTCAGCAGGCGTGGCTCCAGAGAGGTGCACGAACTAAGGGCAGCTCTTTCATGGCAGGTTTCCCTGTTTTGCTGAGCCGGGCCTCCACCGTTCACCTGTTGATAAGGTGGCAGCTTTGGCGGGTTCACCTGTGCGAGCGCATCCCTTCCCCCCGGCCGGGACGGGGACAGGGACCCCGCTCACACGGCGGGGGCGGCTCTCCCGTGAGCTGCCGCGGGCGCTTTCCCCCCCTTCCTGACAGGCGTTCTGTGCCTGTGCCCTCTCGTGCGGCCAGAGCCGCATCCATGGCGCGGGCGGGAGACGCAGGTGGCGGGGCCGCCCCGCGCTGACATCAGCGGCGGGGCCGAGCCCGCTCCGCAGAGCCCGGCGCTGCAGAGCCACGGCGGCGGCGCAGGCCGGGCCCGGCCGAACATGGCAGCGGCCCCCGCGGCCGCCCTTGCGTGAGCGATGCCGCGGCCCTCCTGAGCCGGCAGGCGGGCCTCGCGTTCGTCACATCCATGGATGTCTCTTCCGATCCGTATCTGCCCTACGATGGAGGGGGAGGAGACGGCATTCCGCTTCGGGAGTTGCATAAACGAGGTATGCCGGGTTGGCGTGTGGGTTACTTGTTTGCATAGCTGTACGTGCGGGACCGCTGTCCACGTTTGAAGCAGAGACGTAAAGGCTTGTTAATTATCGCACTGCTTTGTTTCGCCTGCCCGGTGCCTTTTGCAGGAGAATAATTCAGTTCTGGCTGGTTCCTATGTTGTAAGGGATCGTTTTCTCTGCGGACAGATCAGTCCTGCTTCACATCTCATCGCCCTGTGACTCCATCTTCGATATGTGGCAGCCTTGCCTTTCGCTCTCTCTCGGGGTTTGTTTTGTGTGTTTGTTTTTTGATCAATAAAACCATATCGTGCACAAAAAAACTCTCCAAGAACTGTGTTTGTCGTTGACTATGACCAAATTAGTAGAAGTTATTAAAGAGGATATTTACATGCCTTTCACTAACATGAATAGGCATAGTGTTTGTCTGGCTTTGAAGTTTCCGTACCTGGTTTTAGACTCGACTCTTTGTTGCCGTCTTTGATACGCGAAGGGAAAGCTCTGCAATGGTAATATGTCAGCTCAGCAAATATTGATGAACTCTTAAGGAACTGGGACTTTGAGGTAGGTTCTTTACACTGTTGCTTGTAAGGAAGCAAATTTAGAAAGAAAACAGTGTTATCAGTGTTCGGGGGGAAAAAATCCTCTCTTGAGCTTGCATTTTATTTCTTACTGCAAATCTGAAGCAGAATATATTCTATAAAGATTTGGTTTTRTCCTGAGACAAGTTGTAGTAGGAATAAAAGTTATGCCTTCAAATTATGAGGATATAAGTATGTTTTCTTGTTTTGATTTGGTCACAATGTGTTGTTTAAAACAGTAAATGTAGTGAATTGTTTCTTTTGTTTAAATTGGCCAATCTAAAATTAGAAAGTTACCAACATTTGTAACTGTGAGGGAAGGCATTACAGAGGAGGTAGGCTGAGAATAAAGATATGATTTACATAAAGCTTTTTTTTTCTTCATATTAATTTATTGTTTTGCATGTCCTTGCAAACTCCTATTTCTGTAAACAAATTAGCTCATAATTTACCTTCATCTAACATTTTATCTATTTTTTAATAGTTTACATAGAAGGTTATTTGTTGTCTTTTTATGATTCTTAGAATGTTTTTTAACATATCTTAAGAATATCAACAAGTTCCAATACGGTTTATTTTAGACAAGCAAATTTTACGCTGCCCAGGTCATTATTATGTAGCAAGTGCTGGGTAGTTCTCTAAGTCATATTTTAGAACCACTTCTGAGAAATTGAGGCTGGTGTTTTCTTAGAACATTTGCAGAATGTGAATTTGGGATCTTATTAATGCTATATGTAAATTACTGAAGGGAAGGTGAACAGGAGGTTGAGACAAGCACTTCTCAGTGGTGCCCAGTGACAGGACCAGAGGCAATGGGCACACAAAGAACACGGGAGGTGCCCTCTGAACATCAGGAAACAGTTTTTTACTGCAAAGTTGACTGAGCACTCTAACAGGTCACCCAGAGAGATTGTGAAATCTCCTTCCTCAGAGATATTCAAAAGCCCTGTGGACGTGGTCTTGGGAAAACGGCTGTAGGTGGCCCTGCTTGAGCAAGGGGCTTGGACAAGATGACCTCCAGAGATCCCTTCCAACCCTCAGCCATTCTGTGAGTTTAGATTTGCAGATAGATTTAAATTTGACAGCTGCAAAACAGCCCTAACATGACACTTTTAGACTCTGCAAGTTGTAGCTAGACATTGAAATGTGATCAGCTGTATATTCTTGGAAATAAACAGGTTTTAGTTGATTTTTACAATACAAAAAGTAGATATTTGCAGTGCAAAGTGGTGTCTGGCACACTGGAGTATTGCTGTTAAACATAATGTTTGCAAATACTGCAATGAAAACTGTGGAGGGTTCAACTAGGTAGTTTCATTGTAGTGACACTGCTGGGAACCAGCAAGACAATTCCCAGTTGTGACTTGTAAGTTTTGCAGTTTCACTGAATTCCGTGAAGGCTTGTATTTCCCATATTCTAATACTGTATTTCAAAACAAATGTTACTGGTGCTTCATGGGCTTGCTATAGTGAGTTGAGATTAAAAAAACCCCAAACAACCAGCAACAAAACCTGAATAGTGTCACCATAATCTCTTGCAAGTCTGAATTTGTCAAGTGCATCTCTCTCACAAGAAGATGCCTCCAGACTAGTTTGTGCCATAGATGTAATCAAAACTTGTATTTCCTGCTGATTTACAATACYGCAGTAATCTGTTATTTGTGATTTAGCTATTAAAATAAAGCTTTGAATGCTAGCAGACAAAACTAGAAATTGAAAGTAAATTCTTGACATTAGTTTATGTGTACTACCAAGATTTTTGTTTTCCTCTCTTGTAGATTTCAGAGCATTGTAATAACAAGCTCAGAGAACATGGGTAAAGATATGCTGAAAAAGCATACTTAATTGTTAAAGCCTGTGGAATTTTTTCCCTTATTCACATACCAACAAGTCTTATATCCTGCAGAGTAATGTTCACGTCATGCAAAATTGCTTTGTAACATCAAAGCATTTGTTGCACTAATTGACTGCAGTGGCTCACCCAAAGTAGCTGTACCTCAGGAATTATGAAATGGCTGTTTAAATCATCAGGGGTCTTTGAGGTTTAATTAACGGCCTTCACTAATGTTCAGTGAGATGAAATATAAGGTATTATAATACATTATTATTAAAGGCCTGATCTGTTGGCTTGCATTAAGATTTTTTATCAGTGCAAATACACTGTGAAACATCAAATGGAAAGATTTAAAAATATGCATTTATTAATTGTGTTTATCTTTTATGTCGATTACTCATTATTAGCTCTTTAAAAAAAAGCTAAACAGATATTATTGAATACTTTTTCCCAGGAGTTCCTTTGACTTGTGCTGTCCTAATACTTCTTTTTATGTGATACTAAATGAATCATTCCAGACCTACTTATTCTCCCTGGCACACTGAAATAAAACTTCAGGAACACAGTTCACTTCTACTCTCTTGTCTCCTAAGTAAAGGAGTTAAAAGTACTACTTCTCAGAAAGGGTTTAAAAGTTCTGATTTAGGATTGCGTATATCCCAAGCAACTGACATGTACATTTTTGTAAGAATTTTTCATTTAACAGACCATATACTGGAACATATGTTGTGTAAATAAATTACTTGTGTTGCCCTTGGATTTATTTTTGTATCATTTTTACTACCTTGACCCTTTTGAAAGTTCAAAATGATCAGTATCTTGCTTGTCTTCCAGCCATTCACATACATCCTCACACTCTGATTCCCTTCCCCCTGCAACCCCTCCTTGTTTTAATTCCTAAATAAGCATTTATTTTACCCCTCTTCAAAAATTTGTAATCTGAGCAATAGTTGTATGTGTATAGTGGCCAGACCAGTGGCCAGACCAGTGGCCAGTAGCGAGACTTGTCTTCAGGAAGCACAAGTGTTGTTGACTCCTGTTTATTTTCTGCATATACATAAACACATCTTAGATTTAAGGTTTTGGAAATCCTCAAGCAAAATTAATGAAATTTTGTTTCACTGATAATCTATGATTGAGTCAGTAGCCAGGAGATGTGAAAATTACATATATGACAAGCAGGCCAGATATACTGATGACGTAGTTTCAGTAAACCTAATTTTTTTGGGAGACAAAATAAGTCACAATTTCATTTATTGTGCACCAGTCACCACTCATGTAGGTGCAACTCTTCTTGCTTAGACAATACAGTAACATTGGGGAAACCTCTCAGCCTCCTGTAGCCTCACCTGTTACTGTAAGCTGTGGGGCAGAGGATATTTAATAATATCCTAGGAAGACTGAGTCAGATGCATGCTGAGCCAGTTCAGATCCTCTTAAATGATAAAWTTTATACTTTTGTATTTTAGGCTACATTTCTGCTTAAGGGCCTGTTATGTTTAAGAATTAGTAATAAATTAAAAGCCATTACTGCTGTGACCTTTGACGTAAATCAGTGTGAAAGTTGTGTACACATGCTCAGAGCTAGGGCTTGACTCTGAAATTTTATTGGTAGCAGAGAAAGAGTAAAAAGATTAAYGTTTAGACTACTTACACATCCACGACAGAAAATGTGATCAAGACTATTGTCTTTCTCTAGCTTTGAGTACTTTGAGAACAAACATAACTTGGAGAAGCTCAGCATGGTTATGGCACAATTTCTGCTGTGCTTGATTTTAAGGTTTCTAGTATAAAAGGGGGATAAGGATTTTCAGTTATGAGTTTAGCATATTTGACTTCGGTGATTAACGTAAAGTACCATGAGATGTAACTACAGTTCATTGTGGGTAGTTACAGATTCTCCGTCTGCGTGTACTGTATAACTGGTAAGGTTCTCTATTAAGCGTGCATTTCTCAATTTTGGAAATAATTTTTTGATGTACTTTTATCTCAGTTTTACATATTACAAAGCTAGTGAACAGACCAAGATTATGCCCTCCTTGGGCCTGAATGTGGTCTGATTGGGATAATCATATTAGCAGAATTATTATTTTTGTTGCGTCCTGTCTTTGACCTTTAAAACAGCATATGAGTAAGTTGCTCTTATGTACGTGCAGCAGCAGCACTTATAAGTCTAATTATCTAAATTTCTGTTGTTCTGACTCTTATGGCCTTGGTCATTGTTACATCATCAATAACTTCCCTTTTGTAATGTTTGCTTTGCTTTATCTAACTTTATATATATTTTATACCTTTTTTCTCTCATTTTGTCGCTCATCATTCATCTTAAATATAAGGTGCAAATTTAGTAGTGAGAGGATCTCCATAACTCTTCACTTGCATATCTGAAGTCCCTATACATCATAGACATAATTAAACAAACATAGTCTGTTCTGCCTTTAAGACTACAAGAAAAGAAATTGATAACAATAAATCCATTTTTTTGTGCCATGGGATTCCCCCCCCCACCCCGTCCTTTTGTGGAGGGCACAAATCTTTGAAAGTCTTGGTTTAACTCCGAGGTGCTACTATTGAACTTTCATTTGACTCATACTTTTTTAAAGGTTATTTTTAAACCCAGATCTATTTGGGGGCAGATGAAATGGAGGGTATTATCATGCAGTACTTTGGTAAAGCATTTTATTTCTTTTCCCTGTTCTTCAAAACTTGTTCGAAGCCTTCCTGTTTCCCATTTACCAAATCTTTTCCAGCAGATTTTTTTTCAGTTTGTGTATATATAGTTGTCTCGATTTTGTATGCATTTTGATTGTAATGCAGAGACCAATTTGTGCTTGAAAGCCTTTGATGCAGTTAGAAGAGCTMTCTGAAGAGACAGGCTGAAAATTCATAGTTGCACACAAAGGGAAATGTATTACTGGATTACAAAGACTTTAACATCATTAATCATCAACAGTAGTGAATAACACTGGCATTGTATGCTGTGCTTCTGATTCTGAAATTTAGAAATTACTTCTAGCCAGGAAAAGAAAATAGTGCTTAATGACTCTCTTTGAGTCGTTACAGACAAATTTAAATGAACTGATGATTGTTTCTTGTCTTTTTAACCGAAAGCCTCATATTTTGAGGTCTGAATATGGAGGCAGAAAGAAGCTGAGGCACTAACACATACCTTGTGTATAYGAATCTTCTTTATTCCAAGCGTAAGTGATCCTACAGTGTGCGTTGCATGCAGGGTGCTTCCCTGCCTCCACTCCCCTTGCCACCTAATACCCAAGGACACACGGGTGAAGCAAAGCCTTGGATTAGTATCTGGCCTCCGGAAAGCTGCAGCCCCTGCTGATTTTAACACTCAGCAGATTTGGATGGTCATGTCAGGGGGAGCTTATTCCAGCCCTTACTGTAATCTGAATAGCTTCATTTTCACTCACAGAGGTGCATTTATTTTTTTTCCTTCTCCTTTCACACTGCTGGGAGTAGCCTGAATTAGATGAGTTGCACTGCTGTCAGCCAGAACAGTGGCTGAGGGGAATGCTGTGTAGTTGTGCACTGTTTAGAAAAAGGGATGTGTGAGCAGCAGCGACTATTCTTGCTCTAAGAGTTAGCAATTACGTGGCTTGTAGAGAAATACCTTTGAGAAATTAGGTGCTGTTATTGCTCTGCCATTGAATCCAGCATTGGCATTGTTTATCTGTTGTTGTCTTCACAACTCTGGAATGTTTCTAAGCCTTTGGGAGTTTTGAGCTCTGTGAAGTGGATGTTACTGTATAGTGTCTAGACATTAATATTCATAGTTTTGAGTTGTTTCCAGCAGAAAGTTATAATTAAAATCTAACAAGATCCCAAGGGTGCATTTATCTATTTCAGTATAACTAGTTTGACAGTTTGTTGCTGTGGAAGGGGGTGAACATGTTGTTGCTCCGCATCTACTCTCTTAGTTCTTGCCCTTGCACTGGCTCTGTTTCTTCTCAGACAGCACAGAAATTTGATTCCAGTTCCATATAATGGCAGATTTTTTTGTTGGTGGTAGTTTTGTCTGCTTAGTTGGATTAGCATGTTGGCTTGGTTTACTGTGCAGCCGAATCAAGGGTGACAGAGCTGATCCAAGGGTGAGAGTGGGAGTGTGACCAAGAATGGGAGGGAGAAATAGGGGGRGCAAGATGATCTCTCTGTGTGGCAGCAGTCAATTAGATCAGCTCAGTCTTATTGTGTAATTATGTCCTGAGAGATATGTCTCATTTCTTAAAATGGAGTAAGGCTCAGTTTGAGACAATGGTGTATTTTGTGATGTGCATTCACAAGATGTATATCATATGCTGTGTAGCATATCGAAGGAGTTTTAAACTTTATCATAAGATTATGGTCCCTTGTTAACTCTGATTGTCATCCTCTTGAGAGCCTGTTTATGTCTCAGTTCTGTACCTTATTCTCTCACGAGGCTGTAGCTGTGAGGATTTGTTCTGTAGGTGATACTGGGTAATTGTTCAGATAATCACATGGTGGATTACCACATAAAAATCTGTCATGCCTTGTTTGAGTACCCAGGATGTAGCATTTGTCTTAAATCTTGATGTTTCTTCTCTCATTATTTTTATGAGAAAAGAAGGAACACTGTCTACAAGGAAAGATTTGGGGAGGATTGTTGAACATTTTTGCATGAACCAGGAGCATCATGTATGTTGCAAAACCCCTTTCTTGTGTGAAATAAATTAGCTATAAATTTACCCGGTATTTTTCTTTATAAAACATACCTTTCATCAGGTGCATGTTTCCCAGGCTTACTTTCAAATTTGAAAGAAGTCTCCTGAGTTGCAAAAGGATGAGGCAGTATGGGATCACTGCTACAGGAGGTGAGCCTTTAAAAATGCTGTGCGTGTCCTCAAGAATGCTGTGTGTAATCTACATAAATCAGCTTTGTGTCATGTTTATCATAGTTCCACCATCAATCAAGATTGAATACTGCTTGTATGAGGCACATCTATAAAATATGAAAGAGGAGCTATTCCTTGCCTCGGTGAGGGATGTAAGCTAGGAGGAATATGTAATTATATAAAGCAACTTCTTTGAGTATAGCAAAATATTAGCTCTATTTTTTTTTCCCCCACTGGTTCCATCAGGAGGAACTAGCTAGGCAAAGCAGGAGGCTGGATCAGTGGTGGGACCCAGCAGCCATTCAGTATAACTTCATTTTCAAAGAGAAATGCAGGAGAGCAGTAGGGTAAGGACTGTTTATTTTCTGTCAGGCATAGTATCTTCTCAAGCAATTCTGGATTCTATTTTTTACATTCTCATTAAAATAAAAAAAATAGGAAAAAATCCTTCACTTCTTCAGAGGTAAAAACTTTTAAGGTGTTGGAATCCACTTCTCTTATTCCAGTTTCATTTGTGTAGCATTTTTGGTTTTGCTGTACCTCACTCTGATCAGGTGTCCCAAAGTACAGGGTTTTACTGCTGACCTTAATGCTTATTAAAGATTTTTCTTTCAACATGGTGCATTTTTTTTTTCCTTTTTTTTTCATAACAACTTCACTTGAAGCAGTTCTTCAGCATTACCAGAGCTGATTGCTGAAAAGGATTGTGCTGAAGGCTTGGAATTACATGCACGGAAGGATGACGAAAGTCAGCTGCCTTTCTAGAAGGCAGTTCAATGAAGACCTACAGTGACTGAATCCCCCAAAAGAGTTTCCTTTTTCTGAAGAAGCCTGTTGCTTATTGTCTAGAAGCTTACTGTCTGCCAGCTTGCAGTCTGTGATTGCAGCAGCTCACAGCAGTTACGTGTTGAGATTCAGGACAGCCAGCACAGCTTCACCAAGGTTCCTGCCTGACCAACCCAGTGGCCTTCTATGACAGAGTGATTCCATCAGTGAGAAAGGGAATGGTTACAGATGTCATTTATCTGGACTTCTGTAAAGCCTTTGACATGGTTCCCCCACATCCTTCTTTCTAAATTGAAGAGAGATGGATTTGATTAATAGAGTATTAGATGGATAAGAAACTGCTTGGATGGTAGTGGTCAATAATACCCTCACCCAGAGGGTAGTGGTCAATGGCTCAGAGTCCTGATGGAGATAAGTGACAAATGGTGTCCCTCAGGGGTCCGTATTGGGATCAGTGTTATTTAATATCTTCATTAATGATGTAGATGAAGGGATCAAGTGCGCCCTCAGCAGATTTGCAGATGACACCAAGCTGAGGGGTGCTATAGACACACCTGAAGGATGGGATGCCATCCAGAGGAACCTGGACAAGCTCAAGAAGTGGGCCCATGGGGATCTCGTCAGGTTTAACAAGACCAAGTGCAAGGGGATGTTGGTGGATGAGAGTCTGGACATGACCCAGCAATGTGTACTCGCAGCCCGGAAATTGTGTCCTGAGCTGCATCCAAAGCAGTATGGCCAGCAGAGCAAGGGAAGGGATTCTGCCCCTCTGCTCTGCTCTTGTGAGACCCCACCTGGAGTGCTGCATCCAGCTATGGGATCCCCAGCACAGGAAGGACATCGACCTGTTGGAGCAAGTCCAGAGGAGGCCACCAAGATGATTAGAAAGCTGAAGCACCTCTCCTGTGAGGAAAGGCTGAGGAAAGGGTTGGGTTTGTTCAGCCTGGAAGAGAGGAGGCATTGGGGTGATCTAATTGCTGCCGTCTAATACCTGAAGGGAGCCTACAAGAAAGGTGGGGAGAGACTATTTACAAGAACATGTAGTGACAGGACAAAGAGGGAATGGCTTAAAATTGAGAGTAGGTTTAGATTAGATATTAGAAGAAATTCTTTACTGTGAGGCTGGTGAGGCACTGGGAGGGACAGGTTGCCTGATGAAGCTGTAGATGTCCCATCCCTTGAAGTGTTCAGAACCAGGTTGGATGGGGCTCTGAGCAACTTGGTCTAGTGAAAGCTGTCCCTGCCCAAGAACTAGATGATCTTTAGGGTCCCTTCCAACCTAAACCATTCTGTGATTCTGCCTTATTTTTGCAAAGTATGGAAAGACTCTGTTTGCTTTATGAGGATTCCTATGAGTTGTACTAAGCCTCTGAGAGGATCGCTATATTACTGTTTCATTCTCTGTAGTAACACCGGTTAGTTTGGAATAACAGTAATGATAAAAGCTCTGCATGCCACTTTTACCATTAGCTTCCCAGTCTCATAAAAACTTAAACTCATATGTAACAAAAAGGCTTTACTTTCTTTAGAGCTCCACAATGGCTTAGGTGTCTACATATGAACAGCAGAGGTATTCTTCTATAGCTAGGGGCTGTGCCTATACGTCTTGTGTGCTAAGTGCTTGTTGTGGTTTTTAAGACTAAAACTGCTTCTGTGTTGATGAGAAGCATGTAGGCTGAGAAAGAATCTTGAAACTTGAGGAGTTGGGAAAAGGGAGAGGAAGGAAGGGGAAATAGTTTCTGAACATTTGCTAAGTGCTACAATTTATTTATGTAATGATGATTTCCTGCCTGATGGTTAAAATGTTGTGATGAAATACCTGTATTATGGTAAGGGTTTTAACAAAATTTATTGAGTTGAAAATAAATTTAATTACACTTTGAAACCAGGAGTAAATTGTGAGAATTTGTGTGTTTATGCTGTTGGGAATCATTATCTTCATAGCTGGAAGGAGGAGCATCTTGCTGTGTGAAATGCTAGAGAAGAAAGGGTAGAAAGCGAAGGGAAAGTTTGGAAAAGTATTGAGTATTGGTGAAGGTCTATTTCTCTAAAATCTCCTTTAGAATAGTTGTGTGCTACATAGATCATAATACTGGCAGGAAAATGTTATCTTGCACTGCTATAAGATTCTGTATCTTAAATACAGAGCATCAGATTTTGTACAGTTGTCATCTTCATGGCCCTCTGCAGGGATGCCTTTCTTCCAGACTCGCTGCTGCCTGTTTTCTCACGTGGTACATAGATTATAGCTATCCAGTTGCATCAGGCATTCACAGCAGGTCTGTATTCAACAAAACCTCCTCTTCAGCTTCAGTTTGTCTCTTCCCCATCAAACAATAATCACTTATATTCCAGTATATAAGTGTGCCAGCAAATGTTGGCAAAGTAGAAACCTGACATAGTTTCATTCAGATTTTTACTGTATCTAGGTAATGACCGTTCTTTGTAGTTTACTCCAAGTTCTGCTGTGGGTCTGGTGCAGCTAATATGGTGCCATTTCTGATGGTTTTCCCTGGGGGAATTCCAATTCAGCACCTTGTGGTATGCATAAAATAATCTGTTACTGTTTGTGATACATTTATAACTCTCAGCTCTCCTTTGCCATCTGTGGCATAGGATTGCATGCTCCTTATAGTTTGATATTGCTTCATATATAGCAGGGCATAAAACCAACTCCTCAAAGGCAAAGACAAGCTTTTGCCCTACCCTACTCACTCAAGTTCAGGAAACTGCGTGATCACATTGTAACTTTGTAGGAGATTAATAATTAAACTGTCGGTGAGGTTAATTTATGTCGCCTTACTTTGCAAAGGAAGTTGATTTCATGTAAAAATTATATTTTCATAATATGTTCTGTTACTGTCTTAATTTTGAGAGCTAAACTAGTTAGTATAGTGTGAATTTTGTTACTATCTTTTCCACGAGATCACCTTGCCCTTTCACCTAGCCAGAAATCTTAGACTTGTAGTTATGATAATTGGAAATGACAAGAGAATTTAATCCCCTATCCTAAAGCAAGGTTTTCACAATCACCTCTATTAGCAAATCTGATTTAAATTGTTGCTGTTTTTGTTGTTTTTGTTGTTAGCCTTTTATTAATGGAAGCATAGGTAATGCTTCTTTATGTCTGCCTTAAGAGAGACTAGCAGCAGCTTTGGGAAGAGATTTACAGGGCTTAGCTATGGGAAATAGATGAGGGGGAATTTAGTATGGCATAGACTGGGGAAAAAAGTATTAAGCTAAAGACGGCAGCCAGGCTCACGGAAGAGAATGGTATTTGTGTTATTGGGGAGCTGTCTGCTACATTTGCATTGTTTTCTGTACTTTTCTTTTAATCTTTATAGAATTTGTAATATTAGTTGTTTGTGTATCTTGAAAATTACAGATTGCATTTTGTCTTAATATGATTTGCATATTGTTTTCTTGTGTTTTGTCTTTCACCACTAAGAAGATGTGCAGAAAATGTGCCTTGTAAACAATGTGTTATATAGCAGGCATAAACATGACCTCTTAAGCAACAGATGACTGAGGCACCACTTTGGGTCAGAGTGTCACACTGCTGCTTCTAGATCTTAGAATTCACGAATGTGAAGGAAAAAGGCACATTTTGTGTATGTGTAAATCTGATTGTGAGTTTTTGATGAGGGTTGGGGCTGGTGAACCCAGCATTTGTAGTATTTGGAAGTTTACAGGTAGGTCCTTTGACAAGCGCCTTTTTTTTATTTTGTTTTTTTGGTTAGTTGGAAACTTCTGCTGAGAATACCAAGCTCAATTAAAGAAGCCTGGAATTTAAAAAAACTCAACCAAATACAACACAAACCTCAAGAAAACTCAGCTTAAAAAAACCCCCAACCTGCCTAACCATCCCAGTGTCAATCTAGTGAAATGAGTTCTGGTGTCTGAACTGATAGAAGTCTTGGTCTACTTGGGCCTGCATCTTTACGAATAGAGATTATTGTGGTGTGCCATATACTGTTGGGCAAATTAGTTTGTTCTTAGTCAAGTAAGTGAGAACTAAAAAAAAAAGCCAATATATTAAAAAAAAAGTAAAACTTCACTTTTGAAGAGGGAAAAATTCTCAGTACCCTTCTTGCTTTTCTTATTCTGATCAGTGAAAGAAATACTCTTGGGGCTGTTGCTCTGCGAGCTGCTTGTGAATGAGCTAGATGGTGATGACAAATTAGCAGAAGATATTTTCTTTATATAATCTTTCCAATTTTTGATGACTGATGACTGTTCTGTGATTTACCTGAAAAAAATAAACGAAAACAAAATATAAGTATTTGTTTGGCTTTTTGTTGCTTTTAAGGTGCACTGATAATCTATACTGTATTTTAGGTTTGGTTTAGACATGTAGGAGAGATTGGTAATCAATAGAATGTATATTTAAAAATAACTGGTATCTTAGGAAGGTACTGTGAACTTTCTAGCTAATCATCCTGATTTTGTTTTTGTACAAACAGATTTTCCTCTGGTAGTTCATAAACAAGTCCAAATTAAATGTGTGTAAAGGTGCTATTTTTTTCCACTTGCTTCTAMTGAAGTTTTTCTGGAGTCTGCACACACAACAATAATTTGACTAGTACATTCCTATTTAACCAATGGAAACACAAAGTCACTAATATGCAAATTTAACTTACTGCTGAGTGACAGAAAAAAGGAGTGACGTGCAACATTGAAAGACCTAAATGACAATACAGTATGCATACTATGGAAAGTGTCTTAATTAGTTGTTCAGAAATTTTGGTGTTATGAACATAGTTTGAATACTTTGTTTATTGCAGAATTAATTCATTCCCATGTTTCTCTGATGCAGGAACTCATTATACAATGACAAATGGAGGAAATATCAACAGTTCAACACATTTACTGGACCTTCTGGATGAGCCAATTCCTGGAGTAGGAACATACGATGACTTCCATACCATTGACTGGGTTMGAGAGAAGTGCAAAGACAGAGAAAGGCACAGACGGGTACTTGAGATAAATAACAGTACTTGGAAAATATTTTTGGTTGGATGTTGGAGTTAAGGTCTGATCTACTAACACATATATGCATGTACTTTAAATTTGTACATAGTTACATCAGCTCCAGCTACTTGAATACTGTTAAAAAAGCACTGCTTCATTGATACCTGCCGTCCTGCAACATTATTATGACTTGGAAAGGAAGCAGTAATTTAATAGAGTGGAAATAGGTCCCTGTCACCCAAATACCAGTTTTACAGTACTGCCCTTTTTGCATGCTAGTATATTTAAAGCTATTTTCCAGTGTAGATATATTTGTAATAGTACAATAGTGATTTTGGTGGCACTTGTACAGAAAGGTGAAGACTGATGTACATTGCTTTTATCCTGACACAAGTGTCTCTGTGCTACTGCTGTGTGGTGCTGCAGTCGTTTGGATTATTCTCATCTCTAAACTACTTACATCAGTGTATGTATATTTAACAAAAAAGAAGTCTCAATATGTATGGTAACTATCCTCTCTCCTATCACAGAACTTGCTTTTCTCATCTTCTCTAGTGATTTCTTCAGAGGATCTTCAAAGTTCAGGCCACTCTTCTTTATCAGTGTATTCTTCAAGGATTTCTTTCATGAAATGGACTCAAATTGTATTAGTCAATAACGTGCTAGATACTGTCATTCATGTAATTAGCTTGTTTAATAGCGTTTTAGGCAGAAATAGGCTATTTAGAGCCTTACTGCCAAACTTCTAGGATGCTTACATTCATTAACCTTAAAACCAGAACAGATTTGGAAATGTGATTTCTCCTAAATATTTTTTACTGAACAAAATGAATAATTCACAAATCATTGCAGTTGTATGGAGGGATCAGAGGAGAGGTTCCTTCATGTAAACATCGTAGTATTATTCTGCTTTTACTGGAAACACCATTTTTAACTTTGTAGAAAGAAGTGTAGGATGTGTATGCTGATTTACTTTGGCTTGGTTAAAAACCCCCAAGCTTACAGTAGTTTCAAAACCAAAATATCCACAATTGCACTCTCTAGTGCTGTTTTAAGGAAAAAAGATCCTTGGACAATGAATCTGAGAACGTGTACGTTGTTTGAATGATTTTAGTGAGAAGTAAGGTGTTTCCATGTAACAGTTCATGTCATAATTGAATGTCTAMGCAGCAATTAACACAATGCTATCTTTACACTGTAGATATGTAGGTTAGTGGATGTGCCATTGGATAAAATGCTGGGCCTGACCAAATCCTGGCAAGGCAGATCACACTTGGATGTAGATAACCTAGAGTGAAGTCTCACAGCCGTTGCTCATTTTAGTGCCCAAGACCGGAAAAGTCAGACAAGATAGTTCAGAGTTCACAATCACAGAATTACAGTGAAATTTATAAATATACCCTGAATGACAGGAGACCAACTGGCCATGTAATCAAAGATGTAAAAAGAAGGGGGTGATATTTTTTCCAAGATTTCCTTGTCTAGTATTGGGCTTTCTTGGCTTGTTGGTTTTGGTTGGTTGGTTTGTTTCAGCTTGGTTTGGTTTTGCTGTTTGCTGCACGTACTTTCTCCTTTTACAGGATGAAAAAATCATTAGAATATGATGGAATTACATAATGAAGGTTTAATCATAAAACTGGTAACGCACATAGTACAGCTAAGTGCACATAATAAACAAGGATAAAATAAGAATAGCAACTTTTTCAGTACAGTAACTTTAGATGCCATTACTAATAGTTGTCTAGAAGTATTATAGGGTAGTTATCCACTTTTTTATTTTACTTTTATGTGTTTTTTAGTCTAAAGATGTTTATATTTGAAGTAGAAGTTTGGGAATTTGAATCATATGAAATAACATACTGTTAGTATGCTAACAGTTTAACTGAGGTTCAAAAAAACTTAGTGTGTGGGAGGGAAATAATGTTACAATTATATGTTTTAGATGTGTGTCCTAGAAAGTATTCATTTATCCCAATAATGCATTTGCTGGATTTTAGTTCTTTAAATTAAGCAAATACATGTTTCTCTGTCAGTTGTTTGATGTCTGAATAGCTAAGCTGATTTATCTATGTAAAGCACTAAATACAAGCGGAACGCTTGTGGTTTCAAGAGAGGGTACATTTGCCTGCAACTTGCATCATGTTGTTTGTATGTCATACTTACTTTTTTCTGTTATTCATATTAGAGAAATACATACAACTCAATACAATGATTTCTCTTTGTAGATTAACAGCAAGAAGAAAGAATCAGCATGGGAGATGACAAAAAGTTTGTATGATGCATGGTCAGGATGGCTGGTAGTCACACTAACGGGTTTGGCATCAGGTAAATCAAAACAAAAAGGATTCTTTTCTTATATTTGTCAACAAGAATAGTTAGTTTTTCCGTTGTTATCCACCAACTTGGCTAAGAGCTGGTTCAGTCTACTACCATAATTCCATAAGGGAAGAAAAAAGTTAACTATCTTGATTTACAGGCTTCAGCGTTTTGAGGTGAGGGTTTACTGATCAAACGGAAACCAAAATCCTCACTGAATTTAGAGAGAGTTTCTCAAGGGTTTTTGAACTTCTCTACTAAGCTATCAATGTTCTTTAATCCCATGATTGAGATTTGTGGTTTTGCTTTCTGTAAAATTTTGCTTTTTTCMTGTAGTTTTTCTTGTGAAAGTATATTGATTGTAAAAGTAGCTCTGGTATATGTGTATTTTTGGTAAGCACACTGCCTTGTAAAGCATGTGTTTATGCATCAGTGACGTGGTCATAGCTATATGGTTATGTCACACCTTTACAGAGGTAGTTCCACAGAAAATATTGACTTGAACAGGTAGAGTTTGTTGACCTATGCTTCACTTTTTTCTTTTCTTCTTAATGTATTTTAGGATGAATTTTACAACTAAAGCCATCCAATAGTTTGTGGCCCCGTTGTCAGGCAGTGCTGCTGCTTTCTGTCAGTGTAGTTTGGAGTGACCAAAACCTGCAGGCAGGAAAAGTCACAGACTTTGTGTCCAGTTTTTCAAAAAAAGTATTTCAAATAGACATTTTAGATTCAAAGGTAGGGAGATTAGTTGTGGAATATGGCTATGCCTGTTAAGAAGGCGTGATTACAGTACAATTACTGCTTATGTATATACATAATAACTTTCACAAATCACATATAAATTAATATATATGCGAAGTTTGTAGCATGTTGATATACTTTTGGATGCACAAACCAGGAGTGTATAATTACTGGAAATTGCTTCTGATAATTTCAGTTGGAACATGCAGTGTAGTGTTTTCATCCCCAAAGTGCTGTATATTAAAATTTCCTTATTGTGTTTCTGAGCAACAAAGTGAGCAAATTCCGGTCTTGAACATTGCTAGGTTTCTCAGTTTCAAATGCCAACTCATGGTCTAGAATCCTTTTTCACCTTTTAGACAGGTGAATCCCATTTGTCTCCAGCAGGCTTGGTGCCATATAAACTGCTCCTTCACAAAAAGTAACACTTCTCTTTTTATTCTTAACTCCTTGATTTCAGTGGACTGTTGGAGAACTGTGGCATAGGAAAAAAAAAAGGCACGAAAAAAATTGCATTCAACTTGGGAAATATACCAAGTATTCAATTCTTCAGCAAATACTAGTCTTACCATAATTAAAAGAGTATAATCCTGGAAATCAGTAGTATATTAAACGTCTATTTAATTAAGTTTTCTGTAATCTCAATTTACATCAGTTAATACAAGCACATTTGTTCATTTTAGCTGTGTGTGTTATTTCTGTTTACCAGAACGTAAATAACAAACTGTTTCTACAACAGGGGCATTGGCAGGATTAATTGACATAGCTGCTGACTGGATGACTGACTTAAAGGAAGGCATTTGCCTTAGTGCTTTGTGGTTTAACCATGAACAGTGTTGTTGGGGTTCAAATGAGACCACATTTGAAGAGAGAGATAAATGTCCACAATGGAAAACATGGGCAGAATTAATAATTGGGCAAGCAGAAGTGAGTATATACCAATTCTTTGATAGTCTTGTTCAACAGCTTGACTGAATATGAGAAGAAAATAATGGTCTTAAGGTTAGAATTTTAAACATGGKTTTGGCTTGTACTGTATGTGTCATTTTTCTGCATTTGAATTGATTAATAGATTATAGTGTAATAAATGTGTATTTCATGAACTGCAAGGGGCCTTGGAGTGTTGGAAATGTAGGGAAGTTATGAGAGTATAGAACTGTTAAAAACACGAGAATTTCTATTCTTGATCGTAGGTGTATGTAAAATAAATACATTTGTGATGTTCTCTGATAAGTAAGAACATATTTGTTTTATTTTTTCTACCACAATATTTTTTTTAAATAAGGAGGATTTACTCAGTATTCACTAGATTTTAGCAGCTAATAGCTACTAAAAGATATACCTGTGCTATGTTTATCTTTTTCTTTTCAAGATGAAGTGTTAGAACACTTTCTACCTTTTATAACCCAATCTGTGCTAATGTGCAGGTGTCATGACTTTATGCTTTTCAAACAAAACTCTCTCTTGACTTGGTAGTAATTATTGTGCCTCAAAATGTGTGCATAAATGTACTTGCAGCAAGAGTACTTCTAGATTAGTTTAAGTAGTGATTTTGCTCCTATGTCAAATTTATTTTCTGACTTTTTGTTTTTGCTTTTAGGGTCCAGGTTCATACATMATGAACTACATAATGTACATTTTCTGGGCATTGAGCTTTGCCTTCTTAGCAGTTTCTCTGGTGAAGGTATTTGCTCCCTACGCCTGTGGCTCAGGGATACCTGAGGTGAGGTCTAACTAATATATATATATTCATATATATGAAAAATAGGTGTTTCATATTAATGTGTAGATTACTGCTACCTTACTGGGTCGGAGGGAAGGCAAGAGGGAGCACCCTGTGCCTTTGAAGAAATCTAATAATACAAGTACTCAAATTGAAAACATRTAATTGTGCTAATTGTTTCTGAGAAAATACCCCAAATTTAAAAGAATCTTCTGGGTTAGTAGATTTTGCTTCTGTCAGGACCACTTTTTGTGGAAGCATTTAGCTTAGTATATTTCTGAAGAGCGATTTCCAAACCTCCCCCAATCCACACCCTCCCTATGGTGATAAGAGAGCAGTGATTCATTGACACAATATGGATCCTATGATAGAGCAAATCAATCTTTTGTTGCAATGGCTTTAGTTGCCTTAACTAGCACAAACCAATAGACAGTCACAACGTAAAATGTGTATTATTGGCAAAAACTCACAGTTTACAATTGCTGGCTCCTACTGTCCACAAAATGGGAGAGAAAAATCCAAAGTCAAATTCTGGTCAGTCTCACTTCTTCAGTCTTTCTGTAAATATTTTTTTTATCCTGCATCAGCATAAGCCTGGAGTAGTTCTGTGCCATTATTCCTGAAGAGATTTCATCCTAAATTGGTTTCCAAATTTAGCTCTCTTAACTTTCTAGGCACAGCTGCCCACTGTTTTTTTTACATCCTATTTATGAACACATTGTCCTATGATAACTATATTATCTCCTATATATGGGCATATTTCCCAGACTAATAATATAGCATTGTTAAGCACAGTAATACCTTAGGCAAGTGACACATCTTTTCTGCTGGAGATAGGCTGATCTTTTGCATCTTTATGTGAAGAAATCTACTGTTAATTTTTATTTAGTGATGGTAAAACATAAAGAGAAAACAGGGTGATATTGGTGCAAATGGGATAGTGCTACAATAGATGACCTTATAGTTTTTGCAGGTTTATTTTTCCTTTAGAAATTTTCTGCCTTTCACATGATAATTTACATAATAAACTAATGAATGCAGTCTTAGAAGCTGCTGCAGATTAATTTTCTACTAAATGTATTTGATAATGTTGTTGTATGTTATTGTCCATTGTTTTAGAGTAAGTTGCAGATGGAAAGCTTCTGGCAAGCAGGTAGACTCAGTGTGGCAATCTGAATGATACATATTTTAACGTGTGATAAAGTTAGTTACTTGAAAAGGCTGGTTTTGAGGTTGTGCAGCTAAAATTGTAGGGTAAATTATTTTCTGAAAAAAGAAGAATGCAGTAACAGATACTATTTTTTATTTCTTCCAGATAAAAACTATTTTGAGCGGCTTCATTATCAGAGGTTACTTGGGGAAGTGGACTTTGATGATAAAAACAATTACTTTAGTCTTGGCTGTCGCATCAGGTTTGAGTTTAGGAAAAGAGGGTCCCTTGGTACATGTTGCCTGCTGCTGTGGCAATATTTTTTCCTACCTCTTTCCAAAATACAGTACAAATGAAGCTAAAAAAAGAGAGGTAAGTTCTTGAAAAAGCATTTCTAGAATGTGTTGAATATCTGTGCATTTATACTGATTTGTTTAAAAGACAGTGTTTGTTCTCTTTGACAATGTTTAGTGATTATCAATAGTTATTTATTGTGTTAAAAGCAATATATTATCCCCAGCATTCTCAAAGATAAATAATTTCCATGTTAGAGTCAGTTTGTATTTTTTCCACCTCAGAGACCATTTAATTTTATTTAAATTCTTTCTGTGCTTGTTTCTACATGTTGGTAATTGATGAGTGTCTTCAATTGTGAGGACAGCAGAGTACTCTGAACCCATGAATAAAGTGTTCCTGGTGACAGCAATGTTTTCTGCCCTGTTTCAGTTCGGTGTTGTTAATGAGAGTGTGATGGGTTAGACTTGGTGCCTGCCAAGCAGTTCTCTCACCCCTGCGTCTTAGCAGGACAGCAGGAGAGAGTACGATGAAAAGCTCATAGGTCAAGATAAGGACTGGGAGGTCTCTCACCAGCTACCATTCCTGGCCAAACGGACTAGACTTGAGGAAAGTTACTTGGTTGCCAGTAGTAGAGTTGGATAGTGAGAAATGAAAACAGAGTATACCTTGCCCTCACTCTCCCTTCGTCAAAGGCTCAGCTTTGCTCCTAACCCTTCTATTCCGAAGTGGTGCAAGGCAACGCTTGGTCTCTGCTGCTCCTTCGTCGTGATACTCTTTCTCTTCTCCAGTGTGGGGCCCCACCCACGGGAGACAGTCCTTCACAAATTCCTTCAGCATGGGTCCTTTCCACAGGGTACAGCCATTTAGGACTGCCCCACCCTGGATCACCCACAGGCTGCAGTGCTTGCAACAAACCTGTTCCTGCTTGGGCTCCTTTCCACAGGCCATGGCTCCTGCCAGGAGCTTGATCTGACATGGGCTCTCTGTGGGCTGCAGGGTGAAGATCTGCTGTGCCATGATCCTCTGTGGGCTGCAGGGGAACAATCTATGTCACCATGGGCTTTGCCATGGGCTGCAGGGGAATCTCTGGTGTAGTCTCCTCTCCAAACTAGTTGTCAGACACTCTTTCCATCCCTGTCACTAGCTTTGTTTCCCTCCTCTGGATTCAACCGAGGAGTTTCACATTCTTCTTGACATGTGGGGYCCAGAACTTGGGGTGAGGCTGCCCCAAGGCTGAATGCAGCAGGACAGTCACCTCTGTTGGCTGTCTGGGTGTGCTGTGCTTAATGCACCCCAGGATGGGGTTTTGCCCTCTGAGTGCCAGGGCACACCCCGCTGCCTYACACTGAGCTGCTGCCAACCAGCACCCCCAGATCCCTCTTGGCAGGGCTGCTCTCCAGCCACTCCTCTCCCAGTTTAGACTTGAGCCTGGTGTTACTTCATCATAGGTGTGCAGCATTTTGACTCCTTAAATTTCATCCCATTAATCATTGCCCAGGGCCCTAGTCTGTCTAGATCCTTCTGCAAGGCCTACTGTCCCTCAAGAGAGTCAACAGCATGTCCCAGTTTGGTATCATCAGCAAACTTGCTCATGGTGCATTCAACTCCTGCATCCAGGTCATTGATAAATATATCAAACAGAACTGACCACTGGTGACCAGCCACCAGCCAGATGTAGCTCCATTCATTACAGCTATTGGAGCCCTGACATTCAGCCAGTTCTCCACCCTGCACACCGTGAACAGTTGGCCATCTTGTCCAGAAGGATGCTGTAAGGAATAGTATCAAAAGCCTCACTAAAATCCAAAAAACCTACATCCAGCGCCTTCACTTCATCCAGTGGACAAGTGACCTTATCATAGAAAGATACCAAATTAGTTAAACAAGCCTTTCCYTCTGTGAACCCATGTTGACTGTGCCTGGTGATGGCTTTATTATTTAAAAGCCTTTCAGTAGCACCCAGTATAATCTTCTCCATAATTTTCCAGGAGCTCAGGTTGGGCTGACAGGTCTCTGGTTCTCTGGGTTTACCTTCACACCCTTGCTACATATCRGACTGACTAGCTTCCAGTTAGCAGGATCTTCCCCACACTCACAAAACATTCAGTAGATGATTGAGAGGGGACTTGCCATAACATCCACTAGCTCCTTCAGTACTCTGGGAAGAATCTCATCAGGCTCCACGGACTTACTAATATTCAGCTGGTAGAGCTAGTCCCTTATAATTTCAGTGTCCACAGATGGCAAGTCACTGTTCCTCCATTTGTGGTCCTCTGACTCAGGGGACCAGGCAGCCCAAGGTCTTTCAGTATTATTAAAAAGACTGAGGCAAAACCCACAATGAATGCCWACACTTTTTCCTCATCCCTGTTAGATGACCATCTTCAACAAGTATCAGTTCAATGTTTTCCTTAGACCTCCTCTTGCTATTAATGTACTTAAAAAAGCCCTTCTCATCTGACATAACACTGGCCAATTTCAACTCTGAACTCTGAGTAGTGTCCTTGGCTTTGTCATATCTAGTACCTGATTGCTGGCTGCTGTGGCCACTCCGCACATCTTAGGAGCGTTCTCATACACTTACTTCATGCTTTTTTGTTATCAAGTCTGTGTATCCTTAACAGAAGCATAGAAGAAACTGATAGCTGTAGTGAGATTCTGTTCTTCCTGTTTAAAACATAGACTGGAGAAAACCCCCTCACCTTTGTTCTTTTCCAGGTGTTGTCAGCTGCCTCAGCAGCAGGAGTTTCTGTAGCCTTTGGTGCCCCAATTGGTGGAGTCCTTTTCAGTCTGGAGGAGGTATGTCAAGAGATGGCACTGAAAGATAAATATTTTTTAAAATCTCTCTTATAAATAATCTCAGACTATTTCAGGCCRTAGAGTCTTTCCTAAGAAGGAAATAATTTTTGGACCCATATTTCAAAGTCAAGAGTCCTGTTACCAGCAAACTCCTAAAGATATTTTTTCTTTTCTTTGAATAAATGTCAGCTTTACTTTATTCTCATTTATTTTTTTCCTAGAGAAGGGCTGAGTCTGTTAATAATTACAGTTTACATACAGATAGGCATACAGCAGCTTTTCAGTCTAGGAGCTTATTCTAAAAAAAAAAGAAATAGGGCTCTTATTTTTCATTTTTGATAGAGGGTTTAGAAACTTATCAGACAATTTTTTGAAGCAAGTTTTTAAACATTACTTAAAGTTTGAGACACTAAACACAATTTAATACAATAATTATTAAGGGGGCAAATATSCTATAATTATATGCTATAATTATTAAAAGGGCAACCAAACTCTCTTCTTCAAGAAATGGTTTATATTAAATTAGTTTTAATTAGTCATTTTCAAAATACGTAAGAATGTTGTTTCTATCGTTGGCATTTCTAAAGAAAACTAAAAACCTAAAAATCTCTGAATTGAAAAAAGGGGCAAAATATTCTTTCATCTATAATATTATTATATTCTTAGTGGATTTTGAGGATTTCCTTGTTGCCAAAAAAATGCAGAAGAAAACCTATCTTGAAATTCAGATCAGGCTATGTGGGGCTTAAGAATGAAATTGCATGTTCTGAGAACTTTTATTTTTTTTGTTTTAATCATACTTCTTGAAGATAGCAGATCTGTGAGAAACCTTTCAATGTGGGTTGAAAGAAGATGCAAGTATTAGCAGGAAATTTGAGAGTGCAGCTAGTACACACTGGTTCTCATAAAGACTAAGAAGAGACACAAAAACAGAGCAGCTTCTAAACATAAGTTACTGTCTATCATTTCCTAATAGTCTTAAAACAGCAGTGGTTTCAACATTGCTGTAGTATTGACTTTAAAACTGATATGAGTTGTAGAGCTTTCTAAAAATGTGGGATCTGCTGGAGTGCCAGTGCTCCAACTGATAGGAATAATTCTGATAATCTAAGAGTGCTTTTTTTTAGCTTATACTATGTGAGCAGCAGTACTCTAACACATGCATACCTGTCTTTCTGGTTTTTTTAATTGAATCTCTAATAATTCTCATGTATTGTCTTTTGCAGGTCAGTTACTATTTCCCACTGAAAACTTTATGGAGATCGTTTTTTGCTGCTTTAGTAGCTGCGTTTGTTTTAAGGTCCATCAATCCTTTTGGTAATAGCCGCCTAGTTCTTTTTTATGTGGAATATCACACTCCTTGGTACCTTTTTGAACTGCTTCCTTTTATTCTTCTGGGAGTATTTGGTGGGCTCTGGGGAGCCTTTTTCATCCGAGCAAATATCGCATGGTGTCGTCGACGCAAATCTACAAAATTTGGGAAGTATCCTGTCCTGGAGGTTATTATTGTTGCAGCAATAACAGCTGTCATTGCATTTCCTAATCCATATACAAGGCTAAACACCAGTGAGCTTATTAAGGAGCTCTTCACAGACTGTGGGCCATTAGAATCCTCCTCGCTCTGTGACTACAGAAATGATATGAATGCAAGCAAAATAGTAGATGATATTCCTGACCGTCCAGCAGGCACTGGAGTCTACTCAGCTATCTGGCAGTTGTGTTTAGCACTCATATTTAAAATAATCATGACAGTCTTCACCTTTGGTATCAAGGTAAGTGTGGATGCAGTAGCTGTGTCACCTGCTTCCTGTTTTTTTCATAAATCTGTTTTGGAGGTGTCTTTAGCTTCTCCCCAGTCTGTGGCTGTTTTCTGAATGATGTATGACTCTCATGTCTCTCATTGTCAGGCTCCCTTCATGGTTTTTTGCAACTATGTCATTATCAAATGTGTCTTAATGCAAACTTATTGTAGAATATTCACTAGGCAAGATTTGTGTTTAAATTGGCCTTAACTTTTCAGTTTAAGTTGCTGTTCCACATAACAGCATGCATAAGAAAACACTTCCTTTCTTTGAGGGTGTTTGATCACTGGAATACGTTGTACAGAGAACATCCTTGGAAATACTCATAACTTGACTGGTTGCAAGCCTAGGCAACCTGCTGTAGTTGACCCTGCTTGAGCAGAGGTAGACAGTCTGGAGTGGTCATGTTCAACCTCAACTATTCTGTAATTGATAGAAGAGGAACATCATGTTGTGTTTCTCATGTGCCGATATTTTAGAAGATGTTGCAGGTTGTTATTTGAAATTATGTTTCATATGTTGGTTGATGGATAAGAGGAATCCATTGTCTGTATTTTAAATGCTAGTCTTCCTWAAGTCCAAAATTCAGACGGTGTTCTGTGATGTGACTGCTTGAGTCTGTTGTTTTGTATTCACTTACTGTGTTTCATTTATATCTAGGACATTATTTTACGGTTCTTGTGCATCTGACTTTCTTATGGGATTGTCACCACAGGGTCACACTGCATATTAGAATTCAGTAGTGTACAGAATGGTAGAGGTTATACTTCGTTTGGGTTTGGTTCATTTTCTCAGAACTTCATATGGTGGAAATACTTTTCTGACGTTGTGARAATATATTTATTACTTTGCCAATAGGCAAGGAGTCATATTGGTGTCATTGATGGGACTGTGCTACATGAATTTCTTGGAAGCTTTAAAGCATGTGGTTGGTTAGAATGTCAGCCAGGATCAGGAGAAGAGGATGTCACTTTAATGTTATTTATTTGCACTTTTATCTCTATAAAAGAAGCAAACTCAAAATAGGAAAAAAAAAAAAGATGACTTTGTCACTTAAATCATTATAAAGGATCCTCTGGGCTCTCCAGGTCTGTTCCTGGAGCTATAGCCAACTGGAAACATGTATCTCCCCCACAGAAACTGTTTTCCTGTGAGGTAAGCAAAGCAACCTAGCTGCTGCCAGTGGGGCAAAGTGATTCCTGCTGCTGTTACTGCTGTAAACACTCATCACCAGGAGGCTTATGACAGTGGTTTGGRGTTTTTTGGTTTGGTTTGGAGGTTTTTTTTCAGGCTTTCGTATATATACTTGTGCTGGTTTGGCTGTAAACCAGCAGGGGAAATTAACCCCACACCGAATACCTCGAGAGATGTTAGGTCAAAATTACAATTTTAATAAAAAAAGGTTAAAATAAATGCAGTAATACAGAAACATGGGCTTAAACAAACCCACAGAGTCACACTACAACCTGATACCCTGTTGACCTGGGTGGTAGCTGTGCAGTCCAGTTAGGCAGTGGTCCTGCAGGAAGGCCTGGTAATCCAGTCCCGGTAGTGGAGTGGAGTAGCTGAGCCCAATTCCGAGGAGTGGCGTGGAGGAGCTAGCTGAATCCAATTCCGAGAAGTGGAGTCCAGTCTAGTCGAGAGTCCAGTCGAGAGTGGAGTCCCGTCGAGTCGAGGGTCTCTTCTCCCATCCAAAACCCTTGTTTTATGCTGTGCTTCTTGGCTGGCACCTCCCCCAGGGGCGGAGACTCTCACAATGGGAGAGGATCTTCCCAATGTTCTATTGGTTGCATCGGTAATGAGCTTGGAGGAGCCCTAGGGTCCTCCGAGGTGTTCCCGAGGGGTTCAGGCTAATTAGTCAGGCTGGGTGGTGCTAATGGGCCATCAGCTGAGATCAGATAATCAGCTGGGTGGTGCTAATGGGCCATTACCTGAGATCAGATAACCAGGGTGGGTATTGCTTGCTGTCTGCTGGAGTACTTATCTCAGTTGAGATAAGGAGTCACAGGTGTGTAATTATGAAATTTATCCAGCTTTTGTGGGTGGTAATAGAATATATACCTAACCCAGGACAATACTGTACTGCTTATTATCAGTAGACTCATTACTGTGTCTAAATGTGGATCAACAGCTGGGAAGGCATTTCAGCCTTGCCTCAGAATGGGACTGGTACGCAGCTCCACTACCAGAGAAGTGGAAAGTTGTACCTGTATCCTAATCCTTGCTTGTTCCAGACATGACATGTGCCACAGAACAAATTTTTCCTCTGTAGTATAGCTTGAGCTTGCTCAAAAGAAAGCTCCAGAGAAGAAAGCTGAGAAGAGCAGGCACTTAGGTTTTTTTTCCTTGCTGCTTCTCTGGGAAGATTCCTCTCCACTTTGTGATTTGTGATTCAGGGGCTTATGCAAACAAATGCAGCTGTAAAATCATAATTACAGTTAGACTTGTAACCATTATCCACATATGATGGAAAGAAGAGAAGGAGCTAGTGCATAAAACAGTTACATTACCAAAGGACCAGAAACAATTTGGATGCAATTTCCATGTGGAGACTGAATTTCTCCACCATACTGCTCTAGTACACTAGAATCTGAAGCAGTTTCAAAGATTTATTTAGTTACTTTTATATTGGAAATATGGCATTTTTTTCAGGGTACTATTGTACTGTTCATCAAGAAAGAATTTCACTCAGGAAAAAATTTGATTTTAACAGTTAGAAAGGGGGTTAGATGCATAATTAATTGTGGAAAATAACAGTAGTGGTATAAATGCACAATTTGAATTCTAGACTAAAACAATAGCATTAAATATTACCTCTATCAACACTGAAATATTAGGTAATTCAGTATGGGAATGAAGGATTATTAAACTTTTTCTTGAAACCTATGCTACTGGTTAAAAAGCATAGTTTGTTATGTTTGTTTTTCCTTGATTTGTTGGTTAGAAATCAACTTTGCAACCATAAATATATACAAAATATAATAATAATAATAACAACAACAACAACAACAGTTCTGAAATACATTTCTTCACCAGCTATTGACTACCACAGCAAAAATCTGTAGTTTGGAACTGCACAATACTTAAATTTCACAGCTGTACAGTGCAAGAAAAATTACATGATGAGTCCTGTTACGCAGGAATGCAATTTTTAATGATGTTCTTTCGACAAGATAGGTTGAGGTGCATTTAGACAAAGTAAAAATTCTACTCCTGATTTGTAGCCACATCTGTACCTTAGTCATGGTATAAAACATTTTGATGCTAACAACTGCTGTGAGGAGAAGCAGCAGGAATTTACAGTTTAATGAGACATTTAGGCCCCGCTATGCTTTTTGGAAAGGTTAGTTTCATAAGGAGAAGAAAATATACACAGCAGTTACTTTATATGAAACTGCTGATAAAAGCAATTTCGTAATAATATTTTACGAAGCCATAGTTGTATGACAAGGCTGCGTGGCCTTTTCAAGTTTTAGTTAATAGTAGAAAAACATTTTAAGTAACTAAAATGAAAGTAGGAGCTTTTTTTTTAACCTAATATGTTATCTACTTTTTGCAATGGGAATTATCTTGCTTTTTTCTCTCTTAGTGTATTTAGTATTTTTGTATTTTATATAGGAAACAGCAATAATAGTACAAAGCCTTTTCTAAAAATCACCTGTTTACTTAGCCATCTAATTTATAGTAGTGTCACGAAGCAGTTTGGGAAGGCAGTCCTGTTTTGTAAGTGAATGTTGACTCTGAGGAACATGAAGAAATAAGGGAGATGGGAACACTTTTCAGTACGAGTAGCACAGCTCACGCTGCACGTGCATGTGGTAAGAATTGTGCTGTTGGCATGGAGAGCCTAGATTGTGGTCCTGTATTGGTGGTAGATTTTCTCTTAAATACAGTAAGATGTGTACTGATATGCTCATAAAATACTTTCTGCTACTCAGGTCAATCAGAGATATCAATAGCATTCTATTAAGTTCTACTAACCTTCCAAGGCCACTTTACATGGTTTTAACCTGACGATTTGAGCATTTGCATCTCTTTTGGCAAAAAAAAAATTCCCTTGTTAAACCATGTGTCAGGTATGTTCCCAGTAGCATGACAGTTCTGTTTTTGTTGCAGGTTCCATCTGGGTTGTTCATACCTAGTATGGCAATTGGAGCAATAGCAGGAAGGATTGTAGGAATTGCAGTGGAGCAGCTGGCTTATTACCATCATGACTGGTTCATTTTCAAGGAGTGGTGTGAAGTTGGAGCTGACTGTATTACACCTGGTCTTTATGCCATGGTTGGTGCTGCTGCATGCTTAGGTAACTAAAATATAACAAATAAGTATCTGATTTCTTCACATATCAAGATAATCATTAAAAAATAAAAGGAGATATAATCTTGCGCAGTTTTGGAACACCTATTTATATAGACTTTGCTCCAGAATAATACATTCACATCTCTGYACAAGGCTCTCTGATTCTTGTGATGTGAGGAGTAATGTGAAATTTAAATTGATGAGAAATAGAAAAATTTAAGTAGTAGTGTTTGCTTTCTCTTTTTGGTATCAAGAGGTGTCATTGCTACGTTGGTCAGAAAAATCAGTTTCTTGAAATGTATGAAGTAGAGCATTTACAGTGTCAAGTACAATTTAAATTATTAGAAGGAATTAGTAAATAAAAAATAAAATTAAAATGACTAGGTGTGATCAGCTGCCACATCTACATGAATTGCAAAAATTGTTCTTGAAATTCGTAATCCCAACAAAACTTCTAGAAGTGTGTAAGGTATTTTTAACAATTCTAGTTGTTGAAAATCAGCTTCATGGAAAAAAGGCTTAAGTTGAGCACCCAAACTAGGAGAGGTTTTTTGAAGGTCTTGTGTTATCCTCGCTTATAACTTGGTTGCCTTAGAAATTAAACTTTGAAACTGTTAGTACAGATTCTGCAAAAAGTAGACCTTTTCTTTGAGGAAAAGTGCATTTGGCAGTCAAATAAACTAGTGATAGAAATTTAGGTTTTGGAGAGGTTGTTTTGTTTTTTAATAGTTCAGCTTGAATCACTGTTGAATGCATTGAAAGACAGTTCATATTCTTTTATTRAATGAAGATATGACATCACAAACCTTAGCAGAAAAAAATCATCTTAAATAGTAACAAAAGAGAAATGCAATCCTTCTCTTCTCCTGTTGTCCAAGAAAGAGATTTCTTTTCGTCAGTTCAGAATTCTCTGTAGCTTTTATGATTCAGCAACAGCAATAAATTCCTAATCCTTTGGACAACATAGCTGTTGATTTGCTACCCATGACTTCTTTGCATTAGTTCCATTCTTTTTCTAAATTCTTGTCTTACTGGATTTCCTTGCCTTTCACAGTACTTTTAACCCTGATGTGATATGGAGATATACACAGTTTTATTCTTAGTTTACATTAAATAACTTCACATATTTTCCAATTCCCTTTATTACCTCCCTTTCCATGAATTTTTCCTAAAACTCTCTTTTTCACTTCTAGAAGTTTTGTGTTCATTTTCCCTGTCTGCTTTTGTTGGTCTTACACAGAAGGATGTTTGTCAGATGACCTTTAATGTCAAAGTTAYGTTTGTAGTTCTCAATAGGAAGGCAGAAAATTCAACAATCATTATTGTCTGATACTAGAATGTTACTGGCTACCATTTTCCTTGCAGGTGGTGTGACAAGGATGACTGTGTCCCTGGTAGTTATTGTCTTTGAGCTAACAGGAGGGCTGGAATATATTGTGCCTCTAATGGCTGCGGTCATGACCAGTAAGTGGGTAGGAGATGCCTTTGGTAGGGAAGGCATCTATGAAGCACACATCCGACTGAATGGATATCCTTTCTTGGATGCAAAGGAAGAATTTACTCACACAACACTGGCTGCTGATGTTATGAGACCTCGGAGAAGCGACCCACCCTTAGCAGTTCTGACACAGGACAATATGACAGTCGAAGACATAGAAAACTTGATCAACGAAACCAGCTATAATGGTTTTCCTGTTATTATGTCAAAAGAATCGCAGAGACTAGTGGGCTTTGCTCTAAGAAGAGATTTAACTATTGCAATAGGTAATTAACTTTCAGTATTGCATTATTACATATGCCAGTTTAAATTATTTTATATTATATTATTTTATATTTAAAATAGAATTTACTCTGTGTGTTTCTAGACTCTAGGTTTATTTAAGCATTTTATTATCTTCAGTAGCAGGCTCTGAAATTAAGAAAATGCTTATCTCCTTGTCATAAAAACACAAGTTGTCACACTCAAGTGATGAAAACATTATCTAATCTGGTATTTTTTAGTTTTTTGAGGCTTTTGATAGTATCTCATTTCCTTAAGTGATGCTACAGTAACATTCTTCTTCAAAATTGAGTAATTCTCATTTTAGACCTGCAGTATTCTGTGAGAATTACTGTCCGAGAAATTTTTAAAAGTATATCCTATTTCGTTCTGACAATATGTTATTTACTGTTGTTATAACAACTAAGATTTTATTATGGAGAGATGAGTGCAATATGAATTATTTCAGGTTTCTGTTTTTCAATCTGTTTGTGTAATGGGAAATTTGTCCCATGGCACATGAGCACACAAGCCCTGTTTGGCCCTTTCTCTCTGGGTGAGTATTACTGCTTGGGTGATACTTGAGACAATGCTTTGTGCATTGGCAAGAAAAATTCTGTGGATTTTGAGGCTACTATCATAACCAAAGGAAAAAACCATTGTTATGTAGGAAAATGTTACAAAACTGTAACATTTGGTGCATGAAATCAGTGATGGAAGTTGCATGTTAAACTACTTCTTTTTTTGATACATATTTCTTTAACAAAGACACTTGAGAAAGGAGCAAAAGTCTGCTGAAACTTTTTTGAAACATGTTTTGTGAACATAACACTATTTACTTCAGTCAAATTTTTGCCTATGGTCTTAATACTGTGTATACTATGGTATTACATTATATAGGATGTATATGAATGTCCAAAACTTGGAAATAATTACATACACGATATTGGATTAAGTTTGCATTTACTTGAGTAAATGAGGGAATAGCAGAACATTCTTCTAAGAATACGCTTTCACTGGTAAGACTCATTTCTGCTGCTGAGATTGTACAGAGAAAGTTGCTTAGTCTTGGCTTGTATCTGGCTTAAGAGTCATTGTGCCCTGGCAGCCAGGAGGGCCAAGTGTGTCCTGGAGGGCATCAGGCACAGCATCACCAGCCGGGCAAGGGAGGGGATTGTCCCGCTCTCCTCTGCACTGGGGCAGCCTCACCTCAAGTGCTGGGGGCAGTTTTGGGTGCCAGATTATCAAAGGGTTATAAAGGTATTAGAGAGCATCCAAAGGAGGGCCAAGATGGTGAAGGGCCTTGAGGTGAAGCCGTATGAGGAGTGGCTGAGGTCCCTTGGTCTGTTCAGCCTGGAGAAGAGAAGACTGAGGTGAGAACTCATTGAAGTCAACAACTTCCTGATGAGGAGCAGAGGAGGGGCAGACACTGATCTCTTCTCTGTGGTGACCAAGTGACAGGACTCAAGGGAATGGCCTGAAGTCATGTCTGGGGAGGTTTAGGTTGGATATTAGGAAAAGGCTCTTCACCAATAGGGTGGTTAGGCACTGGAACAGGTTCCCCAGGAAAGTGGTCGCAGCACCAGCCTGACAGAGTTTGAGAAGCATTTGGACAAGACTGYCAGGCACATGGGATTCTTGGGGCTGTCCTGTGCAGGGCCGGGAGTTGGACTCAATGATCCTTGTAGGTCTCTTCCAACTCAGGATATTCTATGATTGTGTGAAATAGTTCAGGATATGGGGGGGAATGCTCTTGTGACCTAGGTTATGAACATATGAAAGGGAAGAGGATCCAGTTCTCAAAAAAGCAGAATAAATTCATTTTAAGCAAGAAGACAACATTTTCAGAGTGGTCTCTGAAAATTACCTCTTTGGTTTCAAACCGGTAATAATTACAGTCCTTGGAATCACGACAAGGAGCTGTCCATTGAGACAGGCTTTCCCTTGGCAGTTTCTTCTGCAGCTGCCTATGTGCTTCCTGCATGTTAGTTTTTAAGCCTTTCCACTTCTTTATAGTAAATAAAAGTTACTTATTAGAGTGAGAAAAGTAGTAGTCGAATAATGACTAAAGCTGAATGGTAGATGACTTTTGTGATTTCTGCACAACCACTTGTTGGGAGTAAAGCAGTGGCTGTGGAAACATATCAAAGAGTCCGCTAGTGTTGATTGAGCTGTCTGTCTGCACTAACATCTTCMTCCTCTGCTGTTTTTCCCCCTTCCCTGTCTTTCTTAAAGAAAGTGCTAGAAAGAAGCAGGAAGGGATTGTTGGCAGTTCCAGGGTATGTTTTGCCCAGCATACCCCGTCGCTTCCAGCAGAAAGCCCTCGACCTTTGAAGCTGAGGAGCATACTTGATATGAGCCCCTTCACCGTGACAGACCACACACCAATGGAAATAGTGGTGGATATTTTCCGGAAGCTGGGTCTGAGGCAGTGCCTTGTAACACACAATGGGTGAGTAAAGTGGCAGCAATGCTGTTCATTTTGTTAGATACAGTAATTTTCAATTCCAGGATCAGAGTATTTGAACCAGGATATACACCAGGATCGTGGTATTTGAACCCGTAAGTTCGGTATTGCAGCTGAGGACCCCAGCTGTTCACTAAGAACATGCTGTGCTGTAGCACCTCTGAAATTCTTACTCCTCCCTTGTATTCCAAGTAAGCAGGCAAATGATTTTAGTTATTTTATGATGTTCTGTTAAAAATTAGCTGCCATTCAGCAAGTCACGTCTGCGCAACTTGATTGTGGAGGAGACACAACTTGTCTTGCAGAAATTGAGTCTTGCATGCTGCACAGTCTAAGGCCTGTATTTCCTCATTCTTATCTATGTTCTGGCAACATGCAAGTTATCAGCAGCTATTGAACATCTGCAAATATCTGGGTTCATAAAGAGTAAGGGAGAAAGGGTCCAGTCAATACCTCTTCTTCTGGAGTCTAGCGATGGCAATTACCACCAAGCTTGTTTTTTGAAATACTAACAACTAAACTGCTGCTAGTTCTGGAACGTCAATCTGCAACTTTTGTTTCTACAATTCAAAATATTTCAGGAAAGTAATTTAAAGATTTAGAATGTTTGTAGATGAGACTGTTGAGACTTGTCCTGTGATTACTAAATAAATCAGCCTCAGGCATGGAAACTAAATGTTCACTGTAATTGCCTCCTTGTTTGTAAACTACTCCTTGTTTTTGTACATGATCTTTTTCTGTGCAGCTGTTCCTTTAACATTTTGCTTTCCTGTATCTCTTGCATTAAACACTTGACATGCAACATTGCAGCTTCTACCATAGTATCTTGCTTTCTCTTTAGCATGTCTCTKAAGGCACCTGGGGAGTGAAATGTCTGCTCCTCCACATGTTTAGGATCAATGTCCTTGGGACGAGAAATCTGAAATATGACTGGGACTTTCTTAGTTTTTCTATGGGCAAAAAGAGTGCTGCTATATGTGGCAAATATTTAAATATTGCGTTGGTTTCCAAGTTTATTTTTTTCAGATGTATTTTAAAACAAATGTATTTTAAATGTTCTCCTGCCTTTTTTTTTTTTCCTTCAATGCATCTCTGTATGGAATGGCAAGTAATGTTTCCAGAACCCTTTCTCTGGTAGGGAAAGGAAATCATGATCTGACACGTAGAAGTTAGCACAGGCATGCAATTATTCTTGTTTTGGGGAGGGAAATTGGAATTGATAGAACTTCACTGAAAAATATTTACTATGATAATTTTTTTTCTTAGGTTCTGTTGTGGTTGAGTGCTCAAACATTGACATTGATGCTAAAATCTTCTCTAAAGAAAGCTCGATAGTGCAAAGCTATGTCAAGCTCTACTATAAATTTTTAACTATTTTATGATACAGTACCAGGAAGTATGGATGGCTTTAATATTATCCTACTTCAGTTTACCAGTTTGTGACATGCCATGAGCACACTGTCTATTACAACAAGAGCAGATCATAAATACTATACTGGTGGTATTTAGCCRTGGCATACGGCCTTGTTGACATGAAGGACTACTTTGTATTTTGGCAAATTTCCTGCAAACAGAATATACCTTTTTAAAGAGACACAGCAACATAGTAGTTCCAATCCAGATTGGATTGTGCAGAAATTGGTGCAGATGACAGAGAGAAGAGTTAGCTGCACTCTTCCAAATTTGTGCTAGAATATCCATTCCAAGGAATTGCTCTTGATTTATACTGTCACAAACAAGAAATTTATCTGAATTTGTCTGTTTCTAAGGGCACCAGATAGCCCAGCTCTGTAGGGAAGCTTCAAACCCCAATTGCTATGACTTCACACATCTACTGTGTGAAGTCTACTGTGGCTTGTTAAAATGTGAATAATTACCTGTATGTGTGAGGAGAAATAACTAAAACACAAAGGAAATACAAAGTAGATTTTAGTTTCAGTGCCTTTAAAACCCTAAAATATGTGAATATAGGGAGAAGGGATAAAGTTTGCTACCCTGATATGTACCTGATACACGAAACATACTGCTCTGGGGTGGTTGAAGAGCCAATTGTGTTCAGCATTTTGGGAATGGGTACTGACTTTCAAATAAATTTTCATTTAATTTTCTCATTAGCTTTCCTACAACCATTCTTTTTCTTTCTTTTTCTTTTTTTCTTAGTTCTGCTCTAATCCTTTTTCATTATGATTAGAACTTTTTTTTTTTTAATTTGATTTCACACACAGTTATTAGCATAACATAATCTGTTTCAGGATTGTCTTGGGGATCATCACAAAGAAGAACATATTAGAGCATCTCGAGCAACTAAAGCAGCACGTCGAACCCTTGGTGATTAGATATATCAGATCTCATAATTAGACACATTAGAAGTCAGGAAGCATGAAACTTGTGAACTCTTCAGGGCTTTTATGACATCAGCTGAACAATGAAATCTTCTTATGCTCAAAATTTGTATTAAACCATAAAACAGTATGTGCAAAATCCTTTTGTAGAAATGAAGCTGTTAATGTGAACATACTGTTAGTCACAACATTTAAGGAAAGTAAACAGTAAACTTTCTGATACTTGTGTTGTTGAGATCACATAGATCCAGCTGGTTGATCTGCTGAATTCCCCAGGTGGGAAGGCATGCAGCTAGGAATACTTTTACCCTGTCTAGTGCAAATTAAGATTTTCGTGTATGCCAATTTCTTTTTCGCATCTGGACAGCTTTAAATAGCTGTTAAATAGCAATATCACATCTTTTGAGAAGCAAAGACAAGCGTGTTTTAATTGCATCATCAGATCTTCCCTCTAATCCCTCTTTATCAATATGACTTTTAAAAGTATTCTTATTTTTTAGTAAAATCTTGTGATTTTGTGTAAAGTCCTGTGATTCTGCTGCTGTTACCTACAGCAGTCAGTGCACTTCTTTACAAAATTTCCACTGATATCCTTAGCCACCAAGTGGCCTGCTTCAATGTTGACTGTTGACTTCAGAATCTAGATATGGTTTTAACCAGGATGTTTTGAACTAACCTTAGCTAGGTGGTAGACTTTTTCTTAATTTGGACATGGGTTGCTAGTTACATCTCTCCTGAACATACCCACCATGTTTAGCTGCTTATGTGCAAAACATGCTAATTATGTTCTCATTTTATGCTAATATTTCACAAGTATTTCATGCGTCCTTTAATAAGACAAATTGAAATGTACTAACCAGAATAACAAGGGCAGCAGCTTATCCATTCTGCTCTTTGCTTCTCTTGTGATATTATCCTTTTGGACAGTCYCACTCTATTTGATGTTTTGCAGTTATAGTTTTAAAATACCCTGTCATAAGAGCACAGTATCTAAATTGGAAAATGAAAATTTTCTTTCATTATTCACAGTTTATCTTCTAAAGCCATGAACTCCAAAATCTACTTAACTCTTGTTTATTTTACAAAAGTTTCATGGCCGATACAGTGTGCTCCTATGAATATATTCAGCCTGAGCCAGTGTGTCAGACTGGAAGGATCCTTCTGGTTTAAAAAAGGAGGGAAGGGGAGTTTGATTTGCTTGATTTGGGGCCATCAAGCAGTACATCACTTCTGATGGCTAGGTTGGAACATGCCTCCCTTATGTTCTGGGATCAATATCACTTCTTTTTCATACCTCTCTTTTCTTTGTCCCTCTTTGTTACTTTTTTGTTGGCATATGCTAATCAAAATTTGATTTTTGTAGAAACAAAAAGTTAAATAAAAATTGTAATGGGCTCTACTTGTATGACTTGTATTTCATTAAAATGGACTACAGCTGTCAGAGACGATCTGATACGGTGTCTCAGCATTGCTGTGTTTTATCAAACTGGTGGTTCCTCAACATTTTGATAAATAAAATGTTTCTGTTTAAATAAGAAAATCAGGCTGTTTACTTTTGCTCTATTCCTGTCAACAAAAAGGACTTGGTTACAGATTTGTTCTGCTTCATTATTTGCCTGCATGGATTAATATCAGTCTTCCATTTATCCTTTTCAGGCGCCTCCTTGGCATTATAACAAAAAAAGATATCCTCCGTCATATGGCCCAGACGGCAAACCAAGACCCCGCCTCCATAATGTTCAACTGAAACCCATAGCTGAGGAGAGAGAGGAAACGGAAGAGGAGGTTCATTTGTTGAATAGCACAACACTTTAGTCTGGGGAAACTTCTAAAATCAGAGACGAGAGCTGGGTTTTTGCGTAACAGTGCTGCTGGCAATCAGGAGTCGGTCTGGGGGAGCATGTGGCGAGGAGGAAGGCTGATGGCAGTGTGGGAAGGGAGAGCTGCTGTCCTGCACTGGATGCGTCCCGAGACGTCAGGTCTGCTATGATAGTGCAGTGGGTGAGCCGTGCAAAGTGGTGCCGTTCTCCAGCCCCAGCCTGGTACTTCAGCATTGAAGAGATGTGTTATTAATCCCTGTTTCTGGAGGGATTGTTCTGAATTGAGCCATCTTGTGGAGACTGAAAGGTCTTGCCCTTTTTACCATTGAAAACTGTTGTGTTAACTCATGAAACGTATTAACTATTACACRTCACCTTTCTACATTCCAGAAGAGCTTTATTTCTCTCTCTCCTGAGCCGTAACAAAGCCTCTTTAAAATTGGTGTGCCCTTTTGAAGCAGTTGTTTCTCATATTGAGATGTACTGTGAGTTACTGAAGTGTGATCACAAGAAGGGAGGTTTTTCTTGTGCCATTAAATGTGTAAGTACGTAATCATGAAATGCTTGGGGCAGTGCAGATCCACTGCAACAAAACCAGATTGAACAGATAATACCTTGCAAGAACCATGTGAGACTTCTTTCAACCCATGTGCTGTTGTGATATGAGAAAACTAAAACCAGATGAAACTAGCATTTCAAAGAAAAATACTGGTTTTGCTGCAGAAAATATCAATAATGTGACCTGGTCTTATGCAATTTTTTGTATTATTGAAAACACTATGATATATACCAATGTTGTGCAGTATAAGGAAAAATACTGCTATTCTACTAGTTTAAGAGCTGGAACAATTCTGTATACGTGTATCTGGTAAAAATTGCATGCTACAACACTGGAGATCTTTTTCCCCCTCTGTAAAATTTGAGAACGGTCATTTTTATTTTTTCTTCTCCACAAAAGACGTTCCACTGCTGACATGGTAGGAAGAAATGTAACTCATAACTTGCACTAAATGTATATTATTTTTCTTGAAGTTTTACCATTCTTTATTTATATTTGTATGGATTAAAATATTAAATATGAATCAGTTAATATCTCACAGAACTAATTACCTTTTTAATGTGATTTTATAGAATAATTCATAATCCTCTGCAAGTAATGGAGGATTAGCAAATGTTTACAACTAGATGAAGGGTTTCAAGAAAATGGCTTCTTTATGATCCAACATACATACAAGATCATTTTCAAATGTAACTTTCACTGCCGTTACCTTGGATTTCCTTTTTTCTCTTCTAGCAGATAACTGGAACAGTAATAGTAAAGTTTTATTTAAAAAAAACTTGCAGAGTTTTAAAAGTAATAGGAGAAAGCAACTATTAGGTTGCTTTGGACTTTTTTTTCTTTTTTCCCAAGTATATGGGGGTGTAAATTATATGTAGTCACACCTGAGCAGCAGGGCAGAATTGAATCCAGTACTTGAAACTTTGGCAGGACTTTAAAATTCAACAGCAACACACACACTCAGAAGTGAACTGACAGGATCCTAACTTCTTTACAGTAGATTATTTTGTTTCCTATTCATTTTATGAGACCACCCCCACAACTGCATGCAGAGGAAAAATGGCAATATGCTATAAGCCTAAACTAGAGAGGAAAAAAAACTAAGAAATCTGGCTGACAAAAATCATGTTTTGTAATATGGGGTTGGATAAAATTTCTTTCTTTTAATAATTATGCTCACAAGACTGCAAAAATGGCAAAAATATAAACGCTAAAAGTCTAACATAATCTTATGTATCTCTAAGGCATTCATCATAGTTACCTCAAACATCTTTATTCATAAAGTACTCAGTATGATTTTATCTTAAGTACAATAACAGAATGAACCAAAATTCTGGTACTTTTGGTGAGCTGCAAAATAATGGCTGTGCTTAAGTGCACTGCTGAATATTAACTGGTTTTTCGTATTAAAAAACTGCCATCCACATTTTATCATCTCATCTCTAGCAGCAACTGGAACCAGTAGAAAGTGAAATGTGCCAGGAGGATCACGGTGATCAGGCCCTGTTTGGGGGTGAAAACAGGTTTGGAACTGAAGCAGGGAATTGGGCTATGTAAAAATGGGAGCATGGCAACAACCAGCTGTACTCTTCCATGTGAAGTCAGTGCTAGTGGTTAAAAATTTGCTCTGTTACATTACATAAGCTTGAAGAAGAGGAAGCTTCACAAAGAGCAGGATTTGGCCCATTTACAGAAGGCAGCTCTGGAAGTTGTCTGTGACACTGATTTCTGTTGTCTGATTTTTTTTCTATAGTGGAAGAATACAAACTCACTACACATAAAAAAATCACTTTAAATCAGTTTGAAATCTCTGACACATCTGATGTTATCATAAAACACTGCTGTGTGTACTGTATTAACTTGCACCTAATGCTATGGACTGTACTGTCTGAATTAAAATACAGTTCACACCCCTGCTCTGTTCCATAATTCCTGTGTGGATCCCGAGTGCTGCATATAAATTGTGCATCTCTGTTTACTCTTCTTAACCTGCTAAGCTTTCCCTGTTGACATTTAAAATGTCTTCTGGTAAACATACAGTAGAGGTTCTGGTAATGAAGTATGTGTGCCTGTGCTGTGCAACAAAAAATTTCTAACATAAAACTTGCAGCGCCTTACTCAAGTTACTAATTTGAAAAAAAAAAGGTGGTGGTGGATGGGAGGGGGAAAGTGTCAGCATTTTTTTATTTTTTAAATCATTCAGATACTGGTTCATGAAGAATGCATTCTTTGTTAATCTGTGATGTTGCCTAGAGCTGTATTTAATATTGATCTTAATGTTTTTATTTATAATAGTGTGGTAGAACTGCATATCATTACAGTAAAAATTCTCATTACTGTGATGATTTAATCAAACATTAAAAACTTCTGTATGACCATTTATTGTTCTGTCATGTTTTTCACAAACAATGTTTGTGTTGATTTTTGCATTTATTTTCCGTGAGAGACCATTAACAGCTAGGAATATTACATACAAAACTAGTAAGCAGATTTGATGAAAAGAATGGATTTTAGGAGATGCAGTCTTTGCATTGCCTAGTATTTTGCTACAAATCAGTAGCCAAATCAACCCTATCAAAAAGGTCAGCCTTAGGTGTTTTTTTTTAACCAAAAGAAGTATTTAAGATTTTGTTTTAATTATAGAAGACTTGGCCTTCTGATTTAAAATAGTTAAAAGTGGATGATGGTTTTATTGTCTAAAAGCCCTCTGTTGATGATGTATTTCATAGAATGGTTTAGGTTGGAAGGGACCTTCAAGAAGATCTAGTTCCAACTGCCCTGCCATGAGCAGGGACACCTCCCACTAGACCAGGTTGCTCAGAGCCCCATCGACCCTGGCCTTGAATACTTCTAGGGATGGAGCATCTGCCACCCCTCTGGGCAACCTGTGGCAGTGTCTCACCACTCTCATAATAAAGAATTTCTTCCTTTTATCCAGTGTGAATCTACTCTCTTAGTTAAAACCATTACCACTCATCTTATTGCAGCAGGGCCTGCTACAAAGTCTGTCCCCAGTTTAATGATGTACAGCACATCAGTAATTTTTCAGTTGGTGTAACAGATTTCCTTCTCCAGCAGGGGTTAATAGATGAGTATGGGTGTCTGGTCTAAGGTCCCCCTTTTTGCAGATCTAAGTTCATATTTAAGTAATAAAGTTCAAAAGGTGAACTTTTAAGGTCYCCTCCAACTCAAACCGTTCCACAATTTTACTTTTTTAGTACTTGCATGATTTACAGGGCATTAATATGAAGATCTCCTCTATTTGGAACACAAAAAGGGGAAGAAGATGGAATATTCAAGAAAGTACCTCTTTTTTATGTATAAAGCATAAAACTCCAGGTCTATGAAAGAGTCCTTGTGTGTTTGTGCTTGAATAAATGGGACATGTACATGCTGAGAGAAAGRGGTGAAGTTGTCAAATTTACAAAAGGAGCTATGACAGGTGATTACTTTGTTCATTTGAAACTCAAGAGACTTTTGCAGCACTCTAACCTACTTTGTCAGTTATATGTTACTTCATGCTCAAAGGGAGCGTTGGAGGTACAATCCTTTGCTAAAAAAAAATAGGAATGACTTAAACTTGAGCATGGTGCTAGCGGCCTATAATCTTTTGTCAGTARTAATTAGTACTAATTACTGTCATTAGTAAGGATGTGAATTGCCACAATGGAAGTCAAGTCACTGTATGGTGGCCAAATGTTATTTTCCATTGTTTCTAAACTGTTATTTCAACCAGTTGCCTGAGAATAAAACTCCAAGTGCAGTAACAAGAATACAGAGCTGAAACAATTAATTCGCATATTGTACAAAACCACTTGGGTTTCGTTTTTAAATGTCCAAATTATTGTTTAAAACCAGGGATGACTTCTGATTAGCAAGGTAGCAACCACAGTGGAATTCCTAATTTCTCTTGTAATGTCAGTTAGCATTTCCTTCATCCCATTAGTTTCCTCCCACTTGAGTCAGCTCCAGCAATGTAGGAACAGGAATAGTGCTTTGCCACAGAAGGAAACCCTGCACTAAGGGAATGGGGAATGCTTTACCTGCGGAGTGGGACACAACTGGGAAAACACAGAACACCAGGCACCATCGCCAGGAGCAGGGACACTGCGCTTGATWCATGCATTCAGAACAGGTGGGCAGTAACTGAGCCACACTGGTAAGCCCTGGCTTGAGTCACTGCCCCGCTGCCCGCAGGTGCTCCAAGCGATGTAAGGCAGCAGCCTGCCCTTCCTGTGCTTCCTAGAGCACCAGCCCCCGGGCCGAGTTTGGCTCCCGGGGCTGGCGTGGGCAGCTCCGTCCCCAGCACATCAACCCCGCGCCCTCCCCATCCACAGCCAGCACCGGGAAGCAGCGCATTCCTTAGAAAAGCTTTACTGACTGCAGGGAACACCGCCACCGAGTACAAAAAAGCCCCACAAACACACACACAAAGACAAGCCCGGTCCTGGGCAGGCAGGGCCACCCTCTGCTGCAGCCCCGGTGCCCGGCTCAGGGCACCAGCTGGTCCAGGTCCTCCTCCCGCCGGCTTCCCAGGTGCTGCTCAATGATCTCGGCAAAGAGGTTCCTCTTCAACAGGGTGTAAGCCAAGGGCAGCAGCTGGCCCACCGTCTTGTGGAAGTACTGCAGGAGGGAAGGGAAAACAAGAGCGGCAGTCGGCGTCAGTGGCTTTGTTTATCCCGAGAGCAGCCCCACCTCCTGGCTCTGCCCAAGTCACACTGTTCCCACCACGGCTGCTGCACCTGTGACAGCCACAGCAAGGTCCGGCGGAGGTGCCTGAGCTGCCGCAAGAGATGGAAACCCAGTGTTAGCAGTGCAAGAGATAGATGATGGTCCCAGTAGAGCACCCGAAGTTCCAGCCTGCGGTTGACATCCCCTGTCCTGTCACAGTCCCATGTCTTATCCCACTCCGCAGTTTGAGGGGATTACAATGGTAGTTAGTGTAACCATTTAAGTGCTTCAAATGTATAAATGTCAGACTGTATTTAGTATTTGCAATTATTATTGTACATGTAAGTCCATTATACCTCTCAATGAAGGGGACAAGACTTAAGTCCTTTTCTATGTCTTGTGCTACAGATAAAGTTTCAGTGTTCCTCTGGGTCTGTAAGCAAAGCGACAGGAAGGCTCCAGTCAGAACTGGAAAACAGCTCCAAGTAGGAGCTCCAAGACATGCAGGGACCTGTTGCATAACTTGTGTGTGAAGCCACTATTTCTTCCGTTTACTAAACTAGAAAATGAAGGCTTCTAATTCTAGAAAACAGCTGCAAAGTTACAGCTGTTTCAAGCTGCAGCCTAAGACAGACAAGACACATGACAGTACTATAAACACACAATTTGTCACTGCAGGACTTTGTCAGTGGTTAGTCTCATGTGCTGAGAAGCACAAAGCGTGAAAAATGAGTATTGGGCCTCCACCTACTCAGCCAACTGGCAGAAACCATTTCCTTCACTGCCCTTACAGCTGTAGAAAGGATTTAAGCAGCTGAAGCAGCCTAGTCTCTGAATTCAGCAGGATATCAAAGGAAAATACCACACATTTTTAGATGCTGTATGGAACTTAAGAGAGCAGGGCATGAAATCTAAGAAACACATTAGTAATTTAACAGTATGGAAAGAGTGGTGAGTTTTCCTTCATTTCAATGGCTAAATATTTTAACTAGTGTTCAGTGCAGCTCTTTTGGGCCTACATTTAGTATTGCAAGACTTATCTTTCACATGATACTCTGGAGAACCACTTAAGCGATCCTGGTTTTGCTAGAAGCAGCTATTTTGCATGGATGTTTCTATGACCCTCCATTCATATTAGGTTGATGTTAGAACTTCATGTGTTATTTTCTAGCAAGAAAATAACTACAATTAGTTATTCTAATAACTAATGATCCTTTTCATCCACAAGGTACTGGCTAATACAAAACAAAAAGCGTTAAGTACAATTTCTACGTACAACTAGAAGTGCTATTAATTCAATCACCTTACTGATGATATTCATTGTTAACAGTGAACTAGGGAAGAGACTCCAGGTGGGAGGTGCCCTGCGCAGCCAGGCAGGCGACCCAGGTCCACATTCTTCCAGCTGGGGTTACTATAAACATCAGTCTGTTTCTTGATCTGGTTGAATACGGGTGCCTATACAAGTAGCAGGGGAGAAGGGCTCCAGCTATTCAGTGCATTTGGATCAGACATTCTGTACTCTGCTTCAGCATTACAGGATTGGGCTTTCATACACACAGTTGTAAATTCAACATGGAATGATGCTGTGTGACTTTTTAACTGTCTTTGTGAATTGAGAATATTCTTGTAGACCTCTACAATTCCTAGGGATAATTAATCTACAATGCAGAACAACTTGAAGTCCATGTATAAAGCCATGCATAATTTTGTAAAGTACGATTGTTGTAGTACTCACATGTGATCCATAGCAAAACAGGTCCATGCCCAGTTCATACCCCATGCCATAGTCACATTCATCGTTGGCAAACTGAACAAAGGTCAGCATTTCCTGAATGGGTGCAAAGGCCTTCACTCTCTCCTCATCAGTAGGAGCATCAACAATGGCTTTGCAAATTTTTTTAAGATTAGCTGCAAAAAACCAAAAGCAGATATTTAGATGTTAAAATAAAGAAATTTAATATTGCACAGAAGTAGTCTGTGGCAAAACTATACCCATGTAGCTAACTATATGTTAGCTTACACTTAAATGTAAGTTAAGTGGGCACACCCTGAACTGCTGGTGAAGCTTCCCCTTTCCTTTGACACTCGTTCTTGCCCCATGCCCATCCCTCTCTGTTCCTCATAGAGGGAGACAAGCATTTGTGTGGTGAAACTGCATCAAGGAATTGATTCTGGTTAAAGCAACAGTGGGAGAAGAGGGTGGATAAGAAATAAACCCACAAATTCCCGAATGTAGATCAGTTTTGTGGATCTACTTTCTCCATGGCTGCGCCAATACAAAAGAAAAGTTCATCTAAACTACTACCTCAGGAATTATTTTTTCAGATTTAGCATGTTTCACTGATTCTCATCTGGTCCCTTTAAAAACAATACTTTGAGCTCTAGTGTGATTGGTTGGGACTTCTACCTTTTATTTCCATCACTCAAATTCTTTAAGTAGAAAATATAAATGCAGTTTGTTTTTTGCTGTGTGATTGAGTGTTGTTTACTTAAATAGAGCAAAACAATACAGTAAACAAGATATTTACCATTTGATTCAGGAAGTTCTCTGTATCCAACATCATTTTTGTCTACAGGAACAACTAGGCCTGCTCCATGAAATGCTTTGGTCACCACCTGAATAAAGAGAGAGGAAATGGAACATAACACCGTAAGACAGTACTGTGACCTAAAAAAAATCACTCAACTCATTAAACACTAACACCTGACTGCTAGTGGTCAGACCTAGTGTAGTGTCCTGGCTCCAGGACATAACTTAGTTTCAAATTATACTGCAGTTACTTTTAAATATTGAAGTTTACAATAACTGGAAACTCCATTTCAGTCAGCTTCTGAAATCTAGGAACCCTTGCCTTGTGTAGCACTGTACCACATTTGTTTAGTCACCTCCCACCATAAATATTTCTGATAGGCATGTGAAAAACCTCTATTACTATCCATACCATCCTCAATGGTCCTGTTTCTAATAGATCCGACCCAACTGTTTACAAGAATCTTCCATGTAAAGCAGTTTTCTCCATGCCTTCCATTTGTTTTAGTTTTCAGACTACTGCCTTACTGGGGTGGTTTTGGTCGTGGTTTGTTCTTTTTGTTTTATTTTTAATTGAATGCCAAGCTGTGATTTACAAGAGTAAAGTGTTTTTATTTAATCCTATTATTTGGAACACACTTGTAGTAATCTTCCCTCTCTTGAAGTTTTACAGAGAGCCGATTATCTCTGGAAATTCCTACATGAAACATCCTTCCTGACTAGAAGGATGAAAAAACACAAACAGGAAGTAAATGAAAAAAATTTAACAGAACTTAGTTCTCCCCAGTGGATGAGGAAAGTCATACTTTCTTATCTCTCTGTTTCATCTTCAGGGTTTTTTGTTCCAGAGAATAACCCAGTTCTTTTGCTGTTCTTGTTAGCTTTTCATCTATGTCTTTCAAAACAGCATTTTTCTTTTTATCGGTCACTTCCTTAAGTTTTTTTGACAAAAATAATCTGCAAACAGAAGAAATATGTCTTAAAGAACTTAACACACACAAAAAAAATTAATAGCCTTTTAAACACCAAACCTCCAGATCTTACAACAGAGATTAGCAGTCCTGAGTTTATATAGAAAGATTTGAAAATGCAAGCCTCTTAACATGAGGAAAGAAAATAGTCTGGCACAGCCAGTACTTGGGCTTTTCTTCTGTATCTGCATTACAATCTAGTTTATGCAATCTGCAGGTGCTGAAGGTTCTCCCAGCGTCAGTAACTGTTCATCTTTCTATCTTAAGAATTCAGTTTGCTGCTTCAGTGCCATATACACTATTTGTCATCCAAGTCATGCACACAAATACATATTTATGAGTTCCCTCATGGTGCTTTCAAAACAAATGTCCTCGTTTAACTCTGCACTGCATAAGGGTTCTTCGGCAGAAGCCATTCTTCAGTCTGCTTTCACTGACTGACATATCTGTCCTTAAGAGAGCCTTCCACATTTAACTGGCAAGGATGAGATCCGTTGTTTACATTCCTGACACAGGAACATGTGAAGCTTCAGGAATCATACCGAATTACATATCCATATAAATGTTATTCTGACACAGGTCAGAAATGGTACTTCTTGTACATATTCATTATATACAAAAATATGTAGGCAACAAGAGCCAGATGTTCCTCATCTACTATGATACTCAGATTGCCTTCACCACTGTTTGAGATGCCCTTTCTTTACTTGCAAAGTATTTAAACATACCCAGTGGGTATTTTTTCCCCTGTAGAGCCTGTCACTGCCAATATATTTAAAGAATGATGTAATTAACACTTATCTATTTTACTTCTGAAAGAAAAACACTGTCAAAAAGCCTACAAAAACTTTTGAATCTTAAAACTTGCTAGCAGGGGCAGAAAATGAGTGAGGGTTTCTTAAGAAAAAAACACAGTAAGTTAGTTTCATTATTCCACATCACACCTCCCTATTAACAGTTTCTCTCTATTCTGTTCTTTATAAATAAAAGTTAATATGAACCTTACTTGACTGCAGCAAAGACATTATCACCAACTTGTGAAATCACACAACCCTTCTTAGCTTCATTTGCACCAACCCACACTGGGAGCTCATCTGGCACGTCCCTGTTCATGAAAAAGTACACAAAAAAAACCAGTCAAGTTGTGTCCACTTCTCCTATTTCAAAGTAAAACTAAATTTGCCTCSCCACCATGCTGCCATCTCCTTCAGAAACCTACCAAGAAATGCCCTTAGATTTAAAGCTCTAAAATCTTACAGCAAGCCTTAAAAAGAGCTCACATCCATACATGAAGAGAGAATACATGTTCCCTTTTGTTCATTTGATTTTCTTCCCAGTATCATGGCAAAAGTTAAAGAATAGCAAGTGAAGGTGCTCTGGATGGCTGGAGGAGGTAGTTTAATAAATATTTAAATCTAGTCTTCAACTTCTTTTCCTGTGATCTTTTATTAATAAAAGATATCAAGCCATCTGTTAATCTCCTACTACAAAAAAGACAGATTCTTGTTTGGTGATAGCGCACAATTCTCAAATCATGTTTCATGGAAAAAAAAAAAAGAAGACAAAAGCTATGCATAATTATAGTACAGGAAGAGCATAAAGAAAATAAAATACCTGAAATATCCCATGTGATACTGTGTTCTGCTGTCCCCAACAAGTATAGTCTGAAATTCTGGGGGATCATAGAAGAATCTCCAATGAAGATTGAAGTTCACATCTGTCGACTTTGCTTTTTTGTGTTTTCCCGCAAGAATATCATATGGTCCAACCAGCTTAAGTCCAACACTTGACACAAGTGCATCTGAAAAGCAAATCATGAATTGATTTACACTCAGGTGCACATCTAGACCAGGAAGTTCCTGTGTCACTCAGGTATCAAAAGTTTCCATAAATTCAGTCAAACACACTTTACCAGACAAGGAAAGCTGAGACATTGTTTTGTCCAGACAGCTTTCATTCAAGACTTATTGAAGTTGATGGCTACTTCTTAATAAATAGCCATCAACAGGCCAATGTCCGGATGGAGACCGATGACAAGTGGTGTCCCCTCAGCGCTCTGTACTGGGACCAGTATTGTTTAATATTAATCTTTATCAATTACACAAGACAGTGGGATCAGCAAACCTCAGCAAATTCGCAGATGACACCAAGCTGAGGGATGCAGGTGACACCCCTGAAAGACAGGATGCCATCCAGAGGGAACTGGACAAGCTCATGAAGTGGGCCCATGGGAATCTCATGAGGTTTAACACCACTAAGTGTGAGGTTCTGCACCTGAGTCAGGGCAACTGCCAGTATCAACACAGGCTGGGGATGAACAGATCGAGAGCAGCCCTGTGAGGAGGACTTGGGGGAGCTGGTGGGTGAGAGGCTGGACATGACCCTGCCATGTGCATTTGCAGCCCAGAAAGCCAAACTTGTCCTGGGCTGTATCCAAAGCAGCGTGGCCAGCAGGGTAAGGGAGGAGATTCTGGTCCTCTGCTCTGGTGGAAACCCCCCCGGAGTGCTGCATCCAGATCCAGGGTTATAAGCACAGGAAGGACATGGACCTGTTGGAGCAAGTCCAGAGCAGGGTCATGAATATGATCAGAGGCCTGGGGCACCTCTCCTATGAGGATGGGCTAAGAGGGTTGGGGTTGTTCAGCCTGGAGAAGAAAAGGCTCCAGGGACTTTACTGCAGCCTTTCAATACTTTATGTATTGAAGATACAGACAAACTTTTTAGCAGGGCCTATAGCAACAGGACAAGGACTTTTAACTAAAAAAGGGTAGATTCAGACTAGATATAAGGAAGAGATGTCTTACAATGAGGGTGGTGAAACTCTGAAACAGGTTGCTCAGAGGTGTGGTGGATGACCTATCCCTAGAAACATTTAAGGCTGGATTGGACAGAGCTCTGAGCAACCTGGTCCAGTTGAAGATGTCCCTGCTCATTGTAGGGGGTTGGACTAGATGACATTTAAAGGTCCCTTCCAACCCAAACCATTCCATGACTCTGAAAGATACTGTAATTTCTAGAACACACAGGGATGCCATATATATTAGATAATATATATATATAATAAATTCTGTTATATAATAAACTTGAGGAGGTTGAAATCCACATTTAGTAGTGCTTACACTGAGTTAAAGTCTTTTCTACCTCTCATTCCACCAGCGAGGAGGCTGTAGGTGTACAAGAAGCTGAGAGGGGACAGAGCTGGGACAGCTGATCCCAGCTGACCAAAGGGATATTCCAGACCACATGACATCATGCTCAGCATGATGAAGCCCTGCTTTCTTGGAGATGCCTGAACACCTGCCTGGCCATGGGAAGTGGTGAATTAATTCCTTGTTTTGCTTCGCTTGTGCACATGGCCTTTGCTTTCCCTATTTAACTGTCTTTAGCTCAACCCACACATTTTCTCACTTTCACCCTTCTGATTCTCTCCCCTGTCTCACCAAGGGGGAGTGAGCAAGTGCCTGTGTGGTGCTTAGTTGTTGGCTGGGGTTAAACTACAATATATGAGGAAAYTTGAGTTCCATACCAAACATTTTAAATGGACCTGCAAGAAAGGCAGACTCAGACCACATTTAGTCCCTCTGTATTGCACCACTCAAGTGGTTACATTTTAGAAAGCTTGAAGAGTACATCTTGGTGATTATATCCAGTTTTTTTAGTTTACACTCACATAAATATCCTTCATCTTAACTGAAAAACTTAAGTTGCACTAGAATTTATCTGACCATCTCCAGTTTGCCTGCCTTCAGGCTGCTTTTTAAAGTTAGAAGCGGCAAAATTTAAAACCTCACCACTTGGTTTCTCAGGATCTAGTTCCCCACAAAACTTCCAAAATTGGTAGAAGTCCTCAGGCAGTCTAAGTCGATAGCATGTTTCTGCTTCTTGACAAAGACTATCAGGAGTATCTGCCTGATTTGATCTTCTCTTCTTGACGGCTCCATTTTTTTCACTCTGCAGATTAAAAAAATAAAACAAACACCAAAAGAAAGTTAATTTAGTTGCTTTCTGTCAGGTCTACCAAAGGATTCTACAAAGCTTTTATACCAATGGAGGAAAAATTATGAAGTCCATTAGAGCATGTTTGTTAGTTAAAGTAGCATATATACAGACTAGAACATCTGTTTTGGACAGAATCCATTAAAAGTGCACGCTGACATATGTGCTAAACATGTCTGATGCAGCAAACTGCTACTTTGATATTAAGGGGTCAATATAACCAACAGAAGCACTTCTTTTAGTTAACCAAGCAAAGGAGTAAGCAATCCTAAAGTTTAGTCTAATTCTACATTGTTTTAAAATTACTATTTCCAATCACACAGCAGCCTGCATACAATAAATGTGTTTTACAGATAACTGAAAGTAAGGATACTATTTTGTCGTATCTGATCAAATAATACAGCAAAAATCCTCTAGTCTCTACTGTCTGAACTACTGTGCTATTCAACACCACGACTACTGCAGTTTACAGTGCAGCATCTTAAAAGTAGCCTAAAGTTGAAGTTGCTTTTAAAAATAACGTAACGTGAACTGAAGCAGGCTAGGAAATGATCCGTACAAGCACACTCCACTGGAGCGGTAGCCTGCACTATCCCATTCCCACTAAGTCTGCATGAATTGGTAGGAATCGTTACCCCCCTGTTTGAAAGAATAAGAATTTTAAAAAAGCAGCCAGGTTTCTCTCCGGTTCTTAGGAGAGGACAATGCGGCGGACACTGCACCTCTGAAGCGGGGCCGCTGCCAGGTAACCCGGGACACAGCGAGTGTCCCCGTTCCCAGCGCGGTCCCGCCGGGATGATGCGGCGGCCGGTGAGCACCGCGCACCTCAAAAGCGGCGGTCCCCAGGAGATGCATGGGCGGAGGAGCGGCTCCCGCGCAGGAGAACGAGGGGCCCCGGGGCTTTTCTCAAAGCCACGGAGCAAACCAGAACGAGAGGCAAGGAGACAGAGGAGCGACAGACACCGCAAGGCATCCGCGCCGCTGCAGGCCCGCGGCCCCCGGAGCTCGCTGTCCCGCCGCCCCGGGCGCTTCCCCGCTGTCCCCCCGCCCCACCTGCTCTGCGGCCGCTCCCGCCGCGCCGCGCGGCCTCCGCTTCCCGCCACCGGCCATGCGCTCCCGCCGCCCGCATCCCGCGCGCCCGCCGCGCCTCACCGCGCGCTGCGCGCCTGCGCAGCCTCGCGTCAGCGCCGGAGCCGGCCCGCGCCCGGGAGGGGATGTGAGGGGCGGGGGCCGCCGGCAGCCCCCGGGTGTGGTACCCCCGGCACAGCCGTGACCCAGGGGGCAGCGAGGTGGGAAGAGAAGAAAGGCAGCTAACCCTGGATGGCGAACGCGGCTGGTGCTGGAGACACGTCGGGAACTCAGCGCCATGTTCCCTCAGCCTTAGATAACACCGCCTAGATACACTTTCGAGGCCGAGTTTTTTAAAATCCTAATTACATATACGTGCAAACTCCTGTAATATGAGTTAGGGTGGTATATTGGGATCAGAGGAAGAGATGATCTTAAACGTAATCTTCCCCTTCAGAGCTAAAAGCAGGGGAGAGAACGCAATACTGGTTTTCAGTGCGAACAACAACAGTCTCAATTCCCTAATCTTCTCCTTTAGCGTTTAACAGCTGCCAGGAATATAAAAGCAGCATGCCAGTTTCTGTTCCAATGAAAGAACGGAGGCAGCCGTGTGTAACATGCCGCAAGTGGGACACGTTCCTCAGTTTAGAGCAGCCCATAATCACATTATGCAACATCCGCTTACGCTGCCGAAGCGCTTTGCATAGGAAGGGCCTGCAAAAGCAGTGGCACAGGAGGCGGCAGTGGGAAGCTGGTTATATATAAACCTTCGCTTTTTTGTTTCAGTAAGTGAGATCGCAGTGGGTTTATTTAAAGAAACATGTAGTTAAGCTACAGAAACTGGTGAGCTCACACTGCCTACCAGAAAGAAAGATGCATGTATGGCATAAATAAATCCCATGGGATCTTTTTATCTTGCAGTCCATTAAAGTTGTAAATTTGCTGTGGTATAGATTGTTAGCTTGGATCTAGGAAAAAGCTGCTGTGCCCTTCAGCCGCCTGACAGCTATATGACTAACACGAAAGCTTGATTATGTTAAGTCAGGTTACAGCATTCACTATTAAAAATTACACACAAGTGACAGGAAACTTGATCCTGACTGCTGATGGTACAGCCTGTACGTAACACAGCGAGGTTTGCTACCATGTAGATGCAGAATTAAGTCTGCATCAAAGTCTCCACCCTCTGGTGGAAAAACTGTTGTTTAAATCAGCATACCTGTTGTTTGCTTACCAAAATCCTGCACACACAAGGAAGGAATGTTAAATTTCAAGTCCAAACCTTGTTTAAGGATTGGGTTACATTTCATCACCTGAGGTTAAGCAGAAATGAGGTACAAAAGCTTACTAAGAAACCACAAACCTAATTTTCTTTCTGAAAAGTGTCAAGAGTACTGGCCTGAGGTTTCTTTGGGAAGTGCTTTATTAGTTTCACTCCATAATTTCTAGTATACAAAACCTTAGCCACAGTGGAGGCTAGATGAAATGTCCCCCAAAAGAATGACATTTTCCTGAGTAGCTTTGTGAAATGTGTTCTCACTGACTTTAGAATAAAAGCACACCCCCTCCAACCCCAGTCCAAGTATCTGTTACATACCCTSCTTTAACGTACCCAAATTCCAGCCTCATGCAGCAAATTGATTCAGTGACAAAGGCCCTGATTTGTCCCATTTTAGTATTAAAGTTAAGTTCTGCTGCCTATAACCATTTCAGGATAAGCTTTTTTGCTATTGCAAGGATTAAATAACCTCACCTGCAAACCTATAGCTTTGCAGGTTTTATGCCCTCATGTTCTCTTAGTGCTTACTGAAAGGAACCCACACATAATCCTTTCGAATTCCACAATTACAGTTATAAGGTGAATGCAAAAGTGATGTGGGAAGGATAGCACAAACTTGTCTCATGACTTAGCCTGGTGTCTCGAGTGTGTATTCCTGCCACAAAACAAGTAAATAAGGTCAGCATGAAAGCATCCGCCTTTACTTTGGGTCAAGAAGAAAATAGAACCTTTTCAAAGTTTTCCACCATTAAAGAGATGGATTTTTGCCTCCTACCATATTTTGCATTATAGCATTGAAACAGAAGTAATGTAAGCATCAAATAAACTTGTAGTGGCCTTATTTTAGGTATGCCAATATCTCACAAGGCACAGCTGACTAGAAAAATACTCCTACATTGACTTATTGTTAGTGCTGGGTCTCTAAAGCCTAACTTGGAGGGATTTTACCACTGAAGATACAGCTCAGGAGCTTTATTGATGAGTAGATTGGTTTTTTTATTCTTTTCTCYAGACTGTTAGACTCTCCAGGCTATTAGACTCTGAGAGCACCTCTCTTCTAGAGCAGCCTGTAGTTTGATAATAACACTGGAGAGGAAAAAACCCACAGAATCCAGGAAGGAGGATATTAGATGTTCTTCATCTAAGGATCGTGGTCTCTCACATTTCCAGGCAGGTATTCCAGCCACTAGATTATTGGTTAAGAGTACCAGTGTTTGGGCATATTTAAGATAAAATGTGATATTGAAAATACACACAATAAAGTATGTATATAGTGCAACTCAATCTTTTTGTAGGTACCTTTCAAACAATTTTGAAATGAGTACCTCAAAAGAAATAGATAATGAAATGCCCAGTTACCTTATCCTGTCCTGTCAGGCTCAGAATATGAGGCAGCTAGCTCAGTTCCATTAAGATCATGATGGTGGTTACATTCAGAAAATTAACTTTGCATGGCTGGATAGATGAAAGGAGTATTTTTGAGTCTGGATTTATCTAGTCCCAGGTGGCAGCTAATAAGTTTTTTTCCAAACAGCAGTTTTGAGCCTGAAGTACACACTCTGGATTCAATAAACCCTTTCAGTTACTCTTCAGTTAAGTCTACCCTCATCAGTTCTCTGAAGTGTGGAAATAGATTGTGGGGTGCCACTATAGAAGCCTTTAAACAAGAAACTCTAAGATACTGAGTGATTATTCTGTGCACCAGAGTAGTTTTTTCCCCTCTGTGTGAGAAGTAAGAACAAATTATTTGGAGGAAGACACAAAATCATAGATTCGAAAAGCTTATATAATTTGATATTGGCCATCATATTGTCATTCATTCTGTTAACAACCTGTAAGGCTGTAACAGGGAAGACTTTTTACGAAGGATAAGTGACTACAGCAGAGTTCACAATACAGTATTTTAAAGCCCTCCTCTTTCAAACTAGAAAACATAGCCTCCTGTGCCTGTACCACCAGACTTCTGAATCAGGATAAACTGAGATTATCTCAAGATAATTATCTGCAAAGTAGCTTTATCAAGATCTACAGTCATCAGTATGATTAGTCCCACTCTAAAGTGGGCCTAGTTTCTTTTTGTTTAGGTTGTTTTGTTGGTTTTTTTTTTAATTCATAACTATGCAGGAACAGATTTTGTGAAAAACCACAGAACTGAAGTATGTTGTCTTGAAACAAAGCTTTTCAGACATGCTTTCTCAAAAGCTATGGTAGATACTTCCTGTGTATACACACACATTTCTTGTACATTTTATTTGCCTCTTGAGGTTACCAAGACCTTAGTGTGCTTTATGAGCCTTTTTCCTCTTCTATATTCATTTCCAAGATTATTGCTTAATAGCCAAAGTTACCAAAGTATGCCCCATGCTATGCAAAAAAATCTCAGTTCTTAATTTCAGAGTTTTATGGGTATTATTTATTGTGAAGAAAGCTTTCATTATTTAAAAGCCTGAGCAAAAATGTTATCTGGTAGTAGGTACTAAAGAGAAGGAAAGAAGATTTGCAGGGTTATCGAAATCCAGTTTTTGCTTCCTCACTGCCATTCACTGACTTATTTATGCTCAGAGCTTTCCTCCAGAGTTCATTGTTTTCCTCCCACCCCCCTTACAAGGTGAAGATTTGCTCACCTTTGAAAAACACCAGACATAAATTAAACTCTGCTAATCCAGATATTCTGTGCTGAGATGTTATAGATCTTTATATTTAAGGACAGAGATCTTCAAGACACAATATCTGTCTATCAACTCTACATTGCATTAACAAATTAGATGGGGTGCAATACATATGGTTCACAAGCTATTTTTGCCTACCCTTCATCGTATGCACCTGAAAGGTAACTGTTTAAGGAACTTCTTTTAGGTAGTTTCAAAGAGTACCTGAGCAGCAAGGGATAAGTGTGTTCAGTCTCATCAGTCACCACAGCATACTGATAACTAGACTGTGCAGTATAAATATAGATAAATTCTAATTTCTGCTCGAGGACTAATTTTTGCCAAACATGATACTGCATTTTTCTTGACACAAGAGGGAGCCATTTAAATTCTTCTTATTAAAAAGGCGGTGTAAAGAATGAAGACAAAATAAATGCCTGAATACACGAGTGGCCACGTTGATGTCCTTTCAATGTAACTCCTTTAAAAGTAGACATCTTATTTCTGAACCCTAGGTAATTTTGTCTTATTCTAAGTAATCACAGTGTGTGGTAGCATCTGTTGGATTTTTCTGTGTGCAGCTATCACATTGGGGATGTACACAATGCAGTGTGGCACAAATGCAGTGAAATTACGCTATTTTAAAATAGTTTCAACACTGCCGTTTATGTGAAGGTTCTTAATGAGTTGCTTTACAAAACTGCCAGCCTTGTTCTCAGGTTAAGCCTCAAATAATCCTCAGATCGCACAGAGCCTCTGTTACTTGGGTTATTAGCTTCTCTACAGCAGCTCCACGTTTTCAGGTTCAGTGAAGGACATGTCCTCCCTTTCATCAAAATAAGGATGAGCAGGAACCGTGGACACTTTTCAATGTCAAAGGCAAGACTTGCCTCCAGGAAGGTTGGGAGCGAGCGGTGCTGCAGCAGACCGCAAAGACACACAGTGCCTCTGCTGACTCATCACCTCACTGCTGCTTGTGCTGACAGGTTGTCCTGGATCCCTGCCAGCTCCCCTTGCAGTTCTGCAAGGTAGACTATATACACCAGGATAAATGAAAGAATACAGTGGGAGGAGAGGGGGGAAAAAAAAAAGTCATAACTGGAAGAAAATTGATCAGGATGCTGCAGGACATATATTTCCTGAGACAAACTAGAGGATTCAGGCTGCTTTGTAGTGTGAATATTTAAAACAGAATATGGGTAAAGATACACAGTAGTCTTCCTGTGAAGAACTTGGAAGTTAAATATCTTCGAAGAGAAATCAGTATTATTTAGGCGTCAATTTGGTGATCCTTGCAATAACTGCTCTTGACAAGAGTTTAAACTGACACCTTGCTACAGCTGTAATCCATCATTTGAACCACTGTTTATTTACATCTGGAGCTAGCGGTAGACTATGATTTTAAGGTGGCAGTAGTATTTTACGGCAAGCCAAACCCTTTCTTTCTGCTCTATTTTGAATATAGGGAAAGCATTCTGATCATATTAATTATGAATGCTTGGAACACAGAACATTTACACTATCCTACCTTTAAATTACTTGTGAGGCCTGTGGTTGTGCAGAACTGCAATTTATGTAGAACCATTTGCCATACCTACCAGTTAAGTTTTAGAGATGGCCATAGACATACTGTTTCTTATAAATTGCCTGGTTTACCTGGAAGCACAGCATGTATGTTCAAAGAACAGTGAGGCACAGTTCATCTGAATGCATTATCCCAGGGAGTTAAGAGTTTTCCTGTAAGAATCTACTCCTATAAAGGGCTGCTAATGTGAATACCTATCCAAAACAATGTTTCCCCTGGTGAAAGTAGAACCATTGAGTTAGTAGGTCTAATCCGATTTTATTTCTGGTTGGATATCTGAGCCAAGATAGATTGAACCAGGCAATCTAGGTACTATACTTTTTTGCAGTTATGTTTTTTTGTCACATATGGATATTCTGGTTCTATTAGTCTGCAACTTTTCACCTTAGACTCTTTCCTGCCTAGGTACAAAATACTGCATACTGCTAAGGAAGAAAAAAAGTATAAAGTCAAACAGGTGCCACTGGAGGCAGTAAATGAAAAATGAAAACTTTTGGTCTGATGTATAAAAGTAGTCTAACAAGAAGTTATTTTAAATCAATGACTACTTAGTAGATACCCCTTGTGAAGTTTCACATTTTTAATATGCAAGAAGAATCACTTGATAAACATGCTTACCAGCGAGACAAACCCTGCATACATTGCTTTACCATTAGTAACTTCCAAGACTGGCATGTCTTTCATAATGTATTTGTTCACACTACCTCCCACTAATTCACATTCTGCTGTCACTGGATATTAGGTTGACAATCAATACAAATAATGAAATAATATGCACCCACTAAGTGCCGGCTGATGGTATTAACATTTTATCTAGTACATATGCTTTGGTTTCCTCCCCCAACAAATAATGCGGTGAGGAGGTAGAAAATTGTGGCTCTGAGTCACTTCGGCTTAGGCTAGAGTGAGTCAGGAACTCAGCAACTCAGTTGGGAGAATTGATCATATTCCTATTATCTGAGAGAGACAGAGAATTGCTGGCTGTAACTGACAGGCAAGATTCTTCACAAGCAGGGTAAATCCAGTTTTGTGTTTTGACATCCTGAGAGGCAGTAGTCTAGATTTTCTGATAAACCACTTGCAAATCATAACTTTTGTAGCCATTACTGCTGTGAGAGTCCCTAAATCTGAGGGCYGAGTATATGGTTTAGGGTGAACAATCCAATTATATTTGGCAACTTCTTTAAGAAGCCTTTCTTGCATTTTTCTGGGCACCCTGGCAACCACAAAACATTAAAAGGAACAAAAATTCGGTTTAGCATGAATCTTAGAGGCAGTACTGAAGTATAACATCAACTTTGGACTTGTGTTCATATTTAAAGCTCTTCCCTCAGACCCGCTCAGATGTTTCTACTCCATATGGCTTCTAGTGTAGCAGTACAGTAAACTTCTACTAGCTAGTAACACAAAATACCACATATTCTCACCGTGCCATTCCCAGCTAACAGCTTCAGTGCTTAGAGCTGTGTAGCATAGCACAGTCTGTTCCCAAATAAGTTACTCTTTCTGTCTATAAGCGTGACAAATTAATTCAGGTGCAGCACTAAGCTGGCACAGCTCTACTGTTTCCAGTCTAGAACCAGTCAGGTGTGATGCTCACCTGGGATTGCTTTGCTGTGTCATTGTACAACATAGGGAGCACTGACAATATCCTACTCTGTTTTTTTGTAATCCCCTTCGCCATTCATCTGCCTTGTTACTATAAGCTACCATAAACATGTGTCACAGCAGGGAAATCTGTCTAAAGCCCTCACCCACAGTTAGAACATATGCAAAGAAAATACCACTGTCTAAGGCAGGCTTATGCCCAGTATTGGGAAACAACCCTTCTCTCGTTGGGATGTGGGAGAAGGTGGAGCCTGGCATTTCCCCTTTATGCTGTAGTCTTGGGCTTTTTGCTTCTTTCACATCAGAGCTGAATCTGCCCTTAGTGCAGTAATCCAGTTAGGACAGACTCCACTGGGAAGCTGCAAATACAGTATGTCCAAAAGACCAGGCCTTTCACACCGCAGGAAGATCTGACATGCTTCCTCAACTTCCAGGAGCCTACTTAATAGGCCCCAAAGGTAATGAATACTTCTTTCACAATAGGATTTTGTCTTTATCATCATGTGTTCCCTGTCGAGATCTTGTAAATTTAAGCTTTGTCTCTGTTGAGATATACTACTTTTCACAAGCCACAAATGCCCACAGCTCTTAGGGATTAGGGATATTCTCTGGTATACTGAAACTGCATTTGATCACCTACTTATAGTAGTCTAACAGCTTTATACACCATTAACTTAATTACCAGCACAATACAAGCTTTAAGCACTTTTTTCTTTCATAATATTTTGACAAGAAATACACAGGCATTGCCTCTGTCTTGTGAGCTGATATGCCACCCCTCCTAGGGACTCCGGAGGTAACAGTTGTTAGTATTGGCTAGCCAAGTTGGCTTTAAAAAAAATACCACACCTCCCTCAAAGAAAAATCCATAACATCCGAAAACAAAAAAAAAAGCCTTAAAAAGAGATCCCCAGCTAACAAGAAAAAAACTTCACCAAAACCAAACAAACACTACCACATAAAAAGATAAAAACATCAAGAGTCTCATCCAGAACTACACAGATGCAAGTCTCCACATCCAGAGAGATCAGTTTTCCAGTTTAGAGACCAACTGTCTTACGTTTATCAACTCCACCTTTTTCAACAAACAGCAGAAGAATATTCATGTTGCATTGGTGAAAAATTACAGGACAGTGTCTCTCTTCATCCCCTTTGCATGTTATTCTGTATTTACACAAGAAAACAGTTTGATAAATACCTGTTGTATTTAAAAATATATTCTAAGCTTAGGAACACTATATACAAGATGCCTCAGTGCACAGTTTTGTGTCACATTTAGAGCCAAATTACTTCAGTTCAACCAAGTAACCCAGATCTTACCAGTCAACTCCCTCACACTTTAACTATTTTTTTTTACATTCTTTATAGTGCTTGATCTCAAGACAACTTAGCTACTACCTCTGCTAATCAGCAGTTGTTGCTTTGTCAGCAAAAAGATAAATACACCCGCTATTGTAAGACAAGCTCCTTATTCTACTTTTCTCAGAGCAAAAGGGAATTAAACCCTCTTATTAAATTACACGTGCCAGCAGATTAAGAAAAGAAACAACTCCAAATGAAAGTTCTTACCATTGCGGGTCACCAAAAAAAACCAAAAAGGCAAATCCAAAGTAGGACTAAAAGCTGTTACTTAATGAAGAAAGCTATATGCTTTCTTACTGGTAGGCTTGTTCTCTTATATAATGTGCTCTTACCGAGGTATCAGCATTGGCTGATGAGTGGCAGGGTCTCAGCTGTACCTGTTTCCTGGCCATTTCATCCCTGTCTTTCTGGTCCCAGTTTTCAACAAATCTAACTGCAAAAAAAAGGCTTAAGGTTTTGGATTGTTTAGGAAGACATAGCTTAAAGAATTTGTAGTGCCCGACAAAACACAACGTAGTTCAACATGACTGCTTTTCTCCTTCATAATTACCTTATTTTTCCCTTAATTGTTCCATTTTTTTTTTACTTACCTCCTCTCCTATTTGTTGCCAGTCAGAGGAGATAACAGGTGTAAAATTTCAGCTGAAAAAGAACAGGAGGAAGCTAGGCAGAGACCTCATTGTAGAAAATGTGCTAATTTATATGGCAGTTGCAAGTCTTTGTTTTTGTTTTGTTACAGTGACAAGGCTGRCTTAAAAGAATAGCAAGATTTCTTACATTGATTCTATCATTCAAATAATTCTGTGTAACCAGAGGGAGCTAATTAAGGAAGAGAGAAGGAATGAAGAGCACCAAACAGGATGGATGTTGCAAGAAGGACTTGTGGAAACTCATGTTGAATTGCTTTCACTACAATTGGACCATGGTGCATTAGCAGTAAAGACAAAAATCTTGGGTATTACTAATATGTTCTAAACCCCACTCCTTTTTAATGCAAACTTTTTAAAGTCTCGGTGTCTTCAGAGTGTCACCTATCCACTTAAACACCTAAATACACCACTGAAGCACTACTTATTTTTTTAAATTGGTATCTGTTAGGTGCTCAGTTTCTATTGTCAGTCGTGTATATGTTCAAATCTACACGATGTCATAAGACTTCCCAGAAAGATGCATTGAGTTATGATAGTTAATTTTAACATGTTTCAAGATGTATTATATATATTATATATTTTTTAATATATGAATTATATAATATATATATGTTATATTATGTGAGCGTTGAGATCAGTAATTATTGTAATTGTCTAAGAAAGAGTGTAGGCACCTGTACTTTCAGAAGGTTCTAGCAAGACCCATTGTTCAGTTGTGCGAAGTCCTGTGGCTCTCAGCTGACCAGCTGGCATTAAGCCATTGAATAAAATAGGGTACAATTTTTGTCAAACACCTTGGTTATATATAATTGTGGAATAACATCTCAGAAACCCTGTAGAAAAGCATTTGCTGTCTATGTCTTCTTAAAGAAAAGGTCAACAGTACTTTTTTCATAGAATCACAGAATGGTTTGGGTTGGAAGGGACCTTCAAGATCACAGAGTTCCAACTCCCCTCCTATGGGCAGGGACACCTTCCACTAGACCAGGTGACTCAAAACCCYATCCAACCTGGTCTTGAACACTTCCAGGGATGGGGCATACACAGCATCTCTAGGCAGCCTGTGCCAGTGATTCATCATCATCATCACAGTAAAGAATTTCTTCCTAATATCAAACGTAAACCTACTTTCTGTCAGTTTGAAGCCATTCTCCCTTGTCTTATCACGACATGCTCTTGTAAAAGGTCCCTCTCTATCTTGTAGGCCCCTTTTAGGTACTGGAAGGGTGCTCTAAGGTCTCCCTGGAGCCTTCCRTTTTCTAACCTAACAACCCCAAATCACTCAGCCTGTCTTCGTCGGAGAAGAGCTCCAGCCCTCTGATCATCTTCATGGACTTCCTCTGGACTTGCTTCAACAAGTCCATGTCCTTCTTATGTCGAGAACCTCAGAGCTGGATGCAGCACTCCAGGKGGCATTTCAGAAGAACCAAATAGAGGGGCAGAATCACCTCCCTTGACCTGCTGGCCGTGCTGCTTTTGATGAAGCCCAGGATGTGATTGAATTTCTGGGCTGCCAGCACGTGCTACCAGGTCATGTCAAGCTCCTCATCCACAAACACTCCTAAGTCCTTTTCCTCAGGGCTGCTCTCAATCCATTCTTCCCCAGCCTGTACTTGTGCTTTGAATTGCCCCAACCCAGGTGCAGGACCTTACAGTTGGCCCTGTTGAACTTCATGAGGCTCTCACGGGACCAYGTCTCAAGCCTGTCCAAGGTCCCTCTGGATGCAATGCCTTCCCTCCAGCATATCGACTGCACCACACAGCTTGGTGTTGTTGGCAAATTTGCTGAGGGTGCCCTCGATCCCACTGTCCATGTCAATGACAGCAATGTTAAAATGGCACCTGTCTCAATACTGACCCCTGAGGACACCACTTGTCACTGGTCACTACTTGGACACTGAGCCACTGACTCATCACTGGTCTCCTTGGACATAGAGGCATAGAGACATTGACCACAACTCTTTGAGTGTGACCATCCAGCCRATTCTTTATCCACCGAGTGGATATCCTTCCATCAAATCCATCTCTCTCCAGTTTAAAGACAAGGATGTCATGTGGAAGAATGTAAAATGCTTTGCACAAGACCAGGTAGATGACATCAGTTGCCTTTTCCTTATCCACCAATGCTGTAACCCTGGACACCAAATTCGTCAGGCATTGTTTGCCCTTAATGAAGCCATGCTGGCTGTCACCAATCATTTTCTTATTTCCCACATGCCATTGCATATTTCCAGGAGGATCTGCYCTGTGATCTTGCTGGGCACTGAGGTAAGACTGGCTGACCTGTCTGGATCTTCCTTATTTCCCTTTTCAAAAATAGGGGTTATTCTTCCTGTTTTCCAGTCAGTGGGAACTTCACAAGACTTCAACAACTTCTCAAATATGATAGGTAGTGGCTTAGCCAGTTCTTCTGCCAGTTCCCACAGGACCCACAAATGAATCTCATCAGGCCTCAGGGACCTGTGCACCTTCATGTTCCTTAGATGGTCTTGGACCTGATCTTCTCCTACAAGAGGAAAGTTCTTCATTCTCCCAATCCCTGCTTTTGCAACTCAGGAAGTGTGGTTGGAATGCTTTTCTTTCAAAGACAAAGACTGATCCAATGAGGCTGGTTTCCTAAGAAAAATTTGCAAATTACTACTCTTAATACTATACAGATTTTTTACTAGGACAACAATATGTTACGGGCCAAATTTTGATGAAAATATCAATTGGGCTGTTAACCAACAATCCAAAGTAAAGTGATTAGGCTGAGAAGACTGTAGTGTTTTCCGTGGAGAATGCAGAGATTTAGACTTTTGGTTCAGATGGGAGTTGAAGGTAGAAAAAATTACCCACTTCAAAGTCATCTTCTTCATTAAAGCTTTCAGAAGTTTCCTGTTCTGTAGACCCACCCTTGCTCTCCAGGTGTCCTGATTGCTAAAAGCTTTGTAGTGGCTGGTGCAGCCCAGCACTGCTCTCTGTATAGTGATCCTCGGTCAGCAAGAAGGTTCAAGAGCTGTGGACTGGACACTCCCCAGAAAGCTTGCTGCTTACATGAAGTTTCTTCTAGGTTTTCCTTTGAATGGAGTACCGTAGAGCAGGCAGGGACTCCAGTGCAAAGCAGGCTCCATGCTCAATTAGTTATGTGAGAAGTGACCATCTGCAAGAGTCCTAAGAAAATGATTTAAAATTTGATTTATACTTTGTAAAAAGCTGGAGTTTAACTTTGCCATTGTTTTCTCTCTTATTCATTGTTAATATTTTAGCTTTGCTTTGTGAGATGACTAATATATTCTTCTTCCTTTCCAACCCCTCCCAAAAGTATATTTTTGCAACATTTAAGTTAAAATTCTATTTAAAATAGTTTTAAATTTTGCTTCATTTTTAGGGGGAAAAATATTTTAAAATCCAGAATAAATCAAATGAGCCATCAGAAACATAATTTGAGGAAGGCAGGATTATTACATAGTTATTACAGTGTGTACATACACCTGAAAACAGCTCTAAAACATAAAGAACCATTGTCTTTATCCTACAGCTGATGGCACACTCATCATCTTAGCAACTAAATGTATAATATGATATTGGTAACCAAGTGTTTTTTGTAGTATGAGGCAAAACCCAAGATGCCCACTAAATGGAGAGTTTTGTCGTGAGAGACATTAAGAATTGAAATAATTTTTAAAAATCTCTATTTTTGTTTCTTTAAAATGAGGCAAGGTGATTTAACCACATGACTGCTAACAGTGACAGGAGGCAAGCAGTTAAATTTCTATAAATCAGAAAGAGCATTAACTTCTTACAGTTTCATCTTTTCTAAAGCAAATGAACTACTGTATCATATGGCTGCATTGCTGACTAATAATAGTACTTATCAGCAGTTCTTAAATCAGTCTATAGTCACAAGACTAATTAGTATAATAATTTTATTCTTCATTAATTAAGCAATTTATAGCTAATTGCTAACTCCTTGTGTTTCTCAGAAATCCTTCTCCAGGATGGTATTTTCTGTCTGCCTGTATGATATTGCCTCTAGTGGGATGCAGCACAGCTGTTGAATGAGTCCACATGCTTTTGCAAAAAGTAGGTAAATTACATGGTATCTGGCCCTTCTTACATAGCAGTAGGTGGTGCATATGATCTTATCTCCATGTGATTCATTTATTTCTTCTCTCCTATTCAGTCCTGACAACATCTTTGGATTTCACTTAATTGTTCCACAAGTGAAAAGTGGATTTCACTTTGTAGGAGCCTTAATCCAGTGGAGAATACAACATGTGGCTAAAGAAGTTGGGAATCCCTTGCGAGTATCCCTCAGAATAGATAGAATAAGATGGAAAGTGAAAGTTCAGTGCACGTAGCTTGGAACCAAAATGTGTCCTATCACTTTAAATGAATGGCTTTATTTGGTGGCCATTGTTACCAAAGAAAGTTGTCATGGAAACCTTGATAGGATAATAACTATCCAGGCAGAGCAATAAGGCCCCAGAGACTGTGTAATCAGRTGGCCATTTATTCTGGAAGACTTGGGCTTCTCTCTAGTAAAGGAGAATGGAGTTGGTTGATTAAAATAAATCTGCTTTAGTAGGATTCAGTAATGACACACAAACATTTTTCCTTGTCTATCAAAGACAATTACTGCATGACACTTTGATTTATTCACTGGTAAAAATATTCTAAAGCTGTTTAGAGGAGCCCGAGTGTGGATGCTAAAGAAGGTTTTGTTCCGGAAGTTAATTTTGCTCAAAGTTCCCTCCCTTCCACGTTGTCTGCACTCTTGTAATTACCATGATTGTGTTCTTTCCTGTCAGGCTGGATATCTCTGTATTGCACTGCATTACACAATGTACACATAACCAAAGTGCCAATTACACCACTTGAGATAAGTATCATCCTGTAAAAAAGAATGTGCATAATTGGTCTTCTTTAATTTGAGCATTTCAGAGCGTAAGTGCAAAGGGCTAAAATAATCACACAATTGTAGTTGAAAATGTTTAAAAAGTGCTTGAAGTACTTTTGTGAAATAGATGATTGGGAAGCTTATCCAGTCCTCTGAGTCATACTACTCTGGTTATTCAGGATAAGGTGGGAACTAAAAAAAAGGGCAAGATTTTTTGCAAACTGGGTACTAGGACTCTGAATCTCTCCAGGATCGTGACTTGCCCTTTAAAGTTATGTAAGGTAACCATTCAGAACTATCCACTTATTTACGCTGGCATCATGTTGGAGACAGTTGTGTCTTAGATTGTAGACATCCCTTGTAGRATGGTTAAAAATAAAATTGCGATTCAAACTGGCTCCCTCTGAGTTTCAAAACTGTCATGAAAGCAATCTGTTCACACAGTACTGCTATACAGCAGGACTGGATGCAGTCAGGATGTGAATAAGGGTGCTATTGAACAGCACAACACATCCTCTGTAATGTGACATGGAGAGCATATCAATCTGTGCAGAGCAAATGGGGTCAAGCAGGAACTGTAAATCCTGTATGTGTCCCCTGGTAAATATGTCCTTCCTTATGAAAGCAAAAATACTAAAAATATAGGTACATAGGGGCTTTCAAAAGAATGAACTTCTCTTTTTGGTCTTCAAAGCTAATGCTTATGCGATTTTGGTCAAATATCTGCATGCATGAAGCAAATCAGTGGATCCAGTCAAGTGGTTGGTACTTTGTAAGACTCCCTAAATATTATTCCTTTARAAAGATATTTACTGAGTGAAAAAAAATCATGTATGAACAGAAAATACTAGAGTGGAGGATCAGTTTTGCACAAGTGTTGCAGAAGAGTGAGGAGAGAGTCTGTGTTTACTTCCCTAAGTAATTTTTCTGTAGAGAGAAACAGATCCATGAAACAACCTGTTTGATGGTTGAGTGTAAGGTAACTGCAACCACAAACGTAGCCAAGTTGCCCCTCTTTTGAAAACATTSGTCTGTGTACAGATGTGTTTGTCTCTCTGAAGAGAACAAGAAGTCTACGAGGGTGTCTAAAGCATCTGTAAGACCCCYAGGTATTTACAGAATCAAATGAAAATTTAAGTCTTGACTTCACCTAGAAATGGATTGGATTCTTGCTCTTTGGCCCTTAACTGGGGATCAATTTAGAGTCTATTTTGTGCTATCCTTATCCAAATACATGCCGCTTGGAGGACAAACCAGTTAGAATTTGTGGGGTGGTATCTTATTACTCTTGTCAGAGCCTTAAAAATAGCAGTTCAATACAGTATTTAGTCCTGCACATGAGAGGGGTAGGTGTTAGAATGGATGACTGTGTCAGGCTACAAACCTGTTTAAAGACTGCTTAGTTATCTGAATGAGCTAAAAGCAGGTATGTCTGCTATATAAATTGTGGTAATAGCCCAGCCATGAAATAAATGTCCCCCAAGACAGATCCAGCTAGTGAATGATTTTAACTGCTGCATAATTTACTAATGTGAGCAGGATAGCAGTTCACAATCATTTAATGACTGAATCATTACCGTGGAAACCCCTACTGCTATTTCTACCACAAATTCTGCATAGGCTTGCATGTCTTAAGGAGACTCTGTCTTTTTGGAATGTTGTTCTATCTGTATTCATTATTGTATTTTTAACCTTCAGCAATTTTTGAAAAAAATATAAGGGATATCCTTATGCTTTGTTTTCCAAAAAAGCACAGTGTACAATGTTGGCCTGAGAAAATTTCATATCTGTTTACAAACTGGAAAAGAACTATCATTTTCCTAAGTGTTGGGACAGAATGAGGAAAACGTAATTTGAGTGTACATTTTAAGCATTGCAGTCATGAGACCTGCATAAACTGAGTCAAGATGTTTTGGGTGATAAGAAAGAACTGCTTAAAATGTTTTTCACAGTGGCAAGTTCTAGATTGTAGTCTGTCAGTCTGTTGCAGGAAATCAGTTGCTGTCTTATAGAGATCAGGATTTTATATTGCTTATGTTATTTTTACAGTGTTTTCAAGAAAAACTTATGATAGGCTGGGAATGTAAAAAAAAATTTCTCATAATTGATAGTCTATTTTTCAAAAAAATTTATGTATTTGTGTCTTCCATCAGTATTTGTGTTGAGGAAGTCTCTTTTGTTTACTTGTGTCTTGCAAAACTTGATGGTGTTTGTAAAAATTCATGTGGCTCTCTTCTGGCATATCGTAACTGAATAGAATTTGCATAAATTCAAATTTCACTCAGGGTTCTCCAACACTTTCTAATCCCCTGTCTTTGTTTCTAGTGAACATTGGTCTAGTAAGAGATGTCCTATTGGCTCATGGAGCTAGATGCAGGAATGAGGAAGCTCTGCAGGAATATTCTGTGGGAATTCATGCTGGAGAAACACATCTCAAGGAATGATACAGCTTACTTCATATTTGTTAAACTCCTTGTCAATACAAAAGTTCAGTTTTAAAAGATGATATGCTGCCATATTTGAAATATCATATTCATCTCACAGAGGCTAGCTTTTGCTAAATTAAATTCATACTACTAGAGCAGCTCTGAGTTATGATGTACAGTTGAAAGATTCTGCCACTGTCAATATCCAAAAAAAGCTGTGCTAAAATTTTATTCTTTCTGCAGCAGTAACTTTATGGTGGTCCCTGAATTCAATATTGCCATTGGAATTTGCCAGCAATATACCCTTAGGCTTTAACACTGGTTATCTGAGACATGGATATTCTGAGCTTTAGTCAATGTCTAAGGAATTTATGAATATTCATAAATTATTAAGCTAAATACTTCCCCAGAAATAGAGTAGTTGGAGGAAGTAGATGCCTCTTTTGCAGCTTTTACTATTCTGTRCTAGTCCTTACCACTTCTGAATTGTAGAAAAAAATGTTGACTCCAGTCCTGGTAAAAATCATCTTGCTTGGTTATCCTGTATGCCAACAGTCAGGTCGTCTTCCCGTGGACTGAACAGTTGCAACACACCTGGTGCACACCAGTTGGGAAATAAATCTTATGCAAGGGTAATAGTATGATGAAAATACATGTTGTTACAATAACGGTAGGTACAATTGCACTTTTTCTTTTAACTTCTCTAGAGCTTCTTGCCTTCCCATTTTCCTTTCAGTCCCATGTGTACTTGATTACATTTACAGTGTCAAGATCCATATGACAATGTCCCTTTCTGTCTGCAAACCAGATTCTGTGGCTACCAGCATGTGAAATAAATTATTTGATCAGTCCAATGCCTTTGGATCYCTAATATGAATGACCTTTGCTCATTTATATTTGGTCATCTGAAAGCAGCCTGTGAGACTGTGTCTTTCAGAATCTGTTGGTAACATACTGTTGCCACTCTCACCCTTCTTTTCCACTACGATGGCTCACAGTGCAACTGATATTTCAARGATACTTGGTTTCTCAATCTGAATCCTAGGTCTCAGCAACTCTGTAGATAGTGATGAATTGCTTTTTTCAGACTTTCATAGTATTAGTAGCTGTTAGAACCCACCAGTTCTAATAGTTGGGTTATTGGTATATCTTCGGAAGTGATATCTTTCAGTATTCTGTGCTTATCATCTTTTTACTGTGACAAAAAAGGTTTGTGTTCCTTTTATATAGCACTATTAAGACAGTCATGAGAAAATGCTCTGAATTCACTTTCACAACACATCAATAGAATTATTTTAGCATTACCTATCACTGTACATTTGCTCCAGCCAGAGAAACAATGTATTTATCATATATATATATGTGCAATAATATATATGACARAAATTTTATATTTCTGAGTGAGAAGTAGCAGTATAGTAATCTACAATTTGCAAATACTGATTCTACTAAGTTCCTCATGATTAGGAAATACTCCCTAAATTGGAAGGCCCAGTTAAGTGAATTTAGGTTTCTGGTGCTAAGAGAGAGGAGTATTCTGTGATTCTCCTCCAGACCATTCCCTTAAATGYGTTCCTCCTTGGAAACAATACGCGCGTAATGAGTAATTCTTATGCTGGTGTGGAATCAGGCACATGCACTTGCACCCAGGAAATAACAGATACTCTCAGATCCCACCATAGAGGCAGAACCACAAAGGTCAGAACAGATTTAGATTAAGAAAAAATGTAAAATCTGTAAAAACCCATGTTCCTCAAACAGCTGATTTTTCTTTTTTCATAAAAAAGTTAAACTGAAGTAATTTTATTTGTAAAAAATATTCTGGCAACCATGGGAATTAGACTCATTCCATTTCCCTTTTCATTCTCTCTTTCCTGATGTCGAAAAGGCTGGATTATTTTCATTAGTAAAGATTGTAAAAGGTGCTGGTGAAACCTTGCAAATGACCTTTGAATTTACAAAGACAGTCTTTTAATTTTGTTGTCATTATGAATTTTTTATTCTTGGGATAGCATTTTTGGTGTCATCTAACTTTCTGTGCAGTGAGCTAAGCGTGTGCTGTTTTTCTTGAATTTTTCCCACTTTCATGCTATTAAATGTCAAAAAGGAAGGCTAATACTGTGGATGTTTCCACATGTCTGTTTTGGAGTTCACGAATTCTGTCTAGTAATTCAGTATAAACTGCAGAGATAGAAAGATTTTGCCTTCACACCAAACTTACTTATCTATTTCAAAGTGTTCCTGTAATTTTGTTTTGTGTGACCTATGTCAGGAATAAAAGACAACTCTTGTTGCTTAATTAAAAAAACAGGTAATTTATTAACAGGAAAAAAAAATAATTAGTAAAAAAAACATAAAGTTCGGAATCCAAAAAAAAGAATATAATAAAAATAAAATAAATAAAACCGGGTGGCAGGATCGGAGACCTGAGTAGCCTGTCCGGCTGTTAACCCAGGGCCGAAGCCTCGCAACACTGGGGTCTGCTTCAGCTAGTCTGAAACAGGGCAAATTAATTCAGGCTCTCTGAGGAGCTAGGCCAGCAACCCAGTGTCGGGCTTTACCCAGGCTAGTCCAGGGCAAAAAAGAGCAGCTCCTGCTGCTGTGCAGGGCTTTTTATAATCCCTTGGCTCCGCCCATGACCGCCCACAGTCCAGCCCACAAGGTCCAGGAGGATTGGTGGAGTCCYGCAGTGAGATCATAYRAATCTTCCAATGGCTCRCTGTCRTCAGGGRGAGGGTCTTTYGGCGGGAAATCMTCCKCATTGAAATTCAGGGCARGGTGGRRCTGAGCTGCAGCYCAACTGTCAGTTRCTAAAAATAGCCCGGGATTTCCCCAGGAGGGTCTACTGCACCTTAATATTGAGGCTTAAAGAATGGTCAAAAGGGAATAGGCACTTCTTTCAACATAAGGAAAACTTATGAAAACTAACTAAAACACCACACAAATAACTTGGAACAATCCAACAACTCACATACACACTATATACAACATACCCTCAACAATAAAATTTCATAAAACTGTTCAAAAACATAACCTCAAAGGCAAACTTCATAAACTGGGGTTTTAACATTTTTATCCTATAACAACCAAATTTGATAGAACATTTTAGCAACCTCTTAACATTACTAAGAATTAAACTCATTAACATCCTAATAACTTTTGCATCAATTAAGGGATCATTAAAAAACATGCAAAAGCCAACAATAGGGGTGTTCATAAATAACAACCTAGCTATAGAAAACCGTAAGTGATTAAATGTATGTGTGTTCATTCAATAATGTGATTTGGAATAGGCTCAGACTTCTGGATGGGGGGAAAAAACAAGCATTAGTCAACTAGTGAGAGGTTGAGCAGGGAGTTTTTACACCCTTTACCTCACTTAGTTGACCATTCAAGTGAAGTTGTAGGAGTAACGCAGGTCTTTGTTTCATGACACCAACTATGATGCCAAGCATAGTCCATAATCTGTTCTGTAAGGTGGAGCATATGCATATGTATGGATTAATTGTTGAACAGTCACGAGAAAATAGGAACATGACTGAAACAAACTCTATGTCACTAGGTGTAGCCTCCAGCTGTTTTCAGAAATCATATAATAGAACTTATTAGAGTCCTTTTCGTGGAGAGCTTAAGATGCATTTTGAAAGTGTGTGTTATTTCTAGTACTTACTACTTTTGTTGGAAGGCTCTTCCAAAAATGCATTTTACTGATTAAACTAGAAGCCTCTTCCTAATTCTGGCCGAAGTATTTGTGGCCATTATGAATCCATTTGTATTTTGGCAGTATTCTTTAGCCTAGATTGATCCTCTTGCTGGTGTTCCACTATCTGATGTYGTAGTGAGTTGACTCTGACTGGATGCCAGGTGCCAGCCAAGGTGCTCTATCACTCCTCTCGTCAGCTGGACAGGGAGAGAAAATATAACGAAAAGCTCATGGGTCAAGATAAGGACAGGAAGAGATCAGTCACCAATTGCTGTCAAAGACAAAACAGACTTAACTTGGGGAAATTAATTTATTACCAAGCAAATCAGAGTAGAATGAGAAATCATACTAAATCTTAAAACATCTCTCCCCAACTCTTCCCATCTTCTTGGATTCAGCATCACTCCACATTTTCTTCACCTTTCCCCAAAACAGTGCAGGGGGGCAAGGAGTGGGGGATGTTGTTACTCCTTACATTCTTTACCTCTTCTGGTGTGAGATCCCTCCTATAGGAGAAAGCCCTCCACGATCATCTCCAGTGCAAATTCTTCCCAAGGACTGCAGTTCTTCATGAACTTCTCCAACATGAATCCCTTCCACAGGATGCAGCCCATCAGAAACAGGCTGCTCCAGTGTGGGTCCCCATGGGGTCACAGGTCCTGCCAGCAAACCTGCTTCAGTATGGCCTCCTCTCTCCATGGGTCCACAGGTCCTGACAGAAGCCTGCTTCCCAAGGGATCACAGCCTTATTTCAGCATCCCCTTGCTCTGATGTGGGGTTCTCCATGGTTTGGCAAGTGGATCTCTGCTCCACCATGGACCCCTCTGTGGGTTGTAGGGGCACAGCTGCCTCACAATGCTCTTCATCACTGGTTGCATAGGAGCCTTTCTCTGGCACCTGGAACACATCCACCCCCTCCTTCTCCACTGACCTTGGTGTCTGCAGAGCTGTTTCTCTCACGTTCTCTTCCCTCTCTCTGGCTGCTGTTTTTCTGCAGGTTTGTTTTCTTCCCTTCTTAAATCTCTTATCCCAGAGGCACTACCACCATCGCTGATGGGCTTGGCCTTAGTCAGTGGCACCTTCATCTTGGAGTTGTCTCATCTTGGCTCTGTTGGACATGGAGAAAACTTCTGTCAGTTTCTTACAGAAGCCACCCCTGTAGCCCTCCCACTACCAAAATCTTGCCATGCAAACCTAATGCATACGTGGTGTCATAATTGGCTTAGTTTTCTTTTTCCTGGGGTGAGTGTGCCAGTCTCTCCAACTCTTCCCTCAGAAGACAGAGAATATGTCTATTCCTTTGATTATTTTGAAGAATTCTCTGCACCTGATCCAATTTGTGTCTTTTTTTAACATAGATGTTTGGAAGTATAGACTGCATTTGTGATGCAATATCAAAAGTGCTTTGTACAATAGCATTTATACTTTCTTTTCTTTGCTGGAAATAGTTTTCCTGATGCATCATACAATTTCAGTTGTCTTTTTCAAAGCTGTATCAAATGAGTGTCTTGGGTATCCTATGATGGTCATCCTCTTCCTGTATTACCTCCAGTTGTCTATACTTCATAGCAGCCCTCAAGTGCATAACAGTGTATTTTGCAGTATTAAAATTTAATCCAGTTTCTATTACTTCAGGCCTCAAGGTCATACAGCTTTTTGTGTATGATATTCTGGTCCTCAGCCAAAACTGCTGCTGCTTCACAGTTTTACATCAGCAAACACTAATTAGTACATGTATTTTTTGTGTCCAGGTCATCAGTGAAAATATTAAGAAAAGACTTATCCTCAAATGGATCCTTGAAAATCTCCTTTAAGAATTGCCCCTCATTTGAGTAGTTCTACTTTCAGTACATATCACTATGCTCTGTTGAACCCGTTTCTTACCTACCTTGCATTTCTTGTGCTTATTTCCTTCATCATGTCCAAGTAATATTCCGTGTAGAGTAAGTCAGTGCTGAAAGTGATTGTGTTRCTTGGAGGTGTATGCCTATCTTTTCAATACGTTTCTGAAGTACAGATGTAATATTTTCTATTTCCATTGGTTTTATTTAAAATACTGTAAATTATTTAGGGAAAAAAACAGTCAAAGTCATCTTTTGGTAGAGACCAAGGAGACAGCTAATAGATCCTTTTCTCTCGGTGTATCTATCAGAGTGAATGTATGGGCACAGAGAACAATGGGGCTGACTTCTCTGTTGGAATTGTTGGTATGTTACCTGGACTCTGAGCCTTTARGAGCCCCAGCCATGTGTGTGTGCAGCTGTCTTCATCACCGTAAGATTCACATACCATCTACTCTTTTGTTTTCTCAGCACTGTTATTTAGGAAAATCATTGTGCTGGCGTGGCTTTGAGTTATTGGAAACAGTATTTTTTCTCTTGGAATCAGTCATCTTTCCAAATATTAGAAAATAGATCCTTAAAATATTATCTTTTAATAGTGTTGTGGTGTAAGAAACATTTTTTACGGTACTCCGTTTCTTGTGTCTGTGATACGTTTCCATAACTCCGCGATGCTCAAGCTCAGTTTCTCCATGCATGAAGGTTTATTGGTTTCCCTCCACGTGATATGGGACCGTCTACAAGTGAAGCTGCCAGCCACGGTGGGCCTGATCTCAGGCGAATGTTTGTAATTAGATAGTAACATTGCTTTGTGGGTTTGTCCTCATTTCACTGGATGTCTCTTCCAGTACAAAGTAGTACTCTGACACTGTGGTAGGCAGCGGTCCAATGGTGTCTTGGTTCTTACCATATGYGTCAATCTTTCACTTAACTTTCATATACTTAAATTAATTACTCCCATTCTGTGTGAGCCAAATTCTTCTTCAGTCGGATGGTGCTTCCGAAGTCTGATCACTGTATCTCTCCTTCTAAACAGAAATAATTTACATTTAACACAATACTGTACTGAAAGGATATTTTCTGTCTTATCTATATTCAACAGCAAATCTGTGCTTTTCAAATGGAGATGGAGAGAGGATCCTATGAACTACTGCAAACCTACAAATGCTTCTGGTAGCCGGAGGATCTGGCGGCACAAGCTTGTGCAAAATTTTATTGACTAGCCCTTGGAGTCAGCTAGACCACCGGCATGGATCCTATAAAAGCCTTTTCCCCCACTGAAGAAAATCCCCTATCCTAAAATGGAGGTACTCTGATGTCCATTCGCTTTCAGCATTTATCTATTTCTGTCCTGTGTAATCAATCTTATTCAAAAGCTTTCTTTCATATTCTAATTATGAAATGCCAAAGGGATCTTCATCTCAGATGAGGTCTTTAAGGGCTACTGATAATGCATATAACGTTTTCCAGAACCAAGATTTGAACTCAGAGTTAGCAGAAAAAGGCAGGAGCTGAAATTACTGTTTTTACCAGTGAGTATAATTAGCCAATAGAGCAGCTTCTGGTAGGAGTAGCTGATCCACAGTCATTAAAATGTCAAAGACTTACTGTGTTTTTGTTTGTTTCCTTGTATTTAATGTGAGCCATATGGCAATGAACAATACTTCATTTTGAGTATCCAAGAAGGGGAATTCTTATTAACAAAAGCTTAATAGTAGAGTGGGTGAAAGAGGGCTTTCATTATACTTGTAGGGTTAATTTATATGGGGTAATGTTTGGTCTCAGTTAATCCATCTGTCCAACATTTTAACAATATTTTAATGAAACTTTGAGCCAGATGTCAATGCAGAAAGAGTTGCCTATTTTAACCCTTGATTTTCAGTAAGGTATTTAGGAATGAAAAACTGAAAATCTAACTCTAACAAAGGGGAATTACAGTGATCRTCATTGATTTTAACAGGGTCAACATTTTATGGAGCATTTATATTTCAAAAACGGAAGCAGCAAAATATAAATTTATACATATTCAAGATTACCTTTATGCATGTAAGAGGCACTTATTGTAAAACCTGCAATTCTGTCATATGTAGTCGTAATGTTTTATAATGTTTTATAATACATAACCAAAAAAAAAAACCAAGAAAACCACCTTTGTAAAACATGAATTGTGTCTCAGCTTCCTTCYTAATTCATAATAGTCACAAAGCTGGTCCCAAATCTGTCATTGCTACATGAAAACTGAAATGACACTGGTCGTTCTTAGCCCTGTGACCCAAAGTATCCAGCAGATATTAATCTATGCTCATTACATGCAATTTTTAACTGCATGGTGAATCATTTAATTGGTTGCTGCTGGTGAAGGATCTTAACAGGAGTTGGACTTCAGTGTTCCTTTTGGGTCCCTTCTAACTCAGGATATTCTATGATTCTATGATCAGGGCACTACTAGACCTTGATGGTCCTGACCAACCGCCCCTTGGGCCTCTGTCTACACCTCTGTCCATGGGCCTGGGAGCCTGATTTCAGCTTAGCCCGGGGCCTTCAGTTCCTGCCCGAGCTGTGTCAGAGGACTGCTGGTCTTCAGTCCTTGCCTGGCTGTGGGCTGTGTTGATTAAGACCCTAACCTGAAAGCTGATTTCCTTGCTTGACCTCAGACCTGCCTCATCATCAGGAATTTGCCTGATGATCTGCACTCTTGGTTGAGCCTGGCTGCCATCTCTGGGTCTGTCCTGCCATGTTCACCTTGCCTGGGTASTGTGGGGCTGGGCCCTGGCTGGCAAGACACCAGATCTGCTGGCTGGACATCATGCTTGGTTTCCACTTTCCCATCTCTTAGGGGGAGGGGGTGACCAGCCCTTACTGTACACTGCTGTAACTGTCTACCAAAAGAATTAGAAAAACTTAGATTCAGCTTCTGTTTCAGTGGACAAAGGGATGTTGCTTATGGATGTTGACATCATGGGTTAACTCAGTCCTTGAAATATTAAAAAGAAATCTGAGGTAGAGTATTTCAATTCTGCTAACTAAAAAATTTTGTTTAATGGTTACATTCATGAGTCTGTGGTTAAGGAGTTGTTACAGAGCTGTACTTGGTCATGTGCAGTAGAGTATTGAATCTGTTTGGCACTGTACTTAGTAAACTTATAGATAATACTCAAATCTATTGCAAAACAAGATGCTTTTATCAGGCTGTAATTTCTTAACTGTAGAATAGTTAGATATCACCTAACTACGTCAAGTGGCTGGGTGGGCAATTCCTGCATTCTTGATTTACCAAGTCTTAAAAATTTCACTGCTTTCAGACCTTCGAGTACCCTTATGTCCAGATAAGRTTTTAATTTCTGTAGCTTTTGGAGACATAGAACTTTCACTTATTCTGCACAGCATTCTTATCCCACCTCCCTCTCCTTATTATGTGTACAGCGTTTTTTGTGTTCAGACTGTTTCATTTAGSAGTACATGACTCATGGCCCATTGCAGCTCAGTCAAATGTCACTGTTATGAATATATTGCAAAATGAGCCTGCCTTGCACATCTTTGGTGCAATATTTATTATTCAGCCCTTGCTGGAGTCAATGGAAAGATTCCCATGAGGCTGCAAAGACATTTGGAGCAGGTCTGAGTTTGCCTTTAGTGTGCTTGACTACTGTGCCAAAACAAGAGGTTTATTTGTACACTGGGTAGTCATCTCTTTTATAACTTTAATGTAGTCACTGCTGGTTACTAAAATGGAAGTTTCAGTGTACTCTGGTTGCAAGACTTTACATAGCCAGGGCCTCTGAAGAGCTCATAGGTTTTCACACGGGCTAACAACCAGTTGCATTAAGAACAGCTCATCTACTTCTTGAACAAGAGGTCTGCAGATGCCCACTGCAGCGTCACCCATGATGGTCTGCCCAGCAATCCTAATGTGAAAATTGTCAGCTGGCTCATGTCCATCCCTAGAGCTCTGCGCATTCCCACTACTCTCAACACAAAGGGCAAATCACTGACCTCCCCAGTCTCTCCTTCCTAAAGACCCTCCTTTCTTTTTGAATTTTGCTTTAGCCATATTTAATGTCATTTCATTCCTGTTGTCTTGAGTTCTTTTGCTTGTTTACACACCTCCCTAGGCTCACAATTGCTTTTCCCCATATTTCCTTGTTCCCACTCTTGTGTCTCCCTGTCTATATTCCTTTGTCAACACTTTAACTTTGATATCTCCACATCAGTAGCTATCTTGGAATAGTGGAAGACACCTCAACAGATGCACCTTAATGCCATTCCCTCAGTTCCTCAGATGCTGTACTTTTACCTCTATTGTCTTCCAYGGCCCTCAAGACTTACCTGTTTCTGAGGCAATCCACTTGAAACAAAACCTGTTTGTTTTCTTATGGTCTCAAAGCATTGTTATTACTTAAGTTATTAAGTAAAATAAGGTAATTTTAGGAAAAATCTAGGTGTATTATACGAGCTAGAATAATCTGTCATATACTAGTTTATTGATGATCTGGATGAGGGGATCAAGTCTACCATTAGCAAATTTGCAGATGACACCAAGCCGGGAGTGAGTGTCGATCTGTTGGAGGGTAGGAGGGCTCTGCAGAGGAACCTGGACAGGCTGGAGGGGTGGGCTGAATCTAACAATAGGAGGTTTAACAAGACCAAGTGCTGGGTCCTGCGCTTTGGTCACAACAACTGCCTGCATCACTACAGGCTGGGGACAGAGTGGCTGGCCAGCTGCCAGGCAGAAAGGGACCTGGGGGTGCTGGTTAACAGCTGACTGAACATGAGCCAGCTGTGCCCAGGTGGCCAAAAAGGCCAATGGCATCCKGACTTGCATCAGGAATAGTGTGGCCAGCAGGACCAGGGTAGTGGTTGTCCCTCTGTGCTCAGCACTGGTTAGGCAACACCTTGAGTGCTGTGTCCAGTTCTGGGCCCCTCAATTCAGGAAGGATGTTGAGATACTCATATGTGTCCAGAGAAGGCAACAAGGCTGGTGAAGGGTCTGGAGCACAAGTCTTGTGAGGAGTGGCTGAGGACGCTGGGGTTGTGTAGCCTGGAGAAGTGGAGGCTCGGGGGAGGTCTTATCACTCTTTACAACTGCCTGAAAGGAGGGTGTAGCCAGGTGAGGTTGGTCTCTTCTCCCAGGCAAACAGTGATAGGACAAGAGAACACAGTCTTAAGCTGTGCCAGGYGTGGTTTCAGCTGGACATTAGGAAGAAGTTCTTCTCAAAAAGAGTGATTGGGCTTTGGAATGGGCTGCTCAGGGAGTGGAGTCACCATCCCTGGAGGTGTTTAAGAAAAGACTGGATGTGGCACTTAGTGCCCTGGTCTAGTTGGCAAGATGGTATTAGGTCATAGGTTGGACTCAATGATCTCAAAGGTCTTTTCCAACCTAGTTAATTCTGTGATTCTGATTCTGTGAGTATGAATAGGATCCAGGCTTCGTTTTCCTGGAGTTCTGTTTCTTCTAGACAGGCACAGCTTGACCACCTTTATATACAGTCAAACAAATCACACAAGCAATTTGTCGTGAGCAATATAATTGCAATGTACCTTTTTTAAAGAAGTCAAGATCGTTTGATACGATATTGTTTGACCCATGCCAGTCTGTGTGGGCTCACTCATTTGGCAGAGCTCCACAATAGCTGTGATATCTCAGCAGGTTTTTTTCTGGATATCACAGCAAAACAGGAATTCGCTGGCTCAATTTTAAAGCGGGGGAAAGAAAACAACATGGAAAAATTAAAATTATTTACAAGACAGATGATGCAAATGGTTGGAACAATCATCATACACATTTAACCCATGCTTAAAAGTCTACTTCTACTTCTAAAAAAGTAAAACTGAGTAATATTGGTTTTTATAATATCTCTTTGGTCTGAGATTTACTCATTTCTACTGCAGGAGGTGCAAATTCCCTTAAAATAGCATTTGCTGAAAATGCATTACTACAGCACAAATGAGTATTTTGAATCCATTACTCCTGGTTTACTGGTGTTCTTTGCTAAGCCTTGAAATTATCTAATTGATTCTTCATGGCGGCTGATGTGAATTAAGACTACCTCTGCAGAAATAAATGAAGAATAGGAAGATAAGAGCATGGAGAATAAGGCTCAACATCTCTGGAGGGAGATGACATTTTTGTCTTAAAAGACTGTCAGCTCTTATAGTATTTATGACTGATTTTCAGAAGACAAACGTCTAAAATTAAATGCTTCAGATTTGCAAGTGACAAATGAGTCATGGATAGATGTAGAGAAAAGTAGAAAAACCAGCAATGACAGAATGTGGGTGTTAAGAATAATRCAGAATAAATCTGAGATCTGATAGCTGAATATTCGTAATTAATTTCATACTATTCCAATTTTCTAGAAAGATGTTATTTGAATTTCATTAGCTASTTTTTCAACATAAGCAATCCCAAATAAGACGAATAATTTGTAATCCAAAAATAGAAAAATATTCAAGTTTGAACATGAAAATCTATTGTAGATGTGAAAATCAATAATTAAAAAACCAATTCATTTCTTTTGAAGGAGATCTTGTGTGTTTGTTAATTGTAATGGGGTCTGATTTTCCATGACTTTATGGTTATTTTTTTTTAAGTATTAAAAATAGTTTCATGGAGTCCATCTGTTCTTCATTATTCCTCCCAGAGCTTTAGTTTGATCTTCACAGTACTTTGAAAAAGATCAACTCATCCAGATATCTGGTTGCTTAGCCTGATAATGGCACATCAGGTGATAACAATAAAATTTGTCATGTGAAACAGTGGTATCATATTCCAGGGCGTATTTTCTCTCCTGGAAAGGCTGTGTGTAACTGGCAGGCATGTCTCTAGGGAATCCTCAGAGAGGATGCAGATGGGAGGTATGCTGGCAGCCATCTTTGCAAAGATGTCACTCCCTGAGGTGAGAAGATGGAGCACATGAACAAAGCAATTTCTACATGAGTGCATCTTACTGCCCTGCAGTCAGGTTCACTTTTCCTTCCAGTCTTGAAAGATGTGCTTAATAAAATAACAGATGATAGCATCTATGCATTTAGTGCCTGATACACTGAGAACACATTTCACAAATTCAGAATACATTGAAATTAAGTTTGAAAACTGGTCATCATACCAACATGGGAAAACATACCAACACTTCTACTTCTGATGACAAAGGAGAAAACAGACTGTGCTGTTAAACTTTAGTTTTTGATTACAGACAAAATATTTTGTCAGTATGATTTCATGGATGCTTTGCTAATTGTCACTGAATATTCAGACCCTGTTTGACACTGGATTGTACAGTTCCTAATCTTCAGGTGTTAAATGCATGCCAGGAAAAAGTGTACCTTTGGTCCCAGGTAACAATATGAAATCTTGATTTTCTAGAGGTAACATGAAAAGGAAGGAAAATACCTCTAAAGAGGGGAACTTATGTATCCAGTAAACCTATGCCTTGCCTTCTGTTGTTACCTCTGTATGCTGAACTGAGCAGTTCTAAAACTAATAGAGACTAACCTGAGTCAGGAGGATTCCTCCTGAATAGAGCCCACACCAAGCACTTTGCCCCCTGCTTCTCCCTTTCTTCTGATTTTTCCCTTACTGATTAGTGATCGCAGCCCACTTGAATTGTGATCATTTATGTGGAGAATATGAGAACCCTCATCTTAGCCCTTAGAAAAGTTGATTGAAAGGAAAAGGTAAGGTGCAAAGCATGAAATACGATCAAGTGATTAAGTAAAGAAGTGTATCCAGAGGTACTTCAAGACCTGCTCATGGTGGGTCTCCCTCTTGCTTGCATTACTGGTGTTCAAGGCTGACTCCAACACAGACCAGTAGCACCACCATTAAAAAGCCACAGGACTTGACTCAGTGCCTGGTACTTAATTTTCTTGGTTTAACAGTGGTATGAGTGCTCTGCATCTGTAAGTGGGTCAKCTCCTTTTCTCCCTGCCAGCTTTTTCTGCTGCCACTTCTTTGATGGCTCTACTCTGAGGGRTTTTTTCCTAAGGTTTTTTTTTTTTCCTTTCCCTTCTTATGCTGTTATAGAAGCTTTCTTTCATACTCTTTTCAGGCTGCACTGAGTAAAGGTGCTGTTTCAAAAGATAGTATCAAGGAGTTAGTTTTTTAATATTTAAAATAAGGCTTTGCTTTGGAGCAATCCTTGGAGGGTTTGAAGCTGAAATAGTTTTCCTCACTAATACAGATTGCCCTTTTATTGTGTGAGCATAAGCTCACATATGTGCGCTGACTTACTGTCCCAGCTTACAGCTGCCAGTTTTGATCTGCTGGAAGGAAGATGGTATTGAATTATTTTGGTGGTTTTGTTTCAGGGTTGATTTTTTTTTTTTTCACTTGAGCATTGAAGGTCTTTGGTTTACTGTCTCTACCTCTTTTAAAAGAGGTGGCTCTGGCTGATGGAAGGCCTGGGAAGAAACCAAATTAATTCACAGGCCATGGAAATTCACAGTGTTCTGTTAATTAACACTAAAATCACTGGGGAAACAAACTAAACAAGCAGCCAGCTGGAAGGAGGTGCACAAGCACATCAAGATAGATGTGGCTGTAAAACTGATGACTACAATCAGTTTCATCCGGGAATTAAAATAACGTTCAAAATTTCAGTGCTTCTGAAGTATTTTCCATTGGGCTTCTTTAGGTAATTCCAAACCAAAACACAAATCATCTGAAGAACAGAGGGTGATAATTCTTCAAGCAATGATCCTGGAAGATTGGACTAGACCAGGAGGAAAGGACACACAGCTTCTCCGTTTGACCTTGCTTCTCCTTTGTAATCTCCCAATAGCCATGTGTCAGCCACAATGTAAAAGAATCTTCTACACTTCACAGCCTCTTCCGTTAATGCTCTCATAATAATGTAGATGCTCTCATAATCATATTTGTACTTAATTATTGAGGACTTGATCCTTCAGTCTTTACAGGAATAAAACTGTGTTGGTTTCAGCAGAAATACTGAGACAAAAGCTGTGATCACCCTTGTCACCAGACCACTGTCTGTGTTTGTCGTAAAGAGTATCTAATGCTCATTAAGTTCACCCTGTAGCCTTTGGACTTGGTGGTACACCTAAATCAGACCTTTCTTCAGACCAAAACTTTTAAACACCAGGATACTTTGCTTGGTAACTGTTTCTTTCTCTTCCGTTTCTTTTATTCTGCTGTACTTGGGTCAAACTGCAAGTCCATAGGTGTGGCCTATGGACAGAATTAGGAATTTCAGAGTTAATCAAGTTYGGTTTACCACTAGTGAATATGAGTTGTAATTTAGGTTTAGACACAATGTCAGTTAGCTCTTTATCAAATGAGTCAACAGGGACTGGTCCTTCAAGAAAAGTTGCAAGAGCTTGACAGACTCCAGTATTGAGGCTTCTGATGTCTATTTAGAGGTTAGCCAAGTCTGTAAAGTAGCCAGTTTAATGACCTTTCTAAGATCCTTATCAGTCTTATGCTACCACATGATACCTTTGGTAGAATGCAAATGCAAATGCAAATATTTGTGCTAACTTTGGCACATTGGTAGATATCTGGCAGCGTTTGGCAGTGAGTTCCTGGGTTTTAGTTTTGTTTGTGTGAAAATACAATTAATCAGTTGGGAGATGACTTTCTTTTTGTTTGATTGTATATGTCCTTATTCTCCTCTCACAAGTCAGAGATAATAGTTGCTCAGTGTTCCACTCATTATATATGTTATATATTTGATGTCACTTAGTATTCCTCTTCCTGATGATCCTTAAAGCATCCCATCATCTTTCTTTGTCAGTAACCAGACATTTCTGATTCTGATACATATTTTTACAGGGTAGGTGTTCAGTGCTGCACAGAAGACACCAGACAAGACTGTACTGTTTTTTTCATATAAAAGCATTGTCTCCAGTACTGATAGTATTGGGGGATTTATTTTTTTAAATTTTTTTAAAATAGAGTTTAACTGTCTTTCTGTAATAACATGCAGGTTTCTTTGGATACAGTGAAACTGCACAGGTGGCTTATATATTTCTCTTACATGTGTATGCTCTTCAATGTTCATATAAAGTACTTAATTGTACYATCATAATGCTCTTGGGTCTTTTGGCACTTTCCTACAGTCTTCTCTGGACAGTGCAAATTTAAAGAACTTGGTATGATATGACGTTTTTCCACCTTGCAATTTTTTTTTTTAATACAGCATAGCATAGTCCCTCTAGTAATTTAGTAATATTATATACAACCTGCTTCTGCACTTTCACATACACTGTTTAGGCTTGATGACTTACTGGTTTTGAGCTACTAATTTGCTTTTTCTTTCATATCACTTTTTCTGAGATTACCTCTTTTTTTTTCATTCTCTTTCAGGTCAGTGGTTTGCTAGTGCTTGGCACATGGATATTTTTTATCATTAGGATACATTTGAATAACTTAATGAATACCAGATTCATGTTTGCGTGTGAAGAGAGAACATACAAACTGTTAGCTTCTAGCAATGTCCTAGTCTGTGTTTGCAGAGGTGTGTTTCCTTGGTTTTGAATTTCTAAAAGGAAGCTCATAAAAGCTGTCAGACAGGCTTTTCATTGCAGATTTTATATGAGAAAGCCTCTTAAAATTTAACTTGGATGAGCTGGATAGAAATTAATCATCCGAAAAAAATAACAGACGGGTAACATAGTTTAAAAATGCCAATAAATATTCTCTGTTAGTGTGCTCAGTATTTCTACAGCCAGTCATCACAAAAATTATCTACTATATTGCCTTAAAATGTACCCACTCAGAGTAAGCTTCAGTGCTTAAAACACTCATCTAATAGTCTAAAGGAATATTAAAACTAACTACAGGATTACTGAGAGGATAGACACTATGAATGGATGGGAAAATACGATTTGACTTTGGCAATAATTCCATTTGGTCAATGAAACTGGAAGAAAAATTTTGTGATAATCACAGTTCTCTTCAGGAGGGCTAGGGACACTCTCTTTCTTAATAGTTGCTATTTTTCAGTAGACTAGTAGGTCTAAAGGGATAAAATAATTAGCCCCAGTCTATAGCTTGGACAGCATGCTAACAACAAAAAAGTATTGAGCAACAGCAGGGTTTCTGCRAGTATGCGGAACAAGTTATAATCTAGTTGTATTTTGAATTGGATTTGGGGTTGCGTTTGGCTGTCAAGTGCAAAAATGGAATCTTTCTGTAAAACTTGCTTTTTCAAAGAGCTAGATATGGAATACATTACCATTAGCTGTCACTTTCTGATTCTCTTAACTCATAGTTATGAGTTAATATAACATACGCAACTGTTTTTTCACACTTCATAAAATAGAAAAAACTATTTTCTATACACTAATAAACAAGAATAATGCTTTAAATGGCACACAGACAGTATTTGCCATAAATACTCTTATTATTAATAGATTGTTCTAAGTGCAGTTTTGGAACAATAACTTTTTAATATGTAATCTAGGAAGTGTCTAAACTGAACAACAGAGTAGAGTAATGGCTTGCTGTTTCAGCTGTCCTACCAGCACTTTTATTTTTTTTCATCTATAGATAGAATATTTTTTATCAAATACAGATTAAAGATGAGAATCATTATTTTTATTTTTTTAAAACAATTTCCTGCATTTCAAATGTTATATATTCTTTTTTTTTCTTCCAAAGATGACCAGAGCCTTTATTTGTAAAAAAACCCCAAGCATCTGGGTAACTTTTTATACTATATGAATAACTGTAGCCTGTAATTAATTTTCTTTTTCAAACTGTGCCATTAAGCATTGTAATACATATCTGTGCTCTGTATATCCCACAGAGATGTATATAATTGGTTTTGAGTGGTTTATTTTTATGCGTTTAATTTCCACTTTTGTTAACSTAGAATGCTCTTGGCTAGAAAAATTATTGATTTCTGTAAGGAAAAATGTATTTTTGGAAAAAAATTTTATTCTGTCCCAGGAGTAATCATTCCTTCTCTTTCCACCATGTAGCCATTGCTGTGCATGCATTCAACCATTTCATGTTCCCTGTGGCCAAGAGAGCCACCTACCAACACATCCCCCACAACTCCTTCTCTCTTCACGATCACAAGTCTAGGAGGCATCTTTCCTAGTAGTGCACTGAGTACCTGTGGCAAGGAGTTATCTCCTACAAACTTCAAGTGTTTCCAAGACCTGTCCATCGCAGCAGTGTGATATTCCCAGATGATGTCTGGGAAGTTGAAATCTCCCATAAGGACCAATCCAGAAATTTCTCCTAATTGCCTGTGGAATCACTCATCAATGCTTACATCATGGTTAAACAATCAGTAGTAGACACTACATCTCCTTTTTTTTCCATCTCCCTGATCCTCATGCAGCAGCTCTGAACCACATCATCACTGACTATAAGGGCTGTACAATCAAACCTTTCCCTTACATACAGAGTGACACTTCCACCTCACCTGCCCACATTCATGTGTTTGAAATAGGAAATACTGGTTGGCAATGAAAAAAAGCGGAAGTACATAAGTAAAAGGTGATGGGGAGATGATAATGGGATATCAGGAAAACAGATGTTGCTTAATAAGTCASTTCATTTTTAATATTTCATCTATTGCTGCTGAAATTCTGGCCACTCTACAAATACCTTCCYTTGTCTCTTATTACATAAAAAGTCTAAAGGCTATTTGGAAAGAGTTGTTATTTTAAATGCTTTGCAATTTAAAATAAGTAATAATCTGCTTGCAGCAATTTGCTAGACAATGCTGTATGCAGATCATCTTCAGCAAAAKGGTGAATATGAACTTAGACCCCACAATGCACTCAATTTGAAACAGAATTAAAAAACTTTCCTACTGGCATCTCTTTCTGCACTGCCTTGGAGACAGAGTACCTGAAAGGCATTCTTTAAGCCAAAACTGAAATATTTATTTAGGCTTACTAAAGATGGCAGATTCCAAGCCTGCTTTTGGTTTATGTGTCATTGCTGGAATCAGGTATTCAAAAGAGGTGAACTGAGCAAATTTTGAACACAACCTAAGACCCGTAAGTGAAGACATTCTTCATGTTTCTCATGTTTCTGACAGAATGTGAAATGGTGTTTGAACGCAGACATRTTTTTTCAGCTTAGATTAGTGACATTTGCTATCCAGGAAGCCCATTCCTACCTGTGATTTCAAAAACAAGGAAAGGTCAAATGTCTCACACGCTTTGCAAGAGTGTGCTGTAGTTACCAAAGCTTATGTGAATTCCATCAGAAATTTTAACTTAGTTTGATTGATGTAAAGCACTGAAGAAGAAAAAGGCAGTATGATAACCAAGGTATAATAAAGCCAATCCAGAAACTTAGCTAAAAGAAATATTCATACAGGGTCACATTTATTTAATGGAAAGAAAAAAATCCCAATAACTAGAAAGTGGGAAGATTGTTGGGCCTGGCTGAGACCTTGAAGCTGTGAAATGACACCATGTACTTAGCTGAATAAAAAATCTTGGTTAGAGCATGGTGCTAATAATGCCAAGATTGGGGGTTTGATCCCTCTATGGGCCATTCACTTAACAGTTTGGCTTGGTGATCCTTGTGGGTCCCTTCCAACTCAGAGGATTCTGTGATAACTTATGAGCAGTCCAAATAGTAGGAAAAAGGGAAAAAAAAGAGAGTTTTGCTTGTGTGGGCAGAGTTTTATTTCTCCCCAGGATTAGCTGAATTGTAAAATAGAAAGCAGAATGTAAATAATTCACTATAGTCCCTATATAATAATTCACTATAGCTAAGTGAAGTTTTCTGTAGGAGGATAGTGCTCAGTGCCTGTTTCTGTATGAAGTAATATCAACACTCCTGATCGGCTATTCTCTGATGGACTTTAGACCCTTTGGGATTTCTTTGCGGGCAAAGCACGAGTAATGTATTGTGTATTATTGGCTGCAGAAGTAGAACAAACTGGGGAAAAATATCCCTAAAACAAACAGATAGATAGATAGATAGATTCCCTAAAATATTTACATTGAGAAATCAGATTAACTGATGAGTATAACCAGTAGTTTCTGGCCCAGAAATATAAASCAAACTGTTTTAATTTACAGCAACAGGCAATAGTACAGCCACACATTAGTCACATCCTCCCAGTGGGTTGTAAACCATTTATACTACCTGCTTTCAGTCACATCTCTTATTTGGAAGAGTTAAGGTTGTCCATTCACTATAAATTGTTTAGATTGTGCTACTTGTACAAGCCTATTAGCAGAGTAAAAAGGGCCGGTAAATAAATAGTGCTACTACCATGCTTATGAATTCATCCTTCAGGCAGATTTTCAATAAATGATGAGAATATGAGAGGCAGCAGCATGGAGTCCTGAAGAACTGCCAGTTTTGTAGAAAAGAATAGTAGAAAATAAAAAAGCAGTAAAGATAACCTGCTTAGAATAGATATTTTTTTGGCTACCAAAGCATTTTTATAGAAGCACTGTGCTGAAGTAAAGATGTTTAAGCAAGTATTTACATATCAGTCCTAACTACCATGGTGGTTGACAAAATATGATGAAAGCAATATCAGCTATTTGATATGTATAGATACATATAATAGACTGTAACTTGGCATCAGAACTGATTTCATACAGGATTTTTTCATTTCCATATAGTATTTTATTCTCTTTCAGTGAGGATCAAAGTCAGAAAGAGGACTGTGCCTTAAAAGTGGCTTTACCTCATTGTGCCCTGTTTCATAACATTTGGTTACGAGAATTTTGCCATCGACTTCAGAGAGATGTGGGCTGGGCTCTTAATGCTTGGTACATGGAACATTTCAGTCACATTGTTGTTTTCCTAAATGTCAAGCGTTTCTTTTTTTTTTTCTTTTTCTTTTTCTTTTTTTTTTTTTTTTCTTGTGTGTGCTAATCTTCAGGCTTTGTAAAATTTGTTCCATAACACAGCTGATGTGTTACTGGCACACCAGCACAAGAGTGAAGCACATTGTTCCCATTTCAGCATGCATCTGTTGCTGTTTTGTTGGCAGGAGGGTCAAAATGTTGTTCCGTTTATGTGTCTGTTTRCCTTTGGTGGGTGGTGGGACAAGAATTACTACAATTTGTGTCTGAACTGTAGCAACTGGAGATACTGTTATGCATAGCATAGCACTGTATTCAGATGTGTGTTTACCCATGTTTACATATAAAGTGGAATTTCATTTTTATCTCATTTACTTTAATGGGAGCTATGAATAACTTATTTTAAGTAATTTGGTTTACATAAATGCAGGACTAGGATAGAGGTAAAGGTGTTAACTAACAAACTGCATAGCCTAGGGTACTCAGTAAAGAAGATAATTGGATTATATTTTTTATACAACAGGTTTTTTGATCCTTCAACAAACCAGGAGTTTGTCCCTGTCTGCAAGTGAGTATTTTCAGTGGGTAGCTAAAAGACATTACCTTAATATGGTATCAATTATTCACACCTTTATCATTTCTCGGTTGTGTTACAGCAGTGCCGTCTATCTGGAAGTGAGGTCTGCCCTACTTAGGTACRAAATGTTACTTAGAAATGTCTTCTGCCTCACAGATCATCTGTGCTATGCTCAAGCTTCCTTCCTCTGGTAAAATTCCCACTGAATTTTGAATTATATCACTACTTTAACCCTGGTAGTCAACATTTCCTATGTTATATCTAARCAGCCAACTAAAACCCTTAAATTAAAGTCATCATCAATAACTTTCTTTTCTTGACACAAAACAGCTCTCTATAGGTAAAACTCATATGTTCAGATGTCAGATGTGTTTTAGGCCTGTCAGACATGGCACTAAATGGCCACAGAAATTAGACTGACACAAACCTCCCTGCCCTGGATTTATAACGTTATTCCTACACTTACCTTCTCTACCTCTAGTACTTGATAGCATATATAGTTATAAAGACCTATATGAAAAATATTCAGTCAATACAGGTTTTTTTCTGTAGTGTAAGATGAGAGCAGAAATCTAAGGCCAAGGGTACAGATAGGTAGTCAAGTTGCTTTTACTCCATGTGATAAAAGAAAATACTGTGATGTTGAGCCACACATATGATACTTGGTGCTGCTGCTGATCCAARCTAGACCAGAGCTGCCACACACAGAGCCGCAGTGATGTAGTTTCACATAAAGGAAGTGTGGGAAATCAGCAACAATTTTAGGAAAAATGTTTTCAAAAAATGAAGAAAATAACTTTTTTCTTCCCTTAATTTCCTTTTCTTGTGTTTCTTTATCTTGTATTTTTATCATTGCAGTTGAATTCAGATAAGGAGTTTTTTGACGCAGTTCTTTTTCAACATTTGCAAATTATTGTGATCAGTAACAGTGAATTGTGACAGCCCTTTGCTAAATTTGAGTGATACCAGATACCTCATTCATACCTTCAGGACAAGAAACTGCAGTTTTAGAATATAACAAGAAGAACAGTACAAAATATGCAGATTTCCTTTTTATCAAAAAGTTTCATCATTTTCATTGAATTTTGGTGTGTCTTTGAAAGCAAAAAGAATTATCAGGATTAAATAACAGCCTGTATGAGAAAGGGATTTTACAGCGTTGATGATTCAGGAGGTCACTTCGTATTGGCAGGTGTAATTGTGAAGGCTGCTTGAAAGATGAAGCAAGCATAAGCTGTAACMTTTTAATTGGCCATTTTATTGGGGTGTTGCAGAAGATGGACACATAGAAGCAACACGTCAGTTACCAATAGCTGAAATTTTGATTGAATAAAATTTCCATGTCTTTCAAATAACTCGTTCTCTACCAAAACAGAAAGCTGTACAGTACCATTTTCATAAACAGCTTTCTTAATGATGCGCAAAACTTAACAATAACAGATATGGGTTACCAAATGTAGCATAAAAGCATGTAACTGCACCCTACGGAAAAATAGAGGTGTTTTGCTTTGTTTTTAAACAGCTTGTTTTTCACTGCAATACTACAATAACTGACACTTGGAAAGATCATTTCAGTGAAAATTTAGACATAGAAGAACTGGAAGTTCTTTACACAGTTTCAGTGTATCTCCTAAGGTTTACAACATTATCATCTTATCTCATTTGGTGTGTTTTCCATAAATTGTCAACTTTGAGAGTGAGATTTGAACTGATTTGTTACCAGATGCAACAGTTCTTCAATTAATTATTGAGAGAAGCACTTCCTAATTCTGGGACCTGTGAGGAACCCTAGTTCCATGCTGGGATGAGACGTTATTGAACACTCTTTCTCCTCTCTGCTTCAGTTTTCAGTGGAAGTGAACACAGTTGTGTGCATTAGGCAGACACCCCCAGGGTCACTGCTGAGGTTTCAGTCTATAAAATCCACTTGGTTTATATACAGCCTGAGAGTGTTTGTTTTTAATTAAAGAAAGCTCCTGGCCATAAGAACTGTGAAGAAAGAAGCTTCTTCTATGAAGAAAAACTTGAAAGCTTGTGAATGTAAATGCCCTGACAGCAGAAGACAATTAAAACATTCAAAAATCTGCAAAGTTTGAGATTTCATGACCTTTTTTTTGACAGATTCGTAATAGTTTCCTTAGTATAGTTCTGTTTGGAAATATATTTTTACTTTTGTTAACGGTGTCTTTCTGTGTGCTATGGCAAATATTGCAGAGCTGATTATGCTTGTCAAACAGATGAATCCCTTGTGTAATTTCATTGGCTTCCCTGGAGCTTTTCCCAGTGCTATTTCAGGAGAATCTCAAACGGTGCAAAAAAGCTTTTTCTGGTTGGAGCTCTTCTTGTTCTGCATTCATGGAAATGATGACTGTAACTTGGCCTTTAAGCCTTTGGCTGTTTGAAGAGCTGAGTTCCCCACTAAGCTTCCTGGTGTGAGTCACTGGCATTAAGTCCAATAGTGATAAAGGCACCTTATGTGTCACGTTATGTGTCTCACAGCACTCAGCTTCAAACAACACGTCTAGGATCACATCTTCATCATCTTCTCAGGGTAGCAAAGATGCTGAACTCACAAATTGAAACACACACCTTTTTAAAAGCAGACTGCACTTGAATGTAAAAAAATACTTGTCTTTTACATAAACAGTTGTATAATTAAAAGGTTCAGGTTTATTCTATGAGCCTCTTCTTTTTCATGACGGGAAAAATCATTTTTTCTCTTTTCTCCTTTCCCCATATGAACCTTTTACATGTTTTATTTTAAAACTAAACAATATCCAGCTACAATAGAATATATAGAATCATAGAATTGTTAGGGATGGAAAAGACATCTAAGATCATCCAGTCCATTAACTTGGCAATGTCATCTTCACCACTAAACCATGTCCCTAAGTGCCACATCTAGATGTTGTTTGATTGCTTCCAGGGACAGTGATTCCATTGCTTCCCTAGGCAGCCTGTTCCAGTGCTTGACAGCCCTTTCAGTGAGGAATTTTTTTCTAATATCCAATCTAAACCTCCCCTGGCACAACTTGAGACCGTTGCCTTCTGTTCTGTTACAGAGCAACATACTGTGCTCTCCTAGACTTCTCACCTCCACCTCTTGACTCAGAACTGGTATATCCATCAGGGATAAACAGTTGATTTTTTTTTTAATTAAGTGTTTGAGGTTTCCATTTCCTAACATTCTTTATCAAGGCATATTTACATGTAGCAGTAAGGAAGAATAGCCTTTCCAAGGCGGCAGCACTTCCTTGTTGGTTTCTTCAGAGTAAAATTGAATAAATGGCTGATGTGTTTTCTTTTCCTTCTCAGCTTCCATCAGTAGCTAATTTTGTACAGCGAGTTTCACAGATTTAGCTAAAAGCATCCCCTGTGCCCACTATTTAACATGTAGAGGGTGGGGACAAAGCAAATCAAGAATCACATGGATTTCAAGAGGTACAATAAATATTCATATCCTGCATAAAAGCACATCGAAGCACGTTTTAATTGTGATACATACACATGGATTGTAAAGCCACATATATTTCTGGGGAATAATTTTTTTWAAATAATATTTTTATTGGATTTGTTGGCTCAGTTTCTACTCAAATGAGTTGGCTCAGTGTCTACTCAAATGTTTACTGAGATGTAACGTAATTTTTAATTGTGACTTAAAAAAGCATCATGGGTGACCTCTGAACAAAATGATCTCTGAACAAAAGGATTAACTAGGCAAAAACCTGAGAAACACTTTTAATTTCAGACCCCTGCTCTCCTCAGGCACTGTCTGTGTGAACCTCTTTAGAAAAGTATTGAAATTCAGCAGATATCTGTCATTAGTTTCACAGTCTCCTGCAGAGGCACTCAGTGTTCTCTTTGTTTCTTTTGTAATCAGTTAGGATGCTGTTAAATGAYAGGAAATTCAAGTAGTGTGGTTAATGCTGATAATGAAATAAAATGCCTGTCAACCCTGAAAGCAACATATAAATAATTTTGACTGCTTCAAGGAAAAAAAAGCCCCACAAAACCCTCAGACCACCCAAAATAAATATATTTTGTACATATAAAAACCAAGTGCATTGAAAGGCCAGTTCTGGGTTTTAGCTGGGGCTGACTGGCAGCTTGAAATGTGCAGCATTTCTCAAGATGATGGGGATCATATTAAATTAAACTGAATTTCATTGCAGAACACGGTTTCAGGGGCCTATGGAAGCCTCTCACTAATATTCTGCCACTAAACTGAATGACAAGTTTGCTTTTATTCCCTTTTATACAATGGAAGAATTAATTCCACTTCTGGTTACTGTCAAATCATTTCTATCAAGAAGAAGCATAGTCCCACAGGTAAAGTCCCTAGAAAGAAATATCTGGGGGAAGTATTTGGAATGAATGAGATTTCACTAACACTAAAGTATTAAAAAAATTCATTATGAAGAAAGATTCATGTCCCATTGCAAGATGGGACTCTTTTACCATGTGCTCTTTAAAATAAAACTAATTAAATCCAACAGCTGGTTCATTATAGACAGAGAACAGGATGGAAACCTTATAAAAAGTGTGAACAACAATTCTTGGAACATTTTTTGTTCCTGGTGACTGGGTAAATCCACTTATGTTGAGGMTGGTCATGTTTGCCCTGGGGGGATATCCTGGGAAGGAGTGAACCTTTTCCTTCTGCTCTYGTAGGCAGCCCCTGTGCTGACTCAGAGAGCTGTGCCATGTCAGAGACAGCTCAGCTCTGTGCAATGCAATATTTAGCCAAGGACACATCTGGCCGTCAGTCCCTCCATCACGCTGCCCACCCAACAGTGCCAGAGCTCTTTCTAGAGCAGAGGTTTTTGGGTACTCCTTTTACAGAGATTAGTCTACATTGCTCCACAGAGTAGGGTCTGAGAATGATCTCTTCATTTTATTCCTTTGCCAGTCCTGTGATGTGATTCTGCGAAGTCCRCAAGGACTCCTTCCTTATGTTTGAGTACTTTGATAATTCAGGCTTTTGAAGGGCTCTTTTCCATGAATGTGTCTCTCTGCTGAGTTGGGGACAGAAACATAGGACCAGCCTGGGCCATCTCTGATTGTAGAACAGCAAGGGGGCTTCTAGCCTTTCTGAGTAAAAAGAGTCACATACAGAGTAAAAGATTGATAATTACAAAAGTGACCACACATGAAACTCTGTTCTCTCTAGGTTAGACCATCTCTAAGACCATCAAATAATCGTTAATTTTTTTCAAGGAATTTTGCCCTTCATTTTATCCATATTTTATTTACTTTCATGTGAATCATTCCTATCCTTCCCTCTAAGTGCTTGTTCTTTCAGTGAGATCTGAATTCCTCATCTTACAGCTTTATATATGAAGATGAAGTTATCAACTAAGRCAGATGATAAAGTGCTAGGAAAAAGTGGTCCCACTGGAGCAAATGTTTCTTCATCTGGCCACYTCCATGTCTTCCATAGTGTTGTTTCTTATTATAAGGAAGTCAGGACCAGGGTGCTCAGTCTAAACACATTTTGGTGAGTCATTCTTCTCTCTGAGGAGTTGGCCTTGCCCAGTTCTCTCTCTGACTCACTGTAGCTGTAAATGGTGGGGCACATATTTTTCAAAGGGCACATGCTAAAACCCTCTTCAGAACAAGTTCATCCGCTTTTACTAATAATTTCTCTATAAAGTACATTTTGTTCTCTTCTAAACCCTGTTTCCTGGCATTGGCCAGTTCTTAAAGGCTGGACTGCAGTCACAGAAATGTTAAAAGTGTACAAGTAGTCCTTAAAAAACACTTATTTATATAATTCTTTTATGTATATAAAAGCAGATTTTACTGACTCAATTAAAACTATAAACTTGGATGTAGAGGAAAATCACATTTTTTACCTGTGGTTGAACCAGAGGTGTCCACAATTAATGGTATTGTACCATCGGAATTTAATGAGAACACTTTTATTCAATRGATTGATCTTTTTTCAAACTTTGCCCATTCTATTTCTAATTATATTATCATGTGAAATTGGGATAAACTTTTGCAGTCTTGATGCAGGCAGAGCCTATTTTAATATCTGAGGTGTTTTCTGTGTGACAAGATGACACTTTGTCCCTGGAAACTGAGTGCCTCAGCTATAGGAGAAAATCTAGCAGAAAAAGGCACTRAGTTATATACATAATGTCAGGTCACATAGATGACTATGTACCTTCTATGTTTTGCTATGGCTATTTGACTAGCAAAGGAAAAAAAAAACCAGTGTCTTGTTTTTCTGTGCCTCTATTTTAGGAACTCATAACTGCTCAGAAATTTTTCCTTTGGAGTGGAGTTCCCTACCCTKGTTCTCAACTCATGGGTGATTTCTGACGAGCAAATTCAACAAAAAAAAAAAGCTAAAGCAATAGCTATTGTTTTAATCCTAAAAGAAAAAGTTACTAGCCTTGAAAGAAAATGAATGGTATGTTTGTTAGCTTTCACACATAAAGCCTGTGCTCAGGATATTTTCAGACATGACATTAAGCAGGTAAAATTTGACTTGCAAATGGAACATTAGGATCCAGACTTTGTTGCTTGGACCTAACTCCAGTGAGTAAAAGAACTGCAATATCATGTTGGTAGTATAYTGTAACTGCTTTTCCATGACACTTTTCATGGACAGATCATCTTTTTCCYGTTTTATGGATGATGGCTCCAAAAGTGGAGAAGTTTAATCTATTCACCAGGCTAGTTACAAACCTCAGGTTTTCTAAATTACAGTCCAGTGCTCTGTATTACACTCAGAGCTATGACATTCAAGCTGAGTGTGTTCAGGTAGCATTGGAAAGGTCTGAATTGCTCATGAAGCGTAGACATTTACACTTTATCAGCTGGTGAAGTGTTGCCTTCCTTCCTGAACAAGGTTAGCATATATCTGTAATCACAGCTGCTGATTGTGAAGGATGAAGCACTATATGCCACAGAGCTTAAGCACATAAGCAAATCAGGCAAAGCCCATTTCGGTGGAGTACAAACAGGAAAACAGTTTGTTTTCTTAGACATTGCATGGCCAGCAGCCTTAAACCACACAGAAAAGCTGCCAAAGCTACTTGATAAAGTTTGCATCAAAGAATTKCTAAGTGGCATCATCTGCTTGCCCTCAGTGGAATGACACATGCTGCTGCAAAACTAAATTCAGACTGTGCCTAATACCACAAAGTTTGCAATGAGGAAGAAGCTGTTTTCATTTTAAGCGGTTTCCATCATGATATGTGAGTAAAAGACAGAACATTAATGAAGAAAAAGACAATATGACCATCAAGACTGAGGTTCTACATGCTACAGCTAAAGACTTCCATTAAATAGGTTCTGCACTTACTACCACATTTCCCTTTGAAAATCTGTGTATCTCTTTAGAAATATATCYAATGTTGACCTGGAATAGGAATAAGTTCTTCCAAAATATTATTTGAAGCTTCAGTATATGTCCCTTAAAATTATTGCTGCAATATATATACAGTGAAGCTAACAACAAATGAGTATTTTCCACAGAAAACACCAGTAGGAATCACAAAGAAAACTCAATAAAACATGTTGTGAAAGATCTTGATTCAGACTAGCAGGACTTAATGTAGTGTTTAGTGTAACCATTTCAATCTGTCAATCACATCCCACAAGAGAGGTCAGCTTTATTTTGCTGGAGTTCTTGTTTTATTGTTCTGAATATATAGGTTAACTAAAAAAATAAAAAATTCTAAAATCTACATCTGTCTACAAAGGCAATTATTATTATTATTCACTATGYGTATATATCACCTCTCATTTGTGATTCTCAAAGAATTACACAACAGTAAGTATTTTTATTAGAGCTGATTGGCAAGACATCATGGGTAATACCGACTTTGGAAGTATTTGAAAGATAAGTTTTGCCTATGTTAATTTTGAAAAAAAAAGCTTTGACATATTTAGAATAACACGTTTTGTTGGGGTTTTGTGTTGTTTTTTGGAATCATACATCTATTTCAATTTTTTTCTTATCTTCTATAAAAAAACACCAACAGCGAAAATGATGGAACACAAATGTGGGGGTTATTTCCTTTAAAAAAAAATTGTCTTGTGTAGAATTTTGAAAATGTTGAAGGGCTTCTTTCCAACTTGAAATATCACCATATTGTGTTAGGCGAAGTTCTRTTTTCCATCCAGGTCTAGTCTTTAGTACCCACTTGCAATCACTTTCTTCCTCCAATAGCTGCGAAACAGGGAAATTTTTGAAAGGATCTGCCCAGCATGACAACAGCGGCTGGTAAAGCAGGACACCCCTTGACTCCAAAGCCATTTCTCTGTGTGCTGGATTTGGCTATGGAGGTCAAGTCAGTTTAGCCCACATTCTCTTCTAGGGCACACAGCTCTTATTTCTCAAAAGCTGAAATCACAGGTCTGGAGGGGTGACAGCCCACCCACCAACCTACCAGTGTCTGTCACAAATCAGCAACATGAAATTGTCTCTTTCTCAAAAGGCAACCAGCAGGTATTAACAYTTACAAATTACTAGGCAAAGCCACATACTGTTTTTTTTATAAATACCGAGCAGGCATCAAACCCACTGGCTCTGGGGTTGTTGGGCTATATTTTTGAGGTAAGTATAATGTATATTGCACTGTATAAATGATATATACGCTGTTATAAATAGTATGTTTTCTTCCATACTGTGTATAGAGTGTATATGTAAYGCATGTGCTTATTCTATGCAAAGTATATGCATCCCAGATGCATTCAAAGTGATACATCCCAAAAAAGAGGAAATCAGGGAACAACACCAGGAGTTCTGCTTGCACGAACTAGGAGCTCCTGCTAAAACTCAAAAAGAAACCCTACAGAGCAGGGAAGCAAGTACAGGTAGCCTGCGAGGAACACAGGGAGATTGTCTGAGCAGCCAGGGGTCAGCTTAGGAAAAATAAGCAGCATCCCTCAGGGGTCAGTATTAGGACTGACGCTGTTTAACATCTTTGTTGGTGACATGGACAGTGGGATTGAGCATACCTGCAGCAAGTTTGCTGATGACACCAAGCTGTGTGGGACAGTTGACACGCTGGAGGGAAGGGATGCTATCCAGAGGAACCTTGACAGGCTTAAGAGATGGATCCCTGTAAACCTGAGGAAGTTCAACAGGGCCAAATGCAAGGTCCTGCACTTGAGTCAGGGCAATCCCAAGCACRAGTCCGGGCTGGCTGGAGAATGGATTTAGAGCAACCCTGAGGAGAAGGACTTGGGGGTGTTGGTGGATGAAAGGCTGGACATGAGCAAGCAAATGTGCACTTGCATGCCAAAAACCCAATTGTGTCCTGGGCTGCATCCAAAGCAGCGTGGCCAGCAGGGTGAGGGAGGGGGTTTCTCCCGCTCTACTTGGCTCTTGTGAGACCCCATCTGGAGTGCTGAGTCCAGGGATCCCCAGCATAAGAAGAATGTGGACCTCTTGGAGTGAGTCCAGAGGAAACCCATGTAGATAATCAGCAGGCTGGAGCACCTCTCCTATGAAGAAAGGCTGAGAGAGCTGAGGCTGTTCACTGTGGAGAAGAGAAGGCTCCAGGGAGACCTTAGAGCAGCCTTCTGGTACCTAAAGGGGGGCTTTAGGAGAGCTGAAGAGGGTGTGTAACAACAGGACAAGGGAAAATGGCTTTGAACTGACAGAGGGTAGGTTTAGATTAGATATTAGGAAGAAATTCTTTACTGTGAGTATGATGAGGCACTTCCTTCTCTGTGAACAGGTTGCCCAGAGGAGCTGCAGCTGTCCCACCCCAGGAAATGTTGAAGGCCAGTTCAGATGGCTCTTTTAGTAACCTGGTCTAGTGGAAGGTCTCCCTGCTCATGGCAGGGGGGKTGGAACTTGAGGATCCTTAATGACCCTTCCAACCAAAACCATTCTGGGATTCCATGATTCTATGAAAACTATTTTGGCTGGTAAACAGTCAAAGAAAGAATATCAGCACCTCTGAATGGCATGCAGCAGACTGGGGCTCAGCCCTCCCTTCTGCCATGTACATTCCATGTCTCCCTGGGTACACTATGTAAAATGTAACCCTGTCCCTCTATCAGTAAAGAAACACTGCTGCCATTTACCAATGTAAGATCAKGATCTTGTGCCTCAATTGCACCATGTGAAATGGGTGTTCTGAGTTTCCCTTTTCCCTGCCAATTTTCTTGCCTTGTCTGTTTAGCTCTTAAGTTTGTTGCTTTCTGAAACAAAGCTGATGTTTTATTATGTGCATGTTTGTACTGCACAGCAGGGACATGCATCTGAGTTGGAGCTGAAGAAATAAATAGTGTAATATAAACAAAATCCAGCATCAGCTGATGTATCAAAGGCAGATAAATAAAATGAGCAAAAGACAAACATGTATGCTTGGAAACAGTGCCTTAGATCAACCTTCTGCTTTAGACTCAGGCCATTTTTTTGTGATACAGCACCATGTCCTTTATTACCTTTTGAAGCCAGCAATGAGCTTTTGGCTTTGTTTTTGTTTTGTTCAGAGGTTAATGTGGGATTCCACCCTTGCATGAATATTTTTACTTTGTTGGGTTAAACTTTTGTTTGCCTGATCAGTTCAACTGACCAAACTAAATTAGCTGCTCTGAGAATATACACAATGCAAAGCATCTTTATATGGTTTCTCTCATAAAAGTTTAATGCAGTGTATAATTAGAAAAGGTTGAGTGCTTCCATTAATTCTGCAGTGTTTTCTCACCCATTTATTCTGATAAGCTCAATATTTTGCTGACAGGATGAATCTAGGCTCAATTAAAGGTGTATGCAAATACATACTTATCATTGTACCCCAGAAACAACATCCCACAGGAAGAGGAACAAAGCAGGAGTTTTCATGAGGTTCAGCTGACATTTGCTGTCCTCTCAGAGCTTTAGGAATGATGGAGCACTCTGTGGGAATGTTAAAGTCTGGGAATCCCAGATATGTGGTTAATGGAGTTGAGTGATGTGCAGATCAGTAAGATGTCCCCAAGGAATTGGTGCCTCTCTGTTTCTGTTGCAGATCTCTTCCCCTAAGAGCACAGCCTGGGCAGAAGCCGTGATGTTGCCATAGTTGTGTAGCAGCAGCAGTAGGACAAAATTTGTAAGAGTTAATCTTGCTTGAAGCACCATTAATTCCTAATGGGGGTTGTAGAGAACAATATTGTAGAGATCCTCTCCTGCTTGAAATCCTATGCAGTCTAATCCTCAGAGTACKTGTAATAGTAGAGGTGGAACACTATGCATGGATCTGTTTTTTCGTCTTCTACTTTGCTCTCTGTTTATCTCTTTTTATTGAAAATTTGGCTAAAATTTGGCTTTCTCAGGAATTTTGAGAAAGATTTATCCTTAGGACTATGACTTCAGGATCCTGAATATTATGTGTATGTCTCCTGCACTTTGTGATTATAACAGCTTCCAAAAAATGTTGGAGAGTACTATATAATTTCTTACTGAAATAATTTTAATGCAGTTTCCAAATAGCACTGTTAACTTCCGAAAAACACTAATGTGGAGCAAATCCGTCTGTAAATGTGTCTGTCCTACAACACCCCCCCTTCCCTTTTTTATTGTCAAGTTTCAATTCAAGATTTCACTAGAATGCATACATTTCCGTATTTTAGTACACAAAGATACAAGGTGTCTCTAACACAGATGCCTTTGATCATCTCAGTTTCTATTGGGTGGCCTCATAATGTGTGTGTGTGAATTCTTGACTCTTCTGAACACGAGAGAACAAAAGCGTTTTACCTCTCTGTAAAATGCTTCAGAGTCCTTCGCAAAATAACACTTCAGTGATTCCTGAGCTGGTAAATTGGCTGCTGCAGCAGTTCCTGGCAAGGTCAGCACTGCAGTGTGTTGTAGGTAATGGAAGGCAGCTCTTACAGTGAGTGTGTCTCTCCCWCCCTTAGAACTATTCCCCACTGCTGTGCTTCTCCATGGGGGTGGGGGGTGGGGGGGGGTGTGTGTGCACTTGCATAGGGAGCTTTTCCTCCTTAGGTTTAGTTAGCTCATCACTGGCCTATGAATGTGTGGAAGTTAAAAGACTTTACACCTTTAATAAAAATTCCTAATAAGCAGATTGTTTCTGTGCTCCTTAGTACTTTCAAAGATGCCTGTCCTGCTCTCTCCTCTATAGTATTCTCTGTGCACATACAGGGGGACAAAGGATACTCAATTGAAGTTATCTGTCTTAAAAAATATTTCCCATTTTTTTCCAGAATCAATAACTATATTGCAGTATTGCTGCAACAATATAATTCTGTTCCTTAGACATGCACCCAGAGTTTCTGAAGGGCCAGGGAAAGAGGGAGCAAGGCTAAACAGCCAACTGCCTTCCTAAGAAAAAAGTTAGCAACATTTTCCTAGAAGTGGAACATTAACCCCCAGTCAGATATCTCAACAGCTAGCTGTTTCTGTGGATCAGCTATGTGAGCTTACTCCAGTGTTTTTCATTTGTTTTAGAGCATCCTGCATGTAGGGTATAATAATCTCTGCCATGAGGCCACTGATAYTCTTGAGGGATGTCAGGAATGGATTTGGCTCCACTATTTGTTGGCCTCTTGTACTTTGTCAAAAAGATTTTCCATTGTCTGTTTCCCAAAACAGTTGTGTCTTTCCATAGACAGCCATACTGAATCCAAAGGAGTGGCAACAGCTGCCTCATCATCCACTCCAATTGAAGAATTTTTAGAGGGAAGGAAATCCTGCCATGGTGCCTGAGTCACCAACCTAACATAAGGGAACAGGATCTTGTTCCCATTGTGTTCTGAATAAATACTTCCTGATATAACTAAAATTTTATCACTTTTTCTGCTATTAGAAATGTGGGAAATTTTCCTGGGTTCCTAGTTGCATTGTAACAGGTATCTTTTACTGAAATTTTGGATAGAACTTGGAGATACAAATGCTCATGTGCTTTCTGAAGAATTTATCTGAAGCAAATTTTGTGCCACAGGTTTATTTCTTTTTAATAAAAAAAATGGGAAGGAAAACAAAGTAAAAAGAAATTAAATTCCTAAAGTTCTATTTGCCATGATTATGAAGAAAACCTTAAAAGTATGTCCCAGGCTTGGTTATACAATGTTATTCAAGAACAGCTATTTCTGAGCAACTCCTTATGTGGATATTCTTGTTCCATAATTAGCATGACTCTCATTTTTAGCTTAACTTCTTTTCAAAGTGCATTAAGTTGAGGAAGAGCATATCCATTTGGTAGAGGAAGTGAAATTTAAAACCAGCCTCCTGAAGAATGCCTTCCTGTCTTAGTCAGTTTAAAAGATGCTTTGAAGAAAGGAGATGGGAAAGATTGAACCAAACCAACTGTGAGCCCAAAGTGGTGACAYTATTATCATGGTTGCCACATAGAGCTAGTAATAAACAACATAGTTATTTTTTATGATCAAAATCTACAAATATGCAATATGGACCATAAAGTTCAGTTGACAAATGCTTTAAACTGAAACGTGTAGTGAGTCATTAACAAGGACAAGCGAAGAATTCTACCTGTTGTTGATAGAAGGGGCTCTGTGGTGGGTTGACCCTACCTGGATGCCAGGTGCCCACCAAAACGGCTCTGTCACTCCCCTCCTCAGTTGGACCGGGGAGAGAAAGTATAATGGAAGTCTCCTGGGCTGAGATAAGGAAAGGGAGAGATCTCAGCAATTACCATCTGGGTCAAAGCAGACTCACATTGGAGAAATTAATTTAGTTTATTGCCAATCAAATCAGAGTAGAGTAATGAGAAATAAACTCAAATCTTCAAACACCTTGCCCCCACCCATTCCTGCTTCCTGGGCTCAGCTTCACTTCTGATTTTCTCTACCTCCACCCTACCAGCAGTGCAGATGGACAGGGAATGGGGGTTGTGGTCAGTTCCTCACGTGTCTCTGCTACTCGTGCCAGGAGCCTGCAGGCTCTCCACAGAGTCACAGTCTCCTTCAGGCATCCACCTGCTCCAGCGTGGGGCCCTCCATGGGCTGCAGGGACACAGCTGCCTCACCATGGTTTTCACCATGGGCTGTAGGGGATTCTCTACTCTGGCGCTTGGAGCACCTTCTCCCTCTCCTTTTCCACTGACCTCAGTGTCTGCAGGGCTGTTGCTCTCACATATTCTCTGTCCCGGTTCTGGCTGCAATTGCACAGTAAATTCCCCCATAAATTTGTTATYCCAGAGGCACTACCACCATCACTGATGGGCTTGACCTTGGCCATTTGACCTGGCCCATTTTGGAACTGGCTGACCTTGTCTCTGTTGGACACAGGAGAAGTTTCTAGCAGTTTCTCACAGAAAGCCACTCCTGCTACCAAATCCTTGCATCACAAACCAAATACATGCTGTTAGGTATAGCCAGTCAAGCACAGGACATGATACCTCATCTAGCAAAGAGGTGTTTTTCAACTCCAGGGAAGTCAAACAGTGCTTATTTTAACAAAGTGGAAATGGTCAGCTAATGTAGTGGATAAGGTAGAAAAACAATATGGCTTATGACTACTGGCTGGATTTTATATGGGAGGTGGCTTTTGGAGGGTMTCATTCTCCAGCATGATAAGACACTTTTTAATGACTGTTACCCGAGATGTGTATGTCACTGAAAGAGGGAACATTTTGTCAGAAAAATCTGCAAACTGTTTAACTGTACAATGAAAAAAGAGGTGTAGGTAGAAAGATGCTTTTATGTGCATCTTTAACTTGTTTTGTGCTGAATGATTCTGAAGTAGGTGGGTAATAAGGAGAAATTCCACACCCAGAACCGTGGTGCCTCTAAAGCCATCACACCTATAAGCCAGAGCATCAGGAATGTTGGAGCGAGTGCCTGTGTGTTTTGCAGTGTTTCCAAAGGGCAGCAGTTGCCCCAGCCAGGTTGAGAGCATGGATTACTGGGGTCTAGAGAAGAAGAAGGGTTTTCTGGTGATGGGTTAGAGCTGATGGCAGAACTCACTGACAATCAGAAAAATACCAGAGAGCACTCTTGGACTCTGGCTGGCCCAAGGGGTGTTCACTACAGTCACCAACTGCTGTCAGCTGGCACAAACTGCAATGTCAGCACCTCTAGTTTGCCCAAACTGTAGAAAACAGAAATATCACAAGGCACGAAATACAGACTCCACACCCCAGTTTACAGGCCACACAAGAGTGGTTACAGGGAAACACTTMACCCTCAATACACACAACAAGAGATATGTATAGCACAGGGAGACTTTCAGAGTCAGCCTCAGAGACTTTATCAAGTCTTTGGAGACTCTGTAGTGGTTTTCATGGGTTGAAGCAATTTTCTGCTGAAGTGTTGAAAATAATCAAAAGGATCTTTTGTGGAAATAAGAGAGTGAAAAAACTCTGAAAAACACTGACCCTTGTTTTGTGAGACTGTACTTCCTCTTTATGCATGAAACAGAAAAGAAGTACACATTGCTTAGGAGTGAGGAGCTTCATACAGAAGGAGGTTTTACTTTTGTGTCAGTTTGTTCCTCTTTAGCATATTTGAATTGTTTACATTTTGCTACTTTCTTTCTGTTGCCTAGAAACATTTAGTAATTTGTTAGCACCATAGCATCAGCTGACTTGAGATTTAACTCGAATGAGCTTTAACACAAAAGCTTATCATCTGTTTTTTTCAAATTATCCTAGTAATATTGAAGTAAAGGGCTTCGAGCAACTAGGAATTAATTTTATCAGGACAACAGCATTGAATGTACTTTTACAGTAATATCAGCTTCTTGTTCTCAACCTTGTATGCACTGCTGAGCCAAAATTTCTCACGAAAACCATTATCCTTTTTTCTGAGAACCAGACTGATGATGTTGCATGCGTTTGTTTTTTTTTTAATTGCTCTTTCAACTTTCTTTTCTGATTTCTCAGCTTTCTGAGAAATCTGTTATGTGATACCAGCACTTTGACTCTGCAAGGTTGTGAACATCCCCCTGAGATATGCTGTTAACTCCCATTAGAGTTTATGAAAGTGTTTGATCAGCACTGGCATTTCCGCTGTACTTACACTATAAGAAGTATAGCAGACCATGGAGCACCTTCACACTGAAATCATCCAGTGTGAACTCACACTGTGTTGGACACATTTGCAAAGAGTTCACATCTGGCATTCTGGAGTAAATATTCCAGCAGCACTTATAAATGTCTGGTTCAATATGTTGGAATCTCCAAGGGGAATTCCTAAGCCAAAACTATGATAATTGAAATGATTTGATTATATGAAATCGTTTCCAGGACAATTCATATCAGTGATCAGTCTCAGCTAATACCTAAATGTAAACATTTATTTTACTTATAGGTCTGTTTGAAACAACTTGATATCTCTCCTCTAAATATACACCACTGCTTATAGGTGAAAGAATATTAAAAGGTTCACAATATCATAGCATCCACACTATTTACTTTTAAGTCGTTTTGTTTTAGAATATTTAGTGCCTAATATTCCAACTATATTGTGACTCATAAACCTTCACTAGTTCTTCTGCAGTGGTATTTCCCTAACTAAATGAGCTACCAGAACAAGCTTCCTAAAAGTTCAAGTTGAACAAGCAAGCTATCCAGCAGTTGTTCAGATACATATTAATTGGTTGAGATGGAAAGCAGTGCTGAGAACTTTCTGACATCTCATTTTAAACACAGTTGTATGTGTATTTTATGTCTAAGTTCACCTGAGACCCTTCTCCCCTCATTTCTGAGCATGATCATATACATAGAGTGTACCTCGTTTTGAATTTATAGGAAAATCTTGGAATAAAAAGAAAGGCCACATGCAGTAATGGGGAACAAAGAAGCAATAGCAGGGAAAAGACTGATGACAAATATTGGGAAAGAGCCTGCATCCTGCACAATGGTACTATTCATGTATATAAATCACGTGCTCATGTGTTTTTCTGGATCTGGGCCTAACTGCACAACTGGATTTCTTTCAAGCGGCAAGTAAGTTCAAGAAAAAGCAGAACACAAACACAGATTTCTCTGGTGTAGGGTGTAGTTCAGGCCCACAAATTAGAAAGTCATGGACTGTAAAGGAAAGCTGCAAAAAAATCTGGAAAAGAGAAGAGAGCAGAATGTGACTTTGCACAGTAGTAGTTTAGTGTTAGTATTTAAAACTAAATATGCTTATTTGGCAAGTTCGAAGGTTCATTTTCCACCTTCTACTAATTTTTGGTTGTATTTTAAGAGAATGGGACTGGATGTAGATTGAAGTCCTTCGAGGTAAAGAGCAAGGCTGTACTTTGGTCTCTGAGGAAGATGCCTACTGTTTCAGTGCAGAGTAAGGCTTTGAAAGCCTTTGTAAGAGTGCATTATGAAACCCTGAGTTGGTATTGGATGGTGACTGTGAAAGATATCAAGGGTGTGCGGTGTGGTAACRGACTGCTGAATATCCTGAGTGCTGTGCAGCGCAGAACTAAAGTGCACATGGGTCACAGCAGATCTCCTTCCGATCTGAACAGTGTTAATATGCAGAAGGCAGAATACAGCTGGTTCATCTGCTGGATCAGGAATCCTGCTACCTTGCTTAATCTGTTCTTTTGTCAGATAGCCAGTTGGCATTCTAAAGTTTGAGCCATATATATTCTTATTTTTAATGTTTGTGTGTTGCATAATAAAAGTATGAAGAGGTGTGGAAATAAAATTGCAGCTTGGTCAGCTTCATTTTGAAGCAGATCATTCATTTGAGTGAAAAATTAGTGGCTATTATACACTCTGTGTATTTTCCTCTACACAGATATACATGGAAATAGAAAAAGTTCGTATTAATTGATGATACATGACTGTCACCTAAAGATGTAGTGAAACAGGAAGATAATTGGATTAATGAGTAAAATACAATATTTGAGCCCAACAGATCTAACAAATGTGACATTGTGCCTTACCTAATGAGTGTAAGTGAAATTGCACATGAGACTGGAGAACACAGTACTTTGTACTGCACACTCTTCCATTCCCATCAGGACCACATAGCCATAATCATAAGTCATTCATGACAAAAATCAATTATCTTTGTTTTTCTGACMGCTTTGGTTCACTGTTCCTAGGAATTGTTTTCTATCTTTTCTCAAGAGGGTATTTAGAATTTAAGCTCCCTCTTTCTACTTGTTTATGTACAGTGCTGTTCATTTGCCAAATGATCACGGTGCCAAGTTCCAGCTTGGCATTTGTAGAACATTTTCCTTTCAGCCCCTTGAGAATACATGCTTTGGCCTTTCCAAAGCCAGCAGATTGTCAACACTCTCATGAAGTGGTGTGGTCAAGGCTGAAGTGGACAGAAAAGTTACCAGCATCTGTCTCATTGTGGGTACAATGTGACGCAAATGATAGAGTTATTGATGATAGCTTTTGAAAGAAAAATTATGAAGGGAGACTTCTCTGATTCTGTATTTGAAAAAAATTTCTCTAATTGCATGGGTAGAGCATTAAAGTTTTGTAATACATATTATATCCTATAGCAGACTGTTAAAAGAAAAGAAAAAATGTGCAGCAATAGGGCAGACTTGTGAAAGATTGTGTAATTCTGCTCCAGTGAAATTGGTCTTTTACAATTCAATCCATTATACGGTGAGTCAATATAAAGTCACCAGACCTCATTTGCAAACTGGGAATCCCCAGTGCAGTCACTTTTCAAACAAGGTGCCTGATCAAAAGCATTTGCTATCAATTCTACCAATTGACAGTTCTTTAAAACCTTTAATTCTGTTACCTGGAGGCAAGCTGAGGACAACCACCATCACTGCAAAAATATTGATTTTTCTAGGATATCCTGTGTTTGTTCTGCAAACAGCAAATAGACATAGAATACAGTTTATGTCATGGTGAGAAGAAAATATTGTGATTAAGTCTGGAATCTGTGTTCTCTTAACCTTTCAGTGCTCAATTTTTACAGGTTAAAAGAAATAATATAAAACACTCTGTTAAAACAGCAATAGRTCATGTTGTACTTTGTTAAATCCGGCCAGCATTCTTCCATTACAGAATGAGAAGATGAATAAACATACAAGGCTTAACCAGACAGAGGTTTTAAATCTATTAATTCATTTTGATGTGCCTAGCTTCTGCTCATCCTCCTTTGGAACAGAATAGTCAGTCTGTTAGGTCTCTGAGGACTAGCTTTATACATGTGTGCTGGCAAGTGAATCCCATGCCTCCTTGTAAATTAGTAATAGGGAGAGACAGGGCAAGAAGAGCCAAAGCAAGTATCTATTAGGATTAGACAACCTTGTGGCTGCTCAATAAGAAGTGCAAACTGGTTGGTCAGAGCCTGAATAGCCAGGACAAGGAGCTGCTGCTGAGCTGCCAAAGTGTGACATACTTCCTTAGAGCAGAGGGGATAGGGACAGGGAGATGATTTTGCTGGAGGTATTAAGCGTGGGACTGTCATCTTAATTCCATGTCTATTGGACTGTCCTAGTCTGCTTCCAGCTCAGTCCCACCCACCTGTTCTTGTGTGCACCTGCTTTGTCCAGATTCACAGCATCACAGCCCTTTTCCACTTGAATGCTGGCAGGCCTCTGGGAGAGTCTTTATCTGGTACGGTACAAAGGCAAGCTCACATCTGCATTACAGCTGAGCTGCTCTTTCCTCTGTGCATTTACGGGGTCTTCAGCAGTTGCCTCACTGAAGAGCCCATGTTTAGTCCGTTTTGAAGAATAACTACGAGGTAGTGCTACAGCAAATAAAGAAGGTGGGGGTACTCTGGTCACATCAAGCCAAAAGGAAAGAATAGGGTTCTCATGCAAGGGTCTGACTCCACCATACCAGCACAAAGTCTTTGCTGATACTCTCAGTGCCCCTCTTGTCAGGAAACAGGCTTCAGTTTCAGAGCAGCACAGTGTGGGGACTTGCAACACCGTCCATAGTCACCTGGACACTGCTAATTTACATGATACAGAATAACATTTTTCTCCTTACAGTATCACAGATTACTCTGAGAAGTGTCTGTAGCTACTGACAACTGACAACTGCCTATTGGGAGTGATGAGCTTCCAAGCTGCAGTGACCTCCTCTCTGGAGGTGACCTCTTGGGTGATATGCTCCTGCATCAACTTTACAAGGTCCTCAATAATTACCTAGGTTTTTGTTTTTTTTCCCTGAAAAACATGAAATGTTAAGTACTTCAGAAGCTTTCATTTCCTGCTTCCCTGCTGAGAAAAAATGGATTTTTTCTGATTTTTTTTTTCTGAAATTGGTGTAGAGTAGGAACATAGTTCTCTTTGTGGTGGTGTATCGTATAACATTTGGCTTATGCTCTAGGGCTATTTCTGGTAACTGCAACAGGAGTTACAGTGTCAGGGTAGGTCTATTATATGTTCTAATAAAATAACTAGTAGTCTGATGCAATCTACATGAAGAACAGAGATTTGGAGCCTATCACTTCATTTGTGGCACATATATTAAAGAATGAGCTCTGTGCTTAACAGAGATTACACGGGGATTATGAAATGTAGAAACTGTCATTGCAAAAAGCAGTTTTATTCAGCAGCAGATTACTGTCATTTTACTGCATGCTTATGGAAACTGGAGTTTCTAGTTAAAAATGGATTCCATTAGTGTGTAAATATTAGCCTATGTAGAAATACAGCATTTCAGTTAAAAAAAAGTGGAATAGCATTTATCAATTCGTTTGAAATTCATATAATTTTACATAGTGTCATGAAGCTGTCTGCAGTCTCTTCAGAAATACCTAATTTAGAGAGACCCCTGTACTTGGCAAACTATCCAATCAATAAGATAAGCCAGTCAAGGTAATGGATAACTGATGTATGGATGATAGCAAGTGTGCTATTCCATCCATGATGGAAAAAAAAAGTGTTAACGCAGAAATGTACCATATATTACTTTTTTGAAGTGAACACGCAAAAGAATATAACATGCTCATAGACCTACAAGTAAATGAGGACATTTATTCCTTTTGTATCTTGGGAATTATGAATTTACCTGTTCTGTTGATGCTGTTCTGCAAAAAATCTYGAGCAGTCTATTGATTAGTTCACCCTGCACCAACCTGAGAGTAGTTAATTGTGCATCTGCATAATTAAAATTGAATTATACAGATAGCTGTGAGTGATCTTGCTCCAAAAGAGGCAACTGAAAAAATTTAAAAAAATTAATTAAAAAAAATTATTTAAAATGTGAAGAATTTTAGGGCAAACAAAACAAAATCCAAGCAGTAAAACAAAACACAAAATAAGGTTTTGGAATGGGAAAGAGAAGCAAGAAGATAAATCTTCAATGGAGTATTGACTTCTATCGACAAAAAAAGAGGTCATACAGGGTAGAGAATATTTAACCAAGAAGACAGCAGAAAAGAAAGGCACTTCCACCAATCCCATAAAGAAGCTGCAGTCACCTAAGCAGAACCATAAAAAGGACTAAAAATACCTTCCCTGATAAAAGGCATCCTGAGAGAAGAACTGGGAAATACGTTTCATAGTTTTGTGATAATTTATTTTGACATTGGGAGTGAAAATTTCATTGTTTTTAAGAATCTCCTTTTTCTCCACTTGAGAATGTTTATGGTTAAACAAGTTAGAATTTAATATACTTTGAAAATAAATCACCTCTGGATATTTTCAGTGAGGAAAAAAATTTTCCATCTTAATCTTCTTAAATTTCTCTCTATTTTTTACTGCCTTTTCCTGAGGCTGTTTATTCTGCACATATTAGAGAGAAGGATAACAAAGCATTTTAAACAGGCAAGATGTATGCTTGCCTCCTTAGAAGGGAGCTTCTTTTTCTGGCTGCTATTTTTTTTTTGGAATCCTGTTTTCTGACTAAGGTAGTGTTCACCAGCAGGAAGGAGTTAAACGATACCCAAACAACCCAGGAGCTGTCTGTCAGTCAGGGCTAATCTTGAGGCAGAAGCAATAAGAGGCTTCAGAAAGAGGGAAGTCCTGCTAGCATTTATTTTGCTTCTCTGTATTTATCAATTGAGAATGACTGGGCCTGAATCATTAATAAATATGAGTGGTTTATTGTACCAGGAAGGTCAACTTCTGCATCTTCAGTGTGAGATCTCAAGCTCTGTGGCTCCACAACAGGACAGGGTGATAGTCTGTGAATGGCATTTGATGCATAGCTAAATAGTCCTGAAASTAATTTTAAAAATGGCAGATAAGGGAGACAAGGCTCTTTTTGATAACTCTGGTACTATTTTCATGCCTAAGGTCATTATCCACAAAGGAAAGGTCTGGTTAGAGTAGATATAACAGGAATATGTTCTCAAAATAGAAACTGCCTATAGAATGGAAAAATGATTTGATAGTGATGCTAAATTTCTACTCAATCATAAGCAAGGTTTTGCATGTATTCTCCATGCAAGGCTGGCTCTTCATTTTTCTTGGTTTTGCCTTGTCGTCTTGTGGTATGAAAGCTTCTCATTACATAACTTGAGTGTCCTAAGTCTGCCAAATTTATCATTTGGTGCCATACGTTTTGATTTTGAATAAGAAATTGGTAACTCAGCTTCAGTTTATATTACTGTCTTTGCCCAATTTACAGACTTACACATAATACCATGGACTCACAAGTCAGCCTTTACTGTAAGAGTAAAATGACTCAGTTTGGGCCTGGGAGCCAGAGAGCTAAATATAGTACACAGCATTAGAGCATGGTACAGCTGGGGGAAAAAATCCATTTGAGGACTTAGGAAAGGTCAGTTTGGAACAGAGGTGCCTGGGGTACAGAAACACTTGSCCTGACAACTAACTTCACTCTGTTTTCATTTGAGAAATAGCACAGCAGAGCTGCTGGGGACAGAAGAAAGTGTAGGAAGGTAAAACAGAGAGAGGAAGAAATGGACACAGAAAAGGTCTGAGCTGGTTATTCCAAGCACTAGTGCAGGATGTGGGCTATTTATCTATTTTTGTGGGAAAGTGGTGTTGTGGCGGAGCAAATATCTGGGATACCAGCTCTGAACTGTGCACCAGCTTTCCCTGGATCTAGTCTTAGAGAGCACTGTCCCCATCTTTGTCTCTGTGGACACAGTATCCACCAGCAGCTTTTCGTTTTGGAGTGTTTTTGTAGTACTGATGTAAGGCAGTCTCCTCCACACAATAAACACCACTGCAGTAAGTACTGGGACTGGGGGCAGCCTCTTTGGTGGCACTCAGCTCAACTGTTTGGTGGCACTCTGCCTTCATGAAAAATGCTCCAACAAACCTGTTGGAGGAGTTCAGAATGCTGGAAGGGACCATCCTGAAAAGGTGTGTTCTATACAAAAAAACCCAGGCATAGCATATCAAACGCCCCAGTTGCAAGACGGTCCATTCTGAGGCAAAAAAATAGCACATGGCTCTGGCCTTGTGTTCCATTTTTATGACAAATTTGCAACCCCTTCCCTACTTTTCATTGATATTTGTAAATAATTTGTGGCCATCTCAGCCCTGTTATCTCAACTGAAACTGTTGAATAAAAATGCTTCTGAAAATATTTTTCAAAATTGGAACACTCGTAATAGTTATAATTTTCATGTTATAGGCTATGTTTTTCAGCCTAGAACAGGCAGCTGGCAAGAGCAAATCTTTCATGTGTGAAAGGGCAAATCTCCCACACTCCATCTCTATCAGTGACTGACTCTGGCTGCTAGTTGGGCAGCACCACCAGAGCCAGGACAAGGTATTAGAGTGTCTGTCCCAACTGAGTCCTGCTGAAGACTGTTACAGAGTGATAGAGTCCAACTCATTTCTCCTCATCCTTTTAGGGTGGGTGAAGAAATGGGTGCAGGTACAAGGGTACAAGAGGGCCTGTGAGAGAAGAGATGTTTATTTCACTGGCCTCAACTCTAAAAACCACAGCGAGACTTTTTGCAATGCTCAGAGACACAGCTCAGAAAGGACACAGCAGGCAAGAGTCCTTTGGATTACATGTGGAAGTGCTGACATGCTTTCAAAGGACGCTACATACATGTGCAATCTAGGCCATTGATAAGAACAGCAATTCTATATTCTGAAAATGACAACAGCTCCCTTTCAGGACTTTATTAAAACTTCTAGGTAAATAACTGTTTCTCCTTATAAAAGTTTCTGGAATATTAGCTGATGTACAATGAGAGACATAGTTTACTTCAATTTGAACTGGAGCCATAGCATACACTTACTAGGAAATTATCCTCTTGTTGAATGTGTACAAACTCAGCATACTCTGTGCAAATTCTTTATTGAAACAACGATCAATGTACAAGCTACATCACATTTCATTTTGCCACTTCAGCATGAACTGGTCTCTGTGGTTTACAGCCGTGAGCTATAAAATCATAACAGTTATTTAAATCAAAATACAGTAACTGCTTCTCAAAAGAACACATTCATATTTGTCTTACATTTCTTGTAAAATCAAAAAGGATTTCATAATAAATGAAATATAACTTAAGATACTTTAGTGCAAGCATTTCCTTTGCATCTAAGAAGCTTTCAGTTGTCTCACTAAATATGGCATACTTAAGAGGCCAACTCTTAAAATAGCATGCTGCCAAGATATCCCATGAGAACTTTTAAAATTCAACACTGTTAACACTTCTAGAATTAGTTAATCTGACTGAACTGAGAGTCAGAAAGCCCTGGTTATATGTTACAGTACTTTTGTCAAAAGGTAACTGCAAATCAAGGAACTGACATAGTATATACATTAGAATAAAACAGGCACTGATTTAAAAAAAATCAACATCTGCCCGTATATGCCATTTTGCAAGCCTTATGATTATACAGAAATTTTTAAGCACAGGAGCAAACTTCCGTGCCTTACCGAGTACCAATAAACCTGCATAAGAATGCTGATCTATGGGTTCTTTTAATTTTTTTTATATGACAGACTCAAAAATGACTGGAGGGTTGGTTTCATCACAAACATGCTCAAATCAGAGAACAAAAAAAGGATCAGCAGTAAACAAATGCTGCTCAAAAAGAAAACGTTGAGCAAGTAGATAGTGAAAGCTGTGTATAAGTGGTCTGATTAATATGGTCTTACATTTACTGAAAAAAGAATTTTAGGTGTAAAATTCAAATCCAACACTGATTTCTTCTGCGGCAGAAATCTAGTCATCTTTCAAGAAGTTTTGGCAAAAATGTTTGAAAATGGTGTAAATATATTGTGCAAATCTCTTTTCCTTATGAGGCCTGGCTTGGTGTTCCTTTGCTTTTAGAACACAATTTCAGTCGGACTGGATTTTCTAGATTCTGAGTGTTTTAAGAACCATTAGTGTTTGGTGGTACAATAAATAGAACAATGTAACAAAAGGTGTGCATAGTCCAATGACAGGAACAGATTAATGTTCCTGAAGTGCTTAAGGTGCATGAAAGACACAACAATGCAAACATTAATGTTTTCTTAGAGCCATTATTAATTTTATATTTGCTAATTGTGTTCCCAGACCATAAAGTAGCCATTTGCTATGAAATACTGCAAGACACAATTGTTTACTTTATAATAGCACAGCCAGAAAGTTTGGAACAGGACAGACAGGTTTGGGTTTTGCTTCCCATCTGTCTTCCACAAAGGAAGTTCCTGAAAGTGTATAAAAAGCTTTAGGCTTAGAGGTGTCAAATAATGGATGTATAACAATACTGAGCAGCATACATAAAACCACAAAAAAATACATAAACCAGAACAATTGGTACAATCTGTATTTTCTTCAGCTACATTGCTGTTCAGTTTTTATTCCGATAATAACACAAAGCTAAATGTCCGAAGAGTTTATAGCAGACTGGTTGGAGCAGTCCTACCTGTGAACTCTTAGCTCTGAGTGAYTCCAGCTCTAGAAAATTCAGGGTTCCCTTTGACCTTGCAACAGCAGGAATCCAGCACTACAGTTATTGCATGTATCTAATCCAAGAACCTGTTTATACGTGGTTTGCAATGTGCGTTTGTGTGTAATCCAAATACGTGCCCTTTGTGGGCAACCTTTGGAAAAAGACATCATCTGCATCTTCAAGGAAGTTTACACAGCCATACTGAAGAAATCCAAGGGGATTGTTTGCTCTCAAATGTTTCTCAATAAATAAATAATAAAGAGGCTGGAGGACAGCCTGAGGGAAGCAGTCAGGATCAGAACTGCCTGGTACCAAACACCATAGAAATACACGAAGGGGTCTGATCTCTATTGCAAAAACTCCATAGTCAAAAAACAATTAAAATTAAAATACTGTAGTTTAATAAATATTTTCATAACTTTTTTTTTAACTCTAAAGTGTAACTTAAAAGCTATTTTTATGCTTTCAAAGAAGAACATCCTTGCTCATCTGTGTAATCTTAGTTGGGCACCAGGAAGGTAACTTTAGAATGCATGAGCATTGTTTGTAAATGCTGGATGGGCAGAAAAATCAACATGCCTCTTCTCAGGAGGTTAAGGTGAACTAGAGTGAATTAGAATTTAGTGCAAGTTTCTGCTTTTGTTTCTGCCCTTGTCCTTTTTCATATCAGAAGCAAATCAAGTAACTTGAAAAACTGATATGAACGCTAAACAGAAACATACTTTGGACTCAGACAAGAAGTTAACAGTTTGCATCAGTACTATTGTCAATTGCACTGGTGAGAAGTGAGGTTCTTAATGGTGTTCCCTTAATCTACCTGCTGTTCTACATTTATATTGCTTCGCTGGAACTAAAATATTTCCAGTCACATTCCTAAAGGGACTTTGCTCTTGCATGTTTCCTTCTGGGCATGTGCAAATGCATTTTGTATAGAAGCCTGCCACTGTGGAGAGCACAAAAAAATGTGAGATAACTGAATGCTGCCATTTTTCACAAGTTGGTTGTAAAATCTGGAGTCCACTATTAAACATGTAATTTTTTTTAATAACCACAGAAAGGTAAATATGGAACCTTCTCTGCATCACCTATGTAAGTCATGGGGTATTCCTGTACTACACTGCTAGTGAGACTCTGCACTTTAACATGAGGAAATTGACATAAGACCTCAGTTCATTATCAAAGGTTCTTTTAGATACTTGCAGTAATGATTTTGTCTGGTTTTGATTACCCGTGCAGTTAATATAACTGATTGCCTCCAACAGACACCTTATGGAGATGTGGTTGCTTCATTAAAATGTCCAGAGAACCATCCATGCATCATCTCCCCATAGACCTAAGAGACTTTTTTCCTGCAATATACTTGATACTGGATTTATTTTAAGTATCTATACTTACACTACAACGCTTCTTAAAAACTATAAGGTGATAGTTTTTTCATTAGTTCCAAACTAAATGTGTCAGGTAATTAAGTAATATGCTATCAACCCTACACAAACTCCTTGTAAGTGCTTTCTTTCCAGACTCGCTGCAGAGAAGGTCCTTTTTATTGTCTGTCTGCAATAGAAATTATCACTTCCCTTCCACTCCTGGCATTTCCTGGCATAAATGTTGATCCTTTTTAATGCCACAATCACTGTGATCATTAAAGCTTTACTGGGGTAGAGTCACGTGTACTCAAGCAGTGAACATCCTACATGTAGGAGGTTCTTAAAATACCAATGCAATTATATCACAGTAAACAGTTTGAATGACTGTCATTGTAATTTCATAGGACACTTGATTATGTATTTTTTTTGTTTGTTCGGATACAACACTCTCAAACTGATACTTATATATGAATTTAGGCTTGATCTTCAGAATATGAATTTGCTCAAAATTAAGAATCCCAACAAAAGTGTATTTTGCCATTTCAGCCTTGTCAACAACTGATTACTGGCATTTGCAGGACTGTTATGGAACCTGCATATCTTCGGGTAAGGTAGTACATTCTTACTCCTTCCAAATTACTTGAAAACAAGACATCTTGCATATTTGCAGCCATTTGCCATATAAACTTCTGGCAATGTAGAAAATGGTCAAATGTATGCAAAAAACCCCTGCGGAGCTGTTGGACTGCAACTTTCTGTAAGATGTTTATGGGCTTTGCCATCTGTAATACACACCTCAAATTTGTTTCTCCATGTGAARCAAACAATTGTTGGCATTTTCATTCCATGAAAAAGGGAGAACTATTTCCCATGTGGCTAAGCAGTGTGGTCTCAAATGAAACGGAAACATTTTAACTTTCTTTAATAGCCCTCTGAATCACAATGCAGCTGAGCAAACAGGCTTTGTAAATGGGATCTATTAGGATTTTATTTGGCTACTGGAGTGCTGCCTCTTAGGCCATATTTCAAATTCATAAATTAATATTTGCAAAAATGCAATAGATGGAAATAAAGAGAGTGAAGGAGGAAAATGGAAACCAGTTTTATGTTTAGTAAGTTCAAGTGTCCTACATCAAAGACTACCAGTGACTTCCAGGAGGCCACTTACAGGTGACTCCAACCTAGAAAATACTGAGGTAAATGTTTCTTGGAAATACTCCTAATTAAAAAGAGCAATTAATAGTAATGTAATAGCAATTACTCTGCCATACATCATGGTAAACTAAACTCAAACTGAGAAGAAAGTGCCAAATAATCCACTGACATGCTTTTGCTATGATAGTCTCCAGGTAAGGCTTAGCGGCAAGTACAATATGTATTTTTAAAAGAGCTCCACCTGATTTTCCTGCTATGCATAGATTCAGGAGTAACTATCATACATGGCTTTCATATATAACACATGTATTTTTGTCATTTGCCAATGCTGTGTCATCAGAACTGAGTTCAGCAGAAGGCTCAGGAGGGGGCTCTGCAGGAAGTGCTGGTGTTTGAGGAGTGTCTTCTTCCTTGGTGTCCAACTGCATGCTTTCCTGTGACTGACCATCCATGCAGTCCTTTTTGGACAATGGGTGAACTGACACTTTTATTGCAATCTGTTGAGGTGGCTCATGCAGTGACGATGCATCTGAGTCAGCTGTGGGAGATTCACTGCGCGTCAAAGCATTTGGGATCATATAAAGCTCATCTGTTTCAGTGGTTTCCTGGCCTTCTGCCGTCTGCYGTACAAAATTCTGTCCTTGCTCCTCCAGACCGACAACCTCCATAATTTCTTCCATTATAGTCCTGCAGTTCATGATGAGAGGTGGCAAAGGTACGCTCCGAGCAAGCTCTTCAATATAGCGAGCAAATTCCATGGTCTTGAACTGGGTTACTTTGGCAAGTTCGAGCGTTTTGGCTGATGTGATAATTGGGATACGCTTTGCAATCTCAAAGGCTTTCTGAAGTTTCTCTGCCCCTTCTGTTCTGAAGAACTCATTGATTGCTTTCTCGGTTTTCTTCAGATGACTGCTCATCATACACAACCGAGTAATGTTCAGTATCATAACGATGGTAAAAGCTACAAGGCAGACAATCATGTAATAGATTCCCATATCTCCAGAGGTAAAAACAACCCTCAGCGTCACAGTATTGTTAACACTGCCATAGATATTAGATGCGACACACGTGTATTTACCTCTGTCTTCAAATGACACGCGGGTAATGTTTAGTAGGCCATTGTCAAGAAACCACCATTTTCCTGTTGGAGAGGAAACGGAATAACTTAGAAATATTTTGTTCACATGATCAGCATAGTCATATACACCAGCTTTGTCAAACAGGTTTTGGAAGAAGGAAATAATGTTCACAAGAAGACAGAGGATTTACCATCATAAAGGCCTGAGATCCTAGCTGTGTTGCTATCAAATCCTTGACACCAGCTCTGGATAGTCAGAGCATGCCCTAAAAGGGTCTAATAGAAAAAGGCTAATATGCATGACATCTATCCCAGTCTTGTGGTCAGTTAAGTTACAAAGATAGGACTACTTACCCCAGAGAGCCTCCCAAACACAGGTCACACTTCCTCAAAGAACATGATCAACGCAATTGTGAGGCAGAAAAACCTACTAAACCCTCCTTATTTTGTTCCCTGACAATGTGTTTGCTTACAATTGGGTTATTTTTGGTGTTTGGTTACATATCTCATATAATTCTGTTAATGTAAACTTTAAAACCCCTAACATTTCAGATGTCATATATCACACTGCCTGCCCTCTGAGGTGTTGAGAATCTGATATGGAAGTATGGTTTTAAAGAAAGGGAAGCAAGATAGGAGGATTAAGATAGATGGGAAGGAGAAGAGCCATGACAGGGAACATCTTGTTTGTCAGTATGAACTTCTACACACCACGACAGAACTTCTTTTACCTTTAAAAGTAATTTCTATCAGTGTAATATAATTGATAACTTTGTCCGCTGCATGGATATGTACATTTCATGTACATGGACACTTCATATTCCTTGAACCTGACACAGTGGAACAGTTTAGATATGCATTAGAAAATGCATTTGAAACAACACGTTAAAATCCATCACTCCTGTCACTGCTAAAGTGATTCAAGATTCAGCTAGTTACTGTATTGGCCATTATATATTGGTAATCAATTAAGATTTTTAGTTCCTCAAGTCAACTTTATTTTTATTCAAATGTCACTATACTATTTAAGAGCTGAGGATGTGTATTTTTTCTTTATTTGGTGTGCTATGACTTCTTAAATTGCAACTTTGCTACAAAAAGCATAAGTCAACTCCAACAGGAAAGCCTGGTGTCAATTCTTTCCTTCGTGTAAACCCACTCCTGGAAGTGTTCACATGGTGGAGAACAACCAGAAAGTGGAGTGCCTCTGTGCCTTCCAAACACTTCATACAGGGAGATGCCATACAGAAGACTTCCTTTTGAAACAATGACAAAGGCTGATACAAGCCAACAAGATCATCTAGTACATACTGCTGCTCAGAGGAAGACTCAACTGTTTTTAATCTCTGAACACAATCCCAAGCCATTCCTGACAGATGTCTGCTGAATGCATGAATGGAATTTCAATAACCTTCCACAGAAAGGAACTTCAGGTGTTCACCTGTCTTTACCATCAGAAAGTTTTTTTCCTTAAACCTAACCTATCCAGCTGCTGTTGAAGTCTATCAAGGCAGCTGAACAAAGACACAGAACCTGTGATCAGAGAACTAAACCAGTGCAAAATCCCTGTGCAATCATGTAAATCGTAAGGCAGGATTACAGTCCAGCCACAGGTTGGTGTATACCTCGCTTCTACGTTTATTTTATCCTTTTCATGGACACTTTTTCGTTGTTAAAAAGATTGTTCCATTTTTTTTTATTTCTTTCAAGGAAGAAACTGTGGGCATTTCTGAAACTCATTAGTCAAAACCCTCTTTAATTCAGAATAGTTATGGGCTTTTACCATGTTCAAAGTTTTTCTAATTAAACATGGTTTAYCCAAATTGGTTTTTTTTTTTACATTATCTCCAGTAGAAGCCTATGTAGAAAGTATTCCCACAAGATCCCTGCCTCAGTTCATGTGTACAGACAGCTCTTAATTAAATTTTTTTGTCCTCCTACTTAGAAGTTTTAACTTAACTGAAACACTATTTTTTTACTCTAGCATAATTCTTGAAAACAGCTGAATCACTTTGCCTGAAATTAAAAAATGTAGAATAAATAAAAAGCTCAGTCTAAATCAGACCTTCACGTAAAAAAAAAAAAAATCACCCCAATCTGCTAAAGTTAGGCAAATTCAGAGAAAAACTCCTTTACAGAGGAAACGTTAGCATCTGTAACAGGTGACACTTCTTCCTTCACCTCTAGAATAACAAAACATACAGAATATTGGCTGCTCAGCATTTCTTTGAATTGCAATACTGGTCCTTTTGGCAAAGTAGGTTTCTATTAATTATGAAATAACAAGACACCTTATGATGTACCCTGGCTCCAGCTGTTATAAATGACATAATGGCATTGAACTGTGGCAATGACTGAGTCTGTGCCAGTGGATCCTGACAGACATCTTAAGCCACATAAGGAAACAATGATTAGATAAGGTATCATTACTGAAGTTTGATAACAATTCAATGCCATACTTAACATCATAGAGAAAGGTCTCATACTAGGAAACATTTCTTACAGAAAGACAGTTTCTTAAAGGAGGTAYTGCACTGTTCAAATTCTAAGTTAAAGCGATGTCATAATACTAAATCTGCAATTTTTACTCTTTTGGTCAAAGTTTTTGCTCATCTACCTAAATGTTTGTTTAGCTACCTCTCTCAGCTGACTACACAAAGACCTAAATTTAGATGCCTAACTAAATGGGAAATTTTCTGTTAGGGAACCTTAGCAAAACACTACAGCACAGTAATCACCGTATATTGCCACAAATCACATTTGAAAGTCTGCTTAGGAGCTCAAGTAATTCCTTTTTCTAGCTTTACTCAGAAAATGATAACATGCTGTAATGTAAAATATAACCAGTTATGCAGTAAGCTCTTACAGATACACTCTGGTGTTTCACATCAAGCTGGGTGAATTGTTACTCCCATCATAGCAGAGTTCTCTGTCAGGTCAGCTATTAGTTAGGCATGCTATCTTACAACTAAGAGTTTATTTCATCATGCTGTGAACAAAGCAGTCACTATGGAAGGATTACATGAGAAAAACACCTTTCATATACCCACACTCTTCTCAAACACTCCCTAGAAGTGTAACTAGGATTATCACCCAAACCTTCCATTTAAGGAAAATAAGCTCTTGTGTAATTAAGGTCCTGGAAAACGCCACTGAAGAGTCTTAACTAAAGCCAGGAAGGCTCAGACTTGGCCTGTCCTTCTGACTGCTGCCCTATATAGATTTTTCACTTGGTTGTTCGGGGCATCTCCTGTTTCTCACACTACCATGGCACTAGGCATAAAGACAGCAGGCATATCAGGGAGTTGGTGTGCTGAGTTCACGCCAACAAATTATTCTCATATGTCATGAGAATCCTCCTTTGAACTGGGAAACAGCTTTTTAATCTTCTTTTGGTGCCAGAGAAGAACAAAGGAGGACAGAATGAGAACCAGGAAGAAACCCGAAGTCTTCCAATGAAAAGAAGCCTTCTGTTAATTGCTTCAGCTTCTTGCTATGTGTTGCTAAAAATAACACATAAAAAGTTACTGTTTTCTTCCAAGGTGCGCATAAAAAATTTATTATTGCCACCAGGCTTTCATTTATTTTCACACAGGAAAATACCACAGCCAGGCCATTAAATTCAGGTTATTTGTCAACTTGCTGAAATCAGAAGTGTCTCTGGACAGGTTACATAAGTGATATTACTAAGGTCTTACCTTTATTCTCCTCCTCTTGGAGCAGGCGGCCATTGGAATTGTACCATCTGTAACGTGGACTAGGACTCCCTTGGACATTGCAGTCGATCAAGGCACTACTGCCCTCCTTGACTATAATATGGTCGATGCGGGAGATCACCACAGGCACGGCCCCTGTGCTTGTGTCAGTGCGGTTGAAAGTGCTGTTACTCACATCCTCAGCAGTTGTCAAAGCTGCTAATAAGATGACAAGGCGTGTGGTAGGCAGAAAGTACAAAAAGTGGTGGCTGTTCAGTATGTCCATTTTCCTTCAGTGGTATACACGACTGGCTGGGAACTGGTTCTATTGAATGCAGGTCCTTGAGGTGAGCAGGTCACAGGAGAGTTCTACTTTGATCTGTGCAATTTTATGTTTAAAATATCCTATAAAATAAATAAATAAGTACAATGAGACGGCATATATAAACAATCCATTAGATGCGCTCTTTTAAAATAGTGACACATCCATTAATGCATTTCACAATCATCGGCTCAGTGTCTTGTCTAAATGCTAATGTTATCACAGTCCTTATTCTTACTGGAAAAAGATGCATACATTTTCCTGACAATAGTGTTGTTCAGAGTGGCAGGCGTAGGAGAAGGCTTTTATCACCTAGACATTTAGCAGCAATTTAGCTACAGCAGCAGCTACAGTTTGCCAAAAGTTCAACAGTTCAACAGATTTTTCCTTTTTTTTTTTTTTTTTAAATATTTGCAAAATCAACAGGAAAAACAAAGGTACAGCACGGTAAAAGCTGTCACTRCTAGTTTGGTGTTGGAACTCTGTCACGTGCATGGCCTTAGCTGAATTGTGAAACATGGTGTAAGAAAAAACTGCTCCAGGAAAGGTTTCTGGAGCTAGTATTGGAATCCTTGATATACACAATTTTTCCCAAACACAACAGCACATACAGCAAAACATTCCAGACCACTCACTTTCCTTAAGCTACTGCTGTCTGAGATAAAACATAGCATGGAAGAATATTCAAAAGAGGGTATTTCATACTTGATAAAGTAATTTCAGTGTTACTTTTRGAGCAGATTTGTAAAGAAGAATACTTGCTAGTGACATAATTGTGAGTGAAGTTCCTTTGAGATACAAATGAAGTTAGGACTTTTCCATTCCTTATGTGGCACTAAACATTTTGCCTGTGTACTTTTTGCATGCTCTCACTACAGTATTTTCCCTCAACTAATCATTGACAATGAGGTCTTTCTAAAGCAGTGATTTCAGTTTCTGGACAGAGGCAGGGGGGGTTACAAATGTGCTCTCTATTGGCCTCATTATCCTCCCAGTGAACACAATTGGCATTCAGTACTGACTGAGGGCACAATGTTGGCCTCAAAATGAGCACCTTGGAAAATTTCACTCAAGAGTCTAAAGGCCACAAATCATGTTAAAATCACATCAGATTATCCAGCTACACTAGTTTTACTCACATGTTTCTAAGGTAAATAATTGAAACTTAGTGAAATTTGTCGATTAGAGGAATCTACCTGGAATCCAAATATAGGAAACTATCTAATGAACTTTCCCCAAATGAACATTTCCATTTCAAAACTGTTCATATTTTCTTAAAGATGCATTTGACCCCTGGTAACTCATCTGCCTTAGCATAGAAAATGACTGCTGACAAGATCAGTTCCCTAGATCAGTTCCATATATAAAGGAAACACTAAAATAAAAAGTAACAATCAAAAAATCCCTTCCCTTCTTTTCTTCTGTATTCAAAAAGGAAAGAAAGCAACATTACTGTCTTTCACTGGTAATATTTGACTTAGGTTGTATTCTTATCCATCTCCTCTTCTCTGTAAAGCAATGAACTTGCTTTCATATAAATAGATACAACTGTTATTAAAAGAGCAAAATAGTTCTTCTATTTTACAGGATGAATCATTACCAGAAATGAAAAACTATGTTTTTTTAGATAAACTGCATGCATGGTACAGAGGCCTGTCCCAGCTCAAACCCTGCCCTTGTTTTTTCTCTGCTTTTATAATTATTGAATGTCAAAGTATTTCTCTTGAAGAGACAGAATAATTTCTAACTTTAAATTAATATGCAAATCTCATTTGTCATACAAAGCTATATAAACAATGACTTCAGAAATCCATTTCCAATTATGCAAAGCATATAGAGTCTGTGCTTTGAAGATTGTATAGGTACACTCTGTCTGAGTCAGCAGTTTGGAAAAAAACCTTCAGTTCTGCCTATTCACTTCAGTAACTATTTACATCTCATTTCTACTATTCCATTAACCTTGGAGATGGACATTCTTCATGATTACACATATTCACTCTATAAAATGTTTCTGTACAGTGTCACAGATCTGCATTGCACCATGCAGAAATGCCCAAATCACACTTCCTGGCAAGGGAGCAGGAACAGAGACTGGCTGGATTAAGACAATGGGAAGGGCAAAAGAGCAACATAAACTGATTATTAATTAGCAACACAAAGTTGCTAATTATGGTCTCTGGCTTCTTATTACTGTATTCGAGCCTATCATATATATTTTACAGCAGAATCAYCACCAGCAATAAAAAAAAAGGTGTTTAACGTGGAGAGCAATTTGCATTCCAGAAGGAAATGAAATAGCTTCTCCCCAACAGGTGAACAGAAAACCTGTAAGGAAGGGTCCACAGCATATTGGGAAGCTCAAGGCAGCTGATGGCCCACTGATTACTACAGCACAGGGATGCCGTGGGTGGATGTTTGGAAAGTGTGTGATAGCAGTAAGGCCATCACTGTAAGGCAGTAAGTGCCTATTCTGTATGTTTACCTGTTTTGAAGGCAGAGCATATGAAAGCAAAAACTTTGTGTAGTGATAGTAAATGTGACTGGTCCATAATATGGCTGAAGGATTGATTACTTGTCTGAACCTAACAGTGACTCCCTCATTCTGGCACAGAATTGAACTATAAATAGCTGCAGTAAATTTTAAGAAATAGAGACAAATAATTTATGTTTACTGTGTAAGATTCTTACCTACTCCTCTTACTCCTGGGAATGTACTCTCTCATGTATGTTCCTGGAATGTAGAATACAAAGAAAATGCTAAATACCTCTGTAGACACATTTCTATTTGAAACAAATATAGTTTGATGGCTAATAGGAGGAATAATCAGGTAGTAGGTTTAAAGCAGAATGTTTGCAAACGGAGGCTGCTGCTTTCATGTGACATCTTGGGAAGTGCCTGAGTATGTTTGAGGAGATAGGGAGAGATCTCTCTGAAGAATGGTGTTTTAAGATGGAAGTTTAGACAAACGTTCCCAGGGCAACTAGGAAGTGATAGGCAATCTTTTACTTGGTGTGCATCCTCTCCGCTGTTATTGTGGAACAAGAAGAGATGGAAAAAACCAAAGAAGGTTTCCTTAGCCCCACCTGACACAGGAAAGTTACAGTGACCATGCAGGGACCGGAAYGTCAATGACCCTCTGCTAACCTGCTGGGCATGACCAAAAATGCTAGAGTCAGGTTATGAAAGCAGGAAGAAGCAGAGAGAGAACTGAAAGGGTAGAAAATGTGCTCACACTAGATGCTGGTGCAAAGGAAGATATGCTGAGAGTTCCTGTACTCCTGCTTTGCCATAGGCACAACAGCAGGATATCAGGGAACACAAATCTGGGAGCCAGCTGCTTTGTTAAACATAAGTGATGTAACAAGTTATGGTTTAATCACAGAACTAAATGGGGAGAAGACTGAGACCAAAACAGGACTGCTAGTGATGTCTGCCCATGTCTGGCAGCAAGAGAATCCAGAATGTTGGAGAGGTGCGTACTGTCACCCAGGATCCTGGCCACGAGAGGCAGCAATTAGCTGTGACCCATGATAAGACCCTGATGAAGGCAGTCAAAACTGTAACCTTTTAATCTGACCTAAGTCAGAGAAAGCTGGATTGACCAGACTAAAGCAAAGATTCCTGTAATAACTCCTTGAGACTAACACAGTACTCTAAGGAAGGAGGACATCTGCAATCCTGAGAATTGCTCTGTAGGAACAGATTGAGTCTCTTGGAGTATTTTTGCCATGAAAGGGTCACTATAAACAAAAAGTTAATTTCTGGTCATAGAAAGAATGTAATCCCCAAAGCACATGAGCTACCTGTAAAAGACTTATGAAAACTAAAACACTATGTAATATAATTAATGTGGTTACATATACTTTTTTCTTTTTTTTTTTTTTTTTTAATTTGTGGTGCATGAAATGGAAAAAGAACACCTCTGGCTATTCTGAGCTATCTTTTCCACCCAAAGTTGTGGGACAGGGCTTACCTCCCAAGACGGAATGAGAGGAATCCCCAAACTCTCCTCCAGCACCCAGAACACATATATAGGTAACTTTCCTGCTGTATTGTATCTGGAGCAACATTTACCACTCAGTGATAGTTACCAGTGGTCCATACATTAAATAGTTCTGGTTTTTAATTCCCCAACCCAAATGGTAGAAGTTGTAAATATTAAAGTAACAGATTTACTGCCTGTGAGATTAACTTCCAAGGAAAATTGCACAAGACTTGAGCCACATGACAGCACAGAACAAGCTTTTCTTCTAAGTGACATGACAGCCAGCTCTAGCATGCTTTCTATGCATTTTCTATCCAGACAAGTCCCCTGGAATGTGCTTCAGAAAAAGCAGAGCTGGAGCATGATAGTTTTACTTCTAATTAATGTGAAACAGGGACAAAAACTGAGGTTACAACTTCTCTTCCAAAATCAAGCATCAGTCTAAAGAGAAGACATAGCTAGGACTGATTAGGAACATTAATCAGAGACATGTTCTGACCGACCATTTATTTTTTCATGTCATAGATGTGTTTGCTTCCCATATTACTTTAGCCACCAAAGAAGATGACTGTGGGTGAGGGGTCATGGTTGCAAGTCCTGCATTTGTGTGGAACAACATGATGACAGAGCACAAAAGAACAGAAAAGGAGGGCAATGATGCATACCGTTTCCTGGCTCACTCACTTCTGTAAGACTGGCTTGTTCTTGTTCTTGGAATAATGTGTAATCCTATTAACTGTGAGGTTATTCAATTCAGAAGTGAAGCACAAGAAGCCAGCTTATTGTATAATGCATAAATTGTGCTCCTATAGCTTTAATATCCCAATGCTATCTTCCTTGGCTTGTAAGTGACGAACAAAATGAAATTATATTCATTCTAGTTCTTACTTGTCTAAAATAAATACAAAGGCTGATGCTAAAAAACAAAATTAAGGCTACTTTTTTATTACTCAAAAACTACTTTCCTAGTTTCCACGGGCAATGTTTTTAAAGAGTGGGCAAAAGTAAAAGTTAACAGGTTTTAGTGGAACAGGAATGCAAATGGAGGAACTTCTGCCACACAGAAGGTGAGAAGCTCACTGCCACATAGGCTTATGAGTGAGAACCATCTACCAAAAAGCTCAAGTTATTAGACTCCAGACATGCAGATGGAAAGAAATGTCACTCAGTTAAAACCAGCAGAAACTTTCTGACTTATTTTTCTACTCATTTGCCAGTTGATAAAATATTAACACTTGATTCCAAAACAGCTGCTCCGTTCATTCTCTTGGAGGGGGACGGATTTCAGTCCTTTGTAACTTCATGACTTTCTGTTTCCCTGGCTATGTTGAATAGGTAGCCTGCTGGTGATGTTTGTAAGATGAAGAGCTTCTTTCTGCACATCTAGACTGAGGCTTCCCAACTGGGCAGCAGCTCCCAGCTATATGCTTATTTAGTCTCTTCAGCTGCTTTCAGCTGCCTGGGAACTTTAGGAAACTTCTCAACAGGGCTGGCCATGTGTACTCAGCCACCTGGTGTCACACTCCCCGCCTTCAGCCACCTGATGGGAGAGAATAGAGAAGACAGACACGGGCTCCTCTCGGAGATGTGCTGTGAAAGGACATGACACAAGGGACACAAGCTGCGACAACAAGAATTATTATTATTTATGCAAAAAACTTTAAGCAGGTCAGTCAAGCCCTAGGTTGCCCAGATGGGCTATGGAATCCCCATCCTTTGAGAAGTTCAAAACTTGACCAAGCACATATACACTGGCCCTGCTTTGAGCAGGCTGTTGGATTAGATGGACTCCAGAGCTTCCCCCAACCTAAAGAAACTCTAATAGCCCAGAAACACAATACAATAATTGCCTTGGAGAAGTCAATGTGGAAAAATATGGCTGATCTTAAAAATTGCTATTAGGGATGCTGGGAAATTGTCTTCATGATCCCCTTCATAATTTTTTGAGTAGCAGCATTTCAGAATGATAAGACAGGCTGAGAGTGTTGAGTATAGCCTGAAAAAAAAATGTTTGGCCTTCTCCATTGTACTTACATAATAAGTAAGTAGAATGGTACATCCTCTTTACTATATAGGGAAGACCTATTTCCAGCCAAGGTAATATTTCATAACTAATGAAATATCACTTATTTGGAGTGTCTGCAATAGTGAATGATGGGGTTTTTCCCCACTTGTATAGTCAGATTCTAAAGTTCATGGGTTATTATCTACTTATATATTTGGCTTCTTGAAGCTAGAGAATTGTCAGTTTTGGCAAATCTAATCTTGAAATAGAATAAAGCAGAAGTAAGTCAGACTCAGAGAGAGACTGAGATGACCTTTCCAGGCTACTGATTTCAGAAGGAAGATGAGTAAGAAGAGACATTATTAAAAATATACGCAATATTGAATGGTGTAAAGAAGACAGCTGAGACATATGTATTTACTGCTTCACATAATACTAAAATGAGACGAATTTCAGTGAAACTGAAGTGGAAGATAGGGGTGGGAGAAAAGAAAAAAGTTTTTTTATAACAGTGACTACACTGCAATTTCAGAGAATCACAGAATGGTTTGGATTGGAAGGGACCTTAAAGATCATCAAGTTCCAGCCCCTCTGCATGGGCACCTTCCACTAGACCAGGTCACTCACAGGCTCAGCCAACCTGTCCCTGAACACTTCCAGGGATTAGGCAGCCACAACTTCTCTGAGCAACCCGTTCCAGTGTCTGACCACCCTCACAGTAGATAATTTCTTCCTAATATCTAATTCAAATCTACCTTCTGTCAGTTTGAAGCCTTGTCTTCCCCTTGTCCTATCACTATATGACCTTGTAAAAAGTCCTTCTCCAGCTCTCCTGCAGGTCCCTTTTAGGTACTGGAATGCTCTTTAAGGTCTTCCCAGAGCCTTCTCTCCTCCAGGCTGACCAACCCCWACTCTCTCAGCCTGACAGGCGAGAGCCTCCACAGGTGAGGTGCTCCAGCCCTCTGAGCATCTTCGCTGCCCTCCTCTGGACTTGTTTCATCCCATCCACATCTTTCTTCTGCTGAGAACCTCAGACCTGCACGCAGCACTCCAGGTGRGGTCTCAACGAGGGTAGAGGGGGAGAATCATCTCCCTCAAGGCGATTGTCTCAATTTCTTGACACAGGATAAAATAAGGGCTAGGAATCTATGAAGATTCAAGAGAGACTGTATGTAATTTACAAGTACAGATTCACAGATTATAACATCTTATGATGAATGTGGGGACTTAACTTCTGTATGTTCATTGTCCTCTGAGTGTATGACCTTGGGCAGTGAACAGGGAGGGATGTCAGTATGGTAACCTGGAGCCCTTTTCTAGAACTCCTGTCTTAAAAAAATTATAACAAAGGAGCCTATAAATTAATTGTATGTTTTGCAGGCACTGGTAAGTTCTTACAGGCAAACATTTGTCAATTTGTTTTGTACAGTTACAAATGATAAATAGCAAAAGAAAGAAAATGGAAAAATCAAGAGCCGTAGCTTATTCTACCATTAATGGCAGAACCTGAGCAAAACTTATTATCAGTTTTTGTTTTCTAAAATTGTTTTGGTCTGAACAAACACAACACTGCAGGGGGCAATAAAATAAAGTTAAGGACCATAAAGAGACAGTTGTCTTAGTTTCAGGGTTCCACAGACTAGCAATACACTGCTGCTAGGGAGCACCAAGCAATAAGGTGATTACATATCTTATACGTGTAATTGAAAATTAATGCTATATCCAGACTTTTCATTTAGGGAAAGAAGCATATGCCATTCTATTCAGCAGTGGTACAATGAAAGAGTTTTCGTGTTGCCTTTATCAGTGTGTAAATGTTTTAGAACTTTTTACTGTAAATTTCTCCTCAGTTTTGTTCCTCTTTATCATATTTCCTGTCTCAATATTGCAAAACTAGCAAGCACATGGCATCCTAGAGCTTCACTTCAAATATGTGAACAGACCCATTGATTTAACCATGTCTTTGAATGGTCTGATGTGCACTCTCCTGGTGTCAATGAACACTCAGTAAATGTTAATCCATTAACCCAAAAAAAGAATGAATGAAGACTGTTGGCAGGTAATTATTGGAGAGGTTATTTAAAAGTATGTTTAGAATGCCAAACCTCTGGAAAGTTCCCTTTTGATGTCATGGCTCCTGTAATTACAGCATCTCTGCTGTATCAAATCAACTTTTTTTGAAATACACTGAAGCAACAAAAGCACTCAGGCAGCTTGGATGCTTAACTTCTCATTAAAAAGTTGTAGTTCCATTGTGCATTCTTATATGGACTGATAAATTTCAGTTTTCTTTCTATGTGTTATTTTAATAATAATGCAGCCAAAGCAAAGGTCTATATTAGTGGAGAAGCTTGCTGTTTTTAATCAAGGCAGGTAATGTGGTGAAAATGTCCTACTGAGTTGTAGGCTACCCAGTTCATAAAGCAAATTCAACACTATCGATAGTGGAGACTTTTCAAGGCCCAGCTTATGTTTCATTAGGTATACACACTTTGAAGAATTTTATCCTTAGAAATAAATACTTTGTTTATATAGGTATCTATATCTATATCTGTAGATATAGGTTATCTAGATTTACTCAGTGTTTGTATTTATTTGGAAGCTGTACAATTACCATTCAATACAGTTTTGTATACAAAGCCCTTATTCCAGAAACATTTTTATGGCTTTAAGAGTCTCTTGCTTAACTCCTTGCAAACTTTCAGCATAGCTGCTGGTTTGCTGTTGCAGTAAATGCGGATGGATCAATGCTTAAAAGTCCTCTTTGTGGAGAAAGGAGAAACAATGAAGACGCACAGAGAATCTCTCCCACACTTCCATGTACATCTGCACACTGTCTGGCCTCAAGTTCTACATATCTTGCATTTTCTTTACTCACCTCTTATCTTTTATTTATTCCGGCACTCTGTAAGAATTATTCTGCCAACAGTTTAAATAACCAAAGTCAGCAAATACAACACATCTCATATGCTCTTGGCAAGGCTTATGAGACTCTGCTAGGAACATAGCAATGCAGAATGTGGCCCAGTTTACTCCTTTCCACTTCCTCTTTCGAGCTGTGCTTGTCAAAGCTATCCATACTTCAAGCACATCTAGTGGTTTTCTTTTTCTAAAGGAAGAAGGAAAATTCCAGATGCAGGACATTTAAATAAGACACAAAATTAAAAATTAAGTTTTGCTTAAACAAAGATATGAAGGACTCTGCAGGCTAAACATTCTATTTAAACTCTAAATTTTGAAAAACTGAATGCTTTCAATACACTGACATAGTTTTTATTATGCTATTTTAATAAAAGGCTCCCATTTTAGTTGGAATATAAAAGAAAACAGGAGAATACAGATTTGCATATGGCTAATTCTTCTCTATCCCTATAGAACTGTAAGATGGATATAATTTTTACTGATTGGCTTTCACGTTTATTGGTTGCTGGGATACAGGGCAAAGAGGTGACACGTGGATGCCATGATTAAGACAGGATTAACCTTGTCAGAAGGGGAATTTAAAGGAATCTAACCATTCATGATGGATTGCATTTGAAAGTGATAGTTTCAGGTTAAAAGTGTCTGTGCCTCTTTCCTCCACAAGTAACAAAAGGGACAGCAGATGGATTCAAACAAGTTTGCCCCACACCACGCAACAGCTTAAGTCTTGCTTGTACACAAATGTGATCAATTCAGCCCTCTCCAAGCATGACTGTATATTGCCATGTGTATGCAACAATTTAGCCGAAGGCCCTCAACAGTTTACTAAAGAACTTCTATAATTTCAGGCTTRTGTACTGATTATGTCTACTTCACATTGAAAAATGTAACATTAAAGGTACATAACTTTCTCAGCATCCAGTACTGTCATTAGGACTGTGTACCACACAGTCACACACCKATGACTGGGGACCATGCACACAGCAGTGCAGCTGCAGGGCGATATATGTGCCCCGGCCCTGCATGACTTAAAAACATCAGCAGAAATCTTTTCTTGGAATAAAATTCTCAGTGTGGCAGACCCATGTCCATCAAATGTTAAATCTGGGCTAGGTAGGTTATTCTTAGTGCAATGCCTCCACATATAGTGGCCCTCTTCCAAAATAAGATATTTACACACATCTGTATAGAGGTTGTTATTTCTGATAAATGAATGCTACTCCTTGTAAGTACTTTGAAATAAGAGAATCCTCTACCAAAATTTCTTAGATAGCTAAATCAAAACCACTAAGATTGTTTAAATTTCTCCATCCTGTCACAAAGTTTTGTCTGCTCTTCACAGCCTTGCTGGCAGATGGAAGATATGACGTTCTAAAATGTTGCTATGCATGATTTTAATCAGAGTAACCGGAGAAAAGTAATAACCTCTCCATTGTCTTGGAAATTATGCTTCTAAGGTGGGTCTGTATGTGGGCAGAAAATACCAGAGTATTAATTGTCAGAACTAAATAACAAAATTAAGGATACAAAGAGACATTTGCAAAAGCACACAAGTCTGCATGAATGGATGGCAGCTCAGAATTGCAGGGATGAAAAATTCCAGGAAGTATCCAGGAGCTTGGTCTTACACCACAGTCTTCTGGTGACATATTAATATGATCCATGACATGTCAAAGTAGGATCATAGGCATTTCTGCCTGCAAAACCTTCTAGTAAAGGTGCAACTTGCTGACAGAGAAAGAAGACCCTGCTAGCAAAGCTTGGTACAGGTTGCTTTAGCTCCCAGCAAGCTCCCTCTCCCTGTTGTAAATTGCATCCATATCTCAGTGGTGCCTTATACTAGGCAAGAGGCCTAAACCATAAAAGAAATGCCAGTTCCATATTCCAAACTTTGTGAACAAGAGCTAAAATGAAGATTGGTTTTGTTCCATTTAAATCATTCTCCAAAACCCCTATCGTTATTTCACAAATGTGACCCTTGGTTGGGTTTGAATTGTGTTGCCCTGGTTAAAGCAACGAATGCACTTTAGCCACATTCTGTGCCAACTCCATCCTCCTCTTCCATATTCATGCAGGACCTGTCTAATTGCAGGGAGGCAAGGGGGACAGGGCAGGAAGGCAACTGGATTTGTATGATATAGATCACCTCAGAACTCACTACCACACTCCCATCATGTGTTAAGTGCTTTAAGAGTAACTGATTTTATCTCTAAACTTTCAGAACTTTCAGGAAATATGCATTGGACACAACATATTTTTTTTGTTTGTTGTGGATRTTCTGCTGTTTGCCTAGGCCTCTAAAAACTCCAAATCCTTGAGAAAATGGGGGTACAATGTGCACTCCAGTGTGTCAGCTGCACTCAGCATCAACTGATATTGATATACTGCAGTCTAAAAGAGAAGGATTTCTAATAAAAAAGGATTTCTACTACAGCAACCACAAGTATATCAATGGTGCTGTTGCTAACTGTACACGCTAAACCAGACAAAGGATTCCTGCCATGCAAAAAATCATCTCCACTGAAAAAAGATCTGCTGTATTTTGTCCAAGTGAAGTGAAGAGAGGAACTGTTCCACAATATAATGTCTCTAAAGAACTAAAATGCTACATTTTTTTCCTCCTTTAACTCCTTTGTGTTCTTCCCTTTGAACTAATATTACAGTCCTTCATACAAATCTGTACCAAATGAAGTCACATTTAGGATTTTGCCACACTTGGTACTTTTATTTCCCTAAGCAGGGTAATCAGGGTAGGTAGATTTGAGATGCTTCACTTTAACAAATGAAAGAAGGCTGTGAGGAAGTGTAGTCTCTTACAAGAGTCTCCAGACAAATGTACTAGAAAAGTGCCTGTTCAGTAGCACTCTCTGTTCTCTTAAGCTCCCTTGTCCGAAAGAGCTCGAATCGGCCCTATTAAGAAACAGGATTTGAAAGATTATTGCAAGACTACTCTGAAGTTTTAGATTCTAGTTCCCTCAGAGCACTTCTGAAATTGAGTTTTATCTTGTGAGGCTCTCCTGTGAAGTAAAAGGGTAATTAAAGAAAAATATCAGGAGGCATCCTTTATTTTAAACTGAAGGCAGTTTAACCTCTCTTAGAAGTCAGCTCCATCGAAGAGGTCTCTGCACTGAGGYGTCACCTCCCATTCCCCTTCCCAGGGCGGGACAGCAGCGAGCATCCTGCGCGCAGGAGCTGGAAGGCTCCAGTAAAGCCTTGGGCTCATTGGCTTTTTTTGCCTAACGAAACCCACTTTCCTTCAAGCCCCGGTGCTGATTTGAAATAATCTCCTGAACTTTCACGCTGAACACAGCATTACTGCGCTCCCCCTGCGCAGGGAGATACCGCGCTCCACGCCGGGCTGGCCGCGAGCGACAGCCGCCGCGGGAGAAGCGCCGTACCGGGCTGGCAGGTTGCAGTGCTCCTCGGTACGGCCACCGGACCCTGCTCCGGCCCTCCAGCCTCCCCCGGGGCCGCCGGCGGGACAGCGCGCCCGGGGCTCACCGCGGAGCTCCGCAGCCACCGCGGCACCGGGGCCGGCTCGTAGGTCGCCGGCAGCCGCGACAGGTGCCGGCGGCGCGAGCGGTGGAGGCGGCGGCGGCGGCGGCGGACAGCGGCTCCCCGGGAGCGCCGCCTGCCCGCCCGCCTGCCCGCCGGGGGAACCACGGCCCGCGCCCCCCGCGCCGCTCACCTGCCCGCCCGCCGCTCCCGCTCGCTCGCTGCCGCTGCCGCTGCCGCTGTGCTGCCGCCGCTGCTGCCGCCGCCCCGCGGCAGCGCCCGCCGCCGCGCCCCTCAGCGCGCCCCGCGCAGCACCATGCCGGGGCCGGGGCCGCGGCCGCGGCCGGGGCCGGGGCGGGCGGAGCGCGGCGCTGCCGCAGTGCCGCGCCGTACCCGCGCCCTGCCGTGCCGTGTCGTGCCGTGCCGTGCCGTGCCGTGCCGTGCCGTGCCGTGCCGTGCCGTGTCGTGCCGTGCCGTGCCGTGCGCTCCCGCCGCTCCGCCGCTGCCGGCTCCGGCGGGGGAAAGTAGGTCAGGCCGGCACTGAGCATGCTCGGGGCCGGGCCGGAGGGCGGCCCCGGGGCCCGCGGGGGGCGCGGGGGGCGGCAGGGCCAGCGGCCGCCGGGTTGAGTCCGGGCCGGGGGTCGTGCGGCGGCCGCAGGCGGTGCGGCGGGGCGTGGAGCGAGCGGGCGGCGGCGGGGCCGCTCTGGGGAAGGCGGGGGTGCGGGGGTTGCGAGTCCCCGCTGCCCTCGCGGGGCCGGCGAGATGCACATGCCGGGCATCGCATCCTTTCTCAAAGACGCTTGCGGGAGCAAGTGCTGCAGGACAGGGGTAACTCCCCAGGACGCCTAGATAATCTTGAGAACCAAAATGCCGCGCTACGGAGAAATGGCACTCGTGCGTTCCCTCAAGGGCTTTATTCCTAACGGGATTGCAGCACTCAACTCCAGTTTAAGCTCAGTCTGAGGAGGTCCCAGCCTGTGGGAAGCTGACACTGACTGTAGATGTCTAAGTGCTCTGTCAGCAGAGGGTAAAGCTATCTTTTAGCTTGAGCAAAACTGCTTGAATGTAGTTGGTGCTGCCTGTGCGGTCTATGCAGCTGCCAAAAAATTGATTGGGATGTATGTGGATAGCAGGCAGGAATTGGGCAGGGACCTGATGTGTGCTGATGCTGTCCTGTGCCAGTATGCCATGCTTCCTCCCTGACCTTGTGGCATCAGAAGAGGAGGATGCAGGGCGACCTTCAGCGAAGTAGCAAGGCCAGTGAGTTATACCATTGAGCTCTAGGTTTCCAGATGTTTTTAGTCCTTTTATAGCCAGGCTTGGACCTTGGTCTTGATATCCTTTTCTGATTGCTTCTAGGAGTAGTAGCTGAAGCTCCTCTGCTCATGGGAAGAGTAATCAGATGAGAGAGCATTTGCTGAAACCATCAGAAAAGCTTGGGTTAGGACTGCATCTCATTGCAGGGGGAAGGGTATGTGAAGTGCACTGTGGTGCACATCAAAGCAGGTCTCCAGCCTGCACAGGGAAAACTGAAGAGGAATAGCAACAGAGGATTCAGAAACAGAGGCAGACCCACTCCAGGGAGCTGGGCTAGTTTTGTCAAGGGCCTGGGCACCTGGTCCCACCACCTTGCATGTAAGAAGCGCAGGGGTTGAACACGGATGCATCCAGTGCTTGGGAGTGGTGCAGGCACTGGTGAKATCAGGCTGTTGACAGCCAGGGCTTCTTGTGTTCAGTGTCTCCAGAATGCAGAAAATGGAAGACAGTGGGGAAGACACATCTGGTGTTGTCAAACTTGGCAACTGAGGAAATAGGTCAAGGAGTTAGCTTCTTACTCATCCACTCTTCCAGCAAAACATTTACTTGATGGGAGGAGCTGTTTAGGTCATAGGTCCTCATTGGCCACTGACTTATAATTTGTGCTAGCTTGACTCCACTTGTTTTTCCTTCTTCCCATCTTGAGTGACATTTATTTATCAGTTAATGATGGAGCAGTTAGATAGTTGAGTCCCCAGTTCTACAAACTCATGTAAGTCAGGCAGCACTCTGTCACTCTCTGGGTGCCTGTCAGATCTGTGTGTGATATGAAGTTGAATTTTTGTATTTGGAAAAGTCATACATCTTTCCTTCTGAAAGGGGCCACGCTTTCAGGCTCCTCAGGTTTCGGTGAACATAAGCCTGTGTTGCTGGAGACAGCCATCACATTATTTGCTCCATGCCCTTTCCTGCGAGATCRCTATAATCTGTCAAGTGAGTGTGTGGACTTTGTGAGGCATTTTTCCACTCCACCTTCCAGCTGCATGCAGAAGACTGGCACACTGATTTGAGCAGGGACTATAACACAGGTCTTCTGGATGTGTACTCTAGCTCTAGTTAAGCTATAAAAAGCTCCCTAATTTACCTGAGATTAAATGATTATATAATATTATTATATATAGATGAAAGTGTGTGAATGATAAAACTGGCAATGTTAGTTTCTTTGATTATACCTGCTGTAGATAAATCCTGACATTTTATACTTTGCCCTAGTGACCAGGTTCTACTCCTATAAAACTATAACATTGTTTAATAAAAGGAAGCCTTTTACTTTAGAGCAAACAGAACTTTGGTATTGCTAATAGTTTTATCCGAACAGCATAATCAGGGAAGCCTTGTAATCATGCAGTTAGAAATCTAAGATAAGATTAAATTGTACATTTTGTGTAGTTACAGTCCCTCCATCCACTAGGCGAAGCAGGATACAGGAATGGCTGAGACAAGCTTGTGTGCCACACTATGTAAAGTAACAGCARAGAAACTAAAGAAAAAAGGAAGTTTTAAAATAGTATTGGGCAAACCAACTGTATTAATATGCCAGTCAACATAGATACATGAGGGGATATTGCATTTAAAAATTAACTTGCCATGTTTCTCTGAAGTAGAAAGGAAATTTTGATTATGAGTAATATCTTGTTTCAGCATGATGTTACTCTTTTTTTTCTTTTTCAAAATTTTCTAGACTCAAGTATAATTAGATTTTGCATGAATACTGATGAGAAAATACTGACTTTATTTATTAGGATACATATCTTCAGCATGCTACATTAACTCAATTAAATTGTTTTCTGAAATACAAACTGCATTTTAGTTTTAGTTGTATCTGTTACCAAGATTGTTGCTTTAGTCACTGTAATCACATTTTTCCCATCTGAAAGACTGCAATTCCGAGCTAGACCAGCACTGCTTTCTTTGTTGAGTAGCATCCTGTTTTTTGGGAAAGATTTGGGCACCTGAAAGGCTTGAAACTGGTCTTGCTTGGGATGGAGATGGAGAAATTGTACAGTCGTGCGAACTCTTGGCCTGCACCAAATGTGCCAGACTGGTGTGGAAGGAGGYGGCACAGGAGGGGATGTGTGTTCCTACGTTGAACGGGACAGCTGGGGTGTTAGTTCAAAGGACTTTATTTATTAGTTTATTTTAACCAGCACACATTCTTGCAGCAAGGACACACTTCTTTTGGTACCTTGCTTTGTATCAGTTCTTTCAGAAATATCTTACTCTGAGTTGTGTCCCAGAGCATTGTGGCTTGTGTTTTGTTCTTGCTTCTCCTCCTTGAAATAACTCAAAATAAATTAAAAAATGAACCTCATGAACTTTTGGTGTTTTTTACATGCACCTCATAACATCATGTAGTGCTAACTATTTCTCTTCTGCATTTCTGGATTTGTTACTTTCCAGTTTTGTTGATGGTTCCTTTTTTATCCTCTACAACAGGAATGACCCATTACATTTTATTCCTCCTTATGCTTTGTTTTTTAAGACATGGGGTTACAAAAGTAACTTGATTTTATACCTTTACTCTGACTCCCCTCTTTTCTCCTCCCAAAGGAGAAAAAAGTCTCGGCTTGTTTGAGAATGACTTTCTCTGCAGCGATCCACTTTTGTCACTCATTTCTGGGGAAAATTCCTTCCTGAACTGTGTCATAGACACAGTCTGTAAATGAAACAAACCCACTGATTATGTGGTCACTATGACATTATCTTATGTAAGTGCATATATGATTCTTCTTGAAATTAACAGCTTATTGTGGTTTCGTTTCCTTTTTGAAGTTCTCCTGGCTTTGCAGTATATTCTTTTGATGTAAAGGTCTCTCCCTGTCCTACAGCATGTGTGTGGACAGTTTCTACATGCACGTGTAGTTGTGTTGAAAGTGTTGTTGCTCAGGCTCTTCAGTGACGTGTGCTGCAGAAAGTCCAGCCATGTTAATGTGCTAAGGCAAGGGCAGATATGTCTGCATAAATTATTGGCAGCTGAGGAAAGGGTGAAATCCACACCTCTTGTGATCTGAAGGGAAAATTCCACAATGATGTTACAGAAAACTGGATTCAGAGGGTTTGGCACCATTGTTTAAAAGCTGCCAAGCTCTTTAGTTCATGAAGAAATAAAAGAAGGGCTGGTGAAAGCCTCTGTGTCCTGATCCCTCCCCCCAGCACAAAACTTTCCATGTGTAAGCTGAGGCTGAGAACACTTCATATAGATAAAAGAGTTTGGGTTCCTTTCTTTCTCTGCATCCTGTAACACTTCCCTGCCCCATGATTTCCTGTACATTTCCTTCTCATTACTGAAAACTGGAGACAGAGTATTGCTTCAGAGGACACTGATGAGATGAAGCTCAAGGCTGAAAATGAAGTCGCTGAGCCAGGCATAGAAGAATTTCAGTTCTCTGTCAAAGCCTAAGAGGGTTTTGTCTTTAAACAGAAATATTGGATGACAAATGGATTAGTGGGGATGCTGGATGAGCAAAGGCCTAAGAACAGTTACCTTAATAATGTCAGATGCCTCAGACTCTTTACTTCTTTTCTTTTCTTTTCTTTTCTTTTCTTACCAAATAATCTTGTTTATTTCAACTTTCTATTGTATGAAACAATGATCATTGCTCTAATCGCCTTTGCTGACCTCACCTGGCCCATAGCTTTCCAGCTGAGTAAAGTGAGATAGGGCAATAAAAAACAAATCTTCACCACCAATTAGCTTTTGAAACATCAGTGTTTACCATTCATTGCATGAACTGACTATCAGGCATTATACCACCATGAAAACAATCTACAAGTGCATGTCATGAATGTAAAATAATACGAGCACATAATACAGTGCTGAATTGCAACTGAATGAAAAGATACTGGGAATGTTGCATGACCTTCAGCAAGATTCAGTGTTTATGTCAGTGAGAAAGATGAGCCAAATTATTCATGAGGCTGAAAGGGGGAGAAAGGACATGTGATCTTGGAACAGTTAGAGTTATTTTGTTCTTGGGGAAATCAAGGTGATTATGTTAATATTACCATTTATGTTACACTCTCACCAGAGTCAGAGTTTTAGAAATGTGTCAAGATTTGTGTGTTTTATCCAACTGCAAAAATACAAGAAGATTTTAGAGCATCATTCGATACTGGTTTTATTCCTTTTTGGTTTTGTATTTGTTATGAAGCAAATGCTTTCAGAAACAAGGTGAATCAATAGGTGCAAAACATCAATAAGGTGGCTATAGGATGGGGGAAACTTTAAAAGAATATAATGTAATCATGCATTAATATGTGAAAACCAAAAAAAAAAAAGACAACAAACTAGTAAGGATTTTATAAAATAGAAACAAGACCCACAACTGTTTTCAGTGGTGTAGTCTTAAGCTATGTTCTTTAGAGATGCTATACACTTATCAGAGGAAGTTGAGTATATTATTGCATAAAATAATAGGAAATGTGTCTTTGACGATACTGTTTATCATTAGGAATGAGAATTCTGTTTTTCAGCTTGGTCTGCAGTTGAGTAGCACTGCTAAGAGGCACTGGTGCAATAAATGCAGAATTTGTCCTGCCACAGATGGTGTGCCAAACTGAGCCTTTTTACTTTCAGAAGCCCTGTGTGTCATCAGCCCATGCATTTTCTTGTTAGGTATTCACAAAAGACAGCATGTAACCTCTTTTTATGAATAAATATAGTATTTCAACTACTTCTATAATTCCGCAGTAAAATAGTGAAATTAAATATGTGAGTAATTTCGGTGAGTCAAGCCGGAACTGGCACACACCAAATGAGAAGTAAAAGTATTGAGTGTCTGATGTCTGAATATTTTCTGCTAAAGGAAACCATATAAAATGCAGGGTGGTATTTTTTCCTGCAGCCATTTCATTTCACCTGCAGTGTACAGAGATTTGACATTAACAATTGTCCACAAATGATCTCAGATAGTGTTGACACAAACAGAATGACCACATTTATTTCTACTTCATGGAAATCCAACTATCCTTCAAGGAGGCTAAAACCATACAACCTTGGGACACTTACAAGGGAAGTCGTTCACTKGAGTCATTGTGTTTGARATTCAGTGGGGCACATCTTACAGCCCTGACTGGAAAAGTAAATTCAGAGAATTGTAGTTTTAAGAAGCTGAAGCCTCATCCATTTGCAGCCAGTCATACTGGGCTGAGCAGTTTGGTTTCTGACATTTCTGAGACCCTCAGTGGGCATCAGGCTTTTCTCTCGGCTGTTTCTGAGGGAGGTCCCAACCTTGAAGCTGTTCTCCATCTGCTGGGGTCATGATTTCTCAAAGTGAAAAAAGCAGTACYGAATTTCCTTGTTGAGGTGCTCATTTTTGCACAGTCCCTGGAAAGAGGCAAACACTACACTGTCCAGCTAAATTGATTTTGGTCCTGAAAGTCACTTCTGCTGATCATTTTCAGTAATATTTGCAAAGGCTTTTTGCTTTTCTCATGACTGTATTCTACAGCTGGCAGTTTCAGTGGATTCTCACACTAAATAACTGGGTTTATGTCATGTCAGTTCTGCAGTATAAACGGTTGTCACAATGAAGCTCATTTTTAACAAAGTTCATTTTTAATACTATGTTGCGCTTTAAGCTTTCACTATCTTAAAATACAACTTCTACATTTCTGGCATCACATTAGATCAGTTAATCCACTGTGTATTTATGCCTTTTCAGATATTAGTTCATTCTGCTAATTAAATATACTTCACCAGTACTTAAAACTTTCTCCAGGAGCCCTTTCAACTTCAGACTGTCAGCTTTGTCACAACGTAACCCTGCCATCTACTGGAAAGTCTTTAGTAATGTTTTTTGTTAAAACTGGGAGGGGATGTCTACAAATTTTACATACAGAAAAGGCCACCTCTACTCTGAAACACACAGGCTGATTGCCTGTTGTTCAGGAGAAACATGCATCTGAAATGCACAGAGTTACATGGAGAGGGATCAATTATGTAGTAAACAAGTGCTTTTTGCTCAGTCAGTCAACATTTTCTCCTTCAAAAGTTGTCAGATCTCTCATCTTCTCCTCCTACTACTTTTTGGATGGTGTCCCAGGACTAGGGAGGATGGCTGGGGAGTCCTCTGGCCTCACAGTTCTCTGCATGTTCGGAAAGCTTGGGAGTGGGCAGTCAAAGGGTGCACAGCTTCTTTGATGGCTAAGAAATTTTGCACATGTGAGTCTGATTTTTAGTTGAGTGTGCATCTGGACCCTCAAGATCACCAGGTTTTCATCTGGAGGGAAGAAAGAAGCAAGCATCTGGATAGACCAACCCTAATAGACCAGCTGTGCTAGAGGAGTTGTGCACGTTTCTGCGCTGCCAGTATCTGCTTGCAGATGATGCTGTGGAATAGGCTCTGGCGCTGCTTGGTCCAGTTTTGTCCTCTTCTCTCTAAGTTACTGGTAGACTGCTGGCATCTGGAAATCCTGCGTCTAGTAAAAGACAAAGGCTCTTCTTGGCTTGAAGAACTCATGTTTTTCTTGCCTTGTGCATTTGTGTAGCTGAGAGGTGCAAAAAAGTTCTTGTAACGTGGTCAGATATACACTGTGATTCTGGGAGCATCTTGCCTCAAAGGCATCAGAGCCGATATCTCTAACGATCACAGACCCACTCCATGTCATGCTCTTTCTATACCCTGTCTTCCAATACCCTCTTTATGGATGAGTTTTGCTTTAGTTGTTCCACAAGAGGTTGGGGTTTTTTTTTGTCCAGAATTCAGTCTATAGCCTTGTATAAAAGTCAATCTAAGATTAAGAGGAATTATCTCCTCTTAAAAGAGGAGAGGGGAGAAAAAGAGAGGGCAGAAAAAAATCCCAATGCAAAACAGTAAATCAAAATTTGCTCCATGAAAGAGTTGAAGGGATTCAGAAATCATCTTGCTTTGGTTTATAAGGACTGAAAGCTATGTCCCTGTTTAGTGAACTGCCATGCATTGATTCACAGCCAAGACTGTCCATACAGGGGTCTGTGTACCCCTTAACACAACATGGACAACTTCACCAGCTCAGGTACAGCCGTATGTGTCGCATAACATGTGTTAACACGTGTTCAGTCTCAGCAAATAAACCCAACAGCAACTTCAGCTGTGCTGAGCAGGACATAGTGCTTGGTCAGACTCACTCCCAGACATCTGGGGTTGTGTCCTTGAATGCATCTTCCTGCAGGAGGAGCTAGGTTAGGTGTGCCAGCAGTGCAGCCATGCCTACTGTCAACTATCTTAGCAACCGTGACAGCTCCCCATTAGCAAGCAGAAGTTTCTTCAGAAAGACTTTTCAGTGGAAACAGCTTGCAAATGAAGTATACTAAGTATATGCTTCAGTTTTCATTCTAAGACTAGATTAAAAAGCAAGATACAACAGGTGAGTAATTTTAAAGATTATCGTATAATAGCAATAGCAGAGATGTAATCAAAGTCTCATTAGTGCTTTCTTTCCTCCATGTACTATTTTTCAAAAGAAATGATATTTCTTGGTAGGAGACCTTTCTATTATGGAGGAAATTATGTAACTTTCTCTTTGATAACAGAAAAGACCAAAATTGTTATCTACTCTCCATTAAAATTGTCATTTTACAGCTCACCTCCTCATGGAAAGACTTTGAATAGGGTTGGTATTACTTCCAGATATCAAAAGAAAAAATGTAATTGGTACCAGCACATTGTCTGGATGTTAATAATATTTCAGTTTTACCTTTGTTGAAAAAATAATTTCTTCCCACCTTATATTAGAAGGGAGGAGATTTGGCACATTTGTAGGCTTACTGTGATTCTGTGTAATACTTACATTTAAGCTCAAAACCATTTTAGGTTATTTAGTTTTATGGAGGATTGTCTCCTACACTATAATAGATGTCAGTTTTAGATGGCAAGGTTTTAAAGCCCTCAACAGGATATAATTTATCTAGAAGTGAAATGGCATGAGCTGCAGAAGGCACTGCATCACAGATGGGACCGGTGAGGTCAGGCTCTGGGTTTTGCAGAAGAATCTTTGCACAAGGCATAAACAGGGGTAGTTTTACAGGGAGAGGGCACAGGAACTGCTTGAGCTGTTCATGATCAGAAGACAAGAAAGAAGGATATTTTGGGCGACTGCCAGTGAAATCAGTTCTAATTTTCTGCTCCAGCACTGAACTAGAACTGCTCATCTTTAGACTGAGAGATGGTGGGATGGAGTGGGACAAGGTACTGTGATGTTGCTCTAYCCTCCTGTGAAGACCATGTCTCTTTCTTACAGTCAACCAAATGATGTGGGTTGGGTTATTTTTTTCCTCCAGTTCCAATACATCTCTGCATATGACATTGAAGTATTTTTTGAACAAAAGCGGGAAAATTTCAGTCGTGGCTGAATCCTAAAGGGAACAAAAAATATTCTTGTTTAGCTTCTCCTGTCACATTGTCACAGTGTATGGGGCAGTAGTAGGAAAAATCTTTTCCACCTACCCTGCATTTCATATCCTGAAAGAGCAGCTATTGTCTACTCTATTCAGAACACGGGTTTTTTTGCATACATACCTCCTTTTATTTCCTTCTGGTAGTTTTTAAGAGCTCATTAAAACTGCTTCTTCCTTTTCACAGGACTCAGATACTTATGCATTATAAAACTTTCCTATTGTCTACAGCACAAGTTGATTTTACTGCCTACTTTCATTGTTCCCAAGCCTGCATTAATGAGACACTCTAGGAGAAATCCTAACAGATACTGATACATTGCCTAGAAGGGAGAAAATGGTATAATCTACTAGAATAAATAAAATTGCAAGAAATTCTAAGACCCATAGACTGCCAAAATATTAATTTTTGTGAAGTTAAATAGGATAATTATTGTTTGTGGAAAACTATCTGTGTACTTTTCAGAATAGGCAGATGTACTAAATGTATTTGAAAAACAGGAAGAACAAAGCAGACTATCTGTCTGCCCAGCCTTCCACCAGTAACCKTTCCTGCTCTGAAGGTGGGAATGGCTGCTGTGAATACATTGAGCATGGTCAGGAAAGGGTAATCACAATAACTCCAACTGGCAGAACAAACAGGTTGTATTTGGCATTTCTTACACATTCTGTAGAATTTTATTCTGTCTCTTACTTTCATTCACACCAAACACCCATCACCTTTAGCACTTGTGCTGAGTAGCAGTGAGTTGTCCCTCCACTCTGGAGAGGGGGATGGTGTTGGTTCTTGCTTACTAGGGAGATGCTCTGGACGGGAGCAATGCAGTGGCAGGGGCAGTACACCCTGAGATGCTCTTTCCCCCATTCCTCATGCACTTAGAAGCCAGAAGTCATCTTAGACAAACCCAGGTGGTGTGAGTCATGTCCAGCTACCTCACAGGTCCAGTCAGGCAAATAAATTCAAGCTATCCACACCAGGTATTTGGTGTGAGATGCAGCTGTGCATTTCAATGACATAGGTAATTCAAGATAATTGAAACAGCAACAGGAGCACGTGGCTTTCTCTTCACTGCACTTGATATGTGGGTAATTGGTTTTTCTTTGTGTGATATATATATAGTTCATGTGTTGATGACAAGTAGTTGTTGAAAGTATTTGCAGCTCTGGAAAAACGAAGTGCTTCCACTGTGGGTCTTTATTGTTTGATGAAAAATACATCATTTTGCTTGAGGAGTTTATTTCTGGAGTCCAGAGAACAGCTTAATCACTTTAGAAGGCTAATTTATGAAACTGCTGTAAAATATTGTAGTCTATAGAGTAACTGGTGTACAACATAGCTCATAAAATCAAACAGTATTTAAGCATAAAAAGTGAGAGAATGATTTGATATTATACCTATTATTTTAAAAAATAGATAGGAAATGAAGWTGTATTAGAAACCAACAGTGTTCTTATTTTACTTGGAAGATATGAACTGGTGGTAAAATGAATTAGCTGTAAAATCTACTGGTTTTAAAGTCCACTGGGACTTTTAAAATATAGAAATCAAATAGTTATTCACTCAAATGTCATTCATTCTCATAAAGTAAACTCAGTTCATCTGAGTGGGGATTTCCTATTATTTGTTTGATTTGTAAATAGTTTAYGGAGACATTTTCAAAACTAAACATTTTCTTTTGAAGCACCTTCTGTGCTGTGAAAGAGATTTAACTTTGGCAATTCTTCTTTATGGAATGTAAGGCCAATACATCAGACTTGCTTAGGTCCTGTGTGGAGGGATGTAGAGGTGCTGCTGGGTGCTGCAGGCTGCTTTCAGATTTTACATGGAGAATATAGAATTCATCATTTTGAGTCTACTCTTTCACATTTCAGGATCTCAGAGTTCTATAAAAAGGACATGAAGCCATTTGGTTTATGCAGCCACGTTCTTTAGTGTTACAAACCTTATGGCTGACAAGGAAGTGACACTGTTGAGCAGCTGGTGTTTCTTCTTGGGCTGTTTGTTGATGAGCATAAACACCTTTATTAAAAAGGAGACAAAATCATTGTGCACTTTGGTCACACAGAGAGACAACAGTAGCCTTAAGTTACGTGTCCAAGGGGCTGTATGCTCTGAACTCCTGGGCTCTCAGTAGGGCACGGTGTTCCCTTAAGCAAATTGCTTAAGCTCTTTGCCCTGAGGTACAGTTTATACACCTCCAACAGGGGGGTAGTATATTCATAATTAGGTTACAGGGATACTTTCAGGAGATCTTTGCTGGATGTTCTATTGTTTGCGTGTACTGTGCAAAGTATTATTATTTGGAGTTATTGTGCAATTCTTGATAGTTACTGAAGGTAAGATTGTTACCATCTTTTCGATGTCTGAATAAAATTAGAGACATAATTTCCATGCATCAATGCAGATTTCAAAAAGTGCCAGTTGGAAAGAGAATTTTGTTTTGATCTCTTCATATAATTTCTCTTACAGTTTCTGAGGGTGTCCTAAAATCCTGCTGTTGAAAATATAGGAAAAAGCAGATAAAACAAGTCTCCTAAAAAAAGAGAAGCTGGAGTTGACTTAATCCAAATACCAGCAACTAACACACTGACCACTAATATCAAGCTGGAATACTGTGCTTGTAAGGAACTTCAGGCAGTAGAGTCATTACACATTTTAAAAGCCCCAGGCAAACATTCCATCTTGGTCCCCTCCATGCTGCTCCACTTGACTTTGAACCTTCATTCTCTCAAGTCACAATTGACTTGACTCACTTGTTTAGGATGGCACATAGACTGATGTCCTCGGCTTCAGAATTTATGCTTTAATGCAGCAATTTGTCAGTGTCTGAAATGACTCTGCTCTGAAATGAACCAAATAATCAGTCTGAGGGAGCTTGGAGAAATGGGCAGCACTTCTACTTGCCTGGGACAGTCTCCGACATCTGTAATCAGCAAACATAACAACGATGTCTCTGAAAGCTGCCTAGTAAGATACACAAATCATATATGAGCGAGAGATAGATGGTTCAGCTCTGGAGAAAAGCTTATGGAAACACTGAAGTATATCAGGAAAACCGCACTGATTTGTCATGTTGCATTTGCTCCCTTGCGCAGATGCATGATCTTGCTCTGCACCTTCTGAGCAATGGAGCTTGGCACTTCAGATGCTCAGTGYTCATCCTGTCCTGCTTGTCTCACCTGTGCTGTATGCTTTGCACCAAAACAGCTCAGAGAACTCTGCAATAGTAATCTGTATAGGTCAAAGTCTCCACGCATTAACAATTATGAGTTTACCAGTATGGTAAAAATTAATTTGATGGCTTACAGATAATGAAAATAACTACACATTAGTGAGGGGTTAAAGATGTGTGGCTTTTTGTATGGGCCCATTAGGTAGAGAGAAATCTAACCATGTGCTGTTATCTTGCTTTTTTGGTACTAAAGCTGGTGTTGGTCATTACAGACAAACCCATTGTCTGCCTGAGCTGACTGACTGTGTGAATGTCAGCCCATTGCTGCCACAGCTGAAACCGCTGAGATCTCCAGTGCCTTCACTGGGCTACTACTGACTGCTTTGGTTCCCACACCCAAACATTCCATGGACTTTCTGACCACAGGCTGAGGGCCAGTAAGTATTTCCAGAGTATTTCTATGACAGAGGAAAGGAGGGTATGTGTTCATGTGTTCTGTAGCAGCTGCCTGAACAGTCGTGAGACAGATTCCTGTTCGRTAATGGAAAAAGAGTTAGGCACCACTTTGGTTATTGTGTGGGTGTCTCTTGCCAATACTCTAGTGAGGGAGCATGTCCTGCAGACCTGGAAGACTCCTCTAAAGTCCTTTCTATTAATTGAAAAGTGGTCCACAGTGACTGTATGATTGAGAATATGTTTTGTTCTGGAAATAAAGTAAGTCAGTGGCTTGATAACAAGTATAATTGATGTTAGAACAAAAATTGAAGATGGAAAGAAAACCAAGACTATTGCCAGCATATTTCCTAGAATTTAGAACATCTGGGTTTTTCTCCACTCTAAAGGGTTTTTTTTAGTTTCCTTTGGGTTTTTTTTTTTGACATAATGGTTGTAAATTGCTTAATGTGCACAAATATTCATAAAGAAAAAGTAATCAGTAAATTAATTTTGGGGGATTACAAGAACAAGTCAACAAGCTCACACCGTTTAAAATTCTTCATAGTCTGGGTAAATTTGTTTCTCATACTTACATCTTACGTACAGGCCACATTTCCCTGGGGCTGAAAGAAACTGGAGGAAATATGGTGTTGGAGACAGTATTTTTGAATATGAGAATGTGGTTACTCAGATCTTCCTGGTTCATGTTGTCCTTTTAATATATTCATGCTGCTTCTAGTGTTTCACATATTTTAGTGTAGAAACTGTAAAACCACTAAAAGTTTATACCCTACTCTTTCTAATCTTGAAGGTGAAAGAGATTGGTACAAAGACTCACCCATCCTGGCATTTATACATCCTGGGGAGACAAGCATTTCTCTTTGTGGACATGTTCCATGTCCATCTCATTTAATGGAATTTTATTATATTACATTCCCAAGGGAAATGACGTGCAAATAATGGATYAGATCCAAATCATCATAGTAACCATGTGATTTCCCCCTCACAGCCCTTGAAATTTTATTATCTTCTGAAAGAAAATATAACTCACAGCATGTTCAGAACATCAAAAATTCACAGTACAGGTAAAACTACTTGAAGAATAACTTTTTTCCCTTGAGTGGATAGTTTTTACTCACCTCTTTCTCTGTGGCTTCTTCCATGATCAGCTGTTGTGTTTTGAAGGTTTCCTTACTTGTAATCCACAAACCCATTCCAATGGAAGGCCAGTTTTTCTCTGCCAAACCTGGTAAAAGAAAAGATATAAATTCAATGTTTTATTAATCCTGCAGCTCTCCAACACTGTCATATTGAAAGTAGCTTCAAGATGGGCAAGAGCTGATCTAAAATACCATGGGTATTTTACTAGACAATTTTTTTACAGCCATGTTTTATGATATGACCAAACAATTCTCTTTCTGAACCCTGGTCTAGATTTCCTTTTGTCAATCAATGATCATTCCAAATCAGTGATGTATGCAGTTCAGTACAACTTAATTAATGCTTGTTTTAAATTAAATATTTTAAAATAATTTAAAAAGCATGTTTATTCTCCATTACTACCAGATGTGTACTGGCAGAAAATGTAGAGAAATGCAGGAATGCTGTCTTCATTTGCACTGCTAATGGTCATGCTACTTTGACCCTTTTCTCCGCAGCACGTGTGTGTGTATGGAAGGGAGCATGTGTAGACCCTCTGGACACATATTCAGAGTCCAGCAGCTTGGTACGTTGCCTCTTTCCATCATTTCGTTATGTGACCTGTGCCTGCTGCTAAATCATTATATTTGCAGCAAATCACAGTACTAGTTTGCTTTGCATTTCACTGCGAAAGCTGTAGTAACCCTCTTGAAAGTCCTGTCCTCCCAGCCATCCAGACAGCCTATTTGCAGCTGGCACCTTTCAGCAGGGGCCTGCTAACTTCATTTGCTACTGTCTGCTTTTACAGAAGTGGTGGGCTGTAGGCTCATTGACAGAGCAATTTTTTCATTATCAGCATATGCAGCTGTTTGAATACTTATTATTCCCTCATTCTTGTTCATTTTCTGCTTATTGTCAAAGAAGCTGAAGTGTTTTGAGGAAAGTCCAGCTTACCAAGTCAATTTTGCGTGGCAATTATTGTTTAAATAAAACAGACAGCATCACAAAACAACTTCCTGGGAACATACATGTCTTGTATAATTACCTATGAATAAAATTATGCTGTGAACATAAATCTGAACTGCAGGGTTGTTTGATGTAGTTAGAAATCTTTCTAAATTGCTTAAATATTTATTACAGTTCTTAAAAAGGAAAGTCCAGCAGTTTTAGCAACAAATACTTTGCATAACTTTTTTACTCCACAGTTAATGACTACCTCTAGAGCCTATCAGGTGAGAAAATATTTCCCTAAAGGAAACAAACCCATTATAGTCTTTACTACACAGCTTGTATGCAAGCTCATAGTCTGCAAACCAGCAGACTATTGCCTTATCTGTGCACTTGAGACACTGCTTATCACACAGACCAAGTCTGAGTCAAGCAGCTCTTGGCCCCAAGGCAGCAGGACAGGCACAAAACTTCTTTCCTGCACAAGCTGCTGGGSCTTCTGAATTACTGATGGTTTTCCCTGCCAAAAGCAGTAATCTGGATTTGAAAAGAAAAAAAAGTCTAATTAGCTATTTTTTATGCTTCATCTGAAAGCCATGACTTACCTAGGGAGAGGTGATCGTAGCASAGATCGTCACTTCCCATCACCTGAGTGGCTCCAAAGTTTGGTCCCTTCAGTTGCTGCTCTCTCTGTGAGGCTCCTGCTGTTTGCAATGTTTTACTTCCTCACTAAGCAAGAGACAGCAGGACAACCCTTGGCAGAGCTGAGGGTGATTTGCCTTCAGATCCCCATGAYGTTCCTGCAGCACATGAATCGCCAGCTTTGTGAGCACTGCAGACTGATGGGTTTACATGCCTGGCTCCTGCCTGCACACTGCTCTGAGAGCTTCTGGTAAAGCTGCAGCTATCACTTACAATCTGTGACATCCTGAGTGACTGAGGCGCTCTGCTCTTTGCCTCTGACCAGCCCACSTTTTTCCGTGAGGAGCTCACTGAAAATGCATAGCAGGGTGTCCCTTTCAGGATGAGCTCCCAGCTGAAATCTCCCTCTCTTGTTCAGAAACCTGTGAAAATTGTCCTGGAGTTCATTTGTGTGTAATCCTTAGTCTGCTTCTTTTGTAGTGTCCCTCTGTGCTTCTGGACTGACTTTGTGAAGAGGGGCTTCTCTTGTCTGGTTAATTTCTGGCAGCCTGGTCAGGTGTTACAGCGAGTGTGACCTGTAAGTTTAAATCCAGAGATGATTATGCTAATTTAAAGCTTTTCTAGGCAGTTTGGCTCCATGTGTGTCTAAGTGTACATATGCAAACTCTCATTTCCAAAGACATGCAGAGGCTGTATCACCTCTTTCCCTCGTTTGATTATGTGGCTCACTGCTGCTGCTAACGGATTACATTTTCAGCTATTACGAATTGCTCTTAGATATAATTTAGTCTTGTCAGAGGTAGGAAGAAAATAAAACAAAAAAAGGGCAATTTGTTATCAGATTGTAATACTCTTGCCACATAAAAGCTTTCCAAGTATTACTTTTAAGTTAGCCAATAATGCCTGCTGATGCTATAATGTAAGTGGGAATGTGGCATCCAGAGTAATATGAGACAGTACATGTGCACAGCAGACATTGTCTCATCTCTAAAACATCACTGTATCCCTACTGAAAGAAAAATAAGTTAATTTTYGTAGAAATTCAAATGAAATCTCTGATTCTTGTCAAGCTCTGAGCATTTTAATGTGTTTGAAGTTCTGTTGGCACTGCTTCTGCCTTAATAAAAGACACAGTTTTCTGCAAGACAGGCAGATATGAAAGGCTGGTGCTCATGGCTGTATATTTCCTTCCAAATTAAGGTTATGTGTCCTTCTGGCAGTAAACAGATTTTGCATGGAATTAGAGGTTGTTTGTGTAAATTTATAAAGTCATATAATAATAATAATTATCAGGGCCTGTTAAACTAAGCTGAGAGTTGATGTGGGCCAGTGTCATTGGGAAATAAGCTCTGAGATGAGAGGCTGGATCACTGGGTAACCTGGTGGGTTAAGTAGAGTTTGACCTCCAGAAATAAAAGAAAAAAGGGAAAGCTTGAGTTCCAAGCAGGTTACTGGGGAAGCTTTTCAGAGTTCAGGCAAAAAGATGATCCTAAAGCAGTTTTTAGGCTATGAACAGCTTTGGCTGGAATGAAGGTGGGAAGCCAACTACACTGAGTAAAGCCATGATTTACGCAAACCTACAAAGTAATTCAAACTCCACCATAAACCCACTTCTAATTTCTATCTGGCCTGGAAGAGATATGGGGCAAAACCATGTTTGGGGAAAAGAAGTAGGGTTTGAAGGTTAGGGCTTGATTTGGGGCTTGAATTCACAGAGCTCCAGGGCACAGGAGAGTGTCTGCAAGAGAAACAGAGCAGCTCTTCTGTGTTTCAACTGGCAGGTCGGTGGCAGGATAGGATATTCCACTGTGAAAGGATGGAGGTTAGATTGGGATATATGTTTGGTCAATGCTAAGGTGGTGACTTGTTCCACATTGACTCAAGAAATTATGCTACACTTAGTTTCTGATCCACCTTTTGTTCTGGGGCTTAATTGCTGGGGAAAATATGAGTCTTAGTGCTGGGGTGCAAGCTAGGATTTGCCAGTGCTAGTGCCAGTAAATGTTCCTGACAACAAGCTGGTTACACAGAGCTGGCCAGACTGTTTTGGGTGTCAGTGCCAGTCTGTGTTCCTGTGATGGTTGTACATGTGGATCTAGATGGTGCCACTAATTTAGGGGAAAAGCTAGGCTTGTGCTTAGAATTAGAGTGAATTTGCTAAAAGAAAATTGGAAAAACTCAGATGCAAGCATGTTTTAACTCATGTGAACTGTCTGTGCACAAATGTATACATAAAAGTTAGCAATGAAAGGTATTTTTCAGGAGCCTGAAAAACTTCAGGTAAAATGCTCTTCAAATATMATTTTCTTCTTTGAATTTGCTTGGATCTTGGCAAATATAGCAGCAGCACAGATGCTACCGATGTGTACTGAGCACACTGACCTTTCAGCAATTTCCCTGTGTGTCAGGCATTGTATCCTTCTGGGCCCCAGGGAGTCCCAGGACGCTGGAAGCAAATCCAAGTAAAAGTATAAAAAAATCAATGCTCTTGATTTCAAAGAACAGCAAAACACATGAGTCAGTCACAGAGACGTAATTCCTTACTACTCCCCTTGTCATGCCCAGTCATAATTTTACTGGAAATCGATTTTAAGTGCTATTCTAAATGGGGCTTCTTCTGACTATGTTTTTCACAAGTGCTTTATTCTTTTTTTCATGAAAGCTTTAAAAAAAAMCCTCAAAGCTGGTGGCTGACTAGTGGTAACTGATGAGTTAATTGAATGCCTGGCTTTGAGGGGAAGCCAAAAAGTGTAGCTAACTATTACCTGGTCACTGGAGAAACTGTCCAGCCTGCTGGCATCTGGTGATGGAGGTGCACAGCTCTGGGCAATAGCTGTTTCTCAATGTTACCTAAACAAAATAAGTAAAATAAAAAGCAATGTAAAATTCTGTTGCACTTTACATGTGTTCTATATGTGTAAGTTATGGTAGACTTGGGTCTGTAAAGCACTACTCGGATTACATGGCAAAGGAAGGTCTCATGGCTGAATCAGAGAAGTGAAATTCAAAAGATTTAGGTTTTCATCTTTACCACAGGCTTCCTCAGAAATTTTGGACAACTCGTTATTTTTGTGTCTTAGTGTTCCAAATGACAGAATAAATGTGGGTAAATGTACCATTTTTTGTAAAGAGGATCTTAGAAGAAAATGCTTTTTCTGGGTTGCCAAGATGTTGCATCCATGTGAGCTCGTGAGCTGTGGCATGGGATAGTTCACTTTCTTACCTGAAAACAGATACTTTTCCCTACTTTTGCTCTGATGTTGTGCATAGACATAAAGAAAAAGCATGACAACTAACATGTATAACCTGCAGTAACTTATGTTGTAACTTAGGGCTATAATTTTGCTTCATTAGAATCTGTTAGCTAGATTTCATTATGATTTTGGGAAATTGATGAGTCTCTGCACTTGTGATGAGTGGATCTTTGTGGGTTAAATTATTGTCTCCTATTACATCACATGCACATTGCACATTWTGTGAAGTAGCTCTGCCTTAATTTGCTGTATCATTAATCATTACAAGTAAAAATTAAGGAAGAAGTTAAGGAGTTATCAGGCACATGGAGTGTAAGGCTTCATCAATAGATTGAGGGGTGATGTCTGTTTAATGTTTGCCTTTACTAAGTAATATAAAGCCAGCTTGCCAAGGACAAGCCCCAGAGAAATCACAAATCTACAGATTTGTTTTTTCAAAGCATAAGCAGTAAGAGGCCATTCTGTGGTCACTCATAGGTGAATCAAGAAAAAACAGTGCTTGATTCCTCAAAGACTTGTAAAGGAGAAGGACTACGGAAATCAGCCCCAGTAATTTGAAGCCCCACAAAGAGCACACTGCTCAGGAGCATGGTGTCAGGGAGAGAAGGAAGATTTTCTCAGACCTGTGTAATGAAGTACTKCTTATCCACTGATCTCAACTATGCAACTAGAAGCTTGCTTTATACAGCACATGAGATTCCAGCTTTAAAACAATTTTACAGCAAGACTGTTGAAGACTCGAGGCTCTTTGCTCATTTGAATAGTACAGAAATCATGAATAAGTTCTGGAAGTTGATAATATGAGAAAATATTTTGACGTTGTGCTTGTCCAGCAGAGATGATTTTGGAAAAAAATTAAACACTACCACTTTACCATCAAAGCTCATGAAGAGAAAAAAAGCATCTTAGGCTTTTAATATGCTTTTAAAAACTGCCTGGATGGCACAAAAATGGCTTGGATGGCTTTTCTGGGATCTCTAAGGAGGTAACCTATTTGACTTTGTATCTTTGTGGATGATCAGGTGAAGCACTGACGAATCTCACTGCACTGAACTAATGTTTGTGGGAACAGAGTTCCAGAGAAACTGAATTTTAAGGCAAGAACCTTCACATGACCCAGCAATGCATGCCTGCAGCCCAGAAAGCTGAACGTACCCTGGGCTGCATCAAAAGAGGCATGGCCAGGAGGTTGAGGGAGGTGATTCTCCCCTTCTACTTGGCTCTTGTGAGACCCCTTCTGGAGTGCTGCATCCAGCTTTGGGGCTCACGAAATAAGAAGGACGTGTGCAGGATGGAGCAGGCCCAGAGGAGGGCCACAAGGACGATCAGAGGACTGGAGCGCCTCTCCTGTGAAGACAGGCTGAGASAGTTAGGGTTGCTTAGCCTGGAGAAGAGAAGGGGAGGCCTTTTAGCAACCTTCCAGTACTTAAAGGGGGCTACAAGAGAGCTGGAAAGGGACATTTTACAAGGGCATGTAGTGACATGGCTTTAAACTGAAATAGAGGAGGTTTAGATTAGATATTAGGAAGAAATTCTTTACTGTGAGGGTGCTGAGGCACTGAAACAGTTGCCCAGAGAAGTTATGGCTCTCCCATCCCTGAAGTTGTTCAAGGCCAGGTTGGATGAGGCTCTGAGGAACCTGGTCTAGTGGACAGTGTCCCTGCCAAGGCAGGGGGAGTGGAACTAGATAGTCTTGAAGGTCCCTTTCAACCCATAGCATTCAATGGTTCTGTGATATATATGGTTAAGTACATTTCACTCTTGCATTAGTATAAGTGGGTTTTGTGGGCTCAAATTTGACCAGTGCTGAATGACAGATTGGGTGGCCTCTAACTGCCAAAATGTATTTAAAGCAAAGGATTCTTTCAATATGTTTTACTATTTGCATGTTTTAACTGGGGCAGATGAAAATACATAGCTCTTTGTGAAAGAAAAATTGTTCGTGACAGCAATACTAAAAACCAGAAGCAAGTACTTACCTATTCCTACTGAAGAATACAATTTGGGTCACCCTCTGTCATAAGAAAATCAAAGTCATGCAAGCAAAAAGGAAAATGTATTTAAAAAGTAGCTATATTCTACATTTTCTTCATTCCATCAAAGCATACTGACAGACAGTGTGTGACCCATGACCGTGCAGCAAGAACCAGTGGAATTAAATTATGTTACTCCTGGAACTGTTTTATTCCTCTCACCATACAGACATTAGGGAAGCTAAGGTTATGAGCCAGGCAAACTGGAGGGTTTTCAAACAACTTCACATGGAGAACATATATTTTTCTCTCCGAGTTATATTCTGATTATATTCCCCTCTAGCAGGGACAGAAAATAAACTGAAGTCTGGTCAAAGTTATATTACAAAGTTGTCATTGACAAAAGGTGCCTTTCATTTACACAGACTTATCACTGCAAGTTTTCTGTGACTCAGCAAACTGCAGGGTTTGGCTGTCAGAATTAAATAGTCTCTTGTGGCACAATGCCAGAGTTCAGTGTGCTTTCACTCAGTGTTATCAGAAACTGAAAGTCAATGAAATTTATAGAAGCAAAATTTTCCAGTGTGTCCATGACCTTGCTGGAGAAGTTGTGCATTCAGCAGTGCCAGCTACTGTCTCTCATTTTTCAGAGGTTGTCTTCACTGCGGTTGATATCTAGAATACCTTTCGTACAGGAGGAAAAGGATGGATTTTGGTGACATTTTAAATTCTAGTCTTATGATGTGGTGCTTTTTAAACTAGATTATACGTTATAAAACCACCATGTACTGAATTGGTCTCTCCATCTTGCTTTATCAAGAAATGCAGGGCAATAGCTCTACATAAGAACTTCAAAAAGGGATAGTTTTAATTTCTGCTTAGGAAGTGAGGAAAAGTTTTAGGGTGCAGAAGTCTGGCTTATTTTTTTGGACATCCTGTGTATTGCTTTCTAGCTGGAATAGGTTTCATTATGTTATTATGAGCCCAGTTCTTAGGTTCATGAAGGCGTTTACTAAGTTTTCTGAAAATATTCTGGAGTATTAAAACTGGAATTTAAATTCTTATTGATCGGTTTCACAGCCTAGAGAGTGCATATCTCTTCACTTCTACAGTCTAATGAAACAGATCCTGCATTGCCTCACTTCGGTCTTCCTGACATTGACTATGTCTCACCGAAGGGGTTTCTAAAGCTTCCCATCACCTGGATGCTCTGTGCTCTCACTGTTCTATTCCTTTTCTTTCTCAGTAGGATGATTCCTCTCTTGTGAACAGGACGACTGCTGCTTTGTTTTCAATAAATCTGATACGCCACTCACAAATCAACTGGCGAAAAACATCCTACCCRTTTCTGCTGTAGAAATACTGCAGCGGATGCTAGTGTTCTGCTCTGTGTTCTGGAACCTTTCCCATAAAGCATTTAATTATGTTTTCTCTTTCCATGATTACCTTCACTCTTATCGCGATGATTTTTTCTGGCTGCTTCACCTGTCTGTATAAACTAGATAGCAAAGTGGTGTAATCCTTGGGCTGGCAACAGTGATACGTGCTGATAAAGGACSACTTATTTTGTAAATATTGAACCTGGGTCCTGAAATGCATGCTGGTTAAAAACCATACTGTTAGGTATTAACAGATTATACTTGCCAGAGCTTGGCATCAAAAATCAGACCAAGACAAGAATAAAAAAAGTGGCACCTGCTTGTAAATTCACTTGAACAGCCCCTGAGATAAGGTGGTCCCTCAAGTAGGTCAGCACTTAACTTCAGTGAACAATAAAGGCAATTAATACACACGTGCAAAACCACTTTCCTGAAGTCATAGCTGTTGCAGCAATTGACTTATTACCACCTCAAACCAAAGCAAACTAGACCCTGGTTTGGTACTCTCTGGTGGAGAAAATAAAATCTTATTTTGCTGATAAGACTGAGTGGAGAAATAGGGCCCCGGAATATAACATAAATACAAACACCTTCTCCTGAAAAACATTATCAAATGCATCTGTTCTCCCAGGGCAGTTTATATTCAGCAGTAGTCTGCCATGTTTATTGTTACTTTGACTTTTATGTACTTATGCTGGCTTCAGCAATTGAAAATCAAAATTCTATATAGTAATACAAACCCATCACTTATTTACATGCTTCAGGAAGCCTCTTTTTCGTGTATGGAAAAGTTGGSATAATGGTACCCGAGAAAGAAGCATCGTTATTGCTGTTTAATAATTTGAATGCTGCTTTCTCAGTTAGTGATCTTGTCTACATTGTGAGAGGCAAGCCCGCAGTTCTATAGGCTAAGCTTTACCTAGATATTGTCACCTGGAGACTTATTAAAATATTTTATCTTTCTGCTTCTTCACTGGAGTGGTGAAGGACACTCTAGTTTGAGACCACTCATTGCTTTCCAGCCCATTTTATCTTTTAATATGAACACCCCAAGGTTCTACAGATTCATGCTCTTCTAACCCAGCCATGTGGATCATATTCTTAATGTGGAGCATATTCTTCATGCTGATAAGACTTAACATATAAAGATTTTCTCCTTTCAAATTTTCATTTACTAACAAAATGTTGTTTCCACATGTTTTGCTTTTGACAGCACTGTAACCCTGCTCCTGTTTAATCTCAGACAAGAAAGTGAAGCTGGAATGCATGGAAAGGAAGGGCACATTGGTACTCATCTGTGTGAAAGTGCCAAGATATGCTCTGAGATCTGCATTCATAGAACTGTGCTGATAATCAGAGTGTTGGGATCAGTTAAAAGGCCCAATTTTATTTTTAATAAATCTCAGCTAAACAGAAAAGAGAACTCCTTAGGCCTGCTATAAAAATGTACCCTTAGTTGTGAAGATCACTGGTTGAGTGTATGAGCTTAGCAATGTGACTAGAATACAATTGTACCTATGGGAAGGATATTGCAGAGTGCTGGGAACCACAGCTCTCTGCACACTATGGAGTTATTCCCTCATCACTATTCTGAAGCAGTGCTTATCCAGGAAGAAAAATAGCAGACGTAACAGGCCCCCAGCTTCCACCAACAGAAACATTGGTGCCTAAAACGTGAAGGGAAAAATAAAGTTAAAAATTAGTTGTATTAGCACCAAGCCTACCACTATTATCTGCTTTCATTAATGAAGAAAACCAAAAAAATTGCATGAATTTCTAGAAACTTCCATTAGGCTGTCACTAATACACATCCCTAACAGGAGATCTAGCATGACATGAAACAACAGCAATGTAATATCATGAAAACAACTTTGGAAGATGAGATTCTTCTCACAGAGCTTTTGGTAGCTAAAATATAGTCTTCTGTACTGAAGTGAGTCACTGGCTACAGAAGGAAAAAGGAAACTTAGCAATACAATTCATTTGACTGAATTTTAGGCCTCAGCTRTAGAGAAGATTAATTGTATCAACTAATGTGAATAATTCAGATGAAGATAGGTACCTTGTGCCCTTCATAAATTGACATTTGTTTAGATGAGTTCCCAGAGCCACATCTAGTAAATAAATCAGTTTAAAAAGCTTTGTATATATTAATAACCTCTCATAATTACTGTTATTGATATTTTTCCCTGTTTTCTGCCCTATGCTTCAAGTAGAATTGAAATGAAAACATAGGACCAGTCCTTGCAATAGCTCTAATCAGGGAGATATTTTTAGGAGTGGCTTATGAAGGGATCTACAAATGACATGCACTGTGATTCAGTGACAACTCTGATGCTCTGCCATAGTAAGACTTCTAGGACAAATGCCACTTCAAAATCAGTCTACTTAAGAATGTGTGAACTACTGTGGCAAGTTAGAAAGCATGTAGTATCCAGCTGCCTTACTTAGCACAGGTCACCTCAACTGCGTCTCGCAGTTTCTGTGTCCAGGACTGTGCAGGACGGGAGGCGGGTCAGTATGGGAGGCCAGGTCAATATGGGAGGCTGGGTTGGGAGGCTGTCCTCCCAGGCCTCTGTGTCCTTGGTAGGGAGACGTGGGGTAATTGCCTTCAGTGCAGCTAGAGTGACTCAGAACAATGAAGCCTCCTGGTCTGGATGCATGTCTCTTTCTGCACTGCCCTCAGAGTGACTGGAGAGATGACCTTTCTAGCATGGAAGCAATACAAGAGCTACTAGTTTAGATTTTTAGAGATAGGATGTATACTTTTATCTTGTCGGTCTCATCTTCCTCTCTCCCAAATACCAGTAAATTCAGAGAAGAATTTTTGCCTCTTTGAATCACGAAAGATGAAATGGATGATCTTCCTCTATAAGAAATTAAAGTTTTGCAGCTATGAAAAAGATAATCTCAAATGAATTTGTATTCTTTGTCGGGTTCTACTATGTAATTTAATGATGTAAGTACCTGGAAATGTCAATAGCACCATTGTATATCAAAGTCCTTTACAAAGGATGTTACCTACCATTATCCCCATGGGGATATAGAGACCAAAGGGACTCCGATGTTATTCAGAAAGGAGCAGGAGATCCAGGTAAAACCCTTTTACAGTGCTCTGCCCATGTGGTGACACCATCAGGATTTTTTTCTCTTCAGTACATAACCAACATGTTGTTCCAATGCAGCTGTTCAATACATCTGTATTCAACTGCAGTTAGAATGGGGAAATGAGATATTGTATATAGACTCTGCATGATAATGTAGCCACTGGCTTAAGGTGAGCACAAGACTGGAGAAAAAGTGTGACCTTAAGAAAAGCTTGAACTTAGCAGTGAACTGCCTCACTGCCTATGCATGAATTGAGGATTGCTCTATAGCTTGGCCCTAGATTTTAATTCTGTCACTAATTTCCTACACAATAATCTGTTTTAGCGAACAGTCCGTGCTAAAATCAGAGAGACAAGCTAACATAAACACCTATATTGTCATATTAGTTTAGACCAATTTTCTTTTGTCCAGTATAATGTCTCTGTCAATGGCCAAAGCAAGAGCATAAAAAATAGGGAACTATTTAGAGATCCATTGATATCCTTCCCCATTCAGGCAATCCTTGGACTAGGAAATCCTGGTATGGAACACACAGATCATTGTGTTTAGAAGTCTTTTATGGACCTGTTCCAAATTATTGTGTTTAATCCCTTTTTCAGATCTGTTTGCATATTTGGCCTGCACAAAATCCTGTGTAATGTTTAGGTGCATGTGACAGTTTTCCTGTTCAGTCAGAATCCACTGGTTAAATCCCCACTACTTTGTCTGCTATGAGAACAGTGCACAACTACTCCCTAAAAAGGTTGCCTGTGCTGTTGCTGGTTTTGTCCATCTGTCTTGCATACCTTCAACCTCTTTCCAAGCTGCAGTGCCTGGTCCATTTTATACATGCTTTAGGGAAATTGTTTCATATCCCTGTATACTTATGAATGCTCTGATCCTGGGTGCATATATGAAACAGTTCTGATTCTGGTTTTCTGAATGAAAAGTGCTGCGTAAGTGCAAGAGCAAGGTTTTGTTCCAGGTTTCAGTTTTTGGCAGGGGCAAAACATTTGTATAGCTCATTCATCACAGCTTATTTTATCTTCTGTGGTCTGTGAAGCTGCTACTGGAAGCAAGCTGTCACAGCTATCGAATGCCTAGTTTGGAGGCAAAGATGTTACTAGCAAAGCTATTAGAAGAATTCTATTATAGCTTGGGGAACAAACAGAGTAAGCCATATTTTCTATGAGATTCTTCAAAATGCCAGTAGTTACATAGTGATATATGGTTGCTTTAGTCTGATGTTTATCATCCTTAATATACAATTTTATACAAATTTTAGAGAAGTAAAATATTTTTGTCTCTTGAAAAAGAAGGCCATTTCACAATCAGTGTGGTTAGAAATGTTGAATGAGTATTAGAACCATCTCCAACAGAGCAAGTCTCTCTCAACAATTTGTGTGTGGCTCTGGGGAAGATTTCTACTTGTCTGTTGTCACTAGACTTTTCTTACATGCTTTGTCCTACTCTCCTTTCCTCCTCTGCTGTTGGACTTTGCTCCAGTGTTATTCTTCTTGCTTCATTTATCCTGAACATGGCCAATATTTTATTTTAAATAAAGGTCAGAGCACACTATTAAACTGTTTGTAAATGTCTTTTCCACTGTTATTAGACCTCAGAGGCAACTTGTGGGTGTATACGTGGTCACGGCATTGCAACACTTCATTCAGGAAGCTCATGAGAATGTGGCAAAGGTTTATTCTTGCCCTTACAGTTCTGAATCCTGAAACTTTTTATATGGGATTTATAAAAACCATGTAATGGTCTTAGGAATTTTAGTTTCATTTTAAAAACCAACTTGGTCATTCAGGAGTCTAATATACAAAAATAATCAGTAGGACTTCACCTTCCTAAATACTTTACCCACTTTGAAAACCAGTTTTACTTTTAGAAACAGTTAGGGGATTGTGTGAACTTTTCACCCCATCCCACCTTCATGGCTTTGGTGCTATAGATAAGGAATTCCAAATGAGTTTTCTGAATGTCACTTTTACAAAGTAGCCCAAGGCCTAAATTGCCAGGATGCAAAACAAGGTGAATCCAATGGCCTTTTAAAATAAAATGTTCCTGACATCAGATGTCTATGTTGTTTATGATAATATAATAATCATAAGAGGCTAAAATGTGATTTCCTTATTTCTGACATCAGACAACACATGGTGATTTGCCAGCACAAAAATTATTTTCATTGGTGTCTTTCCTACCCACTGTTTTATCTACTTTACAAAATCTTCCTGTCTTATAGGGAAATGTTTTTACCCTGATTAGGATAGATTTCGAGGAGACTTATGGAAAGTCTTTTGAAGACTCATTAATTAGGAGTGCAGCTCTAGACTTTTGAAATAAATCCTTTTTATCCCTTACTTTTGGCTTTAGGGAAATAGCTGAATTAATACAAGTGACATGACTGGAGAGAACGCCACGTAATGAAGGGCTCTTTAATCCAATAGATTATTCTGGTGGGTCTTCCATCATTTCAAGCCTTAAAACCAAGATAGGATATGCTTCTCAGAGGTAATGAAAATGCATGGCCTTTCTTATAAAGCTGCTGATTATTTCCTCAAGGCTTTGAAACTCATGAGTCCCTGGGATTCTTGTTCATAGTAAACACCGCTTGCAAACGTGACCGATATCCAGAGTTTGAATCATCCATGAATGTTGCTTTCTAAAAGTCCTCTCTGCATATCTATTATATGGGAACTAATTAAATATCTGTGGTTTATCACAGAATTGCTAAGGTAATAAGTAAGAATAACTAAATAAAAAGAAATAAAAAGATACAAATGGGAAATATTATGCCAATTAGGAAGCAGAAATAACACATTTATTCATTTGGCATAACTGCTGTTACTTGAAGATATAGGCAATATTATATTCCAGGTAGTTACCCTTCTGAGTTACCGCTCCTCAGAGTTAGTGCTGGTCTCCTATTGTGATGCTGGCTGCTTTAAATGAAAAAGTGTTTGGGTCAGCCTTGCTACGAGCCAGAGATTAGTTATGGATGGGATTATGTATGATGCAGAGAATCAACAACAAATGCAGAGAATAAGGCAACAGTGTATTTATAAAGGATAAAAAAAGATATGGTGGCAATTGTAAGAAAATAATTGGCTTTGATTACTGAAAAATTATGTCAGGGCCTGGGGGCCCTGTGGATTAGAAACGTCCTCCAAAAGAGCTGAACAAAGAAGTCCAGAAAAAAAAATGCAGAGATGCAAATGTGTGGGTTGGTTAATACAATATCTGTGAGAATCAAGACTATTCACTTTTAGTTTAGGTTTGTGATAAAGTATCTTCTTTCTTAGGCATTACTAAAAGGCTTTTTGCTGTTTCCTTTCTTATTAGTGGTCTGCCTAAAATGTTTACAATTTACCTGGCYATGCTTGTACTAAGTAACTCTTCTCAGTCTTCCTCAGAGATGCAGAAACTAGTTTATTTGCTTATTAAATAACATCTTCCAAATTCTTGGAACTGTGTTGAAAAGAAAATTTTACATASTCCACCAAGAAAACTGAAGTGGTGTTTTCATCCCTCCTCTTTATTAATAGTTTTTGGGGAGAGCCATACACTGAGTGTATTAAATGATCTATTCCATATAAGACAGTAAAATAATTTGATATTGTCAGAAGAACTTTATCTACCTCTGTTAATGCTTGATTTATTGGATGCAACTGCAAGAAAGTATTTTAAATTCATTATTAGCCAACTGCAGAGAAAGGTCAAAGTTCTGTGTACATTAAGGAACAGAAATACTTTCATGTTAATGTTTTCCAGACCATATCACAACATATCCACTTGCTATGTCAATCCAGATCTGATCTAACATAATTTGAAAATAAAAAGAAAACATAAATCGGAAGGTATTTTCCAAATTCTGTACAGCTATAGCGAATCTTCTAGGTGCAGTCAGATTTTTTAACATGTTTCTGGGATATTAATTCTTGAAAAGAATCAGCAAGACCCTTATTCTTCTCCCATTGTGACTTCTGAGTTTTGCAGGGTTACACAATATTTTCCATAATCATTAGGAGAAAAGTGAGGTACAGCATGGTATTCCTGGGAGCAATATTAGAAGAATGAAAATGTATGTTTCTTTGCCTTTTTTCATTCAGAACAATTGCAGTTCAAACACTGCAATTGTTCTATTCCCATCTAAGACAGTCTAGAGTGGGCTGCTCAAAACCTGTTATTAAATAATAAAGAAAACAAGACAGATTAGGACATGCACAGTACAGCTCAATGGAGTTCTTTTACTTATTTGCCTCAGTAGGTCACAATCCAGATTGCAAAGGCAGGACTCAAAGTACTGCGGATCTGTAGGTCACAAGGTTTTAAAATACCAGTAGAAATGAAATACAAGTAGATTTTTAAAAATACAAATAGAATTTGTAGTTGTCCAGAGTTTGCCCAGAACTTCTGGGTGGTTTTCACCTGCCAAAAGCATGAAAATCCAGTGGAACCAGAGTGCAGGTACAAGAGAATGGGCAGCTAAATGCTCACTCAGAAATAAAACCCAGGCTGCACAGAGCTGCTCATGCCAGGCAGCTCTCTCCAGCACTGCAGCAACCTCCTCAACTGCCCACCCCAGGCAGCACCAGAGGCTGCACTCACCACACCAAGCCCTCCCCTTCCTCTGTGTCCTCTCTTCCCCAGCCGTAGATTGTGTCACTTGCATCAGATGGCTTAAACCCAGCTGAGAATGAGAACGGTTATTTGCTTGTGGATGGATGAAATTAAAAGGAAAACCCCAAACTTTCATTTGCCACGTCATTTCTTCCTATGTGAACCTGTTGCCCACTCTTTTCCTTTTGTCTCTGAGTGGCTTCCTCCATAAACATTTAATAACAGTGAATGCTCTCTCCCAGGAGACCAGAAAATGTGCATTAAGAGTTTCAGGCAAGCAGCTTGGGCATATAGGATTTTTCTGCTATTGTTCAATTTACATTGTTCAGGATATTAATTTAATTATAGATGCTTCACCACAGTCAGGGGAAAAAAACAAACTCTCTCTAAATTAAATTAGCGATAGCAAACCCAGGTAATGTGTCGCAAATGGAATTCCATTTTGCTTACAGTCAACTAAATTAACATTTAAATCTTTGAAAATTAAGAGGTGTATTAGTCAACACATCATCAATATACGGCTTGCTTAAAAATGATATTTTGATTGTTTATCTAATTCAGGTTTTTCTGGATGACAATACAACAAAAGTATTTGACAATAACAATAGCATTTATCTGAGAACTAAAATCAATCTTAAATGTTTACCTTTATTTCTCTATAAAAATATTATTTTAATTAAACAGACACATCAATTCACTGTTGTATAAAACAATTGTCTAAATTGAGCCCAAGATAAAAATTGCTTTACTGATAGCAACACCAGAGTTTTCATAATTTCTACACATGGTTATGAAACTGAGTTGGATTGTGAAAACTTCCTGTAAAGCAGCACTGCACAGGAGGCACTGCTAGTTTGGATCCCCCATCAGCACGATCAAACAGTGTAAAACGGGACAAGTTTGTCTTCCAAGACAGTGTTGGCACCCCAAGAGCAGATTTGGGACTGCAGGCTCTCCCTCCACTTTGTCACTCCATGGTCCTGGCTGCCCAAACCCAGCCTGACTCAGTGGAGGAGCACTGCACGACCTTGCCCGCCTGTGTCAGTTCCTCTCCAGTGGATTTACCTAAAAGCTGCAGTAATCTGGGAAGTGAGCAAAGGATTGATCTTAGATATGCTGCTCAAGATGGCTTGGATGAGTGACTAAATTAAAAGGCTTGAGATAGACATGAGCAGTAGTGCTGGGCTGAAGGCAGTGGAATGGTCCTGCCAATAGGAGGGATGCTGAGAAGGGCATACATCTGTGCTAGTTTGTTGTGACACATGCTCTTTATAACTAGGAGGAAAAGAGGGAATGAAAATTATTGTTAGCACTAAAACCGTGTCTCTTGTGAAACTTCCAATGAAGCAAGGTTGTGCCTGACCCTTATTTGCTTGGGTTACCTGGGCTGCTAAATGACTAACTAGATCCTTGAACAATATTTTACTTTGAAATTCTGAACACTTGCTCATAAAGAAACAGCCATCTGGTACTGGTGGAAAACCACAGCACTTTCATCCAAACAGTAAATAAAACTCAAGTCACTAAGCCAAATGGAAAGCCTTGGAGAATCTGTTCAGTTAAAACTTTCTGAAGGTTTTGTACCTTGAAGTATCAAATATTTGGGATGATAATGCCCATGGGATGAGAGATTGAAACATTTCTTTATTTTTTCATTTTCCTTGCATTGTACATCTGGCAGTGTCAGGGTAGTGTTCATTCCACCATGTCCCCTGTTCAGTTACTTTCATGCTCCATTCAAAACCATATCTGATTGATTAACCAAGAGCAGTTCCCAGCACATCCACATGCCTTTGCAAACCAGAGATTTTCTAACACAGGTACAGAGTAATTATTCACAGATTGAAGTAAAAGCCAGCAATCAGAATATCTTTTACAAATTAGAGAATGAGCTCCAAAGCTCATGCAAATTGCAAGGGACCTCAGTTTATTTGTAATTGTAGCCTAATTAGCTGGATCAGCTTCAATTTTTTTTAACACACATCAGCTTCATCTGACAAAACTTCAGTAAATACTGATCCTCAAATCATCAAAACCAGATGCCATACAGTAGGAGAAGAAGGAAAGTGACACACGAGACAATTCCAACATAAGATGTTGGAGGAATGTACTTAAGATGAAGCAATACTGGTTTAGACCACCTCAAGTGCAACTTCCTAAGTAACTGATTTTTGTTTCCCAACTCAAATGGAAAACAAAAGTCAGAACAAAAATCAATTCAAATCTAACAAAGCCATGGATTTGAGAGGACACAGAACATYTTGGTTTTGAGTATTTTAAACGTTTCTGAATTGGAATAAATTTAGTAATGCAATGTCCTGTCAAAAAAAATGAGGCAAATTGTTTTTCACTTTCATTTTTTGTCTTTTTTTTAGCTGACAAGATCAAAGGAAACATCCACTGTATTGTGCTTTCTTATAGTCTTCTGATGACATCCAAATGTTAATAAACATTTTCTGGAGATGATTTTTATTTCTGCAAGAGCTCTATTTAGCTTTTTCACAAAGATTCTTTTATAAGGCCAGCCAGTCTCTTGAATGCCTGCAATGACACAAATACAGTTCACATTTATATTTCAGCATTACATTAATAGGCAACACATCAAACCAGTAAAGCTACTAAGACTGCCCATACCATATACAATCAATATTTTATAATGCAAAGTTCTGCTGATATTCTCACTTTTCCTTTTATAAAATCATGTATGGACAAAGCTTCTGATTCTCTGAGAGAAAATAAAAGGCAGAGATTTCTGAAACAGAAAAATGCATATATTGAGTTCAAAGGTTATTTGGAGTTCAGGCGTAACTTCTAACACAACCAGTGATCCCTGGAAGACTATCTCTTTCAACTTAATATAACAGCCTAGAGACTCCAAAAGTGAAAGAAAAGGAAGAACAATTGAGTGGGGAAGCATATAATAAAAAATACAGCTTAACTGTCAGTAGTATGGTTATGAATTACTTTTATAAAGAACAAGGAAGAAATAGAAGAAATACAGAAGAAGAAATAAAAAGGCAATAGAAGAGCTTATCTATTACAAACCTTCACAACTGCATGAAAGTACAACTACAAATACTGAACTGTTTCAAACACCCCAATCAAATCAGTATTAAATCTCCACAAATAAATGTCTCCTATCCTTCTTTCCACTGATTTTACAGACAGAGCCAAATAACATCAAAAATGCTCCCAAAACACATAAAAGATTAGTTCCCGAGAAACAGAACAAACTATGTATGTAAATTGTATGAAAGAACACCAACATTTTTTCTTACAAAGGATTGACAACACACACACACAAAAGAAAACAGGTAATTCAATCTCAGAATCTTGGGAATAGAATTGAAAGTCTAAAAGATACATGATGCCTGCTAATGCTTAAGCAAACAGCAGAACTTCCTACTTACTCCGACTTCAGTAACGCACTTAGAAATAATGTCTGGGAGGTTTAAGTTGAGACTCTGCATGTATGAGACAGAAAAATTCTAAGTGGTCCTAAAAATTTGGTACCTTTCAGGTAATTTGAATGAGTATCTTGCTTAAGGAACAGCTAACACTGCTGCAAAAGTACTGCTTAATCACCTAGAGACTAAAAACACTACATTAACATTCAAGAAAAAATATAAGGAGAAGCACATAAAAATAAGGGAGCACTATTGTGTGACAAACTGTCTTGGTAAGAATGTAAAAAAAAAAAAAATCTCACTTACCAGATCCATCTGGGCAGGAGAAGACAAAGAGAAGGAGGCTCTGACATAAGAACTAGGCTCTGAACTATCAATATTGAAAGCTCCTCCAGGAACCAGTAATACCTATGAAAAATTGATTAGCCACACAGTTATTACCACTTCTACACCTTTAAAACACTATATTAAATTAAATTTGAGAAAGTCCAGTGCTTACACACTTGTATCAGAACATGGTGTAATATTCTTTTCTTCGAAATGAGGAGACAGAAATACGCACCCTGTAATCAGACTTTTCATAACAAGACCAAAGGGTTTTAGGTTTTGGTCACCTAGGCTGGTGGATTACCAGGTCTGGCTTCTATCATCACAATATTTAGAGGCACCAGTGAGCTGGGGTGTAGCTTACTCAGTACACATTGCTGGGTCTTACCAACTGGAGAAATAAACCCAAATTTAATTTCTCTCATTAAAAAGATATAGTGAGCAGCCATCATACACACAGGTACGTATATTAATATTATATATATACACGTTGTAAACATGACATATTATACTATATATTATAATAGTTAAGTGATTAAATATCAGCATCTGAATACAGTCACGAAAATATTTTGTTAATGACTTGCAGACTTTATGATGGTGCACAGTGAGTCCCCTGCTTTGTGATGTGTGCACATATGTGTGGATAGATTCAGATATTTTATCCCTCCCTTTTTTCTTTTTACTATCATAAATCATTAATTCATAGGTCATACTTCTTTCTTCAAAGCCTTTTCCATTATCAGCTGCTGTGTATCAGAAATACCCTTAATTTTGATCCATAAGAACATGCCAGCAGCAGGAGGGTACCACTCTGCCAAGCCTGGGGAAAGAGAGAAAAAATGGAATCAAGAACGAAACTTATGCCCCACCTCTAGTGCATACATTGTAGATTCAGTGATGTTTTGGATTTGCTGATACAAACATTATTATCACTATTGCTAGTGATTTTTTTTGTATCTTCTTTTAAATTAAGGTCACTATTTCAGAGATTTTTTAAAGACAGAGATTTTAAACATAAAAACTATAAAAACATAACGAAGTGAAATACATGCTCTTTGTAAAACTGTTTTATGTGGTGAGCACTTTTTTCATCATCATCTATCTCCCTGTCCCGCCAAAAAGCATAAAACCAGCGGCAATAGACAATTTGTCCTAAGCTTAATATTTAATGTAATTGATTTGCTTATACTGCTTATCTGCCACTTGAGTCAATAGATGAACTTAAGTGATTTTTCTTGAGCACAAAGATGATAAATAGCTAGGAAAAAAAATTAAGTGATTATTTGTGTTGCASTCTGACCTTTTAACCACTTGTCAGCAGCAGTGAGCATTGCATCCCGCTGGATCCTGTAGAAGTCCACCACTCTGAAAGCAAATTATCTACTGAAAGTTATGAACTTATAGTGTTTCAGAGTCCATTTGTTTCCAAACACAGAAAAAAAGCTTTTCTACTTGAACAACCCACGGGCACATTTAATAGAAATGTAAGCATACCCGAAATGGGCACAACACAATATATTGTGTGTATAAAACTTTGTATATGTATCAGAGAAGTCTTTTAACGCTTCAGTGCATCTCCAACTGATCAACCAGACAGAGGAAGTCCCTGTGCAGCTGCTTCTTAAGCTTTACATATTGCATAGAAACCTTTTATATATTACATCCATTCTGTCTACTACATCATTAGATATAAGTCCTGTTAACAGTATTTACTGCAAAAAGCACATGTGCTGAAGAAAATTAGGGACTTAAATGCAAGCAAAAGCACAGACTTGGTGTTTGTGCATGTCGGTTGAATTTGTGTAACAGGTACACATGGAAATGGCATCTGACAAGGTAAAAAGCAAAACATATGATAAACCTTTCGTAACTATTTGACAGCTTCCCCTCTTCTAAACTTTTGAACGTATCTCCTTCGCACTTTAAGTAAAACCTTCAAATAATTTAATCTCTTACTAGGAAATATGACCCTAACCCAAGTTTCACCATGGACGAGTCATGTGCAGTGGGTTTTGTTGACATAAAATGACACAGCTGTGCAATGGAAGACACAAGAGAACAGCCTGATACTGAGTTCATAATTCAGATGCAAATGTGTTCCTATCCCTCGAGAAAGCATCCTTAGTAATTTGCATAATTTACATAATTTTACATTTGTGTTTTTAAAAATACTCTCTGAACCAACAGCTTTGATTTCTGGATGTATTTTATTACACCTGATACACAAACACCAACACCTCCAGAGGCTTATACAGTTTTGGGATTCAGCTATACCTATTGCTACATTCTGTATAAAATCATAAATTTCATTTGTGCAGTGGAAACCTTCTGTTACAAGGTTTTTACCTATTACCATTTTACTTACATGTTGAAACTGTAAGCATTAGTAAGACAAAACTTCCCCAAAAATGTAGCTACTCCAAAAGACAAACCAACCTCTACCCAAAAGCCTGATCTAACACCTCACCCTTGTACAAATGAAATCAACTGGAAAACATTCCAATCAGCTGTGGGGCCTCATCAATAAGTCACCTGACAACTGCATTTAGAAGGTTATAAAGCATTGCAGCTGCCCTACTGTAACCTTATTTTCATTAGTTCAAGAGGAAGAAGAGTGTTTTAGCTTGAGCAAGGCTGCCTTTTGACTTATGGAGAAAGAGGTAAGTGAAGAGATGCATTTGGGATTTATTGTTTTGGAAATAGTGAAAGTTGAGCTGCAGTGTGGTCCAAGTTTCTCTGTGAGACTTATCTTTATGTTCCTAAATCTTAAAACAAGACAAAGCTAGGGCTGATGTGTCTTTTTTTTTTTCTTTCCCCAAATACTGGTGTTTACAGTATGAACATCAGGGGATAGAACTGGCTGTTACAGTGAGATATAAGAACTTTTTGCATGCTTTGCTCATGTTCCTGTTACAGGCCTTTGCACAGTGTAGCACATTCCCACTGAAGTGGGAAGCTGGGGCTCTAATGACATCCAAGTACAGCATATAAAATGAGGCACTGATAGTCAAAGAAACCGTGCTCTTCCTGCATAATAAATGAGCCCCAAATGTGTGTCAGTCAGTATGTAAGAAATGCCTTGCTCAGTTAGATAGTAGCCCAGTGCTGTGTCTTCAAGAGTGGTGAACAAGGTATTGTTTAGTGTCTGTAGATGAACCTCACTATTCTCTGGAGGTTTTTCCATCAGTATCCACAATTATGACATCAAGGATGGCAAGAGTGTGAATTCCTGCTAACTTAGTGAGGCAAGAAGTCCCTTCACAGAAGCTATGCTGACTCTTTCTTAATAGATTCTGTGCTCAGTGATCATACCTTTTGCTATAGACCTTAACACTTTAGCAGGGATCAAAACTTTATTCGCTGGCTTGAAGCTTCCAGGATCCTGTCAAGTTCCCTTCAGATGGGAGTTGCATAATGTCGTGCCAGTGGACTGGTGGATTGCCTGCCTGCAGCGATAGGTGACATGCCCTGACCTGCATGTCTGCTACTCCACACTGAGTTTCTTCAATCCTATTGTGTGAACCCAACAGTCTTGGTGACCTGCCTTATCTATTTGGCCTAATACTGATGCACCTCCTCTGACTTGTTTACTAGGAAGAATGATGTATGTAACAAGTAGCAGAATGGCAGGTGATGGGATTCAGCATATGACATAACCCTACCTGTCTATATGGTCCAAGAAACCCTTTTGTCCCCATTGCTGAAGCAGCTGTGATATCATAATCTAAAGAAATAAAACACATCATCAATACCATGCCACAATTATTAAAAGACTCATAGCCAGATGCATTATTCAACATTCCCCAGGCATGAAATTGCATACAGTGTCTCTTGGAGTCCTTTATAAACAGAGTTGCCAAGGGCAACAGGTGATTATAGCCCATGTTACTGGTGTCTCCAAGGATCATGGCAGTATTTGGAAGCTGGGGTTCAGGGAGGGAAAAATGGATGAAGAGCTACATATGGTAATAAGGGAGAAAGAGCAAGGCAACGTATATTGCTTTACCTTTCTGTCCACATCAGCCTCTCAGCTTTAGTAGTGCCTGTATGATGAACTAATGGAGTTGGAAGATGGAAGCCACATTTAGATGTGTTCAATATTGGTCTCCTTTCCTTATTACTAATTGTAAAGGGGCTGTAGTTGGCAGCTTGCTTTGTAATGTCTTTGTGGGCTGCCAGTATTGTTTTAATTGAAAAGTAGAATGAAAAAATAATAATAAATGAGTGCTTCTTCCCTGGTATGCTTTACATTGAGGATTTTCAAACGAACTTACCAGGAAGAGATAAAGTATTTCAAATCTTGATTCTTGAAACCTGAGTTAAGGGATATTAGCTGTACTATCCATGCACTGAGACAACCCTCTAGCTCTGGTTCTAAATTCTATGGTGGTCTCTCGTCCTTTGGCAGAACTGACAATGAATGTGCATAAACAAAACTGCAAAAGTGCAGAGCAACTGTGAAAGTACAAAGCTGTTTGCTTGTGGCTTCTTATAACTTGGAATATGTTTTCTTCTTTAAATACAATTCATTTGATGGTTTGGTACTTGCCTGTGTGAAAGTGCTGGTGTGCATTGTTGACACTTGAATGTGTAGAACAACTCTGTCGATAAGAGGCTTGGGACCTGTCAGAAAACCTATTCTTAAACTAGAAAACAAACAAAAAAAACAGTTACTACAGAAATGCAATGTGCTAATACTTTGTGTGAGTTATATGTGGGAAAACATGTAACCATTTCATTGATAGTGTAAGGCTCTCTTATGCATTTAAATTTATCTATATCTTAATACTGCCCTAAGCTTATACAATTTAGAAGCTGAGTATCAAAGTCATGAAATAAAAAYATTTAAGAGGTCTTAATGCTTATAGTAGCTTCTTGGTTATGAGGCTTCAGGACAAAATTGGTGTTTGTAAACTGTCCTCTGCAACCACAAAAATTACATGAATCAAAGGGAAGGAAAGATAGGTTTTCCCATAATGAAAAATCATGAATGCTCAGGTTTTATGACAAACAGATGAGAAGAATGGCTCTACTATTTTGCTCCCTTTCAGGACTGCAGAAGGAATGGAATTTAGATTGATAAACCAGAATGTTATTTATGCTTCAGTTCTTATTACCCATCTTTACAGATTGGCTGAAATTTTTATTTGAAGAAAAATGGAACCAGTAAGCTCATATGTGTCTTTGTCAAAGATAATATTGAGTCATGCCATTTTGCAGTGTCGCTTCTGAAAACGCAATGACACTTAGCATCATGTTGTCTCCTCACTTACTTTAGGATGGGGTTATAATCCACCAGCTGCCAATGCAGAATTCCCATTAGTTTTTTTATATATATTAGGATAATAGGCAAAAGCAAGTTAAAAATCAAATATGTTGACTTGTGGGAAAACAGCCAACTTAGTTTTTTTCAGGCAGGTGGAAACAACGTGAAAGAACTGGAAGGCTAGATATCAGTAAAACCCTATGAATAGTTTGTGAAGAATGATACTATTGTTTCTTTTTTGTATTACAAGTTCAGGGAGTTTGCAGGAATGGTAAGAGACAGAAAGGGAAATGGAAAAAGAAGAGAGAAAAGCTCATAAGAGTTCCAGGAACAGAGCTGGAATCCAGCATCTGTCTTTCTGCCGAGGTGGTGTGTGCAAGAATGGGCTGCCTGGCGGTAGAGGCTTAACTATCAGTATCAGAAGAGAAACAGAACCTGCAGTTAAATGGCTGCCAAGAGATGACATGAAAAGTGGGCAGACTACGAAAAGTTGTTGATTCTAAAGCTCATTCCAGAAGTGGATAGTTATTAGATAGAAAACACTATGATATGTCTCACTGCTTTGTATGAAGTCTTGTGCCTTAGCTGAATAGGCAATGCTAAGTAGTCTGAGCTGGCCTTACCCAGATGAGAGAATTTTAGAAAAAGAGTCGGTCCTGATAACTCGGCCATCCACATCCATTGAGAGGAAAGTTGGAGCCCATGGCTTGGAATAAAAATAAAAAATAAAATTCAAGGTGCTAGTAAGGATTATGATGGAATTATTTTCTTTACTATGAAGACACAATTCATTTATCAAAAATGTATTCCAAGGAAAACATTGCAGTAACTTGCTGACAAGTGATTGTTTAGGCTAGCTGAGATATGATTACAATATTCTGTGAAAGTCTTCAAGAAATCAGCTTTATTATTTTTTGATGCTTACTTAGCCCACTGTTCAGCATACAAGTGCTCAGTTTAAGTTTTGGCATGATGCCATATGAGGGAGAGAGAACTAATGATTTCTCTGCCAAGATTTCTTTGTGGAGTAAACAGGTACTGCAATTTCTAAAATGGAGTTTTGTAGCTTTTTGCCTTGCTATATTAAAAAACAAAATCAGAAGATATGATCAAATTGTGAAGATCTCAGTTCAGCACACTTTCTCCTTGTCAAGAATTCTGTTTTTACACCTCCCCTACATTTTCTAACAAAGCTACACAATGCTATTCAATGAGTAAGTGAAGCAGTTTTACTGCCTCCTTCCATAAAAACACATTTCAAAATAGAAAATACTGACTTTTACTTTCTACGAATGTTTTACTGCTTTATAAGACCAGTTTTTATTTCTGAAGTTGGGTACTTTTGCAGACTGCAACCATAGCTTCGTGTGTGAAATCTGTGGAAAATTTACATGAAGAAGGAAAGCTGCCTATTCAGTACCACTTTCTGAGGTACATGGGAGAACTCTTGGGTTCTCCAAAAGGCAAAGGGATAAAAATGAGGTATAGTAGATGGCCAGGAGGCAATCTTCTGCCGAATGAAAGAAGAGAAAGGAACATTAAGATGCTGCAATTTTCAAGTGCTGCTTCAGTGACAGACTTGCTTTGCTCTGGACACAAAGTCTGTAATTTTCTGATTACTGAAGGACATTCTATCCTGTATGAGGCTTGAGGAATTTGAACCACTGATTAACATGACACAAAATGCCACAAAGGGGAAAATGACTGAAAGGAGCACAGACTGGGAGGCCTACAACTACCTTGGTAGGACATGAAGAAGGAGCATGCAGGAAGACCCACGGCTGAAACTTTAGTTCTCTCCTGAAACCTTAGTTTTACTCCAGAAAATAAGGTGTTACTAAGGATTATGTTATTATTACAAATTACCTTTTCAAATTGAAGAAAGTAGTATGGATCATCTTCTATTATGAGAAAATTATATTTTCTTGCAAGCTAAAGAAATTAATAAAAAGTAACAAAATGAATACAAGGTAAAGACACTGTAAATTCAGTCAGTTTTTTGTTTTTTTTTCCTTTAATCAGGACCATGTTATGATTCTATTGACTGGTCATTTGTTATATACAAGGTCCCATCGTGAAAAGCCTTGATGTGCCCAATTTAGATATCAAACAATTATTAGAGTAAACATGGTACCTGTAGTGCAAGGACCCATGTATGTAACTAAAGGTTTGTTCCATGTGGCATTCAAACTGCGCAGGCAACTTGCAGTAAGTCCAGTTAGAAGCCCATGGCAAAGGTACCAGTCAGCAATGGGCTAGCATTGAAAAACAGTTTCCCTAACGCATAGTTCACCTCTGAAGAGTTGCCATGAAAGATTCTGCTAGAAACAAGTTCTAGGAGGAATGTCTACTGGACCAAGAATGGGCCCAAATACCATACATGGGGTGCCCTCAACTGAAACAAGACTGACATTTATCTATTTCCACCTACAAGATTCACAAGGCCCCAGCTCCATACCTGGTAAATCTCCTTCTTGCGCTCTGTGGTCAGTGAGTTGCCAGTTGGGTTGCATCCATTTGGAATAGTGTACAGGAATTTGGGAAGGTGATGGCTACAGTTTTTTACATCTTCTGGGCTCCATGCAGACAGAATTTCTTTTAATGCTTTTGGAATAATGCCATGTTGGTCACTAGGAATATTAATTATATTACAACCCAAGGGTCTCAGCTGTTGATAGAAGGAACAAAACTGTCATACCTGTGTAATTCAAAGGTCTTCCTTTTGTCATTGGCCTTGTAAAATTTCATCAATACAAAGCCTTTCTTTCTGATTTTACAGCTATCTCGAGCTCCATTTGCTCATGAGTCAAATAAAAGTTAGCCTGAATTTGCTGTACAGCTTGTCAAACTTACCACATTACTCTTTATTTGTCCTATTGGGCCAACTGAGAAGAAATGTGTAACTCCTCTGTTCAATTGTTGCTCTTCTCTAGGAAATCACATTTGGTTTTTCAAGCAGAAAGGGATTTTGTAAACTTGAACTGTTCTCTCAGGACTCCTCATGCTCTCACCACAGACAGTTAAGGTCATAGCACCTTTGTTTCCCACTGACAATTTACACTYTACTTCAGTGGAAGTGCCAGAGCCATAAGCTACTATTCACTGACAAAGGGCAAAGAATCTGTTCTCAATAGATATAGTCAGCAATACAAAGGAGAATGAAATGATGCTACTGCAATGACATGTTGACAGCAGTATGAAAAAACACAGGTAAAATACCAATGAAAAAGCTTGCTCTCTCTCCTCTGTAGAATTTCAATTTGTACCATGTAGTGCTCCACATTTTTAAGTAAAACCGCAAGCTGCTGCCTTGTCAAAATACATTCCTAACAAAGTACAGCTGATCAGACTATATATTCAAAATTAGGACAGCAAACAATAACAATTTCTTTTGATGCAAGGGGAGACAACTGAATGGGTGGTGTATTTATTCTAACCCTTCTTGCAGCTCTTACACATTTTGAGCTGACTTTTGATTTTAACTGATTAAGTTATTGTTCAGACGTAAACTTTGCTACTTTTGTTCTCACTAATACATATCTTCTACTCCTATATGGATGTTTCAGGCATATTCCAATATTACACTATTTACAGCTATTGTATAATCTCACCATGAAATACTTCAGGTAAATGTGCTGACATGTTAACATACCCACTTGTTATAAATTTAATTCAACCAAACTAGGTCCTGATGGCTTTCTTTCCAATCCCAAATGTGATCTTAGCCCTTGAATGAACTAGTATTTGGAAGAGGAACTTCGAATAGCTTTTATAGAACTTTTAGTAGAAAACCTTCTATGAGATAATATTTATGAACTTAAACTGGTTGAACACTAAAATCTTAAGTCTTAGATATGTTTTTATGGCAAATACAGACAGCGTTTGTAAGACTGCAAACTGGGTACTAAATTGCTGTTTAGTTCAAATGTAACATTCACAATGTTTTGTACCTAAAGAATACTTACAGCTGCTAGTGTCCCAGAGTATGTGGGTGCATCCAAAAGGATGTTGTCTCCAGGATTAATGAGCATTTCGAACACCTGCAAAAGAAAAGAGTCTATTTTAGAAAGATTGTTCCATTATTGTATACGTGCTTTATACTTCTGACTTCTTAGTGGGATTAAAAATCTTGATTAGATACTAGTAATTCCCTAACCATTTAATTATCCTGTCTTTAGGAAAGGCAATGAACAGATGAAAAAATCTGCTTTAGAGCCAAATTAAGATAGGTTATCGACTAGAGAATACCAACTTGACATGGAAAGACAGTGCTCTGAAGTACTGTTTCTACTGCGTAAGTTACAGAAARGATCAACTAAACAGCAGTGACAGTGGACTGGAAAGGGTAATTATTTCAGGAAGTAAAAAAACCCCAAAAATCAGGAAGCCAAAAAAAAAGAAATAGAATAGAATTATGATTAAGCATCTATGTACTTATCATTGCATTATTTGAGTAACATGAAATGTTACCTTACAGCGTATTTTCTACACAGGCTCTTTGGTTATGTGAACTTTCATGCAGTCCTGACAGACTAGAATGCCACTCCAATTTTATTTCATTTCCATTATCTTGTATTGGTAATGCTGTCAGACATGTATTTAATAGAGGACCGTGTGTATAGTTATAGAGGGCATTTGATGCTGAATATAGCTGAGCTGATGGAAGAATAAACATCTCTCTGAATGAAATGCTTTTAACATAGGAATCTTTTGGTCTTACTTTACACAAGCCTTCCTGGCTGCCGGTTGTGACACACACTTCCATTTGTCCTTGCTCAGGACTGTAACTGGCTGTGGGGGGATCATGTAGGTTCCGCTGGAAATCTTTTAGCCAAGACAACAGCTCTGGAATCCTGAAACATGAATAAGAAGGTGTATCTAACATCTTAGATAGGCCAAAGCCAGGCTGTTCCTCTAAATCACTGCCAAATCTAGCATGCAGTCCTGAGTCTCATTTCAACTGTCATACAGATACTTAGATGCAATTTTTATGGCTGCTTTATCAAATGAAGAAAATGAGGTGGGCATCTGTGGTCCATACACATTATCATACTGAAATCTGGGCAGAAATCATTTGCCAAGGATGAAACAGTGTGGAGGCTGAACAATACCCACTCCTAGAAATGATCATTCTGTACTCAAATGTGACAGTGTGACAAAGCTCTCAATGCTACTGGTAGCAGGCTGCGGATTATGAGGATTTCTGAAACACATTTTTCAAAAAATGTCTTAAGATCTTGTAGGATGTTCACAAATGGCTGGGTTCATTTAAATATTAAGAAAAGTCTTAACTGATTAATGTCCCATGTGTTTCTGTAGGTACCCTAGTAATTCTGCAAACCTGTCCCCAAGCCTGCCAGTGCTGTCTGCTGAGGAGTTTACAAGAGCACTAAAGTAATGTAATGTAAAGTAATTTTTGTACCAAAAATGACAATTCTGTAAATACTCCACTCAACCACCACAAGTTATACATACTGATTTTAGTATATGGTGCCAAATGAAAAGAAATACTCCAAAATGTGGAAACTATGTATTGTAATGGAGTATCTTTTAATTAATATCTGATTTGGGAGTCTGGATTCTCAAATGCTAACAGCTAGGAAATGCTCTGGCTTGAGAATTACTAGGATTAGGGGTTTAGGTGATTTTTTTTTTTTTTTTTTGTATTTATTTATTACATTACTCATTGCAAAATTTTCCACTTGAACTGAAATGTAAATAGTGAGGCAAATTGAAAAAACATTGGTTTTGGACAAAAGGGGTTTATGAACAGGTTTTAAACACACAGGTGAATTAATGCAATAATAAAGGATATTATGATCCTTAGCTTCTGGTATTTTGAAGCGCAAGCAGCTGTGACAGATACCCTGCTGAGGCGGAGTACTGGAGAGCTCTCTTCATCAGATCTTCCCCAATCTCAATAGGACTTCCATGTCCAATGTCAATGGTTGCCCTCTTAAATGGAAAAACATTAGGATTTGGTGCCCCTCCAGCCAGAGAGATGAGAGATGGAGGAGATTTCTGCATCAATTCAGCTAGAGTAAAAGGAAAACACCTTGGTTACAACTTGATTATTACAAGGGTGATCATATCCTTTAGTCAATATATAATAATGGTCCAGAGAACGTGCTCTGTTTTTCAATTTACTTGTTTAACTATCATGAATTCAAAAGGATAATTCTTCTTAAACTCACTTTTCTGCTTGGATTGAATAGGTGTTTTGGGGGGCACAGGGAGGGAGATACTGTTAGGACAGATTAAACAAAAAATAATTTTAAGGTAAAAAAGCTGTTTATAATTTATTTTAAAACAATCTGGACTGTTCTACTAGTATAAAAACTTCTTTGGCTTATGTCTTCTGGGCTTCAAGAATTTAAAATCTTAATGATCTTCTGTTTACAGTGACTTGAAATGATTGGCTTTGTTTTTTTGTTCTGTTTTTCGTTCAGTCTCACTTCAGCTGATCTGGCAGCTACACTGACAGATGATTACAGCTTTTCTATAAGGGAGTGGAAATGTTTCTGGCAGCCCAGTTTTAGTGGCAGAGGCACTGTGTAAGTAATTTGGTATGAAGAAAATTTCAATTCCTGCTTTTAAGTCACAGTTTCACAATCATTCAGATCCAATCTATGCAGTGCAGACTGGACGTTAATCCAGCAAGGGCACTTGATTGCATTAAATGTAAGAACTCACAATATGGCATTCATGCTGGCTTGACAGTTTTACATCAGATATGAGAGGGCAGATGACACCAGATCTGGCTTAGAGCAGCCTGTTATAGAGTTTATTTTCCAGTACTTAATAGCAGACTTGAACATGGGGAGTTAATTCTTATCAGTTAGTTCACCAATATGGGTTATGCCTGTGTCTTTTGGCCTGGTAAAGAGATTTACTTTGTCATCAAAACTGCAGTCTCAATGTGTCTTTTTGCAGGAACTGTGCTACTTAATATTTGTGTTATGACGCATATCAATGTATCACTTGAAAAAGAGACTGCCTAGAGTAAATTACTTGACTTAGCTGTACCTCTATGAAGCATTTTAAGCAGAACAGCAAATGCCAGCCCCTTACCAAGAGGGGAAATCGACCCCTGAAGGCTTAACTAGTTATGTATATCTCATGCTTGGATTCTGTCAGGTCTCTGTAGGTTTCAATTGAGTAAACAAGTAGGCAGTTAAGCTTTTCTATCTGTCACATGGAAGACTATGTAATGTGGTAGCCTAAAGACACTACAATATGGAAAACGAAAGTGTAGTAATACTGAGGGAGTGGTGAGGCATTTATGGATATAAACAGGATACAGAAAAACTAGATGGAAAGAAACATGCTGGGACTGGATTTCAAGTCATTAGCAGTGGCTTGTTCCTGGACAACCAGCATAAACTCAGTAGCAAATTGTGCCAAAAGCCCTGGTTCAGAGACAGTAGCAGAGATTTTTCAAACACTTGTTAAAGTGATGATACTAATTCGTCTGTCTGGATGGGTTTCTGAAATGGTTCAAGGCTATTCACTTTATTTTTCTTTATACCTGCTTGACATTTGCGCTTGACAAGAATCAAGTTATCTGGCCTTGCTTGTCAGCTTAGAGCATGCTTTTCTTTCACATCTTTTCAAGTCTTAAGCCACGATACCCCAGAACACAGAATGATACTCTTTCAGAGAAACTGGGAAGAAGGGACATATGTACTCACTCAGGAGTCTTATTGGAGATGCTTTTCTTGCTGCACTCACAGTTGTGATGAACCTAGAGTAATTCATATCTATGCAGAAAGAGTAATTAGTTGGACATGAAGCTAGGAAAGGGAATAAGAACTGCAGTGTGCTTTTGGTATATGCATCTCCCACAAGTAATGCTTTGATCTGGGTAACTTGTGGTATGCCCGTGAATAGGAAAAAGCCCTTTTTCCCCCCCTTCACTGCCAGCTCTGGAGTTTTAAAGGCAGATTACAAATTTGAAGATTTGATGGATCTTAAACAACCATCAGCTCTTTTTTATTTAATGAGAATCCAGCTTTATTTAGCTGTATTAAGCTCTGCATTTGAAGTGCTTTTAGGATTGCAAGCCATCATTATGAGTCATAACACTTGTCAAGTTAGAGGTGGTTTTTTTTGGAAAGGATAATTAAGAATGTCTTTCAAATGTATCTGATGAGTGTTTTCCCTCCTTTTCCCTGGTACCAATAGCGATTCAGTGGATAGTGAACTACAGGCCGGCAGAAAGCCTCAAGGCCTGGAAAGGCACAAGCAAGCAGTTCCTTCGAAGGGAAGGAAAGCACAGAAATGAAACAGAAGGGCAAAGAGCAACCACAACAACACGCATGTGCTGGCAGTTACTAGGAATGATCTACCGAGCAAGGCCGCTTTAAAAAAACACCTCGTGCTTTCTAAAACTACTTAACTTCGCTGCGCCCCTCATCTCACTTCCGCGGCACAGGCGCGGTGCTGGCTACGCACTAAGGCGGGCTGGGGCTGTGTTTTAAGGGCGATCTGAGGCAGCACTTCGCCGCCCTCCCCGAGGCGATTCCCGGACCACCGCGCTGCTGCCCAGCCCGAGCCCACCCGGAGGGGGCGCGGAGCCCTCAGGGCCACCCCGAGCTCGCGACCGGCGCCGTCCCGCTGCTCCGAGGGTTCGGCGGCGGCCGCAGGCACCTACCGGCGGAGGGCGCGGAGCGGCGACCGGGCAGGGCGGGCAGCGGCAGCCCCGCTGCGGGCATGTGCTGGGCCGGCCCCCGCTGCGGGCATGTGCCGGGCCGGCCCGGGCGGGGCGCTGAGTGGATATGGGGGCCTGGCCGCCGCTGCCGCCTGCGCGCTGAGGGCAGCTCGGCTGCAAGTGGCGGAGCGGGCCCTGAAGCGATCCTGTGCGGGTCCGTGCGAAAGCCCTAAAACGCGCAGCTCCCCCGCCGGTTCCGTCTGTGTAGTGCCTGCGAAGCGAGGGCTGGAGGCCGATAGTGCGGGGAGAGGCGGGGGCAGGCGGGGAGGGGGCACAGCCGGGGGTTGGGCAGCCCCGGGTGCGGCGAGGGCCGCCCGGCAGCGGCGGGCGAAGCAGGGGCTGGCGATAGGGGGAAACGGAGGAGAATCACGGAACGGTTTGGCTTGGAGGGGACCTTCACGATCAGCTACTACAACCCCCTGCCAGGGGTATGGACACCTTCCCCTAGACCAGGTTGCTCAGAGCCCCATCCAGCTTGGCATAGAACACTTTCAGGGATGGGGAATCCACAGTTTCTCCGGAAACCTGTGTTTGCAGTGTTTCACCACCCTCACAGTAAAGAATTTCTTCCTACTATCCAATCTCAACCTACCCTCTCTCTGTTTGAAGTCGTTCCGCCTTGTCCCATCACTACATGCACTTGTAAAAAGTCCCTCTCCAGCTCTCTTGTAGCCCCCTTTAGGTACTGGAAGGTGCTCTAAGGTCTCCCTGGAGTCTTCAGGCTTAACAACCCCAACTCTCTCAGCCTGTCTTCATAGGAGAGGCACTCAGGTCTTCATGGTCCTCCTCTGCACTCAACGCAACAAGTCGATGTCCTTCCTGTGCTGGGGACCCCAGAGCTGGATGCAGCACTCCAGGTGGGAGATCTCATAAGAGTGGAGTGCAGGGACAGAATCACTTCCCTCGTGATGGTAATGATCACACTTATGCTTTAATCAACTTAATTATATTTCCACTAAAGGTTCTGCTCATATAAGGAAGCAGTATTTTAATTAAATTTTGAAGTGGGACATCTTTGTAAGTAATCCTCCCCCTGCCCCCCACAGATGAGTAGAATCAATGCAAGGAAAAGCAGAATGGAAGCACATCCCTTCTTTTTGAGTGTCACATGCTGTTGTTTGTGCAACACGCGTAACTGGTGGCTGTAGCTGCTGCTGCTTAGAAAGGTGCAGAGACACAGTGTCATTTATCTAGTCATGGCTTTGGACTTCAATACTTTGGGGTTGCCATGGCCCTTGCTTCTGAGTGCAAAATGCAAGACAGGGGTCTAGGTGTAAAGTAGTCTGAAAAAAACCAGTACAAGAACATGCGAAATCATATGTCCTTTACAGCATGTAGGTCTTTGTAGTTAACTTGGAGGCAGGAGAGTAAAAATACTGGATGGGATGAGCACTGGAGCATTTCTAGGCTTTAATTCAGTAAATCACCAGGCTTTATGGGACCCAGTGCTCAAAGCACTTTTTAATTGGAACTTACAAAACCTGCTGAAGGCAAAGCTGAGGTATGAGAGGAAAATGTTTCTAGGAAAAAAAATGAAGTACCTTAACAAGATACTTTTTTTTTTTTTTACTCTTTAATCTGGGTGACTTCATGCAGTATTTGGATCTGCTGAAAGGCTTCATAATTAGCTGAAAGGCTTCATAATTATGTAAAGGCTACATAATTAGTAGGCTGAAATAGAAATGGAGTTCCTGTCAAGTTTGTGATGCAGTGAGGAAGGATTGTTTGCTTAGTTGGTGTGTGAATACTCTTACACTGAAAATCAAATTTTATTAATAGCTTTAATGACCTGAAGAATTTATAATTTAGCTAACTGCCTCTTAATAGCATGATGTACAGACAAAAATAAAAGATGGGTATATAAATGTGAAACAGCAAGTGAAGAGATATTGAACTTCTGTGGGGTTCTGGATGTGAAAGACTGATTGAATTTGAGCTGCTTGTTGTGTAATTTTGTTTTTCATTTCCAGGCTATCAGTGTTGCACTTTGTGACACAGACCAAAGCCCAGAGAAGTCAAGGGAAGGTTTTCCATTTTCCATTGATTTTTGTGGGCTTTGTCTGGTCTCTTAGCCAATTATGGTGTCATCCGATTGAAACAAATGAAAAAAAAATTAGTGTGCAGTTRTTTGGATGCTTATCCCAGCTGGATTCATTTGGCAGTTCTCTGCATCACTGTTTATACTCCTTAGCAAACACAAGTGGAGTGCTCTGTTTTACTACTGTGAAAGAAGTTATATCTTTGCTGTCTTTGTTTATTACATGCACACTCAGAACAATAACGATTTGGTGCAAGTTTTGCATAATTCATGAAGCATCGGTAAGGTCTACATATGGTTGTTCTTAATGTCTCCTGTCATCTGAAACTGTACTACCTTCTTCTAAACTCCCTACATGCTATGTCCACCAATGTGTTAAAAATCCAACCAACAAACAGAACAAAAAAGCCTAAAGCAATCTGATTTAAGAACAGGGAGATAAGGTAAATATTGTTACTGCACTGTTTCCTTCTCCSTTAAGGACTTCAGGGTATTTCTTTTCAGAGGATCAAGAGCAGGACAAAGGATGGAGACAGTAAACACAAAAATTTAACTGAGTTGCTGCTTTTGCAACTGTATCAACAAAGTGTAAATCTCTCCAAGAAGCTGCAGTATAGCCTGGGATACTATATATTTTTTAGTTACATAGCATGTTTATTCTGTAATGTTTGRGTGCCCTATTTGAAGCGGTCATTTCACCTCGGTTACATGTGAGTGTATGAAACACATATTGCTGTGTGCTGCGGAGCGGGCGGGCAGCAGAGTTGCTCCCGGAGGGTGGAAAGCTGGAGATGTTCCAAGCGATCTTTGGCACAGCCGCGCTCGCACCGGCGGCCGCAGGGTGGCGCTTGCGCACTACCTGACCGGACAGCGAGCTCCAGCTCTGGAATAGGCGTTCCGGATAAAATCCTATCGGTATGTTTTATTCGGCTAGTAATTTGTAATTCTGATTAAGAGTCCTGCCTGAACAGCTTGGCTACCCGCCTTTCAGAGAATGGGTTAAACTTCTGCCAGTAATGCTTCTGACAGGCTGGGGACAACAGAACTGGAAAGTGAGGCTGTCAAAATAGCGTTACGATGTGAAGGTGGGAATTTTAACGTGACGAATTGGAATGGCTGCCCATGAGAAAATCGCATAAGACCGGAAAATGGAGAAGTGTGAGATCAGCCATTTTAAACATTAGAAGCAAATTGTTTCTGCCGAGAGCTGCCTTCCCCAGGAAAAATGCTGACTTTGGCAGCACCTTTGTGTTTGCAGAACACCCTCTGTCTGCAGCAAGCCATCACTGGTGTGCAGCAGCCACTGAGATCAGGAAGATCTCAGCAGTGCAGAACAGTTGGAATCTAGGATGTGAACATTCACTGACAGTTACTGCAGAGATCAGAGGTACCTCGTTTTCCTGTTGGAAGCTAAAACTGCTAGGAGAGCGTTGGCTCTAGGTCTGGAGACAATTAGTGGAAGAGATGTGAAGTTAGTTGTCCTTTGGCTTGCAGATTCCTTGAGTGATTTCCTGATGTTTTGTCTGTCTTTACCGTGAGCTCTTGGGAAAGTAACGCTTCTATTCTTCCTTTATGTAGTCCCTTTTTCAGTGGGACCCTGATCTTGCTGGACGTAATCAGAGCTCCTGCAAAACAAGTAGAATGCTGCCTTTAGCTCCTTTCCCTCTCTTTTGGGGCAACTGCATTGTAAAAACCTGTTTATAATATCTTTATCCAGGGTTTTAAAACTTGATGCATTCCAAAAATGGGAGAGGGCTTAGGGAAGAGTGAAGATCGGTTCTCAAACAGTTACAAATCTTGCTGCCTACCTAAATAAAATTAAACGGCTGCCTAGTCTCACCTGTGTGCTTGTTGACCATCTTGGTGTTAGGAGGACATCCTGATGTTGTGCTTTCAGCTGCTGTTCATGTTATTACACACACACACATACCCTTTTTTTAATGTTATTTTTTCTTTTTTTTTTGGTAATAGCTAGCTCCTTATTATGCTTCAGAGACTGTCAGATGAAAGTAACAGGACAGACATCCATGATATTCATAATATTTGTAGCAGCTGTCAAATGATACTCTTTTAGAGTGGAAGACACGTGTTTCTGCAGAGTGACAACTGTGGCTTGTGTATGTTTGATGCAGCCCTCTCTGCTTGAAGTGTGGTTTCACCCAGGCACCCAGACATGTAGCAGTTTTACTCTGATTGACAGCCTTATTTTTTCTCCTTTTCTTGTTTTTTTGAGTGTGTGAGGACTGTCATCATTGTTTCCATCTTTGCTTTTTTATCCAATCAAGCAAAGGGGAGAGCACAGTATCTAGAAAAACATAGTTTTCTAGATATTCTGGTAAAAACTTTAGAAAAGCTGACTTTCACACTAACATATTCCTCAAAAGCAGTCGCTTGTTCCAGAATGTGTTCCTTTGATAGGAGGTCTAATACAGTGAGATGTTTGCCTTAGACATGCATCAGACATTTCTGTGCTTTAAAAAAAAAGAAAAAACAGGACTGATATTTTTCAGATCACTTTGTCCATGCTATAGAAGCTGAAATTCGATGGAGCAAAGATCAATAACGTATCCAGTTAATACACTAACGTATAAATGAAATGAATCATAAGAAATGAAATGACTTCTCCTGACAATCTTGAGATAAATGCTGTTCCATAATACTTCAGTCTTGTCAATTTGAATTTATGTTATAGGCAAACAGTTGCTGACGTGTGAACTCTATTGTGTAATCTCCCAGAAAGCGGGTACTCGCTATTATTTGCAACATATGTTATTCTCGGGACTCAAGCTTTGTTATCCATTTTCATTTAGTGGAGGTAAAGAGTTTTTCTCCCCTGGCCTTGTATGTTCCTCTGTTCCTGGCAAGGTCACATGTTTGTCTGGTGCAAGAGTGGCTTGGAAAAAGGAATGATCCTAAAGGCAGAATGAGATAATGGAAAAGTGAAATTGTTGCTTTGTTCTTGTCATTGCCTGGAGAAAATATGCTTCTCAGGTGTGGTGACAACTGGTCCTAGAGATGTGTTTCTGTTTGCATTTTGAAGTTTCTCTACTCAACATGAAAGAACTTGCTGGTTTTGCATCCAGCTGTCTTCAAACCGATGAAGATACTTTTTTGCTTTTAATTCTTGATTAAAATTTGGCCTTTCATCCTGAGAGTAAGTTGGGCATTTATCCATTAAATTTTAATTTCTGGGCCTAGCTTTTATAACATAAAAAGTAATTCAGACTATTCTGTATCCTACTGCAAACCAAACTTTACATTTAGCAGTTGCAATAGAATTATGCTTCTGATCTGTTAGGTTTTGTTCTTAAAAGCTATGTTTCTTCATGTTCAAATCACATCTGTAGTAAAAAGAAAATTGTCACTTCTGAGAACAGATGTCTACCTGTGTTATCAGAGCAGGTGTGGATAAGCAAGACCCTCGTATCAATCAGTCTTACAGTGCTTATTTGCCTGCAGTCATTACATGGCTCCAGAGATGATACAGAATTCCTAAAGTAGCCTGAAGGTGCTTCTGTCACTCTGAATAGACAGAGAATCTGGGGAGATTGCCTGATGTAGCCTTTGCAGCATGAGAATTTTCTCCTGTGTTATGTATCCCATAACTTTTAGCTTGATATACTTCACAATTGTTGCTTGTAACTACGACTCTTTAAAAATTTTGGAAAACTTGCGAAAAAGCATATTTTGTATTTGTAGAGACTTATTAAAGGGACCTCCTCAGTCTCCTGCCTAACTTCACTAGTGGCTGTTGTTCTGGTATGTTTGACATACTGTACTACTGTGTTGGGCATCTCATACCGCCCTCCTTGTTGGCCAATGCCTTTGAGATTTAAACCTAAAATAGATGAGAAACTCCAGAACCTGCAGTCTGTCCTTTGATGTAAAGAGTCTCTGTAATTTTGACAAGAAGTTAATCTCTAACAAGGTTAAATGTACTTCAATGTACTTGAAGAAAGAAAAGAATCTCGACTAGGCAGGAATGGTGAGAACGGAGAGTGTGAGTGCCATTTGTTTATGGGGTGCCTCAAGGGTATTTTTTCCTCAGACCGTCTCTCATTTTTGTCTTTCTTTTCTCTCTCTTAAATGAGAATATTCTCAGAACATTCTCAAAAACGGAATTTCTTTTCTGTAAACAATTGCTACATGTGGCTGCTCTTTACTAATGAAATTTCTAAATGCACTCTTGTTCTGATAAAGCTCATTTGTTAATTCAGGTTGAAGTCAAGTCTGTTTTAATTATGGCATCTTTTTCTACTCTGTAATCCTTGTTCAAACAAATGCTGAGCCCTACAATTCCAAGAGTGAAAAATATGCATTATTGTTCAGATTCTTGGGCTTCTCTCCATGCAGGTGGTCAAGGTGATCCTTCCTCATGAAGTGTATTCATATCTACATGAATTCTGAAGAGCTGCAGAATCTTTGGGCATCATCTCAATTTTTTTCTGCTTTTCCCTGTCAGACTCTTTGTTCCTCAGTCCCTTGTTTCTCTGTCCTGCTTTCCTCTTCTACCTACAGCTGTATCAGTTTCCTTGAACTTGTCTCATTTTCCTTCCTTTTGTGTCATGTTCTTTCATATTACATGGAACAGCTTCCTAGTTAAAGCAAATCCAATTCCTCCTCTCATTTCAGAGGAGATCATCAACCARGCTATTTGGGTTGTAACTGGGGTATATTTTATTGTCTACATGTAGCTTTGTACAAAATGTCATGGGTTTTTTGTTTTGTTTTGTGCTTTTTTTTAAACTAAAGCCTTTCTTAGGCAGTGACAAAGTGTTTTGCTTCTGCTATGTCTAATGCTGTAATGCATAATATAACTTTCATAGGACAATCAGAATGATGTATTATCTGTTGGAATAACAGGACAGATGAAAGCAAAATCATGAGTTCTGCAGGTCCGATAATCTTGGAAAATCCTCCTTTAGAGATGACTGATTTAATAAGCTTATATTAATTTATCATCAAATAATAAAAGTTCTAGGAGATATAGTTTTATATTGTTTTTAAATAGTACGGCCAATTTCTTCTGATGTTGAACTCCTCACTTTCACTTTGTAAAACAGCTTTATTCCTGTGTCAAGTGAGTCTTGATTGCGCTATCATTGTTTACTGTATTTTGTACTTCAGTGTTTGTGTCCCAGACAAGTTCCTCATCCCTTTGCCTTCTGGCTTATGTGGGGCATGATTCAAAATCCTCAAAGAGACAGCTTCAGCCAAGTTCATTTTCATGATCTTGATTTGTAAAGCACACTAGCTTTGTGTTTTTTCATACACCACTAAATTTAAAAATGATAAACAGTTCTGCAAGCACCAACAATCTGTGGACTTGTTCCTCTGTCAGCATATTCAGAGGAAGCAATTGCATTCACAGAAAGAATGATAAAATTGACTGTATCATATAGACTATGAACAGCATTTTAATGGCCTTTTAGCATTCATCAAAAGCTCTTAGCTCTGCAGTTGCTTTTGTTTTGTCTTTTGTTTTTATTGCATTCACGCTATAAATCACTACTTTTAAAATGGGTTTAGGAAGTGCTGTTTTCTAAAGTTGTCAGCAATCAAACCGCAAAAGTTAACTTCTCAGGAATTATATAAATTAGTCCTATTAATTATTAAAACTGAGGCAGAGATTCGTACAAGTAAGATGAACTGTGGAATGATGGAATTAAATGTAGAAAACAAGAATATTCACAAGGCAAATTCGGTAGATGCCATAAAAAACCAGTTGATCTCCCTCTGTAGAATATGTGTGAATTTCCTTAATTTCTCTGAAGCACTGAAAATAAGTAACTGTTTATACAACCAGGCTGTGTGTTTAGAGTAATTCTGGCTAATGCCATGTCTATGTCATGGAGCTGGGGACAAAGAGAGAATAGTCTGTTGCCAATGCTTATAGGTAGATCTTGTAATGCAATATTGCCTATAAATAATGAGCTGTGTTTGTGAGAGTGTCCTTGGGATTCTAGGAATTGTGAATCAAAATTCTAATTTTTCATATGAATTTGGAGAAATTCTTTGTTTTTGTGGTGTGCAGGAGTTTTTGGGAGTGATTATCACATAGGTGAGACTGGTAGCTGTTTGGAAAGATTGATGCATGTTCTGTGCTTTCCAGAAGTAGCTGGAATCAGGATCTAAATGAATGTACTTTTGCTTTTAGGGTGGCCAAATATTTCTCATGCAGATACTTCAGGCTGAAACTTGCAGTAATATTTTAGAAAACTGGACTTGTGTTAGGCACAAGACAAGCATGCTAACTTCAGCAGATACCAGTTCTGCTCTGACTACACCTACCTACAGAAAAGCAGGTGTGATACACTTATATAAAAGTATTATTTAGAAAACTAATCACCTTACTGACTGTTCTTGGGATTTGCCCATGTGTTCTTGACATCTATCGTGTTCCACAGTATACTATATTATCCATGGATCTTAGGGATTTATGATTATTTTTCAAGTCACTAGAAAACTGCCAAACTGAAGGAGCTTTGAAGTTTTTTCTACTTCACGCTGCAAAACCCCCATGATTCCAAGAAGGAAGCATGTGTCCAATTCCTGGCTATCTGTTTCCAAAAGACTGTTGAGGTGCTGTGCTGGATATTTGCTGTTGGACTTTAGACTTGTCAAGCTTGGTAAAATATCAAGATTTTTAATCTCTTATTTTGATGGACAGTGCTGCAGCTCCTGAGGCCACCAGGGCTGTGGTGTGTTTTACACACTTTGATGGTTTCCTATCAGATGGCTTGAGCCTTCCCCAGGTGTTAAGTCACCTTGATGGTTCTATGTGTGAGTCTCTTGGCACTAAAGCATCTAGAGGTGTGAAATACTCCTGAGATGATTCTGTAGCTGAGTTTCACTTTTTTTTGGTGGGGGGAAGATGAATACTGTATATACCAGGCTGTGAGCCTGTAAGAGTGGAAGGAGTGAGAGTTATAGGTGAGGAGCTGTAAAAATTTCCATTTAGACATCTGGCTTGTGGCCAACAGTGAGTGGAAATAAGTGTGAGTGCTGGAGGTGAGAGGAATATCGTGTGAGAGATACTTTTACATCTGTTTATTAAAAGAGTTCCATTGTCAAATATTTTTCTCACTCAAAATGAAAATTAACAACAGCTTCAAGATAGAAATGTTACCATACATTGATCTGTTTATGATAATACATCCTATGCCTTGTATTCATACTTATTTATGTGTTGCTGGAGTTTTCTAAAGGTTTTTTGAATTACCTAGTTGAAACATAATTTTTACTAATCTTCCTCTGTAATCTATCAGTATCATGCCAAACGAAGTCTTCGAGTTGGATAAAGCTGCATCAGAATTTTGAACTTAGTTTCACGTGAAACTTAAAATTTTAACATCCCCCACTCCAGCCCCCCCAAATCCCCCTTGTTGGTTCAGTGGCTCTCTGTTTTTTACATCATTTAGTATTAAATGGCTACAGATTTTGATTTATTTTGCGTTTGTTTGCTCTTAGTAGAGAAAGTAAAGAGAAAGATTTGGTTACATAATGTTTCATCATGATTCACCATGACATTTACAGATATGATTGGATATCACGGAGACAACCTGCAAGCCTGACCAGTTCTCCTAATTATTCTTTGTCTCTTGTGGGAGCAGTGAGCATACTATATAATTGTGGGACTGAAAATTAAGTGAATCTTGCAGAAAGTAGCAGAAAGGTCTTGAAATCCATGGGGTGTTAAAGTCAGTGGGGGCTTAATGAGAGATTTTAAAGCCTGAAAGTGCACTGTGCAGTGCTGGACGGTTCAAAGGGAAGCTGTCCAGCTGAGTGCTCCTGCTTACTTAGCAAAAGCTATTGTATTGAAGCAGAAGTGGGGAAAGCCTTAGCTTCCCTGGCATGTTCTTCAGATCTCTGTGCATCTTTGGTTATTTCCTAATTTACAGACTATCTGGAAGAATGCAGTATTGCATAATAACCTGTTACTTAGGTTTTTTGCATAACTGGTCACTTCAGAAGTTTTTCTTCATCTTCAAAGGATACCTTTTGAAGCTCTGAAAGTCATAAGTCAGCTAATAGGATTTTCACCCCTGCTTTAAGGAACTGATAGGACTAGCCTTGGTGGAAGCAGTTTTTAGACACAATTGCCCTTCCTTAAGGGAATCTTCTTACAGTTTAAGGCAGAAACTTCTTTCCCCTACCTGCAAATAATAGTTTCAAGGCAGAGAATCTTCTGGTACTAAATATTCAGAGATCTGAGGTCTAATCTACTAATTTTCTCCCTGTAATTTGTACCCATGTCATTTCATCCCATGAGAAGAAATTGCAGAAAATGTAAATTCAAGCCTCTTGTGTATCTGTATTTTTTGTATGAGTGCATAGATGGAAAAGGGTGCTGAGATTTGCACTGGAAATGAAATTTCAAGTAAAAAAATCAGTTGTCATTGGAAGATGCTGCTTTGAAAATTTGATCTGATAGCTCATGAAGGTTTTTGCTTGTTAAATAGTATGCATGCAGACTGTGGGAATAGTATATTTTTCTGGGTTTGAGAATCACTTGTAAACTGATTATGGATCACTTGCACCAGATGGAATGAATTTAGAAGCTGATTGTATTTTGAGTATTTTAGACAAGACTTTCACAACAGCACAGAAAGTGATTTTTCACTATTGCTCTGTCAGTTGTTCATTTTATTTCTCTGTTTTTCAGTATCCGCAGAAGATGGGCCAACTATGGTGCTATATGTTTTATCAGTCTCAGCTTTCCACAGAGAAGTTCTCCTTTGCCTGATTGTCAATTGACTTTTCTCTGTCTAGGTAGAATCTTGGTTTTACAAGTTCCTGCAAAACTGGCAGTAAGTTTTCAATAAACAAAATTGTTAAAATGCTGGCTTACTTAATGTCTTTTGCTATGTGGAGAATCCAATATTATAGGAAAGAATTTGAGATTTGAGTGATGTATAAGAGTATTTTGAAAATTTCCAAAAGAAAAGAGGATTAACTCCATCTTAATAGAATTATTGTTTGTAACACATTTTGCAAATTCTTCTCTTTTCTCTCTGGAGATATTTTATACTTCTCAAAAATATACCATTGACAAATTGCTTGTTTTGTGAAACTTTGGCTTTGATATAACTGCTTTTCTTGACAAAGACACTTTTGAAGTTTTGCCATTTATCTCAGTTGCATTTGTCTACCTTATGTGCTGACTTTCCTCGCACTGTCTTGGGTTAGGCAAAGTCACCTAAAACCGCTTCTAATGCTGGTGAAGTCTTGGAATTTTCTGAAGGGTTTTCCCTCCTTTTAAGCTTATATTAACTTTATCTGGTAGTTTAAATTTAACACAGCTTGAGTAACATTTCTTTTCATACCTCTGAACTGGTTTATATTGCTTTCATTCACCAGACAGTTGTTGGCTGTACCATGGCCAACTCCCAGACTAGACTGAACTGGAAGTGCTGAGTTTTCATGTTTGAAGCACTCTCACTGTTTTATCAATTGCACTGTAGTACATTCAAGAATAACTTTTAAATATCTTGTAAGCTTCAGAAATTGTATCCTTTCCTGTATCTTAGTGACTTGTTAAAGATGGGAAATGGTGGCCATATGTCACTTCTCTGCCTAGGAGAGAAGAGTGTCTGCAGTGGCTAAAACAATAGTGTACACAGTACAAAATAGGAGTTGGAGTGCATACATTGCCTTCTTGTTTTGCATATGTTGTGGTATCTGAAGTACTGAGCACTAATTATTATTGACGGCAGCGTGCCAAAGGCTGGATGTCAGTTCTTGTGTTCAAGGTATGCTTTGTAGTTCACTTTCTGTCTAAATTCTTGAGGCCTCCTCCTGTATTTGAGAGCTCTTGTATAAGACATGAGTAATAATCCTACAAGAATAATTAGAATATGCCTAAGCTGCAACGACTGTGTTTCGTAGTCGTTTGTGTTGCGGCGGGCGGATGGAGTGTGCCGCAACCTTCCCAAGAGCGTCGCGGGTTCGGCGGTGCCCAGGTGCAGTGTGCGGTGCCGGTGGTGGTAAGTTGCCACAGCCTTCCAGAAGGGCCTCCGACAGGGGAAGCCGCTTCAGCCCCAATGGCCAGACCACGACTGGGCAACAAACGCTCTTGAGCGCCCACACACTCACACACACACACACTYGGCACCTGTAGCCGGGAGCAAGGAGTCGGGAGGGGCTCTTCTGAGGTAGCAACGAGTTTATTGCACGGGTCCGAGGATAAGGGGCAGAAGAGCAGAAGAGCCAAAAGAACAGGGTGACACAGGGTTTTATACCGAACTAAACAGGGATGGAGAGAACACCAGGGACCAATCACATGAGGGCAAGAGGGAGGGGGGGGGAAAAGGCGGGACTACAATACACAGAACCAATGAGGGTAGGTGAGGGGAGGAACAGGGGAACAGGGCCAATAGAGCATCGAGTAGGGAAGAACTTTCCAGAACATAACCTTATATAGAACGTAGCTTGACAACTAACTGAACAGGGGAATGTACCAACATAGGGCCTAGAGGGGGAGAGACCTTCCTCACCRTTACAATCAGCGGTGGGAGACTTTAAACCCTGACTTTGGAGCCTGCTCTTTAATCTCTGGCTCCTCAGTCACTTAGGTGGCTGGCCCATTCTCAGCAGCATCCCAAGCTGCAGGCCAAGCCACCACCACATGTTTGGACTCCAGTGTTTGCTTCCAATTATAAAGCATAGAATGAGAAGGCTCAGTTTTTAGGCTTATGAAATCAGAGTAATTTAGCATTGAGTTCTCTCATCCCCARCTTCAGGGAAGCAATGTGCTTTGGTGAACAGAAAATAACTCATTTTTTTAGGTAATCTTTGAAACAGGTTAACATAGGCTTTAGATGCACAAAAAAGAGCTTCCTCCCTAACACTTTATTTTATTTTCTGTTTTATTTTTGTAAATTTTTTTCAATTTCAGAGGTAGAACTTGCAGAAAAATTGTAAATGTACAATAAAAGAATGTTTTACCCTCCTTTGCATCCAGATCACGCTTTTCCTCATGTCATCTGAAGATGCAGCTGTTCTTTCACATAGTTGATTCATGTCATCCACAATTAAAATGTCCTTGCTATTTAAAAAATGCTTCTCAGCATGTCTAAAAAGGTTGTCAAAACAATGGCTTGTTCACAGTGAGAGAAAGGCTCTTGATGCTTTATAGAAGACTTGACTAGAAAAATCTGGTTTTATCTGATTTCAGATGAAGTCATATATTTTCTTGTAACTTGATGGTTAGTTTAAAACCAGATCTTCCTGATGTGGAGCCAGAGATGGTAAGCTGCACTGTATTTGTGATTCCTGGGTTATACAACTTATTTCCAAGTGCGTTCATACTGATCTCATTCAACATTGCCATTTCTATCAAACAATGCATTTTTTTTTCACCAAATGCATTACTTCACTTGTTATAGGTACTATATGATATGCAGTCCAAACTTTCTAAACTCCAGACGTTTGATTATTGATAAAGAAAGTTGTATTTTTTCTGATCTTACTGAGTCCTTTGAGGAAAACAGCACCATGAGGCCTGTTCTTGGTTACTTGGTGATGTTTGGGCATTTCTAAAATATTGAAAAAAAAAATGCTTCGTTCAAGTTGATGAGAAGATTGAGTTGTCACAACTCTTAACATCATAATAAAGTTTTAGTAACATAATTCATAACTTCTTGCTGCCTTCTGGAATTCCCCATCTCAAGTGGGACACACAAGTATCCTGTACAATGTTTGGGGAGGGTTCTCCATCTTATGAGTATGGGGTCCTGGTGTAGAAACTTCTGACTAAATGACTAGCAGCTGTATTTCTGTCCTTGGTTCTTATTTAGGATGCTTACCTTGTAGGGCTGCCTAGATCCAGACTGTGGCAGGGTTTTTTGGCAGTAGTTCAGAACCCATGCCTCTCTCTGCAAAGCTGCCTGGCAAGAAGTGGTTAGACTACTTTGTGGAATGTGGGAGGACAGAATCCCTTTCCTTTTCTCAGTGAAAGTTCCTGACTCTGAATTTACAGATGTTTTGTGATTTGAGGGTGGTTTGATTTTTTTTGGTTTTTTTTTTTTTTTTTGTTGTCAGTTTGAAGCTGTTCCTCTCTAAATAGCATAATTTGTTGGGCACAGACTGGATGTCTGTTATTGTTTGTGGGTGGAGGGTTATACAGATCCTTGTTGGTGAAACACAAGCATACACTGGAGCAGGAACTGGAATCCAGCTTGTTGACCTAATCAGTAGGACTGGGTTATGTACTTCTAGGCTTAGCCGTGTAGAAGCTGTTATTTCCTTCTAAACTGAAATAGCTTCATCTGAAGAGTTTTGCATTTTGTAGCAATTGGTGGGTAAGAAAGATCCCTGCAAGCTGTACTTTTGTAGCAGTTGAGTAGCTAGACCACCTGCCAGCTGTACTTCAAATGAAGAATTGCATGGATTTTTTTGTTTGAACTGTTTCAAAGCATAATTCACAATTAAAGATTGTGACTTTCAAACGGGGGTGGCCAGTTTTTTTTGAGTAATGTGAAAACACAATGCCTGAATTGCACTCCTAAGTGGGTTTAGGGTAAAGGCATCTATTTTACTTTTTCAATGATCGTGTCTGTGTGTGGAGATTAGTTTATCCTCCATATATGTTTGTAATTGCCACCTGTGTTATTAAGGGACAAACAGAAAAACACCTTGGGGCTTATGTGATTTATTGTAGTTTCAAGATGTTTAAAAATTGAGTACCACAATTGTAAGCATTGCTATGTCTAGGCCTTTGAAAAGACCAAAGTACCTAAATTCAATGAATATTTGATCTGGTGCACCTGTGCCTCTTGAGCCTGAAGATTTTTTCTACTTCTGAAGGGCTAAACCATTCATCCCTCTCCCACTATCTGTTCTGTGCACAGATGTGCTCAGTGTGATTGTCATCGTATTCCTTGGTGATGGCTGCAAGTCAGTGTGGCAAAGGGTTTATGACATTGATGTAAGTTTTACATGAGGACTTTGAACAGTTGAGTGCTCTTGCTACTCTTTGAATCCCACTAACTCTACCATTTTCATGTTACACATGGATGGAAGTTTATTGCTACAAACACTGCTAAATGGTCACTATCTTTTCCCTTTCCTTTTCTGTTTTCTACTTGCCGATCAATACATGATATACATGTAGCTTGACCATCTTTTGAGGCAGGTATCATGGTGATAAAATCCTTGCGCAAATGAAACTGATAGGAATTGTCTTAAGATGACACATTTAACCCAGAATATGTTCTGAATAATATCTGTAATACCGTTGGAAGAATATGCTATAGACATATAGACAGCTATTTTTTCACCTCATTTAAAGCCAAGATGCTCATAGTCTCATCATGTTAGATATCTAAATAGGTCACTTGTGATAAGTTACACTAACTTGTAGTGTACAATAACAAAAAAAAAAATCTTTGTTCATGCATGAGGCATAGTACAGGTGGCTGCAGTTAAAAGGAATTTGCACTGTTGAGTTATAAGTGTAGTATTGCCATGAAAACAATGGAGATGTTTCTCATTCTTCATAGTAGTGCTTTCTATAACATATAAAATAAACCAGCCTGAATTTAGTCAGACTTCTCACCATATTCTAGGGTGGCAGTTTCCTGGTCTTCTGTGCTTCATATCTGTCACAAGATTAAGGAAGAAATGAAGAATCACAGGAGGAACATAAAATCGATGTCTAGCAGAACAATTAGCAATCTATTCAGAGCTCATCACTGTACAAATTAAGATCGATTGCATTTTGCTACTGTCTTTAATTTAATGAGGGTAGCAGCTGCTCAGCTACTTATAAGAGTCACAATATTACAACACTATGCAGAGGGGCTTTGTTTATTTTTATCAGCACAGAAGGCAGTATATTCAGCAAGTAGTATTTCAGGGGGAAAACCTGTCTCTAACAAGAGACTCTCCAATTACTCCCCTAGCTCCATATGACTTCCTCCCTTATATCTTCACTAGTCTTCATTATTCAAAAACTCATTTTACTATTACATTATAAGAAAATATTTTTCCACAGATAATGGAACCAAAGAGAAGTCAGAGGCAAGTCAATAAACCATTATGGGAATTACAAACATAATAGTTTCACAAAAAGGATACCTGGCCTGCTCAGAACTACAGTTGTGTTGTTTTTTGTGAGGAGGAGAATAATGATTTAGCAATTATCTTGGTTTTGGTTTCAGAGGACAATATTGTAACATTTCTAGTTGATTTTTAAGTCCTTCAAAAGAGGTTCACTTTGGTCAGATTGAGTCTAAAGTGTCCAGACTTGGTTAATTCTAAATTGCTAATTCCTTCTGATAATGGGTTAATGTGCTTAAATGAAAATTTTGTTTTGAATTGACTCGCATTGAAGGACACTCTCTCCATATACAGAGGGATGTGAGAATTTGTAAATTTTCCACAAATGAGTTTTGAAACCTTAAGAATCAGAGGCTCATGTAGCTTGTGCTGAGATTCCTAACTTTGACATAAAGATGTGTCTGTGTTACCAGGGGACTAAGGCTAACACATAACTGGGGGAATAACTGGGTTTTAAGGTTCTGATGAGGAAACTTTTCTCCCCAGTTTGAGTAAGTCAGAATGAAAACAAATTGCTGTGTGATGTTGACCTTAGTGTTTAATTAACATAAAGTTTAAAGATTTCATTTTAATGCCAGATGTTTCTCAATGTGTATGTTATATATATTAAAATATTCTACATATATATATACTTTAAAAGCTAAAAGTTAAGGAGGCATGCCACTTTCAAAATGCTAGAATGTTCTTACAAATGTTTTTATAGTATGAAAAAAAATCGATGTAACTGACAAATTTGCAAAGCATTTTATATTCCAGTACATGTTTTCCTAAAAGCTTGGGTACCTTTTTTTTTCACATTGTGTAATGTAAAGCCCTAGTCTTTATTGTATATATAGTCCAAGATAACATAGATATATTTCTAATCTGTGAAAGAAAAGCACGAACCCCTGTGCTCTGCCACAGCTATTGTTTCTGCTTTGGAAAGATTATGGTGTGCTATCTGTGTTCACTGTTGTGAGTGCTTTCTTATCTCAGAGGAAGGCAGTTGTGGGAATGGGCTGAAGCAGAGGGCCTGGGGTCTAGGCTATGGTTTGCATGGCCCAGAGAAGCCCAGATGCACTCTGTCTTGGGTAGATGGTTTGAGGCTGAGTTTTGTTGCTTTCTGCTTTTTTTTACTTCTGTTGAAGTAAATACCCACAAAAAGAAGGTGAATTATCACTTCAACTTGGGGCTGTTAAAGACAGAGCTTCCTCTGAGGCCTAGAATCTGTTTCTGTATAGACCATAGGCAAAGTCCAACCTGGAGGGGTAGGTTTGTTGATTAACATGCTTCTCAGCCCTGATTCATCCGTCTCTCACTTTGGAGATGAGGCTGATTAATGCTTTACTTCTCATCTGCATGCTCACGTTTCTTTGCTCTGAAAGCCTGAGGGGAGGAGCCGTGTGTGAGGTGGGGTCTGAGTGCAGAGAAACATTCGGATGCTCTAATTGTGGGCTGTAGTCAGAAGGAAGTGAGCAGTGGGTCAGAAGATCCCTGTATGTATAAAAATTTTTTATTCCATATGTAGGAACTCTATCATTGTAGATGAGACTATGTTTTCGTTGAAAGCAAGATAGCTAATTTAACATAGAGGTAAAATACCTTGGTGTCTTATGATCAGAGAAAGAAATTGCTTCAACATTAAGTGACAAAATGCATACCTAACTGGAACACAATAGGAAACAAAACTCGAGTGTTGAATACAGTTCCACTTCTCTTCAAGCAAGTAGCTGGTTTGATCACTTGTTTAACTGTAGCTTTTTAAGTTGACGATGGAAAATAGCACAGAATGTCTGACCCCTGAGGTACCTTCAATCTCCTCTTGAAAATAAGGCTGTTCTGTTCTATACCATTGTATTGACCATAATAGCACTTGTATTCAGACAATATTTTGTAGCTAATCACACTATCAAGTGAACCTCTTCTGTCCCTGAAATTAAAATGTCAGCATACTCCAAGCCCGTTTCTCCTACTTGAATCACAAGTGTTAGTTTCATTCTTGAATCTGTCCTTTCTCTTTGGAAATATTTGGATTTTAAAATGCAGCTTTAAGTTGTGAGACTGAACCTCCTGAAAATTATCATCAGACTTGAGACATATCCTGACGTTTGTCAGGGCAAGTAGTTCACAAAATATAGGGCAGAGCTACCTTGTCTTGTAACAGGAAAAAAGTGTATAGTAAGTTTTGAATTGGTGTCATTTTATTTGCATGTAAAATACATTCAGTTCTGTTTATATACTTCATATTATGATTGTACCTACTTGAACAGGAGAGGACTTCATGCATAGATTTTGCAAGTCCTACGGGTTCCTTCTGATTTTTTTGAACTCTCCAAAAATAGGAATGTCATGTATAAAATGTATTTGATGATTGACCTAAATAATAATAATCTTACACATGGTTTTCTCTTAAATATTTTTGATGACATGCAGGGATCTGTATGTTATCCCTTGTTAATTTTGGTTGTAGAAGAAAATCATTAAAACCAGTGAGCTTTGCACTACACTGCTGAAGTTAATTGGAGGTTTGTAGTTTATAGCAAAGGGCTTGCAGGATCAGTAGTCACCTGAACCTGTACATACTTTTAGTTATAAACTTTTAAGTAAAATAATGATTTCAAATAGAAATGTATTGACTATATTTAGAAATCTCCAGCTCTGCTGGGGTAGAGCCTTTGTGCCTATTCATTTTGCTAGATAATCATTATAGAATGGTTTGGGTTGGAAGGAACCTTCAAGACCATCTAGTTCTGGGGGTGCCATGGGCAGGGACACCTTCTGCTAGACCAGCTTGTTTAAAGCTCTGTCTGACACATCCAGGGATAGGGTCTCCTCAACTTGTCTAGGCAACCTGTTCCAGTGCCTCATCACCCTCACAGTAAAGAATTTCTTCCTATTATCTAGTCTGAACCTACCCTCTGTCAGTTTAAAGCCATTCCCCCTTGTCCTGTCACTACATGCCCTTGTAAAAAGTCCCTCTTCAGCTCTCTTGTAGGCACCCTTTAGGTACTGGAAGGCTGCTAAAATGTCTCCCTGGAGGCTTCTCCTGGCCAAACAACCCTGACTCTCTGTCTTCATAGGAGAGGTGCTCCAGCCCTCTCATCATCTTTGTGGTCCTTCTCTGGACTGGCTTCAACAGGTCCATGTCCTTCTTACTTTGTGGGCTCCAGAGCTGAATGCAGCACTCAGGTGGGGACTTGTGGGAGTAGAGTAGAGGGGTAGAATCACCTCCCTTGAGCTGCTGGCCACCCTGCTTTTGATGCAGCCCAGGATACAGTTGGCTTTCTGGGCTGCAGGCATGCATTGCCATTTCATGTCAAGTTTCTTCTGCCACTGTAGAGGTAGCTGAACCTGCAGCAGAGAGTGCTGTAGTATCTGAGCCAGCTGCGGAAGTGACCAAGCAGCCTGTTATTCCTTGTTCCCTTATAAGGTTCAGTTCTAGAGTGTTCTGCCTTACTCAGCATCCCGTTTATTCCTGTACCCCATTCCTCCCCTCGTTTACCCCTATTGGTTGAAGCTGTATTACCCCACCTTCCTTCTGCCCCCCTGACCCTCAAACCATTGGCCCCTGTTGTCTCTCCGCCCCCACTGCCCCTGGGATAAAACCCTGATCCCTCCATTGTTCTGTGTTCTCTCCTTCCCTGACGATTCATGGAATAAACTTATTTCATGGAACACATGGGGAGAACCCCTCCGACTCTTTGCCTCAACTAAGTATGCGTTTGTGTGTATGTGTGTGTGCACTGCCGAACGCGTCACAGCACCGCCGGACAAATGCCACACTTTCAGGAAGACTGCAAGGGACCCTAAAACCCATCCAGAAGGATTATTATTATTATAATTTTTTGTTTATAACAACATGCCAGGGCTGTTCTCAATMCATTCTCCACCCAGCCTGTGCTTGTGCTTGGGATTGCCCTGACCCAGGTGCAGGACCTTGCACTTGGACTTGTTGAACTTCATGAGTTTTTCATGGCCCCACCTCTCAAGCCTGTCCAGGCCCCTCTGGATGCCATCCCTTCCCTCCTGAGTGTCAACTGCACCACACAGCTTGGTGTCGTTTGCCAATTTGCTAGGGGTGCACTCGATCCCACTGTCCATGTCACCAACAAAGATGTTAAAATAGCACCTGTCTCAATACTGACCACTGAGGACACCACTTGTCGCTGGTCACTTCTTGGACATTGAGCCATTGACTGCAACTCTTTTTGTGTGACCATCCAGTCAATTTCTTATCCACTGAGTGGTCCATTTGTCAAATCCACATCCCTCCAGTTTAGAGACATACCCTGTCATCTTGTATCAGAGTAATAATAGGATTGCAGAGAAGTCTTGCATTCTGGCCAGTAAAATTCACCAGGGATTGTCTATAATTTTTAAACAATCTACAGAAAGGACAAATTTTACTAAAAAAGCAGCTGTTAAAGCACTTTTTCTTGAGTGGCAAGAATGAGGACACTAGCTTCAGGCATCCTCTGTTGCCATTCTCTGAAGCCTGCTTATCTGTACGGTGTGTACTTTTCAGGAGCTGTGAAGAAAATATCTCGTTCAAAGAACTTCTAACCTAGTGCCCTAAACCTGCATTGGAATTCAAGGAGTAGAAGGCTGCAGACTTGTTTCTTATTACTTTGGTATTTGTCTGTGCAGATGCTTATATGGGTCAGGCTTTCCAAACTGATCACAGTATAAGTCAGGGAAGTGGGAAATGGAAGAAATATTGCTGCATTTAAATGTAATTCTTTTTTTTTTTTTGAACTCCTTAATAGGCCTTGTGACTTTTCCATCCCGTTTTTTTCCAGTAGACAGAGAGATGATGATTTCGTCTTGCAGTTGCCCCTGAAAGTGTAATGGTCCAAAATTAGGTAAATGGATGTAAAATTTTTGACAAAATCCACTTCATTGTGTGAAGACAGGGGACCTGAGCCTATACTTAGTATAACTTTATATATATATATATACACTTATATAACTATATATAGTTCTTAGAAATACTGGTGCTCCATGAAGGACCTACCTGTTTTAGGTGACCATATGAAGGTTTTGTGGTTTAGATCAGCTTTACCAAGCAGCTGACATTTGTTATTCCTCAGAGGGACTACTCAAGAAGGGCTGAGTTGTGTGCTTTAAACCACAAATCCATCATGTGACTTCTTGTCAAAGACCTGCAGCAAAAATGGCTTCTCATTTAATTTTATTTCTTGACATTAAGGAGTTTCAGTAGTTAAGTGTTAGTGAAAACGGCAGTTTATTTCCAGTTAAAAGAAATGAGAGCTGTGATCACAATGAAAACAAATAGTTGAACAAATTAAGCAAAGTTCTTAAAACAAGAATTGCAATTGGCTGACATTCCAGTGGGACATGTATTTGGTTTTTCATTTTGGACTTGTTACTATTTTCCTGACTGTGGGTGAATGAGGAAAAGGAAAATTATATAACATGGCATTTGTATTATTTACTCATGTGATTGGGGAGAAATTTTAACCAAAAAAGATGTCATCAGTGAAAGAACTTTGGGGAATGTACTTTTGTTACTGTTCGATAACATTACTTACTCATGGAAGTAAGTCTCACTCTGCGGATGAATCTTTCTTGCAATGAAGTTGGGTAAAAGAGCTGTGCTTTTAAAAATAGAAATTAGTTAATTAGATGACATTAAAAGTGCTATTCCTGTTACGACTATGATTTCAGTGATGACACTGTGATGCTAGTGAGTCCCTAGGCAGCTTTGAGTAATGCTGTTAACACRAATGTTGACTGAACCTTTGACTATGATGTGAAAAATAGTGTAACATGTATGGTGAAGCTGTGAATATCCATTATTTGATTTGCAGCTTATCTCCCATATATTGGTAGCTTTGGCTTTGAAAGGAAAAGTCTGTTTGGTAAGGAGTGGGAAAGATCCTCAGTTTCCCTATACAACCTTGGAAAACTGCTTTTAGGCTGTTGTGAAACAGCATAAATCTTTATGCTTAATGTAGAATTATATGTGAATGTTACTTAGTTTTCAGATACCTGACATTCAAGGTAGATTGTAAAGCTTGTCTGTTATGTTTCAATAAACCTTCTGACCTGCTGCTCTCCAACCATTAGATTTACCCAAGGGCATGCTTACTACTGCTATTCTTCTGTTTCTCCTACATGAGCAAATTCGCACAATGTATGAATAACCTCAGTCAAGCAGAAATAGAGACCTGCTTTGCTCTTCACTTTCTTCCCTGGGGCAAATCAGATACCAAGATCCTCACCATAATTTTTATATACCTGTAAGGAGAATGCATGAATAAATCCTGCTGGAGGGAGAAAAATTCAAGCATGATAAACCACAGAAAACCAAACGATTCTCTTCCAGTGACACCTGTTTCTTCTCCCCATTTTCATTTCTGAAGAAGTTAAATGATGAAAGGACTGTATTCTCCCCCTTCCAATATCACATTAATATTGGGAGACAGTGCCTGTGTCACCAAAGCCTTTTGGTGTTCTTTGTAAAACAACTGTGAAGAATGAGTCCATCAGGAAAGAGAGTAACACACCTTTTCTGATGGACTGTGTTTTGCAATTGTTTATTATAGGAGCTTTTGAGGAAAGTGTCTTTACCAGCAATAATTAATTTGGTTTTGTAGTTCTTATAACGCAGGTCATACGGAAAAAGGCATGGATTTCCTAAGAAGTTTTTTATCTGAGACTTAAAGCATCTGACTTAAAAGTTCTTGTAACATCTATCAACTATGAGTAGAGACTCATTTTTGGGCCAAATATGTTATCTTTTCACAAGTTTTGTAGAGCATTTCTGTAGACATTGAATCATATTCATATCCATTTTTCCTGAAGCTTACTGAATTATTTACTTCACTGAAGTGCTGTGACAGTAAGTCTCATAAATTTATTTCTCAGTAAATAAAAGTACAGTTCTTTTTATATGTCTACTATACATCACAATATTTTCACTAATTGAGTTTGTACAACACCCTAATTGGCCACCCATTAGACGGGGAGGGATGAGGGGCAATAGGCTTCCCAGTATTTTCTATCTGTTGTTGTAGAGTCATTTTTTGACATCAATGTGGAGCTTAATGATTTTGAAGTAGACATATCTTTTCAGATTGAAGTTTCTTTCCTCTTTAGTAAGCCAAAATGTTGAATAGTTATGCCTTTACAACTTYTAAAAGTTTTTTAAAATTTTTTTTGTTTTGTTAAAATTAGTTTCTAAAATACCTGTATTCCATAGAACTCCCTAGGTAACATTTGCATGTAACTGAAATGTATACTAAGGTAATACATGTTAATTACACAATAAAAATTCTATCCTAACATGATTTTGGTGTCTATTTTGTAAGCCTACAGAGCTGGAAACACCATGATACCTACTTGATATGTGCATGAGGACTGATAAGATTAAACTAGAAAACCGTGTAACACCAGGGAATTGTCTTGATTTCAGAGGCTTACTTCTCAGTACCTGAAATGTGAGTGAATTCCAATACTTCTGTATTGGATAGCATATATATTGGATATCTACATATCAGTGTATATTAAGGTAGCTACATGCAAAACATACATTGGCTTTAAAATGTTGGTTTTGAGGAAACGGTCACCAACCAGAGTTGAGTTGAACAGCAGTGTCATATCTTGAATTGTTTTTGCCTTATAAATTGCTCACTTTTTTAGGTATCCGACCTATGTTACTTAGAATAACATTTGTTGTGAGTGGAAAAAAACCCCACCAAAATATTTTGTATGTAGATTAGTGAGGACAGGCATTTGAGGGGGCTGCTTTGGGTAAGTAATTTTTAAAGCCTTAACTCTTTAATACAGCAGTTGGGGTATTTTTTTTGAAAAACTAGGCTTACTTCAATATTGATTACAGGTTATCCCTTATTTTTCTGTTCATTATTAGCAGTCACTTTGAGCGATGCTGGACACAAATTGAAAGAATTGAAAAACTCTGAAGAGTTTCTGTGTAACCAGGATGTTTTTGGAAGCTTTACTCTATACGATTACCCTGACATTGTACATATCAGGGGTGACAAGTCTAGGATGCTGTTTGAACAACTAATCTTATTAGACAATGAACTTGTATCTTTCTCAAGAGCTGCCTTTTCCCCAAAAAGATTTCAGTGTACCCTTGCCTAAGAATTATGAGGGTTCCTAGGGTTGCAGTTGGGATAAAGTCTATGATGTTAGAAGGATCTATCTATGAACACCAAGTGCAGTATCTGCTACCTGTCTTTGGCTTGTGACATACCCAGTACAACTAATGATGTCCATCATTAGGGATACAAGTACCAAGAGTGGTGCAAGTCCTCCACTACGTTTGGAATCCAACTCATGCGGAAATTCACATGGAGGCATCAAAAGCCTAGAAGAGGTGCAGTAATATGGCACTGCTTGTCTTGTTGATGGGCTCCTTGCAGTCAGTGCTTATGGCTTGCAGTCATTGTGTGTAAATTTTTTTTTTCTGCTCATTCCTGATTTACAAACCTTTGTCACTGCTAGTAAGTGATTTAACACATATGCATTGATTTGTTCTGCAAGTGGCCGTATATGTGTGCTGTTGTTCCACCTTTCAGTACCAATGTCTGTGTCCATTGGTTATAGATCAGGGGTAGAAGCAGCAGCTGTGTATGTGCATGTAAAGGTAGTTGGCATGAACAGCAACTGAGACAGTTGGATGCATATGAAAAGACAGGTAAGAAGACCGTAGAATAGACCATGGCTCAGTTGCCTTTGACCCATCAGGTGTTGCTTGTCCTTTCAAACGTAAGCAGTTATCCAGGGGCCTAGGAGAAATGGTTGTATTAGCCAGTCTGTATCCCTGCCAAAGTTAAAATGCTCACTGCAGCACACTTTTGAAACTTTTATCTGTGGTAGTCCGAAGCTGTTTCACAGTATAATTATTTCACTGAGGAAAGATCTCCATAAGGAACTCCTTACAAAATTTTCTCTCTTCTGGTCTTCATACTTTTACTTTTAATTTTTGTGTGTCACACTAGGTAGATCTCCTCCTTAGAAGTTCCATCTATCCAATATTCATGGATGCTGATTCTCGCTCTTCACTGTTAGTTAGCAAAATTCCATGTGTTTAACTCTAAATCTTCCCCCATGAATCAGTTTCTCAGTCTGATTATTAATGTTACTCTTTGCAGCCTAGTGGTGAATATTACCAGAGCTGCACACAGCCTTTCAAGTGGGATCACAGCTAATAGAAGTAATGGTGATTGTTTTTCTGCAGTGTGATTTCACCACCTGTGATCACCAGGAAGGCTTTATAAACCACCACTAGTACATCCTCAGGTGTTTCTTCTGTCTTTGTCTGGTTGGATTATTTGGGTTTGTTTCTATTTCACTTAAGKTTAACCCCTTGCATCTCAGCAAGATGCATAAGTGATTTTGCTAATAGTGATCCCTGGCCTCCAGCTCTAAGGTGGCACATTGTTCCTTACAGCAAAAAGAATGAGCAATTTTAATGTTAAAAATAGTGTTAAATACCCTCAAAATCAAAGTATTCCATATCTAGTTTAAAGAGAGTATGCTGTTGTTACTGGCTGAGAAAGCTTTCCTGTAGATTTTGCACTTTATGAATGAAAAATACTAGATTATCRTTTGTTGATTTTATTATAGTAATGAGTTGGAGTGATTTATAGTTAGAGGAAACTCAGGCTTTCAATGCACTGGCTTTAACTCTGCTGCTTCTTTTTATTTTAAATGGGTCGTTTTTGTCCTTTGAAGCTTGTTATTGGAATGTTTTTAATCTTGGTTTCCATAATGGACCTGTTTATTATCAACGTATATCTAAAAACATGAAGAAATAAGCAATATGGTTTTTTGTTTTTTTTTTCCTGTTATTCGTATGCCAAAGATGACAGCCACTTGAGCAGTAATTTTAATGTGTTCCAGGTGTTCAAAGCTGTTGTGGCTGTGATAATTTTACATGGCATTATGCTAATGCAACCATCCTTGTATCATTCCCTCTTTTGGTTTGTAGAAATACTGGTATTTGCAGATATAAATCTTAAAAGCAGTCTTTCCTGCTTGAGTAGCATTTCAGAACAAGTAAATAATTACTCCAATGCATTGTCAATTTGCTTAGTGTGTATTTTGCAGCTCATTGTGCTTTTAACCTTGCCATTGCAATGGATAGAACTCCAGGCCATATTCACAGCTCCTCTGTTATGAAATAAGTCAGTTACGATACATCTTCCTCTTTGCACGCTTCCTTTCACTTGTAATGCTCAACAAATTTCCTATAATTTAAAATATTTACTCTTTTTCTTTGATAACACCCTTCAGTGCACTGAAACTTGTCTTGGTAGTAATTTTTTACCTTTCTGTGGGTGATTTGGTATGTTTGTCAGTAATCCCCAGATTTTAACAAGAGCAAGGAGTAAAACATCGGGGGCAAAGAGCGAGTCTGAGAACTTGTTTCTGGTCTGAACAGGTAAAAATCTCTACTGAAAAGTAGGGTGCATAGAATGGTTATTTGGTCAAAGAAGAATGAGTGAGAATGAGAAGAGAAGAATGAGTGAGAATGAATGAGGATAAGATGGATTACTGTTGGAATAAAATGCATGTCTTTCTGCAGACCTTGTTTTCAGGAAGGAAAGCTATTCCTTTTCAGAAATGTCATAAATTGTGTGTATTAGCAAAGATAGCATGCCACTAAGAAAAGATAAAATACTCAAAGAAAAGCCATAGTGATGTAGAATGCAGAGTGCTGCTACTTTATTAATAATGCTCTAGAAATTGTTGGAACTGTCACACTGCAGTTGTTTAGTGTTGGGAAGAACTCTTGGAAAGAATTATTTAATGGAGCAAGGAGACTGTGTTTTTGCTTGGTATTCAAGCCTTACACATACATGTAGTGAGATGCCATTTAGTGAGAAATTTAATGAGAAACTACTTTCTAGTGTAAACCACTTTGTAACTACAAGAATCATGTATAGAAATATACCAGTTTTGGTATCTAGACCATATCAAATAGGTATGGTGCCTTGGGGAACTTCATTTCTCATCCAGTATGCAGTCTTTTTTGAAGCTCCACACCGGTGACTCTGAACAATGCAATTTGCTGCTCTGCCTTCAGTAGTTTAAACTGAAGCACTTGAGACTGACCTTAGAGAGTGATTGTCTTGTCATCTGATGAGTGGGATTGTTGAAGAGAGATTCCTTTCAATAACAAAAGGGAAGAGGTGATAGGCAGGAGATTCTCAGTCTTATAGGATTCTGTGCCTGCCCTTTGTGTAAAGCTTTGACGTTTCAGACATGCAGGTAAAAGGTGGGGTGTGTTTTGTTGTTGTTTTTCAGATAGCCAAGCCTTAGCTCACACATTTATTCCGCAGCAGGAATATGCATGGAGATGTTTTTGGGAGTGCTGCTTCAGTCAGTTTCTTTGAACTGTTAAAGTTCTCAGTTCTGGTTCTTCACTTTGCTGCAGCTCACAGATACAATTGTAAGAAATTCCCGATCCTCTGTATGTTGAAATAGATTGGTGCAAGTGGCATCTATCAAAGTTTTGACACTAAATCTCTAGTAAGTCTTTATCTTCAAAGTGCACAAATGGTGGAGACAAAAGCTGTGTGTTTGTCTTACTGGACTGTTACTGTGTTATTACAAGTCTTGGCTGCAGATCATGTGTGTGCTTGAGATTTTGAGTATTGATGTGTCCAATTTTTACATGGGGAAAGCACCTGAGCTTCAGCAGTGATTGCATTGTTTTGGTTGAAGTAAAAAAAAAGGAGTTTTACCCATTTAGACAAGATTGAAGACTTTGACCCAAGTAGTTAAAGTTTGTGCAAAGTTATAAGCAACTGAAAAAAAAAATCATATGGTGAAGGTAAAGGAAGATCTTAAATATTGTCTTCAGAAATCTGTTCTGTATGTGAACACAAACTTCAAGCAATAGTCAAGGATGTTATTACCTTGGAATCTGGCAGAAGTTTACCAGAAGCTAAGAGCTTGATGTGATTGTGCATTGCTGGTACCTTTCTCTTGTAAGATGCTCACAAAAATGCTGATAAGCAGTGCTGAYGATGAGAGAGGATGGAAGAAGTTTTGTGTAGGGGTGTACAGACTGGGATCTAAACTTTGTCTTTGCTTTCTTATTTTAAAAAAACAACCCAAACTGCAAGGGGAATAGCTTACTCTGTGTAAATATCAAAGGAGCTGGGACAATCCATTTGCTGACAGTTGCTGAATTTGAAAGTTATTGACTGTTGACTGTACAACAATGCCTAAATATTGCATCTGTTTTTTCTTTCAAGACATTGAGCCTCTGTAGGAAAATCTTGATTCTTAAGTAGTGTGTGATGAAGATGAGTAGGAGTTCATCTGGCTGTCTAAATGTGGAAAAACATGCTGGCCTGCTCATTCTTCTTGATCTAGCCTTAGCATCAAAGGAAATTTGCTTTGCATTATGAAGCTTGCTGATGTCAGAAGGAAAAAAAAAATTAGGCCCAGATGGCATGATGCTAAATAGAGCTGAGTACGAAGTGTGCRTGTAGAAAGAGGCCAATCAGTTTTTGCTGATCTTGTATAAGTGTGAGGAGGAAGAAAAATATTTGCTTTTCAATTCATCTTCCTTAAAGAGACCCAAACTGTGTATATGTTATAACTGAACAGAAACCTACATGAAAAAAACTTCTCACTGCTTTAAGCAGTATGGTTTTGTTGTTAGTTCTCATAATTCCCATCTCCATCAAGTTTTGGTATTGACTGTTATCTGGAACCTTAATTTCATGGGTAAACATGGGTAAACACCTTCTGCAGGTGGGAAAAAAGATTACTTAATTGCAAGTATAGGAGTTGTTCTTTGTTAAAATCATCAAGCAAAAATTTTTTTTACATTTGAGTAGGTTGGCTACTCATTCATCTAGAAAAGACAAATATATCCAAATTTGTAGGCATGCATATTTTAAGTTAGAGGATTTGTTTTTGAATAAAAAATGTCGATGCCCATAAAATGACACTTGTAAAAGATTCAGGGAAGAAAAGCCTTAATATTATCTACTTCTCACATTCAAAGCAGGAATGTCAGGTGGTACTTCTGTTTTCATCAGTAATAGTTTCCTGGAAACAAAACCCCAGGCAATCTAAAATGTCTTATATGGAGTTAAGTTTGATTTCTTTTATACCATCTACATTTATTCCAAGATAAGTCTAGGTTAGATTCTGATTTCTTTACATATTATGGATAAAAAATAAAAATCAAGCTTACATTCTTTATTTTGTGTGCTTGTCCATGTAGTAGTGCTGTGCATCAGTGCTCTCACTCTTTGGTGTGAGTTTACAATGCTATATGCTCATAGCAAGATCTGTGGTTTTTTTAAAATTTGGATAAGAAAGGTGAAAGTTCAAATGACACTTTTGATTCTTCTTCAGTAAAATTATACTGTTGACTAACAGGCTTTTTGCTATATAAATTTTCTGTTATTGTGCTGATGAAAATTGCTCTGAAATATTTTGTAGATTAGATCATTGCTTGTGAAGGTCATTACTTCTTAATAAAAGGTGTCTCATTTTTATCAGACATGAAAACCCCAAACACACACTTGCACTGCTTCGTCACAATATTCCTATTGTGTCTGTTTGCTCTTTCAATCGCTTTGATTTGGTATGGATCTTTCTAGTGATCCATATGAGTGTATACTTGTGCTCCTATGCATATCCTTATATATGTGCTCTTTCTTCATAGAGTACCTGGTATCATGGTGGTTGTGGTCTGAGATTTCCGCTGCCCACACTTCAAAGAAGGTGCTGAATCCCAATCCACGTCAAACAGATTTATTTTGAAGGTTGAGAGGAGGAAGTCATTACACAAATGAAGAGGACAAAAGATCTTTCGTACATCTTGTATATTGGGTTTTTTGCTTTATTTAGTGTCTTATAGTACATGTGAAACTTGGAAGTAAACAGACCGAAAAGGTGAATTTCACAGGATGTCTGTAAACTGCAAGGATTCAAAGACTCAAGAGGTTCTCCATCCATTTCCTTGTCTAAAATCTAGGTGTACCCCTTTTATTCACTAAGTTGCATTGTTACAACATTTTGTGTGTGGCAACATTTTCAAAAGGAAAAAAAAAAAGGTGGGAATAAGATTTACCCCGTGTCTCCCTCTTTGGTAGCCATAACTAATATCATTGCTCACTAAGGTTCCTTCAGGCAATAAAGGTCTATGCTAATCCTTACTCAATAGAAAACCTTTAAAATACCCCATTTCTAGTAATTCTTCTCTTGACTTTGTAGCTCAGAGTTGATTGCAAAGGAACAAAAATAGAACAAAAGGAATAGGCTGAACCTCACACTCCAGTGCTCTTTTAGTTTAGAAGATAAGCAAAAAGCAAAAAAAAAGTTTGGTTTAGTCTGGTATGGCATCTGCACTTGTGACTGGAAATTTTGTTTAGACCTGGAAACAGATGATGCAATAATCACTTTTATAAATATTGATTGCTTTTTATTAAAAATAGTGCAACCAGGAATATATGAGTTGCTTCCCTAAAGCTTTTAATGTCATGGAAGCTGACTTTCATGGGTGTTGATTTGGTTTGCTATAATATTAACTTCCTTCAAGTGATCTGGTACTTTTCCATCAAAATTTTTTTGACTACTTAAGTTTTGTGTCCTCCCTACCCCCACTCTAAAAGAGACAGAGGCGATAGTGTCTAGAAAACAGCATGTACAATGTGTTACCTAGACTCATTTTGAAACCTGTTCACTCTGCTGTAGCATGGAATATGACTCTAAGGAAATATTCTGTATAATAATACAGTGCAGAAAAATAGATTTTGTTGTGACCTTTAAGTTGAGCTTTTCTGTTCTGAACCACATTATTTTGTTAAATACAAGGGAACTGGAGCCAGCCTGTGACCTTTTGTTACCATGCAGCTTTGAGAAATAGCAGAAGTCATTCTGATGCTCAAAAGTTTCATTATGGAGATACTGTTCTTTTTTTTTAAGAGTGGAAAAAACCCCACCACCCAACCTTGAAAAGATTCAGAATCATAGTTGTATACCAGAAAAATAGAACTGTTTTCAATATTGGCATAAATTAAAGCTGCTTCTACAGAGACACTAATGTCTGAAGTTAATCACAATCCATGTTTCCTCAGCCCTTTTTGATACCACAAGTGCATAATACTTCTGAGGAATGGATTTTCACCTCACCAGTCCCTTCAAGAAAGGAAGCTGTAGCACAGAACTTATTAAATTATTTATCCTAATTTTCAAGTCTTTTGTGAATCTGCATTTGTAGTTCTGTATCTTTGGCGTCATAGGATAGTTCACTTTCAGCTGGTGCATCGCTTGTATCTTGCTAATTGAGACATACTATGTCCAGAGGAAGCAGAGGTGTGCTTTGTTTTAAATATTGATGTTGCAATTTAATCTTTTTCCTTAAAACTTTTTCCCACTCTGATTCTCAGTGCAGGGTTACCACAGAATGTGATGACCTTCCCTGGGGTGCCAGATCCTCTAAACGTGGACCTGTTCAGAATCAATCTTTCCTCAGGACTGGAGTATTGGGGGCATGCATGCTACTTCTCTAGTGCTTTGTAAAGCTCTTATCATTAACTAGATGTTAGGATCGATTCAGAGCACTAAGAATATTTTGTGTAGAAGTTACTTATAACTCAGGATTAACTCTGAAGTGTTCTTTTTATTCGTTTCAGCTAACAGGCTGCCAAATGAAGCTGCTCCTAGGCTGTCTCCCATGGTTCTTCATCTGGACAGTCTTGAACCTTAAGTGTGTCTTCCCAAAATTTATACTGAAGATTCTTCATGTAGATATTCCCCTTATTGCCTTTACCAGAGAGGATTTCACCTTTGTACTTCTGACATTCTTCAGTTTTGATCATTGACCTGGTTCTGAGCATTTCTCTTCTGGCCTGTTTCTTTGGCAGGTGAAGTTGCATTGTAGGTGCAATAGATGAAAGTGGTGCTTTGGAAATGTGCTTCCCAAGCAGGTGGGCCTCAGCTAGCCCTGTACTTCTGGACTGTGAAACCACAGTGTATTCATCCTGTGCCAGAGCCTCCTTTTCTGGATGGCTATCACTGACTTGTATTCTTCCGGTCATGCACAGATCTAGAACTGGAGAAACCTGTTAATGAAAGCAGGCAATCCAGTCAAGTTTTTTAAAACTTGTTAAAAACTTTTTACTAGATTTTTAAAACAAAACCCAATGGAAAAAACTAATGTTTTTGATGATACTGTTAGAATGGGAGCTATGGAGCTACATTAGTGATGGATTTTCTGAGCAGTATGTTCCAAGTTGCACTCAGACCATGAGAAAGACCATTGCTTTATTTTGATCAATGTGAGTGTGCTTTGTAGAAGGAAATGACTTCAGAAACACTCTTTTTTTCAAGCACTGTCTAAAGACTAAAGTCTTCTGGATAGACAAAATGGTACTGAGAAACTTAGATCTGGATCCAGTTTGCTTGGACTCACTGCTATGTTTCCAGCGGATGGGCTCAGAGTTTATAGGTGATGAAGATAAATAATGTGCATGCACTGTGTCACTGACAACTGATGCTGTTCTGTTTTTAAGCCTCAGTCCCCTCCATTTACCGCTGTAGTTCTCTCCCACTTCTGCCCTGAGCTGTCAGGAGGAGCGAAACACTGCAAACCATTAGCCAGATACAAGAGACACATCTGAGTTGTTAATCAAGGACCAGGTAGGTTGAGGGATGGGAAAAAAACCCTAGGCTACCAAGTTTCCTGATACAATACTGGATCAGCAAAATCTGAAACAGCTTGACCAGCTGTCACGACCTGGAAGTGGGCGTGATGTTTGTTGTAAATTCTTGTTGGGCTGAACAAAGACTCTAGTCCACGTGGGAGGGAACTCTTATTCTTTATTGTGTAGTTGCCTTTATTACAGCAACTAATTAGTCATAGAAGTGTTGGCTAAAAAGCTCTCAACTTTTATAACTAGCTTTAACAAACTCCCAACTCCTGCAGCAAACTTCAGGGACAGAGCGAGGGGTAGAATACAATTGCTGCACTTGCCAGGATAAAAAGAGAGCAGAGCAATCAAGATGGAAGAAAGAGAGAGGAAAAGGTCACCAGTCCTTAAATCCCATGTCCTTCTTGCTGCTGAGGATGGTCCAGATCTGGGGTCAACAAAAGACAGGGAATGAGTGTTGGACCTATTCAGTTCCTTTTGTAGTTTACCTGGGGCTCGCCTCTTGTCTAAAATTGATTTTTTGCACCATTTGTGCCATGTTGTTCCTGCATGCATGGTCAGCACTTTAGAGACCTCCAGGAAGTGATGGAGAGAGTTGGGTATCTGTGGTGGTTATAGAGCTCATTTTAGTGAGGTGTCCAGGACTCAAGCCTTTTCTAGACATAGGCACACTGAGCATGAATCTCAAGGCAGAAAAGGAGGTTGTCTCAGAACAGCACTGCCCCACCTCTGCAGGACCCTCTCTTTCAATCACAATTTTCCTGTTGCAACAATCAGAATGGTTGAGATAAAACATGCTTATGTGCTTATGTTTGGTCCTCTACTCCAGCCAGTTCTCCCAGCTAAGGTATACACAATACTTTAGTCATACTTGCATTATAAAGCTGTATCCTGAAAATACCTCAGAGATGATGGGGCAAGGCAGCTTCTTGAGCAATTGTAAAAGGATTGTGTTTTCAATTAAAAAAGTGGCTTCACAGTGCTTTTGTTCACTTTTAGGAAAGGGAAATGGACAGGAAAGAAGCAGTACTAGGGGCATTGGGAGACCCTTTACTCTGTGATAGTGTGGTAGTAAGAGACAGGGGAGGAACACTCTCTAATGAGTAACAGTTAATACAGACGTATGAGGGCGATGAAAACAAGGATCACGCAAAGAAGAGTAGTACTGACGTAGCAATAGTGTGTGGTGGCTTGGCAATAAAGGAAAATATAAGGGAATATGGCAGGGATGCAAACACAGATCTGTTAGAGCTTTTTAGCTTGCTGGTTAAGGATCAATACCTTATTAGAGAATGTGTCTGAACTATGTGGATGTGGGAATATTCTCTGAGCAAGGAAACGGAGAAGGTTTTTTGGCAAGATCTCCCATCTGAATGATGAAGGAAGCAGGATCTTTGGTGTGCTGTGGAGCACAGCTCCCTATTGTTATTGATTTAGAGTTGGTGGTAGCAATTATGATGTGTTATACTCATACTGACGTAAAACCTACCAGGCTTCAGTCTGAGCTTTTAATTTGCTGGTTAGTGGAACTGCTTCAGTCTGCACTCATTTACCAGTTCATTCAATTGAAACTTTTTATCATGACATGAGGTACCTGTCTACTGATCTGCTTGAATCCAGCTGATGTCTGATGGGGAGAGGGAGCCTAATTTGCCATTGAGAGCTCTAAATGTGGCAATAAAAAATTGCATGTAATGTCTGTAGTCCTGAAACACATGTGAAGACATCCCTTTTTGTCTGTCTGCTTGCTTGCTTTCTTGATTACCTTCTTTCCTGTGATGACGGGAAAAAAACCCCTATTTACGCTCTCGCAGTCCCTTCCTTTGGTTTTGTGTAATATGTATTATAGGAAGGGTTAAGTAACACCCAGAATAGACACACTGAGTAATGAAGATCTTTGCCTACCTGAATTCTTGTCCATGATTTAGAATTTTCATACCATTTAGTGAGACCCCTGGAGGACCAATGCAGTCCTGTTTTGACACATGAAGAGATACATAAATTCCTATCTGGTGACAGAAGAATACTTGCTAAAATAATAATAGAGCAGTTTGTTTTCATAGGAAGTCCAAGAGCTGCACCTCATATTTTACATAATTAATAATGCTTCACTTTGTTTTCCTTTGCTTGTTTTAATTTTAACACCCAACAGCAAATTGAATGCCAAATTATTTATTTAATTTGTGTGAAAGAAGTGAGGCAAGAAGACCTGTGTTCACTGAAGGTTAGTTTAAGTGTTTGGAAAACACAGACTTTATAAGTTCCGCTGCACCTAAACCAAAACGTAATCTTTGGAACATTTTAGGAAGGACTTATTGTGGCTTAGTTCTAAGATTTCGACTCCCGTTTGAAAAACTTGGAGAAAAAATTTTCACTTACTGTTATTAAGGTTTCATGGTGGTTCAAGCCCTGTCAGAAAGGAGGCCGGCCCGGCCACAGTGGTGGGTGGTTTCCAGAGCCTGAGCCACCCACATCTCCTCCCACTGAGGGACTGATTGATGGTTATCCCTGTATGGTTAAGGTTCCAGATTTTTCKTTTGAATTGTACCCTCCATTGGATCCCCTCCCTAAGTCCCTCCTTCCCTCTGTTCCCATTTGATATCCTCCTATCCTTCACCTACCTACCCTCAGATCATTGGTCTGTGTGCTCTTCCTGCCCTTGTCGCTATCCTCATAAGCTCTGGCACCCGGAGCATTCTTTGTTCTTTGGTCCGTGACCCTTTGACAACAAACAACTCTGTCGAGACCATACCAAAGACCCGTCGCCTTCTTTGCTGCTTCCCGCCGCCTCAGAGAACGGTGCTAGAGTGTTCACGGTGCCTGCTATCCCGGACCGTGAGAGCTGCCAAAGACGTCGGTAAAAGTGCTCCCGCCCAGGGCGCTTCTGGAAGGCTGTGGCATCCTAACACTGAGAGCACCGCCGCAGCATTAAGGGAAACTGCACCTAATCTGACCACTAAAAGTGGATATTGGATAAACGATTACATTGATTTTTAGCTTCCTGCCAAATTTCTCTCTACACTATTGTGTTTTTTCTGGATATATAGAACTGCTGTTTTTCTTTCAATCCTAAGTGTAAACTCAGGCTCATTCATATTTTTGCCTTGATTCATTTTTTCATGCTCTGTTGATACCCTTTGGTTCTTTCAAGGCCGTTTTCCTTATTTGTGTGATCTGGCAGGAGGGTCCTTACATTTATCCCAAAGTCTATGGCTGATAGTTAAATCTACAACATGAAAAGATAAAAGGAAACTCCTTTTTCATCTCACTTTGCTGCACAAGATATTCTAAGGAGAAACCTACCTATTTGCTACTGTGAATTGGTTGCTTGGTTGTACTGAAAGTCATGTTGAAATATTTAACATATTTTTTTTGTTCAAATGATTGTGCTGCAGTGTCCCCATTTATCTGTCATCTCACCTTACAGGCAAACCTATTCCCATGGACTGTAGTAATGAAGATTAGACAGACTCTGAGAGTGTTAACTTTTAAATTTTGTTTCCAAGGTAAATAACTACTTGGCACTGAAAGGGTTTCCCCATTTTATTAGAGCAGGCAGTTAATCACTCATGGGCTACAGGGGCTGCTTTTGCAGTTTGTGTGCTCCTGGGCCAGTTCTTGTTGCTGGGGTTGTTTCAGCATATTGCATCATCCTGTCCACAGCTCATGCAGAAATGTTAGTAATTCATCTTAGCATTTTCCTGTGTCAGCTGAGGTTGCAAACCAAACTAACATCATTTTTCAAAATGTCACTTTAGGCGGCAAAGAACTGAATCCCGTAGTCCTTACTCAGCCAAAAAAAAAAAAAGTCATGTTTGCTGATTTAACAGTATTGAATCAGACTCAACTGTCTATAGAATTAGAGTGTTCTGAAGTTTACCACTGATTTTAGTTACTTTAGGTATTTTCTGCCAATATTAAGAATTAACTGCACTACACTGTAGATTGTTTTTTACATGCTTGTAATATCTGAACGTTAATTTGAGATGTGAAATTTTATATGCTTACGTACAGATTCTAATTATAGAGTAGACTTGGAAATGCTACAAGCAGTAACACTTTTGACTTACATTTGTGGTAATAGATCCAGTCTTGAGTACTTTTCCATGTCTGGGCTTTGTATGAAATCTTCTTTGACCTGCACTCCTAAAGTAACCAGGATTTTCACTGAATTGTTTGCCAGGGTGAGGACTTAGAAGATAATGATTGCCTTCAAATTTCATTAAATAAAGTAGCTCAGCAATGAAAACATCCTTTTAATGTTCCAGAGACCTGAGAGTTCACAGTGTCGACAGCCATATTGTTTACTATAGGATTCCTTTAAAGAAAGTATTAATAATGACCTAAATTTTTTAGCTCATGCTATATCAGAAGTTAGAGGATGTAACTCCCAGTAAAGCAGGCCCTTCTCATTGGATTCTTTACTGTTGAATAAGGTTTGTTTGCTCAGAACTGTGCTTCTCTTTCAGTGGCATCTGTTGATCTAATAAGGTATTACTATTCTGTATAAATTTCGCCTTGCTTTGTTAGAATACAGTTAAAAATATCTATCAGTCACGAGACACAAATCTGTAGAAGATCATTAGTTTTTTTCTCTAGGGAGAAGAAAAGATGAGTAGTTTTTAGAGGAGTTATAACAGAGTTGCTATTAAAAGTGTAACTGATATAACTGAAACAGTCATACCTATTGCAAAGCACAGCAACTTTTCAATTTAAAGGAAAAGCTATGAGAATGCAGAAAATGCCCCCATATCTATGGGTAAAAGAAATGTTGTCTTAAGAGTTATTTGTCCTCCACTTCCATAATGTCACAGGCATTAATAAATCTTTCCTCACTCAATTCGCAGAATTATGAGCCCCATTTTATAGATTGATAAAAATGGAAAGGTCAAGAAATTTAGGAGCTGATTCTGGCAGGCTGCACTACAGTATCATTTTTGTTGGCAGAGAGTGGTTTTCAGTGATTCCACTGACTGTTTCCCATTTACTGTTGTGGATTTAGTTTGAAACACAGTTTCGGGATGCACAACTAGGTACTCTCCAGTATAGCCTGTTCTGAAAAGAGTCATTTGACCATCTTGGTGAAAGCATAGATGATTGAATGACTCATTGAAATGAGCTGAAACAGCCAGATGCTTAGATGTTTGGTCAGAGTCTGTTTGCTCGGCTGCCCTCTTACCCTGTAGGTTCTTGTGTTTCTCCTGTCAGTCATGTGTCCAGAGGGCTGATTTAATTCCCCAGGCCTTGTACCACTAGAGCTCAGCCTGAAGGCTGAGATTCCCTGAAATAAGATTCTTGAATTCTCAACTAATTTTGGCCAAGTCCTCTGCCATAAGGTAGTTCAAAAATTGTGACATTTGCATTTGATATCTGACCCTGTGGCTTTATGGAGGGTCAAAGCCGGCTGTGTAAGCTGTGAAACAGAAACTTGCTCTAGATTTTCTGTGTTCCAAACAATTGCGGCAAGCACCAATGCATGTTCTGACACATATCTTCTCATTATCTTCTATTATCTTTTCTTTGTTTTAAAAAATTATTTAGGACAGGGTCTGGAGTCTGTGTTTATGCCTCAGAGAGTTGCTGGCTGTGAAACTAATGTGAGAGAGTCCCTTTGGCCACTGTAAATAGATCAAAGGCCATACTTTATTGTGCCCGGTTTTGAAACATATGTTTATTTTGTTGGGTCTCTGTTTAGTCATTGGGCAAGTTGATTACTTTTAATGTTCATAAGGTGGTATAACTGTGCCCCTTAACTCATCAGTTGCAACAGACAAAAAATCTTTCCTTATTTTGTTTTCCAAGCAAAGCTGGAAAAAAAAATGGGATAACTCGTTTAAAAATAAGTGCAAAATGAAAGAGATTATCTTCTGCCTTTGCACTGAAAGCAGAATGTTAGATGCAACCAAGTTTTTTTGTAAGAAAGCATTGTGGAGGTTGTAAGTCTTTACTTTGATGGGTCTGCTATTTTAAGGGCATCAAACAAAGCAGAACTGCTTTTCCACAGACACCAAACAAGTATGCAGTATTCTGAAGGTATATAAAATGCTTAAAAATCTGGGTTTCATTTACAGCTTACTTTAGCCAAGGCATATCAATATCTTAAAGAAATGTGTGGACTGAAAATGTCATGTATGGAGTCCACAGAGTGAAATCTCTTAGTAGATGATCCCAATCAGTTGCAAGTAGTGATCAATAGGAAAACATTTTATGAATGAAATTATCCTTATACGTGATATCCTGTCTGCAGTATTTAATGTAATTTTGAGGACAAAATTTCTTGGCTCAGTAATGCTAAAATTAAGAATTCTGTCCCTAAGGTGTGAAAAAAGGAGTATGTTTTCTACCAAACCTTAGTGATGTATCTCTGAGTGGAGTGCTATATATAGGGTATGCTCAAAGTGTACCATTTCTATTTTCTGCTACTGCCTGTACAGAAATGGAAGTAGARCAGATTTTTCAATTTGGTAAGGCGATCCAAAGTCCCAATGCTTCAGAGTATAGTAATCAATTAATAAATGAACGTGAAGCATCATGTCTCTCCTACCCAAGATTGCATGACTGATAACAGCATAATTGCTTGGACTGTAAGAACATATAACATCAGGGTATTTCAGGGAAGTGTATTTGGTCCAACAGATATCTTACTGACATCCTCAGGAGCATGACTGACTCAAAATCTGAATTTGTGTTCCTCAAAGTGAGTGTGTGTTCTCAAAGCTTACAATAGTATAAATGAGTTGTACTGTGGAAATAGCATGTTATCTAAGTATGTGAAGGCTAGTGTGGGTAACAGCGGATTTTGAGTTTTTCTAAAGTATAGAGGAGGGAGAGCTTTTCTGCTGCACTAAAATAAACATTAAAAGGACTGAGTGGTTTAAAAATCCCTGTTCTCAGTAGATGTTCTTGCCCATTTTAGGGACAAGGGGTAGTTAGCCATCCTTTCTTAAGTTTTACTGTCATATGTGCTGTAATTCTTTTGATAGTGCATCTGGGGAAAGCACTCTTTGGAGAATCGTAAGCAACCGACTCCAATTTTATAGTGGTGGCATTATGAAATTGTGACGGCTAGAATAACTTAGATATCTGTCGCTGACCTTTTCCAAAGATATTTAGTGTTAGAATGCTATTGGAATAATTCTATGATTAATACTATGTGGAAATTGGAATTGCTTGGTGAATCAGGGCCTAAGGGAGATATTTAGAAACTGATTAGCAAGTGTGCATCAGCTTCAAGTAGTTAAGTTTAGAAATTCAGTTTAGATCATTATTGGTTGTCAGAAAAACAGAGGATTGGATAGATAGAAGCAAGACACGTCTCCACATGTGGAGTGCTGTTCTGGTTCGTTTGTGTCTACTGCCCTCTGTTATTGCCACTCTTGTTCTTCAGTGCTTCAGCTTCAGACCCTTCTATTTCTCCAATATGGAGACTTGTTCCAGTAACTTGAGCAATATTTAAGAGTGATATTCTAGGATAATTAAATAATAAAGTTTATAAAAGTGACACAGGGTGGTTCATTTGCATTGTTGGACACAAGTGTTTTTCTTGGCTTACCCGTGTTTTGTTGTTTCCTTACTGTGGAATTTTGTGTATGGGCTAAATGAAAGGATAAAGATTATTTATATTTGGTGATGCTAATTCAAGTTGCAGACAAACATATTACTTTCTGCCTTTCATTCTGCCTTCAGAATAGGGAAACTTTCTGATTTCCTGCTCATCCCGTTCACAGGGATGTGCAGGACAGATTATCTGTGCTGGCCTTGTACGAATCCAAGTGATGTGGCTCTTAGCTACCACCATTGAAGTTGGTCCTGGCTTTCTGCCAGCTCCAGGTCTCTTGGTATTTAATTTCATATTGAAGAGAAGAATAGAACAAAGAGTAATGATAATCTGTCATACTTTAGGATGGCTGTTGCTTTCAGGTATGCTCAGAAAAATTCTGGCTGTTTGAATTGCAGCAGTTGTTTCCTTTGGAGCCTTATAATGATTTGAGCTCTTTGCCTGAAGATATTGTCCTAGGTACCCCTCTGACATGGGGTCATATTCAGTGTTCTGATTCTTCTCTTCAAAGCACCTAGCAGCAATGTGTCCAAGGAGGCACTGCTTTGATGTGATATCCAACTGACATAAAAATCTGCAATAGATCATGACAAAAACATCAAATCTCTTAAGACGACAGTTGATGGGCTTTATTGCTGATATGGTTTTGGACAGCTGCAGATCCACTGCCTCTAAGATCCTGGTATAAGACCCACTTCTCTTGAAAATAATTTTTCTGGTGTCAAAATGTAATAAAAAGAAATTCTAAGTGTGTGGTTTTGTGTTACATCTAAGAAAAAAAGCAACAGCAACATGTCAACAATGCTCTTAATGTGCAGAGGTGCCCTAATGATGAACCCATCATTGTACCTGGATAGACAAACTAAAATGCACAGAAATTATCTAGGATATAAAGCAGGTCAAGGCCTATTTCTCACCTTCCGAAAGAAGGTGGATAAAAATTTTGTATCTTCTGTAAATGTTGCAAGACTGAGGACTCCAGTAGTTTGTTATAAAAAGGTAAACTCAAGAATTTGCTAAACATTGAGACTAAACCAATAATCTTTCACCAGATAATTTATTGCAGTTTGCTGATTCCATGCTCTGTACAGCCAAAGTGCTACGTTGCAACTTGTGKTTCCGTTCTTCCAGTTCTATTTTGGTGGCTTTTGGGCATACAACTCGGCACTCTCTCTGGATGCAAACTGAGATGTGCTGGGAAACTGTGCAGCTTTGTGCTCCTCCTGCATGGCATTAGGATTGAAGAGCCCTCACAGAGATCATGTGCTGATGTTCAAATGTAAGCTCAGTCAAAGCAGAACTGTTAATTTTCACAGTATGAAAATTGCTAAATAGAACTTCCCCAGAAAATTAAAAATACCCTTCCCACTTACTGGTTAGTGATGAAGGCAAATTGACAAGCAAGTAGTTCTCTAATTTTTTTGTTTGTTTGTTTGCTATTTAGGTATGTTGTGATCTTTACACAGGAGTTAAAATGTGTAATGTAGGGTCATATAATTTTAAAAGTAGCTATGGAACAGATTCTGCCTCAGAGCATGAGGGTGAAATAAATATTTGGAGAAGGTTGAGGTCATTCTGTGGCGAGTACGCATCTTTCCTCTGCCCTAAACTTAGTACCTGAAACCTTAGAAATCTTTACATTGGTTCTTTTCTTTTATTGTTATGATTTTTGGGTTGTTGTGTTTGTTTGTTTCATTTTTTTCTTCTCTYTCTGGACTTTTTGTGGTGTGTTATGGATAGTTTTTCCTAGATATCATTTGTATTCCTTCCCTATTAATTTTTTTTTTTATTTCTGCATGTCTGACACTACATGCTCATAGCACTTTTTATGTTCCACAGCTGACTTAATTTTAATTTAATTGTGAAAGATGCTAAGTGCTACAAAAAGACCAATATGTGAAATATATCTCGATAGGTTGGCAACAAGATAGGGCAGTGAGCTTACAGAAATAAAAGGAATGTTATCAGCAACAAATGGCGAATCCCAACACATCTGGCTTTTATAAAACTTMTGTATTTTTTACATATTGCTCAATATTTATCAGTTTCACCAGCCTTGAAAGGGGAACGATTGCTTTGAAAAATGGATTCAGTTTTTTTAGTTTTACTCTATTCTCTAAGCAGCAATGTGTCTTCTGCTAAAATGCTACTTTGTAACTTCAAGGAAGATACTTAGTAAATTATGACCTATGCCCTCTCCATCCCATGAAACAGTGGAAAGTGGATGGTTTTCTAGCAGACCAATACTTTCCAAAATATAATACTGTGAAGCCTTTCCTTCATTAGAGGAACATTGAGTCAAAGTTGTAACTGCTTTGGTCTTGCAGTGTGAAGGTTAGTATAGTCTAGACCTCATTTAGTAGAAATTATAATTTGGATCAAAGCTGTCGGCTCAGGCATAAATAAATGCTGTGTTCATAACCACTTACCTTACGTCCTTCTGGTGTGTAAGAAAGGATTTATTGAGAGGTTTGTGGCATGGCCGTGGCATATGAATGCCACATGTTCTGTGCAGTATGGATGACCACTACAAAAGGGAAAAAAAAAAAGCTGGTGTGAGAACTGATACAAATTATGGCATATCTAGTGAAATAGTCATTGGTATCATGCTACAGCAGCCGTTTAGGCAGTCAATTTGTCAGATATTCAGCTTACCTTGAGCTTTCTCATCTATCAGTTCTGAGCCTGTAATATGCTAAGGCTGAATGAGCTTTCATTGAATGTGTGTTTAAGGAATACCAGACAGCCCAATGTTTTAGTCTGTCACAGTTAGTGACTTTCAGTTAAACACAATTAACGACCTTGACTGGGCTTGATGAGCAGGCTCTGAAAAAGAAACTTCATATTTGGGAGATAAGTTGGAGCCATGGCACAAATACATTCAAACCCCACTCAAACATCCTCTTTTGCTCACTCTGCCTTGGTAAATCTCAACCTTTTCCTTACCTGCTGTGCACAGCCAAGCCATGTTTTATACAAAGTACTCTCTACATACGTTTTTCATTTGCCCATTTTCTGTTTTTTTTTTTTTTAGCTTTTCAATTGATGTGAATTTGACATTTTTTTGGGTTATGTGACGGTATTGTAATTGCATATGTGTGCATGATTATAGGGACCTCAATGCATTTGCAATAAAATGCATTAAGATCAGGATTTTACTGTTTAATTTTTCAGTTCTTCTAGTAAACAAGATCTTGTAGAGGCACACTATCATATGAACAAATGGCAATAAAAAAATGTTTACTCCTAAAAAAGTGAACTTGGCCCTTGATCCAGTTTTTGACATTAGCAATGCATTTGCAAACTGGCAATGTGCAGGATTTTTTCTGAATTTGGCTGACACAGGATATATTTTCAAGTCTGCATTCTTGTTGGGATCCCAAATGTTAGAAAAGTTAATCATCTGGAAAGTTAAAAAATAAAAAAAGTACCTGCAATGGAGTGGAATATTGTGATATTGAATATATTCTGGATGTTTGTGGTATTGTTTGTAAACATGACCAATTCCATTCATCGTGCATTTTAAACATGTCTAAATCTGCAGAATTTGTTCCATTTTACTGTTCTTTCTCCAAGTAGTTCTGCAATGAGAACACAAACCTTACTGTTCTCATAAAGTACCTGTAGCCTAAATATTTAGAGTTGTTTGTCTTTGGTCTGGGAGTCTACCTACCCTTTCAATCCATTTTTATATTATGAAATATTGAAGTTTTGAATGACATTTATCATCCTTCAGCTGAAGGAAGAAAATTCATTACTGGCAATAAATGGATTCAGCCATACTGCTGTTGCTGAAATAACATCTGCTTATGGGACACAGACACACAGACACACAGACACACACACACACGTCATGACTTTGATCCAATATTATTTTTTCCCTACATCAGTAGGATTACACTGGGAACCATAATTTTTTTATTCTACATAATACTGCTAAATATTCTCAGCAATTGAAAATCAGTAGCATTTTTTATAAATGAGCATACCGTATAAACTCAAATATGTATTCCTTTGGACCTTTAAATCCTGCTTTCAGCATAAAGACAGATTGTTGGTGTAGTAAATTAAAGCTGCCTTACTGCAGCTATTTTGTCCAATGTTCTATCACAGACCCATATTAATATTTTATCCGCTTTAATATCATTACATGATGCAGGCTTAATTTAAATAGATTTGACGGGCCTCTTGGTTGGCTTGACAACCAGAGGGAAAAATTAATGTTCTGCATTTAATCTCAGCTCAAGGCGCTAAATTATTTTGGAGGTCGAAGCTGTCATGCATATCATGCTAAATTATTGAATGTAATAACTGTTAGCCTGATGTCTATTTATAGATTTTTTTTTTTTAATTATTGTTTACTTCATGCATCTTCAGCTAATTTTGAAGGGAACGTCTTAGGTTTTCCTCATGCAGTACAGTGCTACTGTATCTTTTACAGATGCAGTGTTGGAGGTTGTTTAACCAGCAACAGAAAATGAGATGATGGAGTTGGCAGTCTTTAAAGCTGTGGAAACAAAAGAGCTGTTGTGCTGATAAATTGTGTTATGTACAGAGACGGTGTAACATGGTCTTAATTACTTCAGTTCAAATATATTTAACTTATATTTATTATTTAATATATTGAACTTTGAAAGCTCATAGAGGAAAGAACTGTTTTCTTGTTTTTACTATTATTGAAGAGACATAGGTCCCAAGGAGGTATGGAACTGCTAAGCACGTAACTTAGAAACYCCAGCTGAGAGCTTAAGGGCTGTTACCTTGAGAGTACCATATGCTTTAGGAAACATGTAATGCAGGATAGACTGAACCATAAAATGTTATTAGAGATTGTTTAAAGACTGCTATAACAGGAATTGTCACATTAAAGCTTGAAATAGAATAATTATTCTCACTGATGATGGTACATGTTTGCATAGTTTTGCATCTCCTCTGCTGTCTTAATTTGTCACGCTAAATAATGTCAACAAGTGTGATAATGCATATATTCCTGCACAATGTTAGACTTATAGGTCTGTTTGTATAGTGAGGGCTCTGAGGAAAACTAGTCTCTAGAAATGTGTACTACACATCACTGTCTTCTCAATTGCCCCTTCTCTCTCCTGGCACAAGAATCAGTTTTTCTCTGATCCCACTGTCTGTGTTTTATTCTCATATTCTAGGATGAAAATAGGAAGTACCTTATCAGTATCATTTAATAGCAGTTTCTAGATGATGCTTTGTGAAGTCAAGCTACTCTGTGACCAGTGGATTAGAAGGAACCACGAACATCTGGAAGACTCTCTTCATTGCTATTAGTGGTGAAGGACCAAAAATATTTCTGTCCTACAAAACTGTGCGTGCTTATCATAAAGTGATACCATTGTACTGGTTGTATATGAGTTGCCACATTTATTGTTTAGATGTATAACAACAGAGAGAAGTCATACTACTATGGTAGGTCTTGTAGTGTACCTTGATTCAATATTAGAATAGCCAATATAATAAAATGACTCTTTTGGATGTTGGTGTAACCAGAGTACCTGCAGCATTGCCTTGTCATTCTGACAAAAAACCCCACCTAAATAGATTCTTGTACAAAAACCCATATAAATTTTTTTTTTAGATTTGTGCTACTTTGAACCAAGACAGGATGAAAAAATACCCTTTTTTTTTTTAAACATAATTGTAACTTAAGTAGTTTTGCTGTTTGCTGTTTTGATTGCAGCGGACTGATATTCATTTCCTTAAAGTCTTAACCCTAGCCCATATCCCTCTCATACCAACTCTTCAACTGCTGCAAGTTCATTGTTGTGGCATAGGACTTGAAACTTTCCTGTAGCAGACTTTATTGAATTGCTTGGATTATAAATAGGAATTGATAGATGAAATAATTGCCTTGGCATCAGTCCACAAATGTCTGCAGCAAAGCCGGGGATAAAGACGTAGGTGGCTCAACTTGGTGTGCCTTGACCACAGTCCTCCTTGACTCAAGGGGAAGAGTTGTGTCCCTTCACTCTAAGAGCCAGATTGCCTGTTCTAAAGATTTTCAGTTATTTCTTACAATTTCTCTTCTTTGAGATTGGAAAGGGACATGGGAAGAAGTAACTTTTCTTTTCTGTTGAATGCCTCCTTCCCCTTTTTGTAATTTTGTTGTTTTTAATCTGATAATTATAAGTAGAGAAAATAATCCTTATGCTAATATTAATCCTGTATGGACTTATTTCCCACTTTTCTCTAAACGATATTGGAAAAGGAGGGGAAAGACTTGGGCAGGTAGTTTTCCTGCAAAAATTGCTGGGTGTTTAACTGTAAATAGAAGAACATTGAGTCTTGGTTGCCTGCTGAGGTATATTACTGCTACTTATTTTAGTAAATTTCTTCTTATTTGTGTCTTAAAATATTACTTTTTGTCATATTGCTACTCTTTATATTCTTGATGCAAAATGGAGATATAAAGATAGTCCACTAACTGAGTGAAGTAATATTTGTAGTTTTAGAAGTGCAGGAGATTCAGTCTTTAACCAGAATTATAAATAGTCCATAGAGTCCTTTATTCATCACAGCTTGCCTTTTGCTGTGCACTGTGAAATGCTGATGAAAAAAATCTATGGCTGTAAGCGGGCTAGAATAGATATCTAGATGCAATATATAAGTCATAGCTTTCTATGCTGTCTTTCAGTCACTCTTTTCCAGTGAATTAACATGACATGCCACTGTTAAACAGTTAGGGTATGTCTTTGTAAGCAAATAGGAGTCCGTCCTTCAATCTTGTGAGCAAAATTGAACGAACTGAATATGATTAAGTAGTCTCCTCTTTAGCTCGGTCAGCTAATGCGACTTTAGGTTTTCTAGCCTGCTCCTAAACAGTGTTTTTCAGTTATATCACACCTATTCAGCTGAGTAAACATGACTATAAAAGTACATTGAGTTTTTGGCTCATTGAGACCCAACCTTAAATAAGTTAGTGGGAAAAGGGCCTGAGGATGCCAAGTTCAACCTTATTTACTTTAAAGTCGATGGTATTTTTGCTCTTAACTTCCACAGGATCACAAACATGGTATAAGAACATGATTTGTCAAGCTATTTCCCTAATTAAAAATTGATTTTTGGCTTTGTGGGGATTAAAGTTGCTACATACAAAGTTGTAGGTGGTTTTATGTTTCTGTGCTGAAAGCTGTGTTGCCATACAGCTTSTACAAGAACTGAGCTGGGAATAGTGGTAAATCTAATTCTGCTTTAAAAACAACAAAAAATACTGTCAACAATTGTGTGCAACAACTATGTACACAAATGTCTGGTACCTGCAAGAATTTCACTGATTTTAGTATAAAACACTTAATAAAACTGCCAGAAKCAGTGTTAGCTACATTTTTTTTTCCCAGCCAAAATCCAGGTTCTGACTGTATATCAACATATTTTGTCGTTCTTTTATTTTGGCTAACATTCTGGGGCTTCAGTTCTTTTTGGGCTGCCAATTTGCACTGTCCATGATGAATTAAATTAAAATTAGTTCGTCTTGAAAGGAAGCAACAAACACCTGGATTTGATTGTTTGTTCCTCCTCACATGGAGAAACTTTCTAGTTGTCAACAGGTTACTTTACAGAAACACTGGTTCAGGATGTTTCTCCCAGTATCTGTTTAGCAGCATTTGGAGTCTCAGCAGATTCATTTGATTCTGAGCTGCCCCAGTAAAAATTTCTAAATGAAGAACTTTTTTTCATGACCTATTTTTCAGTTTGCACAATGTATCGAAGCTCATAGTCAAATGAGAGGAAGGTCTACCTGGACCATAAACTTATATTACTATTTTACTATTGAACAGTTATAGTTATTTCTTGAGTAGATTCTCAGGAATGAGTTACCTCAATAACTTTAAAAAAAAATTTTAATTTTTTTCAGGCGAGTGCAGGCTGGGAAGTATACAAGAAACCTTCAAAATCTGCAGTAGGAGTGAAGCATGGTGAGTGTATGACTTGAATGTTGTGAACCTAAGACTGCCTAAATGACCTTACATGAAGTTTTCCTATTGAGTTAAGTGGAAAATTCTCAGCTAAGCACTCACATTTAAAGCTCATCCAATGTATCTGCCATTTGACATCCTACTCGTTTTTCCTCATTGTGACTTACATTGCAGTGKGGAGAGTACAAGTTAATCAACGGGATGAGCTTTCTGTAAGCTGTGAAGCAAACAGATAGACTGCCTGGGGAAGCTCTGGACCCTTAGGGGGATATGAGGTTAGACATGCATCTCTGAATGGTTCAGGTATTTTTGCTTCTGGTTTTGGAGAAGGATATGGACTAGATGCCCCCTTCAAAGCACTGCCAAGGCTATTTCCTGATGATTCTGGCTTAACCATGTTATACCTTATGGTGAGTGCAATATAACAAGGAAGAGAATTTGAACTTAATAGAATGTACTTAGACCAGGACAGTGTATTTCTGTGTGTCATTCAGAGGTAGGACATGTGTGTGTTTTTTAACTTTCTGCTTTTTCAAATATACATTGAGAGGTTATATTTGCTCAGATTATAGCAATGAATTGAAAAATGAGAACAATGGAAAAAGTACCATTGCCTCCTTAAAATATATAGAAATATGATGTATAATGATATTTGGAGTTAATCATTGAGGCTGTAGACCAGATGTGAGCCAGTGTCATTGTCACTGACCACAAGGAACTTGTCTCCAGTGTAGCAATAAAATGTATGGGTGTCCAGAAACATCTTACTGTTCTAGTGTTATGGGATATGCTGTCCTTTTAAGTAGCTATCTTTTAACACTGTTTTTAATGATTATATGCTTAGTTACTTGATTCCTTAGCTTAAATAATTGAAGTAGAATATGCGGGTTAACTTCTATCACTTGTTTGTAGGTGTAAGCTGATGAAAATCCTTCTGATTTTGCGATTTTTCCTAGGGGAAGAGACAATATTTTTCATATTTCCTAGAGCAGCCAGCCTCTTTTCTATGCTGCTGTTCAATAGGATGAACTAAGCTCTCTGAGATCAGCAAAAAAGATGTTTGAATGACATAGACTATTAAAAAGGATTAAAAAAAGTAGCTAGCTACACATTTTAATGGAACAGATATTTTACTGGCGAAACATTCCTGTGTAAGCAATTCTATTGCTTAAAGTCTGCAAACTTTTAATGCTCCTTTCATTATTTTCTGTAATTTCACATCATATTTACAGTTACCTGTAATTTCCAATGAATAAAATATAGTCTGCTTTCATTTCTTAGCAGTGATCCTCCTATGCAGTCTTACCTTCTGTTGACCTATATTTGAAGTGCGGCTCTGTGCTGAAAAGCTGACACCGTCTGTTGAAAACCATCATTTAAAATGGACTTACTGCTCAGCACGCCCTCTTGGAGTGAAAAGTCAGCAAAAAAAAAATAGCATTTCTGCTTTTTCCTGTGCACAACTTGGAGATAATAATCTTAAAAAGAAATATAGGAAATTTGCGTTGTGTATTGTTCAGGACTGGTTGTTGAGCTTCTGTAAGAACATGAAAGCATATAACTGCAGAAGGTGTCGTGGTGGTGGTTGCACAGGCCCCAACAAAGTGGGATGATGGGGATTGTACCAGCAGAAGCCTCTCCTCAGCTGGTTAAAATCTGCTTAAAGGCGAATCAGAGACATATTCCATGCTTCATGCTGCGTAAGCAGTGCTGGTGAGTAGCATTGGAACAGGGCCTGAAAGATGTACTGGATTTTTTTGGCTTTCCTGGCTGGCTCACTTTTCTTTGGAAGCTTATTTGAAAGTGGTATTTATGTATGTATTGACTGGTGAGGAACATTCTGGATGGAAACACTAGCAGCTGTGGGGCTAGAGACATTAATTTCTTCTCTGATTTTCTTTGAGTGTTAGCTTCCCTGTAGATAGAGTAACAGTATCTTTGGTATCAGTTCTGACTCTGAGTTTTCTCCAGCCATTATCAGGGCTGGAAGTAGAAATGGTAGTAGGTGGGAAAGAGGATGGAGTAAAAACTTCTGAGTATCTTAATCAAGAATCATTGGAGACAACTGGAGRAGGATCAAGAATAAAAGTAGTCTCAAGTCAGTGAAGTTATGGAAACTGATTTGTTTAATAGTAGAATGACACACGATCCGTTTATCAAACTGGGCTGAAGAAATGGTAATGATGCTGTACTTTGTGGAAATAATTTTCTGAGAGGAATTTAAAAAAGAAATAAGTTGGATAAACTTTGAAAATATTTTGCAAGACTTGAGACTTGCTCAAAGTTTTTGAAGTTGATGGAACTCCTAATTGAAACTGTGTTATAATGGAGCACCATAGTAAGTAAAGAGTGCCAGGATGTAATGGATGGCAGGATGTAGAAAAAGCAGTGAGAATTCACATGCTGCAGAGTAAATCAGTCTGTAAACTGGGAAGGAAAATACAACAATGATATCTTTGAACCTAGGAAGGAGTTTATAATTTAATTAAAAGAAGCTTGTAAGAAATAATGTATAAGAATTCACAAATCATGAAAAAAAGTCCTATCTTAATCTGTGTCCAGGCTTTGGACAGATAACCGAGAGAGGTGTACTGAACCCTGAAAGTAAGAATAATACCTGAGGAGGAGCAAAATATATTTTGTGCAGCAAAGGAAAGTAACAGAGAAGTTTTCATAGACCTATCTAGTGACTAAACTATCACGTTGAACACAAATGAAACTTAGATGCTTCTAACTTTGCCCAGTCATGCAGAAACCAATACTCTGTCATGAAAGTTACGATAAAGGATTTGTGACTCAGTTGCATTGGATCCAGACTGGTGTTTGTGTCAGCTTGTGCAGTGGGGGAACATGCTTACTAAATATGACTGTGAGCTAAGTAGAATTGCCTCAGGAAATGAGACCATGTATTTTAGGGCTGAAAATAAGCCAAAAAATATTTCAGGAAAATATACTATCATAGAATAACATTAACTGCTGTAGATAAAGGAGAGAAGAAAGCCAAACTAAGCAAAAATATAGGAAATACTCTAGGATAGGCCAGATTTTCAGAAAGGAGATAAATGAAGCCATTAAGCAAAGGGTAAAACTAATATTTAGCATGGATCTGTGTGAGAAAGAATTATTACATGTTAATACATTTAATGAAAGGTAAAGGCCTTGGTCTAAAACTGTAGCATTTTTGCATCTTATAATTACTTTCTGGTCCTTCATATGGTTATTTCCACGTTCTAGAAATAACATGCCAGGGTGCCACTCCTAAACATGTTGTTTGAGTCATAAATTCTGTGCTGAATAATAAATGTGCTAAATGCCCATAATAGATCTGTTTGATCCTTATGACCTGCCCTCCCAAAATACAGGGCATCCAGGGACAGTTTTAGTGTGTGGTTCTGTCAGCTGAAACACTGCTTCGTGTGAAATGTTATCAGGTTTTGGTTGTGAGGTCACTCCTGTTACAATAGGAGAAACCTAGATCTGTGCTACAGTGAGGGTTGACACGACCAGCTTAGCTGAACCTGAGGCCACTACATAGATTAGGACATGTTAGACACTTTTCACCACTGGAGACTTCAGAGAAGTATCTGGAACTTCAGTAACCTAAGAGGGTGTTATCCACGGGGGAACCAAGTGACAGCAGTGTGAAGGGCTGAGCAAAACATCGGAGATTAAAACTGCAGAGGTACATCTTTTCATATGGATGGTACTGTCACTGACTGCCTGATGTCTTTGATTTACATGTTGTTTTATCAAGACTCCTTTCTTTCAAAGAAGGGAATGATTAGAGCTCGTTAGAGCCTGACAGATGGAGTTCCTCTGCAGCTTCTCATGTGTTTCCTTTTCAAAAGTAATTTTGGTTTATGTACCCAATAAAAAAATATAAAAATCATACTCACAAGATTATACAGAATGTTTTTCTTGATTGCTTTCACCTAAAATACTGCAGGATGTAGTCTGTAAAGCTGGTATCTAATATTACAGTGCTAATTGGATGTGTTCTTTTCTCATCTGTATTTCCTCTTAAATATCAATGAAGGCCTTTGAAAATTTTATCAATGATATCAAAATGATATCAAATCAACTTTCCTTCTATATTTTGTTTTTCTGTTAAAAAAACAACAAAAAATTGCTTTATCGGCTAGTTCTAAATTGGCTAACTGCTTCTGCTCTGACAAACAAGATATTTGTAAGAGACAGATGTGAAATCTTTTCATTATTGTTAATTGTTATGGTAGTTCCATTCATCTCAGATTAATTTGGCCTGTGAGTTGCCCCACTCAAAGAGCAAACATCAAGCTAATTATCGAGAGAACTTTGAAGCTGTACAGTTTGGGATACTTAAAYATTTCAAAGTTTCCACTTTAAGATAAAATTTCTCTTGGCCCATGAGAAAGAGCCAAGGGATCTTGAATTTTATACCGCTTGATCCTCTGATATGCTAATTTGATGATGTACTTCTAGTCTGGCTCACCAAATGCTTTCTGTACAGTGATAGTGTACATAAATGCAGAATCCCACAACTGCACATTCAGGTAACTTGGGAAGTTTCACATTCTATTTGATGGCTTTTCTGTGCTAAACTTTCAGATTCTGATAAGGATCATCTTTTTTTTTTTTCCCCCCAAGTGATCTACATTGACACATGTTAAAAATCTGCACAGATATTTAGCATCTAGAACTTTTCATATCTTTATCGTTCTCTCTTCTGGCCTTTTTTTTTTCCCCCCAAACAGAATCCTAACCTGTCACTTGCCGTCTCATTGTGGTGGCACAGCAGGAAAAGCACATTTTCTCACAAATTCTGAACTATGATAAATTGATTTTATAGAGGAAGCATCTTAAAGCTGCTAAATTGCAAAGCATGCTTTCATACATTGAAAGCATACCTTAAGCACATATTACTACAGTTTAGGCTGTTGGAAAAAATAGTATACGAGTTTTGTTGTTCTGAAAAGGCAGTGTTGTCTTCATTGAAAAGTCCTATGAAGTAACAGAGATGGCATGTTCCTCTGTTCAGTGGAGGGAATGTATCAGAAGATGAATTTAGAGTAGGGAAGCTCAAGGACTCCATTTAATTTTATTTGATCCTCTGGATACACGTGATCTTGTTGTGCAACCACAGATATAACAGAATGCCTGTTTCCAGGGAAAAGGAATATAAGATGATGATTTGGGGTAATGGATGTGACAGATAGTGGAGAATGCCCTTACTTGCAATAGTCTTGTCAGATCTTTTCATCACAGTTCTAATTCAGAGACCTGTAAAATCAGAAATGACCAAGTCATTGACATAAAAATCTGCATAAGTCCACGTTATAGTTAGAGGGTTCAGTTCAAGCTGAAATTAAGAAGTGAATTTCATCTTGTAAGAAGTGTTTAAATGGATGTTTTAAGAAAAGTGATATGCAAATATGATTGAGGTTGGTAATTAGCTATAAATGCTTGTCTTCTGGGAAACTGAACTAGAGTAGAAACCAGAATACCAAAGACTATCCCCCAAAAGGTTATAAACCATCAGTATTCTGAGATTCCAAGTGCTGGTATTTTTGGCTTTCATGAAGATTAGTTGATTTAATTATATTTAATTTATTGATTGAAATCAATTTAGTTGATTTAATTGTATTTAATTACAGTACTCAGTTTCTTGTTCAGAGTACTTTTGATTTATTAACAATTGTTGACAATATTTGTCATACCAGAGATGAAATTCCATCCACAGAGAAGAGTGACAGTATTGGCAGGGACTTGAAACAAATCGATCTCTTATCTGCTAGATCCTCCTGCAAGCAGTAATTATATTGTATTAAAACAAGAAGTCAACCAGTCAAATTTTCAGTGAAAAGATGAAATACTTGTTAAGTCAGATATTTGCTTATTAATATGTTAACAGCATGGCTGACTTTAAAATAATGTTAAGTTGCTCAGTTAAGGATTCAGAAGCCAAGAAGTGGCAAATCTTAGTCTTCTGGGTGTATAGTATAACAGTTCCTAATTAGATTAATATGTACTTTCTCAGATCATGCCATATGATGTTTAGCTAGCTAATTTATTGATTAGATTTTTTTTTCAAGCCTCTGTTGTATAACTCAAAATTCGTGGTTACGTGCAAACATCTATGTAACTTATAGAATCCAGAAGAAGTAAGAAAACAAATCTTTCTTGTGGGGAGAAATGTACCTTTTCTATAGAGATATTTTATAAACTCCCTGCAAATGAATATTTTTATTTCCCAAATAATTTATATAGATGCTTTTTAGTTTTTTGCATCTTGTTTATAAAATGAACCTATGATTAAATAAAATTATTGTACTTAAATTATGAAGATTGACACTTCATGTATGTATGGAAAGTGGATTTGTAATGATAGTTTTCTCTTGACACCAGCAGTCCTGCTCTGGTGGTTTTCTGTGTTCTCCAGTATGTTAAAGGGAGGTGAAGGTAAAGGTGGRAGTAATTACTTTGCTAACAAGGGGTAATTTTATGGTACCAGACTTCCATTAAGAGATATCTAATACTCCTGAAATGTGTATCCCCTCTCCTCACAAACCCCTTCAAAGCCAAGTTAAGTAGTAGACCTTGCCACTAATGGTTGTATTAGAGTAAATTGTATTGGAATGTTGGAAGGAGGAATGGCAAGAAGTGAAAAAGACATTGATTCTATTACATTTTATCCATATTCACAGTAATTTTGACCTCACAGTGATAAGGGTAAGGAGTAAATATACTCTGTATGTAATGGAAGACTGCTTTTCCCAGCTGTTACTGCACTGGTGCTGGCTCTTTGATGCTTGCAATTCTAGTGTATTAGATGTTGATTTGTTTTTGTTTTTTTTTTTTATGGGGTCTAAAACAGAGCCAGAACTCAGATTTTCTCAGTGTGTGTTTTTAAGATTTAAAAAGATGTCTGATTTGAAGCCACAGACACCTTATTTGGAAGAAGAGTAACACTGATGCTTTACGTATRTTCATGCCTGTGATTAAAAGCTCTTTACATATGCATCCATCTCCTTTAGCTGCTCTGCTGTCTCTGTCTAACAGTGCTATCAAAGTGACAAAGGCTAGGTTGTACTCCTAAGGGAAGTAATTATAGCAGCACAGAGCAGAAGGTAAAATTATAATTTGTTTGCTATTTTCCAATGCAGTACCATATATTTATCATAGTATTAGTAAAAAGGCCATAAACTTTATGTAGATTTTAGAATATAACAGTAAATGCAGTAGTACTGTGATGAAAAGCTAAGTTTTCATGAGACTCAAAAGAAATATGTTCTAAGAATGGTTTAGTCACAGTACAAAATATTCAAGATGTAGTATTCTGCTGTCTCGTTTTATGCAAAAAAATTGCTACTTTTATCTGTGGATATTCTTACAAGTTGGGATAGACCATTGTCAGGCTAAGCTCTGTCAGAGCTTACTGTATCAGAAGAGAGATGTCAGACGTACATGAAAGGTAGGCAATGGTTTCAGGAAAAATCTGGTTTTAGGTACCTGAATGGTCTCAGAATCTGTATATCTATCTGTGTCATTGTAAAGGAATATTTTGTTACTCTGCAGTTATTTAGGATAGTCTGGACCATGGCAGTAACAAGTCTGATCTTTCACACTGTATGGACTTCCCAAGAGACCACTATGGTTTTGTGTCTTTTCCTTACTTGCGGCCCTTTATGCAATATACAGTGTGCTCAACACAGGTAGTTAAATATTTGTTCAGTGCATAAATTACTTATTTCAAACAACACGTAGGTGAGCTCTTCTTGCAAGTTAATGCACAGAGTGGTTATCCTACTTTGAACAGGTATAGCCACAGGAAAGACACGGATCTTGGTCAAAACACTTATTTTGTTCATATATGTCAACCTCAATATTTGTCTGTCCCAGGACAGGCAGTGGAATGGGTTGTTCAGTCTGTGATTTGCCATGTCTGTATCTTTTGGGAGATGTGCAGGCTTTGTGGCCAAGTGGCACAGGAGGGCAGCCCCATCCCACGGTGGAACAGTGTAAGTGTTATCAACATTTTGTTGAGATATGACCTCATGAAGACTGCATTGGATTTGTTCTCCTGTTCTACATTCCTCTGAAATCTTATCTGGGTGGCTGGTAAAATTTGGAGGTGTAACATAACAGATCTTCCATGTGATTTTGGTACAGAGACTTAAAAACTCCAATCTGGGTTTCTTCTACCATGTTCTACAAATACTCGTTATAGCTCTGTGGATAACATATATGGCTCTTAAGCTGAGGTAAGAGGAATAAAAAAAAGGCATAAATAAGGATAAGAATGAAGTTCATATGCAGCATTAGGATCCGTATGTTGAAGTATGTTATTAATAAATTCATGCTTGATGAAATCTTTGGTAAACATTCATGACAGCTATTAATGAGTCATGCTCATACACTGAAATTAAAAACAGGAAAATAATGCTCAACTCTGTAGACCATTAATGTCTTGATTGTTGCATTGATTGAATTTGGTGTATTATGCTAATACAGATTACAAAATATCAACAAATATAGTTTTGTATTGATTATACATCACAATTATATACATATTTTATCAAATGTAATTGCGTTCTGTGCTTTTTTAACTTGGTTCTGCTATTGTCTTATAGAAAAATCTGCTTTCAATAAATTGGGAATAAAAAATATTTAGCGTTGCTTATCCACAACATGCTCCAAAGTATACTTACCTTRTATTTAATGAGTATGCATGTATCCAGTAAGAAAAAAAATCTTAATTTTCAGATCACTGGGTTTAAGCACTTGTCTATGAAATTTGAATCGAAATCTTTTGAGCCATAAAGAATTTCTCAAGTATGTTATACTGGAAGATCTCTTTTTAGTAACTTTATCCATGCGATTAATACATTTTTGTATGGATAGCGCAAGTGCTGTAAGCAGTAGTAGAGTCCAGGTTGTACTCCCAGAGGGGGGCAGCATTGCTTTAGAAAGAAAAGTAAGAGTCAGGTAGTCCTGGACTGTTCCCTGAGGAAGTCCTGACTGCTCCCTGATAAGCTCTCAAATCAGACTAATAAATCTGTGGGTTAATAAAATGTTAGTCAGATCAGCATGCCCCATGATCACTGCTGTTGATCCATTTGTCTGTCTTTAACCAATAAAATTATTTTAACCAAGAATTCATCAAAGAGGAAATTTTCATAGGAAAAAAAATTCTGAAAAACTGAGGAAATGAACCATGCTTTTTTCTTCTTTAGCCCTGGCAGATAGTTTATCATTAAGCTATGCAGCTATTTTTAATCTTATCAGGAATTAATTCTTGCCATTGCAACTTAAAATATTCTTCTAATGTCACCCTCTGTTTTTCCAGAATTTCTTATTGCCAGTGTTGGGTTATGTAAAGCATTGCAAGAAACAAGGCTGGTGATGTAGGTATTGAAGATGACTGAGTTTACTGCCAAGTGCCTTCAAAAGCACCATCCTCTGGGTGTAGTCTGTGGTGCAGTTTTGGGTTTTCCATTGCAAGACAGTAATTCCTTCTTCAGTCAGACAGGTGTTTATGCACACTCATCTCCCCTGTCTCAGAGGATCACTGCAGCACATGGAAAAGTATCTTTATTAATCCTGGAAAATGGGGAATACCTTGAGTAAATGGCAGTTTGCTCAAGAAAGGAAAAAAAGATAAAATGGCAATTAAATAATATTTGGAGTCTGTTACAGGAACAGCCTAGCCCAATTTCATTGCTTGGAAGTAGATCACCATATTTCTTCAGTTTAGTTGTGTTGTCAGTGTTTCCACAGTGTAAAGATAAAAGCTGCACAAAAAGTTATTGAATTTTTAAAGGCAATCGGAGGAAACTTTTTTTGCAGCATGTTTTTCTGTGGCTAGAGCAAAGTGAGAGGAGAAATCCCATGACTGCTCCTGTAGAACTGCCAGATGAATTAGTCTTGAAACCTACTGCCAATTGCTTTTTCATTTGTTAACTGGAGCAATCTCATTTAGTGTGAAAATAGAGGTGTGATAATCAAAAGATTTTCATCTTTCTTGGTAATACAAAGAATGGTGATCAAAGCCCTATAAGAATAACTGCTGACACTTGCTGCAGAAAATTGCTTCTTTCAAACAGGTTAACTGTCAGCTATAAAATACTCTTCTGGGACAAAAGCAAGCTGGAGAAATACACCTCTAAAACTTTGCATTTGTGTGTATAAAGTTTTTCTGAAAGTGCATATAACCCAGGGTATATTGGCAATATGTATTTCGTATGTACATTTTAATATGTGCATATTACATATAATATGTATATTTAATATGTACWTTTGTATTTAAAAATGTACATAGTTTGGATGTACAAAAACCTGCAGAAGTGTATTATAATGTGGGTGGAATTATGATTATGACCAGTAGGAAAATTACACATTTCTCCTCAGACATGCCTGCCTTCATAATGTGTGTCACCATGTTTGTATATGTGAAGAATTCCACCAGTGTTCGTGGCAATGACTTTTGGCTTTATGAGTGGAGACAAGGTCAACAGAGCAACTTTTCCCTCCAATTTTAGCATTGATTAATTATAAAGGTGTGTTCCCATGTTGATCACTATCTGAGAACTCATATGCTGCGTGTTATTTGCCCCACATATCCAGGTTCAGAAATGGCACCTTGTGTTCTGGGACAGCTCATGTAACGAAAACACATGTCTCTGGCACATCAAAGGGGACTGAGGTCTAGATTACGTTGACTAAGGCTGAAATCTTTCTGGATGACTGAACAAATTAACTGTTGAACATACAGGATTGCCTGCAGCGGGTGTAAAATGCCATTATCCTCAACCTTTGTGCAAGAATTGCAAGAGTAATTTTGAGTTGCAATGAGAAGGAGACTAAATCCGAATACTCCCTAGGGAGAGAAAAGCTAGAGGCAAGCTGTGGAGGGACCACGTTAATTTTGCTTATTTCATATCTGAGTCTGCATTGCAGAGAGGGGTGTTATTACAGCATGCAAAGGCATTCCTGAGTAGTCTTTAGCCAGCTCAGCTAAACACTGATGTCTTAAAGCAACGGTAATACCAACTTCAGAAAGGGAGGGAACATTCAAAGAGGTTAGTGGTGCCCTTTTTACTGAAAATAAGTCTGAAACCATGAGAATGGGGTATTAAAAATGCAGACTAATATTCTTTAATGTAACACAACTGACAGTGAATTTTAGAGCCATTTCCCTAGATGGGTGTCTCGTGCACATGTTGTTCCTAATATGACTTAATAATGGCACTATTCATGTGGTCACTGTTAGAAATGCTCTCAAATTCTCAGAAATTACTTAGAAAATACAAAAGGGGTCTGACATGACAGAATTTCTCCTTTTACCTGATTAGGGTAGGTAGCCTATTGTCGTAAAATCAGTTTATAAACCTAGTAATTTGCTAGTTGTTTTTTCTTAAGGGCAATAAAATCCCTGCTTTTTATTTTGCATTTGCTCCAGGAATATTGTGTATGAAACAAAAAATGGCAGCAGACATTTCAAGAGATTTTGTGGGTATGCACATCTGCAAAAAATGGGGGACCTAGCAGAGTACTAAATATTACAGTACACAAGATTTTCTTTCTCTCTTCCCTTTTTGCGGTAGATTCTTATAATTGGAACAAGTGAGCTATTAAACAGACATGGTTATTTTGATTGCTCAAAATATTCCTAATGTTTTATGCATGCAGGTGGATTGCAAATGTATCATGACTAATTTATTTCTCAATTAATGTTAGTCCATTAACTAAAATATTTGTCTATTCGGACATATTTTTTTAGATAGTAAACTAACTCTGATTCTATGCACATGCATTTCAATTTCTTCATTGAAATAATATTTGTAGAATAAAGATGCTTTCTCAAATTTATCTTGGTGAAACTCCATTGACCTTGGCCACATTTGGCCGTTAAAAAGTCCACCAGGTTTTACTGCATGTGATTGACTATAGTGACCAGTGACTAAACACTAACGCTATGTTCTTCATAATTTCAGGATGTGAATAACGTTCACCAATGTATATAGCAGATAAATGGAAAACCAGATCTTATTTTCAAAAAGGAAATTTGAATAGAATGTAATTTTTAAACCATGTTTGCTGTATTTTACACTTACAGAAGCTTCTCTTTACTTTTACTTTTACAGAAAGCCTGTAATACCAAAGCATAAAAAATTGTTCAGTTAAGCCCAAAACTGGTTATGAGGAAATCCATATGCAAGGAAGACATGAGTACCTCGATATCTTTAATTTATCACATGTTTAGTGTTAATAACATATATAAGTCTTGATTGGGGAATAGCAGAAGAGGGTTAGCTTTTGTCACACAGCCTTTTGCACTCTTGTATCAGGGGCAGAAGTATGGGATACAGGGGCAGATGCCTTTAGACCTTTTATTTTATCTTTAACAAAGGAGTATATTTCATGTCTTTATTGCCTCTTCTTTTAAGCTGCAAACTGATTTCTTCTTTTCATGATGTGTACAAGACAGAGTGCTGGTCCTTTCAAATGATGTCATACTTTTGCTAACATAAGTGAAACTAAATGTGTCAGAGATGCCGTGTGATGGTATCATGGCATTGTGAAAGCTATCAAGAAATCAATTAAAAATAGAAAACACCAGGGAATTTCTGTTGGAAGGTTTTTCATCACAAAGCATTTAATAATGTTTGTATTAATCAAGGATTTTTGTGACTCTCATCTGTATTTTTGCTTCTGGTCAAGGAGTAAAGGTTGTTAAGGTATGGGAAATCTGGATCCAGGGGAGTGACCAAATACTGATTGCTGCTCTTGCATCAGTCTCTCCTTCACTTTATATTAAACTTTCTGGATAATGCCTGTTTTATCCTCATATAGAACAAAATATACTCAGCATTGAAACATTTTCATTGAAATGGTATTTTTATTTTCATACCTGCTGTACTGGTTTTGGCTGGGGTAGAGTTAATCTTTGTAGTAACTGATATGGGGCTGTGTTTTGGATTTGTCTTGTTTTGATCACACAGGCATGTTTTAGTTATTGCTGAGCACAAGAGTTAAGGTCTTTTCTGGTCCTTCCCTCACCCTACCAGCGARGAGGCTGAGGGTGCACACGAAGCTGGCAGGGGACACAGTTGGCACAGCTGACCTGCACTGACCAAAGGGATATTCCAAACTCAACCCATGAGTTTTCCCACTTTTACTCTTCAGATTCTCTCCCTGATCCTGCTGGTGGGGGCATAAGCAAGTGGTTATATGGTGCTTAGTTTCCAGCTGAGATTAAACCAAACCACCTGCCCAGTCATTTGAACCTTGCAATTACTTTCAAACTCTCTCCAGGGCAGCATTTCCTATCCTAAGGGCATGGAAGCTAGACCATGTTTTATTGTTTCTTCTATCTTTATCCTTCAGTAATGTGGGCCTTTGTCATACATTGTTTGTACATCTCTTTGCAGCCTTTCCCCACTCATATATTGGTGTGGAGAGCTGCTCAGTAAACCAGACTTAGTGGTCAGTTTATGTCTGGGAAAATAAAAAGTAGAAATGCCTACCTGCTTTATCGTGTCTCATACTTAATGTCTGTATAAAGTGCTTAGTTTGACAAACTCTTTACACATCCCCTAGGTGGCAGGGTGAAATGTAATGTCTTAATAGTAAAAACTATGTAAAAATCCTAACCTGAACAAAACTCAGTTCAACAAGGGTTTTGTTCTTGAGGCAAAACTAAGCCAAGTGTTTTCAGGAGGATTTGCTCAGGTCCAAAGTTCTTTGGCTCTGCCTGGAGAGCATACAGGGTGCCATTCATGTTACCCATCTGTTCTTTGCATTTTTCACTGGTTAGTATTCATCAAGTCTGCTAACTGGAAAGAATTGTAATTAACAGTTAACAACTTTTCACTTGGGGCAATCTCAAAATTAGGTTCTGGGAGGCCTTTTGTTGTCTTCAGAAGCCATGAATTTGAACAAAACTTATTAACCCTTCCAAAAGATATGTGTGACTTAAGCTCTAAAGCATTTTGAACTGTTTCTGAGTTCAAGAATAGACTTTGAGATATACTTTTTTTTAACTTAACCAGTTTCTAGCATGATGATTTATTATTTTAACCAAAATTTTCCTATTCTGATCCTAGCTTTCCATCTTTCTCAAATAATAGCAAGTGCTTTGCAAGACTGAAGAAGAATGGAGTAAAAGGTCTGTGAGCAGTATCTCTTGTTCCCTTTTTTTGCCTCTCTTTTTCCTTGGAAATCTGTAACAATATTATCATTTTGTGGCCTGACTTGATTTTAAAGTAAGGTAGAGAGCAAATTTCCCAAGTAGCAGCTTTTCAGAGAATTGGAACCATGTCCATAGAAACCCTTCCACTAAATTTCTCAGTTTCTTCCCAAAGGTGAATGTTTCTATGCCACAAAGAAGAGAACTTGAAAAAGAATCTGGAAAGTTACTAGCTATTTCTTTTGGCCATAAATACCAGATGTGGAGTAGGGAATTTCTCTTACCTTTGGAGGTCCTTGCTGTGGATTAACTCTCTGGTGGTACCGTTTAATTCTTCATTAAATAGTTCTGCCATCTCACTGAATTTTCATGGTTGCATATAGTCTCTGGTTGTTTTGTGGGTTTTTTTAATGTAAATCTGTACCTCTCTATATACATATAAGGAAATAATGGAAGAGAAAAAAGTATAGAATTCAGAAATGACATGACTTGCAAGCCAAAAAAGCAGCTATTTAAAACTACAGGATGACAGTTTCATAAATGAATATCATGGTGGAAACATCCTTATCTAAAGAACTTCAAAATTTTATTTTCTTATTTCTTCTTTATTGGTGAAGATAAAAATGAGATTAATATCTTCTACATAAATTGTACTACTCTTAGTTCATCTCTTTATATAAGGAGATTTAACTAAAACTTGTGCCTTCAATTTTTGAAGGCAACTCAGTGGTAAAGTATGGCCTGTTATAGGCTTATCATGGAGCACGTACTACTGTGTAGAACTACCCGAAGAAAGAATTTTATATGATGCCTTGAAAATGTAGGGGGGAGGAAAATAATACTGCAAGTTGCTTAAATGTTTATCAGAGAAAATTTGTGCAAGGATGGGAAATCTGGCTGATGAATGAAGCTGCTCTAAGTCTGAACAAGTGTATGGCTGCATTTCATGTCATGTTGAGCACACCTATACTTACACCAACCAGGAAAAACAAAGAAACAAGAAAATGCTCTCTCCATCCATTTTCTTCCACTCTGCTAATCCTTAAGATGGTTATTATAGCTATAGGCACAGCTTTTTTGCTGAGCCTGATATTCGCAATGCTCTACTTTRTGCCTCAGATGTTGGATTTTGATCTTACTGGTTATGTTTCTTGTGATCAAAACATATATTTTTCCCCATAAATTAGAAATTTGATAAATTTTAAGGAGCTCTTAAAAGGTATATGCTGTGTTCTGTTTGTTACCCTTACTCAGCACTTTTCATGTGCCCTTTCTTTTACCCTCTTAAGTGCAGGAACGAGCTCAGTGACTCTTGTGGTGTTGTCAGTGCAGATCAGTGTCACCCTGGTAATGGTGTGTGTGACTGAGCAGAGAAGACATGGTCAATGTGAGTAGAAGGGTGAGAGTATCAAAGATTTTGATATGTTACTTTTCAGAATCTATTTGCTGGTGTCTCATGTTCTTTGGTTGTCTTTCCTGACGCACAGAGGGAGTCTTATTTGATGTGTCTTGTAATCATTAAGAAAAAGTCACAAACCACTTTGCTTACTGGATGTTTGATCTAGAAGAAAGAAACCTGTATTTTAATGCTTGTGGTGTCTAAAATTACTTGACCCAAGCTTGCTACATGACAATAAGGGACAAGTAGAAAGAGCAACTTAAAAAACCCCAAAGCAATACCCCAATGTTTTTAAGAATCTGTGAAGACTTGTGTGACTAGTTTCACACACAGAGACTCTGGCATTTTTATGTATGCCAGGTGTACACACAAGTCCACTGGAAAGGTGAAGGTGATCCCTTTCCATTCTGAATCATGTTTAGAAGAAACATGTACTTTTGTCTGTAGGAATGGGAGCCATGCAGCTGTTTGGAGACCCAGCGGGAGGTTTGAAGATGTGGGCTCCAGTGAGTACACATAGAACAGCATGACTGCTCTGCTGTGGCAATAGGCCCTAAACAAAATTTAAAAATCACAGAACCACAGAATTAACTAGGTTGTAAAAGATCTTTGGGATCATCAAGTCCAGCCTATGACCTAACACCATCTTATCAACTAAACCATGGCACTGAGTGCCACATCCAGTCTTTTTTTAAACACCTCCAGGGACGGTGACTCCACCATGTCCCTGGGCAGCCTATTCCAGTGCCAAATTACTCTTTCAGTGAAGAATTTTTCCCTAACATCTAGCCTAGACTTCCTCTGGTGCAGCTTAAGACTGTGTCCTCTCGTTCTGTCAGTGATTGCCTGGGAGAAGAGACCAACCTCCACCTGACTACAACCTCCTTTCAGGTAGTTGTAGAGAGTGATAAGGTCTCCCCTGAACCTCCTTTTTTCCAGGCTAAACAACCCTAACTCCATCAGCTGTTCTTCATAGGGCTTCCTTCACCAGGCCCTTCACCAGCCTTGTTACCCTTCTCTGGACATGTTTGAGCATCTCAACATCCTTCCTAAACTGAGGGGCCCAGAACTGGACACAGCACTCCAGGTGTGCCTAACCAGTGCCAAGCACAGGGGGACAACCACTAYCCTGGTCCTGCTGGCCACACTATTCCTGATGCAGTCTAGGATGCCATTGGCTGCCTTGGCCACCTGGGCACAGCTGGCTCATGTTCAGTCGGCTGTCGACCAGCACCCCCAGGTCCCTTTCTGCCTGGCCACTGTYCAGCCACTCTGACCCCAGCCTGTAGTGCTGGAGGGGGTTGTTGTGGCCAAAGTGCAGGACATGGCACTTAGACTTGTTTAACCTCATATTACTGGACTTGGCCCATCTTTCCAGCCTGTTCAGGTCCCTCTGCAGAGCCCTCCTACCCTCCAGCAGATTGACACTCGCACCCAGCTTGGTGTCATCTGCAAATTTGCTGATGGTGGTCTCAATCCTCTCATCTAGATCATCAGTGAGGATATTAAACAGGACTGGCCCCAACACCAATCCCTGGAGGACACCACTAGTGACTGGAAATAAAGCCTTCCAGGGAAGTTTTTCCCCATAAGTAGAAATAATGGATTGTGGCTTGCCTGATAGTTTTCAGGGGCTCCAAAGCCCTATTATAACTTGTTGTTTAAAAAGAAATGTGCTTTATAGAATTCCACTAAGAAAAGTCTGCTGTTGTGAAAATGWAATTCTGTGTTGGTTTATATATTATACAGTACTGGAAATTTAGTATGTAATTCATCATGTGCAATTGATGCAATATTGTGTTGCTACTCCATGCAGCTAGGGGCAGCTGGTGTTCCTTAGATAAGCTTTGTGTGAGTGAAGTAGATTATTTTAACAGAATCTGCTGGATCAATCATTGTTAAGAGATTAGGAGCCCAAAAAATTGAAGGAAGAAGCCTCTAGGAAAACAATTGCCAGTTGTTAGATAAAAGAATTATAGTAATAATGTCATCCATAAACTTAGTGTCTGGCTAATTATTCATAATGCTACACTCAAAGAGGAAAATGGAAAGGGAGATAAAGAAAGCTATTACAGTAAATGTTGGGACTTACTGGAGAAACTGTTCTGTTTCCATCTTTCCATCTTTGCTGTAGACTTTCCATGTGTTCAAGTCTTGCTACTGCTCCACAGAATTGAGCTGTATCACAGAGGCTGTTAGTTTTTTACCTGAAGATGAATGAACAAGGCCTTCATGGATGTTCATCAAAAAATAAAATCAGATCTTAAAGTGGGAGAGCCATATCTTTTTATTGCTTTATGCTATCACAAAATAAATGGATTAATAATGTATATTAAATAATAGACCCAGCAAGAAGTCTTGTTCTGGAGAAATAGTGGAAATAATAAGAAAATTTGATCTTTCGTTGACAAACATGTCTGAAAACAGCCTGTTGTGCCCAAGTTTTACAAGGTACTGTGAACYTGCTTTAATGTTGGATGTGCTACAATATCCACAACTTTAGGACTGAGCTGAAGAATGAATGTCAACTGTGATTACAGTTTTCTTGCTTCTGACAATTTGTACCAGATTTAACCTCTCTTGGAGTCTACTTCTGCATTTGCTTTTTGGGTTAATACACACAAAATGGATGTAGTGTGTGCTTACACTACTTTTATGAATGTTAGTTAAATATTCCATGCTATCACAATCATACTCCAAACCATTTCTCTTAGAAAACATAGATAAATTGATACTCCAGAAGCAGGGAAATCACATTTAGAACCGAATAAGCTGCTATCCCACTGAAGTGTCAAATGTAACTTAGAATTTGATTGTGGTTCTAAATCGATCAAACTTTTTAACCTGTTATATTCCATGTATACTTCTCTTTGCTAAGAGGCAGTTACTGAAGATGGTGTTAAAATTCTAATTTAAATTTGATATAAGCTTTTTTCARCTTGCCATTCTGCTCATTTATTTTACAGTCAATATTACTGCATTTGTCTCTTCTCATTGAGTGCAGGTGTCTTAAAGGGAAACAAAGCTCTGAGGAAATTTCCCCTTGAAACACAATCTACTCAATCAGAGCCTGGAGAAATTAGAAATGGCAAGTGAAAATACAAAAAAACCCCAGTGTAGGTGAAGACTGGATAATTGCAGTGTACATGAGCAAGCAAGTACTCGCTGACTTGGTTACTGACTGTCACAAGGAGACAGAATGCAACTAAATGGCCCAATTTGCAGAAGTAAGAGGCCTTTACTGAGTGCACACAGTTGCACATGCTAAGCTAGTTACATAGGCAGACTTTTGCCTGCACATAGCCATTGAGATACTTATCCTACTACCTAAAAGGCATTCATCATCATGGTAGAGGTCTACAGTGTGATTTCAGGGAAATGAAGTGGAAAAATTGCCTGATCAGAACACATTAAATTTAATTTTTTTTAAAGTTTGCCTGGAAGCAGCAAATTATAACAGTAGAACTTGTGCCTTTTGCTTGCTTATCTTAATTCTAGAAATGAGAGGCATCTGCATATATCCCAGATGTTTTAAGTTCTTTTGTATACAAGGAAAATTGTATTGCAGAAAAGGTCTATTGCAATAAAGATTGTCTTTAATGATGGGCTTGAGCACAAATGTAGTACACATTTGCCTTTCCATCTGAATGAACTTGTCTTGCAGTTTTAAAAATTTTAATTTTGTGTAGTCCTTTTTTTCTCTTTTAATCTTCTGGGAGCTATTGATGTCAATGGAAGGTAAAGCTGTTAAAACTAGTGAAACATATAACTCCAGAAATAAGGGGAGTAAGTAACTTTAACACTGTAAAATATTTATAATTAATTCTGCATGCTAGTTACTCTGAGACTTTGTGCTTGCTGTTCAATGTGCAACAGCAGTCTGATTTACAATCCACTTAATGATGTTAGAATATGGTAGACAAACATTATGCTACTGTGAATATTTGGGCTAAACTATGTACTTGCATTTGGAGTTCCTGCCAGCAGAACTGACTGAGCAGGTGTTAAGCAATTGCTACCCCTCCACTGCAGCTTTATCTTCACATTAAAATAAAGCTGTCTATTCTAATGCCCTGGTGATGGTTTTCACAAGCCAGTTTGGGGATGTGGGATGTCAGGCAGTTGGAAGTCAGTATTGAGGAAGAGGTGGTTCTTGGCAGGGAACGATGTGTACCAGCCAACACCAGTAGACTGTTCAAAGCAGCTCTGTGTGCTCACTGGTAGGACCCTGGGGCCTTTGGACTTTCTACCAAACCTAATCCTAACAATTGTTGAGCCATGTACAAGTTATTCAAGAACAATCACACAGATGGAAAGTTTCTTCACAGTGGAATTATCTTGAGAAATTTTTCATTTTGGCAATGTTTGGGGCTTCTCTAATGCTCAGCCTGTGGGGGAGCTCAATCAAAGGAAGTGCAGGCTGCAGCAAGAGCCTGCACTTTTTTTGGGCAGTGACTGTGAGGTTTATTGGGTAAGGCTCAGCCACTGCTTGTGATGGAGAGAAAGCTTTGGGTCTCAGTTGGGCTGAACAGAGGCTGTCAAATAATTAATGTAGTGCCATTCTTTTCAAACTAGTCACTTTTTGAGAGAAAGTAGTAGAGAGAAGCCAAACACAGTTTATGCCCTAGAGAAATAGGATTGATTTTATCTCCATCATAACCATTGAATTTGACTGGGTTTAAGTCAGGTTCGTAAAACATTCGCTCTAGATACTGTATGGGAAAAAAAAAAAGTGTGTGTGTGCATTCAAAAGTCTTTCTGATATGCACTTTCTCATTCCTGGTTTTCTCTGTGCTTGTGATTTTATAAGGTTCTGAACGTAATGTTCTTTGTTCAGATGGGATTTTTTTTTCTCTTTTATGTTGTGGCCATGTGATCTCAGCTGGAGCCTGAGACGTGGCTACGACTGACAGCATCCCTTAAGCAAGGGACAGTGAGTGAGAAAAAACTGATTACCTTCACATTATTGTGTGATAATTAAAGCTGTGATCTAATTAACCTTCATTGCCATCATGTGGTTCTTCTGAGAAAACTATTTCTTAGTGGAGTTCCCTTGTTTAATCAAAATTGCAAGGAAGTGGATAATTCTGGTCTAGGACTTACCTGAATGGTTTTGAATATCCTTTGCTGTAGCGCAGCTATGTGCCATCATCTTCATTACCTCTAGCATTACTGTTTTTATGTATTTTTCATCCTAAATTTACACTGGAATTACATATTCACTTTGGAAATACAAAGCCATTTAAGTCCTCTGAAATTTGCTTTGCTTAAGAAGAGAGGTTTTTAATGCCTAAAATGGGATAGAAGTAGGGAGAATTTAGGAAACACATTTCAAGAAATTGATTTAGAACAACTGATCTTAGTAATGTGATTGTAGTGGAACTTTTCTTGCCATACCTTTCCTCTTACAGTTAACAGGATTCAAAAGGATGTGAAGTTTCCCTTATTGAGTCCACTCTTGTCTTCCTCCTTTTTTTTCAGTGTTTTCTCAAGTATTTAAAGAGACAGAGAGGGATCCATCTTTAATGATACCCTTTATTCAGGCTGTAGCATGCTGCTTTCTAATTTAGGGTGCATTGCCAGAATCCTTCTTAGCTAAATTCTGAAGTGCCAGCTTTAGATTTAGTGTCAGAAGTCAGGAAAATGACTCAGAGGGACTCRGCACCATGGATACTCAGCTTGGCAGAATTCAACACTGGGGATTCCTAAGGAGGAGGAAGAGAGTTTGAGAGTATCTGGTGTTTAGGGGGAAGTGAAAGACGGAATAGAAAAGCAAGCAAAATTATATGAAAATTACAATTGTACATTTTCAAGTGATAGAAATAGCATTTCTTTATTGTGGGAAAACAAACAGGAAAGAGAACAGGAAAAGCATGATGTCTTCCTCTAACTAAGCTGATCCTAGGCATATTATTTTCTGTACAACAATGTAGATTCAGCCAGGCAAAGGCTGTGATTTATTTTGATTTTTATAAATCACTATATGTGATTATTTAACAGCAAAAAAATACAGAAAACTTTCCCAGAGTGCTAGTGTTGTTACTTTTAGTACTCTAAATTCTAAAGAAAAGCTCATTGTGTTTTTGTTCGGTAAATAATATTTAAATAGAGAAGTATATGTCATTAACATCACCACACAATAGTACCTTTCAACCTACTTGCTAAAGATGAGAACAGAAGAGTTCAGCTGTGTATGAACTTTATAAAGTGAAATCACTGTATAAAATGACAGTTACAGTGATACATTTGAGTTCTGGAGTAGGATGATCCTAAAGCCTTTTTTCAGTCCAGTAATGCCAGAAGGAACCCAAAATATACTACGCATTCTGACCTGCACTGAGCAAAGCTTTTAAACACATCTTTTGTATTAATCCTGTGATTTTATTTCCATAGTGCTTTAGAGATTTCTCTTGGTACAGAAAATTAATATAAAACTGCAAGCACAATGTACAGCCTGAATCTGTCCTCCATGGAGCAGGTGGAGCTGACAGAGCTCAGCTGACTTTGTTATGCTGCCTGACAAGATAGGCTGCCTCCAGGTAAGCCTGGCAGCCCAGGCTGAAGAGGTTGTGCTATTCATCCTGATGCCTTTTTTGTGCACTCATGTGAATACACTGCTATAACAGGCCTAGTGTTAACATTTTGGCTAACAGGCTCAGCACAGCTGGATCTTTGGACTTAATTTTGTGGGACTAAACTTCTGATGGTGAAGGTGCAACAAACATAGGAAAAAGATATTTGCAGGCAAAAATCTACCTTATAAGAACTATGAAATTCCAACCACTTAAATACAGTTCCAGATATTTTGTTTATTGTATCTTGACTTGTAAGAATGAAGTTCTACTCTATTTTACTAAGGAAAAGGTGTAAACTTCCGTATGAGCTAAACTGATGGAATGCAGTATCTGATGGATTTTTTTGACCATCCCGAAGTTTTTAATAAGATGAAGCTATTTTAAACTTTKGTGACATTCTTGTATATTCAGATGCTTGTGATGTGTCCTTAGTGACTTGTTATACAGCTGTTTTAAATTTAAATTACGTTTTAAAAGGAAGCATTTAATAGCTGTTTACATATCTTTAGAACTAGAAGTACTGTTAGGTATCCGCCACAATGGGAAATTTTAAAATATGTTAGATGTCTGATGTGTTTATGCCTTTCAAATTKTTCTCTAAACAAGTTTTAGTTCTTGTGGCTGCAGCATGTGACTAATCTTTCTTTGCTTCTTGCCTCTGTTGGGGGATCTGCTGTAAACAAAAAGCAAAGAAAAAACAGAAAACCTCTTAAAGGATTTTTAAAATCTGAACACATGGGAGGAATGTGCTRTTTAACTTTTATGGTTAACAAAGGTCTAAATTGTTGAGAAAACTTGTAGTTTTAGATGCTTAAATTTATATCTGTATTCTAGTAAATCAGTATTATGGTCTTTTCTTCCATTGGTCTTTAGCAGTACTAAGATGCTTCTAAAAGACCATGTCAGCCTGTTGAGTCCATTCAACACCTGCTGTTTTGCTGTGGGAAACCAAAGTAATACTGAAAGTATTCTTTCAGATCTGGGAGTATAATGGCTCTTTACAAATACTGGTGTAGTAGCAACTTACACAAAAAGAGCAGGACAACTCTGCATAGTGTCAGGAATAGTGTTTAAATCTTTCTGCTGTGGCCTGTTTCTTATGAAATGGTGAGACTTGGCAGCAGAAGATGATTGGTAATTCATCAGCATTCATTGCTAGGGGCAATAACATGCTTTTGCTTTCCTGATTTTAGCATCTTGATTTTCATTACAACCTTAGAGCACATTTCTAGGAACAAAGATTTGCGTGTTTTTAGTGTTGCACATGAACTGACTTCCCTATAACATCTGCAAATGGGATTCCTTTTTTAGCAGTAATATTTTCTTATTGTGAGGCTGACAATAAAAAATCAAATTCCTGCTAATCATGACAGATGTTTTAATAAGTATGTAATTTATAGTTTCCCACTAAGAATCTGCTTCCTCAGTGATATAAATAAGAATGGTGCTTTTTAGCTGAGAATGTGTGTTCTCGCGTGACAAAATCATTGACTCAAATCTGCCCTTAAAAGAATTTCTTTCCCATGTCAGCTTAGCAGGGCAGAAGGCCTATGTCTTGATATRTGCTTTGACACTGGGTTTGAAACATTGCTCTACTCTGCTGCAAGACTACCAAAAAGAAGCTTATCTGACATTTAGTGGTTGTGGAAATGGTTTTCAAAACAAACCAATTGTAGCAGATCTGGGAGAATGATGAGGGAAAGGGGAGAAATATTCCAAGATTGAGTATCAAAAATTAAGTACTTAATTTACCAAGAATGAAAATGTGTAGTGTGACTTGGTTAGTGGAGTTACTGAGTAGCCCTCTGAGTGTACTTATCAAGCCCATTTGGGTGCTGGAACTGACTCTCTGCCAAACTTCAGCAATGCAGATGTCTACCTTGGTTTGGTTGGAGTATTTGACATGTTTGACGTTTCACAGAAGCTAACAGACAAGAACTGTTCATTTCACGCCAGCCCTGGCTCTGGTAGGCTAATAAAACTGGTCTGTTTGGATCTAGAAGTAGTGGCAATCCATAATGAGATGATGGGACGTTACTAGGGATGCTAATRTTATTGAGACCTGGTATTTGAGGGAGCCGAAGGACTGCCAAAGGTACCTCTTTTCTATATACTGCTACACTGCTATAGTAGAAGAGAGATAAGATGACCTCCTTCTCACTTGCATATTAATATATGAGCAAAATTTAATCACAGGAAGGAAAGCTCTCTAGATTATTACAGACAGCCAGTTGCTTCAGTATTCTTGTTGAAGCTGTAGTGAGCTGCTTATGGTTGTGGGGAAAAGGTTACGCTCCCAGCAGTCCTTTAGTAAAGGTTATTTTTGGGAGAGGAGAGAAATCAGAAAATAACCCCATGCCTTGGTCAAGACTTTATAAAATATTTATTATAATTGTCTTAACAACCTATAAGGTCATGACCATTTTGGATAAAATGAACAGCTATTCAAAGTGACACAATAGTATTAGGGCAGAGATTGGAATTGCGATTCCTTGCCCAAGCAGCTGGCCAAAGGCTATCCCAGGAAGGCTGGATCCAAGCATGACTCTTAGTGGAAGAAAAAGTTAAAATTCTTCTTTAAAAATKGTAAATGCACCATCTGAGGTCAGCTGTTTCAGTATTTAATAATTTTTCACCATTCATTTGGAAAGTTTACACTTTTTGAAGTTTAACTCAGCAAGCTCCAGCTTGCAATTAGTAGTTTTTAYGTCCTTGTCAGCAAATGCTAAATATGTCATATACCTTCAGTAACAGATCTTTTTCTTCACATAATTCTGTGTCAAGTGATAACCAGTGTGCAACCTTCTCTTGGACAGTGAAAAAGGACCTGAGTTAAAAAAGCTTTTGCTGAGAAACTTTCTGCCAGCTCCTAAAAATGATGACTTATAAGCCCATATTTCTGTTATCTTGGACAAACATTTATTTGCCTAACATTTAGTGTCCAACTTGGTAAATGCTGATATGAAATTGGTCCTCTTTTGTGCACTTTATATAACTTCTACAAAAGATTTTGCCCTCATTTGAGTGTGGTATGATTTGGGCTATTTTATATTTTTAAAGAGTAAACAAAATTCTCCACATCATTATCCGTATTAATGAGAATGATCTGCTATGCTTTTAAAACTATCGCTAAAAATACTTTGAAAACAATTCAAGACTTTAACTCAGTGTTCTTCATTATTTTTAATGAACTTGTCAGTGTGGTAATTGCACTATATATGGATATGAGAAAACTTTGAGAGGTTTGGTTAAAAAAGCACTGGAAAACATTTCAGTTATTTAATGAAACCACGCAGAAGAGATTTCAACAATCTAGCAATTTGCTCTGTAGTGTGAGCTCCTATTTAGGAGTAACTGGTAACAGGAGAACTTTTATTACTGCAATTGCAAAATTACAGTGAGTATTCTAAAAGTATGATATTAAAATACTGCTCTCCCACTTTTCTTAACAGTGTGAAATTTGTACTTTCAAATTCCATGTTTGAGACAAACTCAGCATTAGAAGCATGCAAACTAAAATGTATTCAACTTAAAAACAAAGTCAAGCCATGTCAAAGATGGCATCTGCTCCTGTTTTGACTACGTACTACAGCACATTTTCTCTTTCCTCCGTTCCTGTGAGAAGAGAGACAGTGACTAATACACTGCTTCCGTAAGGAGCAAGATATCTCCCTAAATCTAAGCAGATGAATAATCTTGCTGAAATCAGTGGAACTATTTGACAGCTGAACAGAAATTAAGTTTAATTTTATGATACACTTCTTTCCTATGATATAGTTCTTATGCTTAAATCAGAATAATTTTTCTCAGATAAGTGTCTAACCATTCACAAAGGGAAAACTAAATATAATTTGAAATTAAATTTTCTACAAATGTCTTATGATGCAATGTTTCAAATGTTCCCAGTGAGATTTTGGAACCTCTTTTGCCTGAAGTTTGAAGTTATTAAAGCTGTCAATGCTTTACAGGACTATATTTATATGCCTAGTATACCAAGATTCTTTTGATAATGTTTTTTTAACTATTGAAAGGAACTTCAGATGGTGAGTTGCATGCAAATTGTTCTTTTATTCATTATACTCTTTCTAGGATCTTTCATTGAAAGGAAAAGTGTAAGCCTTCTGACAAAAGGAGGTGTTTTGGTCTCTCTTACTAGGTCATATATTCAATGCAGCATCTTAAATAAAGACATACTCTTGCAGAAGTGATTGGCAATGATGGTGGTTAATAACTCCTAAGGCTTGATTTGTGTTGCTGTGAATGTACTACCTGTGTTACTATGAATATTGCTCGGTGTTTTTCCTACTATTTTTTTTCTGTCTAACATCTTCTAAATATCAGTGCAACAGCCAAATTTAGAAATATTTTTTGAGTTGTTTCTTTTCCTTGACAGATTATTCAGCACTTAACTTAGTGTAATAGTGCTACAGAATGTAGCACTGAGAAGTTTATCATGATGTGCCTCCAAATGGCCATTCATTTACAAGAGGTTCTGTGTTATCTGTTGGAGTCACTGAAAATTAGATTCAGCCACCAAACTGCCAGTTAGAGAAGCAAACACAAAAATTTTTTTAGAATGGCTGAAATATATAAAGTCATGTTTACTTTCACAATTTTTGTTGCTGACTTGTGATTATGAGATCTGCTTGTGTAACTACATATTTGTTTTCTGGCTGCCTTTCTTTTTACTGTGGAAGTAGGAGGAAGCTGGGATGCCCAGCAAAGCAGCCACAGGGCCTGAATGAAATAGAGATAGGTGAAAGAATAAAAGGAAGTCCTTTTGCCTAAGTTACTAAATTCAGGAAAACTGTGCATAAATAATCTGCCACTATTGACTGCCCCTTGACAAGTTATCTGAAGTGAATATGAAGTTATCAGCAAGCCCTTTGTTAAGATCCAGTTATTGAGAGATGCTGCTGCCTGAATTAAGGTGCAAACAAATCCATATGCCAGTCAATAGTACGGATTTTATTTAACGGTAAAATGTGAGGTAGAGAAATAGAAAGAAATAGAAAATGAGGAAGCGGGGGGAGAGAGAGAGATCAAGCAGAAGATAGTCACCACCCATGGATCCAGTGGCATCCTACTGGGTCTTCTTCACCCTGGGTGTCTTGGTGGTGGGTGTTTCCAGGTTGTTCAAAACTTTATACGTTTTTGCAAACAAAGGAATTAATGCACGTTGGCTACACAGTTCTCTCACTTTATTGGTTAAACAATTCCCTTGCGTCTAATGCTGATTAGTTCTTTTGAATCAGTGGGTTTCTTGAGTTGGTGGTCTGCAATGTCCCCCTGCCAGAATTCCCTTTTACTCAGTCAGAGCTGTTTCTGCCACGGTTGTTGAGTTGGCCTTCCTTTTGTAGTCTTGTGTCCCTTGTCAGTGACACATTCTTCTACCCCAGCTTTGTTTATCTCCTCCTAGGCCTCAGGTAACACCTGGAAAATAGCACCACCTTTCTCTTATCATGGTGGCTTAGCTTACAGTCCAAGTTCCAGGAATCCTTGGAGGCATATTTGGGGGAGGCTGGGTTCCTGTGGTCGCAGATGAGCAGTTGCTTCTTTACACAGCTCGGCAAAGCGGGAGTCAGGCAACTGTGATCTTTAAGTCCTTACACGYGTTTAAGTAAGGAGCAAGCCTTAAGGTACCATGCCTGGCAAAGAGATCGGGTTCTGGTGCATAAATGACAGCTGCTGGGCAGTTTTACAGACCTGGTGTTTAGATATCCATGCTCTATTGTTTGATACACTGCGAGAAAATTCTCTTTGTACTTCTGTTTGCTTTTACTTAAATTTCCAAAGATAATGTGAAGTGTAGTAATTTGTTTTAGATGGAGTACAAGGACAGATAAAGAAGTAATATTCCATTTGTAGCAGATTAAATAAGGCTTTTACTTCAATCAAAACATTTTGCAGCTGAATGTTATCATCAGAATATACCTGACATTGGGAGGAAAATTTGAGCTCACCAAAATGCCTTGTCAGTTTGTCTTCATGAAATATAATTTTCAGTTTCTCTCAGTTGTTGAATAGTTTCAGATTTTCAAAAACCATCCCTCTTCTCATGTCTGCATCAAGCATATTGCATATTGAAAGTTAATGGAACCATTGCTATAATGCAATATGATGCTGCTATTCCATTGAGATGAATAGGGAATTTGGTCAGCATGCAGTTAGAGAATAGCGAAGGATACTTTTGACAATTATATCTTGCAAATTTAATAAAATGTTCCTGTAAAGTTATTTAGCTGAAAATGTCTGGTGGCACAGTCATATATTTAATAATGCAGTATTCTGATTTTTGGGTTCAAAATTAGAAAGAACACCTGACTGCTCATACTTGCAGATTTCTTATTTTACAGTTTTGATTGCGGCTATTGAACATATGCCAGCTTGCTTTCTCTTGGGTTTATAACGTTGTAGTTTCTTAATTAATCTCTAAGTTCTGTTTTTCTTGCTGCCACACTTTCATGGTACATTCATGGCAAATGTCTTTCAAAGTTATCAAAACTCTTTTGTGGATGTCTTTCACAGCAGAAATAACGTCTGTTTCCTGTGTGACTATGTTATTATAAAAATATATTAATTCTGAACTCCTGCTCCTTGCACAGTGAGCTGACAGTTTGCAAGTGACAGATCTGCTGAATGGCTTTGCAAATAGAAAAAGAATTTCAAGTAACTGCATAATTGCTTCATAGCACCTTTCATGTCAATAGGAGTCTTTCATAGAATACTGTAATCTTTGGATCCAGCCTATATAGCCCATTTAATGCATTTAAAATATTGTAAGGGCATAATTAAATCTTGCCATATTCCTGTGTTCCTTGACAATATCTGCCTTTAAAGTCATAATATCCTATTATCTGAAGTAGGTTCAAGTAGTAGAGGATTTTGATGAACTATTCAAAATGGTTTTTGTCCTATGGGAACAGTGGGCCAATCATGTCAAAACCTTTTATCATTAGCAGTTACAACTGCTTCCTAAAACTATTTCAGATTTAGGGATCTAGAAGATGAATCTGTTGTCTKAAAAAGAGTCTCCCTGTTGACTGACCTTTTCTCTCTCTCAACCAAAAATTTGAGGGATTATAGAAGGAGGAGTGAGTATTCAAAAGGAAACCATTACAGGTTTTTCTCTTTTTACTTTAATTGATGTCAAATATGATGTAGTCAATGTCACTTCTTATGCTATGGCAGTCCTGCAGTTCTAGAGGTGACAAAATCAGAGTGATACTGGTGTGAAACAAGGTAGAATAGAGTCTAACTATACTGAATGGGAAAGGACAGGACAGAGTAGAAGAGTAGGATAGGATGCTGTGGTAGCTCAGTTTGATGATTGCATAATTTTGATTGAAAATTGTGAGCTTTTCTTTGAGAGTTTTATGCAGCCACAGGGAAAAGAAATGTCTTTAGGATTAGAAAATGTAAATATTTGTGCAAAGACCATGAGTTCATTGAGCCTAACTAGGTTAGATCACGTTTTAAATGGATTTAAGTCTGGTGTTTTCTTTTTATATAGCTGAGTAGGCTTTTTGCAGTATACCAGGCCACTCTTTGGAGGTTGTCCTTTATTTACAGGAACTTTTCTCTAGTCCTACAAAGTATTTTCTTAGGGCCATAGGGGAATCCTCTTTCTGTCCAAAATAATGAAAGTAATTTCTGTTATGCTCTATGGAGTTCCTTCCGATTCTTCAAGAATGCATCAGAAAACACACCCCAAGTTAGTCCCAGTGTGCTGATGTCACAGACCAGGTTTTTAAAGGTAGTGCCAGTGCAAGGGGCTCTTTAGAGAACTGTAGAAAAGGTTTTACAAAAAGATTGAAATAAGCATGGCATTTTAAAATCAGCAGGTATACAGTTGTCAAGTTCTTGACATGGTTAATTATTTGGAGATGATTGAAAATAAGAGTGTGGAGTTTAAATTTAATAGAAACAGCAATTATTTACAAGAACTAAAAAAACCCCACAGTTGCGAAAGGCTTGCCAGGCATCAGTTCCAAGGATCTGCTAATGAATTATAAAACTGAACTGTGGCCTTGATAATAGATGTTTTTAAGAAAGTAGAGAAAATGACATCTCTTGAATGATCTGAAATAAATGTGACAGTAATTGACTTTGAAAGTGTTGTGAGGATATTATGAAGATGCTATCTGATTAATAAATTTCTCCATCAATTGCATGGTTTAAAGTAAACTTTAAGGTTCCTAATTAGGTCTTTGTGCAGCTGTCAGGCTACTTTTATCTTTGTTTAATGTTATGCTTTGTCTGTGATAGAATACCAATTATTACAGGTATAGACTTAGAGTGAACGAAATTATTTGAATTGCACCAAATTATTTGAAAATCATCAGGTACGTACCATATGGAATTTTTTCTTGGGACTAGAACTGAGTGAAGGAGTCAGCAGTGAAAATGTTTTTCTAAATGTTATTCTCCTCCCCAGCTGTACCTCCCACCCAAAGTAAAACACTTGGGAAAATTTTATTAACCTAGAGAGTTAAATACTAAAGTTGCGGATTGCTTTTTTCAGGAAACCCAGTAAGACACTTTGAGCATGCAGAGATCTGAGAACCAGAACACAGGCACACATTCTCACACTATGTATGCTGTCTCTTTTGCCTCTATGAAGACTTGCACTGGTAAGATACCAGTGTCTGAAACAATATTGCTGTACATAAATACATCACTTTCCATTCTCATAACCTTAATATGAATTTATTTTCTGTAACCTTTAAATAATAAAATGAAATATAGCCCAGTGCAAATTTTGAGTAAGAAAAAAATAACAAAGATAAAGTTTCTTGAGGAGACTGCAGTTGTACTGTCAGTGGGAACAAAATTACCGGGGTGGTTCCATAGAGAAAAGAATGTCTTAGGCCCCCAAGGAGGTAGCTGGAGATCAAAGAGGATCCTTATCTTCACATAAAAGTCTCTGAGTGAGCACAGGCAGGCAGGCAAGCAAGTGAAGACCACCTGAGGGAAAGAGAATAATTACATGGGTATCAAGTTATGCTGCTTCTCCTTTAAAATGATGGAAGCTACTAGAGTTCACGGGAATAAAAAGTGCGAGAACATTTTGCAAGCAGTTCTGATAATTCTTACTTAATGGGGAAATAAAACCACTTGTTTTTGAAGAGGTTTGAGTTACTGTGTCACTTGCATTGTAATTCTTACCTGAATGTTCACCTGTGAACACTGGTTGGAATTGCCTTGCGTGTGGAATTCAATAAAAGAGATAATTGTAATTCCATGAATCCTCTTCCAGGAGAAGCCCTATATAGTTCTTTAAAAATTAAAGCACAGAATCTCAGGCTTGTCACAGATGGGAGTGCAAATATACAGCTTTCTCTGTAACTATGATATCCTTTAAATCTGGGTAAGATGATACTCACAATGAGCTCATTTATTCTGAGTCTTTTAGAGAGGCCACAGAGAGTATCAGTGCACCAGAATTTAGGTCTAAAATGAATGGAAAAATTTAACTTGTGGCTAATATTTAACTAGCCTGAGTTTGATCTTCTTTCACAATGCATCTTAGATATGACCATTTCAGTTTCTTCGAGTTTTCRAATTTTTTGGCTGAAAGAATTGTTTTATCTTTCTGGAGGGAAAAGAAGTCTGCTTTCAGTTAAAAAGCCTACATCCTTTTTCTAACACGGATAAGAGCCTGCACTAAAAGTAATGTCAGGCCCTGCCCTGTACTTTCTCTTTCTAGTGTTTACTTTTCCAACTACTCTCAGTAAATATCAGATTTTTTTTTTAGATGAACAGCTATACTTTATAGGGAAATATGTAATTTTAAATATAATTGAAAATATTTTAAAATTGCTACCAAAATTGTCAGACCAGCTGGTGAGTTTACAATGCCTTTGATTCCATTAGACCTTCTCAATAGCATGGCTCTTAACAACATATAATGCAATAAGCTGCTTGTGCTGCAAATTAACCTGCGGGGTGCAGGTATCAAACTGTGTGGAAGTCTATAGGATTGAGGACTAAGGCTGCTGTGTTTTATATATACTAGGTCTGGCTTCCCAGGTATCAGGGTTTCAAGTGCATCTAGTAATTAAATTAGTATGTGGTACTCATAACATTTGCTTTATATACTCCTGTTACTGCACAAATCTATATTATAATATTTCAGTTTTTCTATAAATAGGTATATCCTGTGGTTAAAACAGCAGATACAATGGTTGAACTGCGAATTTTTTTCTGCCTTAAAAAAAAGCCAAGGTGCATAACTGACTTCAGGTTCCATCTAGTTGCTTAATTTGGTCTGTAAATAAAAATAATTAAGTCCTTTAGAATACTCTGCTTCCTACACAAGCCTTAATTTCCTGACAAAGACTTTTCTCTATTACATTTTTTCTTCAATGTTCATTTGTTCTTCARTGAGTTCTCTAGAAGATCTATGTGGCAGAACAAGGAAATGGTGAGGGTTATTTTTCTTCTTTAATAAAAAGTAAATTAATGATAGAAAAAGTACAGCTATGTGTAGCAGAATATGTCAAAGATGTGCTATGTGAGAAATGTCCATAATTCATCAGGAAATGTTATGACAGGATATACAGATACCGCTTTTAGTTGCAGTGATAGATCCCCAGGTAAACTTTGACTAATAGTTTCCATGTACTGGGATAAAGCAGCCAGGATTTGTAGACGTCTTGCCTGGAATGTGTGACAGTACTGAAACCCATGAAGAGGATTAAACCTCTCCCAAGGTTTTAAAACCTCTCTGCCTTCACGTCCCTGTTGCTTCACATATGATATTGTTTAAATTATACAGTCTGGAGCAGGTTTTCTGAAATGGAATGTTTGCAATTCAGTTAGAATCATGTCTGAGGTAGCTTAGGGGATTTCCCTGCAAACATCTGTCTTGCTAGTCTTTCACTGCATCCGTTCAGATTAGGCAAATGATAAACTCGCTTTAGGCTCTTACAGATTTTTWATTTTTTTTAGATAGTAAAATCTCGATTTAATTGTTTTAAAATACTGTTTAGCTGCTGAGAAGTGTTTGGGTTCATTGCAGGGCAGACTTGGTCTATCTTCTACAAGCTACAGTGGAGAAGTTAGACTCTCAGATGGTACAAAGTGCTTCACTGATTTCCGTAGGCTTTCATCACTAACTCCCATATTGCTTACCTCCTGTCTCAGGTATTACAATCRAAGTATTAAAAAAACCCCACAGCAACTTAACATGTTTGTTCTCCAGACCCTCCCTCCACACCCCCCCCCCCCAGCTTCTATACTTGCTGCAATAGAATTAGATCTAAACCCCTTTTTTAAAGAGTTAATAAGTTCTTCAATACAAGGTAGTAAAATCCTTTCTAGATGTGTTCCAATATAACTAATGCAAAACTTCTTCTTAAGTAATATAGCTCCATTCCACTTCTACAGAGATGGAGATATAGGCTGAAAACCATGGAGATTTGAAAGAAGAATTCTGCTTGGAGTAGAACTTAACTAAAGCCATGTAAAAAACGTTCAATTTCTTAAATTATCGTTGTGGTTTGGTGGTAGATGTTGCCAGAATTCCAGTAGAAACTCTGCAGTAAGTTTTCTTCAAGTCATTCAACATATGTGGAAATTCTTCATTCTGATTTTAAAATGAAATTTTAACTGGTCTCTGAGAGTTGCTTTAGAGGTATGAAAACATGGGTTATTTGCCCAAGTTTTCAGCTTAGTAAGTCTACGCTTCACTGACTATGTATGTTTGCTTTTGTTGTGTTAATCCTCCTAGTCATTGCATGCAGGACTTCCCCTGGCATAATTTTCCTCTGACACCTGTGGATTAACAAGTAAGAAAGCATGGATTAGCAAGTAAGAATGAAGAAGCACATCTGTTTTTCAGGCAGATAATCAGTCCTACTGTGAACTAGTTGAACAGTCTAGGTTGTTACTCTGTAGGCTACAGTGTACATTTGGGTACAGCTCAAGTACACCGTGTATGATTGGAAATTTTCATGAGAAATGAAATATCCCTCTGACACAAGTACATTTGAAGCTAAATAATGTGATCTGGAGCACAACCATGGCATGCAGAATTATGTTTTGGATGACAATTTTTGAGAGAAAATTGTGCTGAAGACACTAAGTTCAATCCTTTTGGTTTGTGCATTGGAAACATTCCTCTCAGTGCTGCTGTCTTCCCTGGTTCACAAAGCTGTCAAAAGGCAGAAGAAACTGGGTAGTGTCTTAATGACTCTTCTGAGGTTGCTGTGTTTTGTGTACACACCTATACACACTTTTTATCAGCAAATTCTTGCACAAATTTGCAATACCGTGGTACCAGAGTACATGTTATCACGGTCATGTGTGCAGGTCCTCATCTCCGTGCCCTTTCTACCTTTGCTGTTTCTCATTGCAATATGTAGTTAGGAGTGGACAGCCAGGGGAACCAAATGCTTTCTGTGCTGTTTTAGCTTTCCTGTGCTTCCAGTTGCAATTCTATGTATATTATGTTTTCTTACATCAGCTGTGATACAGTAACATTCAAGACTACTTTTTTTCATGGAATGGGTGTGTTGTCAATTATAACTGCAGTACCAAGGAACTACCAAATAAGAGGAGTTCTTGGGGCAATTCACAAATTGTAATTACTAAAAATAAAATGAGTCATACGTTTCTCATTCTTCACCTTGGGTATTGATGTACCCAAGATAATTTTTTCCTGAATAGAATGTAGAAAAAGAATGATTAGTCTGACTTCCTAACAGGATACACAGAAGTTGCATTCCCCCGGTGTGTCCTTGGTAATATTGCTTACAAAAATGTCCAATATTAACTTTAGAATAGCCACTGACAGAAAATCAATGGTTGTTTAGGAAACCATCTTAAAAGTCTTTGCTTTAAAAATATCTGGATTACTGAGTCTAATGGTAATTTTTTCTATTGTGTTATAGAGTTTACTATCAAAATTTCCTTACACATTTTATATACTTTTTCCTTAACTAGATTTTTGGTTGTTCTTCTAGTATCTCTTCCTAATGTTCTGTAATGTCTGCTTTCTGGAAGTAGAATTGTTCCTTGGGGATCATTTATGAACAGTTTCTTATGAATTTTAACACTATAAGATACATTATTCTGGTACTGATTACACTGTCAATGTTGCCTCACCACTCTGACTTGATTCCCTTGTTTGTGCACACACAGACTGTAGTAATCTTCTTATGGTGCAAAGACTAGTCAGTTCTTTTCTCATTGTTTGACRAAGATGTTGGTGTGTCCTTTACAACTGTTTGGCTGTATTTTTAAGAAATTAAGTATTTTGCTATAACCACGTGATTACTAAAGTTAGTACAATCATCCATGTGCTTAAACATCCGCAATATCTGGACATTAGCTTTGCTCCCCTCTCCTCTGAAGAATAAAGGTTTGTAGTATTAGAAATACCATCCTTTCCCCCCTCCCCTCTCCCTTTAACTTTGGGTTTAGTTTCTAGCTTTATTCTCTTCCACTTTTAGCCATAAATCCCTTCTCCCAGATTCTCCTTGACCCTCAGCATTTTTCATTTATGGGCTTTCTAGTTTCTCCTTGACTAATCATCTTGTATTTTTTTTAATAGCCTGAAGAACTTTCACCAAAATGCCATTTTTAATGTCATTTTCTGTTTCCAGCATGCATTTTAGTAATCCTCTTTCCTTATACTAGCAATTAATGTATCCCATTAATGTCCCAGACTATCAATGTGTCATTTGCTCAAAGGATTAATGTTGAAAAATGTATTAGCACTAATACATAGTAAATGAGAGGGATTCCTCTTATGCCTCTGACTTCACCATGCTCACTGGAAATAAGGATGCTGCTTTACCTGGAGTCCTAACTAGAATGAGCATAAAATACAAACTGGGACTGCTTCTTAATAAATGGATTCTCCAAGATATTAATTAAAACTCATTTCCTGTAGTAGTCAATATTTTCCTGCAGTCTGTTGAGAATGCTCATGTGGTTGTGCACTGTGTGCTTTATGGTGACAGTCTGCCAAATCAGCCTGCAGAAGTAAAGGTTAACTAATTATTGAAATACTGCACTGAATTAGCTTTATTGCTGTAGTTTTGAGAGGAAAGAAGAGTACAAAAATAGATTTCTGGTGTTCTTGAACCACTTCAGTTCTGACCAGACCCTGATAGGAGTAAAACAAACCTTCAGAAGGATTATGCTCTATTGCCTTGGAAGAACTCTTTCCTGTGGAGAGGCCAAGTACCCAATGTGCATCCTGGTCCATGTAGGTTTGAGTCAATTCTGTACCTTCTTAGGAACTATATTACAAGATGTCAGAATAATTTCTATTTCTTGGCATAGACTGAATATATATATATATACACACACGCTAGTCTGTATGTATGTAATGTCTTCTCTAGATCTAGCAGCTATTTTGAAAGCCAGTGGAAAACAATAAATTGGCTTAATCTGTCCTTGGGAGTGTTTCACCTGTGGCTTTTACTGTTTTCCCAAACTACAAGGACAACATGCTACTTATGAAATTGCTGTTTATTTGCTGGGACAGCCAAAGACTGAAGTGTGAGGATTTTCACTACTCAGCGTTTCATGTGTGTTGCAGGAGAATCTTGAAATGGTTATATTCTTTGTTGTGCTTTGGTGCTGAAAGAGTGTCATCTGTAACAGGAGCAGACCCTACTCTCAATATTGGCTTGAAATTTGCCAGAGTGTAACTGGCATTTCACTGTCAGTTTTTGGACTCTTGATTAACTGCTGTGCAGTTTCAGTTTCATAATCTGTTGAGTTTGCTATTGTTTATCAATAAAATAAACTTGAACTGCATGAATTTTGTKAACAATCTCTTTTTATACTTGTAGATTTTAGAAATATTAGCTTCCTAATTAAAATACAGACTTTATTTGTGAAGTATTTGTTTCATTCTTGCATACCATTGGAAAGGAGGATCCAGAGAACCACAGGCTGGTTCTCAGTCTTAATCCTTGGGAAGAAGATGGCTCAGAGGGGAATATCATCAAAGTGTATAAATACCTGATGGGAGTAAATAAAGAAATTGCATCCACGCTCCTCTTAGTTTTTTCCAGTGACAGAACAAAGGATAATGGGCATTAACTGAGATATCGATTTTCATAAGAAAAAACTTTTTTTTTCTCTGAAGGTGATCAAACATCGGAGCAAGTTGCCCAGCTGGTGTAGTCCTTATCCTTGGAGATATTCAAAACGGGACTGTATTCAGTCCTGAGCAGCCTGTTGTGGTTGACCTTGGTTTGAGCAGGAAGTGTTAAAGTAGATGAGTAGATGATATCCAGCTACTCCTTCCAAGCTTGGCATTTCTGTAATTGTTCCTGGGATGTGAACAGGACATTTGAATTGGATTTTATAACTGATGAAACCTTAAAACGAATAAGTAGATTGGAAAGCATTAACAGAAGCATCAGGAGTCAAACTTCTGATTTTGTAATAACTGGGTTCCTTCTGTGATATCTGAGAGCCCTGGTGCATGAGGATGATTTTCTCTGTTTCTGTTGCCTGCATGATCTAGTTTATACTGGAAATAGAAAACAGTTGCTTTCTTGTGTCATATGCATCTTTCTGCAAGACTTTTAACATCAATTCTCAAAATCCACCCTAAATCCAGTGGTCATAAATGGTCTGTTCAATGTCTTTAAAAAGAGTAAATTGATGGTTTGGTGAATGTCAGCCAGTAGATACCTATAACATTTGGAAGACAGTTGAAACTGTGTCCAAAAAGAGTTCAGTCCAGGTCTGAACTGTGTTTTAGCCTTATAACTTTGTTCTTAGATATGATGATTCAGGGTGGCCAGATAGGAACTTTCAACCATAAGATCCATGTATGAGATGATCTAATACTTCAAGCCCGTAAAGGCAATATGATTATTAGAGCTGAATGGAAAATGAAAATATGAAAATTAGATATTAAATCAGAAAAGTTAATTTGATTGTTTAGAATAGCTATTGATGTTATTAATTGATGGTTGGATCTCTACCCAGCTGATATTATTGAAAAATTGTAATTTCTTCCTGTTATGCAGAGAAAAGATGATGTACTATTCCCATCACTAAGAATTTTAAAGTACCTGCATTGAGGAAATAATTCAGAGGAAGATTGAAAGGTACTTATTCTTCCAAAGCTCATACATGTCTTATGTTTGCATGCTTTCAGTTAGGCTTCAGCAATATACTTGCAGGGTGTGATAGCATGGAATAAATATTTCCATTTCTGATATTTAAAACTAGGATGGTGCCTCTGTTCAACCATTAGCTAAACTGATAGGGCATGCAACAGGGCTGTTAGTTCTTTTGTGTCAGTTATCACGACTTGATGCTTTGTCTTGTTTGCAAATATTTATTGCAACATTCTTAAACAAACTTGAAATGGGTAAGAGCTTTACTCTTCAGTGAATGTCATGATGTATAATTTTGGGGGAGCAGATTTGTGCCTGTCTGGATTTCATAGACAAGTACCACTCTCCTTATGTTGGGAATTTGAACTTATTCTACATGCAAAATGAATGATTTCCAAGCTTTTCCAACCACCGGTCTTAAAATTCACCAGAATGTGCAAATGTGGCATCTGGATCTTCTTCAGAACCAGAATGTGACACATTGCAGAACAGTCTGGATAATATTGTTGAATGTTTTTGCAGATGAGTCCTTTGTCAGTCTTTCAGATTGTTATATTAAATAGAAATATTTAGTGAGTTCAGTTCTTATCTTGCAAAATGACTTGCTGTATGAATTGACCCACATTACTTAGTATGAAATAATTTTAAGCCAACCTTAATGTGCAGCTTGATATAGATCTTACAGTTGCCACTAATTATCTGATACAAAGATAGGGCTAAATTTATGGCTGTTGATGCAAGCTGTTAACTGGGTGTTAAAGCAATGTCATTTCACATAGTTCAATTAGTGTTTTATTGACATTAGAAAGTAATTGAAGCAATTTGGAGGTTACTTTTAATGGTCAGTTATTGTCTAGTCTTAACTCATTGCTTGAACATGATTTAATATCATTTTCTAAACCATACAGTATCCATAAGTATCCTGGGATTGTTCTTGCTATTGTTACTTGTGATTGTTTTTGCTGTTATCCATTTGTTCAATTAGGCTTTGATTTTTTTTCCTTAGAAATGTGAAACTACACAGTTTTCATTTAGGTCCTCTTGTTTTTATAATTTTCACTTTAATTTTTCCCTCCCTCTGTTCAACCTTCTTTTGTAAAATCTGTTTCAAGTATAGACCTTTACTACTTGCATATGGCCTAAATTCATAGGCCTGTTGGCATTCAAAAAATACTGCTTTTTTGAATGTTTCATTCTTTCTACAGCCCTGAGACTGTTGCTTGTACATCACTGCTGTCTTTGTGCCCACAGGACCCTGCTATCACATTCTGACTGTTTCCACATACCCGTTTCAGTTCTTTTTCTTTCTGCAGAAGCAGTTAGGAGTTGGACCTTGCAATGGAAGTTCTTGTTCTGTGGTAATTGAAAGCCAGCACATCTTATGCCATTCACTAAATCGCAGAGCTGTTTCAAAGACCTTGCAGGACTTAAAAGTACCTGCAATCATTATTCTTCAGTGATAAATTAGAGTTCTTACTGACATCTTTTCAAATGTGTCTGGCAGTACAACCCTGGAGAGACTTCAGTCAGTGGCTTCCCTTTGAACAGGGTTCTCTCATGATTGATTTGAACACATCAGGGAAAAGAGAAAGAATGAGAATTGCGTCTAAAGTCTTTTCCTGAGTTCTAGTAAAGAAAAAAATAAGGAGGTTTATTTAGGAAGAAATGGTGAAATGTATGTACCTAACTCCAAAAGTGTAATCCCGGAAACCCTAAACTTGGTTAGTAACCCCGAAAGCACAAAATCGAAATAGGAGCTTCACTGATGACTTTACTAATTTTTTTTATTTGTGAGAAAACACGTCTAACACACAGCTTCACCTTCTTGGAATATCTCAAAAAGACTGGAARATTTTAATGCAAGTTAAAGCTTATATTACAGTCCTCATCAAGTTGTGGTTACTTGTTCTTTATTTCTTGTAATTGTTAGTTGCTTATCTTGTGATTGTGCTTTTAGGTTTATTAAATAGACGAACAGGCATAAACTGTGACAATATAGCTGCAAAATTAAGGAAAAGGAAAAATTATTTTATGAAGAATGAATTAACACCTCATCATTCATTAACTCATTTTACATTTTAGCAGACAAAAGCAATACCACTCACATGTATTTCAGCTATATAAAGCTTATGCGGGTTTGTTCACATCAAAGATTTAGTGAGGTTTCATAGTTCCAGAACAGCTCCCAACCTAGCAAGAAGAGTGCTCTGCTRGGGAAGGGTAGTATGTGTTTTAACCAAAAAAAAATTTTGATGTCAGTACAGAAAAGAAAGGAGCAGCCCTTGTTTCTAAAATGACATATGACATCCCTTTGCTTAATCCCTGAATAAATGAGTGTAGCAGATGGAAGCAAGTATAAGGCTGAGGACTCTGAGAGGGGGCAGGAACTGGGTAGTAAGGAAGAAATAGTGCACCAAACCAGGATAAATAAGAGAATAAAGGTGGTATTACCTCTTTTGTTTTTATTTTAGTTAATGCTTTTTTTACTGACTATTGGGATTCTGTTTTAAGATCCCTGTTTCTGTTAACTGTATAGGAAGCCTGAATGTCTGACATGAGGTTTTAGAGTGCTTAATGCTTACATAGAAATGCTGCAAAAATTCGTCTTCATGGTGCCTGATTGATTTCTGGACCTTGCTGCAACGGGTTCTGTAGTAAAAACGCTCATTTCATTGACATGCTGCCTTTTCTTAATTGAGATCAGGAAATCAAGTGCTTCCAGAAAGTGGGATGCTGCAAGCCTAAATTAAATTTGTCATTTRTTTCTAGTGTTATGTTAAAAGCTTGTATTGACCTTTTTTTCAAGGACTGATATTTAAATGGAAAACTAAACAGTTAATGGTATTACTGAATTATCTAATATGGAAAGATAATGGTTTGTATTATCTTCAGTCTTGATTACAGGAAAAGTTCTATCATTTTGCATCTATTTACGATAAGAAGCAAATGCCATTTTTCTCCTCCATTTTTTTTCTGCTAAACGAGCGGTGATTATTATTTTTTGTTTTTTGCAGAAACTTTTTGATGGTCCTTTCTCTACTAGTCAACATCGATCAGAATTATTTTATGGTAACCCTTGTTTCAGCAGTTTCAAATGAGGTCTCTATCCTTCTGTGTTTCTTCCTTATACATGCAGTGGCAGAGAGAAAATACCTGATAGAGAATTTAGAATTCCAGGCAGGGTTATAACAGTACTTAGCAGAATTTTATTTGAAGGTATTAATCAAAACCAGAGAATTTATTCAGTGTTGGCCTAGTAAGTTTGAGTCAGAATCACTATTGCACCCAGATCTCAGTCTGAGTGTATTCCTTGCAATATTTTTTCTTCTCTTACTTAAAAAATGTGTCTATGCATGCATGTGTAGACACACATGCACAGATATGTTTGCATTTGAACTACAATACAATTACCAAGACATTGGATCATAAAGGCAAAAAATAATTCCTACGGGTATATAGTCTTTGGACAAGAGACTAATGTAGAGAAAACAGACATAACAGAGTGTGACTGCTCAGGCTTACTCTATTTCATGACTCCTGTGGAAAAATTGCATGCCTACTTGATAGCTGTTGTAGCTATACAAAAGCACAGCAACTGTTTGTGTAGCACAGAACCTTTTCTGAATTGTGGAAGGGATGAGAATCAGAAGACACAACATCTGGATTCACAGTTCAGAAGTTACAACTATTATGGCTGGCTTGTTTTGGTTAAATTTCTGTTTTCAAAAATCAAAGAATTATGATTTATGGTTGATTTGTAACAATTTATTATCCATGTGCTGTTCACCTTCAAAGTCTGTTCTCTCAGCTGTCTTAGGTAAATATTCCACCATAAATAGTTATTTATATGAGTATTTTGTTAGGTGGGCATAAATAAACAAACCTATTCGTTAGGTAATTTTATACCAAAATAATCTATAAAAAAAGGATACATTTATTACCTGCGGGCTATTAACATTACTTTTTTCAGAACAGCTTAATGTCAGAGAAACCAACCAATAACACATTAAAGTGTTTACAGGATTATGTATAATGCTTAGAATTTAATAATGTGCTACTTACATTCCTGCAAAAGTTAATGACTATAAACAAGTTTTTAAGTTCTTGATATTCAGGCTGCTACTAGATATAAATTCTTTCAGGTTTTGGTAAATGTGGTTTGAGCTTTGTGACAAATGTGGTGTAACTAGTTGTCAAGAGGGTTGAGAATCTTCCATGTCCTGCTGTATTGTCACAGTAGACAGAACCTTCTCTAGTGTCAGTTACTGAACATTCTGTGAAGCTTTCCTGTACATTTTAATACCTTCTAAAAGCCACACCTAATAAATCAGTTTCTGCTTTCCTCCAGCCTGTTTATTAGTGGTCTAACCAAGCTGCAGGATTATGTCATCTCCATGAATATTTTCAATTATATTTGTTCAATGTTCAGATCAAAAGTTGACCGTGTAGGTGCATTAGTGGTTTGTCCCAAAGATTTAGAGATCTGGATGAGCAATAGCAGCCATTCTACTAGATGTAGGAAAAGTGAACCATATATAAACCTTTCCACTTTTACTCTTTCTTTTCCATTTTATGTTGGTGGGACAGGGTGTGGTATGTTGCTTCTGTTCTGAAACCTAGGTGACCTTTGTGCTTGTAACTCTGGCAGCCACAACAATAATCTAGAGAGGTTTGATGTGAGCTGGATAGATGGAAAAAGGAAGAAATGCTAGGAAGATGTGAGCATTCTCCGCTTCACAGAAAAAAGAGACCCAAACTCTCCTAGTATTCCAAAATTACCACAGAATTCATTTCCAGTAGTTCCCAAAGTCCTTAGAAATCTGAATCTTGGCTGTTGTCTTACATTATTGCAGATGTGATCAGGCATTGGTGTTAATACTTCAGATGTCTGTGAACAGTAATTTGGGCAAAATAAAAAAACCCCACCATCTTGATTCCATGATCTGAGTACATTTGAATAAAGATAGTCTAATCTTGCAGTCTAGCTATAGCACAAAAATCTTAGTATCTGTACAGCATTGAAAATGCTATTGTTCAGATATCAAAGTAAAGCTTGAGGCTAAAAGACCTCTGGCTTATTTCCAGTTTACATCCATATGCCTTCCTGACTCTTACAATAAGAAACACTATATTCCTCCATCCCTGTGGCTCTCTTGTAATTTATTTACCTGGGGAAGGTCTGCTTTTAGATGCAGCATCTGGTTTTCAATGATTTCCTGCTCTTAGCCAGCTGAATTGACTGAACTAGAAAGAGGTCAAGTCTGTTGCCTGAGGTCACACATTGAATGAGTGCCTGAGCTTGGATTTAAAGTGAGATCTGGAGTATTCCCTCTTGTTTCTTTGCTACTTGCAGTAAACACTTATTTTAAAATGTCAGGTGTATTTGGGAATAATCAATCTATATTATACACAAGCAAGAAATTATAATGCTTAACTTAGTATTTCCCAAGTACATACATAGTTCTTGCAAATGTTATCTGTCAAAGCAGCTAGAAAGGAAAATGGTAGAGTATTTTACAGTTACAGAATTTAAACATATATAAAGCAATAAAAAAATACTAGTAACTGGTAAATGAGGAGACACTTTTAAAAACTTAGATAATTATTTATGTTAATGGCAAATTAAGCACAATGCTATTTCCTATAATGGTATCCAAGTGAGAAGAAAATGTGTTCTTTATTCTTGTCCTCAATAATAGATTATACTCTATGTGTCTCTATAGAATCTGAATTAGAGGACCATGCACCTCTGTGTAGCATTTTCTTGATATCCTGATTGCATAATTTCTTTTTTTTTTAAAAAATTAATCTTCATGTAAGTTGTATATTAGAAATTGGAGAAATTCAGTCTCTACATCACTATATTACAAAACTTTGGTTGTGATTAAGGGTATGGAAAAATGAGTTTATAGCTGACAAACATGAAAACTTTTGTCATAGATTAAATATAATTTGTAAAGATGTGTTTCTTCTGTGAGTAAAAACCCCAAATGAGTGTGTCTACAGAGATGTTTTATTCAGTTTGGAAAAAAACTATTGATACTGTCAAAAGAACTTCTAATGTCTCAAATCAAGCTAATTCTGAAATACTGTTTCAAATTAAGAACTGAGATAATTCTGACTGGTTTGAAATTTTCTATTTTAAAAAGTACTGCCACAGACCTGTGCAATTATAACTGCAGCTTCTAGATGGAAACAGGTCATCTGAAAAAGGACTCCCTTTTTTGGCTATTGTGAAGTTGGACAGTCATAAAGCACCTAGGAGAGTAGTTGAAATGACAATCCAGTCTAAATGGAGTAGTAATAATTATGCTCCCAACTCTTGAAATGAACTTCACAGTCAGTCAGCGATAGCGCTTAACCATAATAGTTTAAGCAGCTCCTGGGAATGTTAAGAAGTCCTCTCCATCATGCAGAGGCTGAAAGAGGAAAGAAGCTGTGTCAGCCAGGTGGAGAGACACAGTTCAATGAAAAATAGGAGAAAGCCTTGACAGGAATTATTTTGACCCATGACACTTTTTTATTTCCCTTACTTTCTGGAGATAATGAAAGGGACCCCTAGAAGAAATGTACGAGAAGTTTTATCTTCTCTTTTTTGCTGTAGAAACAGTGTCATGTTAGGAATCCTATAAATCCAGAAATAGGCTGGAATGATCTAGGAAACACCACATATTAGTGAAATCAGGAGGAGCCTTTTTTTTTTTTTTTTTTGTGTGAAGAACCCACTGTCTTGTTCACGGAGTCTGGCAAGAAAACAAAATTCTTCTTGTATAGGGCTCCCTGTTTTCTCCACAGAATTTCCCCAGGAAGGATAAGAGTGCACTCCTTTATTGCAGTGTCCCAGGAGCACGTGAGTAGAGAGCAAGGAAGAGATCCTGAAAGGAGTATGAGATACAGCAAAGCAGGGACGGGAAAAGCAAAGGCAGGGGCCTGGAGTTGATAACAAGTGGATCTGTGCAGCCTGTGAGACAGAATCCCACTGTTTCTCTGAGATGGCATTTGGGATAAATAAGCATTGAATTTGGAGACTGTGCAAGTAGTCTTTTATCCTATGACGTACATGGAGGAAAGCTGTAAGATTTTCCTGCTGCACGTCCAGAGCGAGCCCACAGTCAGATTGTTTTTATTGAGGTTCTGCTAAAGGACTGTAGCATGAAATAAGCTGTTGCAGTCAGCAGTTAACTCCCTTTCTTGGATTTAAAATACAGAAAAGAATGAGACTGAAAAAGTTAACAGCCATGATATTGATGGAATAATTAAACTAATTAGGAATAGACTTTTAAAATTCTGTATTATAGAGGGAAAAACCTTTTTTCTTGGCCTCAGTATTGTTTAGAAGACATGGGTTTTTTCAACACATCAAGAATGTATAGAACCTTTTCACTTAATTTCAAATCAGTTTCCTTATTATCACTCTGCTGAAAATGCTTGAATTTACAGAAGGGCATTTAATGAATAAGAGAGCTAGTGCTTAATTAGAAAATATTCAGCTTAGCAGAGCTAAAGAAGTATTAGGTAATTCATAAGAAGAATATATGTTTTCCCTGAATCTTCATTTGGACATAACTTGGAAATATTTGCATCCTCTATACATCATCATGTTTCAACTCTGCTATCCAGCAAAGTCAGGAGATACTTCGTTCTACCCCTTGTATGGATAAAGCTGGAAGTGACATAGGCATAATAAAAAGCAAGGAGCAGAACAATTTCTGTTAATTCAAAATGACAGTCAAGTTACAAAAAAAGGCATCCAGATACTTCAAACATGTTTTGAAGAAGATATTTTAAGTGTATATGTATATTGTATTGTTTTGAAGTTGCAATTAGTAACCAATTGCAAAACATTTTCTGCCTATATACTGGCACAACTAACAGATAAAGTGGTATTGACTTCAACTATGAGTAGTCTTGGACTCTTTTGAAAATTAAACTTTCAGTAAATACAGTAAATAGATTCAAATACTTTATTTTTTTTCATAGCCTTTATTGACTTTTTTTTTGGTAAATCTCCCTTTGAGGGTGCATTTTGCAATTGTGGCTTTTTTAAGATTGCTGCAAGTTTCAGACTTATTCAACAAGTTTTCTATACAAAGTTTATTTAAAAAGAAGTCTGTCCCTTTGCTGCTTCAAATGCACAAAACCCATACTGTGTGTATGATCTGGAGGAATGCCAGGAGTGGTTGGATATAACTACTTGTAACAAATATGTGCTTTATTAGCAACACTTACATGGAAGTACCAAGGTCTTACTGGGCAGTGATGTAGTTCTTAAACGAAGCACAGTGAAGAACAGTGCAGGCTGCAAACTATACTTGAAAAATAGAAACAGATTTGTTAGCTTTCCGCTATCGTGGCTACAATGACAGCAAGTATCAATTAATTTTTGGTTGTGTTGGTGAAAACTAGTCCTGTAACTTAGAGTACAGCCCTAATGAACTCCCCAGACCTGCTCTTTTCTTAGTGGTATGATCTGTCCCGTAGTAGTCACAGCTCACCTCAAAACCTTTTATGATGTTTGTTATGAAGTGGTCCTAGAAGTGTCTAAAACTGCTTACCTCTGAAGAGCCAGAGGAAAGCCTCTGGATCTTTTCCTGCAGTGCAGTGTTGCTTTGGTAGATTTCCATCTCTTAACTAGCACATGGCACCATCTGAAACACGCCTTTTATCATAAAATGCACAGTTGTGGTTAAAAGCTCTGCACTGGAGGAGTAAAAATATTTCACTGTCCTGCATAGTATTAGTAAATATAAGGTTTATGTATTTCCTTTCCATTGTCTCCTTTTTGAAACTTTATTCTTGTGCCATTATCTTCTCACGTTGGTGTGTAATTAAACTTCTTAGATGAAGTGATGCATACCAGTACCTTGTCCCTTCTTCACTCTCTCACACTCTGCTTTTGAGAGCTGGTTTCATGGGTATTTTTTTGCAGCACACTAGATATTGTAATGTTGTTCTTTGAATAGTCAAAAATTATTTCTTCAAGCTATTACAAGGCTAAACTTGTATTCCAAGATTTGTATGTATATCTGGTTTGAAGAAAGCAGGTTGCTTTATGGAATAATTTATTTATTCATCAATTTATGTGTCTCCAGCAGGTGGATTTAAGGACTCATTTTTTGATACACATGGAGCTAAAGAAAAGTCTCTGGTTCAGAGAACTTAACATTTAGGATCCCCATGATATCTCTCTGCGAGATGTGCATTCTTATCCTAGCTCCTAATTCTGTTAAATTTTGCATTTGTTCTTTCATTGTTTATAAAGCATTGTTTTGGAAACAGATCCCCTATACACAGGCTAGAAGTATCACAGAGTTAGTGCATCGTGATTTAGGTTTTTTCCTAGTTACCTGAGACCACTCATTTCATTTAAATTTCCATCAATTCAAAATTTTCTCTTTCCCTTGAGCACACTTTTTCCATATTTTTCGTTCAAAGCACTATTAATACTTTCTGATTATTCAGCAGAAAACTAAAAATGTCTCTTGAGCTACTCAACCTGATTTAATTGGTTTTGGTGTATGGCAAGCTAAATTCAGATCTCAATTTATCAAACCCCAAGTCTCTCCTCCCCTCTAAAAGTAAGCGGTGCTCAGATGAAAAAAAATTCACGCAACAAAAAGTCTGTTTGAGACTGTGCATAAAAGATTTTGTAACATTCACAAGGTCACTGCAGCACAGGAATTAAAGGAAAGTTGGTTGCTTGTCTCTCTACTCCCCCCTTCCCCCTTCCCCACTTCAGTGCTTTTCTAAGCCCCTAGACTCTTATTCCTGACAGCTTTTCAGGTTTCTCTGAATTGGTTTGAAGTCATATTTTTACTTTATTCTTTGCTTCTGCATTTTTTACTTATACTGGAACAAAGAAAAAAGGGCGGGGGTGTGCATAAGAATATAAAATATTCTTTTCTTGTGTATCAAAGACAAGCAATGTATTCAGAAGGTGAAAGTTCCTCTTTTTCCTGAAGAATTTCAATCCCTAGACCCCTTGAGTTACGTGCAGTTGAGTAACTATCACCTTAAAACCTTTGTTTTCTGTTGAAATTTCCCAGTTTCCTTCCAACACCCCCTCTCTTTCTCCCAACCCCTCTAAATTCTACCTACTAAGCTTTGCGTACTGTAGACTTGTCAAACTTCAGGAGAGTTCATTCATTTAATTTCAATTTATTTACATGCTTAAATAAAAGATCTCACATGCATATTTGTCCTGATCTTGGCTAAATGTCAATTGCCTAATTCTTCACAGTTTCAGAACTTGCACATTTTAATTTCAATTCTATGCTGTTACCACCCCGCATACTGCTGGGTCTCTTGGTTTATTTTTCTCAAAGAGGATAGAAGAGGGAAAAAGCCCTCATATCTAAGGCTAAGATAATTGGGATTGTCCAGCCTGAGAAGAGAAGGCTGTGGGGTGACCTAATTGCAGCCTACTAGTATCTGAAGAGAGCCTACAAGAAAGATGGAAGGAGACTATTTACGAGGGCATGTAGTGACAGGACAAGAGGGAATGGATTCAAACTAAAGAGATTAGGTTTAGAGTAGATGTTAGGAAGAAGTTTTTTACTCTGAGGGTGGTGAGGCCCTGGCACAGGTTGTCCAGAGAAGCTGTGGCTGCCCCATCTCTGGGAGTGTTCAAGGCCAGGTTGGATGGGCTTTTGAGCAACCTGGCCTGGTGGAAGGTGTCCCTGTGCACAGCAGGGTGTTTGGAACTTGATGAAGTTTAAAGGTTCCTTCCAACGCAGTCCATTCTGTGATGCTGTAATAAAGTATTTCCTCTGTGGTCTTCTCAGTTGTATACCTGTGTAGGTCACCATTAAAACGGCTCAATAGTGTAGGAGAGAGATGTAAAGTTTGGGTAAGCCTTTTCAACATATGCATTTATATGAAGTATAGAGTCACCTGTTAAGGATGCTGATTGCCACCATGGCTTCACTAAAAATAAACATTTTCAATTTTTGATAAAATTATTTTTTTGGTGACTAAATATTTGGAAAGCATGCCATTTTTTGGCAGATGTGTGTTATCTGTGAGATGTCAGCTAAGCTGTATAACTGAAAGTTTGTTAAATCAAAAATGCTGACAATCTACCTTGTGAATAGTGCTTATTTATGGCAAAGACACACCAGGATTAAAAAAAAGAAAATCCTTGCAATGCCTGTATGTACAATAGAAGGAAGATAGAAAATACAAAAAGGATAGGAATGATCCCTGGTATAATTAGAGGCTGCACTAAAGTTGAGCAAAAGGTGAATCAGGCCTTTGGAGATCAACATACTGTTCAGATTTCTGGGAGATTGTGGAAAATAACTGAAATAATTACTGGGGTAATAGGTGGACCTGTAAAGGTAAATCTTAAGAGTTTCAGCTCATTAAGCCCATTTGAAGGAAGATTCTAGTATGGGAACACTGTCTTGAACTGAGTTATACAAATCAGATTTGTCCCCATAACTGGTGTTTTGGCTAAAGTCATAGGATTGGAGATGAGTGGGTGATCTTAACTGACTGGAACATTTTCCCACTCACACACTGTGCTTGGTCTGTATGCCCAAGTTGGGTCTGCTGTACAGATGCCATATGGGATGCTATACTGTCAGGCTCTCATGAGTGGGACAGGTACATCCCCATCCAGTAAAATGCYGCTGAGATGCTGCTAGGGACAAGAAGAAGAGATTTGACTGAAGATTATAATTTCTGATTATGGTACCTTTGCATGGTATAAACAATATTTAAGGTACCTTGAGGATGCTGATAGGGAGACATAGCTGTACCAAGGTATGCTTTGTCAGCAGCTTTGAAAATGCCTGCAATACCAAAATTGCACCTATTTGCCTTTTTAGGTACTTAAGCATGGCATAGAAACCCATTGCATCACATATGCATATTTTGTAGAGCAGTTCTGAGTTTGTATAGGTCAGAGCCTTCCTTGAATATTACATCTTACAGAGAAAGCCCTTATATGTCATTTGAAGATCTATCAATTTGGGGATATGGCAATACTGGCTGGGGCTGGCAGATGGGGGTGGGGGCGGAGTTCAGTAAAATGTGATGTTAAGTCATCGAGTTATTAGTCATAATTCCTAGGACAGCAAAAGTTACAAGTCCTAATTCCTAAGATAGTAAAAGAACAAAAAATAGAGCAACATTTAGGTCATTGAATAGACTTCTGTTCACATCAGAGTAGAAAGCTTAATTAACTGAGTGTTTTATGTCATTTGCAAACATCATCATACACACTCTGCTCAATTGTGCATCTGTTTTGTCAGTGCCAAGGGAATACTTGGGGCTCAGCTGATCTCCATCTCTGGAGTGCTCCTATGCAGTAATCTTCTGTGTTACTTTTAATTAATAATAAAGACAATCATTACAAAGTTCTTTCATCTTAAATCCTTTGACTTGCAGGCTAAGACATCCTGATTGACACCTCTAGCCTCTGCCTATCTCCTCCTTTCAGTGAGGAGGAAAGGCACTTGCCAGTGCCTGGGGCAGAGCGTAGCAGAGAGGCTGAATTTCTAAGGGTCTGTTCTCTGCTCAGCTGCTGCCTCCTGCTTTTGGGTACTTGATCTCCAAAGAAGTCCCAGCCCACAGCCTCATTTGGATCTATAAACAATATAATAGAAACCTGATATGGTTTTGGAAAAGTTCAGTTATGTAGGGAGAGCTGGTCCTTGCTGCCTACAGGCTAGATATTGACTTTAAATACAGCCCCAAGCAAGTGAAACACTGTGCTCATAAATAGTTTCAGGAAGCACTGACCCCAAAACACATCTGCACAACACAATCCTTGTCCCAGTTACTTTCTACTCTGAAGGCCAGTACTTCAGTTTTGCCTTATACCAGCAATATATTATAGAAGTAGCTGAACCTGCAGCAGAGAGTGCTGCAGTGTTTGAGCTAGCTGCAGGAGTGACCAAGCAGCCTATTATTCCTTGTTCCCTTATAAGGTTCAGTTCTGGAGTGTTCTGCCTTACTCAGCATCCCATTTATTCCTGTACTCCACTCCTCCCCTCGTTTACCCCTATTGGTTGAAGTTGTATTACCCTGCCTTCTCTCTGCCCCCTGACCCTCAAACCATTGGCCCCAGTTGTCTCTCCACCCCCACTGCCCCTAGAATAAAACCCTGACCCCTCCATTGTTCTGGGTTCTCTCCTTCCCTGACGATTCATGGAATAAACTTATTTCATGGAACACATAAGGAGAACCCCTCTGACTCTTTGCCTCAAMTGAGTACGCATTTGTGTGTTTGTGTGTGCGCGCCGCCGAATGCGTCACGGCACCGCCGGACAAACGCCACGCTTTCAGGAAGACTGCAAGGGACCCTWAAACCCATCCAGGAGGATTATTATTATTATTATTATTTTTATTTATAACAACAATATATTACTGCTTTCTATTGCTTTGTTTTCAGCTATTTTGCTCCTTTAAGTGACCGTGATATCTGTTCCATGCCTCTCCCTTATGTTACAAAATAAAGAAGTACATGCAATGTCCTGCTGATCCTGGGTTGTTTCACAATTGCTTATGCATATCAGTTGTGCACAGCTGCAATGCTGTAGTTAGGAGTTTACAGGAGTTTACAGTAAAATTCTTCATGAAAAGAACACAGACAATAAGAGCAGAAAGAGCTGGCTTTGTTTAAAGTAGCTCAAAGAAGCTTGTCCTCTCAGGAGCACCCCCACCTTGGCTTTGTCTATGACCTGATGCTTGCACTAATACTGAATTAACAGTATTTAATTTTCCTACTGCAGGCAAGGTCATAGTGATCAAGTGACTTAAATAGGTTTATAATCCTGGGTACACTGACTCCTCATGCTTAATTTTTATTCTAGGCAATTTCTTCTAGACATCAAATACTCACAAAAAATCAATAGTCAAACTCACTGTAGATGATTTGAGATTTTTAGGAATATAGATGAATCTGCTTGGTGTATTTTAAGAAATTTGCTAAAAAAGTTACTAGGACATCACTCACTTCCCAGCTCACAATTATTGATATAGCTGTGGTTGAGGATAACAATTTAATTTTAGAACATAATAAAGATTTTAAATAGTGAAAGGACCAGTAAAAAATGTGGATATACTCTCAATACAAAATCTTCTCTGGCAACATGAAAGAAAGTTATATCCCTATAAAAAAAGAAACTCACTGCACTTGAATGGACCTGCATACAACACTTTGCTTACTTGTTGGGCTCATGGGTTGTTGAGAACACCTAGTACTGTCTGCAGCACGAATGACTTGCACATATTGCTCCATTCATGAACTTCGTCCTTAGAATAAGACTGATTAGAGACCTCATTTTACTGATTAAATAAGGCTTAAATATTTAAATCGCTCTTCTCTTGCAGATAATCCAAACAATCCAGATATTTCATTTAATAAGTGTGTTTTTACCTATAATTTAATTGCAAGAAGGAATTTGTATTCTGAGAAGTTAGAAGAGGAGGCAGTTCTTCCTGAAATGTCCAGTTCATTTTCATGTACTGTTTTACAAAAGTTATGATTGAGGAGATGGACACATGTGCAGTCTATCACAGGCCAAACTGAGGGAGATGTATTTTTGCTTCTGATCCTATAGGAATATAGGTGGTTCTGCTCTGTCAATACTGTATGACAAAATTACATTTTAATTTAACTTCTTGGAGCTGGTTTGTCAGCTCCCACTTAGAATATTTTATAGGATAAAAATCTCTTTTCTAAGTATCTGAGAAGTTTAAGAAAGCTGTATAATAAGCTTATCTAAAATAGCTGTGAGCATGTTGGTGGAAGACAAGGAAGTGCAAAAGAATCAGTAAGTGACAAGTAGAGAAGAACCCATTCAAGTGAATTAATTGCATTCCTTCCTCAGTCTCTATTCATCAGCTCCAAAAAAAGGCAAAAGGTAATGGAAAAAAAAGAAAGGCAGGAAAGAGTTAAAACACTGCTTTGCTGTGCTCTAATTGATTCAGCTATATCATCTTATATGGCTTAATTGTTATCACATGTTTACACTATGTAAACATGAAGGTGAGTTGCAAAGAAGAAACTTTTTTCTACATGGAAAAGAGCTGTGGGCCAAATGGGCAAGGAACAGACATCATTAAATATATTGGCACAGTGGACAATGCAATAGGAGAGAGCAAGTATGTTGAATTAGGAAAAGACTTGAAAACAGGAGAACAACTTTTGAACTTGATGATGGGGAGTGATGGTGTGAATGCAAGTGCAGTGGCACTTAAAACAGCTGGGATTGGGAAAACAGCAGTGTAGAAACTGCAGTTAGTTTGACTTCTATGGAGATAAGTTAAAAGAGAGTCAGAGTTGTATACAGAAAGTTTTGACAGTAAAAGTATGAGTTTTAGATACGTACAAAATACGGTCCTGTTCTGGATGCCTGAGAGGAGTGGGTCAGGATGTCAAAGGTTCTCATGCTCAGATGGCAGGAAAGTCAATGAATTTACCAGAAATGAGAGAGTATATACAGTAGATGGAGTGTGAGAGGAAAGAAAGTGTTTCAAATAAGACCTGACTGATTATATTGACTGTGAAGTGCCAACAAGATCATGTTTGTAAGACAGCTGAAACACAGAATAGGATGATTGGAAAAGTAATTCTTCAAGTGGCCATCTATAAGGAATGCAGGAAGGTAAGTGTGAGGTGCCTTAGAGTAACATTTAGTGATACTGTTTAAGTTATACCTTCAGTCTTTGGGTCTTTAACTTCTGTCCAAGAGTCAAAATCTTCTCATGGTTTGTGTTCACGATGATGTCAACATGGTCAAAACTAATCACTGGACTAAATATGCATGCAGATCAAAGACTGCAGATAGTGTACACTCAGTARTGTGTAAACCATAATGCTAATAATAAAATACACATATTAGGGGTGTTTTCTCCATTTCTGTCACAAGCCCCAAGAAACTTAAACCTATCCCAAAAGCCACTGGGCATAGCATTGCTGTGGTGTTCAGAGAAGACGGTGCTTTGAAAAAAATYACATAATTCAGCAAGATTTTGTGTCTTGATTCTTGCTGATGTGAATTTAATTAAAAATCCTAGTTCATTCCTGTGGTATGSAGTGTGATTTCTTTTTCTGAGGTAGGTGATATGTAAGACCTGGTAGTATATATTTTGCTTGTAGTCTTTAAACTTCATTAGTTCATCACAGATTTTGCCATTATACTGCAATACTGACTACCTTTTTCATCAAATACATGAATCATTTACTTATTTTCCTAAGTGATGGTGAATAGGGAAATTAAATGAGTTAACATATTCAACTTTAGCTAGGTGACTGGCCCTCAAAAAGAGCCTCAAAGAGTCTCAGTCGACTGGTTGGGTTAGACAAGCATGCAGCCATTAAATTAATCAAGAAATAATTATCTAAATGCATAGAGGTGTGTGTGGGGTTTTATTAGATATTTTTAGTGCTAGTATTATAGTATTTTAGACACTATGAATCCATACAACTTTAAGGAGAAAGCATAGAAACTTTCCTCCTAAAAAAGCTGGTAGTTTTTGTGTCTGAAGCTGTAAGTCTGCTGGTGGTCACTGCAGATTGTTTCATGAAGTGTAACCCAACACTCTACAATAATGAGTCCACCCTAATTGAAATTTGATGATCCTTGAAGGGGAAAAATGGGTGCACTGTATTCTTTAGATCTTATTTCTAACCTTTTGGGCTCCTTGCAGATGATGAGAATTGAAGTATTGTTGCCATGTTTTTCAGTACAGCTTCTGTAAATTAATCTGGTGTTCAAAACTAAAACACTTGTCCTGGTAAGCTACACTTCTCAAAATAGCATCCTGGAGCTTTTCTTGATGATTTTGCCTGGAGTGGAAGCAGAGTTGTGTGATGGTTTTGACTGAGGTAGAGTTAATTTTCTTCCCTGGTATGGGACTGTGTTTTGGATTTGGGATTTGTGCTGAACACAGGGTTGATAATATAGAGCTGTTTTTGTTATTGCTGAGCAGGGCTTATAAAGAGCCAAGGCCTTTTCTGCTTTTCCTACTGCCATGCTGGGGAGGAAGCTGGGAGTGCGTGGGAGGTTGGGAGGGGACACAGCCAGGACAGGTGACCCCAAGTGACCAAAGGGCTATTCCAGACCGTATGACATCATACTCAGTACATAAAGGAGGAGGAAGAAGGAAGAAGAGGGGGAACATTTGGAATGATGGTATTTGTCTTCCCGAGTCACCGTTACCTGTTATGAAGCCCTGGTCTCTTGGAGGTGGCTGAGCACCTGCCTGCCCATGGGAGGCAGTGAATTAATTCCTTGTTTTGTTTTGCTTGTGTGTGTGGCTTTTGATTTCCCTATTAAACTGTCTTTATCTCGACCCACGAGTTCTCCAGTTTTACCTTTCCGACTCTCTCCCCAATCCTGCTGGTGGAGGAGTCAGCGAGTGACTGCGTGGGGCTTGGCTGCTGGCTGGGATTACAGGTGACAAATACCATACACCTTGAAACCAAATTATTTGTGGAATGTCTGACATAATGAATACAAGAATTTAGCTAAAAAGAACTTAACATTTTAAAGAAAAATATTTTTTGCCAAATAAAATTTAACATTTCTTCCAAGCATGAATCAAAAACCAGGCATTTAACAACTGCAGTATAATCTTTCTCCGCTCTAAATTCTGTTGATCTTCCCAAAGTGCAGTGCAAAATATTGATAGGTTAAAAATGGGCCTGTGTCCTAAACAGAATCTGGGGTGGAAGAGCACAATAATAAAGGGAAGAAAGTAATGCCCCAGGTTTTATGAAGAACAACATGAAATGTCCGACCAAAAAGCTAAGAACTGGAAAAATTGTTTGAAGCAAAGGAAGAACAAGAGAGGAGATATGAAAAAGGTGGGGAATGCAGGTAGAAACTTTAGTTTAAATTTGATACTTTATTTGGATGCCTACTATTTTGGTTTTTCTTGGGCCAAAATAAGGTGGTGCAAGCCAGAGGCTTGGCTTTTTACATGCTAAAAGTCAGAAAAGATATTTCAAATGTCATTTAGGGTCTTCACTTGTCTTAAATTCAATTTTCATTATTATCTTCTTCCAAAAAGTTTCTAACTACTGTATTTTAAACATCTCCACAATATGCTGAATGGTGCTTTAACATGAAAAATTTCTGATGATGGTATGTATTATTGTAGTGTAATAAATCTAGTTTTTTAAGTTTACGCTTAGAAAGTTATATACCTGTAAGTTGCTATACAAGTACTAACCGTAGAAATAATTGTCAGGTTATTTTAATTATCTTGCAGGTATCCTAGGGACAAAATAATTTCATCATCATAGATGAAAAGCGTTTCTGTATTTATGTGAGGTTTCTTCAGAGTTTTTCAGATAGAAAAGGGAGAACGCATCATGAAAAGCACTTTGTTGTCATCATCTGTGAAATTGATCAAGTTTGGTCTCTGGAAACAGGGAAAAAGATGAAGACACCATATTAATAGGTTTTGTGCTGTGTTGTGGTGGTGTTTTTTGTTTGTGGTGGGCGTTTTTTTCTGATTTTTTTTTTTTAGTAAATGTTTCCTATAGTTGCTAAGTTTTCTTAAAGATGTTATGGTGGGCCAAAATATTCAATAGCTAAGTAGCACTGAATGTTTGCCTTGAAGATGGAACAGAAGATATTCTAAAGCAAAACTTCTTAAGAATGGAAGAAAATAAGAGGTAATTAGATTCTAAAGATTGCATACTAAACCCAAACTTTGTCTCAGACAATGCTAAGATCTGTCTATTTGTTATAAAATGTTATCTTGGTTATTGCTTTTAATTGTTTCAGCAGCATATGAATCCAGAGTGTAATTAGATATTGGCCACATCATTTTATCATTGTTCTTAAAAGGATATGTGTGAATGTGTTTGGTAATTCTGTAGTGTTGAAAATCCAGATTTCATACTGTCATGGGAAGCGTCATACTTTTGCTTCATAACCAGACAGTGTATGTTTTCAATAAAAACTTATTTAGGAAAGTACAACACATTCATCCTTGATATTTATGCAAATTCACATTGCAGAATGATTAATTGCATTCAGCCTTTTCATCCACTTCTAATTTTTCAGGGGACATAATTGGATGCAAATTGGCCAGTGTTAATCATTAGATACCACTAATTAAAAACAGAAGCTGTAGGTAATGGTATGATTATTGGTAGAAATAAATGAAGCAGATCAGGTAACGCTTTTCTTCAGGGACTCATGACTTCTGCCTGAGCCTTATTAAATTCTAACATGTGAAGGTGCCCTGCTGGTAGAGACTGCAGGAGAGCTGTATTTATAAATAACTTAAAAGTAACATAGGAGGGCAGTGTCTGAAAAAGGAGGTGTGGAACATTCCTGTGGCTCAAGGACTTAGCAGTTTAATAAATTAGAAACTTTAAAAAARCAATTTAATTAGGTGAAAACTGGTTTTGCATAACAAAAAACCACTTGAAAGAGAAAGTAAGGGCATTTATTTTCTGACAGTGTTTCTGAAGCATACTGAAATGCCATGTTCTGAAAATTCAGTGTGTATTTTTTGTATCCAAAGAATTAATTTCATACTTTGTCCTTTAAAACTGACTGTGATGTTAGATGACCTGTATACTTGCTAAAGTGGGGGCTCATTGAAAAAACTGTGATCATTCATGCAAATSGATAAGTGTTTTGTGCAGAGATTCAGAGGAGATAATTTCCTCGGGAAGAATCTTCTGACAGCTTTTAAAATACACTGAYGATAAATGAGCCCTTTCAGTCCAGTGCTTTGGGTTTTTTTTCTGTCATAATCACCAAAGTTCATCAGGAATAAACGTTAGTAATAACTTCCTTTAAGGGATTCATACAGTGGTGGAAAACACCCCTTACATGATTCAAAATACTGATACCGAATAAAAGATACTAATAGCAGGTAGTGCACGCTGTTCAGTCTTTTGGACAGAATTAGTGAATTGGGCTTTTTAGAGGGGGAAGAGAGCCATGAAGGAAATGTTTTATTTTCACTATTCCTTCCAGTCCCCCCCACCGATGCAATGTTCACCAGTGACATAGGCAGTGACTGGGAGTTGAGTTCCCTGTTTTCTGGATCATGCACAACTTTTGTCCAGCAGCTTTGCTCTGGCACTGGTCTTTTCTGTCTGCCAGTTGGAGTGAGGGAGATGCACAGATGGCAGTGCCCCAGCTCTTTGGAGGCAGAGACTGAGTATGGAGCTGTAGCAACCAATACTGAGACCTAAGATTACTGCTGTGCACACCACAATTTTACATGCATGTACCACATTTAATCTTTTTGACAATGGCTGCTATTATGTATACTTAGAGTTGCAACTACTACTGTAGTATCAACATATTATCACCACTCATCCATAAACATAAATGAATTCAGAATAAAAAGTTATACTGAAAATAGATGTTTTAAATTTGATTGTTACAGTTTTAAAAAAGTTTAAAGGCATAAAGTTTATTGTATCCAGTGAGTTTAATATCTACACAAATAACTTTTTTGAGGCCACATTCTTGTGTCTGAAAGAAGTCTTTTATATTGCAAGAGGCTTGTCAGATCTGAACAAATATTGGGTTAGTTCTAGCAGTATCAAAAAACATGCACAAAATAATATAACTGTAAGTAGTTTCTAGGACTAGTATCAAACAACAAAAAGATATTTTTACACTGCATAACTGCTGGATATACAAAATAGAGGCCATCAGAAATACAAGTCTCTGCATACTACTATATCTGATTTCAAAACAGTGGGATTGTTTCATAAAGGAAGTCCAATGAAGCTTGTTAGAGTAATCTTGCTTCTAACACATCAAGTTCATCAAAAGTGAATTAAATTTAACTAAACTGTATAGATATGTATTTTCTTTGTGAATGTGAAGCCTATAGAATACATCATCAAGGTATTTTTAAGAGATAATACTGTCGTCTGAAATAGTAGAGCAGATAGACTGAAAATTCTATTTTTCAATTTGAATGTCAATTGTAAATCTAAAGTCTAAATGTTCCTGTAAAAAAGGATGGTCTGAAAGGAAAAGTATGTGTTCAATGGGGCACTAATGGAAAAATTGGAAAGTATGTATGAATAGGTGTATCGGATGAGTGAGGGATAAGATACTTGCCTACTTCAATATTATGAATTAAGTGCTCTTATTTCAAATTGCACCTTCCATCTGGGTACTTCATGGTTACAAGAAATGCAACATTATTTATCGGCAGCTATCTTGAGAACAGTCTGGGAGTTATCCTGAATCACAAGTTAGCACAAATCAAGAGTATCATGTGAACATTTGGAAGGGCTGTGTCTAGGTGAGGTTTTAGCTACATGGGGATGGTATCCTGTTCTGGCCTCAGCTCTGTGCAAGAGATCGTCTGATTAAGCGTCTCAGTTTTGAGACACATTTAAGAGAGGACTCTCCAGAATGAGTCCTCTTCTCTAAAAGGGTTCCAACAATCCCTTTGCACCAATAGGAAATTAATACTAATAGATGAAAGTGAAAAAAACCCGGTTCATTAACAAACAGAATGCCCACCCACAAGGCAAGGGAAAAAGTAAATAACTGTTAAACACTAAACCTTCAGAACTCGCTTCCCCCCTGCCACACACAGGAACAAAGACCCAAAAAATGTCGTGAGAATGGGGCCAGTATTGGAGGAATACCCCTTTCCCGACACGTGGTCTGAGATGGCGCCAGCTTTCACTCTGAGGGAAGCAGAACTTCCACGGAGGAGTTCCAGCTGCAGGGGAAAGCCCAGTGGCTACCTGGTGTCGACCTCTTCTTCACGGCAGTCATAGCAGATGAAACAGCTGGGCTGGAGCCTTTGGTGTGCTTTCTCTCTCCAGCTCAACTCCCCGAGGCTTGGGGCTGGAATGGAGCGGCCCCATGTCCCGCCAGTCCTGCTCTTCTGGTCTTGGAGCAGCAGCCCATTCAGTTCACATCAAGGCAGCTGAAAGATTTCTACCACAGTCTCTCTAAGCCAGGGAAGGGCAAAGTTTTTTGCCTGGGCCAAAACCCAAGTCAGCCAAGCCGAGAAACCATGTTGCACAGCGCCGCGGAAAGCCTGGGGAGCGAGGCTTCAAACCCGCCCATGCAGCAAAAAGCAAGAAACCTCCCCCCTGACCCAGCCACACACTCCTCCAGTCTCTGGATTTAAAGGTACAGGAACCATTTTTGGGCATAAGCAGAGGATCATGGAATAGACTGTCATAATAAATCACTCCAAGACATTAAGGAGAGCTGAGGAGAGCAGTAAAAGTGAGCAGAGGTTGGGAAGATATCACTGACCTGTAAAGACTTGAAAAAGAAGGGGGAACGGGTGAATGTCTTTAAGTCTTCAGTGCTTACAGGGTTGTGACAAAGAAACAGTAGATGATATATACACCATTAATTAGAAAACTGATAAAGTAGTTGATTTACACTTCACAAGGATGATTAGCTGATAACAAACCCCTTTTTTGAATGAAAAGTTAAAATAGGCTGTTCTGCCCTGGAGATCTTTTGGAGCAGGTTGCATCTTTAAGGGATGACATAGGTATAATTAAATCTGTTTTAAGGCAAGGGACTAGATTAGGTCACACTGTGACAGTGTGGGTATTGATAGTCTTTATGACATCAAGAAGTAGTTCAGAAAAATGACTGTACAACCCAGAATCTATATAGACCATCTTAAAAAGCATGCGCACAAATATGGCTGTATGAACTAGAAAATTTAAAAATGGGGGAAGCCAAAAGTCATCAACATTCAGAATATAGTACAGTATTAATTCAGTTGTAATAAGAGGAAACAGTGTCTACCTGCCAATAAAAAGAAGCCCATCTTTGGAATATTTGATTCTATTTCTATTTGAATATTCTATTTCTAATTTGATTTTTGGAAGTTTATTTAACACTTTAAAATAATTTTTCTAGAAATATATACATTTTCAATTAACATATGGAGTATATAATTTTTAAAAGTATGCCAAAATTCCAAGCTCTGTATGGGGAACCAACCAGTGCCATAGCAGCAAATGTGGCTCTACTTTATATTTATTAATATTTCCTGTTCATTTCTTCTATATAAATGCACATAACTCTACTGGTGTAGATGTGGCACTTGGTGATTTGTTTTAGTGGTGAACATGGTGGTACTGGGTTAATGTTTGGACCCGATGATCTTAGAGGTCTTTTCCAACCTTAATGATTCCATGATAGTTAATCTTGCTAACATATGAGCTACAAGGACATGTTAAATGATTCCCACTACTGTGATATTAATCTAAAATGTTTTTATACTAAATATGCTCCAATTTCAGAGCCTCATGCTGTTGAGGTATCTTGGGGGTCCAGGCTATGGCTGTAGGCTTGGGGCACTGTGGGGTGTGTGAGTGTGGTGATCACAGCAGGGGTTTGTGTGAGATGGTGGTCTGCCACCCAGATAAATCTGCACCTGCTGTCTGGGCTTGCTGCTTCCAGGGGTGTGTGTGCGGGAAGAGTGGCACCTTGGTGGTGTGCACCCTTCCTTGGGGAGAAGGTGGCCAGACTGTGTGGAAGGATGTCTGCCGGAGTTACCATTTTAGAAACACAGACATACTCTGTTTGGTATCTGTGTCGAACTGTGGGGGACACCTTGCTGGCAGATACCTCTATTTCTTATCCAGAGGTACTCTTGGCAGCCTCTGCTTTGTGTACTGCAGTTGCCTTTAGATACTGCGAGATGAAGAGCTGACAAATACTCCTTCTAACCAGACTGTGTGTGCTGTCTTGTGTCAAAAAACATCTGAGCCAGTCACAAGCATATTTTCCTCTCCCAGACTCCACAAATAGAAAGAAAATTGACTTCAACTTTTACTCTGAGACAAGCCCCAGCAATCAGGAGTGTGGTAGCAGCCCAGAGAGTGGGTCGCTTGCCTTAGCTTCTCTCAGTGGCATCATACAACTGATGAGGAGAAACGTTCTAGGCTCTCATTCCATGGTTGACCACTCTACGGGGTCTATTCCCCATATTCAACTATTCAGTGCAGCTCAACATTCAGCACAACTATGCCAAGTGACACTGGTGTGGCAATATCTATTCTAAGCCGTAATGGACACGCCTTCCAATATTTTTCACTTTCAGTATAGAGTGAGCGCTGGTGCAAATGCCGTTCAAATGGCAACTGTGATTGGATATTCTTCTTTGCACTAGGCTTCACCCACTCGTCTTTCTCCTGAACTGCTGTGTAAAGGAGCAAATTAGATGTCTATTAGCCTGCCATAATGAATAGACATGTTGCAGCAATTCAAAAGATGTGTAGAGCATGGTCTGACCATGATACCTGCTAGCAGATTTTGCCACAGAAAGTATTTCAATGTAGCAAGGAACAATTAACACACAGAAAAGCGGAGAACTCCATCCTCTTTCTTCTTCCCAGCAAGCCTGTCAGTTGAACCCTGCCCATAGGCAGACTTCCCTGCCTATGAAGAAAATAATTTTTTACTTTAATTTTCATTCCAAGTTAAAGACAGTAAGTAAAAATGCACTGTTGAAATGAATGCTGATGAGTTCTTCAAACATACAAACTCAATACTGTCAATGCAACAAACCATTTTTGGTGTAAACAAAGCTGTCAGTTTGTTTTATATCTACATGGTCAGTGTAACAGCTGCCACTTTTCAGGTGACAGTGTAGAGCTAAACAGCCTGATGAGTCAATCCATCATCGTTAGAAATCCATGGAAACCATTGGTGTAGTGAATAGCTTCATCAGCTGTCATAGTAGCAAATGTTCTTGACCTCTGCATTCAGAAAAGCAAAATAATGAGCACTGATAGCACCCCTTCACACACATCTGGGCTGTTTCCATTGTACAGAAGACTTACCAAGTGGAGAATGAAGATTCAGGATGCCTCCTCTGAAACACTGCCAGTCTGCACGTACCAAGCTGGGAAAGGCAAATAATAGTTCCTTTTGTTGTGAGATCATCAAAAAGGTGGACAATGTGTCGTGTTTGGTTTTCCAAGCAGGAACATGGGTAAATTGCAAGCTGATTGTATGAGGAGTTCATAAACCTATTTTGCCTGCAGTTGCTCTGGATTATATAGTGCTGCTGAACACAAGCATTAGAGTCAACCAATACGTGTTTCAGATCTCTGTTGCTTCTATGACATATGACTCTCTCCAATAAAAAAATAATATGCCTTAATTCTCATTTTTGTGCTAATAATTCTACATTGTTTTTCTATAACTGTGAAGAACACTCTCCTGGGTTTTATGGGTGATAACTAATATTCACTAAAGTTTATTTGAAGTGGTTTTCTCGAATGGACTGCCAATTTCATGTCAGCTGTGCCTTTGCACTAAGAGAGTACTCTCTCAAAGTTCAGCAACTTGTATCATCTTGTGTGCTCAGCATCTTTGAGTTTTTCTGTAGAAAACTGCAGTGGCAGTGTTGGTGACATGAAACATTTTACACTGCTTGGATGTGATGCATGCCTTTGTGCACCTTGTCATTCTTGCTTAAGAATCATGAAGATGTGTTACAAGTGTCAGTGTCATAAAGGGCCTACCTTATCTGACTGGGACCTAAAAGTTGATGCATGTTGTTCAGTAGCAGGTCTGATTGGTAATTTTTCATACACTCAACAGAGATTTTATTTTCATTTTGTGAATTGTTAGAAGAACAATTCAGTTTTTGAACTCATATCATTAGTGCTTCAGTCACAGAATTTCAAACTTGTTCAGCCACAAGAGGGGAAAGAAAGATGGTGCCAGTCTTATGTCAAACATTATTTTTTCTTCTTCTCCTTCCTCCTTCCATTTGCATCAGTACTCATCGTTATCACAAACTGCACTGAAAGACTTTTTCTGACATTGCAATGGCTCAAGTCAAAAGAAAGTGCAGGAGCAAAAGAGCTGTGGAAAAGCACTAAAGCCCTGAAGTGACCAGAAGCTGAGATCCTGCTATGTGAATCCTGCAGGTCTTGCTTTTGGCTTGCTCTATGCGTTATTCCTCCTTCCACCTAAATCAAGGAGAGGGAGAAAGAAGGGAGTGGGGTTCTTTCATTCCAGGTTCCTGTTTTTAACATACTTGTAGTTGTATAACCTGATTGGTATGAATGTAAGTGTTGATGGAGTTAAGCCTGAAAGCATATGTTAAAAAAGGAAAAAATGTGGGGCAACAGCATGCAAGTGTCAAAATACATCTTGACTTAAATGCAGCTAACATTTTGATGTTAATAGTCCACCACATAACTTGAATTGACTCAAAATGAGAGATTACTGATGACTGGGTTAAAATCATGTTAAGTTTAGAGGCTTGGATCTTTTGATAAATTTTTTTTCTGCAAATAATCTCAATATTGCACAATCTATAGTCCTTCCAATTTTGTGAAAATGTCATGCTTTTGAAGTGCAAATACTGGTGATTTCTTTGCTTTATCCACAGTAATTAAAACAGGGCTTCTTTGCCCTGCTGTATGTATATCCTCAATTTTATCATCTTTCAGCAAATCTGTTTTACTGCAATAGCCTTGTAATTGGGAATCCGTGCTTATCTACCCCATGCCCTTCTTTCTTCTTTTTTGAAGACTGTAGTATTTAATGTTTGAGGTTGTTTCAGTACGTTGAAGTTTGTGTCTGTGGATAAATATGAGCCTGAATTTTTCAGCTTTAAAGAAAGCAGCTTTTTGGACTATATTAAACACTCATAACATTAAATTTACATCATTATTAAATACTCAATMTATGCAGTCTTAATCAGCAGAAAATGGATACCCCAGGTGTCCTGTTCTGATTTCCAGTAAATTGCTGTTTAAGCTCCTGTAGATTTCATATTTTAGGCAGATACGATACCAGGTGAAATATTTCATGAGATTAAGTGAATTTATTTCTTTTTTCTTTTGTTTATTTTTTTAAACAAAGCTCCCTTTCTTTTATATGTCAGCAAAATTAAGCTAGCTGTATCTAATTTCAGCCATGAAGCAGCATGGCCTATTTTCCATACAAATTTGATCCAGTGTAGTGTATATTATCCATGACTCAGAATAGCATAACAAAAAAAGCCATCAAAGATTTCCATTATGAATAAAATAGCTGCTAGATAAGATAAATATCCAAGACAGATGATAGCGGAAATTAAAATTTTATAATTGGCCTTCTACAATTAAATTCTAAATTGAGAAAGAGTTTCTTCCCATTCCATCTATTCTTCATAGACACCATTTAGTACATCTTTGTGTAACTTGTAGAGGGGAAAATTCATTGAAGGATTTTTTTTTAAAAGGATTATTATGATGCAAATTGCTGCTTGTATTGTGTGGTGCACAATGCTGCTAAGAAAGAAGTTAATTAGAAGAAGAATGGACAGCTCAGTGGACTATAAATGGGAGAAAAAGCCTTTTACTTGTAAGGAAGGCCAGTTGTAAACTGGCTATGTGTTGGTGATCTCATTTATTTTCCTGTAAAGACAAAAATCACCATCTCTGATAAAAATGATCACTGTTCATGACAACAGTCTCTTTTCCTGAATCCTTTCTTGTAGGGAGAAAGGGAATCCTTTCTTCTGGTATTAATTAGTAATACCAAATAAACCTCACATGACATGTCCTATGTAGTCAGAAACTACCTTTGCTTTTTGAACATGTAAAAAGGAAACAAATAGGGAAACAAAAGTTTCCCAGCTCGTGTTCAAAGAGGAATGTTAGTGATTAAATAAATCCTGAAGAGATGGTGCTGTGTTTTGTCTAGCAAGCTGTTTCCTGTTGTGTTTTTAAGGGCTCAACATCTTTCCTTCTTCGGTCCTGTACATGCACAAATGACCTTCTAATGACGTTTATACTTCTGTGCTTCTCAGTGGCAATTTTAGGGATAAGCAAATCACGGGCTTGAGATAATCCTTGGGGGAAATGTGAGTGGAAAAGTAATTAGTACTGAAAGCAGTATATGGAGAAGCACTTCTCACATTTGGAATGGAGGCAGTCTTTAGAGACAGGGGGACATGATGGAGAGGAGAGGTGCAACTGGAAAGGCATACCAGAAAATTAGGGCCAGGGGGAACATACAAGGAAAAAGGTGATGTTTCCCCATACTGATCTACTAGGAAATGATACTAGAAGACTGGATTACTAGGTAACTCTGTACTGGGGACAAGAAATGCAAAAATACCTGATCCAGTGCCAGAGCTATGAATCCCTCTTGCTTTTTGATCTTAAGGAATTCAAATTTTCAGTTTTGCATAAAGACTTTTCTATTTCCACCTCATCCATTACCTTCATCTGTCTCAGATGTGGAAATATGGAATATGTATCAGAAAGCACCAGCCACAGAAAAATATTGCAACTGTTACTTGATGGAATGAAACAAGGTAGTAAACACTGAATAAATAAATCAAAAAGCATAGTCATTGTGGCTGGGAATGAGACATACTAAAAGAGCTGTCTGAATTGTGATGCTCTCTTTGCACACTGTTTTGGCTATGTTTGCCTGAGAATGTAGGTGCTTTAATGCAAAGGTAAATGACAACAGAGGTTCTCAAGCTCTAAGAGGCAAAGGGAGCTTCTAATGTAACTTACACTGATGTTTATTCTCAGCAGTGTTGTTCCCTTTATTGTTTCCAAAAAAACCCCCAACTTGCATACTCCTTTCATATTACATGTCTATGCTTACTGAAAAATCTGTACATCAATATTAATTAGTAATCTTTACTTACAGGCTAAATTACATGACACTAAATTTCCTTTTCATCATGATGGTGTTCCTGCTGTCATTAAGGAAAAGTCTCTTACTGAAATGTGAACACCCCAGGGTGCTGGTCTAGAGTGCCTTTGAGCAATGGCTCAGAGCATCACTGTTTGATGTCCCTGGAATAAGTAAGGCAGTGAGGAATTCACTCTGCAGCTGGGGATACTGTGAGCCCTTCTGTCACCCTGCTGTCACCCTGCTGGCTCTTGTGGGCCTGCTTCTGTTGCTGCAGTTACATTTCTGAGACTAATTAAGACATGGTCTTACTATATATGGGTCTATACTACAAATGTTACATGGTCTTACTGTATTTGTGGCTCTCTAGAAGGCCTTTTGATTAGCAAAACAGAGTTTTGCTGTGTTGGTTTTACAGTTCTTATGCCTGGTGGGGATTTTAATGTACACAAGACATAACTTCATGGCATAATTTTTGAGATAATACAAATACTGAATTAGCTGAGAAGCAGAGATCTTTTCTCCTCACTAAGGAATATTCTTAGGAGTGATATCTCTGATATGAAAATGCAAGACCTTTTTGTCGTTGTTTGTTTGTTTTTAAAAGTAGCAAAAAGTACTCTCCTAGTTTAATAACCCTTATGAAAAGTCCTGTTTTGAACATACATCAAAAGTTCAGGCATTTACAGGTATTTGAAGTATACAGGTTTAAGTATCCATTAAAAAAAAAAAGTCTTATCAGTCAGCTCTGATAAGCTTTGGCTAAAGACAGCCAAAGACAGCTTTAGCTTTGGCTAAAGACAGCCAAAGAAGTTTACTGACACATAGGGAAAGAAATCCTCAGTTTGAGAATCATTATGGAAACTGTCTGCTTGATGATGACTGTTCTGGAAAGCTGTTAAAGATACTGAAAAGAAGTTTATCTTGGAAACCTGTGAAGGGTTGACCTGGAGGTAAACTCCAGATCCCCACGCTTAGTTCTTTAGAGGAGAAGAGACAGCAAAAACAGGCTGCAAACTTGAAAAATGATTAAATGATTTATTTCCTAACTCTACTAAGAATAGAAAGAATAAAAATTAATGAAAATATTAAGGCATAATATACAAATATCATTCTCCACCTATACATTCCAATCTTTCTTATTGATCACACAAAAGACATAAACATGAGATTCTGATGTTAGGATTAAGAGTTCTTATTGCCACCTCATACGATAAAGAGAGTTCTTTCTGTACCATAGTGGGATCCATCCCACGGAAGACAGTTCCTTAAAGAAGTATCTTCAGCATGGTTCCAAACCTTTTAGAAACACCACAGTCCACCCAGCTTTTTGCAGTGGTGTATCTTCTCTCCCACAAACACTCTGCAGTTTGTGGGTCACGAGAAAAGTCTGTTGGGGTTAAACATTTTAAGAGTAAGTCATTCCAGCCTAAAGGCACCAAAGGCAACAGGCTCCTGCTTTACTCATAATCTCCAAAGGTTGCAAAGGATAGCTGCAAAAGCTGCAAATTTCACCTGTACATAACATAAAAAATGTTCTTATTTAGGCTGTCGAAATTCTCGCTCCCCCATGGCTCATCTGTGATTTAAAGAGAGAAACTTAGTTTGGTATTACTCCAGATCACACAGTACAGCTCACAGAAAAAGATGGATCTCGAGGTGTTGGTAAAGATGGCTTCTCTGATATTTCCTGCCACTCCTTGTCTTCTCTTCCGTTTGGGGTACTAGACTCCATATTTAGTCCTTTACGTGACTGCTTTCCTTTCTCTCTAGCTTAGAGAAGAGGTTAATATTTGCAGAAAATGCCTACAAAAGTATTTATAACAGTTACATGTTCCCAACTAAGATAGTGTAGCTGGGATTTACTTCCCCAAGGCTCCTTCCCCCCCCCCCAACCTCTTCATTGGCAGCCATCCAAATTTTAGTAAGTCTTTTTGGCTGCTATTAACTCTTATCAAAAACTAACAAGGTCACTCTTTGATCTCACCAACTCCACTCCCTCTGCGTAGTTCGGCTCGGCTTAGCTTCTCTCGGTTTTTCCTCGGCTTTCTCGGCTCGGCTTAGCTTAGCTGCTTCTCCGTTTGGCCTTGGTCCAGATGGTGATAGACCAGGCTCCTCTCAGGTTCAAATGGCACAGAACCAGTGGGGGGTGAGGCCAGCTACCCCCCGGCCCCCGGGCTGTGAGACCCTGGCCCAGGGGCAGGGAGGAGAGCCACTCCCTTGCTAGTGGTTAGCAGGGAGTCAGGGAGCAAGAGAGGAAGTGAGAGAGTCTTGCATCACTTCCTAGGGTTTTTTTAATAACATTCCTTTCACAGAGACGTCACAGGAACASTAAATGGCTCATAGAACTGTCTTTTACCTGTTTTTAACCAATCACATTGTTTCACACCGGGTCAAACCGTGATAAAACTGCTTTGTGATAGGAAGTATAGGAGCACAATTTTGAGTATGTAGAGGTATCTATGACTAACAATTTACATTGTTTTGATATGTATCCTATATTTTTGTTTCCAGTGCAGTCTTACTGGTAGTGACAAGAAAGAAGTTAAAGATTTCAGGAAAAATAGCAAATTTAGATATTTCCAAGCTCTGAAAAAATAGAGGAAGTGTTTATATTATTACAAGGAGAATGCAAGTTATTAATTAAAAGGTTTTTTTTCTTATTGCAAAAYTGACTTGAAAGGGTAATAAAATACAAGAGCTTACTGTGTTTCATCTTGAGTACAATCATCTGGGCTTATTGTCAAAAACTGATAAGTACTAGACAGGGGATGTCTTGGTGGGAATAATGTGCAAATCCATGCTTGAATGAACCCAGGAGACCAAGGAATTAAAATAGTGAATCAGGTGCATTAACAATGACAGGCCATTAAAGAGTGACACATGATTATGTGTCAGTTTTGGGCTATCAGAATAAGATGCTGAAGGTTAAGACTACACTGAGGTTTAGGCTCATGCTGTGAATATGTAAGTCATAAATAAGTCTCTCCTGGCAGTGGTTGTCTGGTAGGTTACAAAAGTGAACCACTGGCACCAAAGAGCAAAGCAGGGAGTTTTCAGAGCTACATGAGGTCCTGCCTTTGCAGCTGTGCAGCACTACTTTAGTAACTCACCTTGTAGGGGTGAGTAGTCTGTGGATACTATAGCTCATTGGGTTGATGTTCTTTGTCCTTTGGGAGGAAGAGGCATTGAAATGTATAAATTGCTTAGGAATTTATATATTATTTCATTTAATCTATTGCAAAATGTGGGCTGAGTTAGGATGGTAGGAAGTGCTGCTAATAGACAGTGGCTAAAACATGGGTAAAGTCATTACTTCTGTCAAGCAACAACAGTGGATTGTTCATCCCTGCTCATTTCTAAAATTAATAAGCAAAAATTACTCTGCATTCTTCCTTTCTGAATGGTAACTGAATTTCAATCATAATTTTTAGGCTTCTAAGCCAGTGAAAGAGAAACTTCTAAATGGGTCTGAGTGACTCAATACTATTATGTGTGCAACTTACAGATGACCTTCAAAATGTGAATGGGATGCAAGAACTATTGGATACTGCTTTTTGAGCTAATGACTCTTTTCTTCCTGGATAGCACCTTCCACAATTAGATCATTCCCTGGTTAGTATATTGACAGAACACTTTTATATGCTTAAAGCTTAGAACAGCTTATATGTATAACAGCATTCATTTAATCATTTAACTAAATAATTATATCCCCAAGAAACAGCCTGATGGAATGACATGCCAAAGAAGACAGAAAGAACTTTTAAAATCTGCAGTGATTTAATTAAATAAACACATTTAATATTTGCATATAGAGATTATATTATTTATAATTAAATTTCCACATAATTTATTTTGCAGCCTTTCAATTTCCTCTGTATCATTCTGCCTCATTGATAAATCCAGTCACATTTGACAGCCAGAATCTGGCATTTAAATATGACCAGAGTAGACAGAACAATCATTCTTTAAAGAACTTATCCTGAGTGACATATTAAAAAAATCTCAAAATCAGTGCCAACAGCCACTTTTACCTATAGCAGTCATAGATAAAGCCATTTCAAGGCCAAACACACTTTATTATTATGTATATAGAGCTTACTGTATTCTGATTAATTTTATCCACAGCTTAAGGAGCACTAAACTCTCTGGATGCCTTCTCATAGGAAGTAGTAGCCAGCAAACACTACAGACAACAGAAAAATTGGTCTTTTTACTGGTAACAGTCAGTGAAGCAATAAATTCTTTTGAAGTTACTTTAAATTTATAGCAAAGAACATATACAATCTTATTTTTTTATCATCACTCCATCTCACTACCTAAATTCTTCCCTGCCTCAAACTCAGTTGCTGATCTTTTCTTCTGGCTTTCCTGAGAAATACAAAGGAATTTTACTATGTGACTCTTCTACTTTTACTGTCTCTGTTCACTCAGCCTCTCCTCAAGCATGGAAAGTGACGTGTGCTTCTTCCTTATGACTAGATTTCAGTAAAACCCCTGTAAAAGTAGCTTCAGAGGTTATATTACAGTGAGAATTGAATCGCTGCTTATCAAATTGCCTTTATCCTGCTTCATCAAGGTATGTCCATCATAATTATTCCTACTGTTTGACTTCATGATGTGACCTAGTTCTCTGTTGTGAATCCACTTCCAGTAAGCAAGGATGGGTGAAAGAGAATTGCATGTGAAAAGAGACAGGAAAGGGGCATACAGCAAAGTGGAAGGTGCTCTGGAATCAGTATTTCTCCCTTTCACCCTCATTACACACAAGCTTGCTGTTGAAATTATTAAAATAAGCTGCTACTTTTTTTTCCTGATTAATGTTTTTTTTTTTCCCTGAATGGCTTTATGGCCATGTAAGCTTCATATTCAGTGTTCCTAAAATATTGATCTTAAGTGTTGAGAAATATACACTGAAGTAAATGTAGAATGCAGAGGAGAACTAGTTAAACATAGTCTTTAATATCAGGACTCAAAGTACATGTTCTACACCAGAAGTCAAGTCATGGTTTCCACCAGACATGCATTTCCATGACTTAATCAAAGAATAAGCAACTATATGGCTAGTATGGATGCCTGGATGTTTAACTATTCCCAGCAACTGTTCTCTCAAGAACTCTTACTCCTTTTCCTCACAATCGTTACTCTCCAGTTAAATAGAATATAGGGTCCTGGTGGGCTGTTGTAAATGGTCCCTCCCTATTATCTGGATTTTCTATTTTTGCTTAGTTGTGGTTTTAGGCACAACACTGCTGTTGACGTCTTGGTTACCTTTTTCATGTGGGATTGAGCTACAGTTATTAGCATACATAATAATATTAAAGGTAGTACTCAGTTCCATTTCCTTAGAAATCTAAGAGGTTTTTTTTTCTGAATTGAAACTACTTTTAATTTGATATTGTAGTATTTTTCTATTCTGCATCTCTACCCAAGCATATATTAATTTTTTCTAGGTGTATCTGATAGCAATACCACCCAAACACTGCTGGGTGTGATGAGATGCTTTTTTAAATGTAGGTCCACTGATTCTACTGACATCAACAGAAGTGGAAAAAGGCTGTTTGGACTGCCTAATGAAAAAATATTGGCATACTGGCGGCAGAAAAGCTTTCTGTTAACAAACAAACAAATAAATAGCCTAACAGAATTGGGAAAAAGAGTCATGATTTAAAGATTCAGCTTCACTGGAGTACCATAAGTCTTTTGGAAGTGATGGAGCAATCTTGTGAGACCTAAATCTAATCTGTGATGGCTTCTATTCAGATATTTAGTGTGTGAAATACTCATCTTGTCAGAATCCTGATGGATTCTATGATTTTTATGTAGAATGTTGCTGTAAGGAGCTGTATTTTTTGTCAGGTGAAAGTGTGCAAACTGATTTTGTAAAGCAACATCTGCTGTTTGCTGTTTAGGGCCTTATTCTGGTAAAAGTCTCAGCAAAGTTATAAAAAGAGGTTAATTTAGGATAAATCTCATTGCTCTTAATGCAGCCTAAAGGCAATAATTAAGTTTTTCCAAATGGAAAGAAATACATTCAGAAAAGTTATGGCAAATGAAATATCCTGATGTGAATGAACATGTTGGATGTGGCAAAATAAACTTGATCAGGTTAAAATTGTACCAATACAAATCTTTACATCAAATCTTGCTCCAAGCTTTCTTATAATTTTGTATTTGAAAATAAATTCACCTTTTTCTCTGTGTCTTGAAATTGCTTCTGTTTCTAAGCAAACACACTGGAGATGGATGTGCTTATTGGACAACTGTTTGGGGCTTTCATGTTCGTCGAGAGTCTTGCGAACTTGCACAAGTTCCTTGCTAGTTCCATACTCAGTTGATGCTCACAGATATGCTCACAGATACACTGAACAACAAATTCAGTTTTCAATTACTGTAATTTCTATTACGCTGTCAGACTATGAAGAAAATGTATATTTAAATGTAGACAAAAAATGGAGGGTATGATCCAGACTCCAGTGAAGTCAATCGTATTTTTTTCATTTAGGGAGGCAGTTTTCAATTAACTCAGGCCATGCATGAAAACCAGATGTAAAAGTTAAATGGGAATTGGTACTTTCAGGTATTGATATCTTGCTCTCACTGAATCCAGTGTCAATGAACTCTTTAGCACAGTTTTCAAGTACTTGCATGATTAGCTATTTTACCATTGCTTATCACTCTGGTGTTACTATTTCTCATGTTTTCAATACAATAATGAGATAATGAAAAATAATTCCTCATGTGGGCCATATGTGAATAGCTGTAGCATAAAGTCATACTAAAACAGTCCTGTTAAATCAAAATTACGGTTACATTATCGTACATCAGCTATTATGCCTTTGTAGCAAATGGGAAACCAGCTCTATTATTGCATATACTCTACTTTTTGTTGATGATAGTAGTAAAATACATTTAGAACCATATGAACCTCTGACTTCAAGCCTAAGGCGTGTGATCAGTATACCAACCTGCTGCTTTCTAGAAATTAAGAGTATGGTAAATCCCTGAAGAATTTCACATCCACCATTTCCTTTGACACTCTTTTACAGGACTTCACTGATTAATTGTCAGACCGACTATGCTTGAACTAAGTCATTAATTTTGTCTGAAAATGTATCATTCCAGAGCACTTTCTTGAGCAGGATGATTGCCTGCATTATTAAATACTTTCTTCAGTGCCTGTCATACATAAACCCTCTGCTCCCTAAGCACAGATCCCTTCTATTTACCTGCAGCTCRCAGATAGAGACAATAAACTGAGATTTTGTACTTCAGATGTCCTTTGATGAAACAATTTGTTTTTCTGAACCTAAAATAGCAGTAAATTATGAAATGTGGGTACTTTGAAGGTTTTTATTGTGTTAGAAGTAAAATCGCTCATACTTAACTTTTTGTATACAATTTTTTGCGTGATTTAACCAAAGTTTCCCATTTTCCCTGAAGGAACTCCCAGGCCCCTTGAATGTGGCCTGACAATGATGAAATAAGTAGGAGGAATGGAGACATACTGAAGAGAAAGAGAGTTAAAATGTACTTCTTTTTGCTATAAAAAATCAAAGCATATTAGAGACTTTTGGCAGATAGTTTATTTGCATTTTAATTTAGAGTATAACATAAATAAAGGTTTTGTTCTATTGGCATACACAACTACCTTAATTTACCTGGTGTGATCTTACATGAACATAATAAATTGCTGAGGCTTTTTTTATGAGCATGTAGTCAGACTAATATAAAGTCTTACATTCAATAGAAGAAATAATGATCCTGAGCCTTATTCATTTAGGGAGTGTTCCCTGCACACTTGTTTGCCTGAAAGGATCCATATAATTTTCTGGACAATCTAAACCAGTATAGGGTATAGTCTTGGCCTATTTACCACTTTATAAGTGCAGTGTGTATGATTTTAATCCCCTAGTTATGAACATCAGATCCTGAGGGAAGTGAGGAAGCCAAGCAGAAGACTTCAGTTTCTGAAAACAAAGTGAGCTTTAGTTAGCTAGAAAATATACTTTCAGGGGGTAAATGTCTTTTAATAATTAACTATGTTCATGGAGCACGTAGATCTGAATTAAGACCTCTCCTTCAGTTTTCTCCAGGGGAAACTTCCTCTCAGTCACAAGGACTTCTATGGAAATCAGGCACAAATGGATTGAATGTCTGTGAGGTAATGCTACTCAATTAGAGTTACAAATTATTTTGTACAGTTCTTACACTGCTGTCAGTAACACTTAAAAATTTTACTTATTTTGCCTTCTTTAAGGTAGGCATGGATTGCCCAGATTTGGTTGAAAGGGTAGATTGGCAGGAAAACCAAGCAATGGTTTGATGGCTGAGAAGACAGGCATCCACTTTGGTTTTTCAATTCTAGATTGTTTGCAGTGTTGGCTTCTGGAAACATCCCCTCCACTACTTTAAGTGTATAAATGGCAAACATTGAAAACTGGTGCTACTGGCGGAGCAAGGAACATGAAATCTCTTGCCAACAATTGTGAACTTTCTTWAGAGCAGAAGTAGACCTTGAAAAGATTCTAAACTGGTGCCATGAATGTAATAATCCTTTAAATGTGATAAGTAATTAAAAATAGCAAGTAACATTCATCTAGACTACCTGGGAGATAATGAAGAACATTTCATAAAAATGGAGATTCTTGTAAGTAAGGGACATCACATGAAGACAACAGAAGGTAGACTCCAAATAAGAGGAGYGGGCTGCGGAGGGAATTAGTTTATAGCCAAGCAGTAGAGCTCTTGCCAAAGATAGGGAGAGGTGAAGAGCCACATGGAGTTAAACTGATTCCAGTTAACCTTTGAGTTTACTTAACTAAGTAAACTCAATGAAACTAAATTAACTAAATGAAATTAACTAAATGAAAATTATCTATATCTGTCTCAGTGAACTAAAATTATCAGAAGCTGTAAGTTTCCTTTGCAAATGTACTTATCTGGTTCTGCTACTGCTAAAACATTCACTTCTGGCCACTGTTGAATAGTATACTGGGCTAAATGGGCTTCTAGTGTGAGTCTGTGGCTTGCATGTGCTTAACTGACTCAGATAATTCAGTGAGGAGAAAAAGAAGTTAAGTTTTATGAGTTAGTCATAGTGAAAAATATAACGAGATTAACCCATTTTTGATTATATCTTTTGTAGAAAGATTTTTTTGTCTTAGAAAAACGATAGGAAGCTGGAACACTAAATATTACCGGTCTGTTTGGTGTACTGTGTGCTCTAGCRTGTGCACATTATATGACCACATAACTACACAGAGTGTTTTTCAACCCATACTCTTAGTATTTTACAGAAATTCATTGAAAAACTTCAGTTGAATTTGGAATGACTGTGACACTATTGCCAGGTTAAAACACAAGGCACATGTTCTGACACATGTATTTTTAAAAAAAATTTTTAAATTATTTTAATATTGTTTTATAAAAAAAATAAAGATCAGACTAGAAAAGAAGTGTTATCATTGTGGGAGGTTCATGACATGGGCAATTGGAAGACACAGTGGTAGAGCATTCTTTAAAATGATAACAGTTTTCCACTTGCAACACATGTTGATTTACAAGCATGGGCAGAAAAAGTAGGGTGATTAAGGAATTTATTCTCATTCATTGTACCCTGTAGGCAAATGTCTTCAATATTTAACCAAGAGATCGATGAAAGCAAATTGTTCACTGACAACCAGCTAGTTACTTTCCTTCAGGTGAAATACTGCTCTAAGTACTCTACCATTATGAAGACAGTTCTCTCTCTTTATTTGCCATTACTTCATGCATTTCTTTTCCTCCCTGTTTTTATTACCTCTCCTTCAAGAGTCTCCTTACAGAAACTGGAATTATGTGGAAATAAAAACCAGCTAGTTGCTACTGAGTTGTATATCAGCCAAGCTCCAGCAGGGTGCTGCATTGTTTCAGTTTCGTGTATGTTGATAACTCTGATTTCAAAATGAAAAGCCCAGAAGTGTACAAAAGTATTTCAGGAGGATCTGCATGCAGTCTTGCCAGCTGGGCAGTACCATTTCACGTGCAACACCATTTTGTCCTTCGCTGGTCTAAGAATTTACCAAGTATCACTACTAGCCTATACTGGAGGGGGACAGCCCCTGTAAAAATGATGTCAGCATTTCCAAGGAGGTAATAATTCTTTCTCGGTGCCATGAGGTCAAGTCTGATATTCTGTATGATTTTTTTCATAGAATAAGAGAGACTCCTCTCTTGTCATATCCTCTCCTTGCTATGGGAAGTGTGACAGTAGTTGTGAAATTCTTTAAATAGCTACCAGGCTGGGACACAGTACACTTCAAAAGTTGCTGTATACCTTAGAAACTAAGCATCTTTTCATCTTTTGTGCCCTCGTGGTCAGAAAAGTGGCAATACATTGTAAGCTTACAGAATGCTGCATGAGAATTTTTGGGGCAGTTATTTTTTCCGAGGGTCATAGATAAGGAGCTTTTGATCCTTTTTGGCCATATTTATTAAATCCTAAATTTCACACCTGTGAACCTGAAGAAGCTGACCCATGTGGTAGACAATCAGCTTACAACATCACACCAGTATTTAGAACATCCACAATCCCTTATCTCTCTAGCATTCTACATACTGCTTTTGTTAAGAGATGGCCTTGTTTGTACTCTCATATGCCAATTGCTGGTATTAGATCCTGACAAATCATTCTTCTCAAGGAATAAACTGGCATTTTCCACCTGTCTTCAGCAGTTACTCCCCCAGATGCAAACAAGGAAAAAACAGAGAAACAGTTTCAAATCAAGAAAAAATACACTTACATATAAACTGCATCTGAATGCTCTTTGTAGGTATTCTGCTGTGTCTTAGGAGCTTTTATCTGTTTTCTAGGATCCTATTGTGCTTTGTTCTCTACAAACACAAACCCAAAAGATATTTACTGTAGCATGCTCTTCGTCATCATATGCCATTGTATGTTCTGAAAATCATTTTATAAAAGACTTTTCAAAAAATCTATAATCATTATTTGTCCAAGTATGCTCCTTGCTTAGTTAAGAGAAATCTAAGTCCTCTCATGAAAATTGAATTCTCAAGATTTCTACAGAGAATATTTTGGGGAAGTTCTTTATTTTCAGATAATTTTCTTGCTTTTAAGAAATATGATTTCAGAGAAAGTGTCATTACTAGAACTGGTAGCATTAATTCAGAAGCAAGAAGTGGTAGTGAAAAAAAAACAATATTGTGCTGCTAAAAAAATTTACTAAATGGACTCAGAAGACATGCCTATAAACATGGGAAAATACTAGAAAAGTATTTTTTTAATTAAACATATATTTTCAGACTTCATTATGCATTGCAAATATTTACCCCCCTAAAATTAAAGGCTAAACTTCCATTTATTATAATAGCTTGGTACTCCACCCAGTTGATTATTTATCAAATGTTGTCATAATAGCATGGTAAAATAGACTTGGTCAAACAGATCTGTAAGGCAAGATATAAATCAACATGGCAATTTTGACTGCAAGAAAATTACAGCAGTTCAGATATACCAAAATTTTGTCCCTATGTCTTGTGCATGTTGGTTAATTCTCGGTATGTCATTGATGGGAATTTGTAATGAGTGTCACTATCTGGAATGCCTATACCTACTAATAACAGCGTAAGAAGGGTGACAATTCCAGGCCTGGATGCAGCATTCTGGGTGGGGTCTCCAAAGGGCAGAGTAGAGGGGAAGAATCACCTCTCTGGATCTGCTGACCGTTCCTCTTTTGATACAGCTCGAACTAAAGTTTATTTTATGATTCTGGATAAGCTGTACTGTCATTTTGTCTGTATTATCAGATGGATATTTGCTTGCAATTTTATAATTTCTCATATAGACCAGGAACATTATATAAAATATTATATAAAATACAATAGATATACATCTTATAATTCTCCTCATAAACCCCTACTTCTGTATGATTTCTCTTAGAATCCTCTTTTTGATCACTCTGCTTGAGAGTCCAAGAGAATACAAATTTACAATTTGCATGTTTCCGTGATGTCCCAAATTATTTCTGCACGTGCAACATTTTATGGATTTCTGTAACTCCAAAACCAGAGAGAAAAAACTAAAAAYAAAATTCTTTGAAAACTAAATCCAATGTAAAGTATTTCCCAAAATACAGTAAGAAAGGTAAAGAATTGTCTAACTGAAAAAGTTCAACSCTCAAACAACTTCAAGATTTTTTTCTTTATTAGGTAACTTACCTTGATGTCATGTCACTAACTATTTCTGATASTATTTTTGTTCCTATGAGTGTGTCACTGAAATCCATCAACTAATCACAATTCCACAAAGTTGATTTTCCTGTTTTATGAAGCTGCAACTCCACGTCATTGTGTCCCATATCTATTTGCTATAAAAAGGTAGGTTAAGCATTACTCACCTTCCAGATTCTCTGGTCTTGATTCAAGTATRCTTAACTTTGTTATGTAAGAAAGATCATTTATACATACCTTTCATTTTAGATTTTCCCATTTGTGTTCATTTTCCCCTTATTCCTATTGCTGTTGTATTGTCATGACGTAGTTCCAGTCAGTTATTTGCAGGCTGTTAGTCTGAACACTAGATAGAATGTATATTTGACAAGCAACTGACTGGGTTGGTAATCCATAATTTGTGATAGCAATAGACACAGGGCATGAGGGGATTGTAAATGAAGTGCTGATGTAGCAGTAATTACAGACTTGGCAGCATTGCCAGATTTAAGGACCAAAGTTTGCTTTAAAGTCTGTTTCAGTGGTTTCTGCAATTCAGCTAGGGCAATTTGCTGTTTGGTTAAAACTGACATGGAAATTGTCAGCTCAAATACAGATTTTCTTCTAAAAAGGATTCAGACAAGAATTGAGAACACAGCAGTGATTAGAGAAGTTCATTCTGCCACATATAGTTAGGTAATGAAACATAAGCATTCGCAGCTTCCAAAGGTTTATTTTTGAATGATTTGCATCTTTGTTTTTAAAATATATTATCATWGAAATGGTATTTGTTACTATTTTATGAAGCTAACTGTGAAACAGCAGTCACTCCACATGTATTGATGAAATGTGGTGCAATGGTGCAAAATGGTATGAGACCACAATCAGATGAACAGTTAAACTTTGAAATTAGTTCTGGGTCCTCATATGAGTAGCTCTAAGTGACTACACCTAATAATATTCTTCACTTTTTCAGGTGACACTGAAGCTTGGTCTCATAAAGGGTCACAGTAGGTGAAAGCAAAAGAGGGAAATAGCAGAGCATATAAAAATTCAAATGGATATTAAATGAAGTTTTCAGCAGTGTTGTGGCTGTATTTCTTAGAATATCAGATTACTTATTGGCCCTTCACTCACTTCATTTGGAGCTTTCTCTAAATTCCAAATTCAGAAGTTGAAGAACGGATTGTAATTACTCCAGTCCCCAAAGGTAATAACATTTTCCTTCAAGTGATAGGTCTGCATAGCCTTGTGGTAACCAAGGTCACCTGAAAAATCTTAATCCTATCTAAATATTTCACCATGAGAAAGGAAGCCCTGCACTAGGAAGACCCTTTTTTTTTTTCAATTAAAACTTCTGGAGTTCAACATTAAGTTCTGCTCAGTTCAGATTTGCCTTTGGTGTATTTATCTTCCAGTACCGTATGCCTATGCCTACTATTATCTATTTATTTTTTTCAGAAAATAAGTAGAAGAACAGATTAGGTATTTGGTATTGAATATTAATGTTACTTTTATGAGATGTAATGCAGTGTCATCCTCTGGATTATGCTTTCTCTTTTCAAGATCTCTTGGCTTCTATTTGTGTCATTTATTTTACAGATGTGCTAATGAATTTCTAGGGACAGATAGAATCACAAAACCATAGAATGGTTTGGGTTGGAAGGGACTTAAAAGATCATCTAGTTCCAACCTCCTGCCGTTGGCAGCGACACCTATCACTAGGTGGGTTGATCAGAGCTCTGTCTAATCTGGCCTTGAACACTTCCAGGGATGGGACATCCACAACTTCCCTGAGCATATAATATTCTACTTTAATAGTGAACCATGCTAACGCCAAATAGAACAAACTTGCAATAATTTCTCTTTGGGCTCAGACCTCTTTAGTTGCAATCTCAAGGTTCCTGTGTTGTCGGTATTCACCATAATGGGATTTGCTTCTCAGAGGTTGTAATATGAAATAGAAAGTGTTACAGGCAATATTACTATTATCATTTGTTGACCTGAGCAGCACAACATTCAAGCTTGTTTCAATTATAAGGAGAAACTGGATTTGTTTCATTGATGTCATTTTATAGAATCTGTTTTTCTGAATATGTGATGAATTAAATAGAGGCATTTTGTGTTCATGACCTCGAGAATTTTTCCGCTAGCTCCTGATACAGAACACTCTTACTGTTGGTTCTGCGGTTGCATTGATGATATTAAGCACTTTATGGTAGCTTAGGTTTCATTGGTCTTGAAATGCTCAGCCCCAGTATACCACTACATGAAAGGAGTTTTGTTTAGATAGACAAACTTGAATTCTTTGAATGAAACATCTACCTTTATGGCACATTTTATTAATAACTTTTCTTGGTCAGCTATACCAAGCTGAGTACTCAACTATGAATGTGATTCTTTCCATGTACTAATTGACAAAGCCCCAGTAACCCCTGTCTTTGTTTCAGCTGGGATAGAGCTCATTTTCTTCTCAGTAGCTGGTAGAGCACTTTGTTTTGGATTCAGTATGAGAATAATGTCGATAACACACTGATGCTTTGGTTGTTGCTTAGTAGTGCTTGCCCTGAGTCAAGGACATGTCAGTGTCTCATGCTCTGCCAGTAAGGAGGTTAACAAGAAGCTTGGAGGTAGCATAGGTGGGACAGCTGAATCAAAGTGGCCAAAGGGATATCCCCTACCATAAAATGTAATGCCCAGTGTAAACTGGGGGAGCCACCTGAAATGGGCCTGATTGCTACTTGGGGATGGGTTGGTCATCTGTCAGTGGGTGGTGAGCAATTGTATTGTGCATCACTGGTTCTTCTTAGCTTTTATCCCTATCTCTCCCTCTTCTTTTTATTACAATTATTATTTTTATTACTATTATTATATTTTACTTGTTTTACTTATTAAACTGTTCTCATGTCAACTCCCAAGTTTCCTTTTTTTTTTTCTGATTCTCCTCCCCACCCCACTGGGAAGTGGAGGGGAGTGGGCAAGYGGTCATGTGGTGGTTAGTTGCTGGCTTTCATGCTAAAAGTCTTCAAAACTAATAGAGCCTGTTTGACACTCCTTTCCCTGTCTTATTTTCCACTCCCTCCCTCTCCCTTAGTCTGCACTGGTGTGTGCTTTTCTCTGTTTATTTTCTGTCTTAAATGGAAAATACTGTATAGTGCTGAAGGTAGTTTGGATTCTTGATGGAAATATGTGCTGGTTTGAGTGAGAACCAGCAGGGGAAATTAACCCCACTCAAATACTTCAAGAGAGATTTTGGGTCAAAATTACAATTTTAATAGAAAGGTTAAAATAAATGCAGGAATACAGAAAACACGGGCTTAAACTGGCAGAGCCATGGCAGTAGTTGCAGTCCCGTTGAAAGTCTGGAACTCTGGTTGTCCAGTGKTTGCAATGCTGTTGAAAGCAGTAATCCCGTAGAAAGGCCTGGTCCACTGAGTATCCAGTGGTGGTTGTTCCCATCCTCTGGTTGTCCAGTGGTGGTTCTGTTCTCTCTCCATTCCCAAGCCTGATTATATGTGGTATTTCCTTAGCCGGTGTCTCCTTCAGGGGTGGGGATTTCCACAATGGAAGGGGATGTTCCTGACATTCTATTGGTTGGTGCTTATCCAGCCTTACCTGTGTCTCCCCAGGGGTGGGGATTTCCTCAATGGAAGGGGATGCTTCTGATGTTCTATTGGTTGGTGCTTACACAGTTCAGTATTGGGCCATTAACAGAGATAATCTACTCAGGATGGGTGGTGCTTACAGTCGGCCGGAATAGTTATCACAGTTGAGATCAGTTGAGATAAGAAGTACCACCCCACCTCACATAAGCATAGCCTCAGAGACCAGGTGTGTAACTGTGAACGACCCAGTTTATCAGGGAAATATGTGGGTGGTGATAGAATACACCCTTTTTTGGTTAACCCAGGACATTATAGTATACAATTTTTGGTATTTTCAACCTGAAGAAAACAAGGGGTTGTGCTAGTGAAAAATTGTTATTTGTACTCAGTATTTTTTTTCTATAAATTAAATGAAGAAGAAGTGGGATAGCTATTACTGCTGCTAGTGGGCTATTCAAACTAAGATCATAATTTCTACTAGAAGGGATAGGGTAAAAAAAAAGGTGTGGGAATTCCCAAACACTCTCAAGGTTGCTGTTTTTCAGAACCTGTTTTGGAATCTGAAACTTGGTGAAATCTGTGTTGTGGATTCATGAGACCTACACTCAGGTGGCTTGGGTTCTCTTTTGGACCAGCATTGTAGAATTGGAGATTGTCATGGGTCGAGCCTGGAGAAGATCCCAGACCCCCATGATTATATTCTTAAGAGGATATAAGATGGCAGAAACAGGCTGCAAGCTTAAAAATAGTAAAATAGTTTTATTCACTAACACTACTAAGAATAGAAAGAACAATAATAATAAAAATATTAAGGCATAATATACAAATACCATTCTCTTCCTGATACATCCCAATCTTTCTCACTGATCACGTAAAGGGACATAAAACATGAGATTCTGATCTTTTGATTAAGAGTCCTTATTGCCACTTTATGGGAAAAGAGTTCTATCTGTTGTGCCGTGGGATCCACCCCACAGAAGATAGCTCCCAGCAGAGTCTCTTTAGTGTGGTTCCAAACCTTCAGAAAAACACCACAGCCAGCCCAGATTCTGCAGTGGTGAATTCTTCCTCTCTCCCACAAGAACTYGTGCTCCGTAGGTCACCAAGGGGGTCCAATGGGGTACTCTTTTAAGGATGAGTCATTCCGGCCTAAAAGTCAAGTCTCTCTCTCTCTCTCCTTCACAATCTCCAAAAAGCCTTATCATCAGCTGCTCATGGCATAAAGTACTCTTATTCTCAGGCTGTGTGAATTTCCAACATCCCCTCAAATGTTCCTTAATGAATTACAGAGAAAAGTAGTTTGGTGCTATTACAGTCTCTCCCACAGCTTACAGAAAGGGGTCGGCCCCGGTGGTAAGACAGCTTCTCCTCTGCTACTTCCTCTTTCTTCTCAGTTAAACTGCTGGTAGCCATATTCCGTCCCCTCATGTGACTTGCTTTCCTTTCTCTCTGACTTGGAAGAGAAGTTAATATTTGCAGAAAATGCCTGTAGGAGAATTTATGGAGTTCACATCGAGTAATACTCGCCTGCTCTCTCCCTCTTGGTCATACACTGCATCTCTGGTTAGTATCAGCGAAAGGGAGGGGCTGTCTCCCCCCCCGAGCCACGCCGTTCGTGCTGGCGGCTCACAACAGTTTTATTACTGCTAATTAGCCATTAACCGCGGCATCAACTTCAACTCCCGGGTCCTTCTCTCTTTGATCTCACCTCGTCTATCTGCGAGGGAGGGAGGGAGGGAAGGAGGAGGGGAACTATCCTCTCTCCTTCTGCAGTCTCGGCTCCTGCAGCTTGCTGGCTGGTTTGGCCCCTCTGTGGGCCAGATGGAAATGGGCTAGCCCTCTCTCAAGGCTAGATGGAGGGCAGACCAGCTCCCACCCGGCCAAGCCAGGGGCCTTGTCCCGGGGAACCCTCCAGCCGTGGGTACAGCAGGGGAACCAGAGGCAGCACGTATTTCCTGGGTGGTTTTTTTTTTAAACATATCTCCACAGAGGCGTCTCTAAGTATCAGTGGCTTAAACAACTGTCCATCACCTGTTTTAACCAATCAGATTTTCTCCACRCTGGGTCAAACCACCACAGAGATCTTGGAAAAATCAGTACTCTCCAGAAACATGAGTTGCTTGGGATTTTATATTTAACACAGTAGTGCAAGAATTGCATATTCGGAGCACAGTTCAACATGTGGGTGGGTCCCTGCTTTACTATGGCTGCCTTTGGGAAGACTGCATAAATCTCTTGCAAAATGTGGGAATAATAAGGGAACTTGACAGTTTTCCTTTGCAGAGCATATAAATAAACTATAACCAATCTGACCGTAGAAAGGTGTTAACTCTGAAGAGATGGATAACTCGCATGACTTCTTGATCTATCTTATTGGTAAGTGGTATGAGACACTTGTCTTATTTTTCAGGTAAAAAAGAATGAATGAAGAGAGCTTCCTGAAACGCAAATCCTTGAATTTGGTCTTTGTTTCTTCTCAAGTTCCCATTTAGCTTTGAAAGATCTTCTTTGATGCTGTTGTTTACTTTGCTTCATTGAGTTACATGTGTTCCAAGAAGTTTGATTTCTCTTGGCTATGTTCCTGCGATAATTCTTCTTGTTACTGTGTCCTTAGGTGTTTCATGAAGTACTTTGTAAATTACAATTTATGTTCTTCCCACCAGGTGGACAGAGTCTAAGCTCTATCACCTGACATAGAGTTGTGTTCAATCAATAAAGTTGAAACAAATGTGGAATGATCAGAAAATCTCTTTTAATTTACTGTCTTCACTTAGGATTATGACTCCTTATGCTGCATGAACTAGATTTAGACAACAAATGAACCTATGCTTAAAAGCTGCTAGAATGTTACTGTAGGTTACTGATTTTGAGTGTGGAAGGAGAGTAAACAACCCCTCAAATCCTCCAAAGCTTGAAAAATACCAGAATCTCTCAGTTCTTTATCCATATGGCATTAGTCTCCACTGGTGATATAAGCAGATTCCTGCACTCAATTTCATGGCTGTTTAATCCAAGTCAGATTTAAACATGGCCTGTGGAATAACAGGACTTGCCTACAAAGGGGAATTGCTGCATAAGTAAAAAGCAAGCTGTATATTCCTTTATGTAATTTGTTCTGAGTGCTGTCTTTATACTAACCCCTTTCATAGACAATTTTAGAGCATGTGTCCGACGTGCATAGCACAGAACTGCCCATGCTGGCTTCAGAAATGGAAGCAGTACCATTGTGTCACAGCTGCATTGCAATGACATGGATGTAGCTATATTCCTTTTAGATTGATCTGGGTCATAGCTCTGCATAATGTCATGTGGGTATACCAGCTTTGTTGGAGACAGCTGCAGGCTGGCTGTGCCGTGTGCTGCCGAAGGGTGTAGATATGGTCTTTGCATGTTTGTCAATAAAAGAGTGTGTAATCTTGCTTAGATTAAATTAGGATTGTTTGCAGTAGGGAATTCTCACAAAACATCTTGTGCGTTGTGTGCTTCACACAGATTAGTGTGCAATATAGTGTCTCTGTGTGGGCAAATTGGCAGCCTTTAAGATAGAGACTGTGTGTCCCTCATTGCCTCTCCAGATTACCTGAAGGCACTTCTGGAACCAGGAACTAGAAAAATGTTAGATTTGAAATTCACAGCATCTCCCACTAAAGTGCTGCAGCTGTTGAACAGTTAAGAAACATTTGTATAGTGGCAGGAGAGTATCTTATTCCTCTGTTTGTTTAGGATCCATGCAAATAAAGATTTGTTGTGTTTATTATATATTAATGACACTGCACAAACTATACTTTATGATGCACTTGGGTGCAATAGCTTATCAGGATGGTAGAATACAATTTAAATATGCAAAACGAATGGACTAATGGAGTATCCTCAAGGACCAGCTAATACCTTTATTTATAATTATGTCATACTATTTAAATTTGTGAAGATTTGTGTTTATCACAAACATTGTATTGTTGAAATATAGCTTTTTAGATTTAAGTATAAAAGGACTTCAGTATTTTCTCTGTGGAAATATGTGACTTCTATTTGTGTGTTGTTTTTTTTTTTTTTAAATCTRTGACTCGCCACTAATTCAAATGCCTCCTGACAGTGGGCTCTGACAGAGCTTTTAGTAGGTACTGCTTCTCTGTTTAGAAGAACCCTACTGACAAAGTAAAAATACAAACCTAAGCACATTTAGAGAGGAAAGGAACAATGGAGAAAAAAATAGCAATATTTTATATCCAAAGGGAAGAAAAGTGCTTAGCCTAGGAATTTGGAATAGTCTGTGAATTTGATCTGGGCTCAAGGGGTGACTGTCTAGCAAAACGTGCTTCATGTCACCTCTCCTGTTCCCCATCTACCAAACCTCACCTGTCAGGAGTGAAGTGTTAAGAGTGCTCTGTTGGCTGATCTTGTGAAGGGGTGGGTTCTTTTGGGGGGCTCCATCCCCTTACTCTGCTAGGATTAAGGTTCAGGTAGTGCACCTTTTCAATAACAGCTAATTTCTGCCATTTCTCCTGGTGAAATTCTCACTGCAGGACTCAGTTTGTGAATTCTGAGCCTTGCCTATTGATGCACAGCTTAATGTGAGTCACTGTGTTCAGAGGAAGCGAACCAGTACTATGTAGGAATCTTAAGTGTTGGCCTCTGTACGACAGACATTCCTTTCCCTTCTGAGCAGTTTATTTGGTCAGATTTGGTGATGCATAAATAGTCACCCAAATAATTTGCAGATGACCATATTTCTAACCTCTATAGGACAGCTGGACAAAAGTACCAGGAACTCTGGAAAGCTCCTTTCTTCCTAAAGATTAACTGCAATATTATAGGCAAAACTTGTCCGTCTTTTCCTGAAAAAAAATAAATGGTCTGGAACATCTAGAACATGCACTTGCTGTCAAAGACCAATGAAGCAAGTGTGTGTGTTGTGATCCCAAGGGATAACTCCTGCTCCGAAGGAATTTTATTTTTTTCAAATTGTATTTAAATGTAGTTTATTTTGAACTATCCCTAGGTGCTTCACAGAAACTCCTATTAATATGTGGTGAAAGATATTAGTTTTTCTGATATTCTCAATCAATATGATTGTCAGTTGCTAGTTAAATAATGGACATAATTAGTTTTTTTTCATCTACAATCTGCTGGGCTTGTTTCTATTGCTCTCACGTCTGCTTTTATTCATTACAGGAAATTTAAATACCCTATTTAGTCTGAGTATAATATTCATTTCCTTTATATCTGTAAAAGCAGTCATCTTAAAGAAGTCATTAAATTTCATGTTAACCTTTAATGTGATATGTGTATATGATGAACTATTCTGATACATATGAAGTTTGTATATGATATCTCTCTGTTGCCAGTCTTCTCACTGTCTAATAATGTAGGGGTGCATTTACCGTTTCAGGGCAACATCTCAATTTTCTGAGGTTTTGTGGATTGTTCTTGTGAAGTAGTTTTGGTCTTGCAGTGCTGTAGTGATTGTTCTAGATTCTTTTTCAACTAATATAAAATATGACAGGACTCCAGCTTGGAGTTCCAGTTCCACTGCTTGCTAAACTGCTAAACTTAAGTTTCGAGCACTGTAATACTTTCTTTTCCTTTCCTCCTTGAAGAGCTGGAGGCATTAGACATTTATCGCTTACTTTGCAGTACCTTATTCTTCCAGTTCTCACTGGACACTCTGGAACATCAGCCAGTGTAATGAACTGCAGCAAGAGCATCTGTGACTCAATAGACAATCTGCTTAATAAATGTTTATTGATTTAAATTACAGATTATACACATGCATGAGATAGTGAAATAAATTAAATTAGAGCTGGTTATGCATCTCTCTACACTGAACAGGAGGGGCAGACACTGATCTCTTATCTGCGGTGACCAGTGACAGGACCTGAAGAAATGGCCTGAAGTTGTGTCAGGGGAGGTTTAGGCTGGAATATTAGAAAAAGTTTTTTTGTCCAGAGGATGGTTGGGCACTGGAACAGGCTCCCCAGGGAAGTTGTCACAGCACAAAGCCTCACAGAGTTGAAGAAGTGTTTGGACAATGCTCTCAGGCACATGGTGTGATTCTTGGGGATAGTCCTGTGCAGGGCTAGGAGTTGGACACGATGATCCTTGTGGATCCCTTCCAACTCAGCTTATTCTGTGATTTTGGGATCTGTTTAAAACTTATGACAATATTTGAAGCAAGGCAAAAGGATTAACTGGTTGAAGGAGCAGCTTGTGTTTTGCTGGATTTCTTTCTCAAGGTGCTAATCAGCTTCAGCACTTTTAGAAGGAGGTTTCTGAATATACCCCCAAAGGCTGAGGAAAGTTTTTCAAGTGCTTACTTTTTATATATTTTCAAGGACCTTTAGCCTATGGGATATTGCTACAGATCACAGCTCGTGCAAGAATAGAAGTCAAGGCACTTGCTGTATGACTAAGCAGTGAGTTTGGCTTTTTGTGTCTCTGATTTGTAACATGTTTCTATGGCCATATTGTATGAGAAATTAATTTTTGTCTTCCTCAATAAGCCGTTGACTCTAATCAGCTATTAGATGTACAGTACACGTAGCTATCCTAAAAGTTTTCTTATGCATTTTGTGCACAATTTCAGTTTTCCATATTATTGTTCCTGACCTTTATACTTTTTCCCTCTGCAAGACTCCAGTTTAGAGGTCATTCAGCTATAGAGGATGTTATTATGTTCATGAGAAAAGCACATCTGAAAGCTCCACTTTTTAAATCACTGCCTTTGAGTGACAACTTCTGGACGTTATTGCCAATAACTGCACTTGTGTGTGACTGCTGTAACTATTTGAAATAATCCAAAAATAAATCAGACACAATTTACCTGTATGATTTAGTTTCAGATCATCTGTTTCAGAAGTTCTGTTCCTAAGAGGACCTGTATTTATAACAGAGCAGTGTGCGTATATAGCAGTATTATTTCGTATCAGCTTTATGAAGTAGCCAAAATGATCTGATTTTGCTGATCAACGTGTTCTGCAGTACAACACAGTGGATCATGCTTATGGTTATGCTAACAAATGGAAATAAGTTTGTAGTTCCATCTCTGTGATACTTTCTAACACTAGCTTGGCCCCACAGCTCAGTTAAGCAATCTTTAGGATCAAATTTTTAGGTGATGGTTAGATGTGTCAGGATGTAGATGTCTGCTTTTTTAATTTCAGGGGCCTTGCACAGATCTTACACAGTAAAAGTCTTAAGCAACTGTTTCTGTCTGAAAAGTTCCTATTAACTGTTTTCCTACATGTGAATTCATCCTATGGTTTTCTAGCCTCAAGGTACTTTCTAAGGGAAAAAAAAGGGGATTTTAGGGTGCTCAGTGATGACTGAAGTGATGTACATTAGAAAAGAGTTTCTTACTTCCTTGCTGTTAGTACCTGTGTTTAGATAAGCTCAGACTGATTCCCTTTGAGAGGTTCAGAGATTTGACTTACACATAAAGAACCCAAATCTCACAGCAAGGTGAGATGTAAGATGAACTATCATCAGTGTTTCCTCTTAATTGGCTTCAGGGTTAATGTGGGCAGGTCAGAGCAGTGTAGCTGTACCCAGTCACACACATGCATAGCTTATATGCCCCACTGAGGGTGGGGTGTTGCTATCAACCACCTCAAAGTGGCATGGATACACTTCAGGGTGTTTGCCCAAGGATGAAGATATGGCCAATTCAGATTTCTTTGTGCTGCCAGAACTGCCCAAATGAAGTTGATTGTGGTTTCAGTTTTTCTCAATGAATATAAAAAAAAGCCAGCAGGCTTTGGGGGTGGGAGGTGAGGGATAGATGAGAGGCTTCAGTGAGATACCTGGTGTGGTTCTGTCTGCTCACGTTTCTCACTTTGCACATGTGCTGTCCAGCAAAAGACCTGGTCCAACTACAGAGCAACCATGTCAACTCCCATCCCCAGTCCTTTATATTTGCATCATGTGAAGTTTTATGTTTTACTCAAAAATAAAGCTGGATCAGTTTCACTGTCTGATTTACCAGGCATTGGCACAGGCTGATGGTAGGGAAGCTGGAATGTGTGGATAGTAGCACGCAGGTGAGAAAAGAAGAAAAGGCAATGACTGACTTAGTGGTATTGGATGTATTCTCAGTGTTTTAATAGAGTTGCTTAGCTGTCCTGATGCTCCATCTGCTTTGCCTTTTCACACATGAGGATCTCATTAACTCCTCATAATTATTTTATRTTTGGGTTTACTTAAATTTGGTTCGTCATATAGTCTTGAACTGACTGTAGTCTAAAGAGTTTTTTCTTCAATCCTCATAAATACTCACTCGGTACTTTTGATCTGAATCTCTTGCTTGTGGCTATATTGACTTACTGAATAGTTTTATTTCATTTAGCATATCAAGATGATTATTATGTTAGCAAAAAGGGAAGTTTAATGGTCCCTGTTTAGTTGGAGAACTATTGTATCTTTTACTAATTGTGCTGACTGCTGAGTTTTGGAAATGTCAGCTGCCTTCCATGAATCTTCCATTCATAATAGTAAACACTAATAGCACTTACTTCGGAAGGGTGTTGCATGGCTAAATTAATATTTGTAAATTATTCTGAAAAACTGAGATGCCAAATTGTCTGATGCAACTATTAATGTTGCTAATGTTAAGTATCCTCCAATTTCTGTATTACATATTCATGTCCTTTAACAAGGGAAAGGAAGCAGAATGTAATTCTCATTGATGTTTTTAAGTCCTTCATTGGAGCTAATGTCTTATTAATAGCCTGGAAAAAATTCTTTGCAAATATGAGATTTAGCTCTTTTTCCGGCTTCTTTTGAAGTTAAACACTTTACAGAGCAGCTATTACTTCTTCATAAACAGTTTCTGGGATGAATTTGCAGATTTATGCATGTATTATCTTGGGGTAGTCCTAGAGATACTATTTCATGAATATGTAAAGCATGTTTGCTGTCTTCTTTTTTATGTTGTAGATTCATGGCAAATTCTTAGTTTATCCAGAAAGCAGCTTTCTCTCCTATATACTGTCTATGTAACATATGCTTGTTTCTGTGGCAACTCAGACTTCATTACTGATATGAAATGAGTCTGCAGTGCAGCATTACTATGCTTTGAAAGCATTAATGGGTATTTTCAGTTCCATTCTATTAGAATGAATACTGAAATTTTTTTCTTTTGATAATTTTCTGACACCAGATTTCTATCATTCATAATTTTGCTTGCCACACCATAGATAATTTTCTGTTCAGTTAGCTCCCTCCCTCCTTCTTTAGAATTACATATGCTAAGTCCTTTTTACACAGAGATCTTTACAACTATGGACAGTTTTGACAGTTTTCCATCTTTTTTACACTCTCTTCAGTTCTCATGGCCATATTATACTGATATATATTTCAGTTTCCTTCTCACTATCATTTTCTCACTGAAGATTCCCTAATGAAGTTGGAAATGGAATACCATGAAAAGGCATTTTTAGTTTGAAATTAACTGTAATCTAGGCAAAGAATGAGACAGTCTTGCAGCTGAAATAAAGGAGGATTTAGAAGAATCTGTGTATTCCTACAGATAGTAGTTTGAGTGGCAGAAATGTCTACATGAAATAAGAAACCCTTTAAAGTAATCTTAACTGAGTTCAGGGATGTTTGAAAGCAGGTGCTTCTTGCCAGCCATGAATCTCATGCTATGTCTTTGTAGTGTAAAAAGGAAAAGTTGGGATCATTTCACAGTTCTCACACAGCTGAAGTGGGCTTCCACAATGCAAACTGAATCACTTTTGAATGGCCCAGTGACTCCAGAAGCGAAATTTCTGCTTTCTAAAACCTGCTTACCTGCATTTTCTGCAGTCTGCTGGGTAAGTACAAACRACTTTTGTACAAAGGAAATTTCTGTTGAGTCTAGTCCTGCTCTGTCACAGGTAAATGCACCATTTAATTCCTTTAATTGATGGGGATTTTTACCTTTTCTGTTGCTGTTACACTGTTTCACTCCTGTTGCAATCTTGATCCTTCAAGAATGAGAATGGCCAAACTGTCCATTCTCTTGGATGTTGTGGTAGGAGGGGATGTTCAGGATGCAGCATGTGTGCACTGTGTGCTGTTCAGAACCTAGAGGGGAAGTTTGGCTCATACCCTTCTGCACTGGAACCTCAAGTGCAACACAAAATTAGCCAGGAAATCTAAACTGCTGTAAATTATATAAATGCTCCACATGGCAACATTAATACTATTTTCAGTTACAAAGATTCAACTGTTCATTTTGAGACACATTTTTCATTTCAACATTAACGTCTCTCTTCTATATTTCATTTCTCATTTTCCCCTTTATTATTTATTCATAGCCTTTATATTTCTATGATTAGCACAGGCTACAACATTGTCTTTCTTTTTATCTTGCTCATTTTTACTACAACAGTGAAATCCACACTGATTAGACTATAGCAAATTCTTCATCCTGTAGTAGTTTGCATAGCCCTTAAGGCAGAAATTACTTTTTTACAATTCACTTATTCAGTCTTTTCCTGTATAGTGCATATAGATGCAGATAATTTAGACCCTGTGCATCCGTTTGAGTTAAACACATCTTCTGAACACAGATAAACTTTTCAAATAATCCAKATTCTTTATGGTAAGGTGACAGTCTTTTCCCACCTCCCTTTTCTATTAGTGTAACTTAATTTCTTTCTGTTCTCATTATCCTTTCAGTTTTGTGTTTACTGCAATATTTCAGTTTCACTTCTTCCCATCCATTAAATTTTAGTAGAATTCACAGATWTGTCTGTTTAAACAAAATTATATTTGCTACTTTCTCCTCTCCTTTCACATTATCACCACTCATTTTGTTGAGCAAAATTGTCCTCAAAACTCAAGTGTAAGTATATGTTGTACCAAAAGCAAACCCACTGGTTAGCATGAAAATTCCACGGTAGCTTCTGTGAAATGATAGGGTAAAATATAAAACCTCCATATATGTCAAAAACACAACTCTTAATCGTGATTAACAAAAAATAATTTATTTTTAAAAAAGCAGCAATTTAAATAAAAGAAAAATTCAAGTAACAACCGTAAGAAAAATATAAATTTCAAAATTAAAGTACCCAAAATAAAATGAGAAAAACCGGGTGCAGGGATTGGAGACTCTATGATGCCGKCTTGGCGTAGTGCCCACRGCAGAATCMTTGCTGCGCTGGGCTTGCTTTAGCTAATCTAAAGCAAAAAGTCTTTATTAAAGTCTTTTGTAAAGTTAGAGGCCAGTAACCTCAGCGCAGGGGCTTCACCTACAGCTATTCTGAAGGTAAAAGACCCCTCTCCCTGCTGTGCAGGCATTTTTATGCTCCATTGGCTCCTCCCAGGACCGCCTACAGTCCAGCCCACTCGGCTTGCAATGATTGGTGAGAGGTGATGATGTTGTTCCTTTTTTCTACCAATAGCTGGTCTGTTGCCAGGGGGTGGTCTTCTGGCTGATGTCATGGGGGAAAAAGGCGGGAAACAGTCCTCATTGAAATTCAGGCTGGCAGAATGCCAAGCTGCAAGCCAACCGTCTGTTTCTAAAAATAGCCCAGGAACCACACCCAGGAGTTTGGTGTCCCTTAATATTGAAGCTTAGGATCCAGTTTCAAGGGATTCACTGAACTTTACAATATACAGAAAATGTATAAAATTAGTTATAACAGTACAAAAAAACTTCATGAAATAGTATTCAACTTTTGCATCAACATAGTTTTAACAATTGAACTTTATAAAACTGTATAAAGCTATTTGAACACATTCTCAACAGCAAACTTTAAGAAAACTGGTTTTCACTCACATTAAACTTCATAAACAGGTTTTTAATTATAAATTCCAATAATCAAACTTTATAAAAASAGGGCTAACAATTTAACTGGACAACTTATAAATTAACACACAATTAACTTCACAAACTTTACTAACTAACTAACTAATCCCTGAATAATTAACATGCAAAAGCCAACTCATGATTTTTATTTATAACAATATAGAAGTACTATATATAGGAATGTTACAGTAAAAAATCTGAGGGGCCTTGTAATATCAAAAGAGATGAAAGTGGTGAGAATCATTAGAGTGAAGATAAAGAACATTAGGACTAGTAAAAAAGATTTAGTTACTTTAAAATAAATATGCTTGCTAGTGTGCCCACCAAAAGTACCAATTGGTTCAACCCTTTCCTGGAGCAGACATTGCTTATCTCCAGGTCTGATAGCCTATGACGAGGATATCTGGCTCCTCAGAAGGTTGTGTTGTGAATTTAGCTAAACTAAGTCCACAACAGAGTGTGCGAATGTGTGTCCATACGTAGCTTTCTCCCAAGTTCACACGTGTTTTGCAAATATTCTTCTCCCATCCTCACACAGTTAGGAAAGAGAAATCTAGATTTGTCATTTCCTCCAAGGTAGGCCCGCACTATTTGTAGGAACTTTTCACATTGCTGTTCTTGAAACTTGGCATCAAGGCACTATGTCAAAATTAATCAATTTTCATATACGTAATACACCTATTTACAATAGAACTGTTCCTTAGAAAATTAAAATTATTTAAAGATCGTTTTTAACACAAGAAAAATCTCTGTGTGCTCGTCTCTTCCATAGATACCTGTGGACTCTTGCAGATTTCCAGCTTTTGGTAGAAGTGATGGTGAAATGCAGAAATTGTGGGAAATAGGTAAAGAAAATAAACTGGAATGGGTCAGAGGTAGAGGGGTACTCTGGATCCTGTTGTGTTGCTGGTACTTGCTTTGATGAGCATTGCTGCTGAATCAGTTTGCTTTTGGAGGTTGTTTTCTTTGTGGAACAGATAATTTGCAATGGTATGTGGATGAAAATGCCAGACAATAAACTGTTGATGGGCCCCTGCCCTGCTTAATTATTCTTTTGCCTTGCTAAGTCTTTGTCACCTGCCCCAAAATGAGGACTTTAGCAAGGTTGAGCTGGGGGAGACAGAAATGCGTAGAGCACCTGAGCCTCTCCTTCACTGAGAAGAGAATGGTTTACATATAAGTAACTTCTGCTTGACTGGAGGGAACTTACTTGCAATTAATTTATCCCCAAAACTTACAGAAAGATCTGAGACTGACATATTGGATAGCRATGGCAGAATGTCTGAATTATTTTGTTCAAAACCATTCTGAAACTTATTTATTCATTTAGGACAAGGTATTGTTTGAGGATGATTATTAGTATACTTGAAAACTGGCATATTAATTTACCATTATTAGGTCAGATGCTTGTTCCTGCATGGTATTTGAATTCTAAAGACCAGATAGAAGTGTTAGTGGTTTTTCTCAAGAAAAAGATATACTTCTATCTGTGTGGAAACCTTTGGACTTTATTCCAATTTTTTGGTTTTTGTGTGTTTTATTAACCTCTGTGTCTGTCTTGCACTATTTTATGGAAAACAGTGTTAAGAAATACACACATATGATGCAAATGCTTCTAGTCTGGTTTTCACAGAGCATCTCCCGATGTCAATAATTTGCTGAAAAATGATTTTTTAAGAAAGGAAATGAGACCACAAGTGCAGAATTATATTAGAGAGAAACTGGAGCTTTATGAAGTGTACTGATGAGTGCTTTCCTGGGGAAGGAGGCTTTCCAGGTATGTGAATTAGTTTTCACTACAGAAAAAGGATTTTTTAACTTTCGCTGTTAAATGAAAATAGAAAATAAGTAGTTACTTCTTCAAATACCAGCATGCTGTTTCCTTGCACAGCAGTTTACCATAACATAACTGTCTTTCAACTAAATGGAAAACATTTCCTGAAGTTAAAAGTATTTCAAGAAGTTAATGCTTATAACTATAAATTTGGTGAGATATTTTTGTGATCTACTGCTCTAATTTTCCTTAGGAAAGTACTGAACTCAATAAACCCAGRAGTTTAAGTAACCTTCCTATATATACTGATACTGAATTTAGCCAAAATAGAAATGGTTTTTTTTGTTCAGTTAGCCAAACCACCTTATATTTGCTTAAAGAAAAGTTTCAAAGCAATTTGATATAAAAATGTTTTAGAAATAAATCAGATTCCCATTCATCATCATACTGACTTTCATGGTCCGAAGCGAATGATGATGAGTGATGCTATAGCCTGGTAGAGATCATATTCATCTGAGAGATGTAGATGCTGGGCTTTGCCTTAATAAATACTGAAGTGTTTTGCACAAAATGGAATGCCTTTGACCACACAGACAGAAAAATACTCTAAAGCTTTTAAATAGTATTCCATATGTTCTTCTCTTTCTAAAGTATGTGCTCAGTCATGAATTGCAATTATGAAAAAGGTCTTTTTAATATTCTCAGTGTTGCTGTATCAGCCAGCAATACTAGCAATGAGTAGGTATCTACTGTGCTAAGCTCTGAAAGAAAAGGTAACTCCTGCCTTTGGAACAAACCTATGGTAGGTTTAAAAATAATCAGTTTTATGATACCAAACAATATAATGTCTAGGGAGTATCACAATATTGGGAATAGCTACAGAGTCTTAAATAAGATGAGAGAATAGATATATATGTATATATATAAAAATAAAAGGGGTTGACTTCAGTGTGGAGTACACTGTCATGTGCCTGTGATAGCTGCAGTCAGTCTTGAACATGTTAAACTTCTTTCAACTTTTCTAGGCAAGGTTTGACAAATTAATTAGTTCAGCCTTATCTTACTGGCTTTGTTCTTAGCACTTACTGCTTGTTCTGGTACCGGTGCTACTTTTCTTTGCCATTTGATACCTCTTATCATAATGCTGTTTATAAAGGTACTGCCACTGTTCAAAAATTGTAACTGTTCTATTTTTGTTTTCTCCATGTCTGATTAAACCTCAAAATCATTGCCAGGAAGATTTTGTCAAAATATTTCTTCTTATTTTTGCTATTAAAAATATAAAATGTAAGTTCTCAAACATCAGCTTTTATCCTTGGCTTTCTTCTATGGAATACTTAAGGTTGTTTTGAAGCCTGCACTAATAGTTAAATGACATTTAAATAGTACTGAGACTTTGACCTCCAGTGAATGGTCTTCTGAATAACTGAGAAAATATGAGTAGATGAAAAGATAAATGCTGTGCAATTTTCCTGCTTTGTGCATAGTCTTCAGAGGATAATATCTGGTATCAGTGGCTAGACTAATTCAGTAATATGACAATTTTATTTCCTGGTAAATACGTATGGCTCTGTGAGGATGATGCCTACCTAATTTAAAAGGGCATATTCTCTGCTAAAATGTAGGGTATTCCAGTTTGAAGAATTTTTCTGTAGAACTAGTAAGAAAAAAACTTATCTCTTTTTATGATTCCTCAGTTCTAAATTATGAACATCATGTGTAGATTTTTGACCAGATGTTTTTCAACCCTGTGTTCCTTGTTGCTGAAGCACTGTGACTGTTTTTTTCTACTAACAGAAGTAGTCTCTAAGAAGACTTTCAGTTGTGTGTTGAGGTGCCACACACATAAACAGGCAATCCAAATATCACTTTACAGATGAATAATATTGCTGTCATTCTGTGCCATTAAATTTTTGAAATGTAAACAAGATGTAGATATATTACTAGGTCAATACAGAACTTTACAGAACATGTCAAGTTATGAAAATAATTTAATCCATTAAAAACGAAGCATTTGCTAAATGCTTAGCAAAACTCCCATTATGAGTCAGTCATTCTAAATAAACTGTATTAGTCTGAAATAATTTAAAATCAAACAAGCTGAAAGTGTGTCTGGGTTTTGCATAATGATTTGCAGCACATTGTTAACACTGGAATTATTTTCATTCTTCTATACTGATGAGTTTTCAACCATTTAATTTGGGAAAGGGAGTTTATTCGTATAGCTGCATACTACATAGCAGCTGTTAATAATTGCCTGGCCTATAGAGCTGCTGCAGGTGGAGATCTTGCTGCAATTCTTGAGAGGTATCTGCCAGGAATTTTACCTGAAGGAGGGCTTCAGTGTCAGGCCCAAGCCAATGTAGCAAATGAATGACTGAGACACTAACTCCCTCTTTATTTCTAGTGCCCAGAAACAAAAAAAAAGAAAAAAAGAAAAAAAGAAATATGTACTACAGGGGTGGTACCTGTAGAACATGAACAAGCATCGACAAGTTACAAGCAGTTCCAAAGAGATTTTACASCTTAATAAATAAGCTGGCTCTAAAAGGCATCGTAGGCTGTGCTTGAGATGTGAGGTATTTAGAATTGATCTTGTCATCAAAATCATGTGGTTAATAGATTCTTACAATTCACAAAAATATTGTGTATCACCTTATACATTCATACAAAGTTTGTTATTTCTTRCTTAGTAGTAGTAGCAAAGATCTTGTTTTGTATTCTCAGTGTGTCTAGTTAAAAAAAATCCAGGTTATAGGTATATTTATAGATTAAAAACCAAGAGTTTTTAGTGAATTGGTGACTTAACATCCACCGCACGATAATACTCTTTCACAATGATGGTGTTATGAAATTTCATTCTTTTTGGTAATTTACACTTTTCCCTAAGAGCACTCATATTTTTGACTGGTGCATGGAAAGTAAAGAATAAAAGTAATTCAGAAGGTTATAAGACCTGTTAAAGCACTAGGTATGAAATGGCTGTCACACTTCACTTTCACAACTTCAGACATAATTATTGGTGCTTAATGGTTGACAAGCTGGGGTCAATTTTTACAGTCTAAATATTAAGAGTGGATGATTGCAGCAATAAATACCTGTCACCAACAGCTTTCAAGTAATAAAAAAATAATAAATCCACTTGTATCTGGTCAGAGTGATAAAAGCCCATGAAAGTGCACAAATTAACTGACTTTAAAAGGATTTGTGAGGTTAGAACTGCTGGACTTCACTATTTATCTCTTTCGAATAATATTTGTTGCTACAAATTAGCAACTATTGTCACAGAAAATCAAATCAGAGATGAGGAGAAGAGCAAGTATGAGTTTTTTATCTGCATTTTATTGGGCTATCTGTATTTATGAATAGTGTATGTGGGACTTGGTAATAAAGTATCTGATCTTGTGCTGATGAGGCAAGAAAAAGTGTTCAGTGGTAGGTTATAAGCCTAGCATTCATGTAATCAGCAGATGTGTTTAGGATACTAACATTTTAAGGTATTGAAACTTAAATGCTATTACTTTAGATCATGTTTCTTTTGGCTTCTATTGTCTATCTCTAGATTTGGTACTACAGATAAAAAAGACAAGTAGCATCTGACTTCTTGATTTATGGTTAGGTAAGGCACAATAAAGCTTTCCAAGTTCCTAAACAGACTATAAGTGACTGCTGCTTTGTTTACTTTGCCATTTGGCTTTAGTTCATGGTAGAAAGGTGAGTGGGATGAGGTGCCATTAGCAGAGGTGAGTGAAAGCCAACCTGCTGTCTGACAGGACGTTTCTGACACTGGATCGTCTCTACGGGGACGAACCTCATTTCCAGTTTCCTCTGCCACTKTTTCAAGTATTTTATTTAGTGGTGTGGCTTTGAAGTTAACCCTGTTCTACAGGAGTGGTATAGCTCCATAAGCCCTGCGATGGTTTCCCATGTGCCCCTACTTAACTGTTGCAATTTTGGTCTCCTGTTGTCTCCTACCCCTCTACAAAAAGAACTCCTATGAAAAGATATAACACTCCCCAGAAAAAAAAATATACAACAGTAGAAAGTTTCACAAGACCTCTCTCAGAGCTTTCCTATAGGTTACTTGCTTAGCATTTGACTCATATAGACCACCAATTATACCTTCTCACAGGAAGGGAATAAAAATCTTTTACCTCCTTGCTTGCAACAATTCTCTGATATTAAAAGCCCCTTCAATTTTAAGCAGCGGGTTTGACTTCTGCTAGACCATACAAAGTACCTGTGCCAGACCGTTGTTCCCAGCTCAGTGCTACCATCCTGTTTAGTTGCTCTTTTGTATCCTCAAAAGATGCAATCTTATTTGTGTCTCCTAACCAAAACCACTTAGGGCCCATAACTGAAGAGCTGCTGAGAGACCATTCACTCAGAACTGAGACACAGTGTTTCATATGTTCTACACACTGAACTGTACATCTCCCACACCCAGAGGCCTGGGGGTTTTGAATCTGCTCTGTGTCTCAAACACGTGCTGAGCTGTCTCAAACCTTTCTTTTAAAAATCAAACAGCTTTTCATTCTGCTAGATTTTTTTTCCTGACAAACGTTTCCAGGCTTGTTTCCATAACACTCTCTTCCCTTCAAAAGAAACTGCTTGTGCCTCCTGCTTCCAAAGTAGCTGTACATTTTATGAGCAGGGCACACTGGTTGTGCCACTATAACTTGGATCTGAGCTTTTGCCCAAAGATTTCAGTAAAAATGCTCTTCCATGCTTTGCACACTACAAGAGTCCAGCCTGGGCAACTTTGGAAAAGTGCTCTCAAAAGTCACGTTTCTCATAATGCAGACCAAGCCCTTGAGAAATGGACAGAGAGTGCAAACCCTGTGTTACAAATATTCGGCTGCCCAGTGTTCATCAGCAGTTCATTTACAGAGGGACACACCTGCACAAAGACATTACTGGTGTCAGTCTAGTCCAAGTGGAAACATTTCTGCTGTTACAGATTTCATGAATGTTGCTTTCCAATCATTCATCAGATTTACAAATAACTGTTCATTTGCTTTCTTCTTCTGGTACTGTGCTTTGTACTGTTTATGCATTTGATTTATATAATTTATATTGCTTTTGTATTGTTTATACTGTGCTTTATACTGGTTGTTAGAGTTCTTAGGCTATGTGCACCACCTCATAGCTCAGCAGACTGTGGTTACAGCAGTAAAAAGACTGCAAAGGTGTTTTAGATTCATGCTAGAGTTGAAAAGACTGACTACTGGACAAGCTGTATTTGAGTTAAACACAAAGAGATTTTCACATCCCCTATAATCAGAACAATATTAAAAACCTTCCCAAGCCATGAATTTATCTAAAAAAAAACCCCAACGTTGTCACCTTCAAACTGTACTGTTGTGAACTGTTCTTGAAAAAGCCCCAAATCTTAAGGGTTCTCCTCTTGACTGAAGGTGTTTTTTTGACACCCTGATCTATATTCAAAACACGTCCCTTTCAGACAAGACTTAGGAGTGGAAAGCAGTGAGGGTTAAGCAGGACTTCCACAGCAATGTCCCAGTGGTTCAGGTTGCCCTAGAGATCAGAGTCTGCTCACCAGCACCTTCTTCACCTTCCCAGAAAAAACTCCTTCTCTAGAGACTGTCATCGTCCACGACTGGAGGACAGCCCAAGCCCTTTCTTTGGCTGCTGAGCCGGACTGATTCTCTTACCAGGGATACTCAAAAGCAGTGGGCAGAGAAAACCACCGTTGCATTAARGGTATAGAAATTTAGCAGAAATTAAACCCCATTGCATTCCAGCAGGTCCTCAGAGATCAGAGGGGCTGGAAGTTCTCAAAAAAGTAATTTTTTTCTGTTAATCAAGGAAGTTTTGTTTAAACAAAAGAAATGTAACTTTGGAAGAAACTTTGGAACAGCAGCTCCATGTTTCTGGATGTAACGTCAAATAGTGAAAATGTGAAGCAGTCAGAGAAACAGAACAACTGAAGAGACTCATATGCACATGAATATTCAGTTTGAGCAATGATAGCAACATCACAAGAAACAAACAGGGAAGCTGGACAACGAAGGGAATGTAAAGGCACTGGATTCTTCTGTGTGATGAATTTCAGATACAGAAAGCCAGATGTGTTTCTGTGCCAAAAAAAAAAAAAAAAAAAAGAATTAAAGTTTGCCAGTTACCCACAAGTGCTATTGCTTTCCACTGGAGTAAATGAGTCCTCAGTCTTGGAATTTATGCACTGATGCAGAGGTTGAGAGAAGATCTGTGCCAACAGGTTGCTCACCCTCTTGTGGGGTGGAAGACCTCAGGGCTTCTGCACAGCATAACTGAAGTGAAAGGTTTACACTTAGACCCTTAAGATCTTGGAAAGAAACTGAAAAACAGGCACTGCTTACCTAGGTGTTTCAGTCAATTAACATGGTGGTGAAGATATCCTGAAGGAAAGAAGAAAGGTTGAAATCTCAACTTTGTTCGTTAATGTTCTAATGAACAAAATATCATATATAACTAAATTGCCCTTCTTACATTTTGGTACATCAGTATTCCTTTACTTATATCTTCTAAGTTATCCATTTTTCTRATTACTCATTAACTGGATTTGATACTTCTAAATTTTGTCTCATTTGTGCTTTGTTTCTGTAGTTAGACTAGGTTTGTTGAAGAGTGACTAGCCACTGTGATGCTCATTCTGTTTTTCTCACTCAGTGGTCTCTAGCTTTGCTACTGTTCTATTCCATGCATATTTGGAGTATTTCAGTTACTTAAGGTTTATTTTCTCTTGATGGATAACTTGGATTAAAGTTATGTATGACATGTGCAGGACAACCAGGGGCTCAGGCCCAGCCAACATGGGCTTACGAAAGGCAGGTCCTGCTTGACCTACCTGATCTCCTATGACCAAGTGACCTGCTTAGTAGATGAGGGAAAGGCTGCATGTGTTGTCTATCTAGCCTTCAGTAATGCATTTGACACTGTCTCCCACAGCATTCTCCTGGAGAAACTGATGGCTCATGGCCTAGACAGGTACACTGTTCACTGGGTGAAAAACTGTCCAGGCCCAGGGAGTGGTGGTGAATGGAACTAAATCCTGTTGGCTGCCAGTCTCTTGTGGGGTTTCACAGGGCTCGTTATTGTGGTTTGTCCTGCTTAACATCTTTATTGATGATTTGGATGAGGGGATCAAGTGCACCCTCAGTCAGATTGCAGACAACACTAAGCTGAGCAAGAGTGTTGATCTGCTGGAGGGCCAGAAGGCTCTAAAGAGAGATCTGGAAAGGCTGGATTATTGGGCTGAGGACAACTGCATAAGGTTCAACAAGGTCAAGTGCCAGGTCATGCTCTTGGATCACAATAACTCCATGCRGTGCTACAGGCTGAGGGAAGAGTGGCTGGAAAGTGACCCAATGGAAAAGGCCCTTGGGGTGCTGATCGACAGTGTCTGAGCCAGCTGTGCCCAGGTGGCCGAGAAGGCCAATGACATCTTGGCTTGAATCAGCAATAGTGTGGTCAGTAGGAGTAGGGAAGAGGTTTTCCGCCTGTACTCGGCAGGGGTGAGGCTGCACCTTGAATCCTGTGTTCAGTTCTGGGCCCCTCACGGCAAGAAAGACATTGAGGTGCTGGAGAGAGTCCAGAGAAGGGCAACCGAGCTGGTGAAGGATCTAGAAAACAAGTCCTGTGAGGAGCGATTGAGGGAGCTGGGGTTGTTTAGCTCAGAGAAGAGGAGGGTCAGGGGGAACATCATTGCTCTCTACAACCACCTTAAGGAGGTTGTAGCGAGGTGCAGGTTCATCTCTTCTGCCATGTCTCAAGAGAAAAAATGAGAGGAAATGGCCTTATATCACACTAGAGGAGGTTTAGATTAGATATTAGGAAAAAAAAAGGTCACTGAAAGAGTGGTTTGGCACTGGAATAAGTTGCCCAGGGAGGAGGTGGAATCACTGTCTCTGGAAGTGTTCGAATTCATCTGGATGTGGCACTTGAAGATATGGTTTAGGGGTGATTATGGTGGTGCTGTGTTGATGGTTGGACTAGATGATCTTCCAGCCTTGAAGACTAAGTGAAAAGGATTTAGAAAATTATCCTAGAATAATAGTGCTCATGAACTACAGAATTGCCACAATGGTTTGTCTCAAACYGTTTTCAAAATGGATCATGTTAAACCAGATGTGGCACTTTTATCATGGACCAAGAGTATTCGAAGATGAATTATTTAGGGACTGCTGTTTTGGAAAAAACTATTTTTGAATATTTCAGAGAAGCTCACATGTAAAAAGGTTTTTCTGCTGATGTTCTCCAAAATTCACTCATCATTCACAACGTTTAGTGTAGCAGCAATCTGGAAGCAGAGGTGAAAAGAACTACAAATCTCACTTGATGTGCCATGTGGGTTGTTTTTGCTGCAAGCGGTTTAGCTGTTCCTTTATAGCCATTAAAAGTTTATTAAAATGCATGAGAGACATCCATTATAAACCAGAAAAAAGTCCATTAATATTACATATCAAATAAGAGTTATATCTACACATTCCATTCCCCAAACCCCCAAACACCTAAAAAGGCATATTTAAATGTAGAAATTTAGAAATGCCAGGACAATACTTTTATACTGTGCTGAGTAATTGATTAAACTATTAAAAAGTGGATCAATAATGAGACCTTCTGCCTAGAAATCCRTCCAGTTCCAAACAATGCTGGCATACCTCCAGGACATCATGATGCAGCTGACATTTTCTGACCTTGCATACTTTGAAGGCAGATTGTATGGCTTTCCCACAATGGTTGTGGGAAGAAAGAAAATAACCCATAAATATTTGAAGGTTAATGACAATGAGGAAGAAAAGTCCCTTAGAAAAAAACACAGTGGTTCAAATAGAGTTAACAGGATGATAGAAAAGGAAAGGTAAAATGTAGGTGTACTATGACAAGAAAATTCTTGTTCATAAGTTAATCAGCTACATAGATTTAGATACAAAATAATTTTTCAAGAGAAGTGGGGATATAACCTTCTTACTGGGATCTTTTGATGCTTGTCTATACGCAGATATATTTGCATGCAACAGTAATATACTTGAGAGTATATTACTCTTGAGAGTTGACAGAGAGTAGATTGTTTGTCTAGTTTACCCATGAGGTGTTCTTGTTTCAGTTACACATTGTGAAACTGATGTAGAATGAGTTTCACGGGTGTATAGCATACGAAGAAGTGAACAAGCATAAACTGGTGTCATAAAACAATATTCGTTCCTGACTGCAGCTTTAGAAGTGTTACTGTTTTCTTTGTAGTCAGCTCTAGCTGTGTTTTAGCTTTCCAGCGCCGTAGGAGACTTTTTACTGCAGGATCCTCTCAAAATTAGGTATATCTTTTGCAAGGTATGTGCAATGTTAGTACATCTGTGTAATTCTTGCAGTGCAGCTCAGCAGGCTTTTGCCAAGTAGTAGCTTTCAAGATAACTCCCTATTGGTCTCCTCTGGAAGCAATTGATTAGTAGCTTGGCTTTAAACAAAATATTTCTCAAAAATATTTTCTCCTTAAATAGGCTTTTCATAGCTTGTTACCATTTTCATTCTCCTGTAAATTATAGGACATATAACTTTGGAGGAAAATTATTCTCATTCTGTACTAGGCAGTTAATATGTGCTGATCTCAACCCGCAGAGCCAAAGGTGTTTATGAAACATGCTGGGTGGATAAGCTGTGTTACAATTAAAGATGAGTCATCATTTGTTTGTATTTATTCACTCATGTCTTAAAATTGGAATCCTAAAAGATTAGAGGAAATAAATTAGATTTTAAAAATATTCTTTATGACAACTTCTGAAATTTTACTGCAGAACTTAATCGTTCCTTGCAGAAGGAGCCAAATTTTCACAGCGCTCTCAGTATTGCAGCACGGTATTTTATGTGGTATTCTCTGGCTAGAAGATATGAGTGCAGTTTTCAGTGTAGACATGAATCTGCTCCTGCAGAGTTTACCTGCTAGGTTAGGAAATGTTATTAACAACTTTGTCCATTGAAAAAGCAGAAACCTTTAAGAGAGCAGCATGAGCCATAATATTAATCACCAAAAGTCTCCTTTGTCTTTGAAAATGCTCTGGTTTCTTCTACATATGATATTAGAGAAGCGGACATTGCAAACATGTGCAGAATAACTTAATATTACAATTGCAGTGCATTGGAAATGTTTGGGATACAACACATAAAGTCTGCTTACAAATTAGATCCCATTCACTTTTTTTCCTAAGTATTTTAGACACGTTTACATATATATCAGTGTCCTGGGTTAGTTATATATTCTATTACCACCCATGAAAGCTGGATAAATTTCATAATTACACACCTGGGACTCCTTATCTCAACTGAGATAAGCACTCCAGCCGACAGCAAGCAATACCCACCCTGGTTATCTGATCTCAGGTAATGGCTCATTAGCACCACCCAGCTGATTATCTGATCTCAGCTGATGGCCCATTAGCACCACCCAGCCTGACTAATTAGCCTGAACCCCGGATCATCGGAGGACCTTGGATCATCTCTGAGAACCCTGGGGCTCATCCAAGCTCATTGCTGAAGCAACCAATAGAACATTGGGAAGATCCTCTCCCATTGTGAAAGTCCCCGCCCCTGGGGGAGGTGTCAGCCAAGCAACACAGCATAAAACAAGGGTTTTGGATGGGAGAAGATACCCTCGACTCRATGGGACTCCGCTCTCGGGACTCCACTCTCGATGAGATTCTTGACTTGACTGGACTCCAATCCTCAGAACTGGACTCAGCTAGCTACTCTGCTCCTTGGAATTGGACTCAGCTACTCCACTCCACTACCGGGACTGGACTACCAGGCCTTCCTGCAGGACCAGTGTCTAAGTGGACTACACAGCTACCACCCTGGTCAACAGGGTATCAGGCTGTACTGTGACTCGGTCGGTTTAAGCCCGTGTTTCTGTATTACTGCACTTATTTTAACCTTTTTTATTAAAATTGTAATTTTGACCTAAAATCTCTTGAGGTATTTGGTGTGGGGTTAATTTCCCCTGCTGGTTTACAGCCAAACCAGCACAATCAGTCAGAAGGAAAAGAAGAACTAGCCGATGTACAAAATTCCTGACATTTTTTTCTTGCTACTGTTGCAAATGTAAGTGGTGTCCTAATGSCGTAACTGATTTATCAAACAGTGTTGTTTGGTTTTGAATCAAGAAGAAAAAAGACACATTGCTCGTGAAGAATTGTATCGTTTCTGTATTCATGTTCACAAAATGTACTGAATATGCTGTAGCAAATTTAACATGTCCAACTGTTTCTGTGGCATAGTATTATTACAGAGAGGGGAAGAACCCAAATATAGTCTTCTGTAAAAACTGTTGAGCATTTAGACTGCAAAGTATTTTGTTATGATTGTAATGTCTGTATTAATTGGCCTAAGAGACATCTTTTTGATAAGATTGAAGTCCTTTAGCTGCAACTTGAAAATGTACAGTTTCAATTTGTCATAGTTTAGGTGGAAATGGAACACACGGTTTGGGGCATAGAGCTAGGAAAATCACAGAAACTGCCTGCTCTGGAAATCTAGTACACATATGTTACACATCCGCCCTCATTCCTTYGCAATCCGAGGTTTGACACGCAAGTCAAAAGAGCCCAAAACTGAACTTCACAGAGTGTTTCAATGCACATAGACTGGAGACATTTGTGTGTGGAAATCTGCTTAGCATTAATGTGTGTCTGAACTGTTGAATTATACAAGTAGAAACCTTGCTTTACACTCAGATTTTAATCCTGAAACTAGTTCTGTCTAGAATAATACATRAACTATAATTTTATCTCACTTTTCCATGGGCTTTAGGAAAAATTAGTGGCAACTGGTCATCTGCTCCACATTTATATGCATTTAATCAAAACTTCTCTGTACTGGTAACTACAAAGAAATTCTTTGTTAACTCTGTGCTTTGTACATTTCTATAGATATTGCCACAATATGTCTAGTGAAAATATGTGCTTAACTGCAAAGAGCTTGGGAAATTTTCATAGTATTTTTTTGAATTTCAGTCTTGTTTGTGTATGTCTGAATTTTAATTTTTCCTGCCCTATGGCTTTTAAATTAACTGTAAAAACATGCATTAATGTTTTTCTTGTTTTTCTCCTTTAGATAAGTAAAACTGATTTGAACTTGTTTATTCTAAAAGTCCAAAGTATTTCTAATTATATTGTAAATCCTGTATTTCATATATTGCTATATTTACATCACACTTTTGTATTCAACTGTCAGGCACCATTTGTCCTGACAAAAAAAATTAAATTAAATTTTAAAATAGGACTGTATGTTAAAGAGCATTAAACATTCGTTAAATTGTAGTCAAAGATTAAATGTATGTGGCTGTGAATGTGTAACAGAGTTAGTCTGGCAATGAGTAGTTTTGAAAATCTATGCTATGTACCTAATTTCTAATGATTTTCAATAGGACTCAGTTTCTTGTGCTCTGCAGATGTCGTAAAATTATTTAAAGAATGTACCTGAATCTGTAATGGAGTATCATTCATTCACAAGGATGTTGCAGTGAACTTGAACAATTTGAAAATCACTCATTGAGAGTCTGTGGCAAAGATTTAATATTTATATAGTATAGGCATCTAAGACTTGGGCATTACTAGATAGAATTGATCACTAAAATATAGTAAAAATTAGGGTAACCTGAAGACTGATAACCTGTAATACTTTCCTCTTTTACCTCTTTTTATATCATGGCTTTACTAGCCCTGTAGTTTGAATAGATAAAGCAACATACTTTAGCATCCTTCCAAAATCTGAATTCAGTGTTTTCTACTGAAATATGGTTTGATGATGGTTGATTTTTTTCTTAGCATCATTAATTGCATTAAATCTTCTTCCAGTTCTGGATAAGAGATAGCATTGTTAATTGAAAAAAAAGAAAAAAAGGAAGACTGCCTGAGAATTATCATTGTGGAACCAAAGGGAAAATAGGTAGGATGTAAGACCTGTATGTAGGCTGAAGAAATGCTGTACAATGGTATAGCTGAGAACATAGAGAATATATCAGAACTGTGATGATTGAAATAAAATAGTAGTTAATCATTTTATTAATAATGTTAGTGAATGAAAATTATTTTTCTGCAAAATGTTTCAAAAATTGTGGAAGTATAAGGCACCTTCTTTGGTCAAAAAATCAAATACTTTTAAAATCAAAAGTGCTGTTAAAAAAAGAAAGTTTCCAAACTAGGAAATATTTGTGCAACTCTTACTTATTGGTGAAAGGGAAAAGTGAAATAATCAAGAATGCCTCTGGAATATGAGCACTCTTGGAAGAGCCAGAATAGCTACTTAGTAGTATTGTCAATTATGTGTTGGGAAGGACTTGTTCCTAGCTTTACTCTGGAGTGAGGAAGTACAAGTGAAGTCTTTTGCAGGCGTTTTCTGACACACTCATCTGAAGTTGTGTTGGAGATGGGCCAAGTACTTTCTCTAGAATACTTTTGGGGAGGAAGAACGAGGAAACAACAGTGACTGTCAGATATTTTAGAGAAAGGGAGCTGATTTTGAGGTTTTAGCCTGTGAAGAAACTATTTTATCATCAGAAGCTGTTCTTCATCAGATGGATAAAGGCAATTCATCAGTTGAGATAATTCTTACAATACAGATGGGATGTAATAGTGTAGGTAACAAATCTTTGTTCTGTTGTATTTTTCATAAGTAGTATGGCCTTCATAACTTTGTACACAATGTGATACTGTGAAACTAATTTCCAGTGGAACCATTAATTTCAAGGCTTTCTTTTAGCCTATTCTGGTTTTGTTTGTCCTGACTCATTAGTAGTCAGCTTTTTATAATGAGATTTTCATCAGGATAGTACAGGTTTATTCTTTAGTACTCCTTCAGGGGTAAACCAAAGCTGCTTAGACTAGCTTTTTGGTGCCAAAAGGGGTCAATACTTGCTCTGATAAAAAGAAAAAGCTAGACCAAGTATCTTATTATTGCTCCCATGCCTGGATGTTCTTTTCTAATATTATCTGCTCTCTTTCATTTCAGTAGTAACAATTATGTCTTGGTCTACCTGGACAAAACAATACAATATGATGAAGTACCAACTGCAGACATAAAGTCCACCTGACTTTTATCCTAAATATTGCAGAATTTTGAAAACAAAAGTTGCAGGTCAACCACTTCAACATTTCTCATCAGTCAACTCAATATTCAGATCAGAAGATTATTTTATACTGGAACCTGTGTGAAATACAACACCATATATATGAAAATAATTTCTAACCTGAAGAGAAAGAAGTTTGAGAGAAAACTTGCTATACGGATTCTTTGATATGTCTCTCAGGGTCCACCAGGGTGGTGCTGTCATGCAAACAAACCAAAACAGTGCAATCCCCCCAAGCCAGTCATATCCCAMAGTATTTATGAATTGTTGCAATTTTTTTCTTTGTAAAGAAACAATTCAATGCCAACAAAACAACCTTTGGTTTGTCAGGCAGCTGTCTTCAAACTTTTGATATCTGTAGTGTTATTTATTGTTCAAAATATTCTCTAAAAATGAGTATAAGCAACTCCCCCAACAACAATTAAAGAAATCCCAGCTTTTGGATGAGAGTCTTGCATTAGTTCCAGAGCTCCAGTTGCTGCAACTGACAGTTTCCATTGGAATCTCTACTTCGTTAAGTAATGTAAATTTCTAGCTTTTCTGGTGAAGATATAACCTAATTGCAAGGATAGAAAACTGGTACCCAAAGTGGTTATCTCCCTGCTAATTTAATATATTACATTTTGGTAAAGAAGAAGGGATTAAGAGAGTTTTGATTCATAGCCTTGAACACATAGTTGTTGGYGTTTAATAACAGAGCATGACACATGAGCAGTCTTCCATACTTCTGTATGCATTCTGCTAAAAGTTTTTGCAATGGAATATTTTTCCAGATGAAATTGCTGCCAAGCCAAAACCAAATTTGTGGGTGAAATTGTGCTTACTTTGACTAGCTGGCAATTTGTCTGATTTCCTTACTTGTTTTGGGTTTATCAGCAAATCATCAATATTAATTAATTTCCTCTTTTTTGAATAAATTCTAATCATACTCTAATTTAATACTTTTCTTTTCATCCTGGACATGTATAGCATCAAGTCAGAGACTGTTTCTGACCAAACCAATGTACAAAAAGACATTGCTCCATTTGTACTTGGTACATATGGGGTAAYACTTTTAAGCTGTTGAGAATATGAAAAAATTTTAAGCTGTATTTGTGATGCAGTCCCTATTTTCTTATTTCACGCTCAGTCTGCAATAAAGCATATGTTAAAGAAAAGGTAAGCAATTTATATCTCAGTTACAGTGAAACTTTGTCTCATATATTTTAGTAGGAATTGACAAGATACCTGAATTAATCACAGAATCATAGAATGGTTTGTGTTGGAAGGAATCTTAAAGATCATCTAGTTCCAACCTCTCTGTCGTGGACAGGGACACCTTTCAGTAGACCAGGTTGCTCAAAGCCCCATCTAACCTGGTTTTGAATGCTTTCAGGGATGGGGCATTCACAACTTCTCCGGACAATCTGTTCCAGTGCCTCACCACCCTCACAGTAAAGAATTTCTTCCTAGTATCTAATCTAAACCTACTAGCTTTCACTTTGAAGCAGTTCCCCCTTGTCATGTCACTACATGCTCTTGTAAAAAGTCTCTTTCTCCATCTTTCTTGTAGGCTCTATTCAGGTACTGAAAGGCCACAATTAGTTCACCCCACAGCCTTCTGTTCTCCAGGCTGAACAATCCCAGTTCTCTCAGCCTTTCATCCTAGGAGAAATGCTTCATCCCTTTAATTGTCTGGGTGGCCTTCTCTGTACTTGCTCCAACAGKTCCATGTCCTTCCTTTGCTGGGGACCCCAGAGCTGGATGCAGCACTCCAGGTGGGGTCTCACCAGAGTGGAGCAGAGGGGCAGAATCACCTCCCTCGCCCTGCTGGCTTCTTTTGATGCAGCCCATATTTGCCAATAATGGACTGGATTCACTAAGAAGCATATCACAAAAACCCAGTTTTGTGGCCACCTGGTAACCTAAACACTATTGAAATAGTCTTGCTAAATGAACAGCAACTTTAGGGGACTCCTCTTCATCTCAAACAGTGCTCTATGTACAAAACTCCAGTTAAGCAATAGTGATCTTATAGTTGTAACTGAAGTATTTCACTGAAAATTGGGCAAGAAATCCACAAAAGGAACATTAGACTGGAATGGGGGAAAAAAAGAAGGGGAATCATGTTACAGAAGAATTATTTGTAGTTGGGTCTCAATCTGTGCTTAATACATTTTTTCAAACTGYGATTCAGATAATGCATTTTCACTTTCTTCTTGTGCATGTCCTCCTTTAAAATTTGATGTAACTTTTGCAGTTCATATTTTTCCATTGAGAAAGCAGAAAATGCMGTAGATGTACTATTGATATCTTCCCTAAACCCTTTGCAGGGCTTATGGGTCCTCTTACAGATCTGCTGCTTTGATTATGCTGTTTCTCTGCCCTGTAACTTCACAGAATGCTCTTCTGGTTGAGAGTCTTCATACTGATTTCAGTGGCTCCATCTGAAATATGTTGATGCATGGCTGATCTGACAAATTACTGGGCATGGATTTTGATGCCGTAGCCATGCATACGACTCAAATAACAGAAGGCTGAGTGTAGCACAAAAGATTAATATGACATTCCTCCCATTTAAAAGAACCAAGGGTCTTTAGAATAATGTCATCATCTCAGCCTAAGAGGTCAGGAGATAAATTAATTGTATATTTTTTGTTAATATTCACAGAATCACAGAATGAACTAGGTTGGAAAAGACCTTTGAGATCATCAAGTACAACCTATGACCTACCATCTCCTCATCAACTAAACCATGGCACTGAGTGCCACATCCAGTCTTTTTTTAAACATGTCCAGGAACGGTGACTCCACCACCTCCCTGGGCAGTCRATTCCATATTTGTTTATGTTGAAGTAGATTCACAGAGCTGTATGTTTTAACTTTTATGTCTACTCAACAGATTTTCTGAAATAGATACCTATGTTTGAATTATCTCGTATTTAAACATAGCAAAAAATGAGGATGTAGTCTTCTATTGCAGAATTACATCACAAGAATGTAATTATCCTCTGAGCTAGCTAATGATGTAATAAGAATAATTTTAATATTGAGAGTTGAGATATTTAACCTCTGCTCTTTACAACTGCTAAAGGTCTGAGCAATCCMTGAAAGATGCTGAATTCCCATTTCTGTAACATATTTTACCTCAGGGGAACTGTGATATGTTCTCACACTGTCTTCTAATGAGATAAACAAAACTGAAAATAATGTAACCAAGTCTTAACTCCCACTCACATGCTTTACCCCTTCCCTGGCTTTTAATCCCTTTTCTACAACTGCTAATTTTTCTTATATATCTGGGACAAAATGTAGAATCAATCAATGTATTTGAGGAGGAAATAGAATATATATCATGGACTTACGGGTATAACAAACTTGAATAATTTTTTAAATACTAAGTGTCAGTTCAGAAATTTTAAACTTGGAAAATTCTGTCTTGGCTTGGGGAAAAAAATACTCTCCTGTGTTCTCATATTAGTTTTTTGCTTAATTAGACATGTTAAGACTGTGGTGGTCAGTGAGCTACCTGAGATATATTCCAGGTGCCAGAAAGAAAAATTGCATTGTATTCTGTCTTTAGATGCTGACAATGAGGTGCTATTGTCTGTCTCCTACTGAGTGTGTGTGTGTGTGTGTGTGTGTGTAGATAGGAAGAGGGAGGAGAGAAAATCTGGCCCGCTTTTGTTATGCTTTACTTTCTCTACTTTTATAACAGGCATATTAATATCCATGTTCCCAAAAGTGCTCTCAGCATCCCCACAGCAGCTGCCTGCTACTATTTCTGTAGTAGGTCTCCTTTGTCTTACTTGGTGCCTCTTCCTGAACCTGCACACCTCCAGTGCCATGCCACACCCTCTGTTAACTGAAACCTCATGGTTAAGTGTTTTGTTGCATCAGCACAGTTAGAAGTCTGACCTCAGCTATTAATGACAGCTCCCTTATCAAAAGTGTTTCTTGAAACAAGGGTGGTAAAAACACTAAACAAATGCTTGATTAGGTGTTTAACACAGCTAACACATTTGCTTACCCCAAAATTATGTTTAGTTCTTTGAATGTGTTCTTGCATTTCATTTTCACCTTTCATTTTGAAAATAGTTTTCATCACGATGTATAATTGCCGTTTTTTCTGGCTTTGCTCTGTGCTTGTGTAAACCATAAGCAACAAATGAGCAGGAGCTTTTCCCATGGTCTCTGCAGAGGATTTGTCTTGCTAGTGCTGAGTGTTTAAAATTATGATGAATTTTCACACCTCCAGTGTTGGTTGGTGAGTTTTATGATGATATTTATGCCATACTATGTTTTACCAGCCTGTATGAATGTTCTGAGGCTAGACATAACAAGAGTCTCATCGTGGCTTCATGTRTATRTATATRGATATATATATGGATATATATATGAAGCCATGATGAAACTCTTGTAATATCAAAACTGCTTCATAGAATTTTACATGTTTTGATGAGAAAATTTCTGTGAACCAAAACATAAATAGTGAGCCATTACACAGTAACTTGTAAACTGGGAAATCAAATTGAGAGATTCAAGTCCTTACTCTGCTGAAATGAAACCAAAGACATAAACCTGAATCTGCTTGAGAGGAGCTTCTAGTCTCAATGAATGCTGAGAGGTAAGATAATCCAGTTCTTTTTTAAGCTTACCTCGTGAAGTAGGCTGACTTTTTATTCTTCTAGTACTCCACTAAATCACTGTCTCAATAAGAGTGAACAGAACAGAGTGGAACAGTGTGAGCAAAGGGGCTTGCATCACACTATGGTGGTGTCAGCCCCTTGACTGCTACCTGCATAATTCCCTCAGGAAAAGCAGGGTGAGCATGACACTGCACTGATCACCATAGGCCACTTCCAGGTAAGACATCAACTTGTGCACGGCCAGCATGGCCATCTCCACGCCCTGGTTCCCTGAGGAGGATGGACATGTTCTGTTTCTGGCCTTGAACTGGCAGAAGTGAGTGCGTGAACTTGGATTTCCCACTGTATTATTGCAGCCTGTTCTGAATAATGGACTGTTTGGGTAAGAATCAAGGGAGAGAGGGAGAGTTACTTGATCAAGATGAAGAATGTGTGCCTGAATGTCTTCATTCTTCATGCTGATAAGATACTGCAGGACATTTTAAGCCAATAAGATTGTATGACTGAGCATTGGAAAATTTCAGAAAGGAAGACTGGTAAAGCTAATAATAATAATTCAGTTAAATAAAGGAAACACTTTTTACTTTCAGTAATACTGGGAGAATGTCCCAGCCAAACTTGCTCTCAGTTCRAAGATGTTCAGGACTAGGATTTGGCTTCTCATGGACTCTGCATAGATAAGAATTTGTTGTCAAATAAATCACTTAAGTGGCTGTTTTGTCAGTTTTGTCTGTCAAGTAGCTGGAGCAGTAAAGAAAAGCACTTTGGGCATGCACAGAATGTGAATAAAGATTAAAAAATCTTTAGGGGAGAAGAGAAAGCTGAAGCAAGAAGCAACAAAAGCCTGATTATTTATTATATATCAACTTTACTAGCACTTCACTGGATTGTGACAAAACAATAACTGAAATGATTTTTAGAAGTGTAAATTTATAGTAAGAGGAATTAAATTAATATAGGAAAGAACTAAATGYCCACTGTGTTATACTGAATTGTCTATATCAATCAAAGCGGATTTTTGTGAYGCAATTTTTTTTTGCCAAATCGTTGTATACTCACATGCAATCATTCCTACTCTTAGAAAGTTATAATAACTGTTCTCTTTACTGTTTAATTAATGCTATTAACCAGGCTTTCCTGTTTGTCATTGTGATGTTATTGTACTTAAGCGAAGATCTCAGGTCCATACAATTATATTTTAAAAGGATCTTGGAATATACATTTTTACCAGCTAAGCTCTAATTGATGAATTGAAACACTAACTCAGCAAGAATTCCTGTTGATTCCACTAGGAAGAAGGATCCAGTCCTTAAAATCGAAGTAAAGGATTCAATAAAAAATACATAAGCAGGYCGAGAATTATTTATGTTCACAGCAATGATGAATTATATATAAAATGAAATCATTTGATTCACATTGGATATTTTATTTACAGTACCATTCTCGTAAATAAATCTTATGCTTTAGAAAGCGGAGTAGATACTAACAGGTTTGCATGGAGTTAAACTCACAGCTACTAAAGATAATGAGAAATTTGCGGTTAACTTTGGTAACAAGTAAGTTAAGGTGAAGAGAACTTGGAAATCCTTCTAATTTCAGGCTGAAAATCCCTTATGCCAAAGTGAATGAATTGTGTCAGATGAAGATGAAATAGTTTAAGATACTAAGCTCCATTTTCCTGTTCCGTAATTCTGCTTGATTCTGTGAACATTGAGTTTTGAATAAGACTGTCAGAGCACTAAATCTTAACTAATCTTAAAACAGAATAAAAAAATCCCACCAAATACCTGATGGCAAACTGGAGATAGATTTAAAGGGGATTTTGAGCTACCTGTTATTGTCTTTTTGCGGAGATTTAGCTAGTAACAAAAATATTAGTATTTGTCTTTTCAAGCATCACAAACAGTGAAAATCTGAATATTTATTAAGTCTCTTTTTCAACATTTTTCTTTCTATCTGGACCTGCCTTGTGGCTCCYTGTTGTCTTGAATCAATGTTTTTCAGAATAGTGGCTTCTGTCAGTCACTCCAGTGCTCCTGTGTCTGGGTATGCTGATTTGTAACAGTGGGAAGCTGACATGGAAATGGCTAAAGCAGAAAGGGGGTCTGAGCTGCATTTTCAAAGAAAACTTAAAAAATAAATCATCATTATGGGAGAATGAATATTCTCTTAAAAGCAAGGCTCATTTTTACCTAGACCTTTTCTGTACTTATCCCTGAGTCACATAAATAGTAAGCATTAGAAAAATGGAGTAAGTAAACATTATGACTGTCAAAATAAGATGCATTTAGATAAAGAATCTTTAGAGGAGTAGATGGTATTACTTTATGTATTGAAATTGATGATATGGTCTTGTCAAATTACCATGAAGGGTTTATTTACATTTGGCTTATTTCTTAGGCAGCATAGCTGCCTTTCTAGTACAGTAAAACTTGTTGAAATCTTTGTCATGGTTTTCTCATGTTGTAGAATTGCACAATTAAAAACTATGTTGATTATATTTTCAGCAACCCATTGTTCATTTTGCATTAAAAAAACCCCATACAATAAACAGCAAAACACCTTTCACTATGATATAAATCCCATTAAAGTTTTAAGGAAAGAGGCTCCTATTTATTCCTGTACATAAACATGTACTTCAGAAAGAGACTTAAATTGTGCTCRCTACTTTTCAGGGCAGAGGAAAAAATTAGTAAACCTACTAAAATTACCCAATTTTTTTTTTTTGAAAGAAAGCAAAAACTCGTGACCCTCTTTCCTAATTCTGCTTTTTCCTAATTATGAATCATTCTCTCATACTTTTAGACCTTTTTTAAATCAAGGAAATTACTTTTGGCCTTTATTGCAAAAATGGGTGTTCAGTACTGGCTTGATCACAACTGAGTTTGGAAAAGCAACTTAGCCTATTTAATTATCTACATATTTCCAGTGATCCTGACTTGCTGACTATTTTCTTGCAAGAAAAAACTTGTGTGATGTCAGGGTTTTTATCAGAGGCCTCCTCTATTAATAATAACATCAGGTAGCAGTGAAAAGGCATACAGCAATAAGAAGGGAGATAATATGGATTTTACAGGCCATAAGCAATTTGCTTTTTTACCTTTATCTTGGTGAGTGTGCAAAAGGTGAGATGTGTTGCAAGAAAAGCCCTTGACCTCCTTATGATCTTTAGGAAAAAAACTGAGAGTGAAGTTATAAAACTGGATCGTGAGTGAGAACTGGTTTGGAGAGCTTTTGTTAAGTATACTAGACAGTGGTGAAAACCCAACGCAATCAGTTTTCTGCATGAGAATAACTGGCTGAAGCACATGAAAACAGTTTAGTCCGGGATAGCTGGACTTCTTTTGCTAGATTATTTTTGAAGTGTAATCTTTATTCATTTTACAGTYCACAGTCTGGAAAATTCTTACAGATCAAAGTTGGGGAACTTGCAAGAACAGGTAGCTTTTGCGCAGAAATTTTGCTAATTTAAAAAGAGAAGAAGGAAAAGCTTGGGGCAAAGCAAGAATATAAAGTTACTACAAATCCTCCACTTTAATTTGCAGCAAATTGAAACAAAATTTTACATTTACTGTTATGCAAACATTATATTTAACAAATATCAGTGAGATTCTAGATCATGATAGATACTTATGCTATGAATGATGACTATGAAACCCCACATAGAGTAAATCATGTTCTTAAAAAGTTTTATTTGATCAATAGGAAATGATTTGCATAAATATATGAATACATATGAATTGCCTATGTTATGTTCCTTGCTAATAAATAAAAATGATCCAAAAAGAGGACAAGTAATTTCTTGTAAAAAAGGATATTCTTATTTGCTACATTATTTAATGAAGCTGTGGTCTGTGGAACGCTAGTGCTGTTTTCTTCTTTACCACTGTGATGCCATTTTCTCCTTGAGGCACTGTTTTTGAGACTCCAGCAACTTTTTTTCCAAGGTTTAGATGGGAGTCAGCTATTTAACCCTGTTTCTAGGAAGAAATTGATCTTATAATAATTGGTATAGGTCTGAAATTAATTTAAAAAGGAAGTGGAATTAAATGACATATTAAAAATTGTGTCCCATTGTTAGTGTTAATATGTTTCTCTTTTGTGCAATGAGAGAGAGAGAGGTGAAAGTATTGGAATAAATACCTCAGTGAGGTCTTTCTAGGAGCTTGAATGTATTTTCCAAGACAGAATCATATTCTTGAAGCAAGGGCAATTTTTTTTAGAAGGTAATACATGGTGGGTTGACTCTGGCCAGCATCCACACAGCTGCTTGCTCATCTACCCCACCAACACCTACTCCAGCAGGACAAGGGAAAGACTAGGAAGAGCAAAACTCATGGAACTCATGAGTTGAGATACAGACAGTTTAAGTGAAGCAAAGAGGAGGGGGGGGAACCCACAAGTGATGCAAATGCAGTCATTTACCACCTTCCTCAACCAGAGTGATACCCAGCCAGTCTCTGAGAGGTGGCCACTTTTAAAAGCCAACTCACCTTTCCCTTTCTTCTTCCACTACCCCAGTACTACTGCTGAGCATGACATTATGTTATAGGGAATATCCCTTTCACCAGTTTGGGTCAGCTAGCCTGGCTGTGTCCTCTCACAACCTTTTGCCTGCTTCCAGCCTTCTTGCTGCTGCTGCAATGCCTTGAAAACTGCTACTGTTTCTAGTATAATAAATGTTGTCTTTGTGGTTTTCTCCATCTAATACTATGAGTTTGAGGGACAGAGGATTCTGTGTCTGAAAACTTATACCATACAGACAAGCAAGCCAGAGAGTGTGTCAGTTTTTATTTTTCTCTGTGGACTCCCCCATATCACTATCCTCAGAGCCAAGTGAAACAGAAATCCTGGACAGAGTTGCTTTTATTTCCCATCCGTGTTGAGATAGAGCTTCTCCTTCCTGCTGAAAGGGTTTTTTTCCCCATAGTTCCTCTCCCTTTTCTTACATGAAGTGGCAAAATAAATGTCAATGCATAGTTTTCAAGMAGCAACAATTTGCTTCATGTTAATACTTCTTCTTCAGTAATGTGATTTTTTTTATATCAAAGTAAAACATGATCTGGCTAAGACTTTGAGTCAGGGGAGATGGACTGTCAGAAGCCTTTGACTCTTTTACACTTAGAGCCTTTGCATGTGCAAATGTGCCAGGAATTAATGTGTTCCATTTCTGGAGTCCCAGCTGGTTTCTTAAAGATTTACCAAGTACTGTAGCAGTCAAAATGCCTTCAGGCTTTCAAATGAAGAGAGGTTGCACATCCAATTGGAGAGCAGCCTGATGGCAGATGGGAGAGACTCATCTGTGGAGGGTTTTTGAAACTCCATTAGTTTCACCTGGAAAATTTGGCTTCATCAGAAGATTGAGGGTTATTCTATGGACTGGAAAGTAGGGCTGATAAATAAAATGCATTAAATCTTCTTACCCTCTGTTCAACAGAATCCTGACTTCCGTTTTACGTATTTAAAAACCTGACTAAATGGAAACTATTAAAATATATTTTACTAYTAATTAAGAGGTAAGCATTGCATCACTTTGGAAAACAGCCCTGGAAACTTGACAGACATCCGAATAAACATGGAATGCTTTGAAAATTACTCTGTTCATCTTTATTGGATATACAAAGAACCTTTTCCTAGGATGACGTAAATTAATAGACCCTCACCAAATGAAGTTATGCCTCTCTTGTACTAGCTACAAGTTTGATTTGGCATTATCTTTCATATAGTTTCGACATCTTGTTCCCTTCCTAGCACTCAGCTTCAACAGTCCCATTATCTGTCTCTAACTTGCAGAGGTCGGAAATCAGGCCACTGGAAAATATCTGCCTTCTTGGAGATGGCTCTAGGCAAGGCTGCCACACGGGAAACACTGAATGTCTCTGCCTGGGGTGAAGGATGGGCCAGGTTTTGGCATGTTCCTTGCATGGAAGGGCTGGGACCAGACTCTTCTGCTGCTGTTTCCCTCCCAGAGGAAGGATGTGGAAGGGAAAGTTTCTACTTCTCTGAGTAACAGTGTTGCTCAGGTTCCTCATGCTGGACAATGGACCAATGGCAGCAAAAGACAGCCATCCACGTTTCCAGACATCTCTGTCATATGAGGCATCTGTTTGCCTATAGCTGGAAACAGGACAGCTGTCACATATAGTGGTAATGAATGGTAACAGATCTCAGTTCTCAGAAGGCACATAATGTATAATATTCATCTGCTTCCTCCCTCAGTTACCAGGTTGTAGTACTTGATGTCTAAMGAGTAAATCACTGTTGGTCAGATTATCTAGAATACATTTCAGGGAAAAAAATATTTTCCAATTCTGTCTATGTGAAACAGCAACTTCTGTTTTACCGGTTTGAAAATTCAGGGACATACCGTGAGTTTTTCTCCTGTTTTTGAGCATTCAGGTTAGTGATAGTTATGATCCTGTCCCCCAAAGTTGACTTAAAGATTGTCTGTCTTCCTTTCTTTTATTTATAAAACTTGAACATYTGTAAAAATTCATCTCTACTCAGGAAAACACTTAGGTACCTGCTAGAGATTGCTCTCTGGAACAGCACTGTCATCTACAGAAAAAAATAATTAATAATGCAAAGGATTTGAAAACACCTTTGTGATAGTACAGAACTAATAATTTRTGTGGACATAAGTGGGGGAGATAAGGTTTTTTTTAAAGTTAGAATCTTAAAGTCACAGAATTCAGACCCTCAAAAGTGGTTAATATTCTTAATTTAATCGTTTTGCCATATCTAATGACAGAGAGTACTCTGATGACTAGGGTAGTCTTGGAAAACTTACCTTTTTTGACTATTAGCATTATTTTGATTGTTTTTTAACAGCCTGATAGTTTATTGCAAGTAAATTAATGCTATTGATTCCTTTAAATTTAGAGGTAAGGTGATTTTTAAATGTGGAAATGGTACAAAAGTAATTGCCCTGTTATATAGTATTCCCCTGTTCGGTCCTATTTCTGATTATATTTCATTAATTAACATAGATTAAACGTACTTTGTGGATGTATAATRTACTTCACATCTTTACAAACCTACACAATATATCAAAATGTTGAAGAGTTGGAAACTTGATTTTATTATTGATAAAAAGCAAAATTTTTGTAGCAGGTATTAATTCTGAAACATGTGCTTCCTCTTATAGATAGATTAGGGCCAAATGATTTTTCTAATTATATGTTATGGTTCATAATTAATGCTGCTGAGGAAGATGATATAATTTAAAATATATTAATTATGAATGGCATCTGTACTTTAGAGAATTAATTTTTTTTCCCCTATGCATACTGAGACAGGTTTTACCTGTGTGTAAGTCAAGTCCATATTTCCCCAGTACTTGTGTGGATTAGACTSTTTTCAGAAAATCTCTATCAGCAATTTAAGCAGCTCCACAGAAAGAATTTTGTGGTGCTTTAATTCTGAATTTTTTTGCACGTGTATTAGATGCTGGGAATGCAAACATTTACAGAGACGGTGAGAATGAGCCAATGTGAATTTTAAGCCCAAATGTTATTTTCTTTCAAYTTATTAATCCGGATATTTTAGCACATGAAAACTGCTTGGAAGTGCCAGCTCCGCCATTGTTGAAATGCGGGTAGTTTGTAAATACTGGATATTTATGTGTGGCCAATTTTACATCCATTGCCCATAATACGCATTATTTAGGTATGCAAACAGTTGTCTTGGTTAGGTAAGACATGTGCCTTTAGCTCTCTGAGTAAAGGGGTGTATACGTTTGTGTGTCAGGAGAGGAAAAATGCATGGTTTCTGAACCCATATGTTATCTGTAATTTAGAGAGATTGTGCAGAATCTTGTATAACTGTCTTATTCCTCTTCGTACTTAGCAAATTAATTTCAGAACATTTTCTGCTGGAAAAGTTGTGTGCCCTGTGTGGGCTCATTCATCTGGCATAGWTTAGATAAAGGTCTAAGCACCAAAGAGACAGGCAAATTATTTAGTACCAGATTGCTTAGTACTTCCCATGAGTTATAAYTTGAATAAATTGGATCACAAAAACAACTTCAAACTGCATGAGAGAAGACCATGTCTTCCATTCTACCCCTGCAAAATACAAATGGTGCTGAATCTTGAACCACACAGTTATTTCAGACTACACTTCCTCATCTATTAGCTGAAAAATAGGGAAGGACTAGACACCACCTCCGTTTTGACAGCCRAGTGTGTAGGAGTCCCTGGGCAATGTATAACCTTAGAGCAAAATGTGATATTTGTCTGTCAAGATTCTGGTCTCCAGTTGATAGTGTGAAATTCACTCCAGTAGAATTAGCCAGATAAGCATGCGCATAATTCCTGCCCTCGTGCAGAGTGTCAGCACCTGCTTGAAAATCAGTGAAGTCTGGAGGCCAGCAGTGGCTGGAACAGACACACAACCTGTGGTGAAAACTCTCCACCAGTGGGGCCAAAAGCAAGGACAGTCAACTTGAAGATGTTGGCATAACGACAGTGATAATTTTGAATAGATGCCTCCAGTGGGCAGTGGATTAGAAGGTGAGCACCTTTTGAGAGCCAGCTGGGGAGTGAATAGCATCACCTTTGACATAAAAGTACAGGTATAGAAGTTGTGCTGCATGATTGTGCCTATCTCTGTGTTATGGTTATGTATTTTTCCGTACTAGTATGAGTGAAATACCAAAATCTAGGGAGTGGAGGATGTCTTCTTGTGAACTAGAATAGGATTTTAAACATTATGTGTCAGTGTTGCAGATTTCACAGGTGACACTGCACAGAAGGCAGGAAGATAATTATCACTTTTCTCTTGTCTCCTGTAAAATGTACTAAAGGATAGACATTCCTTCACTGGAGTGCATGCAGTGCCTTCCTATGACAGCAAGTTATGAGAGACTTTTGTTGCTCTTGGCCTCAGCACAGAGAAAGAAATAGACTTGAGTTCTTTAATGAAGGCCTTCTGATCTGTTACCAGCAGCAGGCACAAAGTTCATGCAAACAACTTTAGCACAGACATTATAATGATGAGCTGCAGCCCCCTCTAAGGGGATGTGTTTGGAGAATCTTGTGGTGGAATCAGGGTATGGGTTAGTCAAGGAGTGCAATTTACACTGCACTGGTGGGGGTGGCACAATAAAGGGACTGTCCTCTACAGTGTGTTCTATTCTCTTGAGCCTGGGGGCAAAGGCAGCTTACAGAATGGATATTGCTGATGCAAAGCACTCACCTTGATAAATTGAAGCTTGCATCTAGGCAAGTCAAAGGCAATACAGACATTATTGCTGAAGCTGATTAGAAAGCATGCAGGCTACCCTCAGAGTTTGCAACAGAGTGATTTTTTCCTAATATGAAAAGTCTATTTCTTCTTACCCATTTATATGTCAATCTTATGTTCACATAATTTTTGCAGGTGAAAGTTTCTGTGCATGGATTCTATATGGAATGAGCACAATGACTCCAGGAGATGGCATATTTCATAATAATCCCTTCAGTGTGGGTATAAAGGCTTCTGGCAGTATGTTGTATATGAAAATGMCTTCAGGACATAACAGGCTGATGGTACTGCAACATAACTCACTTCCTTCTCCCCTACATCCACATTTCTAAGTAGCTCTTTTTCCTTTTTTTTTTTTTTTAAAGATAATTAGATTTATAACCCTTTTTCTCTGATTCACTTTGACAACTTTTATTCCTTTTGTTCTTTTCACTATGAACATGAAGCACAGGATTTACACAACTGAAGAGTGCATAGCATTTATTTATTGGTAAACACACTGTGGATAGCAAGGACTATGGCAAGCAAGCTTGTAGGTAAGGATTAATGTTACCAGACTGAGCATTAKATACTTCCCAATCTGATGAGATATCTGACAAGCACTTGCTGCTCAGGTGAGGACAGGTCAATAATCTTTGCTCTTTAAATTGAGCTGATCCTTGATCTTGCTGAGTTGCCATCTTCTGCTTCTCCATTCTTTTTAGCACTTTAAACCTTTTAATATCAGTATTTTTCCTCTTGAGTCCTCAYGCTGCTAACTATCCCCATTTCCACACTTACATTCTCTTTTTCTGTGTTTTTAGGCTTCTTAACTCACATAGTTGTATTTCTTTCCACTTCCTTTCGGTCATCTCAGCAGTTTTCTCAGCAGACTGACCTGAGGTCACACAGCTTTGCTGCCCCAAACTGCTCTTTGGTTCATAGATTTTGTCCGAGGGTTGCATATGAATGGTGTCCCCAGATACTTTCCTTTTCTGACTTGTTTCTTATCTGAAGGTTTTGAGAAAATATTAATATTTTCACTCATGGATTTAACTACATCACATTAAACACAAATATTATATAGAAAAAGCCAAGAATAAATTTAGTGTCTTTTCAGTATGCAAATCTTTACAGAACATGGAGCGATAAAACAAAATGTCGTGATAAAAGACTAATACTTAGGCTTTTCATTGTGTTTTGCTGTTCAAGAATGTATACAAGCATTAAATAACAAATCACCAAATAAAGTATATTTAAAATAAAATGTAAAACATATCCTACTGTTCAGAAGCCAAAGAGTATTGTGCTATTGAATATGACTTATATGGTGAAAATTATTTGACAGAGATTTCCACAGTAAATCACATATTATTACTTTCATTATTTGCCATTTCCTGGAATATGGAACATCCTRTGATCAGCTAGAATTTCACCATTTTACACACTGTACAAGAAAGACCAAATAATGATCTCCTGTCAAACAATTTACAATCTAAGCATAAAATGAGAGATGATAGGCAACAAAACTTGAGAATTTGGTGAGAGGCATTAGGCTGTAGCATCACTAGTGTCCTGCTACATGACCTGCCTAACTTCAACCTGGCTCTTCTTAGATATTAAAAGAAAGAGTTTATAAAGAAAATGTATATATAGATGAATTTAAGGAGTGAGTGTTTCAGATTTTTTAATAATATTTATGAATCTCAATGAGAAGTCTCATGGGAAACCTGTATTCTGTTTAACAATAAAACTCAAGTGGCTGAGACTGCTGCCTTACTGCAAGACTGGCATTCTTCTTTCCATACTGGAAGAAATGTCAAGTTAATTATAATCAAAATAAATAAAATTTTCCTGATATTTAGTTGCATTTTTAGAATTTAAGGCTGTGATTCTGCCAGCATTTAAACAGGTGTGTACCTTGGCTCATGTGAGCTGTTATCATCTCACATGATGAAGTGAGTCACAAATACCTTGGCAGCTTTCCACTCTGAAAATACACAGGTCTGTAGTTAAAATTTAGAATTTTTATTATACTCTGAATCTACAGCTATTAGGTCTTCAGGAGCATTTTGAAATAGTCTTCAAAGGTGTCTTGTCTGGTTTCCACTGTGCTCTTTCTCTTTAAGACTGAAATTTTAGAAGAAATTAAAATCCTCCTTAGATGATTGCTATTCAGATGTCTCAGAATTCCTCTGGTAACCAATGCCTCCTTGGTTATTTTCTGACAGTCTTTTTGTGCTTCACATATTAAAGTACCAGAGAAAGCTGGCAGGGTGTTTTCTGCTCTCTTGAGCACTTCACCTACTACAATAAACACTTACACAGTGGTATATTAATGCTTAGTCATCCAAGATTTACAACAATATAGACAACAGGATTAAAGTTTAGATTTTATTTGCTTTTGGTGAATCCAAAGACTCTCAGCAAAAAAATAAAAAATTCTTGTCATTGAGAGCTTGTATGGTTTCACATCTGTCTGTGATCTTTCAGCTTTCTTTATACTCCTGTGTACAGATTGCAATCCATGTGCTGCTCAGCACATATGTACTTCACCCAAGAGTAGAGTGGAACCATATGGACAGACGATATCCCTGTCTTCTCTCCTGAAGAAGTATGTGATTAATGATCTCTAGCCTGTAAAGCTAAGATGTGTCATGTGCCAGGAGGTAGGAGGTTTTCTACCAAGAAGCCTTCATTATTGAGATGAATGGATAATTGATGACAAAGAAGAAAAAAACCCACAAAACATTAGGGGAAGAAATGGTTTCAGTGTCTTTTATTCCATCTTGGCATACAGAAATGGGCTGTGTAATCTCTCAGGACTTCTTTCATCTCTACTTTTTATTATTTTGTTTTTCTGGAAGAAGAAATGTAGGATGCCAGGATTAGTACCTGTCTGCATGCAATGCTGTCCTGCCTTGATGTCCTAGGGAGCCCTTCCAGCACCCTAGCAGTGGTATAGATCCAAGTCTGGAGCTCGTAGCTGCAGCTGTTATATGGAGCAAACTTACCCCATACACAACTAAGAATTTGCACATCCCTCCCTTGAACAYTTTCAGCACCTACAGCCTCAGACAAAAGCCACAACGAGTGTCATAAGAAATTGTTGTGAAAATTATGTATGTTCTGCATGACCATATTTAATAACAGAAAAGCAGGGCTGGAAGCGACCTCAAGAAGTTGTGGAGTTAGTATTGTTCCAGTACGAGTCCCGTGTTCAGCACATTTTGCAGTCTGTAAATTCTACAGCTGTATGTGTGTTACTTGTCAGAGGGTATCCCAGCTTCTTAATATGGAGGTTTGAAATGTGTGTCTGAGTTTCACTCACTGCTTTAAGAATGGTGAGGAATAAAGGAGTAGAGATAACCTTGACAGAAGAAATTCCTTGTGTTTGTAGAAGGAGCTGATTCATGTTTAAGATAGAAATACAATTTTTAACACATGTTATTATGATATCATGTCAATGTTACAATTCTTTGTGTTTTTCTATCTTTCAACAACTTTTTAAAGGAAGTCTTTCTTTTCAGAAGCCATTTGTACCATTATGTAAATCCAGCAGCCATGTTTGATTCCAGTCTGTGTACTGTAATTTCCCTTGTGGATTTCTAAATGTGTCCAGAATGATTCAGAAAGTTTGGTCTATTTCTTCAAGTTTGTCCCGAGGCATTTATGGATCAAATTGAGGAAGAAGCTRTTGGTGTCTGAACTGACAATTCTGTTTCTTTGGGACAGGGAGAGGGTGTTTAGAGAGAGACTAAAGCAGAGATACTTCCCAGAAACGAAAGTAGTTCTACCCGCAAACAAAAATGCTAAGCTACAGCGATGTGTGATGCTTCAGTCTTGCAGAGTTAACCTCACTGTAGCTCTTGCTTTCCAAAACAGCTTCTTGTGTTACTTGATCTTCTGGAATTATCTGACATTTTCACTGTTATTTCTTTTCTTTTCACTTACTTCCCAAGACACTGCTTGAATTCTGGCCTAACATAATTTCTTTTACCGCAGAACATACTAAATACATGAAGAGAGAGAAATTTTGCAAAGATTTGAAGACACTGAAATGTGTTTTGGTTTGTTCCTCTCCACCCCCTCCCACCTCCCCAGTGAACAAACATTTTTTTGCTAGGAAAATCTAGGTTTTTTAAAGTTAGAATAATGTATCTTCTTTAAAAAATCAAAGTGTTGTGTGTTAAAATTTAGACTTTTTATTTTGCTATTGTACAAACTGGTGACATTGAACAAACAATTATTTGACACTTAAAGGCTGGAACTCTTTTTTCCTGCTTGCATCTTGTGAGAGCTCTATTTTCTACTTTAAATTACAACATAATCCAGTTTTTGTAAATGCTCTGATTTCAGCTAAGGAGCCTATTTTTCAGAATTTCTCCACCAGTTTTTCTTCCATTGGTTACTGTTGAACAGGCATGAAGGGAGCAAATTCCGTGCCAGGAGAGGAAATACTATTGTTGAGCAAAGACTTGTGCTGAATACTCACCACTGAATGTACAAAATTAATTTCAGTGGAGTTTTTTAAATATAAAAAAATGATGCAGTATAGCTCTTGCAAGAATAATTGCACARTAACTCCTAAAAGGGATTTCAAAGAAAATAGAAAACTTGGAGAAGATAACAGGTGAGATAAGAACTGCCAAAACAGTAAACTATAGGTTTTTCTTATAATTTCTGCTCTCTAGATAGTAAAAATTTCATATTTTATCCAAATATGAATTTGGATAGCCATGAAGATACATCTCAATATTATTGAAGAAAATGGTGTTTGTAGTTCTGGCACTGGCTGGTGTGTCAGGTTTTACGTGGAAATGTCTTTGGATCTTAGTGCAACTGTAGTGAAGTTAGTTGCTGATGTGGATATCACAGTAGATGAGGTATTTGACATTGCATCATATATAGTTTGATATAAAATGTTTTGTGGTAGTTTGGATGATTTTTAATTTTGCCTCCTATCACTATTTGTGCCTTGGGACATGGCAAGTGATTTATAGATGTTTGAGTTTCGCACGAGTTAAGGTGATAAATTACTTTAACGCTCTCTGGAAGACTAAATAGTTTAATCGCTTCCTAAAATCCCTTTTATACCTTTTGTTTTCAGAGGTAAAATGAAGGGTACAGACTAAGAAACTCAGCCAAATCATGCAGTTGAAATAAAAAGTAAAATATTGATAACAGCGCCCAACTCTACAGCTGAAAATAACAGAGCTTAGGAGCTTGATATAACACACAATCTATTATAGTAGCTGTTAGAAATTAGAAAGGTGAATTGGAGTAGATTGTAAATAGACATGAACTGGACGTGGTTTTAATCCAGTACTCAGAACTGTATTGCAAATAAAGAGAAACATTTACCTTTAATATACACAATTAGGAAGGCCCTGGGGAATGTTATTAATACTGCAGAAAATCTTGCAATTGTAATGTGCTTAGTGTGTGAATGCACTCAGATTGAAGTCTGTAAGTAGCTTTGCATAACAGAAATTTGAAGTGACACTATGTTGCTGCCTGYGTTCAGTATCATTGAAATTCATACAAAGAAGACCTCCCCCTTTCATTTATTAAAATAAAACACTGTCCCAGAGCACACATTTACTCATAAGCCTTACTGCTTTCAAAATATTTTTCAACAAATGATTAAGAGCTTGGAGATATATTTTTCTGAAAGAAAAATAATAAATTTTATGCTGTTAGAAATGGAAGCAGTAAAATTTTGTGTGGAACTAGGTAAAAAACAAAATAGCTCTAAGACTTACTAAGAAACTGGCATTTTTTTGTCATTCTGAGATTAGCTTGTGCTTAAAGAGCTCCCATGATACCTCATGGTATCACAGAGAATGCTCCATTGTTTCCTAATGGTATTATTTCTTGCAGGATTGCTTCCACATTTCACTATGTTCTGCCCTTTGGTGCCTCTGGGATGCATCAGGAGAACAGCACATTGTGAGTTTGTCCTGTAGGAGAGACTCCTGTGATCAAMAGCAATATACAGATCCTATACAATTTTGTGGAAATGTAGGAGCATGTCATATAAATGTTGAAGCAAGACATAAGTGAAAACTTTCTATTACTCTGATGTTTCAGTACCTCTCCTGACTTTCAGAAGACCTGTAAAAATTCAGTAATAGAGTACTCCATAACAGATAGTCTGAGTTAGACCAATTCCAGTGCTTATAAGATATTTTACCATGGAGTGACTAACAGGAAGAACCTTGTTGATGATTGCAGTCTCTGTATCTCACCAAAAAAGAGAAGATAATGGTGATAAGCTATAGTTGTATGGCACATATGTGGGAGGGAGGGATGGAAAAAAGATAGAGGGTGCTTGATCTGCATAACAAAATAAATGTGAAAGTGTACAGACTAGCAAAACAGTCAATGGCTCAGAATAAAATTCCCTATCAAGAAAATCGGATTTCTATATTAACTAAATGAAAACTTTTCAGCATTCTGCCAGTTGCCTTAAGAAGATTGAAAGGTACTATCTCTATGTCATAATTTTTGAAACAATCAGAAATATTTAGAATAGGAAAGGATTTCCTTAGCATTCTCAGCTCCTTGTAGTGTTTTGAATCATTCAGAGCAGCACAGAAACGCCAAGCTAGAAAGCTGGGAAGATATCCAAAGGCACTTTGGAGTTTCACTCATGGCACTTTTACTCTAAATATTCTTTGATCATTTTAATGTCAGCACAGGTTTTAAAAAATTTCTGGAGAAACATTTTTTATTTTGACTAGTATTCCATATGAGGGAACATAGATATTTTTCTTGTTTTGACACCTTTTTGAGATCAGCACACTGATACATCATAGAACTGCTCTGTTGKGGTGTCCAATGATCCTAATGGTCCCATTCATATTTATTGCAGCAATTTATAGACTTCAAAACAAATCATAAAGCATTCCAATGTAAGTAGATAAAAAAATTCATGTAAAATTTTGTCTAAGTTGCTTTGAGAATCAGAGTCATTTGACAGTAGAAATGACTCCATATAGTGCTTGGTAGCTTTAAAGAGGATTTTACTGTTAGTAGAAGTTACAAATAGTGAAGCTTTTCTTTTAGGTATTAATAAGACAGAAATCTTTAAAAAGTCAGTATTAGCAGAACCAGTGAATTCAATAAAATAAGACCTATTATGTTTTCCTAGTACATTTATGAGGATGAAGTTGTATGGGATAGTTGGCAAAAATTTCAGTGTGTTCTCTGTAAAAGAATGACTTCTCCATGTAGACAATATTTCTTATGCTGTCCATTTCCAACATATAAATCAYGCCTGGGTGACATGAGACTTAAGAAAATCAGTTATTCATACTCGCCTTTTGGTTTTTGAAGTTCTTGTGTGAGTTTGATAGATTCTTTCAGACTTTTTTTCTCTGGAAAAGTTATATACATTTTTACTTCAAGGATTTCAGTAGGCCATTGCAAGCCTAATGCTGCAAAAACCAGAATGCTTCTTGTAGATCACAAAACGTAAAACAATGCTAAAATGCTCATCTCACTAATACTGAATGCAAAAATTGCTAAGATGAATGAACATATATCTCTGAAACCCTCTAGAAGTCTGATGTGATTTAACCCTGGCCAGAAGCCAAGTCCCATAGTGCCATTTGCTCACACCCGCAGTGGGATGGGCAAGAGCATTGGAAGAGTAAAAGTGAGAAAATTTATGGGTTGACTAATAGGTAAAGCAAAAGCTGCACACACAAGCCAAGCCAAACAAAGAATTCATTCACCACTTCCCACGGTCAAGCAGGTTTCCCAGCAAAGCCAGGCTCCGTCGTGTGTAACGGTGACTTGTGAGGAAAAATGGCATTGCTCTGAACATTTTCCCCTTCTCTTCCCACAGGTTTATATGCTGAGCCTGACACCATATAGTATAAAACATCCCTTTGGTCAGTGCAGGTTGGCTGCCATGGCTGTCCCCTCCCAACTCCTTGTGCACCTCCAGCCTCCTTCCTGGYGGTGTGGGGTGAGGAGGAGAAAAGGCCTTGACCCTCTGCAAGCCCTGCTTAGCAATAGCAAAAACATCCCTGTGTTAACAAGACTGTTTCCAGCACAAATCCAAAACACAGGCCCATACCAGATAATATTAAGAAAGTTAACTCTGCCGCAGTCAAAACCAGCACAAAGTTATTGTCACTGATTCTTTTTTCCTGAGTCTCTATRTGAAGACCTCTTCATGTGGGCAAAGGGTTGGCTTACGACGACGTGAATTCAGAAAGATGGGAGTGGGGTGGAGGCCAAAAGAACACTATAATTAACAAGTCATTAATGTGGTAGGACTGGAGTGATTCAATAAACAGGATCTCAAAATAAGCAGTTGTACAGAAAGGTTCTCCTTTTGTCAATAGGATCCCCTGTACTTATGCTGGCCCTCAGGGCGTTTTAAAATGCAATTGAATATGTTTTCCTCACAGATGACTTAGAAGGAGAAAAATTGTGGCTGGAAAAACATAATTGGAGATTAAGATGTTAATAGATCTCTCATTTTGCATTGTTAATGAATTTATTGAAAGATAGTTATTGTTTTAATTATACTAAGAAAACAAATTACATTAAAAATGCGGTCCAACTCAGTTTTGAACCTTAGAAATGGAAATAGGATTTTCACCTTCAGAAAAGAAGAAAATCCTATTTCAAAGACAGAAAACCAGTTGGATTATGTCTAGAAATTTATTATGGATGCTTTTGAAATACTATTGGTATTGAAATTGCTGTGTGCTATTATTCTCCAATGTAATTATAATTGACTTGATTGCATAATCTTACACATCCTAATAATAACAATTGCAGAAGTAGATATGGTCTAACTGAAGTCCAGGCAGACTTAAATTTTCTGATAACACTGTTAAAAATCTACAGTAAATTGTAAAGGAAGTACGTTTCCAGTTCTGCTGTGTAGTTATAATCACAGTTTGATGTGTCCATGGAATGAGAAGATTCAAGGTACATAATTTAAGGAATTATAAGATTGAATATTATGTGTTATGTATAGACAGCAGACATTCCAGTTATGAATGGACTATTTTTGGCAATTTTTCTTCCCAGAGTCTGGGAGACAGACAGCTTCCTAATAATATTTTCTCTTCGTACAAAAGAGCTACGGTGCTGCTATTCAAATTGCAGGTATTTTGGGTACTTAGGCTCATTATTGGCTATTCAAGAAGTAAAACTTCACTCCTGGACTATGGACTAGTTCACGATCTTGTTCCCCAGGTATTTAGCTTCTATTGCTGGCAGGCAATAAATAAGTGGGTCTTTCTGACTTTATATGAGTGTGCTGACAGGMAAACTGGCTCCTGCCCTTCGGCTGCCACTCAGCAGAACACACGGTGTCTGAGCTTCTTGGAAGTCCAGGCTCTAAAGCTTCGTGTGGCCATGGAGACACACACTGGGGAGAACTTGTAGGAATCTAACCCTAAGTGCTTTTCTTGAAATATGGCTGAAATTTGCTAATAGATCCAAAATATATTGTGCAGGAGGGATAAACAAACAAACTCACAGTGATGCCAGAGAGATTTTTTGCTCTTATGCTTTTTAGATTAGTAGCAYTTTAGTTTTATACTTTTATATATTAGTACCCCTATAATCCTATAACCTCTATCCTGCAACCTTGTATCCCTTTCCTATAGMCAAATAGAACCAAGTTATTGGCCTTTAAGCCAAGTTATTGGCCGTTAAGCCTTTGAGCTGGACTTGATATCTGAAAAATGAAGCTATTGAAGTAAGCAGAGAACTTCCAATGTAAATTTGCACAAGGAATAATGTGACAAAATTCTGCTTTTCATTGGAGAATATTTCAAAACTATATTACCCTATAATAGTAGAAGCATGAACCCCTTTGGAAACTCTCTTTTACCCTTTTTGTACCTTTTTTACCTTTGTATAACTTACACTTGCTGGACCCCGCTCAGCAGGAATTGGCCCAAAGCCTGCGCAGCAGGGGTCCCAGGGCTATCCCTGGGAAAGCTTTGCTTTCTCCGAATCCTTTAATGAATTTTTACTTTTTACCCTCTTATTCGGCCTCAGCCTTTATTTTCCAAACATATAAGGCATCAACAGCACCACAGTAAAAGCTGCTCTCTTGRGAAACTGAGTTAGAAACAGTTTATGAAAATGTTAAGAATAACAACTTTTTCAAACCCAATTATATGAAGATGAAAAATGCTTTAGAAACCTCTATCACTTTTGTTGTCGTTGTTGATAATTATTCATTCTTCATCCTTGATTTTCTTTTCCCTTTAAAAAACTTTGACTGAAGTTGCTGTTTTTATTCGAAGAAGCTGAATAAGTGATGAAGAGGTACAGAYGGACAAAAGTGGGAAAAAAGTAAAAGAAAAGTGAAACATGTCAGTATTTTAAAACGTCTTATTTTGGCCCAAATTGAAAAATATGAATCATTGTATGGAAAATCAGAAGTTTAAAGGAAAGATGCTAACAAACATAAAATCACTTTCTAGCAGTAAAATGTCAAACTTGCACCAGCTCTTGGTCACAGGATGGTTATAAACAATAAGCATTCTTATTTCAGCTACACTGCAGAAGTGCAAACCAGATAGTTTTGAACCATGTTTTTCCACTGTCATTGGTTACTTTATTTCCTCTATATTGCCCTCTAAAACAGTTTATTTATACTTCAATAAATACTCTCTTTGAACAGTTTGCTAATACCATTCTTGTTTTGGTGGTAACTGTCATTCTCTCTCTCACATTATGTTGTCTTGCCCAACACAGCCTTTGATAATGTCTATATGTTCCAAATCAACCATTTTTGCTTTATCTTGGATTTCCCTTTACTAGGCAATGATTTACTTCACCACTGATGTGTCTCCATGCTTTTTGCTAGAAAATTGCACAGAATCATAGTTTAGTCTGGAAGGAGCCTCTGCAGGTCATCTAGTCCAACACAGGTCTCAGATCATGCTTTTCTGTTTTCTAGTTTTGGATATCTCCAAAGATGGAGATTCTATAACCTATCTGGGAAACCTAATATATGTTTTGACCTGTGACCATTGCCCCTTGTCCTACCACCACTCTTATCAAGAAGAATCTGTCTCCATCTCATCTGTATCCTCATAAGTGCTGAGCAGGTTGGAAGAACCATCTACCTTGACCCGTGGGCTGCACTCTTGCACTAGATGCTCCTAATACTGATAAGTCTTTTTGAGAACTTCTGCTATTACTAGAGGCACGTAAATGTAGGATTAAAACTTTAGGCAGATTGTGGCTTTGGCCTGTCCTGCTTTGTCTCCTTTGTGGCTTCTTGTGGTGAAATCAGCGGCTGCTGTTGCTAGTACTACACTGACACCTGCAGTTATTGACTGCAAGAGAAGCAGCAGGTGCTCAAGCATTAACCAACCTCAGTTTTGTCCCCTCAAACAAAGAATTATTTAAAGAAAACCCCTTCTGTGGCTTATCATGATGTGAAAACCTGAAGAACTTTGTGCTGTTGCATTTCACAGAACAGCTCAGTAAAGAGAAAAAAAAAAATCAAACCTACATTAGTCCACGAAGTTCATTTCAGTCTCTAACCTGTTTTTTGGTTGGTTTGTTTTTGTTTTCTTTTTTTTTGTTTTTTTTTTTTTTTTTTGGAAAAATGCTTCCAAAAGCATCTTAACTGTAGCTCTGGCTGCATGAGATAAGGAATAGTGCTGAGACAATCCTGTTTCTTCCTTTCAACCTACACCTGTGAGCAAGGGCTTTGCCTGGCAAGATGAAACTTAATATATCTTGCTTATATTGCATATTTCCTTGAACAGTTTAATGGAATTGGCAAGGAATGACTGGACTTAAGGGCAGTATATAGACATTTACTACTATATGCAATATGGTCTGTAAAATGAAAATATATCTTTAAGGAAACAAATTCCAACATTGAGAAATACAAGTAGAAATCTTTCTTATATAATTTTCTTCTAGTGTTTTGATGTCTGCATTCACTGTACCTATGGTTAATGTAATTTAGTGAAACTATTAATACCCCATTTTTTTCAAAGAGCTTAATGGAAGTGAAACTTGTCCTTTCAAGAATCTTGGAGGCGAACCTTTGGCCACAAAATATTCCAATACTGAAAATGGCAAGGGAAACTTCAACAACAGAGGGCTTCTTTCCTGTTTGTTGTTGAAGAACTACTTCTCTTGGATTCCATTATCACATTTTTGAGCTTTCTAGTGCCCAGTGGTGAGGACAGCCCTGGTGAGGCAGAGATTTGCTTCAGTCAGGCCTCTGATAAACTAAATGTGTAATTTATATACCCATTTTTTTCATGAGTGAATGTCATACATCTAAGCAGCAGAGCTTTTCAGAACTGTCCCTACTTTAAAGGAAAGGGGGATTATTTAATTGTTTCAATAGCCTAGGAACATGTGAGGCTGCCTATATTCTCTAACATTATTCTTGTCACYATTTTCATAGATGACCAGCAGGAGATCCCATAGCCACCAGTTAGCATTGCAATGGTTGAGGCAAAATATTTTATCTGTAGCCTGCATGAACCTTAGCAGCACATGTTCTTAGATGCTTTAATTTTGTTTAGCAACTGAAAGTATATAAATTTAATGGATTTTTCAGATATAGGAGCCTTAAGTTTAAGTTTGCTGTGTCTGTAAGGTGCAATGCATATTCCTGACTAAGCTTTCACCTTTCTTGCTTATCCTATCCCAGAGTGTTTGTGTTCTCCAGAAGCATTTAGAAKCTATATTTAATTAYATTATTTTTTTTCAAGTAAAGTATACTGAACTGTGACTTTAATTTTTTTTTTGTCACATACTTTCTCTATTGCTTTGTTTTGCTTTGGATTATGATTCTGGTGTTTTTCCTTGTATCTGTAAGCTGCTATTGCAAAGAAATAATATCCAGTTGACTTTCAAGGATATTCAGTTTCAAATTTAGTAAGTGTCCCACAAAGGCATTTTGATTAAATGGGTAGTGAGAAAATCTAGTATGAAAGTTTATTTTGTTTTACTCAGTTTCTATGTATTAGCTTCTGGAAAAAGAACTGCCTGATTCCTCCTAAGTGCAGGAGGTATAAAGGCCATAACAAAACACTGTTAGCTTCTAAGGCAATAGTGACATTTACTATTGATAGCCACATAGTATAGGGGATTATATCTGCAACCATCTAGTAATTACAACATCCATAGTTTTGTTTTAAATGTACTCATCAAGCTTTGTGACTATCCCTTGACCATAAGCTGCTAAGGAAATCTTTCCGAACTTTTTCTGAGAATAACTTCTCTCTTGAGAGACCAGCTGAATGAAGTAGGAAGATATTTTTGTGATGTATATGTCACTGAGAAGTGCTGCTCAATTCAAATAAACCATTGAGCATTTCTGCAGTGGTCTTATTTACAGCATAATAAACTCAGACAGCTATAAATCTAGAGCTGTGAGAATGACTTCCCCATCTAGTACACTCCTTTATGTTATTAAAAATAAAAAACTGCTCTAAAAAGTTTTACACACTCAAACAAAGTATGTGTTTCTAGACTTCACTCACTCACTGTATAACTCTCTCTGAAGACAATACCTCTCCCTGACGGTGATAGGACTTCTAATTAAGCGTTAAAGTGTACACACATGATCTCAACTCCTGGTATAAAATGACACTGTGTGATGCTCTATCATAATAGTGGAATGGAGCTGTGAGTAGTTGTAGTGCATCTCTTCAAAATGCGGTTAGGAATAAGAATGGATGCAAATTGTTTCCGTCTGTTGAGAAAACAAGCTGGGAGCTCTTGAAAATTGCATTTTCAGGTATGATAGAGACTTATAATTTTAGTTTGTTTATAGATGTTCAATGTTTAAGATTTCTGTTTCACAGGAATAGTATTCTAGCTGAAGATAGTTTATTGATTTACCCTAAAATGAAGGGAGACACCGGACAAAATGGAAAATGGGTTAGCTAAGTTAGGAGACGTTTGTTACGCCTATACTCCTTGGAAGCCTTTTAATGGCATATCCGAACATTTATCTTGTTTTGGTTTTGCTCTGATATATTGTATTGGTTTGTATGGCCAGGTTTTGGTAGCGGGGGGGCTGCAGGGGTGGCTTCTGTGAAAAGCTGCCAGAAGCTTCCTCCAAGTCCAGAAGAGCCAATGGCAGCCAGCTCCAGAATGGACCCACTGCTGGCCAAGGCTGAGCCAATCAGGAATGAGAGTAACTGCTCCGTGATAACATATTTGAGAAGGAAAAGAAAGTTATTGTGCAGATGTAATTGCAGGTGGAGAAGAGCAGGGTGAGGATTTGTGAGAGGAACAACTCGGCAGACACCAAAGTTAGTGGAGAAGGAGGGGCAGGAGGTGCTCCAGGAGCCTGAGCTGAGATTTCTCTGCAGCACATAGTGAAGACCATGGTGAAGCAGCTGTGTCCTCTCAGCCCATGGAGGACCATGGGGAAGAGAAATCCACTGGCAGCCTATGGAGGAGGCCACTCTGTTATCACAGAGGTGCTACCACCATTTCAAATTGGCCCAGCCTCGGTCAGCGACACGTCCATCTTTGGAGTTGCCAGGGATTGGCTCTGCTGGACATGGAGGAAGCTTCTGGCAGCTTCTCACAGAATTCACCCCTGTAGCCCCCTTGATACCAAAGCTTTGCCATCCAAACCCAATATAGACTTGATTGGACCATTTTTAAAGCAGAAAATAGAAAGTATTGAATTTCTAATGAAAATACTGCCTCTGATCCCAGAGAAAATAATTTCACTAGCTATCATTGAGATCTAATATGGAAATCAGAGTTTGTATCTGAGACTGATATTTTGGATAGGTTTACATGGTGTTTTTTATTAGTGTATAAGGCCTGCATGTAATGAATTTTGGAGTTTTATAGTATCCTCTAAAAGAATTACTCTCTTGAAATGGAAATGCTTGACATTTTGGTGTTCTCATCCTACTCTTTTCCTCCTCCCCCTCACCTTCACCTTAGATGAGGGCACTATTTTAGAATAATTCTCTGTATAAAAGCATCTGAAGTATCATTACTTTTAGGGTGTCTTATTTAGCTGAATAATATATGTCAATACCCTGTTTTGTGTCATTTCTCAGTTTTTCTGGGAAAAATGAATTGTCTAACCTATAGAAAGAATTTTTTGATACTGAGTCCTGTATGTATTAGCAAGCAAAACTAAAAGGAATTTAAAATACACTGTGTAACCAGAAATACTTTTTTTAAAATTAGAATTTCTAAACCACAAACCTCGTTTACTAATCAGGCTTTTTGTCAGGACAGTAGCAAGATTAAAATAATAAAAACAATGTCTGGCATACACTGTGTTGTATATTAGCATCTGATTCAATTGCTTAAAAATTAACTTTGCCTTGAGGCTTTTTTCAGGGATGTTAATGTCAAAAGCACTTTCTTTGCTACAATTTAGGGCTGCAAACTGAATTCCTGTCGTGTTACCTGTCAAATGCTAATTGGCTAAAAATGTGAGCCTCTCTTTTTTTTGTCCATGCTAATTCTCATTAACAACAATGTAGAGGCATAAAATATGTGGCTAAAATCCTACTCGCTTTTAGTATATAGACTAYGCTTTTTAAAAGCATTAAGCACTTTTATTTATTCTTTCATATGTCGAAGAAGAGAAGGAATTTCCCACTGAACTTCTTGAGCTCTCTTGATAAGGCCAAACTTGTCTGAAAAAAATACTACGTGCAAGACAAACTGAATTATCTGAAGAACTGGGAATGTAGTGTATGCCAGGTTTTTCTTAGTCTGGTGGGTGAGTTTTTGCAGCCTTTGGAAACTTGAGTAGCCAGGTCGACAAGATGCCCAGTGCATAGGAGAGAAGTGTCAGTAAACAAATTTCAGTGGTCAAGTGAAGTGGTGGCATGTGAGTGAAGGGAGGTTACTGTGGTTTCAAGGTGTTATGCAGGATAGCAAGAGCCTATGCCCTGCTTTTGAAAAGGAAGCAGGGATATAAACAACTGAATACTGAATGTCAGAGCTCTGAATATTAATGTGCTATTAAGGTTGCTTTTCAGAAGATACTGGGAGGAAATGTTGCATTTAGTGTTCTGTATTGCATTATATAAAATTATGTATGAAATATTAGTTGTGTTTAACATAATCTAATAGGTATCTAAATGTTGTAATGGTAAACAGAGTAGGAAAAATAATAGAATAATTATAAGAGAATATAATAATTATATTCCTCTTTCAAGTATAACTTTTTAAACATCTTGCATAAACAGATGAGATTAAAATCAAGCTTTTCATCAGACAGCATGTTTTCCTCTTTCTTTGAATATTTTTTCCTACAAATATTCTTACTGCAAATGACATTTCAAAGTAAAAGGTATATTCTTGTAGTTTTTGTTGTAACTGTTATTTTAGTGCTAACTTGCACATTTACTTTCCTTGTGTGTAAATATATTATATTAGATTTCCACTTAAGTCTTGAGTTTCATAAAAGAAACAAATGGTAATGTGATGTTTTTATGCCAATACTAATCAAATAAAACATATTAATGTCATTTTTCCTGCTTGTACGATTCCTGGCATGTACACAAAAGCTCTATAACATTAATTTGTGCATGCTAGATATGTATATTTCAGTGCTTGAGAGTATTTCCTACTACTACCCTTGCATACAAATACACATACATGCATAAACACAGAAATGCCCTTTGTTATAGTATTGGGTTTTTAAAGTGTCTAACTTTGGGGAAAAACTTCACCAGCATTTCTCATTAGAGCAATCACTTTTTTATTCTTCGTGATAAATCACTACCATGTAACAATCCTTTACATGAATGCAGAGCTCACTAATGGGATCAGGCTAAAAATGTTGTTTATGGTGGTTTTAATGGAGATCTCATATTTGCACAGTGCTTGAATAAGCAAGTGAAAATACATTGCAAAGAAAAATCAGAGGCTTGCTAAGTCAACTATTTGTTTTAGAGAGGCAGCATATCCTTAAGTGGATTCAGCAGTCTGTGTAAAGGACTGTGATACTGCACGGTAACAGTCTTAGAACACTCTTGGGTATTTCTGGTTTATGGACCTCACTGCAGCTCTTAGCTGCTCTTTGCTGAAGCTTCTGTGCTCACTTAGTATTTTGTGAAGTGATTGAACTGTGTTTGCACAGCTAAGGGAAAGGTTTTAGTTTCTGCCCAGCATCACTGACACACACAGCCAGTAATTTCTGCTAGGGTGGGTGTGACAGGTGACTTCTGTAACCATAGTTTGGGGCTCTCTGGGCTTATCCTATGGCATGTAAGCACCAGGGCAGTTTAGTGAATGAGAATGTGGTGGTCAGTTGGATGTAAGAGAATGGCAGATTTATGTAGCTCATACCCTTTTTCATGCTTAAGTGCTCTAATCCATGTATATTGGTACATATGATTAGAGGACAGTCACATCACAACTTTGTCTAGCTACCTTATAGAAGCATCAAAACAGTATCCAGTATTGCTCTGTCCATGCTATGTGGCAGTGAGTGTGGTTCCCAGGAAGCATTGCTCACAGCCTGCACACAAAGATGAAACAAACAAAAAAAAAACAATTCCAAAGCAATAAATTCCTAATTAAGCACGTTTTCATGAAATATTAACACATTAATTCTCCTGCGTAGTGCTTAATGTTACTAAATGAGTTACTGTAACTGAATGAATAAAGATGCTAACATCTATGCAGTGCAGGGCATCACTGTTAGATGGCATAAGTGCATATTAGAGCAAAGGGTAATTCATATCCTTTTGTGGCCTCTTCTTGGCATGTACCCTGAACAACTGATGTGTAATTGATAATACAGGATGGTTGCATTCATGGATGGAAAATTAAAACATTGAGGTGTAAACTTAGGTAACACTTGGATTAGTTGTTCTGTGGCAAATAATATCAAGGGAATAACAAATATGTCACATCCATGAGCTTTCTAACATGATCTAGACCTCCTCATCACTTGGGAGTGCCTAATGACGTTTTTCATCTGTTGATGTATAGGAAACAAGTGACCTGATTAAAAATACTTCATTTCACTTTTTAAATAGTAGGAGGGCAATAATCACAAACCAAAGGAAGGTATTTATAGCTTTACTTTTTCCTTTTAGAAGTCATGCAAGCTGTTTTTATTTTTCTTGCTTAAATCAGTTTTCAAAAAACATATGTTCAAATGCCAGTTACTTCTCAAACAAAATCCCTAACTCTGTAGCAATTTCTGGCAGGTTTATGTTTGATTCATTAGCAATTATACTGTAGGGTTCGCCCTGTATCTGGAATGTGGGCTACTTTCTCCTGTGCTATTACTTTCCTTTTTGGCCAGACACTGAGAAGCATTCCGGAAACAATCTGCATTTTATTCCCTACTKTATGACATTGTAAATTCATGCTTTTCTGTGATCTTATTAATTTTAGCAGCTCCTCCAAAATCTCGATCCTTGTTTTATTCACAGAATGCTCTTTTCATAGTCATAGGGGTTCTTACATGAAAAGTTAAGTGTCATACACCTCATATAGTTTGTGTAAGGCTTAGATCCATAAATAGCAGAACTGTTCTTTCTCTTTGTTCCAGTATCTCTCTTACAGAGAAAGTGACATGTTCATTATTAAAATGGAAAATAAATCTAGGAAATGGTGATGCAATGAAAGCATCATTATGACTGAGGAACAGAAAGGATATTAGACTTTTAATGCATATAGTTTTGATATGAAATACTTAATAATTTATGAATGGTTTTTACAGCCTTAACTATGTGCAGTATTATTGGCAATTCCTGTAGAGCATAAGGAAAATTGTACCAAAATAGAATGCAGCCTTAACATTTCTTCTACYTTTCTGTGGGTCTAAAGTGATCTGATTTGCTTCTTGGTTTAAAATTTGAGTTATGAATTTTACTCTTAAATGATTCTACTACTTTAGAGTACAGATTTATCAATATGGTTTTCTATCATATTATGAAAGCTTTTACTTGGGCTCACAGCAATGCCAAAAACTCTTTGCCATGCAAAAGGAACATGTGGCTCTTCTTTGCATGCTGCGATGCATCATTTAGGAGGTTTTTTTATGGATTTTCATTGTCTTTGGAAAGATGATAGAGTTTTAAACTGATAAAATAGATTGAAAGTTTTAGATAATGAATAGTGAGAACTCTAATTGTTGCTGGTTCTAAAGGTGACAGAGGGCTTATTTGGGACTAAATTCTGGGAAGAATATAAGGTGGCAAAAATCTCCCCAGTAACGTGTGCAAAACTCTTTTCTTAATGCTTTTGTAGAGGAAAATAGTCAGTCAGTAGCTTGGGAGTAGAGAGGGCAAAGAGAAGAAGGTAAAGGACTTGGGGTTATGCTGGCTGACACTACCAACTCATGGTAAGGATGCTGAAATTCACAGGTGGTAGAAGTGAAACCTGATTTGTAAGCATCTGTGTTCACACAATAAATCCTCAAAGATGTGAAGTCTTTTCCCTTTCTCACAGGAAAAAAWATACTATGTGGCAGAGGAGGAGGAAAGGTTTTTTAAAGTTTTATGCTTGTTTTCCATTTACTGGAATGCAATACAAGATATGAGTGGCTGGAAACAATTCAGTCAGGTTCTTGAGATGCCTGGTCTTACATGAATTTATACCTTCAGAAAAGGTTAAAACTCTTTAGACATTCAGCTTTAACTTAAATAGACTAATGGAAAGAGGTGTTACTATTAGGCTTGAAGTACTTACTGGTGGCAGACGGTGGCCAGGTGCAATTGCATTATAACTCTAAGAGTAAAACATAATTTTGTCTTCCCCCCACAGTAGCCGAAAATTTTGCAACTCGAAGTATCTGGAATTAACAGGGAGATGGCCCCAAAATGAAATAATAAATTCAATTTTTAAAGCTAGGAGCCAGGTATGGAAATTTGAGGTTATTCAGAAAACCGTGTGGTGGAAAGGCTCAGGGTCATACTGTTAGCACTGTGAGATCATGCATTAGCACTTTATGAACCGAGCCATCAACTGAATACAGCACCAAGCCTCTATACCTGAAGGTTAGAAAGAAATATGGAGTAAAAGATTAATTATTATTCTCTTTTATGCTGCATGATTTTCAAAGAGCTGTTGCAAACAAAGGAGTTAATAAGGCTTCTTGAGAAATGATGTAAGTATCTATGGTTATTTTAGTTTCCCCTAGTGGGCTAGAGACTTCCACTATATTAAGAAAAGGAATTCTAACTATGGTTACTTAATTTTAAAATGAAACTCACTTCATTCTGTGAATCTTATTTCCTTAGCTCAACCTTTTCTTTTATCTGGAACTATGATTTAAAAGACTGGACAGCAAACAGGCCCCATTTATTATTGTCAGATTTATTATTGAAGAGAAAACATAGGAGAGATATTTTTGAAGCTCTCTGGAAGGCTAAAGGTTACCAAACCAAGCAATTTTGTTGCAAAACTGGTGAGACAGGACTACTAACATTTTCCTTTCTGAGATAGTCAGCATTAGGAGCAGAAAACCATCCATTTTAGTGAAGTAATTTCCTGAAGTGTACAGTTTATTGAACTCAGAACATTTAAGATCACCATCTGGCCTTTCTCTCAGTGTCTTGTGGAAATTTTCAGGGGTTATGAGAGCTGGCTATTCTGCTTCACACTTAGAAGGTTGTCTTGTGCTAATCTGTGGAGCTATAGCCTGTAAAGCTGAAAAGCCGGACTGACTCAAAAGGGAAGGCGTGCTTATCTCTTTGGCCTGCTGTGCAGGGCTGTTGAATACCTGTGGCATGTTTGCATAGGCAACGCCTTCAACACAAGAACCAAGAAGTGTTTGAGTCCAGGTTCCCCTTTAATCCAAGGTTTAGAGTAATTTTTGGTTTAAATTTAGAAAAATAGAAGAAGAGTTTGAATCTTGGTATCCCGTCTACTTCAGAAAAAATTCTGAACATGCGTATGGAGAATAACAGTATCATGGGGATAGGATGCATCACAGTTCCTCCACCTTGTTACAAAGATATTGCTATTTACTTGATGTAGACACAGAAAATAATTCCTGGGTGTGAGTCCTGAGAAGAAATGTATCTGGAGAGGAAAGAGTTATCCTGCAAATGTATGTGTTTTGATTTTGGGAGTTTGTTTGTTTGTCTGTTTTTTGGTTGGTTGGTTTTCTTAAGGGCTCTGAATTTCATCAGTACTGGTGGATACTTCAGCAGCAAGTCATCCATCATTCTGTTTTTCGAATCTTAGTAGTAGTACCTAAACTCTGCTATGCAGTGAGAAGATCATGTGCTTTACTTAGGCTTGTAAATATCTCTGAATAGTGGAGAATCTAAACATTAGGCCTTGTATTGGCCTGAGCCAAAAGCTAAGTTGGCCTCCAAGTGCCTTTGGTCTTGAAACTGGTGATCAGATCATTCAGGGAAGCGGAACATGAAGATATAAGAAAGCATATGRAGGAGGTGGTGCTGCTCAACTGGCTCTAGAAGTTGTGCACAAAGATGATCAGGGGCCTGGAGCACCTCTTGGATGAGGACAGGCTGACAGAGTTGGGATTGTTCACCCTGGAGAAGAGCAGGCTGCAGGAAGACTTTAGAGCAGCCTTGCAGTACCTAAAGGGGGCCTGCAAAAGAGGTGGGAAGGGACCTTTTACAAAGGCATGCAGTGACAGGACAAGGGGGAGTGGCTGTAAACTGAAAGAGGGTAGGTTTAGATTAGCTATTAAGAAGAAATTCTTTACTCTGAGGGTGGTGAGGCACCAAAATCACCACTGGTGGATGCCCCATCCTTAGCAGTGCTCAATGTCATGTTGAATGGGGCTTTGAACAACCTGATCTAATGGAAGGTGTCCCTGTCCTTGGCAGGAGGATTGGAACTAGATGGTCTTTAAGGTTGCTTCTATTGCAATCTGTTCTATCATACTGAACTGCAAAGTAAAATTGTTAAATTGTATATCCCGAGCTGTGCCTTTATTTGCATTGGTGAAGTCAAAGACGCCACAATTAAGGTTGTGATGAAGACAAAGTAACACATGCACACTCCAAGTGACATGCCATAGAAGAGGAGAGTGTCTAGTCTTGAGGTGAGGCTCAGCATAATGCTGAGAGTAATTATGAAACAATTAATTGCTTTCTTTTCTTAGTTCCTCTCCACCCCCCAAGAAAATTTGAATTTGCAGCTAATAAGGATGTCATTAAAAAACATCAAGAATAATCTTTTACTAGAACAAGAGCTTTTATATTACAGTATCACTCTCCTCCTTGATGGCCTTTTTTTCGGATTTGAAATACTGTCTTTTGGACTATACTATGCTGTTTTACATGTGAGCGTGCACTGCCTGTTACGTACATGGTTCTTGAGCAATTTGTTCTCACCAAATTTGTCCATTGTTTCTGGACATCATTTGAACATATTTCTATCTTTGAATTTGTATTAATTTTGTTTAATTGCACTTGGGAGGCTAGTAAAGTCAAATAATAATTAAGAAATTTTATTCAATAGAGAAGAGTTCAGAATTACAAAGAGGTGGAAGGAAGAAAAATGTAAGTGGAAGACATCTCATTTCACAGTCAGTGGTCTGTTAAACTTTGCAGTGGAAGCAGAAGTGTTCCCAAAATAATAACTCTGCTCCTGTCATTGCACAGTAGGTCTTCTACACATACCAGCTTTAGATTACTTTGATATTTGCCCAACAAGTCTTCCAATTTATCTTCAATAATAYCTGAATTATTTAACGCTTCAATTTTTTTTTTCTTGTAGAGAGCGAGAACTTAAGAATAGTGTGACCCTGACCACTAACATATAAATAATGTAAGCTGCTATATGCTTTGAGAGAGATGATTGGCTCTGTAAAGATATTTGGACAAATGTATTTGCTATTTAATCCTCATCCACACAAAAACTAATCATACTAGAAACAGCCAATGAAAGACAAACTAATAAATCTTTGCAAGAACTATTCAGACCTACAGTATTTGTTTTGAAAAAGTCGTGAATAAAGGATATGGATTAGCGAGCAAAATATTGATTGATAAATCTGTCTTTTCTAAGGACTGAAAAAGTATGGGTCCTAGACTTATAGATGCAGAAATGATGGTCATTTTTATTTTAGTAACAAATAATAGTATGACAAATACAAAGGCAGTAGGTGATAAATTATGAGACAGGCGTATTCAGGTAATGACTCTGAAAAAATGCTTCATTTACAGAATAAAATTTAACTTGTTTTAAATAGCAGTAGTATATCTGAAGCCAGATACTTTTGTCTGAATGGTGTTCCCATTCTAAATTACCAGGGGAAAGAATGTCAGGGTCTTGAGTCACTGCATATTTCAGTGACCTAACTGCGAGGAAAGAGTAGGTCACTTCTTATGTGACATTTCTACTTGAGGAAAACAGATTTTATGTTCTGGTTCCTTTAATTAATGATTCAAAATTCTGAAAAAAACCTATAATTGGTTTATCTCTTCATTGATTTAGAAGTGGATTGACCTAGATATGTAAAAGCCAAGCCATTGGGCTCCATTTAAAGATCTCCAATGATCTAATTCATGACCTTGTCTTCTCTCGGCTTCCTTTTTGATTTGACCTTCTTTCTGCTTTATTTAGGGGTTACTCTCCAGTGCAGTTGCTGTCGTCTGTTCTCATCGATAGTTTCTGTCTACACTGTTCTTTAAAGGCAGCTAAATTCACCATTCAAGTGAAACACTTCTCTATGTTAAAGTCCTCCAAAAGTCATTTCAGGTTTGCTTGTAAGGTCCATTCTCATATATTCTTTAGTTAGTACATTGTCAGATTTCCAGGGTAGGTGCATTGGCAGTCTCTGGATTGTACACGAGAAACCGACTTGTGTGGGCTAACAGAGAAGACAAGGAAACGTAGAACTAACTTAGCAAAAACTCAGGTGCATAGTCACTTTGAAAGTCACTATTACAGAATGAGGCACACCTGACTGTAGTGCTTACTACGGTAGGATCTTGTGGTACTAATGCATTACAAATAGTGAAAATGAGGCATTTGAAGTGTCAGGGGCTTTGATAGATACAYTGAATGTACCTATTTACCTGTGGTCCTGCCTTGTAAAATCAATGCAAAATGAGTTTTCATAATTACTTAGTCTTAGAGTTCACCTTTGGACATTCATACACAACCAATACTCTTGGGATGCCCAACTGTAATTCCTGCTGAGACATCATGGTCCTTCTTCTCTGCAGCAAGAGAAAACTCTAATTCAAAACATTGAATGTCTATGTGTTAAACAGATGTAATATGAAGTTCACTGTATGCTGTCATCTATCTTGTATTACCTCAGTCAGAACTAGAATTTAATGAGATCAAAGCTCTTTGCCTCTGACAGTCTTAATATGGAGTCTTAAGCTGCTTTACTCTGAGTGTGTTTCATAAACTGTCAATGAAGACAAAAGATCTCTTGTCACAGAAGATGAGGAGTAGTCTCTTGTTTGTATTTGCTATTGGGATTTTTTTTAGAAAACAATCTATGAATAACCCTTTGGCCTTTTTTACAGGAAGCCTGGTTTAATGTGGTACCTGAAGTATTGGCTAAGCTGGAATTAACGGACAGAACTTYGGTGTTTATTTGAATTGGTGTCTGTTTAGGACAAAGAGCAGCAAGACTTCCTCTGGAGTCCTGGACATGCATGCTCGTTTCTTCCTAAGATTGCTGATACAGCATCTGGTAACTTGTTTGAATAGTTGGTGGCTCATATGCTTGCTGACAAAGAGAAGGCTGAGGAGATGACCCTCTGCTCCTCAGCCTCTGCTGTAAGATTCACCTTCCTTCAGTGTATACTTCCATACCACTGGACACCCTGTCTGTCACAGTTGTAAAAAAAGTCATGACAGCTGCTAAGGACAGACTCACATTTATTGTATGAATATGAATTAAAATTGTAACGAGAAATTGTGTGATTTATTATACTAGCTTATTCTCTGAGACCCAGTCTTGTTCTGAGGAACTGAGAATCCCCTCAAATGTGCTGAGCATTTATACCTGATACGCTAACGGGGCAGGAAGGCTTCATGCTTCTTGAAAAGAGTAACACGTTTTTTTCTTGCCAACTCAGAAGTGTCAGAAGCAGATATAATATGGGACCTGTAGGAGAGCTGTTGACTTCAGAAGCTGATAGGAGAGGTTGTCTAAGGTATCTGGATGCATTTCAGATGATGTTCCATGCCTTTGTATGGTAAATGACTCGAGGCTTCATTGTCTTGTGTTTCGCAGGGTTTCTGAGRTTTATGAAGATTACGAAAATACCTGTGATGGCCAGATATAATATCAAACAAGTATCTAAAAGCACAGCAATCCTGCAAAGAATGTATCTTGTGCTCATAGGAATGCTTTAATTAATTAAGTTGTATTCTCTATACAGGAGAGGATTTGAGAGCATTCACTTAATTAGTCGTGTATCTTTCCTTTGTCTATACTGATTGTGAAATAAAGATACCATATATCAAGAATCTCAATCTGTGATGTTGGCCCCTAACCTGGGTTTGTTATTCAGATAAAATTGGCTTTATATTGAATTTTGTATTTATCTTGTGTCCACAGCCACAGATTCCTTCAATAGTAAACTTTGCTGTTAATTGTAGCAATATCTGTTCCAATCTCCATGCATTTTGTTCCCAAACCAATTGATATTTTAATTTTGATTTAGGTACTGTATACTTCTTAGTGTTCTAGATGAATTTATCAAGGTAATAAACCGAAAATGTTTTTGCTTTGTAGTTTTCTGTGTTTTGAATTTGCAAACAGGCAAAGCTTTCCAATCTGAATAAGTTAGTCTTTGATTCTTAAATTATTCTCTTTTACTTAAGTGGAGTTATTATTTTCTCAAATTCTCATTATAATCCCATCAACTGACATTTACTAAAAGTACTTTGGCAAAATCTCTAAAACACTGAAGATTTCAAATTAGTAATAAAACATGAGAATGTAAAAATAACTGACCTGATTTACTTGCATGACAAAAGCTAATTTCATAGTGATACTGGGTTTTAATCAGAGGAATATGCTCAAAGTAATCTGATTTGGGCTTTGTATTAAAAGTAATAGTGAAATATTGAACGGTCACTAGCTAGTCTATAGTATACCTTTCAGAATTTTTAGTCAATATTCACTCAGCATCTAAAAAGAACTGTGCTGCATATTCATATTTATGCATACAGAAGTAACATTTTAAAAATTTTATTAGTAGAGGAAAAGTGACCACCATAATGGCTAGCAGAGTCTGTTTTGCACTTCAATCATTTGTTAATAACATAAAAAAAAAAAAGTTACAATTATTTCAGGCCTCTGTTCATGCTTCCTAAATATGAATTGACACAAATAAGTTTAATGTATTTTTCTGCTTTTGTTTGGTTTTTTTTTCTAGGTCAAAAAGTAGAGCAGCATTATTGTATGTTTGACAACTAATTGGATAAAATTATTTAAAACTCTATTTTTTCTTTTTGTTTCACTCATTATCACCACTTGATAATTTTAAAAAAATACCTCCATTCTGAAAATTGAAGATTTTTTTTGCCTTTTTGTCACAGTATTGGAAAAATAACTAGTTGACTCATGTAGAAGAAACATATTCTTATAAATAAGGCAGAGTGAATAAAATGTTTCATTTATTTGAATWAATTTGTCACCTCTTTGGAGATGTAACTAGCATTTCATGTCTGGAAATTGGGGTTCCTCTGTAATGAAAACAGTGCAAACACTCTTTTTCACAATGGAAGCACTACTGTTGCTGTGGTAAAGCTCCACGATGTCCACATGATCCTAGAATAATTAAAAGTACATTTAATAACGTAAATGTTGGATTAAATTTCCACTTTATATTCAGGATATAGATAGGCAAGATTCCACTAGAGATCAAGGTACTCAAAGTATGCATTTTGAAATCAAGATAGATTTACAAAGTAGGCATACTGCCTTATTTGTTCTTTGGCTTTGCTTATATATTTTAAAATTTTAGTTCCACTTTATCAATTAAATAAAGTTAAAGCTTAACAAAAGATAATGAGAAAGTGACACTGCAAATATTTTCTTCTTCTTGCACACAAAGCCTTTGAGAAGCTGGAATAAAATCCAGAGGTCCCTGAAAACTTTTAAATTTCCTTTATTAGATCATCCATCCTTTGAATTCAGTGACTGGTTTTTGCAATGATCTGTGTAAAGTGTGAATGAAGACTGTAGGCTTTGAACTCCTGAATGCTTGAAGTTCATTGTGATGCATGCTAATGACGCTTTAGCAGCCTCAAAAGCCATGCTGATCTTACTGTTCATATTGAAGGTTTATAACGTAGCTGATCAGTACTGTATCTAGCCAGATTTTGTTTTTAAATATAGGTGGATACATTATGCAAATTTATTTTGTTCAGTTGGCTGGGGACAAGTTGATCCCTTTATGGTAATCTCAGTTATCTGGTCAGATGAAGTTTTAAATCCAGAATGGGAAAAGCACAAGAGTGGATTTCGATGGCCTGTAGCTGCTGATGTTGTTGTCCAGCACCAGAGGTGGGCAGMTGGTGTTGAAGAAGCTCCTGCAGAAGCAAGAAAAGTCTGTGGGGGATCTATGATCAACCTCAGAGCCATGCAGCTGTCCTGCAGCATTTTCTTCTCAAGCAGTCATTCGCTTTTTTCATTCTACAGAAAAAGGCACCAGTGTGGATTTAAGGGTCCCTTGGGCTGGACAGGTTTATAGACTGCTACCGAAGATCATCCTGTGCACATCCGTGTGCAGAAGCCACTGTGACAGGAGGGAGAAGTACTGCTGCTGGGCTGCAGTGGTACTTCAGTCACAGCCACTGCCCTGTGATTGTAGTTTTGTTCCTGTATAAAATTCTTACTTTATTAAATTGTTTAAAATGGACTAAGGAGTTCCCTGAGACATCAGCAGCCCTCTATTAAATGTCCTTGGAAGGGCAGAAATTGGATTTAAGCCTTTTTCTACGGGTATTTTCCTTTTAATACACAGGTTGTCTATGAAGGTCTACATTCTTTCRTATCATGCTTGCAGCAGCTCAAGTTAACATCTGATTTAATTTAGTAGTTCTAAAGTTCATTTTAGGATCAGTGTGTTGATGAAATTTGTTGGCAAATGGTTAAGAAATACCACTGAAGTTATTCCAGTCACTGCTCTTTCCAGTACTATTTCTTGTCTGAAAATCCTTGTCTAATCCACACACTAAAGAATAGATTTCAGTATCACATCTGACATGTTAGCATTCAGAGTGCTGTCTCTAGCCATATATTTTAGGTGTCTACATTAGCAATAGATGGGTGTGAATAATAAATTATTAATTTATTATTCCTGATGACTAGTCAATTATTTTAATGATGTTTACTGGCCTAGTTGTGTGTTACTTGAAAGTGATTGGAAGCGAATTGCTGTCAAAAAGCCTTTGCAGCCGCAAAAAATTACACTTCTACTTGTATTCCCTTTACCCCCAAATAGAATACACTATTTCTATTCCTCCACTCAATTCAGCCATCTGTCACTCACATATCCCCAGACAATTACAATGCATTTGCATCAAATCTCAGCTGCCTGTGATAGACTTGTTTTGTAGTGCCGTGCATACAGGATAATCTCTGAATGTCCGTCTCACTGTGGAAACTGTTCTTTCATTGGTCACTCTCAGATAAATGATCTATGATGTTCCGGTCAAGATCCCAGTGTATCTCAATCTAAGAATCGTTTTGCATGATCTCTGTAACACAGGGCCGCTAAAATGRATATCTCACTAATATTTCCAATTATTTTGTTTTAAAAGTGAATTAGAATTAGTTTGGTTTGCTTTGTAGAGCTTCTAATGTCTCAGATCAATAATTTATTTTGTAATGAACATTGTGAATGAATCAGTTGTGTAATTACAGATTGTAGAGGACCTGTTGTGACAGGAAAGATGTGATCGAAAGATAGGATCCAGTGTAGGTGGGCCATTGCTGTCCTGAGCCAACATCCTGCTCCACCTTAAGACTCCAGCTCAGTCCCCACCTCCAACTGCCCCCCAGTCACTTCCTGGAGAAGGGCTGGATGTGCATGCATGAACAAAAGAGTGTGAAACATCTTGTTTACATCAGAATTGTGCACAATTGTTGCTTTTAATACCGTGGCAAATATCATAAAGAATGCTTTCTAAAAGGCACTTATTTGCTAAGAACACATTATTTTCATTTAGGATCCCTTAAATTGTGATATTATTTCCCAGTCTGTTTTAATCATTAAGTGTTCACATATTTAGTAATGAAAAACAAGTCTGTAAATGACTATGCCAAAATAGGAAAAAAGACTGTGGTCTGGAGACAGCAGAATTCAGCTGTTTTCATCATGTGACCCAGAGTTGAATCACACAAAATTTTATTCTTATTCTGATGTCTTTTCGTTCTTCTCTTGGAGACCAGATACAAAATAGAGCAATTATAGATTTATTAATCATGTGTTTGATTTACCGTATAAGGCAACAAAAAAATTACTCTTGACGGAGGACGTGAATGGAAAGGAAAGCTTATATTTCTCTTACAGACATTCAGATAGTCAAAGGATTATTGGCCATTTTACTGTTAATTCAGACATAGTAGATATAATATTACAGATTAAATCAGTTTGAATGTGAAACAAAACAGTGATTGAATGATTCCTTTTCAGTAGCATCATCCAAAGTCTTCAGCATTATCGATGCTCAGGAGATAAGCAACATGAAGTACATGTTTTGCCATATATATACAAGCAAATTCTGAGCTTTTGCTTCCTGCYGGGGCAGAGAAAGAGAGAGAGAGTAGATCTTGTCAACTGCAGTGCTAACCCACAGAGAAGTTAGCATTGCTTTAACCCATGACTCATTTTTGTGACATGATTTTTGACAGTTAGCTTTGTGCTGGAGAGAGATTTGGTTTTTAAGGTAATTTCAGTAAAATCTCTAGTAGCATGATGGACCTTTCCCTCTGTCTCTTATTATTTTTCCTTCATGAYTTAAGCCTGCTTTAAGCAATCCTTTTCACATCTAATGATCTAATGGTCTTCTTTTTTTTTTTTTTTAACCTTCTTTCACACTAYTGTGTTCCCAAAATGATTCTAAACTGTTTGGTAATACTTTATTGGTAATATTTCCGATTATCCATGGCTCTGAAGTAATTTAATAATTACTTTAAATTTTGTCTTGTGTGTATATTTATAGATGCATCTTCTTTTTATCACTAATTATCATGGTATATGATTTCAACTACTCTCTCGCTTTCGGTATGGTTATCAAAATGTCAGTCTTTTAGTTCCCTTATGAGTGGTTGGGTTAAACTGATGCTTTAGGAAGGCTTGAATTTGCATGTACTTCACTACAAGTACAAGCCAAGTGGTGTGTTCAATTTTTCAAAAAGAACTTTAGCTTCCAGAGCGATTGTTTCTTCTGTTGGTAGCATTGAGATTTACTAAATATTGCATGATTTTTATTTGTGTTGACAATGAATTATGACTTTAAAAATACTAAAGGTATTAATGGATGCCCCACACCTTTCTTTTTTATCCTAATTTAGAATAATTGTGTTTCTTTGATCCTTTTCCTTTCTAAAGGATAGTTCTTAACATTCTTGATTCAACTTCAGGCTATGAACTTCAGTGAAATCRGTAAATAATGACTTTAGAACCACTCGAACTTAAATCATATGGTCTTTATTGTCAGGAAACATGTAAGTGAATTAGGGTGACATCCAATTAACACAGCCTTTGGCAGATTTAATGAGCAATGATAAATTTAAATCCTTTTTTTGCACTTTCAAAGTATTTGAAGTTGCAAGTAGAATGAGCTAGAGAGAGATTGTTGCTCCATTGATTCATAATAAATTATTTTAGATTTATTTTTACTGGGATAGGAGGCATCATCTTTGAAAAGATACTCATAGGGTGGTTATATGAATAGGTATCTCATAATAAAGTCCGATAAAAAATTAATTCCTACAGCATGTGGAGTTTCATGTTGAGTCATGCTGTTTCATTACTTGGTTTTTTGGGGAATTAAACATTTAGTTAGTACAGCCTATACCACTGATATGTGTGGCTTTACTTGATTTCCAGTTGACATCATCTATTAATAGCTCTGAGAAAAGGTGTTGCGAGTTTTGTAGCAGCAAAATAGATTCTGGAAAGCAATTAATTATGGTTTTAATTAGCAAGTAATGCCTCTGCTTAATACATAATTTCGTCTCTTATTAAAGGTAAGTAAGAGGCTTTGTGGGTTTTTTATTTGGGGTTTTTTAAGGCAAAAAACTTTTATAATTCTTCAGAAATAACTACAGTTATGGAATATAGTGCATTTGATTATTTTGGTTCCAGTTTGTGTAGACAAACTGTTTGTAACTGGAGTTTGATAAGATGCTTTTTGGTTTCCCTGAACTTTTCCAACAAACAGCAGCAGAACTTTTTATTGTTTTGTAAGTTGTCTTTCTGATGAGACCATTTCTTTGTGCTCCTCATGTTTTCATTGGGTTATTCTATAAAGCCAGTCATTTCTCACATTAAGATCCATCAAACATAGGACCAGGTTGGCCCATTTCATTATGACAAATAAGAGGAAAAAACTATTTACAGGATAGATTTAACCTTTATACACTTTCAGTGAATTCTGTGGAGCCTAATTGCCTTATTCCTTAGTATGATTTTACTAGCTCTAGGTGTTACATTTGTGAATTGAATTGATATCAATAATATCAGAGTTAAGGTCATCAAAGTTTCTAAGAATACCTCTGGGATGCTGAATTGAAGAATTTTTCACTCATTGAGTATCTTCCATTAAAAAAACCCCACTTATTCAAAGATTAAAAAGAAACAAAGCAGAAACCAAAAAACCATTGTAAACCTTCAGTCATGTTTATATCCCATTATCTTTTGAAATATGAAGAAGGAGGATTAATTTAAATGGTAGTTGTTACTTTCTATGAATCTTTTTCTTGATACAGGGATTAAAATCTAAAATTGTAGTTAGTCTTAGAGTTTTGAAACTATAGGAGCTGGAAACCCAAATAAAAATTGTAACTTTAGTTGCGAATTTTGTTAGTGCAATTCATCTAATTGTATGTGGTAGTAAAAGAGCAATTAATAAACTATTTTAAATGTATCCTGCTGTGGGTATTTGAAGACACTTCAGCATATCTGAGATATTAAAGTATAAAGATATTGTCATCACAGAATGCATAATAAGTAGTTACTGAAAGATAGAAGACAGGAGTGAAAGGTCATTTTCTTCAAAATTCATACATTTTCAGATAATTAAATAAAAATGGGCTTTTTTTAAAAAAAGTTGTTCATGGAAATGCACAGTAACCTGAAATAGGCCATTATTTTTCTTTGGGAATATAAGATTGCATAATTTAATCTAAATTATCAAGGTTCTCACCACAAATTATTATATTTAATTGAACATTCTCTTTTTCTTCATATGAATAGCTCTCACAATTGTTTGCTTCACTTTCTCTTCTTCCTGCTTAATAGTTCCTCTAACCTTAAACTCCCAACACAGCCTAGAATTCTCTCATATCTTCAGCTCAGTGTCCACTCAACAGCTCTTTCTCGGCTCACCACTGACTCTGCTTTCTGGACACTGTGATATCTTTCCGCATGTCCTTGCCAACATGGATTGTTTGCCTAAAATAGTTCTTCAGTTGACTGTGTTTTCTTGTGAAACAAAAGTTCATGCATAACCTGTATGTTGATTATATTTCTGTTTTTGATCATCCTTATGATTAAGTTTCATAATTCTTCATGTATTCCTCATGTATCTCAAGGGAATGGTGTGAAATGCAGCTGATTGAAGCTTGAAAAACACTGAGTTTTTGTTTGAAGGGTAGAGGTAGGGAGAATATAATAAAGATTCACACAGTTGACATTTCTATACTTGAATACTAATAGATTTAACTAAATACAGTCACAAAATAACATTCTGCAAGACAATGAAAATGAAAAAAAATGGTGGGTTTAACCACTATAAAGGCCCCTAGAAGCCCTTCGAGAACTCCTCATGAGGGATGTATTTTCCACCTGTAGGAGAAGCTTGTGAGACCGTAATGGAATGCTGGAGATCTACACTTTGAACGTAAGCTGGCATTTTGTTTCAAAGGGAATGCTTAGAAAGCATTCATGAGGTTAGGGGCTGGAAAAATTATTATTCTTCCACTCTATATAACTATGTGCTCATTATACCCTTGCCAGTTATTTTCACTCTACTCCATATCACTGATGTTCCTAGTGAGACACACATCAGTCATCTAGAAAATGCAAAGCATGATCCTTTCCTTCTAAAATAATTATAGGGCTTCTTTTAGTTGACTCCTTGTGGGTGGAGTTCTTCTTGATGTAAGCAGCCCCCCCCCAAATCCCATGAATTTACATAGTTAAGGTTTTTAAATTGGAAGTTTTTGTGTGTTTAATGCCATTTGAGCGACTACCTACAAACCATTTATCGTGGCTCCAGGGATTCTTATACTTCAAGGTTCAAGGTTTGAGACCTACTGTTTTCCTCATTATTTTAATGGGAAACATTCATTGCAAAGACTACCAGCTTTCTTATTTATTCTCTTAGTTATCTTATGTATACAGCTGAAGCGGAGTAGAAAGAAATTAGGTGAAAATGAATTAATTTATTTTTTGCAATCCTATTTGAGAAAATTAATTTATTATCTTTTTTCCCCGAGTTTCCTATGAAATGTTTCAACAAATAACTGATAGTCTTTGCTATTCAGCATTGTGAAACTAGACTTGAAGAAAGAAGCATTGTTTAGTTTACTCATACATATTTTGTTCATTGACACCTTGCTAAGCTATGGAAAGTGCTTGAACTTCTTTAAATAAAGCTCTTCTTGTATGTGATTATGACATTAAAAAAAATGAATACATCAAAATATATCAAAGCCTTTTGTTTTCATCTACAATAACCCAACAAAATAGTAACAATGTTTCTTCTTCAAAAAAGTTTGGGTTTGCTTTGTTCTCTTCCCCTTTTAAATGTATTTGTCACAAATGTTATGTTTAAATTTTTTTTCTGTGAATGTTGGCTTCTGTTACAGTCTTCCTGTGATTATACATACTCGACAGTGTGCACAAATCCCTTAATTTTTATAGTTCTACTTTTGTCAAAATTGTTTCTTCTGTGGTATGAGTTCGTTTAATTTCCTTAGAAAGTGCCATAATGCCTCATATCCTCTTAAGGGAGAAGACCACTTTATTGTTGCTTTTTATTATTATGCCTAATCCTGAATTTCAGACTCGTATCATTGATCACAAAGCTAAAGGCTTCGTTGAAATCGCTATCACTGAGTAGCTAAAGCCCTGATCCATGGATCAGTTGGAGAATTAAGACTTTGAATTGAGGATAGAAAAGCACTGAGAATCCATGGCAAGACTGGCACTTAGATTAATGGAAAGATTAGCGCTTAGAGAATACGCTTGGGTCAATGAAGCAGCAGGCAGCTGGATGAGATGCAGACGGGAGGATTCTGACTCCTTTTTCGCAATTTGTCCCTGAATGAAGTGAGCTATGGCAGTGCTGTCTGAACAGGATAACTGTATGGTCGCATTGTGGTGATCTTAGTGGGATAGAATGCATGAAAGACATTGGGGAGCTGCTGCAACAGATTTATTTTATCAATACTTGAAACTCTACTTTGCCTTATCAATTAGTTTGAGCAGAACAGATGTGAAGAGTGAAGACAGGGAGAACTGGATAAGGATGTTGCTCAGTTAGTTATCAGGGGTTTTTTTCTTTTTCTTTCCCACTATCACCTTGTTTTTTCACCTGCTTTGGTCAAAGCTGAGTGTATTTCATCTGGGAATAAGAGTGTTTTTCAACCTGGTATTCTCACTTGGGAAATTSAGAGCTAGTAGTACATAACTTGGAAGTCTAGCCACAGACAGCCCAATTTGACTGTTATGGGGAATTTTCCTGTTTCTTAGCTCTTTGTTTCTTAACTTAGAGTCAATGGCCTGTGAAAAGGAAATATTTCCAGGCCTGTTTTATACTATGCACATTTTAAAAAATCAGCTGTAAACCTTAGTAATACTGAGTTCCTTAAAATAGTTGGTGCTGAAAATTTTAAAATATGGTGCTGCTTTTACATCAGCATTATGACAATTCTAGGAGAAATATGACACCATGCAGTTTGACAGCAGTGATATTTAATAGGACTGTGCCTTCAACTGATGTTGCCAGAGGAATTATAAATTGATCAAAACCTGCAAGCATCTTCTTTTTTTTCTGACAGTAGTAATTTCATGACCACATTGGACAGCCTGGTCTCTCCACTTGTCCATCTGTAAGTGGCAGAGGCTGGACAGTCCTCTGTTCCCTGCCCAAGCACAATTTTCATCATAGAAAGTAAGGCTTCAGTGCTCTCGAACTTCATGAAAGATAGTGCTTCAGTCTGTAATCCTTTTATCTGATGAGCTTTAGGAGGTTACTAGGTTTTCTCCTTTATGAGGGCCTATTAGATAATAAACCTTGCCCTGCGACTAACCAGCAAAATTATAGACCAATAATACCCTAAAAACTCCAGTCAGACAAATTTCAGACATTTCTTTCCTGAAGAATAAAGACTAATCCAAGAGTCCAAATTAGACGATGGGTTTGTAATAGGTGTTGATGGCTGAGCAACAGCTATGTATACTACACCTGACAAACTTTTTACTTCTAATATTGTTTTTTATCTTCTCTCTCATTCCTTCATATTTTTTGTACGAGATATGAACAACCCAAACACTGCATCTTCCTAAAATCTTCCTTTCAAATGAGAATTCACAGACAAACATTAAAAAAAAAAAAAGGCAGATGGCTCTGGAAAAATGCATTTCCTTCCTTCCCATTTTCTTTTAGTCCTTGTTAGCTGAAGCAAGTCATTGTAAGAATCCCTTCCCTGTGGCATTTTTTTATGCTGGCCTTATGAGAGGTAGCAAAACTGTAAGTTTGGAACTTGTGTACAAAGCTGTTGCTCTCAAAATCGTGTGTGCTCAAAAAGAAGCTGGATGTAAGCCACTTCTGTGCAAATAGGGAAATGCATATATTGGTTTATCGAGGGGTAATTTGAAATATTCACTTAAAAGAAGTCAGGAATGAATATGAATGTGACAGCTGTTAAAATTTTTGTACCATACATAAATTGCAATCATGGTTTAAAAACCCCAAAACACCAAACCCAAAACACTCACCAAACCTTTCATAAAACCTTGCACAGCTTGAGGCCTTTTTCTATAAATATTCCTGGAGGTTTGTTGGGGTTTTTTTTCCATATGTAATTTTCCAAGGTTATTTTGTATGGTTCAGAAGCAGTAGGATTTGTACATATTGAGGGCAYCTTTTTAGAGATGAAATATGAATACTCAACTTCCCAGGCTATTTGCTTTTTTGGTTACCGAAAAATTAAGCTGGAAAGTACAAACTATATACATTTAATTCAGGATTATATATATCTAAAAAGCATAGATATTCTAGGAGAGTATATATTGGAGTTTATTGGAGTATATGTATTGTATCCTTGGTACTTCTATTAACTGTGACAGYTCAAACTCCATACAAAATTACAAAATTGGGCTCTGGTTATATGATGCAAATTATAAGCACTGGATTGTTTGAATTTAACCTTTCTTGTTGACTTTCATTTCATTTCGAACACTGGGAAATTTAACGAAAGCTAAATGCCTGGAGATCATAATATTTTTAGATCCCCATCGTCTTGCCAAGTAAGAGGGTTTTGAATGACCTTCTGAAGAACATATGAGAAAATTGCCGACTGTAGATAACAGATAAACTGTGACCAAGGACAGAAAGGACATATAATTCTTTATAGTGAACTTTTTACTGGCTAGTGGCAATCTATTACAGGCAGTTTGAGGCTGAAATGAATATCAGACAGTTTCAGCAAAAACTCCATCTTTCACATCTAAGGAAACCATGCACCTTTTGATTAGTACTGTATCAGGCTGTTCACCAGAGATTCAAACGCTTGCAAACAAGTCTCTTTAGATAAGGACGGGTGAACTGGCCCTTTTGATGSTTCAGTTCAGCCTGCAGTTCAAGTAATTCATTTTATTTTGGGGCAAAAACAGTTTCCTGGAGTCTTTTAATGGAAGATAGAATCCTATCTATACCCTTTTCATTTACTTTTTCTATTATTTCATCTCAGCTAACTCAACCTGTTTGGACTAAAAAGCTTATCTTTTATCTGTGTGAAGGCACTGCTGTGTTTACTTGGCAACTTGCTCATATGTTTCTACTAACATTTATTAAAATATGTAGCATAAAAAAAGAGATAATACTGGGGACATGACCAAGGTGAATCCAAATAAATAGCTCTAAATCGCTGGGGATGACCAAAATGGCCAATTCCATTTTTTTCACAAAACTTCTTGCATTTTATTTTTAACTTCTCTGCAGGCTTGTCCTTTAAGAAGCAGTTTAGTGAAAGAACTTAACATTTCAGCTCTGCGGTCACATTTTGGGTGATGTTTCTGCCAGTAACTTATCTATGACTTGGTGGAAAACAGAGTATTTGGAAAGAATTTTCAGAAATCCACTAAAAAATAGCTCAATTCCCCTTGACAAACCTTGAATCAGAGATAAGCTTTGGGAAGCCTGTCCAACCTGAAGTATTTTGAAGGAAAGATCGTGAAATATTTCATAGCTATGTACAACAGATAAGACATTGTGCAGCATAATCCAGGATATAGAAATACAGTTGTTAAGAGGCAGTGTAATCAAGTCACATAGTAAAATGATCAATATTTATGTGCTAAATAAAACTAAAATGAGAAAAATTAGACAATCTATCTCTGCAAGGTCCAGAGTATTATTATAGCTATTCCTCTTAGTTCATATGTTAGAAAGCAAAGTTAAAATTCCTTGAAAATACCCTTTTTTGTATGAATAAGGTTGGCTTATGTAGTTTCCTGTAATTGATAGAATTTCATCATCTTTTGTCTACTATACCTACTCCTGGGAGGCAGTCAGGAGAGAMATATAAATCTCTCTCTAATCTTATTCTTTCTCTCTGGAATACATTATCTGAGCATGAGGAACTATGGAATGGCATCTTAGCAATGTTAAGTCTGCTTTTATTTTCACTGTATGTCACTTTCCCTGATGGAAACAGGAAAATATGTATTTTAACCTAAAGACAACACTGACTAGGAAGAAGTTTGGAGTCTCTCTCTTCCATATTTTGTCAGCAAACCTTTTAAAAGTGACAAGTTTTCACACTTAATTACCATAGAAAAGGGCTTAAGCAAAAATAAGCTCTTATTTATCAACAGTCTTTCTGTGAAAACATGACTTATCAAAGAACACCTTGTAGTTGCTTATGAGTTACAGGAACCTACAGATGGAGTGATGTGCCAGGAGTCTTTGGGTCTTATTCTTTTGCCATAGCATTGCATACTATYAGCAAAAGTGGTTTAAAAAAAACTTTTGTAATGTAGGTTCCATCTTAGTAGAAAGATCTTCTCAGATACCAGCTGACATTACTGACCAACAATTATAATTGAGTACTAAAATAAATAAAGCAACATGTAACTTTTTAAAAGTGGGTAGAGATAAGGGGGAAAAATCAATGGTACAAAATTATCAGTTTTCCACAAAAACCGCTCTGTGGACAACAGAAACCTGGGGAATATTCTACTCTGTTTTTTTCTTATTATAAGRCATTGGTTTAATGTAAATCGCGCAGTTCATTCATCCTTCTAGTAATGCATATACCACAGCAACATGAGCACGTATTTCTTTTTACAATCTATGGTGTAAGTCATCACAGTCTGTTCTTTAATGTCCACTTATATTTGATAAATTATTTTTTAGTACGTATTTATGTCTTGGATGATCAATCAGGGAGATCCAGTAGTAGTTTTCAGATCATCAGCTTTGGAAAATGGTGCCATCCTATTTTCATTCTTTTGACAAATGCTAAAATCAGCTTAACACATTGCTGTTGTCATGGATGGATAAGTAACTCTAATTTCTTCTGTCTGAGTATCTTTTCTTTCTATCCAAGGTGCAACAGAAGGAGGACTTCACATTTGGAAAGGCTAACTTTCCTGCTGATCTCCAAAGGGTACCGAATTAACAGTACCAGTTTATCAGTCATGGTATTTTGTTTTTCAGATAGAAGATTTTTTTCTGTACTTAATTTTCATATGAATAAAGTTGRTAGCTGTGGGACCACGGGCCCACGCTAGCACTGGTAGTGGCAGTGGGCTTTTGGTTCAGGTGAATGTGGAGCCCGGGGGCCCATATAAGGACTGAAGGTGTGTGATTGGTTGGATGACCAAAAGAGTACCATATAAGGAATGAGACTGATACATAACCCATAAAAGGACTGAAGATGTGTGATTGGCTGGATGACCAAAAKAATACCATATAAGGAATGAGACTGATATRTAACCCATATAAGGACTGAAGATGGGTGATTGGCTGGATGACCAAAAGAATGCCATGTAAGGAATGAGACAGGTGACCGAAAGAACGTATATAAASCGCATGTTTTCTCAATAAAGTTGATTTTGCTTGTGCACAGCGTTGTCAGTGTGGCTTTGCATGCGTCGGGTAGGGTCCGTGTTAGGAATCGCCGACAAGTAGCTGTTTAAGAAATCGCAAGTTTTCATTCCTTTGACATACTTCAAATTAATGAAACAAACTAGTTTTCTGCTATCAAAACAAATATTAAGATAAACAACAGCAGGATGAATCCKTAAAAAATATAATTTGATTCCTCAATTTGCATATGTAGAAAATTATGACACACTATGAGGATCTCATCCACAAGGTATGATTTCTGATTTGTCAGGATCAAAGCTTCTAATGGTCTCTGTAGGAATGCAAATCAATTGATAGAAATTTTTTGCAATGTGCAGATTTCTCAGTTTTATTGGGTCTTTTTATATTGTAATGCTCCTCCTTCCTATTTTTTCTATTTCCTTTGGCAGATTTGATTTTCCCATCTAATGCACTTTTTTTCCTTCTTTAACTGCATATTTATTTTTCTGCACTACAGATGTGCTCTCCAACTCCCACATTTCCAATAGTGTCCTYTCCTGTTCCTTAGCTGTCAAGTTTCACACATCCTGCACACCTTTGCCACCACTGTCACACYTTGCCATGGCTCTTGCATCCAGCTGGAGTACTGTACTTCCTTTCTCTGTTGATAGCCAGACAACTTTCCTCCATTTCTCTTGCTGAGGCACTGCCAGAACACGGTAGAGAAAGGAATTTAGAACTTTAGGTATACTTATATTTCAAATGCTCAAGAAAGAACAAAGAAACTCTAAGAAACATGTTATGAAGCCAGCCTAAAACCTTATGTCCTTGGAATACATTGAAATACTAATAATAAAAACAGGAAGCCTTGAGGGAAATCCTTTCAAATGTAATGGGAAATAATAAAAATTTGAGAAACCTGGGACACTTGTGATGCTCTGTCTCTCCCACTCCTTTACTGATAAATTGTTGGTTTGTGTCTAAAATTTGATGCGTGATTTTTTAGTGAGTGAGAAACAGTTCATGAATCTTTTTGAAGTAGTACTTGATTGTTCAGGCTTGATTCATTCCCTATTTTTTAGTTTCTGAATCACTCTGTGTACTTTGGCGGTGGTTGTATTTTGGAACTCTCTAATGAGTAGCTTATTGTTTCTTACAGATTTCGAAGGAAGACTACAAATTCTCCTGGAGCTTATATCTGTATTCAAGAGGAGCTGTCTATAAGAGAGCCTAAAAATTACTGGATGCATCTTATAGTGCCAATCTTTTTCGCATCCTATTCATGTCTTTATATACATAGCTGTGTGAGCGTGTGAGAGTAAGAGAGAGAATTAATGATGTGAATAAAGTAGAGACTCCTTTTCAAATAAAAAGGTATAAATAGTGGTTATAATTATGTTGGATAAAGAATGAAAGCTAGATAATGGAAAGGTGATAATGAGAAAGATGGCTTCTAGTAARATCAGAAAGGTTAATAAACAGTTCTACAGGCTAAATAACAGAAAAAGAAGATATTTTGTTCACTTTTTAGCAAAAGATTATATTTGTTAGGGTAAAATGCAAATATAAGATTAACAGATCTTTATCATTAATTAATCTTAAAGAGGATGTGGCTTATAGGTATTACTGGCACTGTTAATCACAGYATCACAGAATAAACTGAGTTGGAAGGGACTCACAAGGATCCTTGTGTCCAGCTCCCAGCCCTGCACAGCACCATCCCCAAGAGTCACACCATGTGCATGAGACCATTGTCCAAATGCTTCTTGAATTCTGTCAGGCTTGGTGCTGTGACCACTTCCCTGGGGAGGCTGTTCCAGTGCCCAACCACCCTCTGGGTGAAGAACCTTTTCCTAATATCCAACCTAAACCTCCCCTGACACAACTTCAGGCCATTCCCTCAGGTCCTGTCACTGGTCACCACAGAGAAGAGATCAGTGCCTGCCTCTCCTCTTTCCCTCACAAGGAAGCTGTAGACTGCTATGAGGTCTTCCCTCAGATTACTCTTCTCCAGGCTGAACAGACCAAGTGACCTCAGTAGCTCCTCATATGGCTTCACCTCAAGGTCCTTCACCGTCTTTGTTGCCATCCTTTGGCTGCCTTCTAAAAGCTTAATATCTTTCTTATTTTATGGTGCCCGAAACTGCCCCTAGCACTCGAGGTGAGGCTGCCCCAGTGCAGAGCAGAGTGGGACAATCCCCTCCCTTGCCCAGCTGGTGATGCTGGGCCTGATGCATCCCAGGGCACAGTTAGCCCTCCAATGTCACATTGGTGGCCTGAGGTAGAAACCTTGCCTGCATTTCTCGCCGAAGAGTCTTAGCTACTCTAATGCATCAATGTTGATTTACATTTAARGTTAATTAAGAGAAAGAAAGATGTGATAACTTCTGAATTGGAAAGTTTTGAAATATAAGCATTCATTGCAAAGTGGGATGTGAAAAAATCCCTAGGAAATAAGTAAGAGATGGAAGACTGAAAAATATTCATCTATATTCTGACTGATCTAAATAAAAAGAAAAATACTTTTGAAGAGAGCCAGCTCAAACTTTAAGTGCTCGATGGGATTTTATCATCACAAAAACAGGGAGAAACTTTTGCACTTTTAAGTCTGGCTTTTACCATCTCAGACTCCTGAGAAAACTATCTGTCTTATTTAGTACCTTTAAAATGCCTTGGACATTGATTGAATGATGCAAGTATTAATCAAATTAGAACATCTAACTGTAGCCTTTATTCATCGTATCTCATCCTATTCACCATAATCTATCCAAACAGATTCTCCAAAACAAGAAAAAATGTCCATGAAAGAAAGTATGCAGTAAAAAAGCTGACAATCTAATAGACATATSAAATATATGTTATTCAGTGAAAGGACTGCAAGCTCGAATTCCAGTTCTGAGTCAAGAGTGGATTATGTCTACTGAGAATTGCAATTCTCCCCTCACGTCTGCGTGTCTTGGTGTCCTTACCGGTTTCACTAATCCTTTGATTCATAAAGACWGAAATTTCCTCTGGGGTTCAAGTGACATGTGATTGACTAGAACATTCCCTGTTCATCCCAGCAGGGTATGATGCAGAACAAGATAGTCTAGAGGACTACAATTGATTGTTTCACAAGAGAAGAATCTTTCCTCTTCCTTTAAAAGAGCAATAATATAACCAGTGAGAAAAATTGTGTTRGAGTTCCAACATTTAGCATCATGTTGAGCTCTTGCAACTTTTAAAATCATATTTCAATGTTCTCAAGACAGTTCTTTTTATACTTATATCACTTTCTAAAAATTAATTTAATAAAAACAAAGAAAGCCATGTGCATATTTTATAGTCCATTTTGTCAAAATTCAAGCTCCCTGAATGCTCTTTCTGTGATGCCATCTATTCAAACTTTATACTTTACTTTTTATCTTTTATTTTATTCATAATTAGACATAATTCTCTTCAGTCTACTCTGTGYATTTTTCACCCCACTACCTTCAGTCTCTCATGTCTGGAGTTAATTTTTTTTGTTATTTGTTTCCTTAAGATGATTAAATTAAATAAAATACATTATTCATCACCTCAGAATATGAGGTTTTATCTTCAGGACTCTGATGTAATAAATGAGTTTCTTGTTGCAAATGTCACATAGGTCATTTTTCAGTACCCTCACTTCCAGCAAAACTCTGGGTGTGCAAATATATAGCTCCAGCTACAGGAAGAGAAGTAATTAATCTGCAAGTCAAAAGACACTGACACACAGTTAGAATCAAAGGCGTTTTACTGTAACACATTCTGAGGTATCAGTTTAATTCCTTAGGTGAGATTCTGAACTTGTTTTCAGCTAAATTTTTTTTACATACCTTTTGGCCTTTCTTTTAAAGTTTCTGTGAAATGTCCTTCAATTCTTCTCTTGCAGTGAAACAGTTATGGCTACAACATTGTCAGGCCTAGTAACTATGGGCTTTAGATCCAGGTCCATCAGAAAAGGAGCAGGACCAGACAGACCTGGCAGGCTGGGAAAAAGTGGGATTAGAGCAATGGACCAAGAGACATTCCAGGGGTAGAGTCAGTGAATTGTCCCAAAGCACTGGCAGGGATGTCTTGTTCTTAGAAAGTGTTTGTTTAGTCTAACCATTTATTTAGTGGAGCTTTCCTACTTCTGAAAGATGTTACAGCAGATATGACAGCAGCATGAATGGCACTGACTTGAGGGCTTTCTTTGCTTTGTTTAGAAATTGTAGACCATCTGTCATGTGAAGGAAGATAAACACCCCATGAGAACCCTTGTTTCTAAATCAAATGAGAATTTAAAATATTGAATAATCATTGAAACATTCGAAATTATTGATCCATAAGCTGAAGAGAAGTATATATATTTGTATCTAGTATTTGTACTATAGTATTTATTATTATGTATTAAAGTATTGAAAATAACTTGCTTATTGCATTTCAAATGTGGTAAATTTTTTCTTTTTTTTGTAAGGGATTGTATGAATTCATGGTTATGCATTTATTTACCAGAGCTGCATACTGGGGCTCATGTTCCCACATAAAACTTTAATTTTTCTCCAMCTTTTTTCTCAAGAAAAACTTTTTCCATTTTTTTTTCTATGATAATGGGTTCATAAGCATTTAGATCTATTGTCAGTACAGTGATGAGAGAAACACGAGTGGCTGAGTTCAAAATATTACAGGAAATTGTTTTCTGTGTGTTTTCAGTACTGCAACATGTTTTACATCAGCTCTGTCTGTCCTTTGCAGGTATTCTGCTGGACTTGGTTCTCCTCTTCAATTTTACTGTTTGCTTCTGCAAGCAACTTGCAAGTGTCTGTCCTGCATAGGCAGTGTTTGCTGTTCAGGTATGTTTTGCTATTTACTACTGCTTTGTATTTAAATAATACAAATGTGTGTTGAGTACACAAATAAAGCAGTCATGTCTTATACCAAGGGAACAAGAGCAGTCATTGTCAAGGAAAGTGTTAGAGCATTACAAGAAATGCTAAAACCATGTATAAAGTACTGTTATGGGGTGTTTCAGATTAAATAGATATAATGCAAAGATGCAGAGGAGTATTAGAAGCTCATGCTGCCCAAGAATTTGCCTCTGGAAACACTTAATAAGCAGATTGAGTTAAAACTAGGATTYTGTTGTGCATGCAAAGGCTTACAGTGATAACTCTAAGTGCAAAGTGCAAATAAACCTGCCTGTCTGCTTTATAAGCTCTTTTGCCTTTGTTTTGTACCACCTTTGCACTTATATGGACTGCAGGATCATGCCARTTGGGACCATATGAGTGACTGAACTGGCTTTCACTTTTTACATCACTGCCAGGTTTAACAGTGGATACAACAATCAGCGATATCCCATATCCGTGACAACACCTGACTGTCTTCTTGGCAAGGCAAGTCTAGTCTCTACATTGCTTTATCCCACCTACTGGCAGTGCAAAAGGTACGAATCAGGAGGATCTTCTTCCAAAACCGCAGCAAGGGAAATCTTGAGCCCGAAGGTAACATTCGCTTTAAGATATTGATGTAATTTTAGCCTCCTATATAATGGTTTTCAGGAAATAACCATGCTTTGAGATCTTTAACACATTATATGCCTAATGGGGAAAAAGGTAAGAAAATTTTAGTAAGGATATTAACAACTAAACCTTTAAAAATCACAAGAGAACTTAGATAGCTCCACGGTGGCATTTTATAGCATATCAAATGCATGCCTGGAAGTCAGTGGAGTTGCACTGACAGTTGATTTTCGGCTTGGCATTTTACTATTGAAAGAARTGATGAGTGTGTTCACTTCCTTATACTCACAGTGAATTCTGAACTCTGTAAGATTACTGTTAGTCAGGTAAACTTTGAAACGCTGTAAGATAAGAGATTATTTGAGCCAAAATGGAGTGCTCTGCAAGATTATAACTGTGCTTTAAACTCTGCAAAAGTAGAAAACTCTCAGGAGACAGGTCTATATCTATTCTTTTCACTCCATCAAATACAGTACTTTAAATTTTCAAGATTAGCAGTCTTCACCTACAAACTACTGAAGGACAGGAAACTTTCACAGATTTCTTTTTCAGTGTGTGTGACAGCATATAAGCATTTGTCACTCTCAGCAGTAGATTCTTCCTGAAACATTTTGACAGAATTGGGAAGCATTAAAATAATTTTTACATCAACACTAAAAAAGTCTAGCAACAACTTGGTATTTTTTCCACTTTATTCAAAGTAGGAGTGACAATACCTGCAGTAAATTTCCAGGTCCCATGTGCATTGTGATGGGAGACATGAAAGACATCGCTGGGGTTCTGAGAAGATGCTGARGGTTGAGGTACACAGACTTGATCATTGTAGGTCAAATTCAACATTGGATTGTTATCACTGAAGTTGTTAGAGGTTCCTGGGATAATGGCGTTTTAGTCCATACCTCAATAAAGTAAAATGAAGTGGTAATCCAACCTGATCCATTTGTTATCTTTGGAATAATATATGTGCATCCTTTTCGAGTAAAACCTGATTGACAGGTTTATGTTGTCATTGTTACTGCAGGGCTATTAATTTAATTACAATTATCTATAAATCTTAAATTTAGTCAGTAACATTTGAATTTGTGTGCATCTTCCCTACCATGTGTCTGTTTCCCTTCGKTTTTTTTTTATCCCTTGTCGTTTGCCTAAAAAAAAATATTGCAGGGATCAGTTAACACCCACTTGTTTGCCTAGCAGATTGCTGCTGTGTTTGGGCTGCAATAAAAAGCTATACAGGAGCAGAAACTTCAGAGAAAGAAACATCCCCCTTTTAGGAAGAGGAAGGAATTTTCAATGGGAGAGAGAAGAATTTTACACCTTATTGAAAAACCTTGTTATATGAGAGAAATGACTTTAAGTATAATAGAGCAACATTTACATACTTGTGGAAGACAAAAATCCCAACCCCCAAATGCACCTTTCATTAGTAGGTARGAGGCTGACCACAGTCTTTTCTATGCAGCAAGAGAATAGAATGAGTTTAAGATAAAAGATACTGTCTAAACTGTTGTCAGATGCCCCAAGCACAGACAAGGGTGGATTACTCTGATTTAGAGACACTGTTGTAGATCTTGGCATACGAACATGGAAAAGAGATGCATATTGAGCTGGTTGCTCCTGGAATCAGCAGGGCATGGATAAATTACTTCAGAGGCTCTGATCAGTGCTGCTTTGAAGAACTGTGACAATCTAACATCCATGGCCCCTTGCAACAGCTGAACTCCCCATAACCTTATGCAAAGATGATTTAAAGTCTGTTTCATCTKCAAGAGAAAGACATTTAAATTACATTTCCTGAGCAGCTTAATCTAGGCCTGATTTTTTAACAAAGAGAAGAATTTATCGTAAGTTAATATGTTGCTAGTTTTGCACACAATATCTGTTTTCAGAAAGATGTTACTGTATGTACTTAAGAGGTTAAATACAGAATTGATTTAGGATTAATGGTTTAGTTTCAATTCATTAATCAGATTGAAAAAGGCAGAACATACTTTTCTACTGAATAAATTGGAGATTGTATATGCTGGGATTATTTTTAATAAACTAAGTTCAAGTTCAAAAAATTTGAAAATTAGGTGAATGAAATGAAAAACATTAAAGGGATGTTTACCTTTTAAAAGGAAGTCAGAGAAAATGMAAATTTTAAAAAATATTTCTGTAGTTGCTGTTGAAAGAAATATTGTAAAATCAAACTTCCACAACCAAATATGTAATAAATAAAGCTTTGATATGATATAATAAAACAAAACTGAAATGTCAGTAATTTGTTTAGGCTTATTGCATGTTATTTTTGTCATAGAGGATTAAAAGAGGGAACGAAAAATAAGGTAGCATGTGAACACAGGTTTGTGTCAATGTGAGTAAAGTTCGAGATAAAGGACYGCTTTTAAAGTTCTGAGGAGCTAAAAGCTTCTGAAATACAATGAATTGAAATGTTACTCCATTTTTTCTGTTTTCWATATTACAAACAGCAATCTAAAACTTTAATCTAGTCCCTTATGCCAAATCTGTTATTTGTTTGTTCTTTCTCATTCAAGCCAGGTTATAAAGTTTTATTTCCATATTCTCTTATTTGTTTGTTAAATCTCAGCTTTCAAAAATATTAAGTGACAGAAAGGAGATTTGGAAAGATGGTGAATGTTTGCCATTTTGCATGATGTCAATATGTATTGCAAATTAGCAGCTGTGCTTTCTATAACATGCCCCCATAACTAAGCAAACAAATTTATGGAACAAAACTTTGTGAAACCGGCAAACAGACATAATTTCTTGGTTGGTGTTTGGAGTTTTTCTGTTCTTCTTTGTTTGGGTTTTTTTTTTTCTGAAGGAAGTTGTCAGTTTTTATTTAGTTTGCACTGTGACTCTTCTTCTGCGTAAAACATTAGAGGAAAAGGAAGTTGGATCGTGTAGCAGGCTGGGTACCAGAAGCAGCATAGCTGYCTTAGCACATTAGGTGAGCCTGCACTGTGTCACGGTCTTGTGGCTTCCAGAACCATCTTTCTTGAGATGAGTGGCACATTCTAGCAAAAGGCACTTTGGTTTGTGACYACTGCTGTCACTGACCGGCAGCACTGATACCTGAGTAACCGATAGCATACAACCCATCCAGAAACTTGAGACAGGGACTCATAGTACATTATCGAAGAGCAACGCTTTTCCACTCTCACACAACAAGCTGAGCAAGTAGACACAAAGAAAGAGTTATTCTGACTCTATGCATTTTCTAAAATATCTGAACATTCTAGTATGATTATGGAATTCACTGAATAATTAATCAATTAAATAGTTGCTGGAAGATKAAAGGTCAGCTTATTTCCCCCTGTCTCCTTCCCTATTAGCCCGAACACTACTCTAGCAAGTGGCCTGACTGTCCTGCTCCTTAGGCTTATAGGACTTGAGGAAAAGTCAACTACTGCTCTTCTTCATCTCCCCACTCTGTTCTCCACTCTACAATCGGAGAAGAGCCTAGCTAGTGGACAGGTTGCTATGAAGAGATCGTTTAATTTCCCAGGCTTTAATTTCCCACACTTTTGCGTCAATGTGTTACAGTTACTATTCTGGTCCTGCAGAAAAGAGACTTCATGAGGGTCATTACTGAACTTCAGGATTATTCTTTTAATTGCTGGTCCTCTCCCAGTTTATATTAGTCATGCTGGTAACACATCATTTCCAATGGCTTGGGTCAACTGCACCTTTGTTGCTATGTGCCCTGCTTAGTTTTCTTTGTTAATAATCTCTCACATTATCTGTACTCCTCATTTTYCCCTCTTTATTTATATTATTTTGTGCTTTTGGATGATCAGCTCTTCTGCAACTGCACTCAGCATTCGATTTCTCAGTATTGGAAACTGTGGTGCTTTGGATGGTCAGGCAGCATGGACACTTTACTGTTAGCTTTCCTGGTTATCAGTGGAGCCATTTTGGATTGCTGAATGGCAGGGCTGGTTCTGCTGTGTCTGTTTGCCCCAGCTGTATGAAAACCTGTAGTTTCTTTAGTACAGTTTCATAGTATTCTTTTCTTCTTCTTTGGATTTGGTGGCCTTAATATAAAAGACAGCCCTTGGKTGTAGTGCCTCAAAAGTACTCAAATCATTACAGACCCAGTCGTTTTCAAGAGAAAACTTCTTGTGATAAAAATTCTTTGCTGAATGTTATTTTTGAAATTATATCTTCAGGACTAACAAAAGTGAAGGGTTTTAAGCAGGGCCATTCCCTAGCACTACAGGCAGGAAAAACAGATGGTGTGTGTTTTTAAAAGAGATTGTTTTAGGACCTGTACTCTGAAGGAATAGTTTTRCTTTATAGAATTATAAACATTTAATGCATTGGTTTTGCATACAATTGTCTTATGTCCTGAACAGAATAGATTTTTGTATTATTAAGAATTCATAATCATTAAAGCAAATGTAGCATATAAAATTACTTCCCACCAACTGAGGTGGGTGGCAGACACAGCAGGGTGAAGTTTGTTACCTGAAAACTTGAAATCTCCCTCAGGGATRTAGGAGGAGAGCAACACACCAACGTCAAGCAGAACAATAACAAAAGTATTGTGCATCTTTCACATAAACGCACTTCGATATAGAGGAAGTAATTGAAATGCTGACGTTTTTGTAGCAAGATTCAAGCAGTTTTTATTTTATTTTTTTATTAATCAGCATAAATTTAATGGTTGGAATACAAAGCACAATTCATTGCCTATAGATTTCAGTGGCAGTTTTCCCCAGGGTATAATTAGTAGTGTTGTGGGATATTTTTTGCTTCATTTCGAATATACAAAGCCTGGTTCTGCTTCTACTTAAGTCAATGACATGATTTTCATTAACYCTCTCCTGTGATAGCCTAGTTAAGYTCAGAATGAAGGAAATGCATACCAGGGTGCTTTATTTAAAGCAATGGCTTTATTTGAGATAAAAACCCCTGAGATCAGCTATAAAACAATTTAAGATTAATACACACAAACTAATTTATCTCCCTTCGTGTGACAAACATCCCTCAACATTAGTATGTGGAACATGGAATTATCAGYGTAACAATTGGAAAACTTAGTATGCAGTACTATGTTAGTAAAGGGCTTTATGATGAGAAGAGAATGAAAATGATCTGCAGTATCTTTTGAGTAACAAAGAAGTGTATGGAACATACAGCGCCCCAGACAAATACTAGAAGAAAATTTATTGCCAACAGGAATTACTTGAAAGAAAATCTTTGGACTATTATKGTGACTGATCAGCATAGCACACCACTTAAAATAATTTTTTTGTAAATATAATTATTGGAGCARAAGAAGGATTTTATTTGTTAGTAAGCCTTGTCAACAGAAATTAAGGCCTCAGGCAAATTTATCTGTAACTTATTCAGATCTGGGCTTGAATTTTACAGTTTAGAGAGAGAAAATGGTATTCTTTCTGCTAGAATTTAAGATTCATTCAAAGTGTTTTTAACAAAATTTTAAACGGGATGGATTTAATCACTATTTTCTAGACTTCAACACTGCCAATCTAGTCTCTTAAAATTATATTTCTTCTCTAGCTCCTTTTTTGAAGTAGTCATAAGTATTCTTGTTCTGACTACTCAGTCTTGATTATATGTTGAAAGATGCCCAAGTTTCATCAGAAACTTTAATGTCAGGGGACCTCAGTATTCTGAAAAATGCTCAAGTATCCTGTAAAATAGCAACTGTTTCAAGATATTTATAAAGCCACATAAAGGAGCACTGGCCTTTTACAACAGCACAAACAATGACAAAACATTAGAAACAGAGACCATGTGAAGGCTGGCAAAGTATTTTCAGAAGTGGCTGTAGAGTTTTTGTAACGTGATATAAAGCCAAACAACTTAAAACATACCAGAACATTAGCAGACATTGAAAAACAAACAAAGCAAACATAAAGACTTGAAACTAAAACCCAACATAAATCTAAACATTCTATTTCTTTGCAAATCCAGTCCATTGCAGCTTGTTATTTTCCTGCTACAGCCACGTGAATTTAACACCTGTGAAGTAGCTTGGGAGTGACTGTATGTATTGCACGTCTGAAAGTATATTATTTTAGAATTAATTGTCTGACTGCATATCACATTAAAAAAGAGTCCTAGGATTTAGTTTGGAAGGGTTTGGACAGTAAATATTTAATGCTTATATGTAAATAAAAAGTTTAAAGAGCAATTTAAGAGTAGCTCATAGAAACCTAGATCACAGAATAGTTTAGGTTTGAAAAGACCTTTAAGACCATTGATTCCAGCCATTAACCTAGCACTGCCAAGTCCATCACTAAACCAGATGGTGACTCAACCACTTCCAGGAGAATGCTGTGGGAAACAGCCTCAAAAGTTTTCCCAGAGTCCGGGTACACTACATCCACAGCTTTTCTCTCATCCGCTGAATGGGTGACCTTGTCACAGAAAGAGATGAGGTGATCAAGCAGGACCTGCCTTTCATAAACCCCTGCTGTCTGGGCCTGATCTGATTATCCTGGACATGTTGTGTGATGGCATCAAGATGATCCGCTTCCCCGGCACTGAGGTCAGGTTGACAGGACTATACTTTCTCAGAAACTTCTTCCAACCCTTCTTGTAGATGGGYATCACATTTGCGAAGTTTTAGCTGACCGGGACCTCCCCGCTTAGCCAGCACTCCTGGTACATGATGGAAAGTAGCTTGGTGAGTGCTTCTGCCAGCTCCCTCAGTACCCTTGGGTGGATCCCATCTGGCCCTATGTGTGTTTGAGTGGTGTAGCAGGTTGCTGATCATTTCCCCTCGGATTATGGGGGCTTCATTCTGCTCCCGTCCCTGTCTTCCAGCCCAAGAGGCTGTGTATCCTGAGAACAACTGGTCTTTCTATCAAAGACTGAGGGAAAAAAGGCATTAAGYACCTCAGCCTTTTCCTCATCCCTTCATCCCTTGTCACTGTTTCCRCCCTCATTCAATAAAGGATGGACATTCTCCTGAGCCCTCCTTTTGTAGCTGATATATTTATAGAAACACTTTTTTATTGCCTTTTACTGCAGTAGCCAGATTAAGTTCTAGCTGGACTTTGGCYCTTCTAACTTTCTCTCTGCATAACYTCACAACATCCTTGTAGTCCTGACTGTCCTGTATTTTCTACCAAAGTTTGTAAACGCCCATTTTTTCCCTGAGTTCCACCCAAAGCTCTGTGTTAAGTCAAGCTGGTCATCTTCTCTGAGGACTGGTCTTTTAGCTCAGGGGAACAGCCTGCTCCTGAGTATTTAAGATGTATATATTTATGCGGACTCATTTTCTTTAACATTACTCATATGATACACTTTTAACTGTTTAAGTAAGAGTGACCTGATGTCCAGAACTGYTGATTTCTCATTGTTACTTTTGGTGGGTGATCAGTAGCTTCATTATAGAGTCCACAGTGGGCACAATCTTGTTTGAAAAGGTTGGCCACTTTGTGTTTTTCTTTCCATGTGTATAGCATCAGATCCTTGTGTGGTAAATTAACCTTTCTCTTTAAAGTTCATTATGATGATTTATTTATACCGCAAATCTTGTATGTAAATATGTTTGGTTTTTTTTTTTTTCTGATTGCAAATTCATCTTTGTAACTGGGATTGTGAATTCCTTTATGGGTTTTACTATGTAAGGAAAATTTTGATTTGCAGTTGTTATGGTATCACTAAATGTTCTTTCACTGAAGCTGATTTCTGTTGAAAGTAATTGGAGGGTTTAGGGGGGGTTTTGTGTGTGTGAAAAGGAGTAAGATTTAATATAATTTTATTAGCAGGAGTTTAAATGCTACAGTTTTTAAATTAACAATAATGAATATGTTAAAATGAATAGGCGACATATTCTTTGTGAAACTGCAGCTTAGAGGGCTTCATCTTAGTTGTAGCTGACCCACATAAGAGTCCTGTTCCTGAATACACTGGATAGGGAGGGAAGAGGGAGGAATTATTTTTAAAACAGGATTTGCTGTTCCCTGCTAAAGGAAAGTGCCCTACATCTGTCTCTGCCAGCAAAATTCAGGCTCAGCAGTTTGATATGACACTAATTTACTTGCAGAGAGATTTATAAACCTTCATAAATAGCAGAACAATATGATTAGATAGTACTTCTGTTGATTCAATTACAACAGAGGTTTAAAGATACTAAGAAAAAAATCAAATGGCCCAAGCTGGAATTAAGCTTTCTTAATGGAATAGGGAAAAAATCCCCAACAGTGATGAAACAGAAACAAAGAATTTCTGCTGTGATCAAGCAGGGAAACCATTTCTTAAGCTATGATGGATGTTTTGCATTAAAAGTTGGAAATCTGGACCACACATCATTCTTCTTTGAGATGTAGATTTCATTTATAACTTTAGTGAAATGTTTTAAAAATAATTTATTTCTGTTTCCACAGGCCATTTGCATATTTTCATACAGATTGGGCTATGTACTGGATCACACCCACAGAAACGTACCCAGAATCCTGTGAGGACTTTTTTGGCAGTGACATATTATACTTTTATTTCCTTTAATGTGCAATGTCAGCGATTCTCTGATCATGTCTCTTTTTGAGATGAGCAAGGCAGGAGTTAGAAACTAACAGCCAGCATATGAAACTTTTTGGAAGCTCAGCCATATGTTACAGATATGATATACCTCTTGCTCTTTGTCTTCTTTGGACAGTTTCCTGTGAGAGGCAAGGGTACTCTACTGAAATGAATGGGGCATATGGCTGTAAACTTCAGCACATGGCTTAGCACCAGTAAATCTTCAGTCAAAAATCTCCATCGGACAAGGATTTATTTAGAAAAAAGGTTTAACTGCCACTATATAAAATTTGGCTCAGCTCTTTTGCTCAGCTGTTCTTTTGGAGAAATGTACATATATGTACACATTTGCACATAGAAAATTTTTCCCATGTTTTTCTGGAAAAACATTTTTTTAGATGCTTATTCAGGTTTGTTTACTTCAGAAAATGAGTATTGAGTGCCTATCAGTAGATAGGAAACTTATTTAGAAAGTTGAATACCTGTATTTCAGCCCTAACAGTAATAAATATTCAAATACCACATAATATTTGATCCTGTCATTCCAAGAAATACAAGGTTTTAGCTCAATGCGCTGTCCGATTGCTTTTTCCTGTTTCTATGCAATAAAAATTAGCTGTTTGAGCAATGATGCTGGATTAAAATACAAACCTAAGTATAATGTAATCTACCCTATACCTTAAAGTCTAAAGCAAAGAGAAAGAGAATTTGGTGTGTCTGTTGCTTTGAAAAGGCTCATGTTTGACCCCTCTTTTTTTTAAGCTGATTGCATCCCAGTGAATATGAAACTAAATGAAAAGCAGTCTTGTGAACCCCTAACAATTGTGTCTTTTTTAAGATTGCTTTTTGGGGTTTGATTTTTTTTGTTTGATGCTTGTTGGATTTCTTTTCGCTTCCTGGTTTGGGGTTTGTTTGTTGGTTTGGGTTGTTTTGGTTTTTTTTTGGAGGGTGTTTTTGGTGGTGGTGGTTTTTGTTTTTTCCAGGGGTTGTTTTGTGTTTTGTTGGGTTTTGTTTTGTTTTGCTCTTTTTCTGTATTGGGAGAACTGGAAGGAGGAAAGGAAAAGCTTTTACCTGGTTTTTAGTTCCATTTATGTATTCTTTATAATTTGAGTCATTAATGAATTATGGAATGTCTTGGATATGAATACTTGAACAAGATGATACAAAAAACCTTGGTAGACTTCCTATTTAGAGGTTCAATAAAGGTAGAAGTGTACTGACGTGTGTTGTTCTAAAGTATGTTTAGCTGCCAAATACAGTGAGTAACTGTCTCTGAAGAAACAATGCCTTCATGAGTAAAGACCAAGGAACACAGACTTAAGAAGGGAAAACTAGAGTTTTAAAACTAAAATTATTGGCAGTGTGTTTAACAGTAGGACTTAGGGATGAAGAAACATTTTTGCTATCTGGGGTTATTTCATGCTTTGTAAAGTTTATGTCACTAGTTTATAGAGTAACATAATTTGCATGCATATGTGTATCTCTATGGTGTAATAATAAATTAATTAAATCAGTATATTTAGCAAAGGTGTAAGAAGTTCTTTGTAGTATATTCTTGATTGCATCTGTAGCCAAGCAGAGAGAAGCAACTGGATCCGAAAGCTATATTAGCAAGCATGTTCTTACGGGGTTTGGAGTGGTTTGAAGTTGAGTCAAATTTACTATTGCTGGAAATTATGTTTACAGAGACCGTTGTCTACCAGTCTTATTAAGGATCGCTCTTTGCAGTGTAAGGATTATTCTTAACAGTGCCTTCCTATACTATGACAATGTCAAAGAGCCTTGGGCTAAGTTGGTGCAGAGGGAGAAAGTCCTCATTTAGTTGCAGATTTGGGATCTCATGTGTCACTGTTTCCACTGAGGGCTTACTGCAAGTGGTAAGCAGTTAAATCATGATGGAGCACCATGGGCCACTTTTCCGAGGCTATTAAGGTTTACAGCAGCTGCTCCTTCCTGGCAGGGGGTTACTTAGCTAGCAACAGACCTGTGCTCGTTTGTGCTGGAAAAACTCTCCAGAAACCTCTAACACCTGGAGACCTTCAAGCTTGCACAATGAACTATGATTGCTGTATAACCGCTATTAGAAAGAAGTATCTGATTACCTGGACAGCCGCTCAAAGTGGTCAGAGAGTGACTAGCGTGTTTTCATTATGGATGTACTCTGAGACACCATTCGCTGCTGATTTCTGAAGTTGCTTTTTTATTTTCCTTCAATTTTTACAGTGATTATTTAAATATGAACTGACAAAGCATTTGAAAATGTGGAGGCATTTCTCATGAGGGGGAATGTAGTTGGTGTAGTTTATTGCTCCAGTTTTCTGACTGTATCCTTGGAGGAGTGGTAGTATCACTGGTTAGGAGCATTGAAACACTGAACCCTTATCTGGGCTCTGGAGAAGATTAAAGCAGTTGGAATTGAATATAGGAAAAAGTGGTTGTTTTGGAGAGAGTAGGTAGGCTGAAGACCCTTCTTCCTGGTTGAGTTCTTACTCCGAGCCTGTATCTATTTATATCAATGAAGCTTTTAATAACATTTAACCGTTGACTGCTGCTGCATCAGCAAACTCAGCAATGAAATATCTCGTCAGGGCTGAGCAAAACACCACCACGAAGTTACAAGTGGTCCTGCCAGGAAATGAATTAATGGGGCCTGAGTTTTCTTTAAAAGTTGATCAGTTTCCTGGAAAGCCAATGGAAGTACTACCCATCCTGACTCTACTTGGGTAGAGACCATCACATTCTGGTAGGGTTGTAGAAGCCATCAAATGAAGACTATAGAACCAAGTGCCACTCCTCATAAAAAAATAAAAAGCTTGGTCTTTCAACATAACTGGCCTGATGTAAACCAGTTCAATTACTTGCAGAGGAAATCCTATTTGTCTGATCTAGTCTGCAAGAAATATATTTACACACAACTTGTGTGGTAACTAAAACTTACTGCTTTGTAGGACAACTATGTTCTGTAATACTCTTTTCATTAAAATGTTTGGCTCAATCTGTTTTTTGGTTTTTTTTTTACCTTTTGAAAAGGCCATGCCCTTTCTGTGAAAAATATACCCTCAATATGTCTGGAAATATATGCCCAAAATGTTCTCATGTTCTCTGTAGTCAGAAGAGTTATGGTCATTGGTTTTCAAATTAGAAATGAAAATACAGACATGTAACTTAGAAATGTGAAGAGATTTTCTTAGATGCAATCTATCCTTTGAAGGAAAAGAGGGAAAAAGAATGCCTGGTGACWTTTTTTTTGTATTATTCTGTGTTGTAACTCTAACTGCAAGTATACTGAGAGGTAACAACATCCAGAGGGAATAATACTAAAGCAATGGTTATGGATTTCCAGAATAAAGATTTCTGCTTCCAGCAAGGTCAGGATCTTATTAGGTGATGAAAATRTCCATAATTTGAGTTTTATCTTTAACAATGCAGAAGATAAAAACTAAAAAAAACCCAAACTCCCCTCCAATTGCATCTTTCGTACAAAAAATAGAGTGTAGAAGGGTGGCAAATAAAATATAAAATTATATATTTATTAATTCAAAATAATTATTTAACTGTTCCAAGTTATAGAGAAATATATAGATAATTATGAGATAACTTATTCTTTCAAACAGAAACATTTTAAGGGCAGGCAAGAGACTAACGTTACAGCTTTGCTCTATTCATGTCCTGTAATATTTAACAGAAAAATATAAACCACTAATTATTCACTCAGTCGTGTATACACCATCAAACCAATCTTTTGCAGAAAGTGACTGAATTAAACGCTGCTTGTTTGAATGCACTTTTGCCTGTCACAAAACAGGGTAGAAAAAAAAATCCTGAAAAGTTGAAATCTCTTCTTACCCCAGCAAACACAACACAAATCAAGAGCTCCAGGTTATCTTTCAGTAAATATAAATACATAAAAGGTTCAGCAAAGGTTTGTTTTAAGCAAGTCACTCCACAAAACTTTCTTTGAACCTTCAGGGTTCAAACATTTAACTGTCTGTCAGAAAACTTTTGTGACAGTGACTGACCCCACTTCTTTCCCATTCCCTTTGATACAAGATATAATCCAATAGACTTTCTATAAAAAAAAAAACCTTAGTCTTTGATACGCTGGACCTTCACGTCAGAAAGCTGTGACACTGGGCTCTGGGGCTGCTATTTTTAGTCTCTCAATATGCTTGGAAAAGCAAAATCATCATCTTGAAATTGTCTGTATGGTTTGAGCTAAGGAAAGATGCAACAAAAAAAATGTCCATTTACATTTCCTAGCATAGACAACATAGATACAAATGTATATAAAAACACTACTGTGAAATGAAAAGTTTAAACTAGATATTCAACACAAAATTATAATGATTTCTCTCATCAGCTGGGAATCCTGGCGTGGTTTTCTTATGAGATCCTGCTTATATGCATCATATCTTGTATCTCAGATTGTCCTACTTGGAGAGAATGCCTACTAGCAAATTTTATGTTAGATTTTCTGTCCAATCCACATGGATTCTTTTTTTTTTCCTGCTCCTCTTATCTTCACCCCACTTCTTCTGCTTCACCCCATTTCTTCTGTCTCATTCAGACAAAAGAGCAGTATCAAACCTGACTAAATCAAGGATGGATTCACCTTTTTTGAATAAATAAATATTCTGTTGATAGACAGACCTCTTCGGCTTATTGATGTTTACTAAACTTACCCAGTTTAGTAAAAGTAACCCCTCAGAACTCCGTCATCAAAATGATGAAGTTCTCCATTCGCACAACTTTCTTACATGAGCATACTGAAAAATACTATTGCCAAAACACTGCAGTGAATTTAGGGTGTTGGACACTATTACTAATACTTGTTCTGAGATGTGATCTATTTGCAGTCAATCTCTATAGGTTTTAGACTGAAATTCAAAGCACATTTTTGAGGAATATCATAATAGCAGCAAACACATCAAAGCAAGCAGTATTTAAGTGTTTGAAGCTTAGCTGCATAGAAGCAGCGTCACTACATATCTATATATACATGAAAACTTGCATACAATATATTAAATTGGGAGTCTAATTGCTTAGCTTTCATTATTAGTATTTTTGCAGTGAACCTCATAGAGAAATGATGCCTAGACTTTTTGTCTGTATTTACAAATTGTAGAATTTAGATAATTAAACTAAATGTCTATGCTGTGTGACTTGCCTCTAATTTACTGCAAAATTTGCAATGCATTTATGGGGTTCTGGGGCATTTCACTCATAGCATATTAGTTTAGCAAGAGCTTCTCTGAGTTCCTGCATAGATTCTGAAAGCCACACTGTGAGTGATGTGTTATTGTCTCTTTGTTGATCGCCTGCATGCGTTTCATGTACCTGTCAGTTTTCTCTTTATTTTTGCATTCCAAACAAGCTCCAGCTGCACACCTCATAAGCTGATRTTATAAAGAGACACTTAAAAAACATTTAGGAATTCACAAGGTGATTAAATATTTTGATGTGGGTACCTCATTGTATCTAAAATCTGTATTATGCAAGGTTGTGAAGTAAGGTGTTACCACAGTTTGTATAGAATTAGTTGTCCAGTTTTCCTATTATCTTTGACAGAAGAGAAATATGTATGATTCACTAAGCTGGAAATCAGTGTAACACACTGCATGCATCTCACAGAAGGTGCAGTTCACATGAGTTTTAAGGTACTACCACCAAAAATCTTTTCCTATTCACATTCAATTATTGAAAAGGAGCTATTTTTTTGTTGTCATTGTTGGGCCTCGAAGGCTTTCTAAACTTTTCTCTAGAGAGAGCTCTGTCCTGTTATTATTCTTCCTGCATTTCTACGTGCCATACTATGACTTACACTCGGAATTTCATGGCTTTTGTTATTTTTTCAGACCAGTGGAGAAGTTGAACAGAAAAGGTTTCTTGGGCTAGGCTGCAGAAAAGATGGAAAATATTGAACAGTTAAATCCAAAACTGTGGTCCTGGAAACACTGCTGAGCTATTGCCTAATCCCAAGTGGATCTAAACTGTAAATGGACCCTAATTTCAGCTTTATGGAAAATCCTCCTGCATCTTGACATTAGTATCTTCCTGTCCAACTCATGTTTAGCTGCTCTCTAGAAAACTTTGTCTTCCTGAAGTCTCCTGATGACTCAATCAGGAAAAGTACCTGAGTGTGCTCCTCAGACCTATGCAGAACTCAGCTTCATGTAAAACATAGTAATGGTCAACTACCACTGGAGAAAAAAAAACAACCCCAACTAATATCCTCAGTTCTTTCTTCCACCTTTATTCACTCTGTTTTGCCTTTTTTTCCCCAAGCTGTCTTTTACTTCTTGATTCTACACTAGCTTGTCCCAGTCTGATGACCTCCTGTTCTCTGCTTCTTCATGCTCTAACCCCTGCCTCCATTCTCCCTCTCTAGGCATGTTACCATCATGGATAGGCATCAAGTTATCTCCTAGCAGCTGGAGTCCAGAAGCGACTTGGAGAATCTAGGGGAGAAAAAGCATCTTCCTTCCCTTGAAAGAACCTAGAATTTAACTTCCTCTTGGAGTGCAATGAATATAGTGAATTATTATAGTGAGTGATATGTAATGGTTGTGCGTATCCTCCACAGTACAGGCATACAGTCAGGGAAGGCAAATTTTTGCGGAATTAATTGCTAAATTCTGACCTGTGTTATTTCAGCATATGCAAASTTCATTTTAATAGCTGTATAATATAGGAAGATCTTTAGGAAACACAGAAAAGGCAGATCTTTGTCTCTTGTCAGTCCTCTTTTCAAGTTTCACGTTCTGCTGCAGGCTTTAGGACTTTTATGTGAATTGGCTCTAAGAGTTTAATAGGACATAAAAACGTTTCTTTTTTGTTTTTTTTTCTTAGAAATAATTGAGCATTTTTGTCTGAGAGTTATCTAAAACTATGAAACATATGGCTCACAAAATTTTGATGTATTGGTTTAAGTTTTTTCAAAATTAGTTGTAGTTAATTACATTAAAAAAAAAGAGAGAGAATTCTAAACTTAGGGGCAACAATACTTGGCAGAGAAATTCTTTCTTGATTATTTCAAAAGCCAGACATATTTTCACCCAGCACAATAACAGGAATGGTCCTTGGGAGACCTCAAGTGCTTCCCTTGGGAGAAAAATCTTGTAATAGTTTATCTCTCTTGAGATGAAAAAGAAACTGTATGAAGACTCAGTTACAGAAAGAATTTTTTTCCCTGGACTAGTCTCTTGTTTCAGTCATCTTGCAGTCTTGCTGCAGGTATACTAACAATGTAAACTATGTTTCCATGCTTCATGTGGCAGTTTTGCCTTTGGATAGTCACTGTACTGTTTTCCAAGCAGCTGATGAATTCAAGCAGCCCACTGTATTCACTGAAGTAGACGAGGTTTCACTAGTGTGGCTGTAAGCAGAATTTGACCGATAAAATGGTCTCTTTCTTCTCTGCAATATTGCTTGCATCTGCTGGTGACAGGGTTGCTTGTTTTATCTCAGTGCTTTTATCTGTTTTACTCTCCAGTAAGACCCTTCTTCCAAATGGCTCCATGCTTCCAGGCATATTTTAATAATTCATCACAAAAAGCTAGAGTAAGCAAGATAAATAACACAGCATGATCTATGGCTGTGCCTCAAAGGCAGGAAGCACAAATCGTGTTTAACCACATAAACATCAAGCTCTCATCTCACTTTACAGACAGGGAGGGAGCAGTACGCTTGGTAAAAAATCCCAGCTAATCCAAAAACACCTGACTTAATATAAAAAACCAGAAGAAATGAATGGGAAAGTTCATAAAATAGATGGTAATTATTTAAAGGGAAAATTATTCAAAAATATAAAGGTGCATTCATGCGCAGAACAGTTTTTTAAAAAATTATTCATATAGAACCAACTAAATATGTCGGTGGTAAATGTCAGCTCCATTTCTCGTATATTGTATTTTTTGGCTTTCTGTGAAGAAAAACCTCAATAATTATTTAAGATCTTTGTTAAAACTGAGGACTCTGCATGTTATTCAGAATTATTTGGACTCTTTGTAGAACCGGCTCATAAAAATATACCTGACCCTGCAACTACTCGACAGGTGAGTTCTCTTTCTTTGTCCTCCCTTCCTCGGTACTTGCTTCACAGACCCTATTCACCTCCCCAACTCCTCCAAGTTCTTAGCAAATTCTTACTTCTATCCCTGTCCCCACAACTCCTAGTTCTTCTCTGAAATTTCTTTGGTGATATAGAGAGTCTGTCCATTCACTATATTTCTAAATATTTATCAAAACAGTTGATAAACTATTCATATGTTCACTATATGCTCCAGAGACAGCAAAGACATAAATATCCCCAAATAAGAGCCAGTGGGAAGTGAAGCTATAAAACGGCAACGTCTAGAGGAAAAGAGGGCAGGTTTTTTGGGACACTCAGTGGGAAAAAAGAGTGGCAGCTTAAAATGTTCATAATAGCATTAGCTTCTGCTCTATGCCTTCTGTTYCAGCTTATGGATGAGACAAGAGGATTAGGAAACCATGGAGAGAGCAGGGAGATAAGGTTCACTGTGCAGACACCAGGGAACAAACTCTGGCTATGATACAAATGCACCAGCAGATGTGCCAGAAATGTCCGATAGCCTCACAGATCTTTAAGCTCACTGGCTTTTCTAGCACTTTTCTCCTTTCTTGGAGATTTGCAGAAATATTAATTCTCAAAAATTCATCATAAATCTACTCCTAGGTCTTAAAAAGATTCCTTTAACTTAGGTATTTATATACAGCAAGTTTGCACTCTGAGAATCTCTTCCTCTTCAAATGACACTTTTCCTTGGCCCCAAGTACATTATTTGCACCCTTCTCTTCACGTTCTGTATTCTTTTCCCCTAATTCTTTTAGTCTCATGAGGTGTTCTATTCATTTGTAGTACAGATTACTCACAAACTGAGTCATTGGCTGGAGATAGAGGACTGATCAAACAGCTGTTTTTATGTATTTTTAAATAAAAGTGATAGTGTGGATCGATGAAGCTCTGTTCATTCACCAGGATTTTTGATCTCTTCACCAACTGTAAGTTGTGCAGAAAAATCTGACACCCATGGACATTCTTGCACTGGCAATTAGGAAGGTTTGATATAAATGAAGAGCAACCCTGATGAGAAGGACGTAGGGGTGCTGCTAGATGAGAGGTTGGACATGAGTTGTCAACGTGCACTTGTAGTCCAGAAATCCAATTGTATCCTGGGCTGCATCCAAAGCAGCGTTTCCAGCAGGGCTGCCAGAAAAGCTGTGGTTCCTCCATCCCTGARAGTGTTCAAAGGCAGGCTGGATGGGGCTCTGAGCAGCCTGGTCTAGTGGAAGGTGTCCCTGCCCATGGCAGGGGAGTTGGAACTTGATCTTGAAGGTCACTTCCAAGCCAAACCATTGTATAACATCATTTAAACAGTATGAATTTGGACAGCGCCCAGGAGGGTTAATGCAGAGTGAATGTTTCCAGCACTTTTTTTTTTACACTTTAGTGATTTTACTTGAGAGAGAGCCAAGTATTCTTATTGATCAGTAACCATATAATGTACAGTATTAATAAGTAACCATATAATGTACAGTATTAATCACATAACTACAAAATATAATAATTGCTGAAGGCAGTTGTGTTGSGTTTGCATGGCCACGTTTTTGTACTACCAGGGCTAAAGGGGTGGTTTCTGTGAGGAGCTGCCAGAAGATTCCTCCATGTCCAATAGACCCAATGCCAGCCAGCTCCAAGACTGACATGACCCTGGTCAAGGCTGGGTCACTTAGAAATGAYGGTAACACCTCTGTGATAACATATTTAAGAAGTATTAAAAAAAAGTTATTGCACAGATATAATTGTGGCCAAAGAAGAACAGGGTGAGAATATGTGAGAGGAACAACTCTGCAGACAYCAAAGTCAGTGGAGAAGGAGGGGCAGGAGGTGCTCCAGGCACCAGAGCTGAGATTCCTCTGCAGCTCATGGTGAAGACCATGGTGAAGCAGCTGTGCCCCTGCAGCCCATAGAGGTCTCCAAGGATGCAGAAATCCACCTGCAGCCCATGGAGGAGGTCATACTGCAGCAAGTGGATGCCTGAGAGGAGGCTGTGACCCCGTGGGAGGCCCATGCTGGAGCAGGCTCCCAGAAGGGACCTGCAGACCCATGGAGAGAGGAGCCCATGCTGGAGCAGGTTTCCTGGTAGGATTTGCGACCTTGTGGGGAACTCACACTCGAGCAGGCTGTGCCCGAAGGACTGTACCCTGTGGAAGAGGGACCTACACTGGAGCAGTTCATGGAGAACTGTTGCCCATGGGATGAACTCACACTGGAGAAATTCATGGGCAGCCGTCTCCCATGGGAGGACCCCCACACTGGAACAGGGGAAGGACTCCCTGAGCAGTGGGAGAAACTACATGGAATCAACAGACCACACCCTCCATTTCCCATCTCCCTGCAATGCTGGGGGTAGGAGGTAGAGCCCAGGAAGGAGGGAGGAGTGGTGGGAAGGTGGTTTTAAGATATATTTTGCTTCTCATTATCCTGCTCTGATTTTGTTATTAATAAACTCTATTAATATTCCCCATTTGAGTCTGTTTTGCCCGTGATGGTATTTGGGGAATGAACTCTGTCTGTCCTTGTCTCAACCTATGAACCTTTAGTTTTAGTTTCTCTCCCCTGTCCAGTTGCAGAGGTGAGTGATAGAGAGATTTTGGTGGGTTTCTGGTGTTCAGGCAGGGTCAACCCTCTACTTAAAAATACACATTTGACAGTGGGTTATGTATGTGTGGCTATTGTCTTTGTTATCTTTTCTGTGATGTTTTTGGGACAAAAAGTTCCTCTGCCCTATTGCAAGTCCCTCCCATCCTCCTGTCTCTCCTCCATCTGCAAAATGAAATGTACAAACTCACAGGAGGACTTGGGACAGAAGAACAGAAAGACATTGCTTTTCCGGTAAATTGTGCTTGGTGTGGGAAGAAATCTTTACCTAATATTTTATGCAGTAGCTACATTCTTTCCTGATCTGTTTCAGATACTTAAGTGCTGTCTATAATATAATCTACTRGGATTAGACAGTAGGTGTTTGCTTCAGGTAGTCATAAACTCTTCTAAAAGACTTTGAAATATCAGTATCAGTTAAAAAGCCTTAGTGAGAAGTTAGCTACTGTGGAGATTTGATGGAAGTTTTCAATACAGTGCTTTTCTTCAAAGAATAATATCAAGGTTTTGATATTCAGCTACGACAGAAGATGGTCAACTGGATGCCTCCAAGAGGCATACATCCTCTTCTGAAGCCGGTGGGTATTGAAATTGTGCTGTAACACTCTGTGCTGTTTTCAGGACAGTGCTGGTTTTGTCAGACTTCTCATTTCCTGCATGCGTGACACACGTGCTAAGGATTCTGCTTGAGGCAAAACCATCCTGCATTTGGGTTTTTTTGGTCTCTTCTCCTGGCAAGCCCTTCCTAAATTTCTTATGATTTTGTTGACCCTAATCTTATCATGTTAATTTATTCTTTTCTCCCTTAGTTTCCATACTGCTAAGAAAAGATTTTAGCTTTTCAACCATCTGAATAATTGCTAAGAGAATGAGTCCTTATTGTGTGTTGAACATCCAGATGAAACCAGAGTTAGGAACAGACATCATCCGGTGGAAGAGATCTAAAATTTGTGAAATTATTTAATTTAGAGATATTTTAATTAAAAAAATTAAAAGTAAATAGATAGTTAACATAAAATGAATGCACAAAATATGCTACATCTTTAGTTTTTTTCCCAGAATATGATGTGCATAACAGTTTTGATAGTTAGCAAGTTGCTATTCACTAGCTCTATAAAGAACATACATAAATGAATATATCTATATGAATTATTTCCAACAGCTAGGAAACATTTACAGTGGTTTATGTACAATATTGCACATGAGCAATTCTTTCCTGTTTATCTGTTCTCAGAAAAGGTACATTTCACTCTGGTCTATCTTCTTGCTGACTTAGCTGCAAGAAGATCACGGTAAAATAACTGATCAATACTAATGTACATTTTAGTGACAATATCATCAGCAGAAAGGAACCATAGGCAGTCCCTGATGCTATAAAATGTTGACTTGGATACACTTATGTGATACTGCAAGTTTATGATGGAGTTTCTAAAGCTTTTTTATGTTTTAATAGCATATTGCTGTTTACAACACTGTTTGTTTTTCCCCCAAAGAAACATAAGAAAGAAGACATTTTAGACTATTCTTTAAAATTCATATAAAACATCTTGAAACTTTTGGAAATTTTCAAAGAGTTTTTTTGTGGAGCAGGAAACAGGAACAGAACACAAAACAGGAGCAAGCACTGTGGAAAATAGCCCTAATGACTGTGGGAAGTATCATGCAATTCTGTAAACGTACTTGGTCTGTTTCTTCTTGTTTTTATCACCTCATGCAAGGTCCTTTTTGTGAGTGTTAATTGCAAGAGAGAGGTAGAAAAATACAGTGATGATCTTTTACAGTAGGCTGCCACTCAGAGAGTAATTCTGCAAGAAATAGTGGTAAAAATATTTTATTCATTGTTTTAGCATTCTGGTGTAACAACACTGTTACAAAGTTACAAAGGAAAATCAGCTTTGTTCCAATCCACGTATATCGCTATGTAAACATTCTTTTTGGTGATCTGGTGTTCATTTTGCTCTTAAGGGCTGGGAAGGAGGGGTGAGGGAAAAGGGTTTTTAAGGTCTTATTTTACTTCTTGTTATCCTGCTCTGATTTTGTTAGTAATAAATTAAATTAATATCCCCAAGCTGAGTCTGTTTTGCGTGTGACAGTATTTGGTGAGTGATTTCTCCTGGTCCTTATCTCAACTCATGAACCTTTTTGTTATGTTTTGTCTCTCCTGTCCAGTTGCAAAGGAGAATCATAGAGAAGCTTTGGTGGGTGTCTGGCATTAAGCCAGGTTCAACCCACTACAGCTACTTTTATAAATAAACAGTCATTTTTGTTGCTTTAATTCCTAAAATCATCGACTGTCCTTCACATGCATTCCTGTTCTCTGACAGGATGGGACTTGACACAAAAGGCTGAATCAACACTCACAAGGAGGCAAATCACATTTTCTAGGTGATTGTGTCTCTTATTTTCTATAGAAGAGCCAAGATGACCACCCTCAACCAGACATTTGACTTATAGTCATCAAAAGTTCAGCAAAACTTCTCCCAGGCACAGCACATAACTTGCATTCTTGTGGCCTTTCAGATCTTTGGTTTCAAAGTTGGTCCATTCTATACAGTCCATGAGAATTCGGCTACCAAAAGGAGATTTCTTTAAAAGTTTTAGTTCCTCTCCCTGAAAGTGTCCAGTCCAGTGGACATGAGTTTAAGTAACGACATGGATGAAGCAGATGAAGGTGCACAGACCACACAGCTGCTCTCCTGACCAGACTGTTTTAGAGTCAGTCTGACAGAGACGTTATTCATGGTAGGTAGCAATGCACACACAACTTAAGTGCCATTTTGGATTTCATCTTTTCTAAGCATTTGGTTTTCTCAGTGATATTCATGAGGTGATTTTTATGAGTTTTAGATATTGTGTTAGCAGGATTTCTTAAAGGAGATTGATTTACGATTGATTTATAATATTTGATAAATTTTGTGTTTTCCAAGGCCCTTACATCAGAAAGAAGATTGATGTCTTCAAGCAGGCCATGATAATAATATTTATCTAAAAAAAGAGGCCAAATTTTAAAGATCATGAAATCAACACTACAGTTAAGCATTAGGTTCTATGACAATTGCAAAAATATTCATGACCATGGTGGTTTTTGTTTTTATTTCTGGACAGTTTCTTTCACATTATAGCTTACTTTGACTTTATGTAAATAGTGCCAAGCATAAAAGGCTATTACTAACATGGTGAAAAATGTTTCTTAATTTGGTACCTTCCAAGAGATTGATTTGGATATGTCTATGCATTTTATTAAAGGTAATGATACTAATGTTTCTGATAGTGAAATTGGTTTTGGAACAATTTTCAAGCACTTTTTAGAACATCTTATTATCACCTCTAATTATGCTTCTCCATTGCTTGGATGAAATGTCAAATATTATATGCATGTGTTCATGCTGTAAATCTTTGATTATTTTACTTGCTTATTTGATGGTCAGAAGACAAGAATCCCATTCTATTTTACTATGCTTTTATTACTTTGTCACACCAATTGCAAAGGGATATATCTGCTTCATCGTTTTTTAAAAGGTCAGTGTGACCATTAATCTCTCTTGAATGTATGCTACACACAATATCTGCTTTATTGCATACCAATTACAGAACCAAAGCTTTGCACATTTGATCAAAACCAAATAGATTATCTTTCCTCTCAACCTTTTACGACCCCTTGTTTGCCTGAAAACTTAATGTAACTGTTTGGTTATAATCCCTTTAGTATTTTCAGTGAATTGACTATGAGGTACAGTAAGAGCATCTAGATGACAGAATAGATATGCACATTTCCTTCTCTACTAGCCATAGCCTAGTTTAAACTATGCGAGCAGTAAAGCTGCTTCAGTGGAAGAGGCTTTTAATTTATAGACTTGACTCTTGATATTTCTTTGAAGGCAGAAACAGGATTTGCCGTTTTCTTCATTAATAACGTGGTCTTGAAGGAAAAAAAAGACTTTGCTATATGGAACTTTGGCAGATGCCAGAAAGCATCAGATAAGGCTCTTCCATGGTCTATTTCCATCTACAGGCACCCAGCTCTGCTTCCAAGATACAGAAAAAGTTGTAAGTCACTTAAGGTTATCTATCGCCTATATAAGAAAGCTGAAGCAGTGAGAAGACCTGGAGCCACCTTATAGCAATATAACGGGTACTATCTGTATAATGGCTGTTACCTGCAAGAATGTATTTAGTTTATGCAAAATCCATCAGTGGGTGCTGGAGATTTGGCTAGAGACAAGCAGCAAAAAATAAATAAAGAAAAAACAGCCCTAGGGAGCATCAAAGGAACTATAGTGAATTTGGAAGGGAGGATGCTCTCCGAAGAGCTGAGCCTTTGGTGCAGATATTTGTAAGGTGTAGTGCACAGAACTGTTTGTTACCTCACAGATGTGACAGCCTAGGGGCAGAGTGTGGTTTAATCATGGCTGTATGCGGTAGCCCCATGTTTATGAGCTCTGATGGGAGGACTCTATGGGAGTGACAGTTTTTCTGTTTGTGTACAGTTGTAATCCTTCGGACCCCAGCTGGCTCCTTGTCAAACCAGTGCAGATGCTTTCTTATCTTACTTTCCAGCAGAAGCATTGTGCTTAAATCATCTACTCTGTAGATGCCTTGCAACATTGACAAGAAAAACCTTATCTATTCTTGCTTAGGTAACCACTGGGAATGGCAAGGCAGATGTACACATTACTTGTTTTACAATCCTTTTTTTCTCGTAAGTATTCTGTTTTCATTGAAGCGTAAATAACACCTTGTTTTACATTGGCCACAATCTTTTGGAAAGAAGACTCCCAAATACTTAGATCTAGTTAAATACATTTTCATCTAGGTGGGGCTTGTTAAAGGCTTGGGAGAATTGGAAAAAAAAACCTTAACTCAGGAAGGAGAAAATAGCACAGTTGTTCTATAACTGACAGATAGCCAAAATAATGCTGTCCAGGTTTTGCTATTAGAAAGCTCAGCTGGAAAAGCATACTTAAGAACAAGAAACAAAGTCAAGTACAGCATCTACCATTCAGACTTGGAAGGCACATCAGTACCTGCTCTGGAATGCTGGACTTTCTTGTCAGTTTATAAAAAACAGCCAAGAAATTGCACATTGTTTTACTATAGTCTTAATTAAAGATAATGAAAATATTCAGATATTCAAAGTCATCTTCTTAGCAAGAGCCATATGTATGACACTGAGAAAAAGATTCAAAACTTCACACTCCTTTCCAAATTGAGCTTGTTATATTATCTTCTTTTATAAGTTATAAACAGGAAGGATCCTTCCTGTGCTTTTCAGCATTTCAGTTGCTTTGCAAGCATAGTAAGCATGATATGTCTGCATATCCATAAACACAAAAGGGAGGACATGTCATCAGCATTTTCAGCTTTATTTATTACCAAGAATGTCACAGGGATTAGTGAACTAAGTAAATCTATGCTATAATGAGTAAACGTTCCAGATCCTGCAAGAAAATATTCATTTTTCTTCAACTGCTTTCTCTTCTTGCCAGTCCTCCACAATAGGCTGTTATGACTAATTCTTCATCTCAGCTATCTATTCATTGCCCTCTGTATTTCATTCAGAATCCCAGGGGTGTCTTGTAAAGCCTAGACTCTGAGTTGCTTATGGATTCACTCTGGAAAATGTAAAAAGAAACAGAAAAGTTATCTACTATCCAACCTGTTTTATTCCCTGAAGGGGTCACTTTCTGATCCATGAGTTGTTTTTCTTTCTCTTTCAAACAGAGGAAGTCATCAACCCTGAAATATATCTTTAGTTGCCTTGTGCAGTGCAACATGTCCAGACAATAGAATGCCTCTTCAAGTCTTCTGCCTGTGTCCCAAGAAAGCATTAGGAAACAAAGATCAACTTCAGTCATGATACTTAACCTTTCAATAACTTCTTATTTTTTTTATACAGAAAAAAGGAAAGAGAACATTTATGGCAGTATGATATTCCCAATATGAAAAAGTCCTAAGATTTTTCTTGACCTTTGTTAATCTCGTTTGAATTAAATTAAAATTTAATTTTTAAAAAGAGCATTAAAGGCATTTTCCATCTGGAAGGGATCTACAGTAGGATTTCATGACGCTTGATATCCTGGACTGTCATGAGTTTCCTTCATGGAAGGAGAACATTTGGATGAATGAGAAAATAATTGTAGAGTTAACTCAAGCCACTTGAAAATGAACAGCAAAAAGACCAGTTTGCAGATTGGCTATGAAATATTAAACATCAGCAAAACTGATCCAGAAAGAACTCTCATTCTTTACTGTCTTTTTGGTGGTTTTGTCTACTTTAACTTTCCCCTCTATATATAAAGCTTTGATGAAGAGGAATGAAGGGACAGACCTAAAGACAGATTTGCCTGGTGGTACAGCAATCAAGTTATATCTCTATCAAAGTGACATCCAGCAGAATGCACTGAAGATCAGTTAACAATATGGTAAAAATACTTCACAGACTTAGAGTGCTGCACTGCAGAGAAAATGATCAGGGACCGGCTGTTGTAAAGCAAGGTGAACACTTCTGATCAACTCATTGGCCAAAAAACCCCAATAATTTTCTTTTTTCACCTGGAAGTTCAAGGAAATCTATGTTTCTTTTTAAGACTAAGAGGCTAGTTCTGATACTGACTTTTTTATTATTTACTTTTTATTTTTACTCTACTCTGGACATGCTGACCACTTCTAAAATTTCAAACTGATTTTACAATTCAGTAGTGGAGAATGCTTAATTTTTTTAATTGAACAAAAGAAGCTCTCAGTATAGGAAAACTACTTCCAGTCCAGCGCTACTCATAGTGCTTTTTGATTGCTCCTGGAGATGTTCTTTGGATGAAAGCTCCTGTCAAACTCAATCAAATGACTGACAAGGCCAAATTGGCATGCATTAAGGGAAATGACAAGAAAGAAGCTTAATCATGCCTGTACCAATAGATTCAAGCTATTTCGGTGATCATACTGCCATCCTGTGTGTGTCAGTAAGGCTTCACTTTCATCTCTGCAAAAGAAGCTGTGAGGCAAAAAGGCAATTGGCCTTGATTGCATGCCGAGAGAGGCCAAACAGAAAAGTAAAGCTTTCTTGGCACTGATAGGACAACTGGTCACACTAATACACTCAGCTGTGTTCCACAAAACAAATGGGAAGATGCTAGTAAAATGTAGGATTTAATTCTTTTGCATGAAGAAAGCTTTGAAGTACACCCCTTGGCTCTCACAGTCCCTATCCCTGACCCAGTTCTGTCAGAAAAAAAGTCGATGGTAAGTGTGGAACAGTCTTAGATGAACAAAAACCAGCTGAGTAACCATCAGGTTGCTCCAATATAATGAATATACTATTACTACAACTGATATTAAATATAAGCTGTTAATTAAAGAAAGGTTAACCCAGCCCTTTTGCATAAATCCAAGTGGGTTCGTTGAATGTCCACCATGAAGAATTTGGGTTTCTCCATTGCCACAGCCAATACTGAAGGCTGCAAACACTCCCTAATGAGAAGTTTTAGCAACATAGCTGGCAAACCTTTAGCTTCTTGGGGCAGTTTTGGAAATACCAGTGTCCAGCTTGCAGATAAGACTCCTGAGTGTCTCCTTCTGCCACACTGATTTTCTAAATTCTGATGTGGAGGATAGCCACTATATTATTCTGAGAAGCTGGAGGCTGTCAACCATACTACAAGACAGCTTTGGAAACAGATTTTATTCCATGGACTACAACTTGCCACCCCTCGAGTATAGGTGGGTGAACTCTAGGACTATGATATCCTCTTGAATATTGTTTCTCTGTTTTCCTTATTTTCCTTAAATATTGATTAGTATTGTTATTAGAGAAAAATAATCTCCACAGGACCTATGCTTTTCCTCCCTTTGCTAAACTCATAGGAGAGTTGAAAATGCTAAAGAAGTATTAATTCTCTGTGTTTTGAAAGAGAAAAGGATGCTGCTGTGTCACACAGGAGTTTATCTGGAGTTCTCAAGCCTAGTTTCAGTCCTCCAGATGGGATGTGCTCAGACATGTTAGTGAGAGATAGAATCATAGACAGGAATTCTCTGTTTTTCTCAGGTGGTTTTTTTTTTTATGTCTCATTACCACTAGGCTGGGGCATGGGCTGAGGGGGCAGAATAGTTGGTGGATCCTCCTATTGCTCCTCAGTCCATTCCTGTATTTCCTACCATTTTTTTTTCTTTTTGCAAATTTCTTCCCTTCTGTCCCTGATCTAAGTGTGATTCCCATTCTTTTATTTCTTCATTYCTTAGTTTTGCCTACTGTAAGAGACACTTCATGCATTCAGAGGCATGATCCCTCTTTTTTATATTATGTCAATGCTTTTACTTATCATAGCTTCAACTTCTCTTTCCATTTTATTAACAAATTCCCCTCTTTCTAGATACTGTGGGACTTTGTCTCAGCTCGGCTCCTCAGCCTCCTGCTTTCAATATTTTTTGACTTTTACCTATTTTTTTCTATTTTTTTTGACCTCATGTCATTAATTAAGCTGACTCCCCTTTATGGCATGGGATTGTCTTCACCTCTTACTGTAAAACTGCAGGATCCTCCTGCTTGATGGTGGCTATTGTTACATTTCTCTCTGATATGTTTTTATTCCTTCCTACGCTAACTAATGCTTCTCATTTTCTACTCTCACTCTAGTCACAATGTCTTTTTGCTGCACATTTTTGATAGTATTAAGATCCTCAGGAGGTTTCCTAAGTCTTGTTAGAGCCATGAAGTGTCTGATGTGTTTGTGGACCACAATGCTACCCTTCAAAGATTCCAGAGCTGCTATTAAAAACATATTTGCTAGATGTTATGAAGAAAGCTATATGGAATTACAAAAATAATCTTTAGCTAAGATACAGCAAAAAAACCCACCCCAAATTCTTTTCACATGACATATAAATATGTGTTGTTCTTTAGCAGAGATCAGATTTTATCAAGACAGAACCAGCTCTCAAAGGTGACAAAGGTCCCTAAAATTTCTATGTATTAACAGTAGCATGCATGACTCACTTATTGCTGACAACCTGAACTGTAGCAGGCTTACACAAATGCAAGGTTTTATAATTAATGCTCAGTAGGACTAGTCTATTAAAATTATTAGTTCATGTCTCCTTTATGATGATGATTTTCAACAGAACTTGGGAATTTCAGATTATGTGTCCCACCAAAACTCAAGACCAAAGGGATTTGTCTGAGTTTCTGCCACTTTGACATTTACCAAATTCCCAATCCTATAGAGTCACTGTAAGTGTTAACAAGTACTTCAATGAACTTCAGGTTTCACTCACGGGTCTTTTTCTTTCATTAGCCTTAATAGGTTGTAAATCAGAGCTATTGAACAATGGCAATGAGAAATTAATTACTTATTATAATAAGGCATGGTGTGTGAGAGATAGAGGCAGATCCTACCCTTTGATTTTATGCTTTCCTTCGTCTCTGAGGTTTATTTTTCATTTATAAACCCACAGGCAGAGTAAATTCTGTGATTCAGAAAAGCACAGACCAGACTCAGTGAAGAGTCAGTTTAAAGTGGTAGCCAAATGTACCTAACAGGTATCATGTTCAATGAATTAGCTAATAATATAACTTGGTAGGTGGTAAATGAGCTAATAAAATATGTAATACATTTCTATGTTGGAGTCCAAAACAAGTGTTAAAATAACATTTACCGTTTTGTTTGTAGTAATTTGTAAAAGATGCCTGGCAGGAGGTGAGCGTGCTGCACTATTACAAAAATTATAACAGGGAAAATCTCATTATTTTTATCTGGGATGAAAGGAAGTCTGTAAATTTATCCCACAAAATGTGCTTTATGAAAAAAACTACCAAGCAAAAAGGTCAGCATTGCATATTAAAATTTAAAGCCCAAGAACTAAAAACAACATTGCCCTGTGACTCAACAAGGACTGGAGTAATTGATTGTATTAGTCAACAAATAGAATAAAAGTGGAACATTGTCTGCTCTGAAAGAATCATAAAATGAATTACGTAATGTTGATTTGAATAATTTTTCTGATTCCACAGAAATATAAAACAAATTAAAATTGAAATTGAATCCTAACTGAAAAATCTAAAACAGAGTGTTATCCTCTATGACTGCAAATTCTGCAGGAATTGCTTTGAAATGTATTAAAATTCTGTAGGGAAATGATCATGCTGGGCTTAATTCTGCACATTGACTTTAATGGGATTTTCCTGAGCAGCAAATGAAGGATACAGCTCGGGTTAGTGGCAATGCCACTCAGCTCCAATCCCACAGCTACTCAGATAGACCCGAGAATAGAAAAGTGTTCTCAAAACTTTTTTCCAGTGTAACAAGTGGATATATGCTCAATTCTTTTGAATGAAGGGTCAGGTAAGTTACTATTTAATTGAACCTGCCTTGACTATTAATGCCTGGGGATGCCTGCTCAGGAAGACACATATACCAGTGTCTAAGTCTAGCCCCATTCCAAGCAGCATTTAAGCATGCACTGGCCTTTGAGCTTAGTAATTCCACCTGTGTGAGTGCTCTCTTCTGCTCCCTTTATCCCACAGACTACTTCATGGGGGACTTTTTGTGGATGAAGGTGTAAAATGTAGAATAGTGTTTCAGAAATGAGTCGGTCGTGCTCCTTTGGGGTGGAGAAATGCTAACAGGGCTTGAGCTGTATTAGAAAGACAGTAGCTAGAGGTCAAGTGCCATGAATATTCCCTTTTGCTTGGGTTTTTTTATGTTATACCCAGCATATCTTGTTCAATTTTGGGCTACTTGATTCTAGACAGGAGTTTCTGTAGCCTGGAAAAAACGTCTATAGTAACAGCTAATTGTTTTCTTCCAGAATTTTGGAGCTAAGGAAGAACTGTGACGAGGCTTTTCAGACAAGTACAGTGAAATAAATAATCACAGTCACAAAAGAGGCAAGAAGACAAATTTGTACTTTTACATGCAAAAAATATTTCTCATTATGAAAGTGGTGAAGTACTGAACAAAGTGACACATAAAGCTGCTGCAGTTTCAGTACCTTCTTCTGATGTTCTGAAGATATTCAGAATCTCACAGCACAGAGCTATTTTGAAGTACCAAAATAGATTTTTAATATAATTACTAGTATTTATTGTGTATGTAGGTAATTGCAGTCTTCTCTGAGTCTTTTTAATGTTTAAGAGACATAGACTTGTATATTCCTCCTATCCGGAAATTAGACTTGGATATACTCATGTAGGTTTTTGTTTCAGCCATTCATGTTCTCACGTTACCAGTCTAGAACATGCCAGTAGGTTTCTGGAGTCCCAGTATACAGCTAAAGCAATGTCCAGAAGGTATGATTCTTGAACGTAAGACACCATATTTTGTACAGAGCCCAAAATGTAGATTTTCATAATTTACATGCCCCTTTAATTCTCAATTTATTTTATGTTCTATTGAAGAATAAATATTGATGATTGTGAGTTTTCTGTAATTGCAAGTCATAAATACACAAAAACTCAGAAGCCATCTAATAAGAAACGTTTTCTCAGAAACTGGACCATTTGGGAGTATTGAATTGGAATACTGGAATTAATTTTAGCTGGAAAACTCAGGTTGAGATTGATTTTGAAATATCTTTAGTGTAGAACAATGTAAGGGTATTCTACTGAGGAACATGTGAACATAATGGTATTGAGATTCTCATTACAGTTGTAAATGTTACAAAATGAACTTGCTTCTATTCCTCTCACAAGTGAAGACCTATGATTCACAGAAAAGTATTTTCAATAAAAGAACATAGTAAAAGCATTGGTTAGCTTTTATTTGACTCATATTTCCTCTCAGTATAATAAACTTTGGCGCTTCTTTATGGCTAGGATTACAAGTGCCTTTTAAGACATGTAAATGCTGTGTATCTTTATATAACCTTCGTATAATAATTTCTTAATACCCTTGTAGATGAAGAATTACATGATTTATGAAAAATATATTGAGGTCATTTGATAATACAACTAGTTATTAATATAAGAATATTGATACCAACTGGAGAAAGTAATTACCTGGCAATGCTTAAGCATATTCCTTCCAAGCACAGCAAGGCCAGAGCACTCTTTCCAGAGGATATTAATACTGTTTCAGAATTTGAGGGGATTTATATCAGAATCTAATAGTTTGTTTCTTGAAATGAAAGAAAAATAAGCATTTTTTAAACCCAAACAAGATGAGACAGCTTACACAGAATATTAAATGAGTAAAAGAAGAAAAATACAGCCAATATTTAAAAGGCATCTAGAATTTTGAGGAAAAAAGTTTTAATCACTCCAAAAGACTAATTTTAAAACATCTAGGTAAAGCTGATATGCATTACTGAATCCAATCTACTATGTAGTATAGCAAAGAAAGCAATTCCTGTGAAACACCGAGTTGTTCAGTGACCACATGTGCTCAGAACAGAGACATAAGTTAAGATTTGGTGGAAAGAAAGGAATAGGACAATTCAAGACACTTTCTTTTCAAAGACTTGCCTGATTCAAGGCAAATTCTTATGTGCCTTGTGTGCCTTTTCTAGATAATTTACTTAACTATTATCTTTGGAGTTTTAGGAATTATTTTTAGGCTACAGCCCCTAGACCTGCTAAAAGATATTCAGGGTATCTAGTCTTCATAAGGCAAAGCTAACTGACATAAAGGAGCTTTACCTATTCATTTCTTGCTTTACCTACTTTTAGTGATCATTTGTATGGGACGCAAGACAGTCAGGTTCCACTCTCCCTAAGGCAGACACTTCTGTGGTTTTTAAAAGTCTTTTAATCCAAGGTATGAAAGGGCCCTGCAATTCTCTTTTTTTGTTTGTTTTGTGGGTTTTTTGGTTTTGTTTGTCTGTTGTCTATTTTCTTTTAAATTTTCACCTTTTTAGTGTAATAATAGTGCTAATGTTGATCATTAAGATTATTTTACTTCTTGCCACCATGATAGCCCTAGGGCTGGGTGATAAAAATAGTGGAGTAAGCAATTGGTAATTGCTTCCGCAGAGACAGTAAATAAGAGCTTAACCCCGCCTTTTCTCAAAACTGCTGGTACTTGTTTTTAAGATAAAATTTTTTGACATTGAGCAAGAGACATATAGGAAGCAAAATTGTATAAGCAGTGACAGGGAGGCTCATGGAAGAAAAAAACCACCTTACTAGTGATTTTTTCATTAAAAAATACTGGAGCCCTTTTTCTTTTAATGAATAGACAGAACAGCTATTAAGAGAGGAGGAAGTCAGTGCCTATAGAATTGAAATGATGGACAGTAATTTCTGACAACAAGGAAAAAGGAATTGCTCTTTCTTGTTTCAGTCTATCAAAATCACACTGGAAAAAGCACTTTGGACTTTTGTTTGGGAAATAACCCTGCACTAGCAGAGAATGAATACCAAAAAATAGGCAAAAGAATGTAAAAGGTCTTATGAGTTTTTAATTAAATGAAATTAAAGTTGAAAGGACATTATTTTTTCCCAGCTAGAGTAAATATTTAGACTTGTGATGAATGAACTAAAATGTAACCTTTAATGACAAGGAAATATAGTGGTATAAAAAAATTTGCCTTCTGCTTATTGACATAGCTAGATCAATGTTTGATTAGTTCACAGACGGTAATTGAATTAAAGCTTGGAAGTCCAATGGATAGAGCATTGATTTTTCCTGTTGATTAATCAAGAAGCAACAATTTAGATGCTGAGAGAGAAAAAAAAGTTTGCCAGAAAATATAATTGCTACTAAAACATACATTGTAAGGCAATGACAAAATCAATAGAAGACTGAAACCGTACAAGTCTAGATACATCTAATTGCTCAAGATTATGCAGTCTAAATTTTTTATTGGCTTTACACTACCTATAGCCTCATTGATTTCAGCACAAAATTTAGCCTGGTACCTATAGAACACTCTACTCCTTTTTGTTTTCCTTTCTCACCAGGGGTCTTCCCCTGCTGAAATCAAAAGCAGAACTCACATTAAATCTCAATAATGCATGATCATGGAATATTGATACTGAGTATCAATAGGAGACATTTGTATGAAAAATGGGAGAAATAATTGATAGTAATGGCAGCTATAATGATGAAGCTGTTGCTTTGCTGCATTAGTTGCCTGGTTTCAATCCAATTGAAAAAAATCAGTTTACATGCAGAGGCAAATAATAAGGATCAGGACTTAAATAAAGAATCCAAGGAAGCATATCTGTGTATTCTTAACTTCAGCTATATGAGTAAAGTCAGTAGAAGTCAACTGATGGTTCATTCAAGTATAAAGCTAAGGACGTGTGTAAAGATTTTTTGCTCGATCAGTTGAAGTATACAAAATATGTAACTACCCAAATATTTTATGCAAATGTCCTTCTAAAGCTTTATCTTCTTCTCCATGTGACTGTGGATTTGTAAAGATGTACATTTTGGAGAAGCAGCCTACCATTTGTGCTTTTCTGGACTCATATTTGTTTGAACAAATGCATCATATTTTAATTCTCTTTTTTTTACTGTTCCACCGAGCTCTACAATTACTATGTGATGAGAGTCAGACAGTACTTACAATGTAGCTTTGTTGTCCCCACATGCCTTTCAAAATCTGTCCAATATCAGGATTTTGTATTGCTCCCTAAGTTGTCATTTGGGCTAGTCTGTGCAATTGTCGAACTTTGCAGTTGAGTGACATTTAGAGATGAATACTTTTAATGTGTCCACATAGTGTACTTTACTTCCCTATTGGAACTATAAAGACAATCCTTTATTATGCTTTAACGTATAATCATTACCAAAAAGGGCTGCATTTAAACAAAAGTACTTTCAAAATCCAAAGCTGCGGATATAATTTGCTGAGGCCTCAGTGGCTGAATGAAAATATGCCTGCCTGTCTATTATGCCAGATGTCCCATTAGAGATATGATAGCTCTTTTCAATCTCAGTGATTAATATACTGTGACATCTATAGATGGATGGGAATTGAAGCTGATTCTATGTTAGAGGATACTATCTGGTAATTTTGGATATGCATCTATCACTCCATATATATGCACACGCACCTTTTGCATATGCAGATGTAAATGGAGTTCTAGCAGATGTAAATGGAGTTCTATCGATTTGGCAAAATTTAATTATAAATAGAAATATTTAAAATCTGTCTTGTTTTTTAACATAGTAATTTTTGTCTAGACATTATCCTGCTTTCACTTGCTAGTCTTCTGAATAGCATTCATGTTACTTACATACCTCCTACACTACACTGAAATGGAACCATTGCCTGCTGGAAACCTCCAGTTCATGAATGAGGAATTGCAAGTTTGAAGGCAAGTATTTTTTCCCAAGAAAAATGTCACAAGAAATTAGCATTTCTATCATGGCCATGCAAAATGAGGGATGTGGACCCTGGCTACTTAAAGAAAATGAGCTCTTTTGGAAGATTAAGCAAAATCTTGGTCAATTCTATTCACTGACACAGAAGTTTAATGTGATCAGAAGCAGTGTTTGTTTGGAAAAGCTGCAGATCTCCAAGCAGATGATTTCACATAACCAGCATCACAGTAGAAAGTAAGGTGGTTAGTTGAAAACCGTGTCTTCTCAGAAAAAAGATCCAAATGGGTGACTGATAAAAGTAGGATGCCAAAGTAAGATATAAAGGCAGCTTGTTAAATGCATACCTCTATCTTTAAAGAGATTCCTGTGGAGGGGAGAAGGTAAGATACACACTAGACTTGGAAATCTAGAACTGAGTTGCTTTGTGAAAAAAGTTATGCAAGGAGCAGAGATTGGTTCATGATTGGACAAATCATAGAAATCACACACCATGCTGAGTTGGAAAGAACTCATCAGGATCATTAAGTTCCAACTCCTGGCCCTGTGCAGGGCACCCCAGGAATCACACCATGTGCCTGAGAGTGTTGCCCAAACAGTTCTTGAACTCTGTCAGGCTGGTGCTGTGACCACTTCTCTGTTCCAGTGTTCAGTCATGCTCTGGGTGAAGAACCTTTTTCTAATATCCAAATTAAAACCTCCCTGACACGGCTTCAGGCCATTCTCTTGGATCCTGTCACTTGGTCATCACAGAGAAGAGATCAGTGTCTGCCCCTCCTCGTCCCCTCACGAGAAAGTTGCACACTACAATGAGGTCTCCCCTCAGTCTTCTCTTCTCCAGGCTGGACAGACCAAGTGACCTCAGCAGCTCCTCATATGGTTTCCTCTGAAGGCCTTTCACCATCCTTGTGGCCCTCTCTCCTTTCGCCTTTGCTCTTCAGACTGGACTTGGGTAAAGCTATATTTGTGAGACTAATCATTGCTGTTACCTGTTAGGTGACCTTCAGCAATTTTCTGGCTGAAAGTCCTCACTATCTTTCCTGTAAGTGTTCTGACCTCCAGGCTAGAGGGAAAAGTTTGCTTTTGTGAAGTTCTTAAGGAGGAAGGCACTCTTTACTTTGATTTCTCTTTCTCACTACAAGTATTTATGAAAGTTCTGGCATCTGTAATGCAGGAGCTTATTGACTGAAATGAGAGAGAAATAACATTCACTTTTTGGTTGTTCATAAAAAAATACTGGTATTTTTCTTGCTTGTTATACATTTGGTTAAAAACGGTTAAGATATTCAAACATCAGGGTAAAAATATATCAAAGGCCAGCTCCATATCAAAAGCAGTTAGTTTATGCTCACTCACGTTCTCATGAAAATAGAATTTTCAGAATATTTGGGGAATATATACATTGTAAAAAGTAACACTTTCCTCAAATATTATCAGAAATTTTGATAGAATTTAGTATACAGATATATTTTTATGTAGTATAGCATCTACTGTGTATATGCGTGCATATGTACACAAATATATATCTAAAATGACTACCATAGGATACTTAATGGACAGTTATGTTGAAGACCAATTTGAGGTGATATACAGCAGCCATAAAGCAACAGTGCATAACAGTAACATCTGAGCAGCTTTCCTTGCCCACAGTCACCTCAAGAAATCTGCTATGATTTCGTGGAAAATGTAGTCATGTTAATTACTCCAAATCTGCTCTTCTACTACTTCATTTCATGAAGTCTTGATCTCTACCTGGAAATACTGGGGAATGTAATTCATTTGTGTGCTTTTTCTGTAAGGACATGGGATTAAGCATCTGAACTTGCTTGAATGGAAGCTGCCAAGTGCTCATCACTCTTGATATTAAGTCTCTTATCCTTTGTTCTAAACACAGATACTTAATTGTTGTTCTCCCATCTTTAAAGGTTATCCTACTTGGGGATTGATATGAAACCCTGCCTGTTAGTGATAATTAGTGTATATAGTGTTATGACTGTTGCTGTATGCACTAAAATAAGTTTAGACTTTGACTTATATTGCACATTTTTAGCTTCATCCCAGTATCTCATTTATATTTCTCAGTTTAGCCACTTAATGGGCTACAGGGTTTAAGGATTGTCTATAATAGTTCCCAAATCTCTATTTAGGTCAATGCCCTGATGCTCATTTTCCATTTAGCAGCTATACACTGTCTCTTGTTTTTTGATCTAAACTCATTAGTCTACATTTATCTGCATTTGTCATCCTTGAACCAGGTGCATTTATTTTTTACATCATTTGCATTGCTTTTCTTCATTTGCTGTTCTTTCCAAGCATAGGTGATAGAGTATTAGGAATTAATCCCCAAACTCACCAGATCACTATATTTCTTTTTACTGATTTGAAGAAAAGAAACACTGAGGTAGGTTCAGTACAATTAATACAGTTGTCTACAACTTGGACAGGTATTGGTAAATCATAAAATCTTCATTAATTACTCTACGTTCTTGAATTATCAACCATAAATTGTAGCTTACATTGTCATGTCTGACATTTACTGTTCTTAATTTTATTTTTTTTTAATTTCTAAAATGATTGTCACCTCATCAGGAAGAAGAAATTGGCATGATGTGTGTGCGGCAAGTAAGCAGATACCTCAAATATCAATAACCCTATTTCACATTGCTTTGGTGCACTTGCTTATCTGATGGTGAATGGGTTTCTTTCATTAGCATAACTGTATATTCTGTGCTTCTGAGACACATGCAAAAATGTGTGAATACTCTCTGAATGGCTACACAAGTGGACATTTATTTCTTGCCTGCTAATACATCACCTTATCATTCATTTTTTTACTCAGTTTACAACTAATAATTCAACTGAATCATATTTTACTGCTTGGCAAGGTATAGAACTCAGATTATAAATCAGATACCCCCTTCAGATATCTGCTGGAAGCACAATCTGCTCTATATAAAACATTTTTCTTRTGGGTTTCTATTCTTGTTTATCACTGTATTCCACTCAGACTGATCAAAACACCACCATAAAAATCACTGTTGATCTTAAATGCGCTTTCCTACTGTATTATACCCTTGGTTGGTTGGTTTATTTGTTTGTTTATTTATTTATTTAATCTTTCTGCTTTTCTCACAAGGAGGAAGGTCCTGACTTCCTTTGCCAGGACCTGACCCTTAGCTGACTATATGTCCAACTCCACGGTTTTGGGAAAAAAAGTGGAATGCAATTTAAAGTGGTCTTTTGGATACTGTATTTAGTCCATTCTTAGTGAAGTCTGGCCTGCAAGATTTATGCAGCAATATCTAGAAATTCACAGACAGGCACTGTAACTAAGTAAATCCTGGAGACAGGAAGATCTATTTCTCACTAAATAAAGATGAACAGATGCAGTCAACAGTAAAAAGAGTGTATGAAAATTATCTTTTTATTTAGATATTTAAAGTCAGATGTTTTACAAACCATTCTTACAAAATTTGCCCACACATTTTGTGCATGAAAAGCGATTAATGAAAAGAACAACTGTGTAAATTAAATGCATGAAATGGGGAGACAAGAGTGCCATTCTGAGCTGTGTCAGGGACACTTCTCCTGCTGAATGAGAAACGGTGTAAACACAGTAGTTCCAAAACTCCTGTAAAGCAATAGAAAGACTCTTGGCAGATAGATCAGGTCTGCACAGACTGAAGATCCAAGATTAAATGAAACATGATTGTTACCAAAGAATGGTAACTACCCAAGTAAAACCAACCCTCAGTAAGTTGTTCTGCTCCTGGTCACTGTGTTAATCTTGTGTAAGCCCTCCATTACAAGCTGTTAGGTTCTTTCTCTGCTCATATATTAAAAAAATATTGATACTTTCTTTAAAAAAAATCCTCCAGCAGCCTTCAATATTTTGAACCCTTTTCTGTTCCTTTGTTCACATCAAATCCCCTCTGATTGCATAATACACATTTTTGCTTGCATACAGCAATTGCATAAATAATTTCATAAGGAAAAAGCTAGTATAATTTTCAGAGCTTATTTAAGCAAGTATTTTAGTATTTATAATATATTTAATCTAGAAGGCAGTTAGATCCAAGTATCTTGATAAACTGATATTGATTTGTTTAACTGCCCTAAGCAAAACGGATAGTATAATTTCTCTTGTTGTTGATTAGTAAATGCTTTGGTTCTGCCGGCTTTATTTTTTAAATGGTTGGCAGAATGTTTGGGGGAAACAAAAGATGAAGTATCTTTTGAAAATTGCAGCATTACTTTAAATTTATTTTATTTTATTTTGATGTTATGTTTAGAACTATGATCATAGCAAAGATTTATACTTTCACAGAATATAGTGATGAGATTTCCAAAAAATAGATTTGATAGTTCCCTTTAGAGAATATGAAAATTATTTTAGAAAGAAGTAGCAACTGTGAATTATACATAGTGACATCTATAATATTCATGTGAAAAATGCAGAAGCAAATGTGAAATTTATGAAAACCTCAGTCATTCATTGTTCCTCAGAACGAAATCAGAAAATTGCTGCTGGAACATTCTCAGCAGGCTTCAAATGTACTTTTCAATTATATAAGAGTCATTCACCATCTGTTAGCCCCCATATCTGGTCATTTATCTATATGATGACTCACTGCAGGGTGCTATAAGTATCACCATTACTTTATTTAATCAGTACTCTGTCTATTTGCACCCCTCTTGACAGCTTGTGTCCATATCATTCGTTCATTGTCAGCCTACCATCAACATGGCAAGAGAGGCATCTCTGGCTACTGTCTCATGGCAGTTGCTGCCTTTGGACACGTCTGTCCTGCATCCATTCCACCACTGCTGAGACCATTCTCATTGCAGCACCAGTAACTACAAAGCTGCTTCAGCCCATGCTGGCCAAGTGCTTTTTCCAAAGGAGGAATGGGAACTTGGCCAGAGAATTTGACATCTTGAGAAAAGGCAGTCATCTGATATAAAGGAAGGGTGAAAAGGAGATACTGTTTTCCTTTCTATGGAGATAGACACTCTCCATGGAAAACATCAACAAGGTCTCGTGCAAGAAAAAATTGCATGGAAGTTCCTTAGTCCTCTTGTAGTTCAAGTTGTTCCTTGTGGAAGAGAATTCCTCTTCTCWCTTCTCTCATGTAGGAGATCATGGATCCAGGTACACTCTGTGGAGAAGAATTAATACCTCAGATTATTGATTAAGGCTGCATGCAATGCTGAAATATAAAAAGTAAATTGCTAGGACCAACATGGGGTCATAGAGAGATTAGAAAAGGAAAACCCATGGGAGGATGTGAAAGGGTTGCAGATACATTTTGAAAAGAAGCTCCTGCTACTATTTTTAATAACTCATGCAATCCAAATTCTCACAGCAAATCAGCATATATCACTACAAAGTCATTAGACTGGCATCCAGGATATCTTTCCTTGTAATCTGGTAGTTGTATGCCATCCCTTTTTCCTATTCATCCAAATTTAGGAAAGTTGAGCAAGGGTTTCCTTTGAAGTCCGTTCTACTCTCTTTGTATGCTTTATGCAAGTAACCAGTCTGGATGCACTTAATCAAGGACCCTTTATTCTGTGTGATAGGAATCTGTTGAAGAAAAAATTTTCTATATGGAATAATTAGTCATGGAACAAGATCTCCTAACTACAATAGCCTCTATTGGAGGATATACTTACAAATTAATTAATATGCACCAGTGAGGGTGAAAAGGAAGGAAAGAAGTGCAATGTTTCTTTAAGCAAAGAAAGGAACACTCATTTGAAACAGACTTCCATTTGATTAGTTAAATTTTACAGTGGCATAAAATATGGTTTCTTGATTTGTTATTAATTGACTGTAGAGTTTTGAAATGTATCAAAAGTGAGGGTCAGTATATAAATGTTAATTTCACTAGTAGAATGAAACAGAATTTAAAATTTAATGAGAAATGCCTATCTGAAGTGGGAATAAGAGAAAAGTTATTACAACTTCCAGTGGTATAGGTGTATAGGTGTTAAGATTTAACCCTGCTGATGGGAGAGGTTGTGACCATTCTCATCAGTAATGCAGACTAATAAGGATAATAGCATTAAATCATAGATCATCTTCTGTTTGCATCCAGAGTATCATAAATTATTACTCTCTGACATTAGGTTAATCAGTGTCTATGGACCCCAGGGGAAGATTTTCCAGGTCTTTTCTTCTTCTGGCTTGTTTTCTGCCTCCATGGAAGGAAGAGTGACATTGGAATTTGAATGACCTTACTCTTGCCTCAGCTCAACACAGGGCAGCCTTCTGTAAATGATGAAGCAACAAGCAAACAAAACCACCTTTCTTAGTTATTTTGTGTTAAATTCTGAAAAGCGTAAGTGACTAAAATATAGGAAGCAATTAGTATTCTAGGAGGGAACACCATGAACACAATACTTCACCTTATATAAATAAAGCACGTAATAAATATAAATGAGGAGATAAGGCTTCAGCTAAGCTATGCAGAAGAGATGTAAGAGATTAATGTATACTAATAAATTTCCCTTGAAGTAAGGAACCGTAGCCAAGAGAGGAAAAGTTGTCCTAATGATATTAGATAGAAAAAATATGGGCCACAATTGCTGGCAAAGATTCTAAACATGGAAATTCCCATCTGTTTTTAAGGGATTTTATCTCCAGTATTTGGCCAGCATTAGTATCTGACACATGTGAGTGGTCAAAACTGGAAACTGTCCCTCCCAACTTTGAATATGAATTTCAATACAAGAGCACATTCAGTTAGAAAATCCTCAGAGAAGACATAGAAAAAATCTTGACAATTCTCACTGCAAGTTCCAGTCCAAGACTTATTATCAGGAATCTTCTCCCTACTGTAACAAAAGTAGCAATTAAAAGCAGGAAAAAAGTCATCCTGGAAGGGCAGGTGTAACCTAGGCAACTTCAGAAATGTATGAGGAAACAGTCACAGAAGACACATCATGTGCTTGTGCATTCTTGCAAATAAATGAGATAAAAATATACTTATTTCCTTCAAATAAATGGAACAATCAGTTCTGAAGCACGTTACTGTTATTTTACAAAACTAGCAAGTAATGCAGCAATTTTAATGCTTGCATAAATTAAACAAATATAAATGCAATTGCCTTGAATGAGTTGAGATTTTCTCAGAGTACTCTAAGCACATACATTCCTTTGTCTAACAAAGATGCAAATGAAAATGGCTTCTTCCTCAATAGTAAATAAAACAGACTGGTTAACCAATCTGTTATTTCTTTGTCTTTGTTTTTTTATTCAGATTCCTAGCAGAATAAACAAAATCAAATCCTACAATATACTAAAATGTTTTCTAATATTTACTAGATTTTCTTTCTCACTATTGTTGGGAGGAGCAATAATGCAAGATAAATAATTATACAGTTGTTTCCTGATTTTGAAAGATGGAACTCTTATTAACTCTTCAAAATGTTTGTAACTGTATGAAAATCACATTGGTGGACTCTAATTATTAATGTTTTTTTTCATTGCACAGATAGCTGCAAGCCAAATTATCCATTTTGCAGGCTTTTGCTGTTGTGATCCGCTAGCCTACAGCACCAGAAAGAGGTTCTTTAAAACTGTGAATGCTAATAACCTTTCCATGAGTAATCTGTCCAGTCTCTGGTACTTTAGTATTCAACTAGGCAAGACCAAAGCTTCCAGTTAAAGAAAATAAATGAAGGTACAATCATATTTTACTCATTTAAATTGGACACTCCCATAGAATTGCCTATATTGACACTCAGTTGTTCTGAGACCTCCTGCTGCATTTTTGTTCAAAAAGTGAGACTACTAATTCACAAAGTTTAGTTCTTTAGGCCCTATACTTCAACATGGTCAGTTTCTGGTGCAGAAATTTGATACAAATTTAAGTCACATTTTACTGAGAAGCTAGCCTTAAAATTTTTTGAGAACTACATTTTAGGATAGTTTGTCTTAAGCAGATGGCTGAGTTGGTCAAGAAATTAGGCTTTCTCAGTCAGTAGACCATTTATCAGTAAGGCAGTAACCCATTGCTTAGTACCAGTGTGGTCTAGACATGTCACTCCTTTCTGAAATTTGACAACCATTCTCTTAATTCATCAAAAATAGATGATGTGTTGGTGAGATAAGGGTGGAGTTACCAAAGAGTAGGGGTTATGTGTTAAAGAGCCAGTGCAAAGTCACCCAACAGCACACTTGACACCTGGTGAGATTTCTTGGCATTTATTAAATATCAAATGGTGACATTTAGGAAGGCAAAAACACATAACCTGCTCCTAATAAGCTGTCAAGATGCTATTGCCTATATGAGCATAACTAAAATAGCAGCAAATATGTTTATATATACACATGCATAAACACACATACACCAGAAGATGTAAAATCACTAAGCCATATGCTGGTCCATGTATTATTTAACATTTTATTATTCATTTATCATATTCTGTCTTCAAAAGGCTATAACATGTACAACTTCTCATCCACTTTGCCCATTCACACCACTTGGATCTGGGATGTCTGCTGATACTGATGTGCATACTGGACTTCAATTTTGTGTGTGTTTAGTCATACATCCTGTAAAAAAATGTTCATTGGCAACCTGAAAAAAGTCTGAAACACTTCAGAATCTGAAAGGAAATCACCTTTTTTTTAATGTCATTTTATGCCCACAATTGCTTTTTCTGGACTTGTCAGCCTTTTCCAAAACTCATTTATTGGTCATGTTGCTCTGCAGTTGTGTGACATCCACATAAGAACATCAGTAACAGGCATGCAAGATTTTGACTCTATATGTTTTGATAGTTCACTAAAGAGTTCACTGAGGGGAGATTTGGAGGGAGTGTTTTGTTTCTAACCATCAAGACAGGAAGGATTTGGTAACAATGGACCTTGTGCAAAACTGATTTGCTTGAGGTGTTTTTTTTTCCCTATAATTTTTGGTTTAATACCATTTGGGTTAAAGTTTTTTCTAGCTTGAGAGTGCTACATATAGACCAGCAGGTGTTTTTATACAAGAACAAAGCATTGCTAAGAATATGGATACCAAATGATGTGTCCCACATATAAGATGCATTATTCTTACCTTGGACTATTTTTGAACGGTAATGTTGTTTGGAAATATTTGCTTGTAAATCTTGGTGATAGGTATTCTTTACTGACATGTATCTACTGCTTGGCAGAAGCAGTACAAGGATACATGAATGGGAAAAAAGAGATGTAAAATAGGAATGGGCAGAATGGAATGTTTTTTGATTTTTATTCTTGGGTGAAGGAAGTTGTCTTGAGGGCTCTATCAGGACATGACCTGCCAATACCAACTTTTGTAAACCTGGAGAGTTTTTACATATATATTAGAACAACAGGCTAAACAAAACCAGGCTTGCCTTCATTGTAGTTTTTTTTCAATAGCCTACAAATAAACAGATAAAACAGGGATTTTAACAAAAAAAAAGGGTATAATGCAGGCTTGAAAAAGATGATTCCTAGTTCTTATATTTGTCAAACTATTAGTGGGAGATGGTAAACAGATAGATTGTGGCTGATAAACTATTAACAGCTTTTTGTAATCCATAAAAAAATCAAAGTGCAAACAGATAAGAAGGCTTTCAGGAAGTTCTGGGACAACTTCTGAAGAGTCAGTGACAGCTTTGAAGATGGATGCATAGAGCACATATGCACATACTGGACAGAAGATCCAACAGAGTCTAAAAACAGTAAGAAAATGCACAATTCTAGATATAAAATGTCAGTTAAAAGATTTGTATCCGGGTCTTTAGGCTTGTAACTCTGCCGTTATACCCTTTAATAAGCTGCAGACTAAAATTACCAAAGGAAGAGACATGACTGCACGAATGGATACCCTGGAAGATACTAGAAGCATATTCAGAAGCAATACCGTGGCCAGCATGATCAGCTCTCCCTGAATTAATGGCCGAATTAATGGCAGAATTCTCTGGTAGGCCTAAAAGTAGATTTTGGGATGAATCATCAGGCAAAAGAAATCAAATATAGTGAATTCATACAATACAAATGACATTAAAAGCAATATGTAATTATACAAAGTTTCTAGCTGTGCTGTGACATTATGTATTTGCTGCCATCACCCCAAATTTAAAAGCTGATCATCAAAAACAAGTAAGACAGAACAGACATAAAATGAAGCCACAAGATTAATTTAGCCCAATCTTAATTGCAATGATTTATCATTGTCCAGTGGGCATTGCAAAAAAATTAACAAGTCTCGCAGTAAGATTAATCAGTACCCAGTAATAAACTTAGTCTCCACATCACACATAAAATTAAACATGAAGTTTCCTCATGAGATTCGGATTATTATTTAAATACTTGAATTATTATCACTTTAGTGTTTCCATTTTGCAGAATTTCCATTTCTGCTTTAGCTTTAAATGAGATTCCATTTGTGCAGAATTGTCTTGACAGCCTCAAGAATCATGAAACACACAGTGCTCAGTGCTGCTTTGCAATGGGCTTGACCTGCACCATTCTCATACCTCGCTTTTCTCACCAGGAGAAACCATGAACCTGATGAGGTCTCATATGGATCCATTTGCTTCATTCCACCAATCTCTTTTCTGAGGGGTTCACCGTCCCCCCRCTTCTGAGTGCAGTCCTGTTGCGAAAGGCAACCACTAAATGGTGTTGGAGTCATGAGAGCAAACCAGTGCTGAGAGCAACAATGTTTTGATGGAAAACACTATTGGAGACACATTCAGTGCGGGCAGCTCACTGAGCAGCTGCAGTGGGAGCTGCAGGTTCAGCTCTGGGTGTTGGGAGCTGAAGTGCTGACCCTTTGCATAAAAAAGGGTCTGGGAACCTGTGGCCCAGCCAGATGACCAGACTCTCAGGGACACAGCAGGAGACAAGGACCCCAGACTTTTGTCCCCTTACAGTGAGGGTATAAAATCCCAGGGTGTTCTTTGTCTGGGGTCCTGCCTTGGAGGCGCCATCTTGAGCTGTTAGTTATTGCACCAAGATTAAAGGACCAAGACGTCTGAGGCTCTGCTATGGGAAACCTAGGATCGAGCCAGTGAGGAAACCTGGTCTGATTGTGTCAGCGTGGGGTCCGAGCTCAGGAGGTGTGAGTGTGACTGCCAGAGTGGCTCCTGGATGGTTGAACAGGGAAGTTCCCTTAGCAGCACTCTGGGCTCTATCTTCAAGAGATCAGTGCAGAACCCACAGAGGTGTCCTATGATGTGCAAGCAGAGGAAAGCACCTCATGATGAACTCAAACTCCTAAGAGATGAAGAGAAGTATCCAAGATGACAATTCAATTATTTATATCTTACCCAAAACTTACTTTGAGCGTAAGCAAGTGACTCAGGACTTTAACTGAGGAGCTCTCTCTATTTAGCATATACAGACCTGAAATCTTTTTTGGAAGCAAACCTTGAGTAATTTTTTTTTTTTTAAGTATGTAAAACTTTTAAAGTATTTGCTATGATGGTAACAAACCCAAATGTTTAAATGTTGCTCTTTGTTTGAAAGGATCATAATAAGTCATGAATACCTAGTGGGTTACTGCCTTTCTTGTTCAGAGGACTAAGTTATCTTCCAGGCTCATGGCATAATATATTACGCATGTGCACCAGGTGAATGCAGTATCTTGCCATCAAGAGGGGCTTTTCATCATGTTTTTCTTGCTGGGGTAACAAGAAAGTCTGAGAGATTTCCTAGAAAGGCTGGCGGTGAGAAAAGAGGTGGACTTTAAAGGATACATAAAACTGGGATCTCCTAATTAAGAGGGGCTTCTTTCTCAGATAGGCAATGACATATCATGCGTCACCATAGGAGTAGCAGCTTCATAACTACAAGATATGGGGAAGTATTTCTCCTCATAGATTGAACTGGCAAATAATGGATGTTTGTATGACATGAGGAATTCAATAGGTATGTTTAATCCCTTTGGCAAAACACATTTCACAACTTCTGACAAGAAACATCCATTAACTACTCTTCCTACCCTCAGGTAATTTCTTTCTGATGTCTTTAATTAGACTTTTAAAAATGGACTGATCTTATTGCATGACATTTTCTGCAAAATTCCTATGTGAATAGAATTTTATCAAATGCTTAAAGGTAGTTCCTATTTGAAGCTTTATCAATAAAACAAACAAGTAGGGACATTGGGGAAATGCAAATAAAATTAGACAAAATTATATAAACATTTCGTAATCAACGTTTCTTACAAGTAAATTGATAGGCGGAAAGATTTTTCCCAGAGGATCTTAAGTTTAGGTATAAGAAAGGATTATAGCATACAGCTTTTAGTAATGAAGTAGCTGAGAAATTGTACATCGACAAAGGCGGTAACATCCTGATTGTGTCATATTATTAATTCCCCTCTCTTTTTCTATGGATTTCAGTTTTTGGAAATGATGGAATATTTGATTAGAGTTAAAATAAAATAATACATAAAACAATCAACAAAAAGTACAACAATAAACAAGAAAATACTAAACTACAAAATGACACACTACAATAAAATGATAAACTGCAGTGCTGGCTTTTCATTCAATGTTTTATGGATGTGCTGAGACTTTATAGTGTCTCCTGCTGTTAACAGCTCTTGGGCTAATTAGCAGATGCTTAAAATCTCTAACGATTTGGCCCAGAATTGCTGATCATCTCTACGTCCCAGACTGAAGAGAGGCTCTAAATACAAGGTATGTGCCATGCACCTTTCAGGCATGCACTCCTCGCTTGTAAGAAAAGTCACACCAGGTTTTCTGAAATACCAGTTTTGATTGCCTTAGGATGCGGGTTTTTTAAAGAGCTTAAAATCGGGTCACATTGTCACCTGTGATCTCTCACATTTCAAGATCTGATGGACCTGATAGCATTGATACCAGCTTTTAGGTGAATAAAATCTTCAGGAGAAATGCTGGACAGTCATGGAAATGGCACCCATGCTTATAAAGAGCAAAGCTGCTCATTGTTTTCAAATGTGTCCATGTAATGTTTATGTGCTGTTTAGCACCAACACATTTAAAGTCTAGAAAAACTAACCAAACCAAGCTCCTCATTTATAATGGAAGCTTCAAAAAGTGACTTTCTTAGCTAGTAGACTGAAACTCTATTTAGAAATGACTGAGGTTTTATAAGGCTACCTTTCTGCATTTTAAAAAATGCATCACAAAGCACTGACAACTGACTCATTTTTGAGAAAAAAGTCTTTCTCAAGAGCCTGCATTTCAGGGAATTTTCAGTGAATCTGCAAACAGGTACTTCTGTGTGAATATATGTGCAGTACAGGAGAAACACTCTCACGGTCTAAATTTCTAGTCTCAGCTTTATTATTTTTTCACCTATTTAAACTAACAATTTATTTGTGTAATGAGCAGAAAGAGAAACACCTACCTTCAGTAAAGCTAGTTTTTCTAATACTGTTATTAAATAATCATGGCTCATGTAAGGCTCTGATAATTTTTTTTTTATCTCCAGTGCTTTTTACAGAATAGGTTATTTTTGTTAGCTCAGCTTAACATAACAACTGTCAAAACTGGGCCCATGTTACTTAGAGCTCCATTAGTCATGGTGACTAAAACACTTACATCTATCTATTCTTACTTCAGTCCTCCACTATCTAATATCTCAAGGCCTAAAACCCTCGTAAGAGTATAGAATGGTTGTACGTGTGTCCTAGGGTGACTTTATGATGATATATATCCCAATCGCCTGCTTAATGAAAAGTATTAACTCTGTGTCTTTAAGCTGGCTCGAGAAGCCAGGAGCTATGTTTTGGTTTTCTTCAAAGGATATTTACATTCTTTCACCTTTATCAGCTAGCTTTGTTGTGGTTATAGGAGAAACTCTGCTTCAGAGGAGAGGACTCTCTCCGGCCGCTTTTCTGCAGTTGGATGCAGAGAGAACATCTCGGCAGTCGCTTTCTATAGTTGAAGGTGAAGGGACACTTTTTTACCTTTACCTTTTTTTCTTGTGAGCTTTCGCCCGGTTTTTACTCAGCTGAGGGATATTTGGATGGAGTTAAAACTTGCTTTTGGTTTTTTCCCTCCTCTGCCTGAGGCAAGGGAAGAAGACTTTTTTTTTTTTCCTGGGATTGTATTTTCTTTTTCTTCTTCCTTTGGAACTGTACAACAGACAACTGGGCTCTGTTCTACACACCATCTCTCAGGGGCCTACACCCCCTGGGCCTGGACAGGGCCTACTCCGTACTCAAGCAGCTAGCTAGAGACAGAACAGAAGACCACACCTGCCAAGGACTCGGGACTCTGATTCATCCAGGTTATCCTCACCATGAGAGGTTTATTATCTAACATTATTCATTTTTATTTTTATTTCTTTTCCCTTCCCCTGGTGCCTGTGTGCACCCCCCCCCAGCAGCTGGCTTTTGCTAAATAAACAGGTTTTTTTTCACTTTCTTCCGAGAAATTCTTAAGGGGAGGGGGAGGGAGTTTTGAACCCTATCTTTTGCAGAGGAAGCTCTTCGAGTCTTCCTCCTAAGTTTGTCCAGACCGTGACAACATGCCAGAGTTAACTGTTCCAAAGTTCCCTTGAAGGAGAGGATCGTATCAGATCAGTTAGAAGCAAATTCTGGTGGGAGCATTTGGAAATTAAACTAATCAGATTTTCCTGAAAAGGATGTTGAACCTCTCCCAGGGTCACCTCTCCATTAGAATTGTGCATAGTAGTAGTACCCAAATAGTGGATGTGACCTCTTTTACCAATACAGAGGTAAAATCTGTTCCTGGCTGTGCTGGCTTAAGCTGGGATAGAGTTGCTTTTCTTCATAGGAACTTGTATGGGTCTAAGTTTTGAATCTGTGCTGTACACAGTATTGATAACACAGGGGTGTTATCGATACCACTGAGCAGTGCACAGAATCAAGGTCTTTTCTGCTTCTCGCACTGTCCCACCAGGACTCGCACTCCCAGCCAGGAGGCTGGGGGTGCACAAGGAGGTGGGAGGGGACACAGCTGGGACAGCTGACCCACAGTGACTGAAGGGATATTCCAGACAATATGGTGCCATGCTCAGTAGATAAAGCTGGGGGAAGAGAAGGACGGGGGACTTTTGGAGTGATGGTGTTTGTCTTCCCAAGTCACCATTACCCATGATGGATCCCTGCTTTCCTGGGGATGGCTGAACACCTGCCAGGTGGGCACATCAGTGAGACTTGGTGAATGAATTCCTCGTTCTGTTTTGCTTGTAATTGTAACTTTTGCCTTACCTATCAAACTGTCTTTATCTCAAGCCACAATTTTTCTTACTTTTACTCTTCTAATTCTCTCCCCACCCCATTCACTCTGAGCGGTGAGTGAATGAGCAGCAGTGACGGGCTTGGTTGCCACCTAGGGTTAAAACATGACAACGACCTATTGGTTTTATTTTGTTTGGAATACTGTTAATGCATAATTTTAGGACTTCAAGTGCTGTTAAAAATAAAGAGTGTCAACCTTTGCTGGTCATGTATGTTTTAGGAAGCATGGGAGTAAACAGTGAGGAAACACATTTTATTAGTCAGAATCTGACTATTAAAATTTTCTTCAAACTCTAAAGATATGCTAACACCCTTTTCACTTTAATAATTGTCTTTGTATTTTTAACATCTAATCATCCTAATGAATCTTGAAGATGTTGCACATAGATATCTTGGTTTATTTCTTAGTGACTTTTTTTGGTGTCTTATCAGTAAGCTGAAACCATTCCTGATTGAGTTAGTTTGATGTACTTAAAAATATACTAGGAATAATGAGTAAGCAGTAAATAAAGTCACAAACCTTAACAAAAATTAGGTGGCATTCTATAGYGTATTTTATGTCTGATTTTTATCAACTGCCTCAACTTTTCTACTACACTTCATCTTGATGTAAAAGGGCACTGCTCATACCTAGTGACACTGCTGTCTGTATAGTTTCACTGTTGCATTGAAATAAAATAATTTTTTCCTGAGATTCAGAGCTTGGTTTTTTCCCAGACAAATCAGCAGGCCATTCAAATGCACAGGAATAGGTCCAAAACCTGCAATAGTTAAAGGGATCTTCCACTTGGAGGACAAAATCTAGGGTTTTGCCAGAAAAGAGGAATGGAAGCTCTTATGGCTTTAGACACCACATTTCATTCACACTTGTGTACTTCTGACAAAAAAACCCAAAAGCAGTTTGACAAGAGAAAGAAAACTTGAAAAACTACATATCTATTCATTGGTATCATCTTTATTGACACTCTGCTATAAAGTCGGCACATATATAAGCATTTTCCGAGAACTCCAAATTGAGTATGTTCCATGTTGGTTTAATAATGGTTTCTGTAGTAGTAGTAGGAAATATGCGCATAGGCTTTGTACAAGGAAAATGCTAGTTTAAATTCTAAGAGATGTTAAAACCCTTATCATTTAGAAAGAAAAATTAAAACTTTTGGCTCAGGAGAAGCTGTGACTTGTCTCCACAGTCGCTACCTTGTTAGATGGGTTTGTTAATGTATTTGGTATTTGTACTTAGTCTGTGTTTAAATTTTCAATACTTACCAAATTTAAATGTTACTTTGATTTTTTGGAGTAAATTTAAAAGACATTAAGTGGCCAGAAAGATGAAAACAACCATCAAAATAGGTGCTTGAAATGAGCAATATTCATTTACTATCAACGTTTAATATTCTGCTTGCTCAGAATTTGCTGATATGGAAAACTTCAACATTAAGCAAGCTAAATTATGTCAAAATAAATCTGTCCTTTTCTGTCATGCCGTTTTCTTGTTTGTATTGTTGTTGCGTGGTGTCAGCCATCAATGTGAAATCTGTGAAAATGCATGGATCACAAATGTTCTGTGAATGCTAGTTATTCAGCTAGCAGGCATATTTCTTTGTATTTTGTAATTTAAATACAAAATAGTGTGTGACCTGTGGCACAATTGAGTGCATTGATCAATGCATAATGAAGAATATTGAAAATGTGGACTGAGTAACAAGCAGTAGCAGAGATTGAAATCGCAGCTAGGAAGTCAGAAAATATTTGAATGTTTGTTCCCAGATTACAGTGTTTTGGTGCAGGAATAAAATTTCCTTTCTATTTTCATATATATAAAAAAAGTCCTTGAGAAATTACAAACTTTAAACAGACACAAATGTTAGAAATTAAGGCACTGCCATTTTTGGACTCCCGTGCATTCCTGGAAACTCTTTGCGCTAACAGTTTTATATTTTTTTCTGTCCTTTGTCTACTCATGTTTTATTATTTAATGCATTTTTCATTTCAACAAATAGATGGCATCAAAACTCACATCGGAATTTCTTCAGAAATGTCTACAAAATCTTTAAATGGCTTTAAAATAGAAGGGAAGGGAGGGTAAGGTGAAAAAGTAGTAAGACTAATGTAAAAGCAAAGTAAGAATATAAATTCATGAAAATTTAACGAGTAAAGAGGCATCATTGTTTGTGAATATTTTATGTTAAGATTTGAGTCCTCTTTTGAAAGTTTAGCACTTAAAGAAGGGATGATTCTCTAATTGTGATCTAACTAAACTGAAATAATTAATTGCAATTGAACCACAGAAAACCTGCGTATTTTATTGTATTTGCTTTCTAGTCAAGCTCCCACAGAGCTTCTCTCTTTTTTTCTTTTAAGGGGAAGTGACTGAAAGCCTAACTTACATATGTGTTTCTCTCTCTCCCTGATAGAATAAGAATAAAAAATGAACAAACAGCTGTTACAGCCATAAGAGTCTGGCCATATTAAGCCTAACAGGTGGCCCAAAGGTCTGAGGACATTTATGAAAGCTGGAGAGTGTCAGGGTATCAGTGGCAGACCATAAAGGGTAGCAAAATCAGACAAAGAAGGCAGGATAATCAATCTATCCATGCAGAATATAGTGGTAAGTCATGTCTGCTTCCTACTATCGTGACTGGAATCTTAATTTTTCTCATGCCACGTATTTAACTTAGATGGTTTAGGAAAATATCTGGCACCAAAAGAAATCCAAACCCCATTGTATTATTAGTGCATCAGACCAATTCAGCAGTTGCAAAATGTTATAATTACTGTAAACTGGAGTTTTTTAGTCACGCCACGATGCACAAACCACAGGTGTTACAACAGTGACATCTGCCTTGACAAAGCTAAACAGCAAAATAAAAACAACTTTCAACTCACCCCTAAAAGTGAAATTTCTGATAATTTAATTAATCATTAAATACTGTTAAATGCTACGTAAAGTAGACATTTTTAGGGAGAAGGGAACTGATTTTATTATATCTTGCTTTTTAAACAGTAATCACTAACATATTGGAGAGGATGTCTGTGTGTGTTTGTGGATGGATGGATGGATGGATGGATGGATGGATGGATGGATGGATGGATTCCAGCACGGATTACTGCTTCAAAGGAAGACTTGTGCCCTAGGGTAGGCCTCTTTCTTCTGCTACCATAAAGGAACCAGAAACATATCAAAATGATTGTCATGGCAGCAAGCAGGTGGCAGGGAGCAGCTAAAAGAAACCCTCTACTGCTTGGAAGTCAGATCATGTTGAAAATATTTGAGTTTATATTCAATTTATGTGCAGAGAGGTAAAGCAATGACACGCTGCCATTATTACTGTATTATTTCAGGTTAGGATGATTAAAAACCCTCAAAATGCCCCAACCAAATAAAGACTATACTATCCATCTGTCAATATTATTGTTATACAAAGGATATTGAGTCAGGTTCACATCAGAAAAGATTTCATAGTGAGAGCTATAGCTGATGGCATATGTTAGTACGTAGACAGGAAGTTTTGGGGTAGAATAAAAACAAAAGTGAAAAGTGAAAGGGAAAACTCTCCTCAGTGGTCAGCCTCTGGAGGCAGTCTTTACTAAGCATGTGGAAATGGTGGTGACAACTGATGAAGATGATGACGATGATTTTTGTGCCATACTTTCTCCCTAGGGCAATATGCTCTCCAATGGGACTTGCTTAAACTGCTTATCGCTTGATAAGCTTATGAGGCTGTTAGCACTGATTGGAGTATGCTAACTGTGTGCAACTGCAGCATCCTGGATCCTCTATGCATGTATTATGGGATAATATTTACAAAGTATTTCAATGGTTGTTATCTACCTTCTTTTGCACAATGATTATGTTTCTCTATATAAACAAATCCCAGAAAAAAAGAGATAAAGAAAAGCAAAGGAGGGAAGGGCAACCTACCATCAGTGGTATTTGTTTTCCATGAGAAGAGTGAAAAGAACACCAAGGATTTGCAGGTGCAAGATCATGAGATCATCCCATGAACAACAGCATGGGAATCCAAGGGGGATACACAGTCACAGAGGTGCTGAAAAGAGTCTGCTGCCACAGCTGAGGGGAGAGGCTTCAGGGCTGCAAACAGGGGGGCTTTAGCAATACTAAGCAATAGCACTAAGACACCCAAGGTACACTGCAGCAGCATCAGCTTCCATATCCTGAGATTTTAATTTGAATCATTTTAGGAAAGATGTTTAGTTGTCTTCTCCTTTTGTTTTCTTCTCCTTTGTCCTGCAAAAGTTATACTCCAGTGAGTGTCAAGTCATGGGTAGCTTTGTAAGGGAGGATCAATCCATTTGCAATAGGAAAAGACAAGACAGACATTGCCTTGGATTACATCCTGAAGATAAAGCTTTAAAATGGTTTTTCAAAGTAATTTGAAATGTTTTAACAATTTAAAATATATTTTTGAATTGTACCATTTTTATTTCGTGTTAGAATATTTTAAAACCTGTTTTATTTACTTTTTGTTTTGTCTGAAATGTTAATGCCAGTTATACTGATTTCTTCAACTTGAAATATCTAAACAATGAGTGAAAAAAACTTCTTTGGTCAGTCTAAAGCACAGTGCTTTAAATCAGTGCTGTTGTGCTGCTTGGTGGCTACTGTTGTCTGCTTGCACAGAGCAAAGCAAGGATAAGCTCTAAATCTAGAGATTTCAATTTTGTCTGCTAATGAACCATTTTTAAAATGCATTTTTATGTTACTGGCAAATAGCCCTACCTATAGATATTGTAGCATATGGGAATGAAAAAAATTAAGATAATTTATGGTTTAAGTATAAGCAGATTAGTAATAAATGAAACACAAATAGATTCATTTGCTCTTCAAAGCTCCTGGAATAATGGACAGACAAAAGTGCCTAGAAAGATGCAGGAAATGTAAATGACTTTCTGTATCTTTGGGCAACAATCAGTGGCAAGTTACTGAGGAAATGTATTACTTTCCAGGAGAATAACTATCTGGAGCAATATTTTTTTCAAGAAAGAAAGCCAGGAGTTGTTCAATGGGGAGCAGGAGCTTCTGCCACCCAAAGAGCTGGGTGGAAGAACAGAATGAAGGCATGATATGAGGCATGAAACGAGATGTGATGGAAGACAACAGGACAGGAAATGGAGGTAGACCTTTGTTTTACTTGGAGGCTGAGGTGGAAATTTAAAGGTGATTTTTTAGGTGCTGACTGAATGCTGTTTCTTTTTCCCTGCTGGTTTTTTTTTTCTTCAAGGAATGGTAGAGTCCAAAGTATTTTTAGGCAACATGCATTTAGTGTCAAGAAGTTTAAGGGGATATGTTGGTAGATGAAAGAAGAGGAGAAAGGGAGACTAAGTAGAACTTTTACCCCCTGTACATAACTGGAAACATTTCAGTCAGTTTAAAACCAGAAGCAGCCTTCAATCTTTTTGTGCAGTTATCACAGGAGGAAAACAAGTTAGGTCAAAAATGTCTTTTGGACTCATCTTTGGGACTTGTCTTTGCAGTTGTACACAGAAATTCTTAGATTGTCCCCTCATACCTGAAAACATGCTTTCCTACATAGGGCCTTTTCAATCTTCAAATGGCATCCTGGTCTTTATCAGGAATAGTGTGGCCAGCAGGACCAGGGACATGATTGTTCCTTGGTACTCAACACTGGTGAGGCCACACCGGTTCTGGGCTCCTCAGTTCAGGAAGGACATTGAGGTGCTGAAGGCAGTCCCCAGAAAAGCAACTAAGCTGGTGAAGGGTCTGGAGCACAAGTCCTATAAGGAGTATCTGGGGGAGCTGGAGTTGTTTAGCCCAGAGAAGAGGAGGCTCAGAGCAGACATTATCACTCTCTGCATCTGCCTGAAAGGAGGGTGCAGCCAGGTGGGGATCAGTCTCTTCTCCCAGACAAAAAGTGACAGGATAAGAGGACACAAGCTGTACCAGGGGAGGTTTAGGTAGGACATTAGGAAGAAATTCTTCACAGAAAGGGTGATTAGATATTGGAATGCACTGCCCAGGGAGGTAGTGGAATCTGGGAGGTGTTCACAGAAAGACTGGATGCGGCACTCAGTGCCGTGGCCTAATTGACATGGTGGTGTTCAGTCATAGGTTGGACTTCATGATCTCAGAGGCCTGTTCCAACCTAATTGATTCCGTGATTCTGTGATAAAAGAGTATCTTAAGGTCTTCTTCTCCAGAATAAAATTTAATAAATCCCTCAAGAATCCCAGATCCGGCAGATAGGGTGATTTTTAGTATCTTCCAGCTTATATCTGTATATATATATATCTGTATATATATATATCTGTATATCTGCAATAAGGGACATTTCCCAGTAGGCACATTCTGAATCCTTTGGTAATGATGGGTAACTTATTGTTATACAAAATGTACCATTGAATTTCCTGTGATGTGTCTTTTCTATCACCTTACTTTGGATCTTAATGAAATTTGAACTTGGATTGCTTCCATCTGAATTTGGATCATTAATTCTGTTTGTGTGATGGTTTATGCTCCAGTTCATCTCTTTTTTTGTCTAGTGTTGTTTCTTCTGCCAGAAAAACCTAGGTTTGAGGTGAAGCTTGGCTTGCACTTGAGCTCTGTCCCAAAACTGTATTACAACTTCGTGTGAATGCTATTCCATAGTTGCCCCAGCACATATGATGTCTTACTTTACTCTTTCCAACATATTCAAATACTGTTTTAGCATTTTTTTTTGTTTTTCCATCTTTCCTTAGCCTCACAAAGATAAGGAAAAATCCAAACCAAACCAAAAACAAACTAAAAAAAAAAAGAAAAAATGAAAGGAAAAAAACCAAACTGCAAAATAGTTATAATCCACTGCGGGATGAATAACTTGACTGTTAGAAAGAGTGTCAAGAAGCAATATGAAAACATATTCTGGGATCTTGTTCATGGAGACCAGTATAAGATACTGGGGTTAGGTTTAAAAAATAATTAAGAAGTAAAATACCTTTCCAGCAACATAAAACCAGCTCTACAGTGCAGTGCCCTACATTTCCTTGTACTCAAAATGTTTTAGTATCTTGTATAATGATAAAGATGTTAAAGGGAATAGAGAGAATATTTATTATAAAATCCAAGCACAATATAATAGCATATGAATTTGGTAGGCTATTTCCTATGTTTCTTCTGTCGCACTGATGTCCAGGCCAAATTGGAAAATTCTGTTTTTAAAGGATAATTGTGGCAGTGGCTGAGCCTGCAGCAGGGGATGCTGCAGGTGTTTGGGCCAGCCACAGGAGTGACCGAGGAGCCTGTCACTCCTTGTTCCCTTATAAGGTTCTGTTCTAGAGTATGCTCCCTTACTCGGCATCCCATTTATCCCTGTACCCTGCTCCTTCCCTCGCTTGCACCTATTGGTTGAACTTGTATTACCCCGCCTTCTCTCCGCCCTCACTGCCCCTGGTATTTAACCCTGAACCCTCCATTTTTCTGTGTTCTCTCCTTCCCTGACGATTCATGGAATAAACCTATTTCGTGGAACACATAAGGAGAATCCCTCCGACTCTTTGCCTCTGACTAAGTACGCCTTTGTGTGTGTGTGTGTGTGTGTGTGTGTGCACCGCCGAACGCGTCACGGCACCACCGGATACACGCCACGCTTTCGGGAAGACTGCGGGACCCCAACATCCATCCCGTTTATTACAACAGACAATAGTTTCCCTCTCGTACCCAAATCAAAGTGATTTGCCCAATGTTTTATGAGCATCTCAATGCTTAGCAAAGCCTGTTAAGACTTAGTCATTACTAGATACTTATATACAGTGCTGTAGCTTATTTTATCCTTTCAGCAAGACTGTTTGTTAGCAGATCTTTAGCGAAAAATAATAGCCATGATGTTTTTCTATCACTGCCCAAGACAGTAATAATTTGGTTATGTATATAATATATTTTGCTACGGGTAAATACAAGAAGTTTTAAACCTAGCATTGCTTTCCCTAAGATGTCATCTGAATGCAAGATACATTCCCCATCCCCTCTCCCCATATTGGTTATAGGACAAAAGTTCAGGTGATTCAAATAAAGAACAGTACATTATATTTTTAGCTTCCACTATAGGTCTTCCATATCAAGATGTCAGTGAACTGAAAGGACAGAGGTAAAAGCTCTATGACAAGGGTGAAGTAATATTTTTTTCGGGGGAAAAACAACAATACAACTCTGTCTCACAATGCTGAGTGGATGGTTTAATTTACCTTTCAGTGTGTGGATTCATTCTCTTTTCCATGCTAATAATTCTAAGAGACAACTCAGAACTGTTGATTTTCAGCAGTGTTTCTAATGAAACAATATTCATCAATAACAAAAAAGGGATAGTGAAATGTGATTTATTTCCAGCATACACATAAACATTTTTGAGTTCTGATCCAACATTCTTAGGTAAAAAGAGGAAAGAATAACCTCCTAAATCTAACAGATTATCTGAAATCACAGTATTCATTAACACTCTGAAGGACCAATTTAAAAAATAATACAGAATTCAATTTTTGTTTTGTTTAATTAGGTTCTTACGTTGATATTACATTGCAATTTAAAATACAACAACAAAAAAAGTATATGTCTCGTGTTAGACTGAAAGGGTCTTTGTACATTAGTGTACAGGGCTGCATCATTTAAACTGCTTCCCCATTTAGAGGAGGATGAAAAGCACAGACTATATGGATACATCTTTCCTTCTTCTCTTACCCAAGATTTGTGTACTTTATTCAAGACTATCATGACGCAGGAGTTGGATTTCTTTCTTGGGTGATTTCATCCCTTCACAAAGGTGTTCCTAGTCTCCCACAATCATTGGGTGGTTAGCACATTTGCCTAGAATATGAGTGAGACAAAATTAATACCTACTTTTTCAGAGATAGATCCAAATCCACATCCTCAGTCTTTTGGGAGAACACCCAGAACACCTGCTTACATACAGTGTTGCAGCACAGAACTGGAAGGGCGATGCAGAATCCTAGTTCTTGCAAGAGACAAGGAAGTTCACATTATTTCCGTTAATGAGATGCATGGTAACACATACTAAGTGTTGCTAGTAAAACATCATTCATTATCAGAGTCTGATGTACAATATGCTGGCCCATTTCAAGTTGAAAGAGGGGAAGGGCTGTGCATAGCTAGGCAGTTTGATTTTTTTTCATTGCAAAGCTATATTCAATTATGACTTTTCAATCTTCTTTTAAAAATACTTCATTTTTTCCCCCTAAGAAATTGTATTGGTATACATGAAGATAGCAATACAATGTTGGGAACATTTCTCAGGTATCATAGCCTTAATATTTCTCTCAAATACTATAATCTGTAGGTCCCTGCTCTTTTATCTAGACTAGTATTGTATACCCTGCTAGCTTTCTTTCTATTCTTATTATCCAAGCAACATTTCTTTTCAGCTCCTATCTACTTTCAGTTTCCATTAGAGCTCTGAGATTCATTCTTCTTCCTCTATCTCCTACAGATTGTCCTCGGGCCACCTCATCTGGTCCCATTTACGGATGGTATCGCTAAATACCACCCCCGAACTGACACCTTCTAGATCTTCACATCGCACTTCACCTTTTGCTGTCAGTCTGCTTTCTGTCACCGCTGTGCTGCTGCCAACTCAAATTCAGACTGGCAAACTCATGTTTATGCTCCAAAGCCCTGCACATCACCACTGAAATGCGATTTGAGCGGCAGATTACCTCTCCTCCGTGCCTTTCAATGATAAACAGACAGCCAGTACTGCAAAAGTAATGACAATTTTTTTATTTGCTACGGAAGGACCCGCGAAATACATAGTCAAGGTTCAGTTACACTACACGGGAAGTTACAATTTGAACAGAGTCAAGATGGAAAGACCCTCTGTCTGTGGAAAACACTGCTGATTTCAGGATCCCTTGGTGGAAATCCAAGTTCTGTGCTACCGAGGAAATTATTTCATGCAGGCACAGCTTTTTTGAAGATCATTGATGCTTCTAGACAGCTCATAGTTTTATTTCTTGGTCATAATGTTCAGTTAGTCCTTGCAAAGGAATGATGGCAAGGTCTGCCATTATCACTGGGTGGATAACATCAGTTCTAATATCACAGACTAAACGATATTGCAAGTACCAGTGCAGAAGATTGCTGTGTGCTGCATTTTTATTGCAGATGCTGTATCACTGTAATGTGTACATGAGGGCTTCCTGCACCCTTCAATTGATCAAACTATGACATATGGAACTGTTGAAATAATTATGAGTTGAGTATACAAGTATAAAGATTCTCCAAAATTGACTATATTTCTGTAATGCATAATTAAAATGTTCGTGTCAGCAAATACCATTGATTGCACTTGATGGTGTGTTATGCTACTGCTCCATTGAACTGGCAGGGATACTAGCAAAAAATGGTTAGTTTTTTAATAGAAAGGGACTGGAAATCTATTCTATGTTCTCACTTTGTCTCCGTACTTATAATGTGGCTTTGTACGTATATTCTTTCAGAGTAAGTATTGACACCCAGGACACTTCTGAAGAATGTATAAGTATAAATAAAACAATTGTTTAAAACTTCCTTGGCTTTCTAAATGTCAATAGAAAAGTGAATCAGCTCTTTGTATCTTGCATGGTGAATAATGTTCCTTGCAATAATGCTTATATCTGGATAGTCACTGGCCATCCCTGGCTACATGATAAATCATAACACAGACTAATTTTTTTCTGTAAGCCTTAGAAGATATAATGCTTAGGACACAATTTTGCTTTAGATAAATTCAAAAGAGTGTAGTATAACACTGACTTTCTTAAACCTATTCTTGATTCATGTCATGCTGTGATCATAAACAGATTTAAGTTATTAAAAGACTTAAAGTCTTCTAATATATCTCTTCTAGTTTACTCACCTTTCTTGTCTTCCTAAACATGGTTTATTCATTGCTGCTCTGATTCTCTGAATCTGAAATTTTGTGTCTSCTTTTCTGCTTTGCTCTACTGCTGCTCCCAGTGAAAACAGCAATGGCCTAGTATTCATACTCTTCACTATCTAGAAATCTATTGAAGACTTATGTCTAGGTTGGTAATATTAACATGCTGTGTATTCAGTAGGCAKATTTTCCTTCTGGGGAAATGTGATTAAAGTCTAAGCGTAATTCCACTTTTCTGTCCTTGAAATGCGTTTATTAGCTATGGAAGATATTGTGGCTTGAAATAACTGTAGGTTATCTACTTTCATCAAATTGGGAAGAAAAGCAGTGCTGAGTTTGATCCAGGATTTTTTTTTGTAAGTTCTACACTCTTTTCCTAAACTTGAGGGAATGCAGCAAGAGTCATTGTCTTTTCAGTGCTTCATACTGTTTTTCAATGCAGACTGAGGTGGAAATAGCTGTCTTCAAGTTTTGTTCAAGTAAGGGAAGGCAATGGAAGAAAAAAGAGCAGAAAAGTGTGTTTCCAGTGATTACAAAATCGCCTTTTTTATTGAGATAAACGCACCTGTTAATTCCAATAGGTAGCCTTCTGCCCCCCGTTCTTTAGCTCTGGAAAACTTCTTACCCACAAAGCACAGTATTGCCCTCCCCACGGGGTGCTGGCAATTAGCTGCTGATTCAGTCTTGAATGCCAAGCTGGAAATGATGTGACAATTTCAATACCATTTAACTCAAAGTTCAGTGCTATTCAGCTCAACCCTTTTCAAAACACATAAGATCCTTACTTCGAAACGAGTAAAGAAAATACTTTTAATTAGCTCTACTTGACTCCTGAGAAGAGTCCTTTCTCATTAAGGCATGACACTCTGACCCCCGATCTTTTCCATTTGATTTAGGAACTATGTGTCATTTTCTGTATATCACATGAATACTGACTCCAAATAACAGAGTTTGAAAGTACTCAGTTGGCTTAGAAAAACCCATGCATGCAAAAAGATGTACAATAATTTTCAAGAAGATATTTCAAGAACATCTTTACTCCACAGTCTAGATGCAGTCCAGCTTCTAAAAGTACATAGGCAAAATTTCTAAGATTCTAAAAATATAGTCTTAGTGTAATTTTCAGGATCAGTTAGATTCAGAACAAGTTTCTGTTACCTTAATGGTTCAGATCAAGTTTCTTTGTGCATGAGATTTGTATTTGCCAGTTCCATAAGATTCTAAAAGGAAATTGAAATCATTAGTGCACAGACATGAAACCACTCAATGATGCATTCATGATGCTTGTGACTAGGCATTGCTTTTCAAATGTTCCCTGCAAGAAACAATTACAGATACTGCAATCTTTAAATGTTTTCTAACATTATGGAACAAAAATGCCTAGAGGAACGTTACTTCCTAATTTACATAAAATGAAAAAGGAAAAGGCTGTTTTAAAACCAAACATTTAACAAACTAGTTCAAAATGTATCTTACATAAATGCAGCATGAAGTAATGTGAAAACAATAAAATAATGGTATAGAATAAATTTGGTATGTTTCTTAATTCAGTGTTTTGGAGTTTTTTTGATCACGGGAGTGATCATATTGAAGTACTTCTTCAGAGAGAGCATAAGAATTTGAGTAAAACTTTAGAAACTTTTTTCTTTTCCATTTAACAACAAAGTGAAGTTTATGTTTGCAATGCACAGAAACCATTTAGGTGAAGTGCAAGTCTGTATGTGAATATTCTTAAAACATTTTGGGAAAATGTATTAATATCCTTCATTTAGTTCTATCTAGACATTAACATTGGATAGAAAAGATCTTAAGGAAAACCTCTTTCACGAAATCTGTATCTGTCATCAGCAAATTTGATATCATTAAGATTCACGAAAAGTTTATTCTTGGGTGAAAATTACTGATTACACAGTTGTTCCTCCATTTAATTGTAAGCAGATTAATCAAGCATGAAAGATAGAACTCTATTATTAGCACAAAATAAAAAGGTAACTGATCCAGTTATGAGAAATGTGACACAGATTTTTTACATTCAGGTTGTAGTAGAAGTGGACCATTAGTATTACAGAGAGATCACACTTCACTTCTAGAGTTGCTATAGGAAAAATATATCAAGAGCCCTCAGAAATCCTGACAGCAACAGCCAACAGCAGTGTCAAGCATATGACACTACCACGGGAGTGGGATTAGTTTAGGTCAGGATAAACAGCAAGCACTGTGAAGATATTCCCAAAAGTACTCTCTGCAATGAACAAACATGTATTTTAGCAGGAGAGACTACAGCCAGGAAGAAAGGACCCATCATACCATGTCTAAAAGCGATGGAAATACAGGAAAAACTTCCAGGGAGTTTTCCGGACCATTCTTGACTAAGCTGATAGAAATTCATAATGTGAAGTATCCCAGAATGATGTTTTATATGACTATATAAATGTACACATAATAGTGTAAATCTGATAGTTTACGTCTGGACATTCCATATAGCTCCGAGTAAGTTCACTGTGCTGCGATGAGAACAGGGTTAATAAATGACTTGTTTTACCTTTCTCCCAACTACAAATGAATGCAAGATCAATGGTACCATTACTGGTCTTTTGTCTGCATCAAAGTATTTCTGACAATGTGCACAGTGAGCGTAAGAGGATGATTTGACCTCTTTATTGTAGTGGGATGTGGCAATTAATTTTTTATTGAAATTTCAATTAGCTTTTCTCTTCCTATAATGTTTTACCTAAATCCTCTTCTTAAGTTCTTACTGAGGTTACCAGAAAAGATCATCTAAGCATGACTGTGTTAAAAAGTAGAGGTAAAGAAAACAAATTATTTCTATTGTGTTCAAAATTGAGGTCACTTTAGGTTAACTGAATCAGATTCCTTGAAGAGATGAAGACTTTCCACATCATGAAGAATCATTCAGAGAATTCTAATTGAAAAAAAGAAAGACTCCAGCCTCTGATACAAAGAATAAGATATCAAGATTAGTACAACTGAGCAAGAAAACCTGAAACAGATTTTACAGACTGTTGCCTTTATGATCCTTATAAAGGAAGAATTGCCAAATGAAAAACAATGGAGAAAACCCTGCAGATTACAACTTTACATTAAGGTGTCTAGCATCCTGGACCAACTAAAGAACAAAGGAATTGGGTTTTACGTTTAGAATCCTTATGCATCTGAAATACTTAAATGCTAGTAGAAATGTTAAAGAAAAAGCTACAGCAAAATAGAAAGTATTGTTCACAGAGAAAATTTTAGATTCCTTTTGTCAGTAGCTACTATTGCTAAGATTAAGATAACTTTTTTCCTTGAAAAACTGTTATTTTTGTTACATGTGTCTTCCTGAAAAACATAGTAATTAACTGAAATGTTATATTATTAATGAAAACTTAAAGCACTGTTTTTCCAGTCTTTGTCCAATAAAGGCAGAATAGATAGATGGGTGCCTGTGCATGTGCCTTTGTTGCAGGAAAGTGTTTATCAACTATTTCAGCAGTATTGAGTTCCTCTCATGAAGTGCAGGGGAAAATAAGAGGAAGCCTATTCCATACTGGAAGGAGGCTTTAAAAAGACATAACAGGAAGAAATTAATTGAAGCTTAGGGACCCAGTGTCTACCCTCTGATTTGCAATAACACCAGAGATTGGCTGGAGTTCACAGTCAGTAAAAATGAATGCAAGTCCTTCAAGTATGGGCTATCCTGCCAACCGTGCAGGTGAACACTGTGTACTTCCTGGGTTTCTGGTCAGGAATAACAGTGCTGCGGGATGGGTAAAATTGCTCTGTGGGATTTGAAACACAAATCTGTACCTCCAGAAAAAAAAGTATTTTCCTCAGTTCTTATGTGGCCTATAGGGATATTGCAGAGAGGAAAAATGTCAACCACCTCCACCTGTAATCAAAGCCAGTTGCCATAGTAATGGCAGCTCGGTTTTTGTGTTAATGGGAGTCAGACCCTACTGTAGTTCCCTCCTATCTCTTTTTCAGTGTCTCATGGAGCAACTCTCCTTAACTTTGCAGATGCACACCTGGTAATTGGAATCCATTTTTACTTTTTTAATAACCTAAAAGAAAATAGCTCAAATCATATGAGTGTTATTTCTGCACATCCATACATGAACAGCTCAAGCAGATAAATAATTCCTCTGAAAAAGCATTGCGCACACGCATTTTCTCATCTATCTTTACATTCCTGAAAAGTAATTAAAATCCATGATAATCTAATGACAATAGACTGATACAAACATAAGGACAATTTTCCTCTGTTCTATATTGTTCTCCCATAAATATGTGTCTTAAAAACTTTGCTGTTAAAAACTTATATTGAAAGGCAGGGGAACATAAAGAATGTTTCCTTCTGGGACAGTGGAGGAATGGTTTGCAGAAGGAGTGCCTACTTACATAGTAAGCTAATTGCTTACTCTAAAATTATGCTTGTGCTCAGCCTACCTAAGAGTTTTTCTTTAAAATTTTAACCATTTAATTTCCCAGCTTCTGACTGTTGCTATTCTTAACGTTTTAGGAAAACAGATATTGAGTTCATTACTTTGTAGTGGTAATTTTAGCAACCTTTTCAAGAATGAAGGTAAATGCAGAGCTTCTTAAATCTGCAAAAATGCATTATTTTCACAAATGGGCCATCACCCATCCAAAGGCTGAACAATATGCAAATGAATATATTGGCCAAGTTGCTGCCAGATCTACGGGGAAAGTGGTGATATAAAAAGCACTAGGTAACAAAATTATTTTTCTAGATGTCTCCAGCTGGATGTAATAGTCCAGCAAGTGAAAAAATTATAGTACTGTATGTGGACAAAATATACAACTAGTGTGAAGACATACATCATACACCATAGGAAAAATGGACAATGTTGCACTGGAAAAATAAAGAAACTAGTACCCTGAAAGTAAATATGGATTCAAATATAACTTTTACTAATTCTAAAATCCAGAGATGCATAAGCCTATGAGATATCAGAAACTGAAGGCAGGAAAAGAAAATGCACAGGAAATAAAGAGGAAGAAACTTGGGTCTTGCTGTGATTAAACTGCTAGCATTTTTGTTATAAATTTATTTTTTAGCTTAAGTACATAATATTCTCAGAATATTTTCTTCTAAGACGCTACTGCTAGATATTATCTTGTCAGAGTGAACATGTAAACTTAATTTTGAATCCTTCCCTGAAATCCTTCTATTCTCCAGATATGGAATTTTTTTCCTCAAGTTTTGCATTTCCTGAGTGTGAGTAAACCAACTGTGCTTGATTTTACCAATCTGTCCTTTAGAAGTCAGAGTGAAAATATGATTTCTTTTGGTGTCCTTCATCTGTTTTCTGTAATAAACATGTACCACAGCTGTTTTCTTAAACAAAGGCCTATGGTTTTTGTGCTAGTATAGGCTTAGCTGTATTCTTCAGCTACTCCACTGGATTTTGGGTATTATTTTTGGGTCTGCACCCATGTGCAGGCCAAATAGAAGAAACTCAAGGCCTTTTCAAATTACTGGAACTATTCAGATATATGTTGGTTTTCCTTCTTTGAAATTACGTCATTTCGCTATTCTATCACATAGCCAGCATGTCTGACAAATGATGCTGTGGAGTATTTCAGTATTGTTTTAGTCAACAGATTGCCCACTGAAGAGTCTTAAGAATGCTATGAAAAGGAAAGGGTATTTTCTGAGGTTATTTTTTGCATCGTATGTGCTAGGATGCATGTGTGATTTAGTTATTTAGAATTTGTGGGTAATTTTCTATTAAAAGCAGTCAGTTCCTTTTCACAAAAAGCAAATTCGTCCCAGTTAGCTGGTTGAGATTTTTATTCCATAAAGGAAGGTCTCCAATAATCAATGAAAATTACTTGCTGTGGGAATGTTAGGATTTGTTGTTCTGTGTTTCTCTACTATTTATCTTACTTTTGGATGCTCCCAAATGTTCCTGCATTATGTAACCAAGTCTCCTTTCCTGCTCCCACAAAAGTGCACGTAGAGATCTGGAATGAAAGTCTTCTAGGTTTGTTTTTCACTTCAAGTTGTTTTTTCATTACTTTAAGATCATATAATGAGACATCTGTGAAAGAATTCCCTCAAACGCTGGAGTTTTGTCAGAAATGTTCTCCAGGGTTTGAAATCCAATTAGGTTTATGTATATATATAGTGAGAAGGMGAAAAAGAGAGGGAGAAATGGACATGTATTTTGATGTGTATTAAGGATGGCAATTCCCTCTCACCTGTATAAAACTCACCCCAAAGGACAGGAGAGATGATGGGTTGGTAAAACTTTATATTAAAGACACTCTTGGTTGTTAAAGTCACTAAACCCTTAAAATGCTTATGGATTAGACTCAGAGAATGAATATGAGCAGACTTCTGTGTACTGCCCACAATGAAAATAAAAAGCACGACTTTCATTGGTCATGCTATGGTTTTTGAAATAGTTACCATCAGGATAAAGAGAAATTATCAGAACACCAGCCTTCGTACTTCCATTATTAGATCTCACAGATCTGATTTTTAGGCATTTGACATTACCAAAGGTTAAAGTAAATATTACAGTAACATTATCTGATTCAAGTTTTTCTTTTAACAGTGTAAGGTCTTCCTGCCCTAAATAATTAGCTATATTTAAAATGTTTCAAAGTGCCTTGTGCTGTTACTGCTGGAGAAACTGTTCTTCTGTTAATCTCTATTCCCCAAGGAAGCAGAAAACAGAGGAACAGGTCATTATCATGTGCCTGCTTTTAAGGAGAGACATATTGTCATTTCTAATTAGTGTATTCTAATTAGAAAAAATGAGATCAGATTTTTAAACAACCAAAATAGCTATTATACCTCAAAAACATGAAAAAACAAACCCTCAGCTAGACCATTTCCCTCCTTAAATCAAACAAGGTGTTACAGAGATTTCAAATCCAACCAGCTGAACATTAGGCTGAAAAAAGATCAAACTTGCTGCAGTTTGCATCCTCTYTTCTCAAAATTAGATGCAAATAATATGTCATTGTTGTGATCTTTTTGTACTGCTCCAGAAGCATGAGTTTCTGTGTCTGTATGTTAATATCTAACAGCATAAKCTTTCTGTTCTTAAAATATCCTGAGACTTGGCTTGCTTAAAGAAGAGATGACACACAGCATCATCTGTTTAGTCAGTTTTTATCTGTTGCTATAAGCTGTGTAGTTGACATACTTTCAACTATCACACAGGATTTACAGGTACTTATGAGTAGGTCAGCTTGCACACAAGAAAAAGTGCCTTTCATCACAAACGTCTTATTACTGTCATGGTAAGCTGATCTTGTTGTTTATCCATAGGCCATTTTATTTTGCTGTGAAAATTGGGTTTGCAAACAAAGGTGAGGACAACCTTTATTTAAATAAGTACCAGAGTCAAAACATCTTATTGTTTTTATTTATGTCTCTATTTTATTAAGACAAATGTTCTATTCAGTGTAATACAAACATTATCCATTATATGGTCTATTTCCTGTCCTGGAGAGATGAAGTTTATGATTTATAAAGCTAACAGACATAATGCTTCTATATTTCCAGCAATATTGGAAAAGAGCAACTATTACTGTATCCCTCAAGACTTGAATTCCCTTTGTCATACTATTCAGCTTTTGGAAACGCATCCTATTTCTGACAGGTGCTTTGAACCAAACCACTTTCCCAGTAAGTTCCATGTTAGTTGGCTTTCTGCTTAACAAAGTTTGGAAAAGTTTGGCCATCCAAAAGAATTATTTAGGGAATTCTTCCAGGGAAAAAGAGTGTAATGATGCTAATGGATCCTGCTTTTTCTACATACAGCAGTGAATGGCACCGTAACTGTCAGGTAAGGTTCTCTTTGGGTATGCAGTTTGCATTAACTACGCTTTTTATCCTGTTTAAGTATTAGGTTTGACTATTTCATATGCTATCACTTGTCATCTGTCCATGACTAAAATAGTTGGCTGCTCTGCTATCATATCACACTTTTACAGGTAGACCTTGACTACATTCATGACCTGATTCTTTAATTAGTCAATAAGCTATATAAGCTTGCTGAGCCTGCACAGGTGACTTGTTAAAATGAAACAGTCTTTATTATAAGGAACGCACAAATTAAAATTAATTCTTACTTTTTACAGAATTTATTGTTTTGGCTCACTTTTCTTTTCAAAACCTTGTATTTTTTCCAGATGCTTGGATAGACTGATTTTCATAGGAAGAAGGGGGCTTTTTTAAAGAAGCTGTAATTCATACATATTCATGAATATGCATTTGTGTTCCATTGTGCTTGTGATTTGATGGTTATATACAGACAGAAAATATGCGAATATCGTAGCTTATCGTACTACAGAAAGTCCTTCTCCTGATAATGGTGTTTTTAGCAAAAGCCCACTGTTTAGAGTGTAAAACTGTGACATTGGCAGTAGAGAAAAAAGGCCTTAAAACCCCACCCACCCAGTTACATGAGAAACTCAGAACACTGTTATTAAGGGCATGATCAATGCTACTTTTAGTATTCTAGTTTTCAAATACCATTATGGAAAATGGATTCCAAAACCCCTAAATAGATACTGCATCTGATTTCCTTGCTGTTAGTCTGAAACTCTTGGAGAAGATCACCTGCAGCAGTTTAGCAATCTAATTCATAGAGATAAAGTACCTTCATTGTCTACTCTGTTTTACTGAATTTTGCTTCAAGATCTTGGTTCTCTTTGGTGTTATTAGAAAGGAGCAAAAGGGAATTGGTGTAACTATGAATAAATTCATTTTTTACAGATATATACTAAAATACTTAAGAAAAGCCTGTATAAAGCTGTTTCTGGATCCTTGTTAAAATTAAACAAATAAACTTTCAGGACCTTTATCTGCTAGATTGGTAGTGTTATAAAGCAATTCCCCAGTCTTAAAAGGGTGATCCATTGATGTCTGGATTGTTAGCACTGCTTAGTATCCTCCCTGCTGACCAGCTGTCCTGATAACTTCTGATAGCCTCAGATGACTTTCAGCTGTCAGGACCCAAGTAATCGTCAGCACTGTGTACAGCAACCATGAAACCTTTGAGAAGTTGCACAGCATTTTTCAGTTGCCCACTGATTAAACTGTCTTTTTCTAACTGAAATTAGTTTGTGTTTGAACTTAATTAGGTTCATATACCAATGTAAATAGGGAGAGTTTTGTGTTTCCTTCTTTCTTTTTAGGGGGATAAGATGTAGGGAAGTGAAAAGACAGATTTTTCTTGTACCTAGTGGGATGCTATTATGCTTCTTAAACTTTGTGTGTTCTAGCTAGTGAGCTGTCCTCTATATCCAGCATTACATGTTCAGTGCTATATGGTTTCAGTATTTTGTTCTTTGGGATTTTTTTTTAATATTTCAAGTTTGGAGCTTTGAGTCACTAATTCATTAATAAATCTTTTAAAACAACAAGATATTTTTTAATTTAAAGGAAGTGAAAAAATATATCAGAAACTAAAAAGTGTTCTAAAGCTAGAGAGTGCCTTTGTGGCTTGGAGAAGAAGCCAGAGTGAAATGCTCATAAGACTTTGGACTGCACCCTCAAAATGCTTAAGAAATGTAAGAAATAGAAACCAGAGGGCTCTACCAGTTGTTTAGTATATGTTTGTGTACTTATACACTTGTTGGTTTTTTTTTTAATCTCTTTGATTTTGCATCAACTTATGTTGATTTAGTGAGTTCTTGCATATTTTTTGTTTTAATTTTCATTGTCTAAAAAGTCATTTCTTTTTGGAATGCATTGATTGGGCCTGCTGGCCATTTGGTTTTTTTGCTATGGACATCTGAAGAAGTGGAAAAAGTATTTACTTGGGTTAGCATTGGTTTCAGGGATTACTTTTCTAGTTTGCATTAAAATACACACAAATTTTGAGTTTAGCATTTCCCTTCAAGGATAGGAATGTATTTTAGTGGGGAAGCTTCTAGTGTAATTTGGTTAGGTAGTAATTGAAGCTTTTTAAAAGTGCTTCTGTTGACTGTGGAATTAGTTCCATTTTTAATGTGTTTTGCTGGCTATAAGTTGTTTTTTGAATATAGGCTTCATTCCTCCCCTCCGTGTGTTTTGCCCTGATATTGATCTTCCAGCTGTCCGTAGACCTTGGATCACTTGATTTTCTTGCTGGAGGCGTAACTTTAAGTAATGCAGTTGTTGTGTTTTGAGGTTTTTTTCTGGTGACCATGCTATCACATTAGTTTCTTATGAAAAGCAAAAGTGATTAATTTCAGATTGAGCATAGAGATATTTTTGTTCAGTTGGGGTTTTTTTGTCTGTTTTTTTAATGATTTTCTATATCTCATGCACCTGAAACTGTGGGGAGAGGTAATATGCGATGATACAGAATAAGCACGCTGTTGCAGTTCAGATATTTTAAAATCAGCAAGTGTTGCTGTTGGCATTATTATATGGTACAATTAATTGGTATTTTGGAGAAGTATAATCTCCAGATATATTCCATATATTAATTAGCAGAGGTTTCCTTTTTGTGAGTGATACTACCTAGCAAAATGAACCCAGAAGTATTTGTGCTTCATTTGAGAAATGGAAAAAACATTTTTACTTTTATTCTGAGTAATCAGAAAGCCAAATATGTATAAAACCCAGAGCTGCTTTGAGCAATGCATATTTTAACTTGTTTCAAATTAGTATCATGATTTGTTTTTGACATGTGCATATTCTCTTATTCTAAGATGATAAAAACACTGCTGTACTTGGAAAAGAATCTACTTTTAGCAGGTGGCAGTTCCTGGATTTCACTGAATTATGATGATGAAAATATAGTAGCAGATGTTGAATAAAGTTATTTGCACTGGAAATTTTAAGAAACCATTTATTTTGCTTGGGCTATCAGTATTACCTAGCATTAAGGGTACAGGGGCTCTTTTGTTTGCTTAGAAAAAACTCTCCACAAAGAAGTAACAATTTAAGGTAGTAATAATTCAAAATATTTCATGTGCACTGATCAGTTCTGCTTTCTATTTTAGTCATGTCTTTATAAAGAGAAGTACTTCAATTCTGTATTCATATAGATGAAAACTTACCACAGTGTGCACTGCAGGCAGAGGAGTACAAATGCAGACAGTTTTGTATAAGCTTACTTTCTCAATTCTGACATTCCTTATTGCTCTTTTAGACTAATGTTCATGATTTTAAGGCAACCAGCAGAGATCTGCTGTGAAGCAGAAATGGTGGGGGAAATAAAAGAAAAACCACTGAATCTTGTTTCCAGAATATGAGTGAACTCTGAATGGCCAGAAACATGGAAATGCTATGCAAGATGCTTATGTTATAGCATAGAAGAGCCAAAAATTTCAATAAGAAATGTGATAAAATTACTCCACAGTTTAGTTGTGTTAAATTATCCACATCTTGAAATGCATGTCTAAAATTTTATTGCAAAAAAGCAGGAATGGAAACTACTTTTTCCCCCACCCTTTCTTTTGTTGCTGGTTTTTAATGTCTTTTTTTTTTCATTCTAAGCAAGAATAGGCTCAAAGCACTACAACTGACAAAAATCTGCTAAAACTGACATTTGCCTTTTTTGTAGAAGGGCATTTAATGTTGTCTTAATATAACATAAAGCCTGTTGAGAAAGAGCATTTCCTTTATACCTCTGACAGGAATGGTGGAGGAGAACCAAGCATCTGAGTTGCAACATGAAATGGAGCTGCTTTTATGAAATGTAGAATTTTCATTAATGAACATGGACACCTATCTGTATATGGTCAATTGGTCTGCAAAGGCTCTTGGAACAGAGCATTGCTAGGGATGTGAAAAGGACAACAGATGTAGCTAGGCACAAGGGCAGTGAATGTATGAGGACTATAGAAATATAAAACCYATTCACTTGAATCGCTTGCCAGGTTTGTTGGTCTGTGCTTGAAAATACAGGCTGACTCATTGAAAGAAAACTACCCATCAAGAAATTGGATGAGTCAGAATATGGCTTCAGTTTCCCTGGCTTGGTTTCTCGGCATGCATGAAAGATGATGGTGGGAATTTTCAAGAGTGTGCACTGAACCTGGACTACAGTTGCTTCTTTGCTCATGGTCAGAATCCAGCAGAATGATTCTAAGTCTGTAGAATTTATTTTCAGAAGAGTGGAGATAGAAAGAAAATGCATTTCTCACAAGAATGTGCCTTACATCCTATTATGCACCCCACAGCCCCAAGTCAGTGTTGCCTGGTGTATCCATGTGACAGTTCTATGCTAGAAGTTTGTGCAGCCGGAAGAGGGGAGACACACACGACACAACACACCCCACTACAAAACAACAAACGAACCACCAAAACACAAAAACTAACTTGCTGGTACTAACTAGCTCAAAATTCCAATATGAGTAACCAGGGGATTTAAATAACACTAGTAATCCAAGATTTGTATCTAGTGATTAAACTGGACAGCAAACTTCTGCTGAAGGCTAGGAAGGAAAGAAATAGTGACTGTTGGCCAGGAGCTAGGGGCATTTTTGGACTGGATACTAACTCCTCTTTGAGATGGTAGGGAATGAAAAAATTTTGGGCATTTATCATTTTGTAAAGTAATTTTTCAGTCTATGAAAGCAAAATTCTTATTTAGCCAAGAAGCTGTATGTAGTATTTGCATACTGAATTCCTTTTATTGGTATTTCTGTCAAGTACAAGCCACTGTGAATGTTAATGTAATTTGTTTATAACACTCATGATTCCCTCTGTGATCACTCACAAGGAAAGTGCTCTATAAACATTAAAGATGACCTATGACTAGGGCAATTTATCTTATGCTGCCTGCAAATTTCCCTGCAGTGTAGGAAATGGGATTGGATCCCATTTAGCTCATGTTTATCCACCTCTCACAACTTGCAGTACAGTARGAAACACTAAGGTGATATTTTCACAACTATTTTATGTCATTGCTTACTATATTTTCCCCTCATATACAGACATAGCCTCCATAAAGATAAGGTATTTTACTTTATTCTGCATTCTTGTTAGAAGGAAGATGAAAAAGACACATCTAGATGATGTAGAGACAGTTACCATTTGTGTAAGAAGACTGAATACAGCTTAGTGATATTGGAGGAGGTACCTGATGTTTTAAGTTTTTGGTTTGATTGTTATTTTGCTTATTAATGCTGAGTTGCTAGAAAGGTGTTACATTTTAAGTATCCTGTTTTCAAGGGACAGAAGAGATTCACTTCTGTGCTGGTTTTAACACACCAGCCAGAAATTAAACTCCAAATAAAATCACACACTCCTAGCGAGGCACTCAGCTTTTCCTCCCAAAACCATGCCCTCACAGCCATGATGTCAGTGGTACAGAATAACAACTTGGCCATGCCCACACAGTGCTAAGCTTTGCCCCTTCTCTGCAACCAGGACCACTTCCAAATCTTGGTTAATTCTGTTTTGTGGTTTTGTTTTTGTTTGGTTGTTTGGTTGTTTGTTTTTGCTTTTGTTTTTTTTTAATTGCCTAATGCCTTATTGTAAGAATGTGGAGAAGACATAAAGGGAGGAGGATGAAGCATAATCTTCAAATACTTCAAAAAGACTAGAGGATGTAATTTTCCATAAGATTTTCCTGCTAAGATTCTGTTTGTTCTGAATATTTCCAGACAGCTGTAGGGATAACCTGATTTGAATATTACACGATCCTCTGGGTATGATTTTATTCTGAGTTCATTAATATGTCAAGACACATCTCTGATTTAAACATATCAATAGACTCTAAAGCTTAGTTTTGAATTTTTGCCACACTTAACAAATTGTTTTGTTTATTATATTCAAGGTGCCTTTATTAGACTGATGTTGTGGTGGATGTGATGCAACAAGATTAAAAACATGACTAGATCTTTAGGTTTTGTGCATAAAAGAAAATCTTTAGAGCCTCACAATACTACTTTTCTGAACAAAGTACAGATTATGATTCCAACCTCGTTGATTCTAAAGTGTCTGCTTAAATATTGAAGTTTGCTTTCTTCTTCTGACCTAGATGAAAACTCTTGCACTATGGAGGTTGTAGGCAAGGTTCTTTCAGGCTTTTTATTCTAGAAATATATCATTGTAATTTTATTGATGTAACAATTTTCATTAGTTTCTCCTTCCTTTGAGAGGGCCAAGACAAGAGCTAATGAATAAACATGGCTACTGCACCTGTTCTCTGTTGCTTTGGAGAGAATAAAAAAAATAAATTGTGAAACAATCTGTCTTTAAGCACAATTTCTCCCTATTCTAATAATTATTTAATAAACATTGGCTTAGGAAACAAAATAGTTTAAAACCAATGGCATTTCAAAAGCTCAGCAATATTATTTTCTTTTCCTTGTCCCTCTGTGATTTCTTTTTTGTTATTTGTCATGACTGTACTGTTTAGCCTCAGTCTCTGGCCTAATTTACGTGGCAGTGATGGGTGTGTTGCTCTTTGCTCACCCCTCAGCTGCTGATTCTCCTGAGTAACCATGAAGAAATGGTCAATAGCTGTTCAGTCTGTGCTCCTGTTACAGAAAGGTGTTGAAGTCATATACAGAAAGGGTATTTTCAGCGACACGGGTAAAAGGGAGTTAGTGTGCTTCCCTGCCTGAACAATCTGTAAGAATTACAGAGGCTATATAGTGGATAACACCGTGGGTAAGGTGTGTATACACAGGAAAGAATTCTTACATTCCAGTCTGTCCTTTATTTTAAAGATTGTTGGTACATGGCAAGCTCCATTCTGAAATAAGCATTGAGATATCTGCTCTTTCTCACTGTCAGAATGAACAGCCCTGGAAACACTAATAGCTTTTAAACAGAACATCCTCTTTTGATTTGCCTCTGTGACATCATTGTCATTGTTATTTGGAAATGTTATGGCTCCAGGTAAAGAATAAGCTTCTAAGGAAAAGAACTTGTTTCTGCGCCAATATCCAAGATAACAAAAATAAGAACTACAGAAGTGCTTCTCGTAGCATATCTTGTTGAAAATTAAATAACTGCCTAGAGAGCATCAGTAAGGCTTTTGACAAAAGGATTCATATTCTTGATCAACACATAGGAATGTACTTACAGCAAGTGCTACATAAATGCTTGTTTGCACTTCCAGCACTTCATTTTTTACTGTGCATTTTAGTGTTTTGAAGAACCCTTCAAACCCAGCCTCTCAGTCTTGGTCCTTGTTGTTACTTTCTGTTTTATGTTTTTCTCTTTCACCCACTTCCTTCCTGCTCTCATCCTTTAGGGAAAATGAAAATGGATGAAATGGTGCCTATCCTTTTATGAAATTGAACCTGCAAGTTCAGCATTAAGCCAGCATTAATTTATTACAGAGGGTAGAAGCATTTCTAATGCTAAAACAAATGTACTTCTGGAAGCCTTTTAACCACTTAGCAGTTATCCAAATTATTTTTGGTGTGATCATCATGGCTCTGTCCTTTCTATGAGTATCTTGGGCCCACATGAATAACAAAAGGAATCACAAATAACAGCAGTGAAGATAGAAATACATTGTATGCCAACATTTTTTTAGGAAACACAGGTGTCAAACCTCATATACTTCATCCTCAAAGTTTGTATTTAGAGAGGTGTGCCTGATTTGGAAAACAGTTTCAGATACCTTTTGGGTTTTATCATTTTTTTTTTTTTCTAAATATGTTTCCTTGAGGGAAAATTACTTTAAAGCAATAAAAGTTAAGATTTTGGCAAAAAGACATAGAATCACTTAGGTTAGAAAAATACCTTTAGGATCATAGTCCAACATGTCATCCATAAAAACAGAAAGAACCTGGAGTTACGGTCACCCAGAGGGGGTCATAAGGTGTCACTTTAGACTTTGCAAAAGTCAGAATTGAAAGTTGTCTTAAAAGAATGTTGTGTGGTACATTCTTGTAGGCCTTATATTTTAAGCAAAAACTGAGATGGCTTTCTGATGCAGGAAGATGCCTTTATGGACCTGACCACATTGAAATATATACCTTTAGAGGAGTGGCATATATCAACTTTAGAGCACACAGTGAGGCATAGGAACACTGCACACGTTGCTGAGATTGCATTGTTTTTTTCTCAAGAAACTTTTGGTGTTGAAAGAAACTGCTGTCTCTGGGAAACCTTGAGATGTCACTTCTTCCTCCATGTTGGATTAGTTGTGTGTACCCTTCCTGTAATTCCTCTTTTGCTCCAGACTTTTAACCCAAACGTTTTCTGAAGAAAAGCAGAAGTCCTTCTCTGTTATTTCTGTATTAAGGCACAGTCTCCTAATAACTGCTTTCCTCATCTGGTCATAAAATCTGCCAGATCAGCAGGAGGTTTCAAGGACCTTAGGATATTATTAGTGTGTCTTTCCACTACTGTGCAACAGAAACTCTTGTGACACCATGTAATGAATATTTTCTCAAGCTGTCAGTATTCAGTTAATGTTCCCGTTTAGCACTCCCTATACCTGAAGACTATGTGATAATTTATTTTAACATGTTTCAATTTACTTTTATTCAGTAAGGGAAAAAACCCCAACTATTGGGTTGAAATTGCTATATGTTTTGTAGATTTTGCTCTTATCACAGTTACGTCAGTGGAAGCCAGTTTATTTTAGGATGCAAGAATAGATTGTGGAAAACATGTGGGAAAAAAACACATGTGCGACTAAAAGGACCTTGGTGTGCAAGGAAAGAAAGATAACCCAAAACAAACACATCTGACACTGTGGGTGGTTGCTTTTCAATGCTGCAATTTAGTTCACTTCTCTGTACATTCAGCCCTGTGTTGCATTTAGAGTCCTTTATCTCAGGACTTACTAAAGCATATTCTCCGCTGGGGTAAAAATGGACATGACTAACAGTTTAGGTGAGGAAAGGACTGTATTTTCCAGCCTTTATTTGTGAAAACGTGTGTGTGTGTGTAACTCATTGCTTGGAGGCAGTTCTAGCAGTTCTGTTGGCAGGCTAGTTTTGAATCAGGTTCTCATCCCACCTCTTACCAGTACAGCAGAACAGAAATTAAGAGTCTCTGATCAGATAAAACACTCTGCTGTGACTGATGCTGTCAGCTGAATCTCTCTAAAAACCGTTTAGACATTCTGTAGTCTTGTGAAAGACAGGGACTTTTAAGAATTACTATTTCTGGAACCCAGCAGATGTTCACTCCTGTTAATGATGCCTGAGGCAGAGGTGAAAACAACCATTGTAGTTTGCCTACTCTGTGTCTGCCACTTGGAAGTACTGCATTACCTCTGAGACTGAAAACTTTTTACTGCATCAGCCACTGAAATCAAGTACAAGAGTGGAAGAAACATGGATATCGTTTAGCTGAAGTATAAATGGACCAAATACATAGGGCAAGCTTCCGTATTCTGTCCTGTGAGGATAAAATATGATCTTGCCCATCATTTCAGCAGTGATCTATTTGTATACTGGATCCATCACAAAGACCCCAGTCCTGCTAACTGGAAGGGGAGGACGGAAACTGACACCTGGTTGGATTATTCTTCTTTCTGTGGAACAGTGCAGTTTGGTTCTTTCCAAAGTTCCCATTGCTCTGCATAGGGATGTATATATATGCTTGATTTTAAATAATAAAAGAATAAAGGCTACAAAAATATATAAAGGTCAATTTTCATTAGATGTGATTATAAAAGTGCGTCTCTATGTGGCAAATGGATGTCTGGTTGCTTTCTTCAATGGGCTAGTTTTGCATGGTTTTTTGTTATTATTGAAAAGCAGTAACTGCACCTTTAGAAAAGTAAAAGCAGCCTCATTAATTCTCCTAGTTTCACTCTGGGTCTTTTAGAAGGAGGCCCTTAGCTGAGAGCGCTCAGGTGGGGGAAATTCCCGAAGTGTGGATTTGAGCAGGCAGAGGGGCATTGAGCAAACGGGCAATCGCAGGAGCAGTGCGGGCAGAGAAGCAGGTGTCTGGGCAGGAGACTGAAAGCTAAGCTGCTACACGGCAGAAGAAATGAAACTTTTATAAGGATTCAAGAGGACTCAGAATTCAACCAAGAAAGCCACTAAAAGTATCCACACTAGAAAATAGAACTGGAAGAAAGGGTCCTTCCTGTTGTTCTCGGGTTCGAATAAACACACGGACACAGCTGTCAGGGTTCTCCAACAGGCAGAGGCCAAAGGGGAGGAAGAAGAGAGGAGGAAGAGAGAGCTGGCCTCTGCCCTCATTTCATTTATATGTTTTCTAAATCCACCGTGGATTGGAGGATGGGAATACTACTTCTTGCTGTCCACTGGTTAGTAATAATGTCTATCACATAAGTTAGGAATTCATAACAATCTTTACCGTTAGGTCAACAATTCGTGTTTACACAAAAGTGCATGAGAAACTATTTCGCTGAACCAAAAACACTGCACATCTGAAGAACTGCAAAATGCAGGGCCACACCTTCCTATGCTATACTTTGCAGAGAGGACCTTTTTATCTGCTTCATCAATAAGTTCTCGTGTTCATTGTTTGGAGAGCTCGTTTCACTTTCCATGAAGCATAATATGAGCAATCTTTAGAGAGTAATGATATCCAAGATAGTCTAAACTCCTTTTAAGGAAAATACGGTAGAATTCTACCTCAAAGTTTTGGCCTCCCTCAACAAGTCATACTTGTTGATGGAAGATTGAGAATTACTTGAAATAGGAAAGTATGATTAGGAATTACCATGTTAGCAAAAAAAAATAATTACTATTTATTTGATAAAATCAGTAAATAATTCCATATAGTCAGACTTTACAGTAACCATTTAATACTTAACCTTTCTGAGCTTTAAATAACAATATCTAACTTCAAAAAAAGTCTTTTGAACTGGTCAGAATTAAAATCTAAAAGGTGATCTGCAGAAATTCAGTGATGTTAGTTGGTTTTATTCTCTCACTATTAACATTTGCATTCAGGACATCTCTATCTGACACTCATAAATGTTTCTAGTTCATCCTACTTCTCTGCAGGACAACATAATTTTAAAACCCCCTATTTCGTAGCTCATAGTCAACCTAATAACATAAACAATTTAATTCAAATGCCAACTAAACAATAACTTTGTTTTGTCCTTGCATTGTATATTTTAAACACTTCAAACTTATTTACTATGATGTTTCCAAACACCACTTCTTATTCTTTTCTGATGACATTTGAATTATTGAGAGATTGCATCTTGACTGCAAAACTCACAGAATGTCTGAAAGAATCTAAATCTATTTGAGGCAGTATAAATAATTCATGTTCAGTTCTTCACTCAGCTGTGGGAATGCTGCTGTTTATTTACAGCACATTTCAAGGGAGAAAAACCCCCATCTTGTTTTATTAACACTTCTCTGCTATTAGATAAAGCTGGTCATATGTTCCTATAGTAGCTACTTAAATATATTTACTGTGATTAGATTGAAATTATCTTTAATTTTCTGTTATAGTTACTTTGTTCTTCATTTATGAACTTAAATTGACAACTTTGGGCTGCTTTTTTTTTTTAAACATGATTTACATGATCTAGTAACGTCAGTGTTTTCCTGTAAGGGGTCTCCCCATTCCCCTTTCAGAACCAGAAATTGAGAAGGATAGTGGAGGCAAGCTTCTCCAGGCTTTGACTTATGTCTGCCTGGTTAAGGACAGTGAGTGTATTCAGGTTAACATTCAAGGTCTTGCCATTAATTTTCATTCCACCATAGAATGAACATTTCTGTGAATCAAAATTGCCCAAACACTTTTCAGCTGAGCCTTAGATTTATTTTTTTTTCCTTTGCACAACTCCCTTCTTCAGAACTGACAAGAAATTCCAGCCTATCCTAGCCAGTGCCCTGCAATAACTTGATGCTTGATTACCTTCCACAAAGTGTTCTGATATTGCTGGTAAGAAACATAGCTTGCTGGATTCCCTTCAATAAAATGTGYCCAGATAGGCTCTGACTATTGTGGCTGATTCCATCTGAAGAAGTAAAGGGGGAAACTAAAAAAGAAATGTTTAATATGCACTTACCCGTGATTCATTTTCTACATTATTGGTATATTTCTTGAGACAAATGCTACATGTAAGATTCTAACTTCAGGTCTTTCTTTCATACTTCAGATGGGGCATCTCTAAGTGCAAATGTAAATGTAAATATTAACTGTTAAAGCTAACAAAGAACTCACAGACTTTATTTTGCATTAATGTGTGATATATTTGCAAGATAACTTAGAGTACTGATACTGGAAGAAAAGGTGCTGCTGCTACCATTATGTTATATTGACACTTATAATCCTTTTCACTTACATAAATTAATAAATCCATATTTACAGTTCTGTTCTTTGCACCAGACAAGCTGTTTCCCTCTTGTAGCTGTAAATCCAGATGAATCCTATCAATTAGGGGAATAAGCCACAATGAGTGTAGGACTATCCTTCTTTGCTTAGAATAGACATAGGAACTGTTTCAGAGAAAATTATTTTATTTGATACTGGAAATTATACAACTACCTTCTTGAGGACATACCTGCTCCTTTATTACCTACAGGCAAAGTTCCCTTTCAAGAAGCTGTCTTTTATGATTATTATCTATATCTTAACTCAGAGCTGTAGTTTTTTTCATTATACATAAAATCTCTAACCCTTTTTTGAGTGCTACTGCTTTTCAGAACTTAGCTCAATACATATCCCATTGCAGTGCCTTACAGGTTAACCGAGGTCTGTGGAGAAGTTCCGTGAGGATTCTGCATCCACTTTTCAATGGCATTGAGTGGGTGTTACCTCTAGTAGTTGTGTCGGAATCATTCACAATTATGTTCTTGCCACTTCCAGTTTACTTAAGTTAAATACAAAGCATTCTAATAAAATGCATTTTTTTAACCTATGATTTACACCTATGGAGCCTTATAGATGTTTTTCTGTCGCACTTGGACACGAAAAGAACCGCACGGACTCAGCTCTGTCAAGAAGGAGCAAGAAGAGGGGCAAGACGACCCCGAGCTGGTTTATTTATATATTCTTAGAAACCACCGTGGATTGGAGGGTGAGGTTGCCACCTCTCAATCACACTGGTCAAAGGAAAAATCCATCAAACGTCTCTGCCTAGCAGAGTGGAATGTAAACAATAAGAGACAGTTAGCAAAACATGGCTATTGTTTACAGAAAATGCATGGGAACTCTGTTACAGAAGTGAAAAACATGGAAGAACTGCAAAACTCAGGGCGACATTTTTCCTACTGACAAAAAGGATTCTGTTCATGACTAGTGAAGATCAATGGAATAAGGAAATTTTACTAAATTAATGTTTAAATTAAGCAATTTAAAGTTAATTTACAGGAGAGGCATTACATGTCAGTCTTTCAAAATGATTGGAATGAAAACAAAGTGGTTATTGAGTTTTTCAAAGGACTTCTCCACACACAATGCTTTAGGATATTTTTCTTTGCTAAGGACATAAATTACATTGAGAGAATGTTCCCTCTAGTCTCTGAAGCCTGAGATTCCTGAAAGATGATTTTACCAGTAGAGACAGGCCAATAAGACATTGAGTATCTCACCCTTGTCCACACCCTTCCTTTAGCTGTTTATGTATTTCTAGAATTCACTCTTATTGCCCTTTGAATTCCTTGCTAGGATAAACTCCAGATCAGACTGGACTTTCCTAACCCTATCCATGATCCATMAGACTAACTGTATACTTCTCTCAGAGTATAATTAAAATTTAATAATGTACAATTAAAAGATATGAAAATAATGTGGGGAATTTTAAAAAGCATATTTAAGAATAATTCTTGAACGTAGACATTGTTTATATTTTGGTTGCACTTGCCAGTAGAAGATATTATTTGCCATCTTATGAGAAAATACATACATGAACTAACTTTATTTGGTGAAAATTTACAGCTAGCTATATGAATTCACACTTACCCTGTGCTTTTTAGCGGAGTGCTCGACTGACGGTGGTATAACATCACACAGTGTATATCCTATTACTCACTTGTTGGAAAACAAATGTTAGAAAATCGTGATGGAGGTTCTTCCCTAACCCATGTTGTTAGTACTCAAATTACTCATCACAAAGCTTTCACAAAATCATAGAACAGCTTGGATTAGAAAGATCATCTAGTTTCAACTCCCTGCCATGGCAGGGACACCTTCCGCTAGGCCAGCTAGCTCAAGGATCCGTGCAACCTTCAACTGTTTAGTGAATACCCATCTCTTCACAATGATGGAAAGAATGTTGAACAAAGGGCATAAGAACGTCAGTTACCTGGAAGCACTAAAGGGTGATTCAGATTACTAGCAGTGAAAACCGTTATGCAGACAGTTGTGGGGTTTTTAAGGTACTTTGAAGAAAAATTGAGTGTTTAGAACACTGTGGTTACTATTTTCATACTTACTGTTTGTTAGGTGCAAATCCTAAGTGCAAAAAAGTGAATTTTGTGTTTGATTTCAGAAGCTATATTCAAGCAGAATTTTCACAGGTTCTCAAAGTAACCATTAACCACTTCTGTTGTTCCATGTGGGCACCAGTGATGCAGCCAGAAGCATTCTGAGACCATCATTGTCTTCATCTCCTAAACTTACAGTCTCGTGGTCATCAACTCTGCTGATGGCTGGCTGAAAGCTTTCAGCACATGTGCTTCCCACCTGACCATGATCAGCCTGTTCTTCAGGGCCATCGTCTTTATTTATGTGCATCCAAGCTCCCATTTCTCAGTGGACGAAGACAAAGTGGCCACTGCGATCTATACCCTGGTGATCCTCATGTTGAACCCTCTGATCTACAGCCTGAGAAACAAGAGGTGAAGGCTGCACTCAGGAGGCTGACACACAGAAAAATAACACCAGGGTAGAGCAAAACCTTGACACAAGACAGAACTTGACTGCAAGCCAGCTCCTGACAGCTATATGTGCTGTTGTGTTACTCTGCCTTTATGTTCTGCTTGCAGAAAAATTAATGTGCTCTTTCACTCTAAATAGTATTCCATCCTCTGTAATGGAGCAGCATAAGACATAGCATTGCCTGTATTCTTTCTCTTAGGGCRTGAGCCCATGACTCTGCCTTTGACAGCCCAGATGAGGATGATCTCACATTATATGTCCACTCCTTAACTAGTACACTTTACTTTAGGATGAGTTAATTTTTGGGGACACTTTGGATATCAACATGCAGGTGAGCCAAATTCCTCTTGTTTGGCTCAAGAGCAGAGCTTCTTCCATTTGCATTATTGCTGGATCTTTTTTTCTCAATAGTTGTATTCATTATTTTGGGTCATTTTATACAACAGTACACTCACATGTAATTAACTTTCCTCTGGAAGAAAAAAGAAAAAACCCGAAGAAAATAAAATAGCAGAATAATTGTTATGCTTCTTCAGGGCCTGGGAGATCTCTGGAGACTCATGAAACATGGGGGACAGATTTAAAAAGCAGAAATTGTCCATTATAGGTCTTCAAGATGACAGAAACTGCTGGGCCAAATGAAGCGTGCCTTGCTTTCATAGGACTTGGATAAATTCCAGCGTTCAGCAGGATGGCTATTGTGTTGGAATAATACCTCAAACTAACGTAAACCATGAACTGAATTTCCAGAATCTGAGTCTGAGTTTACCCAACATTCACATCCATGCACCCAGCATAATGTGGCTCCCACAGTCTTTCTCCACAACAGGTTCATACCAACCTTCCAAATCCTCATGTACGCAATGTCCCAACCAACCATATCACACCATAATTTGAATTGCTCCAACTCGGGCCCGTTTCTAATACGTATTTTTCTACCTCTGCTTCCTGGCCAGATCGGCTTGAGGTTGGATGGAGTGAATGGTAAATTACCAAGAGTCCTTTCTAAAACAACAAAGTCTACCCTCAGAAAAAGAAAACAGGAGAGAGCAATTGATGTTGACGTGTCTTTCTGGACTACGGTTACTCCTGGTATAAATATCTCTTGAATAGTAATAGCAATAGCTAACATACTATCTGTATCTCTCAACTCTGCCTAGAGTCACACTGTAGCCTACAGTGTGCCTGCTAGTGTCCCAATTTGAATTTTTTGTGTCAGCAAATAAGCTCCCACTGAATTTACTGATGTGGAAATAGGCCTGTAGCCCTTCAGGGACTAGAGGAACAAACACTGTCTAACCAATTCCATTTCAGAGGCTGATATGTGCTCCCACCCACATGTGCTAGTTGAAGATTGTGTAAGATGCTGGACAGTTTATTCTGTACTGTTACATAGTAAGTTTCTGTGAATTGAAAAACTGAATCAATTTCTTTTGATCACGTTTCCAAAAACTGCTGTGGAAGAAATAAATGCCCATATGCCTGTGTGTATATTTTATATATATGGTATTTTGAAAACCATGGACTTTTAATACTTGTGCAGCTTAGTAGGATTTTTTCAGTTGTTTTTTGTTTGTTTGTTTGTTTGTTTGGGGTTTTTGGTGTGTGGTGTTGTTGTTGTTGGGTTTGTTCAGTGTTTTTGTTTGTTTGGGTTTGGTTTTTGTTTTTTTTTAGTTTTAGGAAAATCTAGTGTGTAGTAAAGAACATATGCACAGATTGAGGGAGAACCAAGAGATCCTGCTTCTCCCTTCACTGCTGACACTGCAGAATTGTCTGTTGGGGATAGAGGAAAGTTTTTATTTTGTGCAGAAAAGAAATAGCAAAATTACACTTTTTGTTGGTCCTTGGGAGACCTAGTTCCTGGAATAGTCACACTTTTCTGTTACTGCATGTAATTCTTTAGAGGCAATTTCTGTGTACCTGTTATTTATCCACACATATTCAGTCAAATACTTTGCTTAGATTGTCTCACTGTGTTTGAAAGCACTAATCCCCCACTTTCTTTGTGCCCTCCCTAACTGTTGTCTTCTTCTCTCTGTAAAAATCTAGAAATGCATGGGAATTATCAGAGTGAAGGATATTTTGAATTCAGTATTTTATTGCTAATCCTAAACACCATTAGAATTCGAGGTAGAAGTGATTGCCTGTAGAAATTGCTCCTTAATAGAATAACTTGAAATAATTTTACTATATTGGAACTGAAGTTCCTTTTCTGTTGAGAGAATTGAATATCTCTGAAAATATGCTTAATTTTATGCTTGCAGAGTGAATCTGATCTTACTTCATTTCTGGTAACATTCAGCTTTGTATTAAGGTGTGCTATCARTTGATACAGATTTTCATCATAGAGAATACCTGCTCTTATGGTCTCTTGGCTATTTTCATTCCGAGGTCTTATACGAGAAGTGTATAGGAATAAAGGTATTTTTGTTTATACTGTTATTTGCTCCAAACTATCCTTTAAAAGGTTCAACTAATGTGGGTTCTGTCTTGCTGTAGTGTGGGATTGTACTTGCTGAATAATCAAAACGATTTTGAAATCCTGCCTAATATATAAAAATATCCATGAAGCTTGCTCTGTTAAGCCTTAATAGTTTTTGTTCCCCTTCAGGAGCTAGCTTTTAAGGGTAAGTTCTCTCTGATACTAAGAAGATCTCAGTAGTGAAGGAAGATGCCTGTTCTGCAGATTCCTGATTCTTTCCCTGGTCAGATATTCTAATGCCTATTAAATACAGAGTCATCTCCCTTTTAATTTCCGTGAGCTCACTTTTCCCAAAATTTAACAGCATTTCCAGTTTTAAAGAAAAGTAAATACTTGTTCCAGGAGAGATGGGTGTTTTCTTAGCTAAATCTTTTCTGACATGGATTTCCTTTGATATGCTAGGTAAATCCCTTAAATCAGTGCCCAGGGCAAAAAACCAAAAAGAATTTGTATTCCTTTCCTTCATATGTTGGGCCATATGATAGGGATATTGGAAAGATTTTGTACACAAAGGAAAAGCCTGCCTTTTTCTCTGGATGTTCTGACCCCAAATCTCACTGTTGTCCCAAACAGAAAATACAGGTAAAACAGCCTTTCCTCTTCTAAATACTATCATTCTGATAGTGATAAGCACAAAACACTGCACACTTGATAAGAAAACAAGTAATTCTGGGTTCCTAGAAGACATTTTTACTGTTCTGAAAATGAAGTATAAGGTCAGTATCAAATATGTATTTTTAAATATAAGCAGAAGAAATACTTGCCAAAGTATATTCCCTATGGAAAAAAGCAACTGGTGCTCACACAAGAACTATACAGAAAGATGTCAAGTGCATATTTTGAAATGTCAGTATGTCTTGATGTCCAAGAACTTCACTTTTTAAAAGTATTTAATTTTGTGTCTAAAATTTACCCTCCATGATATATTATTTTGACAGTGCTTTCCACTTCTATTGCAATGGTAAGAAAAAAGACTTATAATAAAAAAGTCAATATCACATTGTTCTTGTCAACTGTTGCATGTGTATACAAAATGTTTCAGGGAAGGGAGGAAATGAGTCTTATTCATACCAGTTTTGAGGGACAGTGCAGTGAAAATGCATGTGGGGAAGTAGGCAATCCCTTCAGTCTTAGAGATCTCTCATACTCCTGCCTCAAACAGTTTCCAGTCACTGTCTTCACAAGGTTGAATTTKTTTGATTCTGTTAAAAGTCATAGGAGGGAACATAGCAGATATCGGTACTAATCAGTATTCACAGGAGGGAAATGGACTCTGAAAAGGAGAAAGAAAATCAACCTGAAGCCATATTGTTGATGGGAGGCCACCTTGACTCTGACAAGTACAAAGGAATCTTTTTGTCATGTGAAATCTCTTCAGAGTAATTCTTCTGAAGTAGTGAATTTGAGAAGAACCAGGGGACACCAGTCCAAAGATCACATTGAAAATGAATTATTCATTTCCCTGCTTGTTAAAATCTTATTTTCAATCACAGGTACATGATCTTCAGTTCTTGATTGGTTTGATGAACTGTGAGAGAGCAAACCCTCTAACTCCTTTTTTGAAGTGTTTTGGGGTTTTTTTGACTGTGTCTGAACCTGGAGAGGAAGAGATGAGAAGGAAAAAACATATTACAGGATTATTAAGTTTATTTGAAGACAGGTAGAACATTGTGCTCTCTAGCTGGTACAGCACAAATCAATGCCTTTCTCTGTTGAAGTGGGGGGTGGTGACAGGTTGGGGGAAGGAGAAGGACAAAAGGGTTTGGACAATACTCTTGGGCACGTGTTGTAACTTTTGGGGATGGTGCCGGGCAGGGAGTTGGACTCTATGATCTTTGTGGGTCCCTTCCAATTTAGCTTATTCTGTGATTCTGTGACACAGAAATATACAAACTTATACTGTCTTAGGTTGTGTTATGTTATAGAAGATGCTTAGGATCAAGTTTAGATCTAATTAGATCTGAAATTGATCTCAGCATCCTAAATGTCTTATTCCCTTGACATTACAGATACTGGGATTGGAACCTGCAACACTGAGGGAGTGGACTATGAGATGTGCTCTCTCAAGTTCGAAAATGATATAGTTTGCAAAACTAACTAAATGCACAGCAGTGAATTCAGGATCTACCAATGTTTTTCTCACTAACCTTTTCTGATAGTCAACATTAGTTTAGTTGCCTTCAAATCCTCTGATGGAAAGTGATAGTTATCTATAGAGATAGACAATATATAAATAGCTAATATAGATAGATACAGATGTATATTTTAAGTTAAAAGCCTACAGATAGTTTTGAAAGTACACGTCCATACTTCAGACTACTACTGGATAAAAGCCAAGTCTTCCTCTGCCTGGTAGTAGTTTGGGGAATCCYTGAATTTTGCTTCACAGAAATATACCCTGATAAGGCAGAGAGTAGTGCTGCTGCAAAGTGTGAATGCAGAAGCATGCATATATCTTGTGAGCAGATCTTACAAATGGTTTTGATATATCAGTTCTGTAGAAATTCGAACTCTGGTAATAAAAATGTAGTTCCTTCAAATAAAATATTTATTGGCTCTTTCTGTGGCTCCTTCATGTATCCTTTTTCAGTTGTCTGATTACTTCTTATTTAAAGACCAGCTGAGTGCAACATACTCCTAAAGAAGAATTAATAGGATATAAAGGTGATATCTTGAAAAACCTGTGTACCATGTTAATTTCAAAAACTCCTTTTTCATTAGATGAATGATGCATAGCTTAGCTCTTGTAGACCACCATTATTGCAAAAAAGAAAAAAGTACCAAGTACCAGGATTTCATTTATTTCTATTTTGAGACTGAGATGTGATCATTTTCAGGTTTATTATGCCTCCTGTAAAGCACTATTGATTTCACTACAGCATCCTTTTCAAGTGTTTACCTAAGAAGCAACAGTTCTTTCTGTACCCATAACTAGTTTTAAATATTTGGGCCTGAATATGTCTGTTATTAAAAAGTCACTGATGGAATGTACCATGAGAGAAGGAAAAGAATGGGTGGCAACGTCTTGTGATTACTAAGAAATTGCGGAGTTCTTCAGGTAGTGATATGTGAGGCAAGGCAACAACAAGGGCAAGGTACAATGTAGAACACGTTTGCACCCTGGTGCTTTCTTAGTACTAGAAAGACTTGTCAGACTGGAACAGCAAAAGAAGTATGAGCTCCTAATACAGCATGTATTAGGCATTAAAGCCAGTATGATTATGAGTTGAGAGGATTAAATTTCATACAGGATTTTGTACACTTAACTGGAAATAAGGAGTTCATTCCTGTATGCTGGTGTATTTACTAACTGTAGTAAGGATACCAGAAAGCTCTTCCACCAGGATAAGGAATTATGGATTTCACAGGATGTTGCTGGAAATGGTACATTATTCCACAAAATGGATGCAGAAATTTCCTTGATTTTATTTTCATGGAGAGTACATCAATTCCTGTTTTAAATTCTACAGATTAATGCTTCCACTAGAACTTGCTGAAAAAGTTTGTTTGAAATTTTTTTTTTTTACCAAAAGAAAAATAACAGTCATAAGTACTATTGGGAGCAATTAATCCAGACTTATGTTGCACAGATAGATGAATTAAAATAATGGTAGTTGTTGCTTCCTCTCTCAAAAGGTCTTAATTTTCCTTTATCTGGTCCTGATCTAAAGCCTATGGGCACCAAAGGAAACAGTTTCTTTAAATTCAGTATATTTATTTTTCCATTCAACACTAGTCATCCCTTTCTGTACATGAAAGGGAGTCTTATCCTCATTTCTTTCTGACTGCTGTCTTTGGCCATATATGCTGTATCTTATATGGGCAATGTAAATCTTACCATTTGAGGTATTGTGACTCCCCCATTACATGCATATGGCTTTGCTTGCTAGTAGAATTTTCTGCTCCATCTCTGCGGCTTTTTGCCTTGAATACCTAGTATATATTTGCATACAAGTTGCCATTCTTAGACCTAAGCAGTAAATTGCAGGGTGTTGTAACTTTTGTGTTGCTTTGGCCTATTCTGCAGGCAAGGACAGAGAGACTATAGTACACTTTTGATTATGTCCGTGCTTAAACCGTAGATATCTGCCAGAAAACAGAGCCCTTTCTTACTAATTTCTAGATGATTTTCACAGCTTTTGAGTAGAAGGGCTGTTTGCTTGGCAAAGAATACTTAATTCATCTGATTTAGAACTAGAGTTCATAATAGGTCTGACAATTTTTTCAATAAGAAAGTATATTTACAAGAAAATGCTTCTGTACTAAGCTATTGCATTAAACCTTTATTAGTTTAAAACATCATAATTTCTTTTTTCCCATGTAATAATTTCTTCTCAATGTTTTCTCAATGTATTCATGAAACTATGTTACGTGCACTGTGACTACTGAAGTCAAATGTCAGACTTGCTCCTACACCAGTGTTTCCATAAAATACAAGAGGGTTATGTGCGGGAGCTCAGGACTTCTGAACAATAAATCAATATGATTTCGCAGAAGACCCTTTATTGTTTACATAACACTCTACTTATACATTTTACAACTGTTGTACACACGGTCGCGCATTACTTGATTGGTSCCTCTATCTTGTCCATGCGCTCTGCATGCACTTTTCAGAAAATATGATTGGTTCTAGTCCAGCGCGGCACAGTCTTTCTTTATCTATTTCTTGCTGTCTTGGTATTCTGTTCTTCAGCTTTTTCTTTCCCAATGTAGCACAGTTTACATTTCAGTAACCTTGATGAATTCCTGAGGGCTCTGATAAGAATAACTGAGGATGGTTTGACTGGGGCACACTATCAGGGTTCAAATACCTTACAACAGTTCTGCAGAACTTGCCAGTCTCATTTGAATGAGGGCTGGGAACTGACCAACACATTCACCTTCTCCACTCAAAGTCTACCTCTGAGGTCTTCTATTTTAATCCAGAGACTGGCCTACAAGAGACCAGAAACCTTTGCATATAATCCGTTTTGTTTGTACATTTCTGTATGGCTTCCACGTGTTTGTGTAACAAATTAATAACCGACTTTTTCCTCTAAAGTTATTACTTGGTACTTGAAAATCTTGATTTGTTTCATGTTATTCCTATTTAGGTTTTTAGATCTTACATAGGCTTTCAATAAAGGTTGTCTATAAGTATCAAGGTTCTAAGATTAAAAAAAAAATCATCCAAAATCCCACAGCTTCATCTAGCAATAAAATTGAGGGGTTGCTTAATCAATAGAAGCTCCTAATCCATAGAAGAGTAATATGTAACCTTGACAATCATTAAGTCAACTCAACTGAAATACAAACAGAAAAAAATTACAAAGCCTTTCTCAGCAAGTCAAGAAAGAAAAGGAAACAGTTTAGAGCATGAAGCATATATTAGAGAAATCTAAGATTTAATTGATGCTGCCATATTTTTGTCCAGTTGGTATCCAAATTAGGCCACTTAACCAGGATGGTGTTTAACCTTATTGCTTGTGTACCTCTGTTGTGAGATAACAAAATAGTCATGGAAATTTTTAATTYCATCACCTTGACTGTGTTTTCGCTTTTTATTTGTCCTTTGCAGTTTCAGAATTAATATATTATAATATGTTTATTTTAATCATCAGCTGTTTCACACAACTCATACAGTTGGAATATCCAAAATGTGGAATGGGATATGCCATTTTCAATGTAAGATTAGTAGATTGGTAATGCATTTGGAACAAAATTTTAGCATGTTTATCTGAATTAGAAGAATCAAACTCATATTTGACTAGTGCCGACTTTTATTACAAGAATGTATTTATACAACTTTTGTCTAAGTGAGGCAACATTCATCACAGTGGTTGAAAGGTACAGTGTTATAACTAAAATACTTGTGAAATAAAAATGAAAAGAACAACAAACATATATACCAAAACCCAGTTTAGATTACCTAATGTACAAGAAGAAATAAAGGATGGGATAGGCAGGTATGGAAACACAGTGTAATATTTTAATCTCTTCTAATGTATTCTGCAGAATCTTTTGCTGACTCATTTTCCTCAATGCTCACGCCAGAGTTAGATTAGCTGTAGGTGCTGCAGTCACAGTAGCAGGCCCAGTCATCTACMATACAGAAAATATGTCACAGGAGCCTCTGCATATAAATAATGGAAAAGGTTTGAGTGATTCAGTGAGGGGAAAAAAAGCAGTGCAAATGGATTCTTCTACTTACCGGTTTTAGGGTTCATTTCTAAAGATTTCACCCTAACAAACTGGTTGCATTTAAAAGCCCAATAAAACTTAAAGCTCTCTTACTACACTGCATCTGCTCTTGGTACAATGGTTTATTTTAAAGCATTTAAACTCTGGCTGTCAAGTAAATTACATACCCAAGAAATACAACCAACAAATACATTGGATGGAATGCAGTCTGAGCTGCTTTGAATTTTAAGCACTATGATATGTGGTACATCAGAAACTTTATAATGAAAAATGTCCTTTTCCTCGTTGAGATGTTCACATTCCTTGGCACTCTGGTTCYGACGTGTCCTCTCACTCTGAAATCATTGGAGGGAAGAGCCTGATTCCTTCTCTCCTATTTTCTTGGGATCTCTTTATGTTCTTTCTTGGCACGTTAGTCTTCTTTTTTTTTTCCCCCTTTTTTGGAATCTGGAGAGAAAAGTGGAATCTCACAGACAAATTAATGGAAAATATTTATTTTTTTAAGAGATCATACTAAAAGGCTATGTTTAACCTTATTGCTTGCATATCTCTGTCACGAGATAACAAAAGCCCAGTAGCAGCAYGAATTTGAACCTCTGTTCCTTGTTTTTCAGGCTATACATAAAGAAACTGATCTGCTTTAGCATAATACACAGTGTGATTCATAAAGTGTGGTACTTTGCCAKTCAGCGGTTGCCAGATAGCTCACATGCTGCTTCACAGTATCACATTACTTCGGAATTTAAGATTACTGATATATCATAAATACTTCATTCACAATATTAATTTCATTATCAGTCTTACTGTGATATGGGAAGCTAGGATGCACAATGTGAYAAGCTCTTTCAACTGATGGTAAAGGAGCTGCGGTGGTGGGTTTGACCACCTATTCTCTCCCCTATAATGAGGAAGGTCGCTCCCCCCAGACTCTGCTTTTGGTACATCCCTTGTTCAGTTAATCTGTCAATCTATGTACCCTTATATGGTTTGGTTCTGGAAAGTTCTCCCTTCCTCGGTGCCCCATTGGCCTTGTTTCCCTGTTCCTCCCCTCGCCTACCCTCATTGGTTTATGTATTGTAGTCCCGCCTTTTTCTCCTCCCACTTACCCCTATGTGATTGGTTCCCAGTGTTCTCTCTGCCCCTGTTGAGTTCGGTATAAAACCCTGTGTACGCCTGTGCTCTGGGCTCTTCTGCCCCTGGTCCCGCACCTTTGCAATAAACAAGTTGCCACCCCAGAAGAGCCCCTCCCGACTCTTTGTTCCCTGGCTTAAGGTGTTGAGTGTGCCGACCACCGCACACTGCGCCGAGACACCACTGGACATAGGATAGCTTTCGGGAAGGTTGTGGCACATACCATCGGCCCGCCGCGACAAGGAGCAAGAAGACAGCGAACATCAAAAGGGTAATTTTGGCCATACATGAGACTCCTGCATATCATTTCACCCATTGGCTTGGATRCCTAACTTCATTTTGATCTCTTTGCGTGGTTGCTGTTGTAACAGGAGACAAAAAATCACAATCAAATAGGTATAATGGCATTCCAGAATGCTCTCTYAGGGGTTCAACTCAACTACTGTACTGGAAGCATAAGCCTGAATAAAATAGTCAATTTATGGAGCTTAAAGACTAAAAGAGAATATGAATTCTCTCAGATATTAAAAGGCTACAAAGGTATTGATACTAGAACAGCTTGAATGCATGTGATGAAGACATGCAACTGAGGCCACGGCAAGAAGCAATAACTTGAGCTTAAGCCAAAATGAATATAAACAAATCCTACCAATTGTACGTAATATCCCGAGCCTGTGGCTACTGGTTTCCTGCCCCTTTACTGAAAAGAACAAAGTGCTGGAGGACTTGGTTTCTTGTTCTTTTACAATAAAGATTAATGATACTCATTTAACAATATATTTTAATGTTGAGTTTCTTAAGCCTACTGTTCTAAAGTGGCCAAAGGGCAGGTGAGGGGTTGGACTTATTGACGAATTTAATCTGCTGTGGCTAGACTGAAGATCACAAATGATACTCAATAATCTGGTAAAATACAAAGGCCAGGCTCCAGCTTATCCCAAAAGATATCTATAAAGGTACCTAAAGATACCAAGATGCAAGGCTGTACTTGACCTGATGTTCTGCTATTTTAAAACAAAGTAGAGAAAAGATTTTAGGTACTTCGGGCACTTCTAGAGAAACAGAGAATTACTTTGAGATTGATTTCTTTTAAAGTCATACAAAAGGCATAAGATGTGGGAAAGTCAGACACTCCCTGCCTCAGCCATTTTTGGAACAAGAGCACTGACGTCTTTTTAGTATCCTAGGACAGCACTAAAATTACCAGATTCCAGTAAGGCAAATTGAGGTTTTCTTGCCACAACTATCTATCAGAATGAGCTAGAAGAAGTGAAGAACTTGAAGAAAACCTCAGGGTTTTTATTATCAAAACATTATTGGAAATTATTTGGACCTTAAGAAGGCAGGGAAATCACAACCACTGCAGCATTTTCAGTTTCAAAATACTTGTCATTCCAGAAACAGAATTTTCTTTCTCTGGAGAGCTCTCCAAGTGACAGCTGCTTTTCAGTTTCAGTTAGGTCATCAGCAAGGAGCTGGTTGCAGGACTGATCAAGTCTGAGGCCCAGGTGTCATTACTCCTCGCCCAGTTCCTATAAATACATGTTGCACTTAGGCTGCAGAGTAAGGATTGTTTGGGGCTAGATACCTTCCAAAATCTCCACTGAATCAAAATCCTTTTTGTTTATTGCTAAATGCAGATACTTCACTTGCTTTCAGAATGGCCATACATGTTTTTCTGCTTTGCTTTATCCACTTAATGCTTGCTTTTTCCTTAATCTCTCACTCTAGGATTAGGTCCAATGTTAAGAGTATTGATATGCCATTTTCTTTGTCCCTTGTTTATTGTTTGTTTGGGTTTTCTTTGGCATCTTTTTTTCCTTCTTCTCAATCTTAGCTGAGTATAAGAACTGCATGTCAAGGATCATATGGCTAATAAAATATATACTTGTTTCAATCACTTGCTTGTATCATTTAACAAAACAAAGAGTTTTTTCTTCAGGTTGGAGAACCTTTGTATTACTCTCAGGAGACAGAAATTTGATTCAGATGAACATTAATTAAGATAAATAGTCTTTCTTTTCTCATCACTTCAATTGAGTGAAAATGTGGTTAGTGATTTCTCCCTCCCCCCACACGTTCTTTTCCTTGCTGTTTCATATCATGAATAATGTAATATTGGTAATGAAAGGAAATATGAATGGGAAAGTACTCACAYCTGTGTTAGTGATAGTATGAAGAGTTTAATGGAGATGGAAACCTCATTATTGATAATATTCAACTGATTTGTATTTAATAAAAATGCTTTTGTTCTGTAGCATAATTGCAGTTTCAATAATTTTTTGAGACATCAGGCTGATTGAATATTATCTGTACTTATTGCTTTCAAGAAATGGCTAATTAAGAAGACAGTATGACCCTTTTATTCAAGGCTAAATCCTGCACAGTTAAAAGGAGTTCTTTCCTGTATTAATCTAAGATCCAACACACTAATTCATTTTGCTAGCAACAGGAGGTGGGAATCACATCTACTTGGACCATAATCTGACACAGGTAAACTAATAAGCAGTATTTAAAGGAAAACTTTTACTTCAGCRTTTTTATAAATTTTCTTTCTTCTTACAAATCTCTCTCTCCTGTTGCATTTTGTGTTATGTAACTCAGCTGACATTGCATGCTGAGAAAACTAGCTAATGAATTTTTTAATGTAGTTGAAATTGTTAGGTTTTAAATGTCATCAGAAATATTAAGTATACAAAAAGCAAAGCAGTCCAGAGAGTAGAAATGAGAGCTTTATAAATCGATTTTTTTAAATTGATTTTTACTTTTAAAAGTGAATTTAGTGTAGAAGCCAATTCTGTTTTGTATAAGAACCTTCAAAGGATCACTGCTTTGTATTGTAAGTGGGCTGTATAGGAGCCTGGATCCTGACTTCTTGCTTTAATCTTTTTCTAAAGGTTGTTATCAGCGCTTTAAGACTAGATTATTTCCTAAATAAACAATAAAATCCTCACTAAGTTTATAAGTGTACAAGGGTATGTTAACACATACAGGAAGGAATTTGTGGTTGCAAGGTGCATTATGTTTACACAATGTATGGAAGAGTTGAAGATGCAATGGTTTTGGAAGATCTTTACCCCTGGGTGAATTTAATTAGCCAGCAGAAACATTAAAATACTAGGGAATACATTTAATTCTCTTTATAGCTCTCCGCACTGTCCTTTGCTATCCTCAGGCACTTGAAAACCTGAAAATCTGATGAAAACCTTCTTTTATGGTTTGTCTTCAGGAAGAGTAGTTATGAATTGTTCATAACTGCTCATTAGCCTGAGCTCTTGGAACTCCATTAAAATGCTTCCGTAACATTTCATTAAAAAAAATTAAAGAAGAAATGAGAGACTAAGGAAAAAAACTAGTACGAATTTGAAGACATTAACATCGGTTGAGCTCAAGCTTTAGGTAATAGTAAGAGGAAAAGAGAAGATGGAAGACAGTCACAGCGCATCAAGATATTGACAAAAAAGAAATCAGGGGAGTACAGTATTTGGCACGTGAGAAAAAAAGAGGTTCAGAAAAAAATGGTACGTATAGAAAGTCATGCAGTTTTAGAAAAGCAGTGGCACAAAAGGAGCAAAGTAGAACAGAGAGAAGCAATGAATTAAGCTTGTAGTGATTTCAGCTAAGTACTTAAATGCTGTTGCAAGCAGTTTTGCATAGACAAAAGTTTTGGCTTTGTGGTTTCTTTTTCTTGAAGGGCGTGGTGGTATGGTGTGGGTCTTTGCGTTGCGGTTTTTGTTTGTTTGGTTTTTAGTTTATTATTTTTATTATTTGACCTTAGGCATGATATTCTTCGAGTTACTAGGGTCTCAAACTTTAATGTTATTTTCAGAAACCCTGCAGTTTTGTGTATGTTTGCTTTTCAACCCTAGTACTGAACCTTTGCAAGATTTTTAATCTTAATCCATAGAAAAGTTATGTTCTTAAGGAATCAAGCAGGTGAAGGCTGCCTATTTTAGGTCAGATGCTTGTGTAAGAGATAGACTATTCTTAGATTTGGAATTAATATTCATATTTGCTTCATGAAATAGCTTGACATACTTGTGAAGTGCAGAGTCTGGACTTCCTCTATTTTTATATGTGCTTTAACTAAGAAATTATTTGAAAATATATTTTAATTTCCAAATCCTGTAAGTCACATAATGATAAGTCCAATCTTTATTTAAAACTAAATTGAAGTGTAGATTGCAATTCTAAACTAAAATGGAAAACGAAGTTGCCTAGTTATGACTCCTCCTTACTGCCACAAGTCAACAGTCACCATCCAACATGACTTTGCAGGGTTCGATATAGTGGATATACTAGTTCATAATCAGTGCATTTTATCAAATATGAAAAATATGCTCTAAACATTTACATTTAAATCCTGCACTTCTGGGTTAATCAGTGCTTTCTGATACTGTTTACCTATATCTTTACAAGACCCATACCCTCACAATCCAACCAGGATTTCTTTTCTGTCTACTGAAGTATGCCTGATCTCAGTCTCTCATGTGGCAACAAGGAGAATTTCCACTGGTCCTCTTTTGGCAAATTCTGCAAGGCCTCCACCCCAAGAAATTGGAGACCTTGATTTTAATTTCAGCTTCCTCACCAGCTGTTGCTTCCTTATCAYCAATTGCACTTTGGTGTGTGTCAGAGACTGAAATGTTATAATTAATGGCTCAAACATTTTCATGAAGGACTTTTGGTATTATAGCAAAACTCTACAAAAGCTGCAGAGAAGACAAACAAAAACCTGACTGAGGCCCTGACTGCCTGCTGATGAAGATAAGTAAGAGCTGGGGAGAAGAATACATTCCCAGAGGGATCACACTTAGCACCTTCGGGGTGGAGACCACAGCCCCAGGGCTATCAGCTGCCAGGCCAGCACAGACCCTCACACCAAAGGGTGGAGGGAGAAGASAARTTTTGGRTGTGTATTGGAAAAGCCTCTGGTCAGAGGCAGTGAAAGCCCAAACCTCCGCTGTGCRGRSCAGTTCAGMTGAGGGGCCCTGCAYCSCGGKAAAAGCTTATCCACAGCAGAGRGGGTGTCACAGCCCATCAAARGGGCCCCCCAAAGGGGTCCCCAGACCCTGCACCAGAGATGATGCAACAGATCCACAGTGTTGCAAGGGACAGTGTCAAACCTAGCACCCCCAGGGGAGGCACGTGGGCGTTCCCACCTGGCCCATAGCGTATATTAATCCACTGGATTCTATACTCTTTGGCGTGGCGGCGACAGCGGGGGACCCTCACCACCCAGAAGGCCAGATGGAGGGGAGCCACGAGACGTCGTTGGGACCCCTGGAATGGTGATATGTTTCCATCTAACCCCTGTCACTCTCTCCCTGTGCCCCCAGCACCCCACGCACATTTCTTTTTCAATCTCTTTCTTTCTTTTTCTTTCTCTTTGCCTCCTTTACTATTAATAAAAATATACATTTTTTGGCATCAACATTTAATCTCGTTTGGTTTTAATCTTGTTTTTAGGAATATTTTGAACCTTCTAAGTTCCTTCTGGTTTATTCACAGAGATTTAGTTTCCTCTGCTCTTTTGTGGTTAAACTGGATCATAACAGTGTGGTGGTGCAGAAACTAGGGATCTAGATTTTGGTGTCTAGTACTGTGTCACTGTAGCTGTAGCTGTGAGAGAGACACGAGACTGTAGGACAGGTAGGACATGAAAGTGGCAATATCAGGCAGGAGAAAGCAAATGTCAAAGCTTTGCCTGGAGAGAGCTGCATGAAGAGAAAGAGGTCAGTTTCCAAACAAGGTCAGCTCATGTCCTCAGCTCTTAGGAAGGACATGAATGCCACCCATGGACTGCAAATCTATGTGATCCTAATGAAAAAGGTTGGCTAAGCTCCAGATTTCCCAGAGTCATTTCATTGGAGTTTAGCCTATGCCAGTGTGAGGGAAACATGCCCTGCAAGCACATCCTGAGATATGAGACCTTGGCTGAGGCTAAAGAATATGTCAGGGGACCAACAGGAGACCCCCTGCAGCTGCTGGCTAGAGGTGGCTAGAGGATGAGGAGTTCAAACAACCCTGATGAGAGCCCTGCAGAACCTCATCCATTGGCTCCTTTCCTTGTCACACCCAGCATCTCATGGGCTGGAAAAGGGATGCTCTGGAGAGTTTCTGGTCAATTTCTGGATAAGAGCTTCTCTCCACATCTCTCCCAGGGCACTTCTCAATTCTGGTGCCCTTCAGAAGGACAGATCTGCCGGATGGGTCCATCAGCATTGCAGGACAGAACAAGCAGCGGTGCGGGAAAACTGGTACCCTGGTGAGCCTTCCAGGCCATTCCACTGGCCAGTCCCAGGCTGGCCCAGTGGATGACAGTCCCAATGTCCACAAGAGTGGCTTTACATCCCTTTTCTCAAAGTGCTGAATTTTCCTACTAATTACTACTAATAATCACATAATTAAAAGAATATGAAATAAGGAGGTTTTTAAAATGAAAATAGAGTGCCACAGCATTTTCCATCAACTTTGTATAGTAATCAAGATGCTAGCGATGTATCTATTTGCATAATAATAAGTAATATGTCTTCTTATGTTCCTAATCATCTGACTTCTAACATATTAAACAGTAAGTTACATTTGACCATATATCAAGGTGCTCATATCATTTGAGTGTTACAGTAAGAAAAATGCACATAGAAATGCTGCTTTTTACAGTGTTATTCCCTGTCTGACTGTCCAGGGAAAATGCATAATACCCTCCAGAGACTTTGAGAATATAGATGAGAAAGCCAGAGAAATAAATGCTATTGCACCAGAACACTGCATAAAAGCCTAAAGGAAGGTGGGGAAGTGTAACACGGTTTTAAAAACAGATTTAGAAAGTATGATTTCATGACAGCACCATGATTACTGAGAATTGTAGTGCTAACAAATTAATTCATTTTTCCAGGCTATATTGAAGGAGTGTTATAGATTCAATACTTAGTACTTCAAATTTCTCATATAAAAAGAAAAGGTGAGGAAGAGGCCAAAAATACAGGAAAAAAAAAAGGCAAACATGCATATAGTTTTTACACTGATTCAGTGTCATCTTTGCACTCCTTTTCATTGCCATCATGACTTATCTGAACATTTAACAGCTCTAGTTGTGAAATTTGGAATTTTTCCTGTCATTATATCTTGTACAAGACCAGAGATCAGAGCTATAACCTCCGTCCTGATAACCTCTTTTTGCTTTGGTTCTCTCCAGTTACATATCTAGTCTACTCTGCGACTGATTGACAACTGTATTTCATTGCTTGAGTAGATAGTTAGGTGATGGAGGCCTAGGTGCTGTGCTTTTAGGCACTTAGGAATGGCTGAGGAAAGGCTGATTTTGAGTTCACGGTACAGCTTCTCTGCCTAATAACAGAGAAACTTCCAAGTGACATCATAAAATGGCTTCCTGGTTGTATTTGACTAGCAGTAARTAGTATTTCATACTTTGTCACAACAATTTCTGTGTAAGGTACTAAAAGCAGTGTGTGCATGTACAAACTAAATGTAGCTTTAATCCTCTAATATTAAAAAAAATCAGGATAGAATGATTGCGTTTAGAAATTGTGGGCAAGTAATTAAATGCTAAATTAGTGGCAACATAACCACTTACTAGAGTTTAGGTATTAGCTCCTCTGAAGAACCTCTTCTCCCTGGAACTAGGGGATGGAGCTCTAGCATTCCACCTTGTACTCCAATGGCTATGGTGGTTCTAATCTGACTTTAAGGTGCTGAGAAGTTACCAGAAGAGGAGCTGGTATTTCTCCTGCCTCTGCTTGGCAGTGGAACTGTGACATGGAAGGAACTAAAGCCTTTGCTTTAAGTTTTCCAGATCTCTGAGGAAAGCCTAGAAATAAGGTTTCACTCAAGAGCTTGAGCTGTTGATTACTAACCTTGAAAAATGAACTTAACCTTTTTYTACCTGTTTTAGACTTGACTGCAAATCAAGTCCTGGGAGAGAGGTTACATCAACAGGCCTGAAACTTCTAAACATTCAGTTTTGAAAAACTTACCTCACATTCTTAGTTTACCATGCCATGGGTACTGTATATCCAACCTAAAGTACTTTGTGTTGATTCTTAAGCTCTTTGGCATGATGYAGTTTCAGACTTTTATGCTCTTATTTGACCAATGTGAGACAAAAATCTATGAATTTCAATAAAAATAAATATAAAAAGGATGAGATCAGAAACTTGAAATAAATTACTTAAGGATTACTCAGTTGTGGTATGTATTTTCAGATTTACTGCTTGTAATCTCAAAATTTGGGTTTTTTTCTCATGTTCAAAGATGCTTAATTTTGGAAGATGCAGCATTATTTTGTAGTCTAAAGAAGAGCTTCCTTTTCACTTCACACAACTTCAGTGAATACAGTAAAGCACAATATAATCTAAGTTTAGCGGACCTCTAGACTGTGGTTTCCACTCAAAATCTGGTATGTACCATCAAATTCATTAAATAATAACACGTGGTGAGGCTGATCTAGTTGGCTCAGGATTTTTCCCTGCAAAGAATGGCTATATCTGGTTTATTTTTTTAAATTAACTTATGCTGGGTAAGTGTAGGTTTCTCAATGCAATCTATTTACAATTACACCAGTGTTCTAGTAGATTTTCAGCCTTCTTTTTTGATTTTCTGTCCAAATCATTCTCTGCAGAAGTAATAAACTGTTAAACACTATCTGAAGAGTAAAATCTGCCCAGAACCTGTGTTGTTGTTCTATCAACTGCTGTTTTATTGGAAACTTTGCCTGGTCCCTGCAGACAGAGAAAGAGCCGAGGAAGTTTTGCAAAGATAACATATGAGAAGAAGAGAAAAATTGAAGAAAGTAGAGATAAGATTAAAAGTGAGCAAAGAGGGAAGAATAAAAGGAGATTCAGTTTTCTTGGGCTTTTTTTGTTTTTGTGGGGTTTTTTTAAGAAAACACTCTTGTTTGTTTGTAGTGGATTTAGAATATTACATATCTCGTCCAGGAGGTGTGTTGGTTGTGTCTTCCAAGCAGTTTGGATCTATTCAGTTGGAAGATTCCCAGAAGTATAGCGCGTTCCTGGAAACCATAGACATAGAGATGGAAATGACCTGTAAACATGTGTCAATGCTCCCTAAAGCAATTGCCATTCAGAATATAAAACTCCTGGGAAAAAAAACCCCAAAATATTTTCATTAGAAAAAGATTATGTATTTAACTACAGCAGTGAAAGAATGGTCCTCCATGCCACAAGAAAAGCATGAACTAGTGCTGGATGCTTCCTTGCTCAGTGAGGAAAGAAGTTACAATTTCCCAGCCTGCAGATATTTCAAATTTGGGGACCTTCCAGAGACATATCCATATTTGCACATTTGAAAATTTTAGTGCCTTTATCCTCTTCTGCTTTTCTTATGACGTAGACTGTAGCTTTTCAAAACCAACTGATTTTCTATGGCTGATTTATTTTGAATACATTTTTAATATATGTAAACTGTCAAGCATAAGATTCCCCTCTTCAGAGGAATCCTTAAGCCAGAAAAAAGAATATTACAGAAATTACTTTAATATGTATTTTAATGCTTTTTATGAATTTTAATTTTTAATGCATAACTGAAAATTTTTCTCTTTCATTATAAGAAGCCCATTACCATAATTCTACATGATGTTATATAATTAATAAAACCAAATTAGCCACTTCTAATATTTTAAAATATCCTGAAACTAAGAGATATTGTGAATATTAGGTAGCTTGGTTTAAGCTGTCCATCAAGCTAGAAGTCTTTATTGCTAGACTATTTGAGAGGAATGACATACTAACTCTCTGAGTTTTGTCTCCATGTTTAAGATTTCTTTCTGCTTGTAAGTGCCATTTTAGGTGTTCACTTTTCAAAGATCCTGTTTGTGTGCAGTCACAGAATATGAAATTTGAAGGAAATTCCAGATGGGCTTAGAAAGACAAAAGAGAGCTTTTAAAGATATTGATATGGAAAAGTATAATAATGCAGACCTTCACTTGTGCCAGATGTAGAAATATATGACTTTCACAATGGCATTTTGTTAAGACTGGCTTTCATCTGATTTTCTCTCTACTAATCAATTCTGTAAAAGCCATCTAAACTCGATTTGTATGTTGCTCTCTAAATCCCTCTATTACTTTGTTTCTTTTAAATTATTAGTCTAATGATAGACATTCTGGTTGATAGTTTTTTCTTCCACCTCAAAAGGAAAAGTAAAATTGGAAGTCTTTCTATTTGACTCATCACTTTTATTCTCCTAAGAACTAGTATTTTAATGATGGCTGGAAGATCAATGGAAAAACTTTGCTCTGTGAACATTTTATAGCTCTATTGTTAACAGTATTTTACTCGTTCAGGAAATATATGCAATGTAGGTTTTTTTAATTATTATCTTTTCCTTTCCTAACAGAATAGTCCATTTGAAAACTCAACAGGAACCCACAAGGAAGGGAAACACCGATTGGACAGAATTTTTCTCTTCACAAGTAGTTAGTCTTTATTTTTAGTTTTCTTTCACTTCAGATAAAATGCACGTGTGTACCTAAGCCATCTTTTTACGTTAACATTTGCAAAATACAAATACAGTTAGCCATGCTACAGCAAGATATCACACATTTATGTGTGTTGGTGTGACTCTGATTCCTTTTTCAATTGCTCTCAAAATGAAGGTTCAGGAAAAAACTATCTCAGACTTTGAGGGAAGGTTGAGAGTTTAAATGACACCAAAATCACTCAAATGAAAAAGGGAATATTCCTAAATCTACTCATGACAGTAGAACTGCTAAGCCAAACTAGGTATGATTCATGGGGATTAAATACAGCAACAGACATTCCCTTTCTGAGCACCACAGTCTGTCTCATAGTGCTCTGGGACTTATGATTTTTATTCTGCCTGAAAGAGAGAAGATGAAGGAAGAAACTTATCACAGTAAAACAAAACAAACAAATACCCAAAACAAAACCCAAAACAAACAATAACCCCTCCACCTCCCCCCAAAACCCCACAAAAATAAACCAACAAAAAACCCAAGCCAACAACYAAAATGTACAGTGTTTCAGTCCAGGTTCAGGATAATTTTTTATCTTATTTAATTCAATTTTTTTCTTGTTTTATTTATTCTATATTCTTTTTGTCTCTTCTCAAGGTTTAGAACCAGCAATGGAATATCTGAGGGCTTTACCTATGATTACTTAAAATGCTGCTAGTATTTTATTGTAAAATACATACATTTTTACCAAAAAACCACTTTATACTGCTCTGCTCATGAATCAACTGGATTTTTTCCATAAATATCTGGTAGATAAATGTGGTGCTCAGAAACGACAGGACAATTTCCATTTGTTTTTCTTGAATTGAATGTGCAGGTGTTGCCCTGAGGGGTCTAATCTTTGTGGTTAACTAGTATAGTTGAAAAGAGAGGCATAAAGCTGTGACAGCACAGCAAAAAGGAAATAATTCTTTAGTGTGAAATATAAATCCTTATAAGACAGCATTTGATTTTTTTTTCCCACTCGATCTTGAAAGTTAGAAAAAAGTGAAATGATAGGTAGGGTCTGAACTATAAACAACCGAGATTAACCTAAATGTAGTTAAAAGACCAAAATGAAGAAGTAAGAACAAGTGAATGGTAGGGCTTGAGGTCCTTTGATATTTTCAGCAAAAGTGAAAACTAAATCCTTGGAAATAAAAGCCAGCCATATAGTTTGCCTATTAGTAGCATTGCATAGTAATTCTTTGCTACTGACCTGAATTAAAAATCCTTCTKGTAAATTTTTGCAAGACGGAAGGATGAGGGTCGTGAAGAGGTAACTGTTGGAACTCAGTGAATTGAATGGATTTGTGTTGTTGAGACATGGTTTAATGCAATGTGAAGTGCAAACGCTTGGCTGATCACTCCCAGGAAGGAATTGTTTTAAGATAATCAAAAGAACCCCCTAGTTTGTCTTTTTTGGTCTCTGATTAAAAAGACCTTGCTCTATAATAGATTATGTGAAGCTGTTCTGTTTGGTGGAAGAAGTGGGAGCAGTAGTGGATAGATAACCTGGCAGAGGCTTTTTTGTTTCACATAGACTCTCATATGGTAACCACTTTAAAATGCTTTTCATTGTGAACACTTCTCTGTCACGCTGTAGAAATATTAAACTTGTTTTTTCTCCCAAGGATTTACTCATTAGTTTGTCTAGCTTGCTGTCTCAGCTGCATCAGATCTGCAGTTTGTACATGTTCTGCAGCTGACAGATTCATAAAAGATTATTAAATTGAACATGCATGACAGAAGCCACTAACAAGTGTTCCATTAGCTCATCATTTGCATGCTTGCTGTAAACTATCCTTAGACTGAATAAATGAGTTAAAAGAGAAAGCAGTAATGCAAGCAGAGATAATACCCATTGAAATGGGGAGGGGGGGGGAAACTTACTGCTAATTAATGTTCATAAAAACAGAAGTCTGATTGCAATGCTTTGTTGCTTTTTACTGTGACTGAAAAAAAACAAAAACCAACTAACAAAAAACCCCCAAATTCCTAGGAAGTAGATAATATTCCTAAACAATTTTGGTTTAGCCTAGGTAAATAAAAAGTTTGAAAAGTGACTGAAAATGCCATTTTGAGTGGGACAAGGTTATGCAAAGGAAAGATTTCTTTATTCTGGTGAAAGCAATACAAGAAATTATATATACTAAGCTCTGCCATATTTTTATCTTCAGAGTAAAAAAAATAATGAGGTCTATTGATTATTTAATTGCTATTCGTTCCAGACAGAGAAATAAACAATAAAAGTGGAATTCAGTTTGGTTTCTTCTGCAAGACCATGTCTTATTCTTTTGATCAAATAGCAATTTCTAAATTTCAGCTTGTCATTTGACTGGCAGAGATATTTATCATTAGAAAGAAAGCAAAATGGAAGTGACTAGATTATATTGTTACTAGATAGTACAGGTGTTGTGGTTTTATTTGTAATTAGGGTAAAAGCTGAGAAAATGCACCATTCTGGTATATGTGTGCAGGGGGATGGTGTGTCTRTATTTTTACCAGGAGATTTTTACTACTGTGATGCTTCCTTGCCTCTTGACAATGCTGCAAGCTGCCAATAAAGCTACTGTTGTCCCCAAGAAAGCGAACAAATGGAAATAAGTACTGCTGCAGATGTACAGTAGAAATTTAGAACTTTTTTTGGCAGGGGATTCACAGTCTAGATCCTAATTAGACTTTGACCTCAAATGGTCTATACAGAGAGTATGTATACAACCAGGATGAGGTGAAGAAGAAACACAGACCAAAGTGGTAAGAGCACTAGAATGAAAGCCATGGTGCATAATATAAAACACAGATTGGCCACAAAGTGATCTGTGTATGAGTGTATGGCTGCAAAATTTAAGGGTTGCTTGGTATATTTCTTAAGAACACTGAGCTATGTACTGCTCTGTTAAAATTAGGTAAGCTTATTTTGGGCACGACTGTGCATTTTAAATCTGACAGGATGCTTTAGTCAATTGTGCCCTTTCTTTAAGCAGGTGTTAACCATAACAGGCTATTGTGATGTGACTTGTCCTCTATAACACATTTATCCCTTTCCTACAAGCCCATTTGGGATTACAGTAATTCTACTTGAGAAGACCTTTTGAGCACAGCAATAATCAAAGGAAGTTTCAGAGGGTGTCATTGAGAAGGTTTCCTGTGTGTTGAACAAATGGAAGATAAATTGGAAAGCAGCGTTGCAATGTCAGATGAGGTGGCATGAAATGGATCTGGACTTACATGACTCACTTCTGAGGAAGTCAACACTGAAAGGATACAGCTACTATTCTCTTAAAACACTTGTACTGTTACTTTGTCCCATAGTAATCCAATATACTTGTGTTTTGCCTTCCTTGCCAGGTGTGATCTGGAGAATACAGTTTCCCAATCCATTGGAGTCGAAGAAAATTCTGTGATTGTGCATCAATTTAGTTGGCTGCKTTCTGTATTGAACTAACCTCATTTTAAAAAATCTAAAAATTATTCCATGCTTTTAATAAAGAATTCTATTGAGACCAAATAAGAAAACTAAACCCAAATCATAGTGAGAGCAAAATAATATGTTCTATATTAATATTTTTTTCTCAGATAAGGATGGAGTCTTCAGTTTTATAGACACCTGACCTCAATCTTTAACTTGCAGAAGGCATTTCTTTGCATAAAATTGCATTTGAACAGGAAAATACACCTGCATTCAAATAAAACTAGATATCATCAAATTCTGCAAATCCCATGAAAATTCTGCGTTATTTAATTTGTGGTTTACAACCGTTTGTACAAATGGAAGAACAATTTAAGTTTTATTCTAGGTGAAATTGTGCAGAATTAATATTTTCCATTGTCAAGGTGCCTCAGTTCTTTCTGTGAAGCATTTTTGTAAAATCTGGTGGGAAGAGTGCTAATAATAACTGTAATGGTTTTGAAACTAAAGAGAAATTCAACAAAATTATTCTACATTGGATAAATAGATTCCATCACTGCTGCATAAATGTGCAAGCCAAACTCAGTTGTCTTAATCTCACCGACATAAGTTAATGCTASTGGTAGTGAACCATGTTGCTCATGTGGATTTGGGAACCTAAAATCAGAGCTACTTGAACTTAGATAAATATATAAAATAAATGTACCGTCAAATATATGTATATGTGTAGAAATGTAAGAGTCTTCTCCCAGGAATAAATGAAATAAATTGCTAGCCTTGAAGATTTCTAGGCTTTTTATTCACGGAAAGGTAACTTTGCTGCATGATGAATGTTTATTATGGTTTACAGGTTCTGAATTCCTTTGTAGGAAAATGAAAGTACTTACATATTTAAAGCTCTTGCTCTATGTTTTAGAAATTGCTATGGAAGAATGGATTAATTAGTGAGTTGCATAGGAAGATGCATATGTACACGATAGCACTGACGCAAACTTAGGGCTAAGCATATCTTGAGACAGGGGAAAAAGGGAGTGGTACTCATTTAGAGCAATAGCTTCTTCGGACGAAGGACAGGAGAAAGAAAGAAGATGACGGATGACTTCTTTGAGTCTAGATGCTGTTATCAGGAAATTTATCCCATTTTTGGTTATACCATTCATCAGTGTCAAGCTGGTGACTAGTGGTGCTTACTGCTAACAATTATTGATCAGTGGAACTGACAACAGCTTTATAACTAGACATGATTGCATGGCTCCAGACAAATGAAAATATCAGACCTCTCCATCCCCCTTGTCTTCCAGTCCAAAAGTCATCTTTGTATTCTGCAGTAAGTGATGGAATGGTAAATCCAGCCCTGGTTTAGCACAAGATTAGACATTTTAAACTAAACAAAATTATGTAAACGAAATTGTTATATGCCTAGTAAATTCACAGTTGTTTAGTTCCTAGTAACAAGACAATTTAACTCTCCCAATAAATCATAAAACAAACAAACAAACAAAAATTTGAGTGATTCTTTCAAACCCTTGTTTTTGGACAAGGTTACTTACACTGACCAGTAGAAAAATCACACAAACTCCAATGTACAGTAATGTTGTCTGCTTTGGTGCTGTTTGTCACAAACACACATACACAAAAAAAAGTGAGAAGAAAACAAAGAGAAATAGTTCATAGACACATGACCTAGAATTATCATTCTGGTTGACTTGGCCCTTTGCTTCCTGCCAGATGGACAGAAAACAAGTTGCATCTTCAAAGGCAAAGACCGTTCTCCGAAATTCAAATAGAAAACTGCAATTTCAACATTTAGTCTGGGAGTAGTGTTTTTGTTGTTGATAACTTTCTGTGTTTTTCTCAAGACCTATCTCAGTCTATTCAGGCTAAGCAGCCACTTTGTAGTGTCCACACGGACATTTGAATCTCTCCTGTGAAAAGGCTCTGAATTAGTTATCCAGCTCTGTGTGTACAAGTAGGTTAAGTTGTTCTTTCCAAAGTACATTCCCTTTTACAAGTTTAGAGCAAATTCTTTGTCTGTCATTCTGCTGGCAAAATATATAAACCTAACCTCTTATGGACTTTGGAACAACTAGTCTGAACAGAACAGCACATCTTTTCGCTCAGAAAAAAAAAAACCAAAAAAAACCAAAAAGCCAGCATATCTGTATTAGTTTAACACATTCCATACTTCTTATGAGTTCCCAATTCTCCAACAGGATTTGGATTTTCACATTATCCAATCTTTCTGTAACTAACCTGTTTATTGTAATATCGAACAAGGTCCAAATGCTACACATGCCTGTCTTGCCTTTTTACTTATTTTCTTTTGTGATGGTCTTGCACACTGCTATTCATGTCCTCTTCAATCTGCCTTCAGTAATAGAAACAGTCTTGTCCCTGCTACTGTTGAACTACTTCACCAATCTTAAGAGTTCTAATATGAACTGCAAGACCAAACTCTAAGTCTGACACTTTCCTCTTGAATTTACAGATTATTATTCTGTACTCAGCTGATGAACATACTTGTTTTTATTAATTGATTTATCTTAGAAATCTGTTGGCCACTTCTTCATGTGGTATTTGGAAGTAAGACAACTAAAATCAAGTCTCTATATGCAAGCACCTGGCATACTTCTATGTGTACTAGGTATATCAGTTTCCCATTTTCCTCCCACCTGGTATCAGACCTTAGTCAAAGATAAATCACCATAAATCTTGGGTGGTGAATCTCTTGTTCGTGGATTAAATGGAAGCAACATAATTCCCTATTTCACAGTCTTTCTATTGTATTTCTCAGTGCTTCCCGATTCTTGTGCAGAATTTACACAAGCATATGGACATCAGTGTGGTTTGGTGTCTTGATTGGAGAACACAGAACTAAAAGTTCAGATTGCAATACTGGCAGCTGAGGATCAAACTAAAATGGTGTTGGTTGGTTGGTTGGTTGGTTGGTTTTGGTTTCGTTTTTTTATTCTTTGTGTTCTGCTTAAGGCAACATGAATTCAACATTGTAAGACAGGCAACTAGAACATAGCATCGTTATGTTCTAGATAAGCTTGCAATAGCAATACCTCTGGCAGATGTGAGAGTGAAGCTCTGTCAACTCAGATAGAAGCAGAACTGAGTGAAACGGAAAAGAACGTATGTGATTTGACAGTACTAGAAATCCTAAAGGTTTTTTAGTCTCTGTGGCATCAACTCAGCTTTTTTTCCTTCATCATTGTTTTATTTGTTAAGAAGAAAAATTTGGACTTCTTTTGTTTGTGTGTTTGTTTGTGGGGTTTTTTTGGGTGGGGGTTTTTTGGTTTGTTTGGTGTTTTTTGTTATATACTTCTTGTTTCCAAAAAGTGTTTAGATCGTGAGAGCAGAACACCATCGCTCATTTTGGGATGAAAGGGTCACAGTAAAAGTCATGACTTTTAAGTTTACACAATAATAGTGAGAGTGAATTCTGAGCATATTTCGTTCTATACCAGAGTATCACTGAACTAATGAAAGACACAGTGTTGTTCTTGGGTTCGAATAAACACACGGAGACAGCTGTCAGGGTTCTCCAACAGGCAGAGGCCAAAAGGGAGGAAGAAGAGAGAGCCGGCCTCTGCCCTAACTTTATTTATATGTTTTCAGAAACCACCGTGGATTGGAGGATAGGAATGCTACTTCCTGCTGTCCACTGGTCAATAGAATGGTCTATCATATAGGTTAGGAATTCATAACAATCTTTGCTGGTTAGGTCAACAAAACTGTGTTTATACAAAAGTGCATGAGAAACTATTTCGCTGAACTAAAAACACTGCACAACTGAAGAACTGCAAAATGCAGAGCCACAACACAGTAGTAAGAGAATAATGTGACAGAATAATAAAGACTGTGCCTTGGACATATTTCTCCCATTGCCTTCAGTATATCTAGGATATCCATCAGAGTAAACTGATCCATCAGGCAGCTCTGACAGCTCCAAGGTCTTGAGCAAGTTGTGGAGTTGAGACATGTTTGACCTTGAATAATCTCATCTTGTGCTAATAACAAAATAAAATTCAAACATTTAAGGAAAACTTCTCCAGGGATATTTTGTTTGTTTTATTCCTCTTTCCAAAGAACTTCCAGATAAATCTTTGAAACCTATTGTAATGTTCATATGTGTTTTAAGAATACTGACTTTCACAGAAAGATTTGGCACTGAAGAGGGCTTAAGTCCGCAGCAGTTGCTTAGAGTCCTTTAGACTTTGGTCCAACTAAACAACAGCAATATTCGTGCCTATGATCACTGAAGTCTGGATATACCAGCTAAATTACCTGCTAAAGTTTCTGAGTCTGAAGAATGTCAACATGAGTGGTTTCAGACTTCTTTAAGGAGGATAAGTCTATTCCTCAGTGTTTACAGGGTCAATAGGGGAGCTGTAACTCTGCCTTCTCTTGCTTTCAGGGACATTTAATGTTCCTGAAGTGAGCCTACCTCAGCATCACTTCTGGATGCAAAAGCTGTAGGAGTCCTCTAACTCTAAAGTCTCCTTTGACAGAAGACAAGAGATATCTGCTTTAACTTTTTCTCTCTTACACAATCATGGTAGTCCCTAGATTGGGAGGTGAGAGGTGGGGTGGGAGGAGGGGGTGTGTGGAATATTTACTTCGGAAACAAGACCAGTTTAACTTTCTGTACTTGGTTTTACTATAGAGCATTCCAGCCTCTGTATTGGAGCTSTTAAGACTTAAGTTACTCTTAACTGTATGTTAAAAGGATTTAGAGCATGCTCACTTGCATAGACATCTGCACATTCATATCCACAGTAAATAGAAACAAAATGTGCTTTATGATTTGCCAAAGGTTACTTGAGATTACAGTTCTTATGGTTAAATACATGCTTACTGTTTCGTATACGTGCCTTAGGACTGTCAAAACAAAAATTAGAAGTAATAATATTGACTTCGTTTATAAACCTGCTACCAGTGCTCTTACTTGCATGATGCATTCTGTGTAGTAAGCACTGTGTCTCTAAAGATTTCAATGAAAAAAAAGTTAGTAAAGGTCTTCCAGATACTCACAGAAAATAGTTCTGCTTAGCATAGCTTCAAAATGTTCAAATAACCATCTGAGGTCCCCATAGGACGTGAATGTTTTGGTCAGCACTCCCTGTGACAGTTTTCTTTCAGTTCTGAATGCAGCCAGAAACTTGTAGGAAGGTGAAGCTCCACAGACTTAATATTGTTAGAAATGTTAAACATGTCTGTTTAACAGGAAAGTTTCGGGATATATGAAAATAGCCTAAGGGCTCTAAAGGCAAAACCTGCCTACGACTGCTTCCAAGAGAATGGAAGGTTCCTTCTGCACCCTGATGCTATAAATGAAGGGGCAGCTACTGAGTCAGATGAAAAGCTGAATCCTTAGTGTTAAAAAGTGTCCGTATTTCCAGGTATGTACAGGAGTAAGGACTGAAAGATAATCTAACTATTGTTGTTACTTACCCATTAGAGTAGTGACTGCTTCTTTTTATCATTTTTCATTATGTATTAGAGTTACCACACTCAGTTTGGTTCACTACCATAACATGTTTTGTATAGACTTAGTATTAAATAATTGGGTTAGTAAGGGCATCTTAAATCAACTTTTCAATCTTCGTTTATTTCTCCCTTTTGCTGTGGTAAATAATACTCTGAAGACTCTATCAGTGTGCAAGAGGTAAAAGATGCATTTATCACTTACATACGTGTTATACCACTTAGGATTCTTGTTCCTCTTTTAAAACGGACAATTGTCAGCTCAGACTGTCTCTCTATGCTCCTTTATGATACAAAATCCCAGATGATCAAATAGTTCAAGAACTAAATAAAAAAAAAAAGTACCATTGGTCTTTGGCAGGTAAGAAAAACAAGACTGATCAGCCTGCTGCTCTGATGACCCAATCAATAGCATAAAAGCAGGAAATCAAAGTATGTAGTCATATCCTTAAAACTCACTTTCAGTTATTCTGCTTCATAAAAATCTATGTTCAAATATCTAAAGAGGTTAGCTGAGAAATAAGGAGGTTGGAGAGGAACTGGGGTAAAAGACAGTTTCTTTAATGATCAGCTGACTTTGAAATTCAGTCTTCGATCAGGCTCTCTTACTAAATAAGTAACAGGCATAAACTTGAGTATTTGTAGTACGCCTGAAAAAAACTGGTTTCAGTCTAAGCTTTAAAAATTTAGTTTAGCGTGTTTTCTCTGTCAGCTGCCCCCCTTCCCAAATGTGCATCGCTAAAATCATATTTCTGATTTGTTGTCATTTTAAAGGGTAAGAAACTCCTATTTTCCTCTGATGGGGAAATTTTCCTGGTTTATTTTGTTAAATTACCTCTGAAGTATTCTGGATGATAGTTCTAGGTAGCTAAGGGCAAGTTCCCATTCTAGACAATGTTGCTACAGTGTCAGAAAACAGTGGCAGGGACTATGCAATTGTCTGAGTTGCTTTACTGCGCAAGAATCTCACAAGTATCATTTTAAGACTCTGGAGAGCTATAGATTTACTAGTGAAGTTTCTTGCTGGTAGCAACTGTGACGCGTGGCAGTGAGGAGGTCCTCGCAAGAGAATGCGCAGCGTCACTCCCTGCTTGCCTTGCCTGGGAGGGCTAAACCCTCAGCAGGGTTCAAGCTGCTCTCCTGCTGATGCTGGCTTCTCTCTAACGAGTGCTCCTTAGCTTGCCAGAGGTGACTAATTCACRCCTCTGAAAGTAAAGGATTGAGAGAGATTCCTCACTTAGGTTCCAGACAGTTTATTATCCAGAAGGTCCAGAGGTGAAGAACCGCAAACTGAGGGTTGCAGGGGTTTTTATAYAGGGGGAAAAGAGGGAGGAGTAGAAGGGAACAACCAACGGGAAACAACCAATGGGGTAGTAACAAGAAACATACAACCAATGAGGGAAACAGGGAGGTGGGAGCAGGGAAAGGGAACCAACAGGGTACCGAACTTTGAAGAACTTTCTGGATTGGGGGATGTGGTCTAGACCTAGGTGCCGCCCTCGGATCCACCCACAGATCTGCCTTCATCCATCCATTGGAGGGCGAGCACCTGATGGGCATTGGTCTGCCACAGCCCAYGAGTTGGCTGGGCCACCACTACAAGCAACAGTGATAAATTATCTCCAGAAACAGATGGTATATTTAAATGGCACATGACCTGTAATTGCCTCAGACTATTTAGTCCTTTTGGTATATTTAAATGGCACATGACCTGTAATTGCCTCAGACTATTTAGTCCTTTTTTACTTGTGCTCTGATTTCATTGTGTTTTTCCTTCTTAGCTTTCCTCTTGGGTCAGGTAGCTCAGTAGTCTCATTCTGTCAGTGATCAGCCAGGAAAACTTGTATGAATCAGGACACTACTAAAACCAAGCTTCTCTTAAAACCAATCACTTATTTCAGTACTGTGGTGGTGCCTCCCCACCCGCTTTCCAGGCCACACTGCGATCTGAGTGTTAGGCCTCGGCCTTGAAAAATAGCCTGGTCTCAGCTCTGCCTGAGCTTTTCAGAGATGCTGCCTGCTCCAGGAACTGCTGCTGTCTAACGACCTCCTGTCTTCCTTATGAAGAGCCTTGGAAAGTATTCTTCTTCTCTGAACAGCATAATATTCCTGTTATCACACCTTCAAAGAAAGTGCCAACCCGAACTGAGGCCAGAATGAAACATTGTTATGACTAAAACCCACTCTTTTGCGACCCTATAAACAGTGGTCCAAAGTGAGACCCTTTGAGCTTTCCTGGGCTGCAGTGGGCTGTGACCAGCAACCTCCCTCTGAGTGGGGCTTCTCAGAGCTGGGAACTCTCACATTTGCGATACATGGAGGATTGCCGAACAACAACGAGTCCTGGGCCAATGCCCTCAATCCTCGAGGCCTGACCCCTTCATCCATCCGGAGGTGCAAAGGCATCAGAAGTGAGTATTTCACTGACCTCTGAGGGGAATTTTTCACAGGTACCTCTTTATGTCTGTGTGCATGCATGTGGGCATATGCTATAGCAGATCTGGGAGAGATCCTGCTTTCTTAAATGTTTAGGTACCTTAGATATCTCAGTAAGTTAGGCCTGTAAGTAAGGCTAAGTTATAGTTATAGGCTAAGTTGAGTGCTGCTAAGTGTTGTTCCTCTGTTAAGTTGCTAAGTTTGACTTCGAAGTCATAGGTTAGGTGCTGTTAAGTGTTATTCATCTGTTAAATTGTTGAGGTTATATTGTTAAGCTATAACTTCAGATGAAGTTATAAATTAAGTTAGGTATAACTTAAGAGTTGTTTCTTTGTTGAATTGTTAGGCTTAATGTATAAGTTAAAGTTTGAGGTTTGAGTGCTGTTAAGCTTTTAGGCCGCATTCCTTTTTATCCTTGCTCTCACTATCCTTTTGTCACACACACACATACACACACACACACACCCCCACCCACCCTGGATAGTTCTCGGTTCATTTCTGTTTTGATTGCCTGGATTTTGTTTAGTTTTGTTGTTGCTTGTCTTTCCTTGGTGTGCCTTAACTATCCTGTAAGTAGTAGAGTGAATCTTGCCAACAAACTTTGTCGTGCTATCCCTTAATATTAAATCTGGTTTTTGCTTATACCCATGCCAGTGGTTTCTTAAGTGGCCTCAAACACTCATTCCTAACAAGTACTTGATTATTATTATGTCTGAAAAGTTCTTGTTTTACTATTTGAAACAAATTGCTAAATCTTGTCTAAGCCTGTTATACATAACTCAGCTATATTAATGACGATGCATATCTTCTAGCATAAAATATTTGTTACTGAAAGTTTATTGATAAGCTGCTTGTCTGAGGGGTGGCTGCATAAGGAAATCGAAACATTGTTAACCTGTTCAACTTCATGAATCCGACTTATTCAGTTAGTCTCCTTAGGCTCCCTCTAGACTCATAAACACTAAGGTTCTCAAAAGATGGTTCACTGAAGGATCACAACTTAGATTTTCTGAACTACCTTTGCAGAAACCCACCATCCTTGCTTATAAAGGCTACAGGATCAAGTGGCAGCCTTTAATTTGTGAGAATATCTGTGTGAGTCACCTGTGTGGTATAAGAATTTGAACTTAAATTCGGACTGAGAAAGGCAGAGAGGCAAAGAGAAACAAATGGAGAGGAAGTTAATGCTACGTAGTGTAATGGAGAGATTGTACTTTTTGGATAGAAACCACTTTTTTGTGGGGTAGGCGGTTTTTTCRTTGACTCCTTTTTAATTGTGATAGTATTTGTGAAGTTAATATTTAAGAACAGAAAATGTTCTTCAATAAAATTGAAAATCTTAGTTTTTTCCCCAGAAGAATCTTTTACTTTCTGTAAGTAAAATTAAAAAATTGTGCAGATTTCTGCTAGCTTTTTCCAAAATAAAAATGGTTCCTTAGAAACACAAATTTTTAAGGTCTAGGAAAGTGTGGTTTCAAAACTTATTTAAATTGTCAGTGTCTGTAAGAGTTTGTGGAGAGTAAGATTTGCCGTGATATTTGTTGGTCTTCCTGAGTGTTGTGGCTGCCTTAAGAGGAGAAAATAATTTCCTCGGCAGCTTTCTGCATAACACCTACAAGAGGACCAGCCCATTGGGTGGTGCAGAGAATAGGCATAACTGTCTCCTCAATGCAGTGTGTTAATATGGAGAAAGTAATGTTTGAYGTCGAAAAAATTAAAATAAAAACAATTCCTACCTGTTCAAAGAATGAATGATATGTTTGAACGTTGCCACTTCTTTAAATCTGCATGTTAAAAAAAAATATCTTTACTGGGATTTTCCCTCTTGCAAAAATACACTCAAAGTTTGTGCTTACCTATCTTATTCCAAATCAGAATTTTGAAAAAAATATATTTTTTTAAATGTCAGAAATTACTGTTGTTCAGAGATTCAGTTTTTTGCTTTTTCACTTCCATTTCAAGCCCCAGGCCTCCTGCATTGATTGCTGTTGCCCTGAATGTCTGTAATTTCTCAGCTCCTGTTGTTTAATGGGCAATAGGAACATGTGTAGAYAGGAAAAATAAAAGTCCTCCCAATTTCTTCCATCAGTCTCTTGAAATAGTTTTGCTTAATCTATTTTCTGTACAGCTGTCTTACACTGCAGGATTGTTTTTTAATTAGTTTTAATATTCACAGGTTCTCCTTATATTCCTTCTTCTTTCTCTGTACTTGATGTTTTTAATATGATCAAAACCTGTGGGTCAAGATGACCACACAAATCTTTTCATACCTAATTTGAGTGAGGTTCCATCTGTATTGCTTTTCCTTACTGTGTGGGTGGTTGTTTTTTTCCTATCTTCCCTCCTTTGGCCATATTGGCTTTTTAAACTGCTCATTTTATTGCTGTATATTATGCATTCCACATCCTTTGGGCACACTTTAATCTCATTATACACATTTCAGTTTCTCTCTGCTGTTTCCTCTCTGCTATGTTATTACACTTGATTTCACTCAACCTGCTGAATTTTTCCCCCTAAACTCTGTTATTCTGAAACCCGGTATCTTCGTTTTCCCCCTTTGGCTTTACTCTAGATGTAATTTTACACTTAACTAGATTAAAATTACAGTGCAAAGCACTTTAGTTGTTCTATAAACTTTCTCTCAAATACTGGCCAGGACTAAAACATTCAGCATAGTGAGAAACACACAGAAAACAAAAATCACAAAAAATAATTACATGAGAAATGCGTTAAGTGTTCAAACAGATTCAGAAGTGAGGAAGGGTAAATAAAGAACTCGTTGGAATAGCATAAGAGTTTGCTCAAGAAACTGGAAAATAAAACCCAGGATGAGTGTATTGGTGTAAAAATAATACAAAATATACCCAACATAATGCAGGTAAATAATAATAATCAAGTGAACAAGAACAGAGAATTAAGCCACCTAGCACTGAATGATTACAATAAGAAAAGAAAGATATCACTTGTCCTTGCTCACCGTCACTGTGAATAGCTGTTTTCTTCTCCCTCATCATCCAGTTGTCAAGTTTTATATAATTATCTGACAGAGAGATGGCCAAATGGGAATTAAAAATTCTGGGGAAGAGTTCCAGGTATTTGAGATTGAAATGAACTTTTTCTTCCATTCATTAGTTGGAGGTGGAGAAAACAGCTTTTTCACATGCCATTAGTCAGGTGTGACATACTCTTACATACCATTGCTTTTTGATAATCTGCATTTTACAATGGAGTTTATCTGATATGTTCATTTCCTTGCATACTCAGTAACATTTTTAATAATTACACTTATACCAGCTATAATGTCTCCTTGCATGTGCTTTCCTTGTGTTCTTAAAAAAACCCCAACTGTCTTTGACTAGAACACATTTTTACTGGTGTAGAGTTTGACCATCACCAAACTCAACAGAAATGGAGTATTTGAGATCATTAGAACTTCCAGAGGAAGAAATCACTGTTATTTTCTTCAAATTGCAGAAAAATTAGGAAAAATCACAATTTACTTTGTCTTGAGTATTCTGATTCTTTCTTTATTAGAAACATTAATTAATAACAATAAAAGGCTTATTGCTTTGCAGAAATATTAACTTGATTTTTGATTCTGTTTAGAATATCACTTCAAATTAAAATTTTTTGTCATTAGTATACTTCTGTGTATCTTATCTTTGCCATTTTAAGTCATATCTTTTTCTTTCATTTAAGCATTCCTTCTAAGGAAACTCATGCTAGATGTTATATAAAATTTCTCTAATATACTGTTATCTCTTCATATTAAATTAAGAAATGTGGTGACCTGCTTTTTCAATGAGTGACTATCCCCCTTAGCTTTTTTGACAACTAATGTCACAGCAGTGGTCAAGTTCTTAATTCTCTTGTAACTGTCTGAGAAACTGTGGGATGCTTGCTCTGGTATTTTTTGATTTTTTTTTTTTCTATTAGGAACATGCCAATACATTATTTGAAGTCTTGGCTTCTCCTAGTCCCTTTGCAGGTAAAACCCAATCTGTTTATGTCTGGGAAGGAATATTAAATAAGTTTATAGAAAATTGATGGCTATATCAAGGTTTGAAAATGGAAAACTGTATTGACCCACTTTTTGTATACATTAAAAAGGTGAACCTACCTTTCTTATTTTTCATGTTCCTAACTTTTACTAGAATATGCAGCTACATTTTGATTTATATAGAAACAATTTCCTTGAATAATTAGACTTGAAATTCAGTCTTGACTTCGAGCATCTTCCCAAACCAAAGAGTTTCATTTTTTGGTGGTCTGTCACTATCTGAAGCTATGCAACAGAATTAACGGTATTCTGTGTAAAAAGACTTATGTTTCATATTATTAAAAACTTTCATATAATATTCTTATCTATGCTTAGAGGAATTTGAGAGGGCTGGAATGATACAAGTGTGTAGTTAGAGTACCTTGTACTCTTCACATCTCCTGCTGGACTTTGGTGGAAGTCACATTTTAGGAACGGGGAGGGGTTTGTTGATTTTTTTAACAACAAGCACTTGTGGGGAAATTAATTATAAGTTGCTATCTTGGCAAGAATCAGAAATCTTATTCTAAGTCCTTTTTCAAATTGTTCATTTTCAGAAAAAAACTTTGCCTAAGTGCCTGCAAAACTAGAAGATCCTCAGAAGTGGGAGTTATGTTTTACTATATTTGGTCAGTTTTTGGTGTGATACAGAATATCTTTAGAGAGGAGTGGATCTTGAGGGAAAATGACTAAGAGGAGTAGAGGAAGGACTTAATCCCCAAAAGAAAAAAAAATTATTTTAAGCACTCACTACCTTAGAAAATAATTGAGGCAAGAGTAAGATAGAATGTGGTTTGGCTATTTTGGGGATACTTACCACTGTGGTGCTCTTTTCTCTAAATATATACAACAGGCCAGATTATTCTCGATATAATTGTATTAAATTATTTAAGAGACCCAGTGATTGTTCAGACAGAGTACTCTCGCACGCCTTGATTTGGATAGGATATTCTGCTGAGAAAGTCCATTCAAGTTGGAGAGAAATGTTGGTGATAAATTACAATGAACTTGAGAGTACCAAATCAAGTGTGATGTCCTTAATGAAAATGGATCTTGTTCGGCTGCAATGGGACCATCAYAGGAAATGCAGAAAAATAAGTTTGAAATTGTGAGCTCTCTAAAAACAGCCTAACACCGAATGATATTTAGACCTACTCTTTCAGATACCACCATCTGAAAGAATATCTAATTTCAAAAATATGTTTGGTTCTGAATCTTTTAATTTTTATTACTCCTACTGCTGAATGTCTTGTTACAGCTACTGATTTTAAAAGACTGATGAATTTAAGGACACTTAGGAACTTAAGCATGAAATTAACATCAAGAAAGTAAAGAAACAGAAGCATAGAAATGGAATTGATATGCTGTTGAAAGATTAAATAAGAGTAATGTGCTCATATATCAAACTAAACCATAATATTGACTTGTTCTTATTTTTCTATTCCCTCTATTCAGGAATCAAAATGTTCTTAAATGCATAACATGATAAAAATGTTGATATTATAAAAGAATTTACTAATTATTCACGAGTCATTCCTCCTGTCAAGTTCTTTGTAATGTGAAATTACCAGAAAAAAAGAACTCCGAAATGGGCTTTTTATTATTTTTACTACATAACTTCCATTGGAAAATTCCTGTAAACCTGTTAGCCAATAAAGAAAGCAAAGGCATTTGAATCATCTTTTAATAACAATAATAATAGTACTGTTAAAAAGTTGTATTGTATTTTCATACATGTACTAATTTAATTTAGAAAGGGACTAAGGGACTTTCTTAGTAGGGAAAATATTCATGGTCATCAACAATAATGCAGAAACTAATGTAGTATTTCCTTCATTTTTCTACTTGTTTGTTGCCACGTTTTCTACAAATAATTATTGGAATTCATTTTTTTTTACTCATACTCTTACTGCCTTCTCCCTCTCATGGTCTTTACCATTCCTTTGTTTTTGTGCTCCAACATTGCATGGAATTTTTTTGATTACTTCTGTATGTAGAAAGGGGTTTTTACACTTTGCTATTTGACACAAGTTGAACTAACAGCTGTGTAATGATATGACAGCTGAAAAGCTCAGATTAACACATAGACCAGCAGAAGTAATAACATATGAAAGGCCTGTGACCCTTTTTTAATATAAATTGGACTGGTTTACTGTAGAAAAGCCAGTCTGAATTGTTTATTTTACCTCATAACTTCAGAACTTCTCCCTCTGATTGAAAGATGTGGCCCACTRGTGTGATTTGTACAGTGTGCAAGAATGTTCTTTCTCAACTCCATTCTTTTCTCAGACAATTGCTTTTTTCAAATCAATGAGGTGCAAGCCATTGCTAATCCAAACGTTCTCTGAAGATGCCAAACTATGTGGAGAGACACCCGCTGATGGGAAACTCTGCTGGCTTGGAGTGTGGGCAATGCACACGTATGCCCTGAGGATTGCTTCTGCAGGGATGAATGAGAATTTGGGAGTCACTAGGAAGCTTAATGCGGTATTCGACTTGTGTTCAACTTCCCTGTGAAACATACCCCTCTGCAGCAGATAGGCTTGCAATCAAATATTTTCTGTGTTTGAAGGTGCAGCCCAGGGGTACAGGAGACAATAGCTAACACAAGTCTTTCCCTCTCGTACAAGAACCTGCTGTCTGGTCAGAGCCTCAGCAGATGTTGGGAAGAGGTAAAGCAGGTTCCTAACTGACACTACTGGAGATTACTGGAGCTAGTTTTTAAAGTCATTTTACTGAAGCATTTCTAGCACAATTATGCTTTCCAGTATGTGACGTTCCTGGAATTGCATACAAAAAAAAAATTATCTGAAGTTAGTAATTTCTTACAAAGCTCAAGCAGCAATGTCTATAGACATCAGCATGAAAAATTGAGGTGGGTCGGGGGAGAATGTATTGGAAGGACTAGGAGCTAGAACGGGATTTCCTCTTTAGGAAAGGGGCTGTGGTAAGTAGCTACCATGTTGGCCAGGGAAAAGGAAAGACTAGAATCCTTACCCATGACCAGCACATAATTGCTTGAGCACATAACAAGTCCTTTAGCTCTTATCTGGTTCTGGTGAACTGTAATGGGATAAGAATTGTGTTGTGACTAAACACATACGTTAAAATTTAACTACATGTGGTGGTGGTCTAACCTCTATTAAATTAATACAGTGGTTTCTGAGAAAAAATTCAGCCATTATAGATAGATCTACCCAATTTATCTCTAATTGGATGAGTTTTAAAAACAAGTGTCAAATGGATTCATAATTTCCATGTGATTTCTGTCAAAATTGGAGTTGCACGTATGTTTCCATAGAAAGGTATAGTCATTCCAAAGAATTGCATGCAGCAATGCCTGTTAAGTAGTTTTTGTTAAGTATTATAGAGGAACATACTTTAAATTAGTTTAGATTATAAATGTTTTAGATAGTATAGCATTCACAACTGGAAACACTGAAGGAAAACTATTTTGAGATTAAAAAGTTACAATTATCTCTCCCTAATTTTTTTTTCTCTTCAGTGTCTTTTTCACTTTTCAATTTCAGTGCTGGCAAATTAGAGGAAAAAACTCTTTGGCAACTGAATTTTTTTTGATGAAGAAAGTGGTGTCTGAGTGCTTACATCCACATAAAAGACTAGGAAAGGAAGGGAGAACTTTTGATATTCTTACTCAGTTTTACAAAACCATAAGGTTTTGAAAGGTTAAAAGACAGACAGTTTCTGATTTTCTAGGTGGATTGCATGTAGGTTAACACTAATTCAAGCTACATAATGCTTGTGAGAAGACAAAAGGACAACAGAAATTATCTTAATATCAGTTTAGGAAAGATATACATAATATGTCTGCTATTTGGTTTCTTTGTTCCTAATCTGTAACCATGTACATTCACCTAGATTTTTCTTTTGGTATATGTCCAGTTAAAAGACAAAAGGCAGTAGAGAAGTTAATCTCTCCAAGGAAGTTGTAGGTTATTGGATCAGACTGACCTTAATAACAGACCCATAGAGCAGTTCACTTACTGGTGATGAAAATGAAAGCTCTGCTTAGTAGTTCTGGCAGCTGTCAGCTTGCTGTTCACTTTAACACACTTATGATATGTAGGTGATTCATGTGTATGAAGAGAGTTGATGGGGTTAAAACAACAAAGGAAAAAAGTTGAAGCTTCATAAGTATATCAAAATGTATTAACTTCGTTGTCAGGCAAAAGCAGGAATTAAAAAAAAAGTATGGTTCAAAGCGTAAGAAACACATAGGCTACAAAACTTATCTAGGAGTATTTAAAGGTATTATGTCCAAAATCTTTAGTCAGCTAATGAGATACACTCGAAGAACCAAAGCTGGAAGACAAATTGAAACAAATTATCTTTCAGTCTCTAGATCATAATTTACTTCTGACTGCCCTCTTTTATCAAGACCCAGGAGCTGGGCAAACTGGAAAGTACTGTATCTATACACTCTGGTTGTCAGATTTCTTTTTCATATCTACCACCTACTATATTTAAAGACTGAGAAGGGGAAGGTAGAGCTCATTACATGCTGGGATTTGGTCTCATTAGTACTGAGTCACTGATTTCAACCCTTTCTTGAAAGTATAGAATCATAATTTAGGTCAGAAGAAACCTCTGGGGATCATCTAGTCCAACCACCTGCTCTAAACAAGTTTAATTAGATGAATTTGCTCAAGGCATGTTGAGTCAAGTCTGGAACACCTCCAAGGACAGGATACCTGTTCCAGTACTTAACCACCTCTTGAGGTAAAATATTGCAACTTGCATCTGTTGTCTCTCCTCTTATCACCATGAATCTCTGAGAAGAGCCTAACTCCATCTTCTTCATATTATTTCTGTCTGGTTGTTGTAGACAGCAATGAGGTTCCCACTGTCTTCTCTTTTCCAAGCTGAACAGACCCAGTTTTCTCAGTCTCTTCTTGAATGTCATATTCCTCTGACTGAGGTCCTCATCTAGACTCACTCCAATATGTCTTTACTGCTTTTGTACTGGGAAGGATCAAACCGGACACACAACTCCAGATACTGTTTTGTAAGTGACAAACAGAGGGGAAAGATCTCTTCCCTGGAACTCTGATTCCTAAGTTCTGTTCAGCAAGCCTACCACCCTTCCGTTTACTGTCTGCTCTCCTGATTTGGTGCTTTCTGTAAGCCTGACATCTCACTGTCCTGGTTGATGACAGTAAACAACACTGGTCTCCATACTGATCCCTGAGAAACCCAACTAGTTACTGGATACAATATGAGCTTTGAACCACTGATAAGAACTTTCAAGTCTGGCAGTCCGGTTTCCCGCCTACCTTATCTATTTATCCAGCTGAATTAGCGATAAATGGACTATATGAGGCTGTATCAAAGGACTTGATAAAATTCAAGGTACATGGCATTCACTGCCCTCTTCTTGAACACACTGCCATCCACCTTATCTTAGATAGCAATGGAATTAGGCCGACATCAATTGCCCTTAGTAAAAAGTTCTCAATACTCCTACTAGCCTTCTTGTCTCTTGTTTTGAGAAATAGCTTCTAGGGGGATTTGCTCCATAACCTTCCTCGGGCTTAAGGCAAGGCTGACCAATGTGTATGCCCCTGAATCCTCCTTGCCCCTTTTGAAGATGGATGACATTTGTCTTTTTTTCCAGCCATCAGGAACCTCTAATGATTGCCATGATGGTGGAGAACAGTCTCACAGTGACACAACCAGCTCCATAAACCTCAGTTCCATAGACTTGTATATGTACAGGAGGATTAAGCTATTTTTTTCCTCTACTGTGCGTACTACTTCTCTCCTGCAGATTCTGCTTGGAGGATCCAGGATGCCTGAGAAAAACCTTTACCATTGAAAATTGAGTCAAAGAAGGCAGTGAATATCTCAGCCTTATCTCTTGTAATTAGACTTTCTGCACCAATAAGCAATGGGTTCACATTCATCTTATCTTTCCTTTTGCTATTGAGGAACTTAGAAAAATCTTCCTTATTACCCGTTATCTCTTTTGGTAGTTTCAAACTGATAGGGGCTTTGGCTTTTTTCTTGATGTGATCAGTGTCTTCTTATTCCTCCCAAATAGCCTATCCCTGCCTTCACCCCCTGTATACTTCCTTTTTGTGTTTAAGGTCAAGGCAGAAGCTCCACATTCATCAACACTAGTCTTCTTCAATGCTTGCTTAGCTTACTGTAAATCTAAGCCTGCTCTTTTGAAGTCCAAATTTGTAATTCTGTTGTTAATCTCACTCACTATTCTTCCGATCTTCACTGATGCTGAGGCTGGTTTTGACCTTTACATCATCCAACAGTTCTTGTTTGTAAGAAGTAGATGCAATAGAATATCTCTTGTAATCTGTTCATCCATCACCTGCATCACTCACCTTTTCCCTGTTGTGCGGATATTAGGTTTGGGCTAAGCTGGTCCYGGTGTATCCTAACAAGTCTTGTTCTCACAAATGACCAGAGCACTCAATATACCTGAACCTGCAGCTCTGCAGGTGGAGCAGGAAGCCAGGTGCTTTCAGACTGCCCTGCACCAACAGCTCCCATACTATCCTGGGATAGGGAGCAGAGCACAGATGGGCTGCAGCATGTACTGGCAGCACTGCCTGCACCTTGTCCGTGCTCTAACCAGACTCTGGTTGGAGGAACCAGAATAGGAATAGGAACTATTCTGTTTCTGCTCTTATCATTTAGAGGCCAGGTAATCAAGCTGAACAAAACTTTCAGAGATTTTCAATTTCGTTAATTTATGTAATGGCATTTTAATGTGTTTAGTGTTATTCTCATCTGTTGCTCAACCTCATACCTTCTTTGCTTTCTGACTGTTGTGCGCCAAAGTTTTCACAAGGTTTCCACAGTTACGCTTGCATTGAAGTTGTTTCAGCTGATTTTGAAAGTCATGAATGTTTATAAAGTTGCTGTTTCTTAAAATCTTTCCTAGGTAGAGTGGCTTCAGCAATTGTGCTGCAAATGTTACGATCTCATTTTGTCTTCCTTTTCTCAGGTTACTCTAAATACACTATGTAAAATACATGCTTAAATGACAAGTATATATAAAGGGGCATGCTATATACAGAAAATGGAACTTCAGCCTCATGGTATGCTTGTGATTGTATTTATTAGTATGCTGATTGTTTGGAAGTGGAAAAAAAGAAAAAGCTGTAGCAAGCACAAGGTAATCTGACCAACAAAACGTTAATACACTGCTTTACAGCTGAGTGTCCTGCTCCTGTCCTGATGCATTTCTTCTATTATGTATGAATAATAGTCTTTTATTAATAGCATAAAAGGTACAAAAAGCACTGCAAACTTTTAAAATAATGCAACTGAAAAGCATAAAAAATGAGTAAATAACTTAAGGAGCTAATATGTGTGAAAAATATAAAATATATACTCTGCACTCCATTGGTCTCCTCCTCTCCCCCTTCCCCTTTAGCATAACCGCACAACACTTGCAGGACTGGGCAATTTCACATCAGTGTTTTCTAGTTTTTGTGCATTATTTCATCCCTTCTATTATTTTTATTCCTTTGCTTCACCCTAGTCAGTTTTCTCTCTTGTTGGCTGCCTCTTTGCTAGTACTTCTTATTTAAGTAATACTTGCATGTTTTTAAATGCTGCCATGATTTACTTTCATTTAATAAATTCACGTGCTCAGTGAAGAATTGTGTGATTACTACACTRGCTGAATAGATACACTTGTTTCAATTTATTGAATAATGATAAAAATGGCAAAAGCTTTATGAAAAATAAGTAAAAGAGTTTTAGAAGTGTGGAGAAATTTTGAAACTTAGAAAAGAAACTGAGAAATCTTGTGGAACATAAAGGCCAAGTTGTTTAGAAGATGTAGGTTATGTACAATGGTGTTTCCTTCCTTACTGAGATAATCAGCTGTGACCTAGTTGTGACTAGTCTTAGACTAGTTCTAAATTGGGAATTGCCAGGACTGTAATTTTAATAAGTAGCACTGATAGCTGACAAGTGTGCTTATAATTAAACAGTAGATACTGATCATCTTCAGAGTTTGCAATAAATATGACGTGACGTGTGAAAGTATTATGTGCAAATGTGTCGAGGTTGGACACTCATGGAAAAGACTGAGTGAACRAAGTAGAAATGCTGAATGTGATGGATGCTATTTTGTTGCATGGTGTGCAGGAAGATACCTGGTATGAAATTCACTGCAGATGTCGTTCAGTTAGTAATCAGTTCCTCTTTGGGTATATAAATCAGTGCTCCTTTTGAAAAAAATTCTATAAGGGCTTTGAACGAATGTAAGCGAGAGTGTAGAGCTGGTTGGGGTCAGCTGTGACTACTCTAGGCAGATATTTAACTTTCAGATTTTATAGACCTGGGAGTAATTTATTGTTTTAGGGTTTTTAGTTCCATCAACAGCCTAATCCCCGATTCTTTTAGAAACTAACTTTTTGCATCTTTTTTTCGCAAACGTGCACATATACTGTAAAATAGTATGTGTTAGATTTCAAATAAAGGAGATTATGTTAAAGGTTACACTTGTGAAAGGGAAATGCACAATGTCTTATATTTTGGTTAAGTTCCAGTAAAGTCTCCTAAATACTTTTTCTATATGAAAACTGAACAACTGTTAAAACCCTTTTAGAGACTTCTACCTTCCTTAGTTTTTAATCTCTTTTCAGATGAGTAACTGTATCTTATCTCTTGGTAATCGGGTTAAAATGAATACTTACTCAAAATACAGCTTGAATTAAACTCTGATATAACTGTTGACTTTGAAGTACCTTCTTTGCTACTACATGGGTGGAAGTGAGGTGGCTGTGATGTAGCATGTGTATATTGGTATACAGGCACACATATTTTATAAAACAAAAACTGACATACCTATATAATATTGGGATAAAAAGCCCCACATGTGTCATGACTATATGAAAAATATGTACTATTATATCATCTCTCTATTATGCTTTTTCTCTTGCAGGTGCTCTATCTCCCTGTAGTCTATTAAAGTATGGCAACTCATTTGCAACCATATACTGTATAATTTTCAAATTTAGCATAATACTTCTACAATACCTAAGTTAAAAAACAAACAAAACCACAAAACAAATTTTTTTAAAAGCTGAAATTTAACCAGTCTAAGTTAGAAATGTTGATGAGAACATCAGCACAAAGAGAGCCATTTTATAAAATATATATTGTGTTTTCTCTATAGTTTTAATACTTTTAATTCATATTCTAAGAAACAGGAATTCTGAGAAAAGGATTGATATTTTCTTAAGAAAAATAAGTAGAAAAAATTAAAGAGCTATATAAGGAAAACAATGAAAAGTATAATTTTTATGTGACAAAATAATGGGGACCTGGCACTCTAAAGATTCCACCAAAGCATAATGCAAATCAGTACAGATTGCTATTCAAATACTGGGGGGGAAGACATATCTTCAGAAACACATTTTTAGAACTCTCATATTTTTACTGAGTGCAAAATAGGTTTTCCAAGTTGAAATCTATGTCGCATATTTATCACCAGAGAAAATTTTGATTATATTATGTACAAGCCCAAACACAGAAAACTGTAAAAAGTCAGAATTTGATCTTATTCTTTTATAATAGTTAGTTTAAAAACAATAATAGTGTACATTATTCTTGAAGTCTAGGTCATGCCTATTAGTGTTGTGGGTAAAGGAAGGTGGTTCTACCCATAGGAATAGACTGTAAGTATTATATTGATGCCAAATTGAAAACCTTCTGGCAAATTTTTATTTTATTTGCTACTATAGGGTGGGAAAGAGTGGGGAGAACACATACAAAAGAGAAATTAACATCCTTCTTAACAGCTAGTATTACTCTTTTAGGCTTTTTCTTTCTTCCACCAAATGGGACTTTTAGTGTCTCATATCATGATATTGAAGAATCTCTTCATTAATGTATGATAGAGTTCTTGAACCTATTGCATGGTTTTCACCTTGTGATCATATTTGCTTGCATGAGCCCTGGTACTGTGCTACAGATCAGTTTTGGTTTTCTTTAGCTTAGAGATCCCAGTTCAGCATTTTGTTCCCTCTGTTAGCCTTGATGACTACAATACTGGAAAACAATTACATTTTGTGATAGTGCTGGATATCTGCTTAGTCAGCGAGGTAGGCTACAACCCTATATACAGAGCTCCACTTTAGGTGGAATGTGTGAAGAGATTTTGAGAGAAATTTGAGACCAGTTCTCTGTCTCAAAAGATAATGGTAAACTTGATGGCAGCTAGCACAGTGTTTTGGAGAACAGTCCTTCTGAACAGGTCTTAATAAGTAATAAAATCTGATACGGATACCTCAAGCTTCCCATACACCCATGTATGTCTGATGAATCAGCAGAGGAGGATGTCAGACTTTTGTAGTCTTCTGAAATCGGATTCAGATAATCCTCAGCTTTTCCACAGAGACTTGAGTAACTTCAGTAGGAAGGACCGAATGTGTTACTGCATGTTAGTGGCTGGTGTAGTTAATGAAGCTTCCATCCGGTAGTGCTAGGGAGCTGTGGCAGTCAGTAAGGAGGAAGAGGGAATTAAACCACTTTGCGTATTTCAACCTCTGAGTTACAGAGGAAGAATGAGAATTGGAACTTTCCCCCTCATGTCTTGAAAGAAATGAACATTTTTGAGGAATGGATTAACTTAAACCGGATAGGTTAATCTCTGGTTTCAGTGATTTATAACATAGACTGTTGCCTTGATGGCTTAAGTTAAAGGTCGCTGTTCTTTCATATGCTCAGAGTTGCTGGAAAATTGAACATGCTGTTGAGCTTATTTGTGTTGCTGTTTATTTACACTTCTGTTAAGTTACCTGATTTCATTTGTGTGTTCTTTTGTGTAACCGATAGCAATCATATAAAATTGATACATATTAACTTTGTAGCAGAGAATGTGGGTTGAAATAATTCATTTCCTTTAAAACAGTATCATAAAATACTCTCTATCTTTCTTGGTATTTTGAACTATTTCAAAACTAAGACTGACCACAACACAAGTGATGAGTTTTCTGCTGATTGTGCTGCGATAGAGAGAGTAATAAAACCAGAGAAGAGTGATTTAATCTATAAAGCTGAGAAGGGAAATTTTAAGAATTGTTCAGTGTCTGAGCCATGAGTATATAAAAATTACATTACTGTGAGTCAAACATTTTTTAAAAATACAGGCATTTAAAGCTGGCAGAATCACTGTATAATGCTGTCTTCATGCTGACAATTTCTGTTGACTAATTCTATGCTGTTCAGAACATCTCTATGTAYGTATCTCATCTAAATGAAACGACATAGAGAAGACTGATTATACCACTGCTAACAGTATCGTATTCCAGAATTTAATCATCCTGATAAAAAATACCCACCTAATTTCATAGAATCATTAATGTCTTGGGTTAGAAGGGACCCATAAGGATTAYCAAGTCCAACTGCCTGCTCCTCAGAGGACTATCTGAAAAATTGTATGACTAAAAGCATTGTCCRGACAGTCCTTGAACTCTGACAGGCTTGGTGTCGTAACTACTTCCCTGGAGAGCCTATTCCAATGACCAACCATCCTCTCAGGGAAGAACCTTTTCCTAACATCCAGTCTGAATATTTCCTGACAGAGCTTCATACCATTTCCATTTAATTTTTTCCAATTTTAACATTCAGCCATTGGTTCCTGTTTCCTATACTTTTTTAAAAGAACTTGTGTTCCTTTGCTGCTGGGTGTTTTTTYTTTTCCCCTGTGAAGCAGCATAAATTCTATAACTATAGTAATCTCTTAATAAATCTTTCTGAGAGGTAGGGTACACTTAGCTAAAAAAATCTGGTTCGTGTAGTAATTTAAATATCTTCCATATAATCAGTACAGAAAGCTCCTCTTAAACAAATGTTGACTGCAGTTTTGTATTGTCTTTAGGTATTATCACACTACTATAGAAGACAGCTATCATATCCATACTCCAGTTCACTGGTTAGCCATTTTACCAGGCTGCTGTATTAGTCATGCAGGTTGAATCCTCTCCTAGTGGGGCTCTGCTAATGCTCCACTCTGAAGAAACATGTGAGATTTTTCTTTCTCTAGGCAGAATTTAGAAGAAAATTGCAATTCCTTTGTGAACTCCATGTTTAACATTTTCATCCCTGTCCARGTTATGATTTCTGTCCATCATTGATTTTATTCTCAGGGACCTAGATATGCAACAGACAACGCCATTCTGACAGTGTGCTGGAGGCTGGCTGGTAGTTATCAACACAGTGCATTCTGCCCTTCCATTTGGATGTTCTTTAAGGTAATGAGTAGTCTGGAGACTGTACCACCCCTGAGCTGCTGTAGCTTCTTTTTCCCACAGCACACTTAGGAACTGAACAAGAGACAACACTATACCAAAACTGCTAAAATATTTACAATCTCCACTTCTGTTGAAATCCATCTGTGCAACCCATCTATGATAACAAACTTTTATCTCCCTAGACTTGTAGCTTTTAAATTCTAGAATATAAGTATATTTCACAATAGAGTAATTGGTATAACAGATAAGCAAATGTATACAAGCCTTGGGATTAAAATAAAAAAAATCTTTAAACATAATATGGCAGTAGTTTGCTTACCAAAAAAAATCAACTATGTAGTGCTACTCTACTGTCTTTTGCAGAGAAGTCATGCTTTTGAGAAACATTTATTTTTCACAACTTGAGGGGAGAGCTCAGTTAAATTTGACTGTGTTCTCAGAAAATGGTTACATTTTCTTAAAAGAACGTTGATAAAAACATATTCAGTTATTCACAACCTAAATGTGGATAATACCTGTTTCCTGTCAACCCTTGCAATAAAAGTTGGAAATTCAGGAGAAAAATATTCTATGCTACAGAACTGGTTTTGCCTATTGCAATAGACTGCAGGCATGTTACTGTAGAGGTACTGCTAAAACTGGGTCTTTGACATTCACTGTTGCTTAGAACAATACCTCTGAAGGTTTTTGAGGTAATTTACAGGAAAACAATCTATTTCAAAAGTTCCATGTCTTGCTCCCATACAATAAGGCTGAAACTATTCCCAGACAGCAGTAATGTTGCATTATCAGATCCATGGATATCCTTTTGCAAGTTAAGTTAGGCCTAGGATACCAAAGATTGTATTTCTGGAAGCCAGATAGAATCATAGAGTTGTAGAATCATTTAGGTAAATGGAAAAGACCTCCAAGTTTAAATGCAACAATTAACCCAGCACTACCCTGTTGACCACTAAACCATATTCCTACACACCGCAACTGTTTTAAGGGATGGTGACTCAGCCATTTCCCCAGCCARCTGTTGCTATTCTTGACAGTTCTTTCCACAGAGAATTTTTTCCTAACATCCAACCTAGACCTTTCCTGGTGCAACTTGAGGCAATTTCCTCTTGTCTTGTCGCTTGTTATTTGGGAGAAGAGACCAATCCCCACCTGGCTACACCCTCCTTTCAGGTACTTGTAGAGAGCAGTAAGGTTTCCCCTGAGCCTCATTTTCTCCAGGCTAAACACTCCCAGCTCGTCACAAGACTTGTACTCCAGACCCCTCACCCACCCTGTTGCCCTTCTCTGGATTCACTACAGCACCTCAATGTCTTTCCTGTAGTGAAGGACCCAAAACCAAACTCAGGATTTGAGGTGGGGCCTCACCAGTGCTGAGTACAGGGGGACAATCACTGCCCCRGTCCTGTTAGCCACGCTATTGCTGATACAAGCCAGGGTGCCACTGACCTTGTCCAGCTGGGCCCACGCTGGCTCATGTTCAGCTGATTGTTAACCAGCACTCTCAGGTCCTTTTCCTTTGGGTGGCTTTCCAGGCACTCTGCCCCAAGATATCTTACATCGGGTTGTTGTGACTCAAGTGCAGGACTTGGCACTTCACTTTGTTGATCCTCATACACTTGTTCCCATCAGAAAGAGGTCTTCTGTGACAATGATGCCTCTTTTTTTCTTTATAGAAGCAATATTGATGGAGGGCATAGGCCAACTTAACCTCAGCGATACCTCCAAGGTAGATGAATCACAAATAGTACTGTGCTCTTTTTTACTATAAGTATGTAAATGCATCTTGTGGCAGAACTRAAGGAATAGTTTATGCCTGAGGTCCCTGTTGACAGGCGACCTGTAGAGTTCACATATTTATTCTCATTTCTACGGTTTGTATAAGTTTATTGATATCGTACTGTCAGTGTCAAAAAATCTGATTTGATTTGTAAAGTAATTAGCTGAAATTAGTTTGGAACAAATCAGTACATTGCTGGGAACATGCTGTTAGGAGCCTGACAGAACTTCTGTCTCCAGTTTTAAGCAGTGCAGTATGGGGTTTGTTCATCAGTGTTAAGCACGTCATGTCTCAAAACTCTGCCCAGGCAGTTTCTGGCCAGGCAGGTTTTGTGCTCTTACTCATCTGTTCTCATTACAATTGTGATACCCAGGGAATAAATATCAGTCATACAGTGACACTTCTTGTTAATAGGCAGATTTTGGCATTTATGGGATATAATAAAGACTATCAGGGCACTGCAGCATTGTTATAGAAGTCATACGCATTTGTACAAATATACTAAATGTAGAATTTGTCTGAAGTCTGTCATTTTGATTGCCTTCTTAACTGAGGAAATTTTTTTGCTTTTAAAATATGTTTTTTGAGAATATTTTTCATAGCCATATTTGCATTGGAGGTTTTTATGCTTTTCTTTTTAAAAAAAAAGTAGAGCACATTCAGTAAGTACAATTTTAAAGTCTATTCTTAAGCTTTATTCAGGTAAACTCAAGGGAGTTTCAAAACATCAGATTAAAAAGTGAACTTGTATTGCCTAATTGATACAGGCTTTGCATCACAGAATTTTGCAGGGTTACAAAGAATCAGTCCACAATCAGAAACACAAGTTCTGCCCAAAAGCTAACATTAATAGTAAGAAAAGAAAGCAGAGTTCTGGCCTGGATGTTCATTATTAGAAATAAATAAATAATAATTTAAAAAGCAGTTTTCCATTGACAGAATGTATTTTTAACTCACTGGAACTGTGTCTTTAGTTTTCTTACCCTTTGGGACTGTCTTATGCTCTAAGTTAAATCATGTGTATCTTCATTGAGTTACATTTCCATTATGCCAGTTTAATATCAAAGATTTGATCTCTAGAGCAACCAGTGTACAACACAGCTGGYGCATATGTTTCCTTCCTTGACCCATGAATTTTATTTATTACATTAGCCTTTCCCTAGAGGATTTCAGATGCATGTTGATGTCAAATGCCTTTCCAAAAGTAACTGTTGAGAGGAATAAATACTTTTGGAGTGATTGACTTGGGGCAGAAGATGTACAGATAATAAGCAGGTCAGCAACATACAATTTTATTTTCAGATAAATGGCCTGAAATTGGTGACTTGTCCTCCCTTGCAGATCAAAAGGGTTCATAAGATTTAGTGAGTGGGAAATAGAGCACATTTTTCTTCAAGTGGTGTTGAAACTTCTGGGGTCTTTCGGAAATGCTCTAAGCAGGTACAGTGGTCTTAATATTTTTCCTCAGTAGGAACATTTGATAACACATGAGACTTGAAATACTTTATTGGAAGATTCTTATCCAAAATCTTGTCTCAGTGTTTSTGAAAGTTAAGATATTTGAAATACCGATAAAGGCTGATGAGGTTAATGTAGGATGAGGGCCTAGGAGAGATCTAGGTTAACATGAGGTTAAAGATTCCATACAGCTTGTGATAAATTAAAATTTACAGAGAAAATTTCTCTTTCATTTCACCTCAGTGAAGCAGTAAGAGTAAAGCAATGTTCCAAAGGAATTTTTCTTAGTGAACTTCAGCATGAGCAGCCCATGCCTGTACATTATACCATCTAAAATGTACTGCTTGGCAACCACTTTGAAAGTCCTTCTTCATTTACATTATTGAATTTCATTTATAAGGAGTATAAAGAATTAAAGTGATGGTCAGATGTATCTCCAGTATTTGTGAACTAGCTRTGAAACACCAGGATCTGGTGGTTCCTGTCAGTGTAGTTAAAAGTAACCGTTTTTCTGTTGGTCACATGTTAATGTGAAGAAAATATTAGTTCTTCAGCAGTCTTTTTCCCTTCTACTGTCTTCGAATAGGTTCACTTTTTTTTTCTCTTTCATGGGAGCCTGGGATATCTCCATTAGTTATTCTCATTGTGATAAGGAAGATAAGCATCCAGGTGTTTGCCATGTTTTTGTATACTGGCAAAGTATTTTTGCAGTGGAGCAGCCTCGGGTCATAATGACAGTGCCTTTGAGTGGAATCATTTGCATGCAAACCTGTTGAATACTTGATGATACGTATAATATATTTTTTGCAATTTTTTCTCATGTAAAATAGCTCGAGATAAAAATTGCACTTATCACTAAAACGAAAGGGCCAGATTCTATAATTTTTACTAAACTGTCTTACATAATTTTTATAATGATAAGTAATTGCATCAGTAGCAGTACAGGCTTTAGGAAACTTGGTCTTTAACAAAGGAGAAAAACTCAAATTCATTTGATAACTATTTTATTAAAAATCTGAATGCCATTATGGTCCTCAAAATAGCACCTATGGGGAAAAGTTCCTGATTCAGATATCTCCTTTATGGATTTTCTGCTTTTCAAATTGTGGTCTATATTTTCCCCATGAAATTGTAAAGCACAATAAAATTTATAAGTTCTCAACTCCACTAAGATGCACAAAGTTGCTTTATATTCCCACATGTTGCCTTCCAGTGTTCAGTGCTTTACCRTATGCATTTGAAAACCAATGGTAAGTGAAAGCGAAGCAAACTCTGGCATAAGCAGGTATATTGTTTGGTGTGACTCAAGTTGATTTTAATGTTTGTTACAAGCAGGATAGACTGATATACCGCTTGGAGTGTTTCAGGTGCTTGGATTTCTTCTTCTCTAGACCCTTCACCAGCTTCATTGTGCTTTGAGACTCTTCTCTGGACACACTCCAGCACCTCAATGTCTGACTTGTAGTGAGGTACCCAAAACCAGAGTACTTGAGGTGCAGCCTCACCGGTGCTGAGGACAAAGGGAGCAATGGTGACCAACATCTGAAAGAAGCCCTTAGGGAGCACTAGCAACCAGGAGCAGCACAAACAGTGCAGGCAAACAGGAGATGGTATGACTGTTTGTGCAGCAGTTTGCACAACAGGGTGTGCAGGAAGGGCCTGCAGCTCTGCCAGCTCGATCAGGCAACAGTGGTCTTGACCCAGCAGAAAGCAGTGGCCTCTCTAAGCTCTGCACCCACCATGGCTGACACAGCTACTGAGAGAAAGCTCTGGTGGGAACAAGCTGACAGCTATGTGCTGGGCTGTAGGGTGGCCCTTGCTCTTATGCCARTAGGGATGGCAGCAGTAAGTAGAGCTGTGGGAGTTGCACCTACATAGAGGAACTCCTGTACTTAGTGGCAGAGTGCCGGGAGGTGGTGAGTAGACTGAGGAGTATCAAGAAAAGAGAGACACAGAGAGAGAGAGACTACTGGAATCATGCCCTGTCTGCCCTGGGACAGGCCCAACAGGCAGATGAGGTGCATGACAGAGAGGCTTCCCTATCCTCTCTCCACCTGGCTGAATACAGTGACTTAAGGGATAGGGGACAATGACACTAAGTACCTTCCTTTGGATCTTCTTCTGTAAGTTCATGTATTCTATTTTCTCCTTGTACATTCATGAATCTTATGGCAATATTCACCTTAATGTTCATTAATCTCTTGAAAATAAATTAAGTAAGGGAAATGTAGCAAGAAAGGAAGAGGATGGTTTCAGCAATGGCAGGTCACTAGTATCTGCTTCCTTGGTAAATTTTAGACTAACAAGCACATCTCTGTTGATCACCAGTCATTTCATTCTTTGTTGACAGTTCTTCACAAATGGAGAAATGTTCAGTGCTGCTATTTCCTTGCTGTAGCAAATTCTCAGATGTGCATTCTTGGAACTTGCCCGGTTCCCAAATAAATGCCTTCTCTGTCCTTGAGGGCATTAGGATTTGTGTGTGATAACCATCAGTTTGAGCAATGTAGCATTTGCTTGTAACTCACAATGATTAATTTACAAGGGTTTTTTTAATTTATTGGTTGTAATTTGTCTGTGAGYAGTTTTTCATGTGTATCCTTTAGATAAAAACTGATAAATGGATCCTGTTATGTATCTTTTTTTTCCCTATTGGATCAGAATAATATTTTAGAAATAGAAATGGCATTACATATACAAACGTAAATTTGAATTTCTCTTTTTATTATCACCATTTGATAAATATGGTGAATTTGCAGAGTTTCTGCTAGAGGTCAGCCTGTCTTCTAACCTGAGAGAATGTATGTCTTGTCCCATGACAACCTTGGCTGTGCTTGTCCACAGCTCAGAGCTGAAGGAAAAGTTGGACAATACCCCAGTGAGAATAATCTTGGAAGGATCTTTTATCTTCTACAATTTTCTGTAGTTTTTCCTGGGGTGAATGATCTTTGCAGGGATAGGGTTTCCCTTCCATTTTCTTCTAACACGCTGTGTATATTAATACAGTTTTTAAAAAAGGCTGACAATGGTATTCTATTAAAAATAATAATAAAAAGTCTCATAACTTGAAACAGGAATATTTTCCCTGGAGAAATGAGAGCMTTTTACTTAAGCGAATGTTATATATACCGACTTGGAAATGGTCCAGACAGGAGATTGACTACTCAAAATAATTGCAGTCCAGTAGGACAGGCTTAATTAGGTTTTCCAACAAAATTTTGGACTGGGTGGAAGCGTTTGAGCTTTAACCGCCTCCTGTTTTGCCATTTTCAAGACAGCAGTCAGATTTTGCCACAATGAAATTACTGTATTTGAAAGACTTCATACTGGTACTGTGCCCTGACCAGAGAGCAGAAGATTCTGAAAGCATATTAAGCAATTTGTCTCCCCTCAGTCTGACCACCCTCATTTATCATTTTTTACACCAGTGAATATATTACTTCTGAAAACTGCTTGATCCTTCTCATCCACTTGAAAACAACTGTAATATCACTGTTCTCACAAAATATTTCTATGTTTTAAGAATTCTGGTCAGTCAGAAGCATATCACAGTGAGACTGCAGAATGCTAAGATTTCTTGGTATATTTAAGATACAACAGGCTCTGCTATCCAAATTGAAAATGAAAAAAAAAAAAGAGTTTTTTGGGGTTCCCCCCCATAAATATTTAATATATCAGTAGATGTAGATTATTATTGTTCTACTGGCTTGAATGGCATTCCATTAATTCTCAAAAGCTGTGAAACTTTTTCAATATATCAGGAATAGTGGAGGATACCCTGCATTGTATCTTAGAAATTGCGGCTGATCATGACATGTCACAACTTGTGTAATTAATTAAACCCATTAAATATGTTGGGGTGAATAAAAGTGGTAAAATTTTATTTAAGGTGTCTTCACAAAAACTTGCAGTAATTAATATACCATGGGCTTGATATGAAAGGGAAAAGAGCATAAAAAAAGCAGCTATCCGATAGTTCACAAGATAGGATCCTAATTTAACAGGCAGAGCAGTGTAGACTAGTCCATAAAATACTGAATTAAAGAAAAGACCTCTTTGTGAAAAATGAGAGAAAATAAGCACATATTCTTGTTTGAGGAAGACTGCAAGTTGCACACACACATACAAAATGAAATGTGTAATAATTCTGTGTAGGATTCCTTTTTCCTGTCTATAACTGAAATTTTAAATCCTGCTATAATTTAGTTTCTTGGTGTTCATGCAGACATGTTTTTGTCTAAAAAGTGATTGCTCTTCATGAGGAAGTTTTAAAGGACACATGAGTAAGACTGGCTAAAGTGAAATCAAGGCAAGGAAAGTGGTAAAACCCCTCCAACTATCAAACATTTTAAAACACCTTGATATGGAGATGTTTGGAGTTTATTTTTTGCCTGTGTCACTCCATGTGTATACACTCTGCAGGAATTTTGTTGCCCTGATCTTCACACCTGAACTTCTTCATCAGTTCTCATAATGCTGATTCATCATCTAGGGTTGAGGAAAAGCTATTTGTGGGGATATGAGAATTAAGTCTGAGTCCTAAGACTATTTAGATGCCTAAGCAAAATTTCAGGTGCCTACAGCATTTCAGAATGGCTTAGTTCAGTAATTTGGCAGCTAATTTAGCAAATACTCTCCTGAAGTCTTGTTTGGAAAACCAACAAAATTGAAAGACAGTAAAACAATAGAAACATGGTGGCCTTAATTCTCTGGTGAAATTAATGTTGTATATCTATCTACAGGCAATAAAATATGTTTCAAAATCTTTCTGTCTCTTTCCTGTCTCCAGCCCAACCTAAGAAAACAAACTCTTCCAAGTTAATTAGCAGTAGGTATACTAATGGATTTGAACTCTAGAAAGATCRAGTATGGTCTTTAAAAGCCATACAGATATTTTTTCTACTGGACTTGGTGTTCCATCACACTATTGAACTGAACCTTCAAAAACTTACATTTCACTTCAGTGCTGCATTCAAAATTTGAAGATCATTTCCCTCAGTAGTGAAAATGCAACAGATAGCTTTTTGCCAGTTACTTGTCTGAAAGTCARTGTCTTTATATCTGAGTTTTCCTGCTGAGCATTCCTGCTTCAGAGCTGGGTATCTTAGCTCAGGGAGTTGTTTATGAAGATTCAGACTCAGTGTATTTGTATTCATTTACTGGTGCTGTCCTGAGTAACTTGTTTTCTCACTTTCATTTTTGCATTTGTAAAATTATACTTCATTCATCTTGTCTGTTTAGATTCAAGTTGGAGGTAACTATTGTTTAGCCTAAAATATTTTGCCACGAGTTTTCTTTTGACTGGGTTTGAGCTTGACTCACTTTGATCTTTACTGTCACCTGATTTTTAAAATTTTTTTTCCTTACAATGGATCTATGAAAAGCTATGTATCGTGGTTGAAAAATTATATCTCATTCATATATTACTTCAGATGATATATGTGAGATCTAACTAAAATCAGTATTCCAGTGAGCAGAGATTGTTGTTGACTGTTCTTAAACATGTCAAAGCAAAATTGCAARCAGTTGTCTGGTCCAGAATATTTTCTTGCAAATGGTCTAATGATTCTGTTATTCTGTGTTTGAAGAAAGCCAACCATCTACTATTTCTTCATGGGAAATGAAAATCAATGCAGAATGTGTATTTAATTTATGAACTATATCTGCAGCACAGGATATTTGTCTTGCATTAAATTTTACCTTAACGCTGCCTGAGCATTAAAGATATAGATCACTCACACTGTGATTGCACTGAGTTCTCCAGAGCAGTGGACTCTATTTCATCAGGTACAATATTCCTTGCCCTTTCTCGCAGGGTACACATGTTCAGGATAAAGATAGTGGGAGAATATTTATTAGGACTGCAAAGAACACAGGTTTTGAATTACAGAAAAGGCAGCCAGTTTACCTGCAAAAACTCCAGTGAGGCGGCTATAGTTTAAATCGGTCACCTAAAGTCAGTGTGTGTTCCTTGTAGTGTGCATATCTTTTATATTTGACATCTTTCTGCAAGGTCAGAGACAACCCCAGTAATACTGAGAACATTTCACCTGAAGTTCGTTTTCAGTTGCTGTGGGGGAACAATGTGGTCTCCTGCACACACAAAAAAATCATACGGTAGAGCTCTGAGATTTTCAGCAAAGGTCAAAAATTATATGCAGATTTTGCCTGTTGAAAATGTGTTTTATTTTTCCATATTCCTCTTGGTAAGTGTAGAAATTGCATACAGAGACTTCTACTTTGAAGATTACTGAGTTCCCCTGCCTATCTTCCACAGAATATGCATTCACTTTTACAACAGTGGCTCTTTCTTTTGTCAATCAGAGTGTGGTTTTAACAAAGAAAATATTTAGATTGTTTTGATTTTTGTTCAGGAGGGCATTTTATTCACCTTTGGAAAGCATGTAAATTATTAAAGCCATCCCTGATATTCTGCAACTGAATGGAACTTCTAATCCTTGTTTAAAAATATAAATTATTCATTGTAGGATTTAATTTGAAAGTTGGCTGTGTGGTTCCTATGGTTGTTTACATTGCATTCTGGTGAAATTGAAAGCACAAATGAATTCCACTAGGTTTTGTTAGAGACCTTCTGAATCAGTATATCTGAAGGTTGTCTTTCTATTTCTTTAAATATATAATCTCTTTGTTTTTGCTTCCTGTATCAAAATAAAATATAGATAAAAGAAGAAAGTTACTAAGTGCCTTCAGCAGTAGTATTTCAAAGAATGCTGTCTTCTATTCACACTGGCCACAGTTGGCTCTTGGATGAAAAACGGCCAAAGACAATTGATATCTGAAGTTGTAGCACTAATACTTCCATATATTATGTGTCCTTGTGACCAAGAAATAAACTCACGTGCTCAGAACCTAACAATTTAAAGATATTGAACAGTCTATACCATTTTTTGAAAGAAGAGTTATAATGGGCTAGGGCTACATTAACTTTGGACAATTTTATTCAGCRAAAATGAATTTCTGTTCCATCTAGTGTCCCAGGAACATTATTGTTATAGATTTATGCTAAATTTACTGAAAGAAGTAAGCAGTTATCTTCTCTTTTATATTAATGTTGAATGCTCTTGTATTTAACAGATCAAACTGTTATAGATCAGTACCTAATGCCCCCCTCCAACAYGTAAAGATAAATCAGAGCTACGTCACACATTTAACAATTTCCTAGTAACTCTTCGAGCATAATAGAGAGGCGTTAGGGAATTTTCTGAGTGAGTCCTCTGTTTCCTTGGTCTTCTCAAAAAAAAAGTATTAGGGAAAAGGAGCCACAAAATCAAGGACAGAGTAAAAATAAATGATATGAAAGCATGGCATCCAAACCAGAGAATCTAGCTTTATGTTAGCCTCATAGAAAGTGAGTCTAAAGAGCAAGTAGATTAAAGAGAAAAGGCTATATGAAATCTCAAGATTTTTTCTCTGATTCCACTAAAAATTTTCATAATTTTTTTTTTTTCAATTTTATTGAGCATCACTTGTTCTTCTTGGGGTTTATTTCTATTATTATTATTATTATTTATTTATTTCTGTAGTTGTGTGAAATTATTCACATCTCAACTCATGARGGTTTTTTCTGATTCTCCTCCCATCCCACTGAGGTGGGGTAGGTGGAGGAGTGAGTCAGAGGCTGCAGGGTACTTGGTTGCTGGGTGGGGTTAAACCATGACAGATAAGTGGAATTAAGAAGCAGAAAAAGGCTCCATACAGACTGGGCTACAAATGGGTGTGGCATAAGAATCCACTTCGTAAATTCAATGCAGTGTGGCTGAGACATGACTGTTTGGGGGTAATCTAGGGAAAAATTGGTCAACACAGCCATTATTCTGTGTTTAGCCGAGATCAGAAAACARGACACTGCTGCCTGGGTCTGTTTCCTCTGAGTTGACTCCTGCTGTGTTCTGCTTTAAACTCATTCCTGTTGCTTTTCTGACACAAGTTCCAATGTATACTATTTCTGTAGTGTGATGCTATAGTATGTTTTCTAATTCCTGCTTCCTTTGGATGACCCATACTCAACTACATTAGTGTTTGTGTAGAAAGTGTAATGTAGGAGCTGGCTGTTACTCCACCAAGCAGACTTACATGCTGCAATCCTGTGCAGTGCCCCTGCTGCAGGTCGAGAGCAACCATATGCAGTCTGTTTTTATATAACTCTATCATTTCCCATCACATCAACATTTGCCTTTCCTCTTTTTTAAAAAGAAGCACTTTAGTAGCAAGTTTATTCAAAATGTCAGCTGAAACAATCAAAAGTCTGTGACTGAGGCTTTAGTGCAGGGAACACTGTGAGATTATTATATGTGTCAGCATGTCTGAGAACTAACTGAAACTGTGGGTTTTTTTTTTTTAATGCTTTAGTAAAACAGGGAAAAAGTAAACAACTCTTGAAAACTTTCAGGAACTTAGTGCATTTCTTGTTTCCTTTTAGAGACATAATTTTATTAATAAATACGACATTCAGTTTTATTTTTCTGAAGGGTACATCCTCTGTGTGCATAGTGAGACATAGTSTCACTAATGATATTTACCTTTTGCAGTGTTCAGGAACTGTCAGAAAATGTCATTTTCTTCCCTACAGGATTTTTGTCAATTTCAGTGAAATGTGCTTAAGTAGCTTTTCATGGGGAGAAAAGATGGAAAAAATATTTCAGTCCCCAAAAAACATATACTGAAAGGACATGATAGAAAGTTGTGAAATACAACTTCAGTATTAGAACAGGAAGTGAATGTGTTTGGGGTTTTTGTTCGTTTTCCTTGATCATTCTGAATGAGAGGTCTTGGTTCTGTCAAATATCATGGACGACTTCTGCATATGTGTAGGAAAATTTTTCTTTTTCTCTATTCGTTGTTTAATATTTTTTTCATAGAAGCATAGAATCATTTAGGTTGAAAATKACCTTTAAGATCATCAAGTGCGACCATTTTCCTGACCTCCTTTACCACGGAACCAATGTTCATAATCTCCAGGAGCTTTTCTGCATTGACCGTAGAACACTTAGTGTAACATTTTATTATATGTTTATGCTGTCAAATTGGTAGTCTGTATATTTGTTTTGGTGTTTGATCTTTTCTCTCCCTGCCCCATAGGTCTCTGACTCCAGTATATGGAACACACTATTGCTCATGGTTTTCTGCCATGTCTGAAGGAACCTCAGTGATTCCTTCTGTATGTTCTTCTGATGCCTTTATCTGTCTTAAAATCAGAAGCTGGACGATTGTTAGGGTAGGGAAAGCAGTAACCTTTATTGGAGGTCCTCCCAGAGTACAAAGCACACTGATCAGTGTTGTGTCCCATCCCAAGTGTCCGTTCTCAGTGTGTGTGTACCCGTAGCACTTTTATAGGTTTACATCAAATTAAAATAGTTTACAAAAATCTCCCGATTAGAAACACGGTTAATGAGGTGATTTCCTTTGGCTCAGCCTCCTACCAAAATCCCCGCCTAATGCTGCTAGCTACTGTTGTTTGGGATTTTAGGAGACATGGGACAGAGAAGCGTCCCTGGTCCCTAGAACACTAGTGATGATAAGGTGACWTAGGAATCTTATTTTGGCTATAGGGTAGGGATTATGGGATAGGGAGTTTGCTAGCTAGGAATTTACAAGGTTAGAGGGTAAAGGCTACAGGGCTACAGGGTTACTAATATACTATTAATATAAAAAGCATAAAAGCAAAAATCTCTGGCATCACTTCTAGTKGCTCCTAAGAGTTGATTATCTCATTCTCTGTAGTTTTTAGCATCTAGGTAGAGCATGTCAAATATGCAGCTTTGCGACCCTAAGCTACTGCCATTTGAATGCTTAAGTTCCTCCTCTCTAAATCATTTATGTAAAACAGAATAAGGAATGCTTTTTTTTCCTATACTTATAACCAGTTTTAGGTTCTCTATGGAAAAGTTWAAACAGTATCAAAAAGCAACTCTTACATCAAATAATTTTCCCATCTTCCTAACATTGCYATGTCTATGGCCTGGGCATTAAATAGCATTTCCAATCTTATCACAAAACACTCTCTAAAGCATGCTATTAATACTTATGGAATCAAAAGAAGATTTGAACAGTGAATATGTGCTGTGAATGCTTTACATTCTGAAAGCAAGCATAGTTATGTGGATTTTCTGCTTCCAGACCATACTTTCTGGAACAGTTTCTATTCAAAGGGTATCATACATAGTCTCTAAGGACTTGGCTTATGGCTGAGCTTTTAGGAAGCAAACCTCAGAAAATAAGAATATAAGATCAACAGTTTCAATTCAGACAAATCATTATCTAGTCTGTATCCTTTGGCTAATAGCAGATGCCTAGGGAATGTGCAGGATCAAAACAAGTATATAATGCTACTGCCCTAAATCACYCTCCCAACATCCAGTGATTTGTAGCTCAAATATTATTGAACCAAAGGTAGTTTCTTCCTCTTTAAGAGACTGTGCTTCACCTGCCTGTCCTGTTGTTTTTGAACCATTCTAGTCCTCTAGCCTCAGTAATATCCTTTGGTTGAGGCTGCAAATATAAACAGTGAGTGTTAGGCTACAGTGCTTGAGTCTAAGCATAGGCTCAAGCATATGTGCAATCATATGACAAACTGTAAATTTTCTTGAAACTCCTGCCTTCTTGCATGGTAGCAAATCCATCTGTCAGTGAAACTTGTCAGATACACATTCTTCTGTTTTACTGTAGATGTACTTAATGATTATATTCTGCCTTGGATTAGTATCTTAGGTCTTTCACAATTAACTGACATGAACATTTTTGAGCACATCTACACAAGCATTTTTGGTAACATCTTACATCGGGGGGGAAAAATATTTTTATCTGAGCTGGTGTATTAGCATATTGGCTTTGACACAGGCTTTCATCAAGAAGACTTTTGAGGCCCTCTGTGAATGGTGAAGAGAGAAGGTGAGGGTGATTTACCAAAAACAGGATTTGAGATTTTTATTTATTATTTTTTATATTTTGAAGGTGAACAAATCAGTATAATACCATTCTGCTGTGAAAGAAAAGCAGATTCTGAGTATCTCATAGCTGCTGTAGGACTGATTGTTTTTATTTAACCACATGGTTGCAACTGTTGACTGAGTTGTTATGTCTCCTTCACTATATGCTTCAAACAAGGCATATTTGAAATTATTATTTCGTTGTCAGTCATGCTCCTCCTCTCTGTGCTTTGCAGCATGAGTACAGATGAGAAAGACCTGACAATTCTTTAGTCTTCCCTTTTGATCCTAAAATAGAGGATATTAATAAGGCTAAAAGACAGTTCATGAAGAATTTTCATCCTTCTTTGTTTAATATATACATCATACAAGCTACTCATTTACCTGATACAGTTTTATATATCTTAGAGGATGTCTTAGTGTGTTCTGGGATTTTTTCAATGATGATACATTTAGGGGGACAAAGGAATCTTCTATCTGTGGGAGAGGAGCTATCCAGTAACAAAAAAACACTATTTCTTGCCTTTGTGAAATAAGAATACTGAACAACAAAAGGGTAGCAAAATATTAATCAGGCCCTGAGAGCTGGGGGAAAAGATTGATTCTGGGTTACATCTGGTAGATAGGGAGTGGTTATGACCAATTTATTGCTGGGGAGAAGGACAATATTTTTATTACAAAAAAATWTAAACATCAAAAGAAACATAACTAATGAGCAAGGAGAATGCTTTCATTTACAATGCCAACAAGAAACTACAGTTATGAGTCAAAAATAAAGCACGAAGTCTGCATGCTGAGCCCCAAAAAGACATAAACRTTAAAGCTAGGTTTCTGGAATGCTTCTGAAGGTGATTAATGTTTTTATAGTGCATAGMCATTGTAAATTAGAACAAGAAGAGAAAGTGTCATTTACTTGTGTTTTGTCTGATTCTGAGGCACTCTTGAAATAATGCTTCAAAAGAATGGAGGAAAATTTTAGGAAACACCTATTTTACATAGCAACACATGCACTTGGCAACATAAGGCTAATTGAAAGTACTTACAGTCTTCAGAGAATCAGTACTATCCTGCCTTGGGCATGATGTAGAGACCCGGGTCTATCACACCACTACACACGACACAGCTGTTGAGGAATCCATGTAATGCAGGTAGCTCGGGGTGCAGCTGCAGTACCAGCTGCAGGTTGAGCTCTGGATGGTGAGAGCCTGAGGCAAGAGATTGTGACCTGGTGCTGAGCCTTTGCTCAGCAAAGGGCATGGGGACCTGTGACCCAGGCAGGTGACTGGACACTCAGAGACACAGCCGGAGCCAAGGACCYCAGTTTTTGGTGCCCTTAAACTGTGAGGGTATAAAAGCCCAGGGTTTCCTTTGCTCAGGGCCCCTCCTTGGAGATAGCAGCTCGAGCTGTTATTTTATTATTTAGTTATTGCACCAAGATTAAACCCTCTTAAAGATCTGGACGTCTCAGATTCTGCTATGGAAAATCTAGGATTGAGCCAGTAAGGACACCTGGTRTGACTGTGTGGGTGTGGGGTGCATAGCTGCAGAGGGACTTTGGTCCCAGCTCAAGTGATGCGAGAGTGACTGCCAGAGTGGATCCTGGGTGGCTGGACAGGGAAGTTTCCTTAACACAGCACAGCAGGGAAATATCAGTCAAGGCTCTGAAAGTCATACTAGTGCATTTTTAAACGTACATTTATAAAGCATTTCAAGGGCACTGTCATGTAAGAGTAATATGAGATTCTCTTGGCCATGCTGTTTCAGGACCAGGTGTATGTTTATGACTTCAGTTGATATAACCATAATTATTGGTCTCAAACTCCTTTTAAGGTGTTTAAGACATTCACAGATGATAAAAACTCTTAATATGAACTGCCTTACTATCTTTCAGCTGGTTTAATGGCATAACTTGCTGCAGAACTGTGGTGTCTSTAAATCCCATGTTACACTAGAGAAGGTGCTTTGATATGACATTTCAAAATCAATGGCAACTTGTCAGATTGTGCTTGATAGATACAGTATACTCAGGGTTCCAGTATTATACTTCTTGATGTGAGAAGGAAATCTGAGCTGGTGTCAAAGGCGCTTCACAGCAAGAAAGATCACAGAAACAATAATAATTTCTGAAGGATTTGCATTAATTTACACTTCTATACACCTTGTTCTACTTTGCTAGTATGTAAAAACTGATGAAAAATTTTGTAACAAAAGTCACACCTAGAACATCTAACTTAGTAAATAGAAGTTTGAAGTTAATTCTATTAATTTCCTTTATGTSAGGTTTGGAATTGTCTTCAGTTCTGTGCTGACTTGCAGTAACATYTATGAATTTTGTCTGTGAAGAGATTCTTTTTTAGTAGTATATGTTGAAAACTGAGTAATCTCATTACAAGTTTTTTTCCCAGATTTCAGATCTGCGGGTTGTATTCTCCCTTATCAAATTCAGCACGGATCTGAGRCTGATGCTGCCTCACAGTTGCATCTATCAACATTGCTAGTGAAAACAGATTCTGCAATTAGAACTAGGTTGAGGATTCTATTTATGAGATGATAGCTAGAGTAGAGTCCSTGCATTGCCAGCTGTAGTTATAGCTGATTTATTGTCAGTAAGGAAAGCAGATACATCTCCAAATCTCATGGTATACAGGTGTTGCATATAAAATGTTCATAGAATGCCATCTCTTTTGAAAATTGCTAGAAAACGTCTCAAACACATTGGATTAAATGTTTAACCATAAAGGTATCAACTTTGGTATAGTGGAAATTTACTGTGGGCATAGAATTTTAATGGTTTTCTACAGAAATGTTTCTGAAATGCATTGTGGACTCTGGTTACATCAACAGAAAGAAATAAAATAGAGTATGGTAAGCACAAATCTGGAGGTTTTGATGTAGGCTGTATGTTTTGTCACAGTTTCATTTTTCAAAACATTCTTAGAATTTAGGGGTTTTTGTCTTGGAGTCAAATGAAAGTTGAGTAGAGTGCCCATATGCAAAATATTAGTTTTCATATTGCAAAATTTAATAACTCAAATCATCTTAGGTTTTTTTGGTTGATTTTTTGGAGTTTCTTTCTAAGTCCAGAAGTTTGGTTCTGTAATGTATTCTTCATAGTTATGTTAATATGATATTCTAGAAGATTCAAATCCATTTTAAAATTAGTTTCCCTTTCTTTTGTAATGTAAATGATATGTACTATATCAACTATGTTATATTCTTTTAACTTCTATTCTTTTCTTCAGGTTTGATTTTTTTTTTTCTTTTTCCCATTTATTAGATAGCACAAAGTAAATAGTAAATGCAATGTAAACAGAAGTCTCCAAGAAGGAGTTTGTGTTATGTTAAGCTGTGATCATGACTTTATAACCCAAGACATTGCATTTGCAGACATGAAGGCATAGGATCATCTGCAGGTTTTTAAACTTAACTTTAATTTTGGGATTCAGGGTGGGGGTTTTTTGGTAATGCAAATTGTTTCATCTTTTGCCCTTATGTGGTATATTTTTCTACACCAAAGAAAGTAGAASTGCTCAGATCTGGAATGTATTCCTTATGTATAGCCTGGTGGTTAATATGATATATATCAAAAAACTTTATGACATTATGTGCCTTGTTCTAAAATAGTAGAATGTTGTATGGCGTTTTGGGAAAATGAATTCACAAATATCAATTTAGACATGTAAGTWGTTGGTACAAGCGAAGCAAACCTCTGATCTTGTTTATGCCTTGCAGTGTACCCAGCAGAAAGGAAAATCTATACTATTATTTCTAAAGTTTAAGAAATACAAGACACCCCAGAAAATCTTATCTTAAATCAGTGACAAGATTGGTTAAGCCAAAAAGATTGATATAGAGTTTGTCAAAATCATAAAAAAACCAGATTATCCCACTTGGCATGCTGAATGAATTTAATTGATTTCAGTTAAGAGTTGGTCCACACCTTGAGTTAAAATGAATAGATTTTGCACTTAATGAGGTGAATATCAATTTCCTAGGGAAAAAAAAGGTGTTTCTTCACTGTATAGTGAATTTGCACAGAGGTTAGCCAACACCAGTAGCAACAAAGATGTAAAACGTTGCACATTTGGGGAGTGTGATGAGACTAACTACTGTTAGAATTGTCCTGGTGGAATATACTGTTTCCTAATTAGAATATGTTTCTGTATTATAATCTAGAAAATTTGGGGAATATTTTGTGTATGATATGGCTTTCTCACTAGTGTGCTAGTGTTTATGAGAGATATAAATTGTATATTTGTAAGCACTGTGCACTTTCCTTGCTTATTTTRTTCTTCTGCAGTTTTATGCTCATGTATGCAATCATCTATTTCGTATTTTTGCACTATTTATTAGATTATGTAAAAAGAGAAAGTATTTTTTCAAAAAAATTATATTTTTATTATATTTTACTACTCTATTGATACATGGCATCTGAGATATTAACAATATTGATAACTTAGAATCTAAGAGGTTTTGATAAATCAGGGGATTTTATTTAAAATATAAATTACTGAAATTAATTTTTTACTTTAGGACTTGACCATTTTCCATTTTGGAAAATAAACCTTTTTATTTCTTTCACAATAAAATTATTTTATGTTTATTATATATTAAAATAATTTGGACTTTCAGCTTTCTGAAACCCTCAAAGTGATATTTTTATATGGATCACTARTATTTTTAGTTTGTTTCATTTTCCTAATTGCAGTGGAGAAAACACATATACTATCAGTCTTCCTTTTTTTCTATTGAATGGGAAATAAGTTTCTCAATTATCCAGAGGTCTAGTTGGAGTCCTGCACAATTTTCAAGTCTTGCTACCTCTTTAATGTTCATTTCCTAAACTTTCTCTACTGAATTATAAAAGTTTAATTGGCACTTGTCAGTACAGTATTTAGTCTTGAAATTACTTGGTACCTTCAGTACAACAGTGTATTCAAGAGTGGCTACAATAGGCTTCTGTAATAAGATAATGACTTGCAGCCTCTTTTACATGTAGCTATTTTAAAAATTCATATTTGCAAAGACCACTATTTTTGCTGTGAACAGTGCTGTATATTTTCGTATGTATTATAAGTGCTTTGTTGTTTCATAAAATTATTGTGTAAACTTATGTATTTGCCATCCTTTCCACTGGCTGTGTAGATGTTCTACACAGTAGTTTTTTGTTGTGAAATGGTACAGGGAAGCATGGAAGACTGCTCTTGCATCCCATGCCATGTCCTGTGATGCATACTATCTGTAGGACAAAGCCTACAGTGGAAGGCCCCAGGAAAGAAATTCATTCTCATGAAATTATAGAGCATAATTCTAAGGCAATACAAGAAAACGAAAGGGCAACATGAAAGATTTCTCCTTTGTGTATTGACTTTTACTTAAAATGGATTTGTGACTTTTCTGCCATCATCAAGTTTATTTATTTAAAGTATTTCTCAAGGCRTTTGTTTAACTGTTAAACATAACAACTTGGGAATAAAACTTGTCTTTGTAGAAGAATGTGGATCTGAGCCAGGCTGTTTAAAATTTAGGCTACATAAACAGGTGGAAATTAAACATTGAAATGTTCCAGGCACTGGAACTTGATTGTCATGTTGATAAATTGTTGGAACAGTCTTGCCTCAGTTTTGACCCACAGGCTTGCAGATGGTTCTCAGGTGCCATATGAGGGTGTGCATAGACAGCAGCTGCTTCCAAAAAGCAGTTTGGAAATAGTCACCTCCTCTTAAAGCATAAGAGAACTTAAAGAGAAAGCCATTTAGTGCCAAGATAGTGGCAGTGCCTGAGGATGCTCCTGAGCACATTAAATATATTAGTGTAGAAGTGGCTTTGCAAGCTGCGGCATGTGTACAGGGGAAGAGAAGGGAAAGCAATGTATGTAAAGTTTCTTGTTTTCAAAGAGTATGTTGCAGAGAATTTTATTTATATAACATTACGTGGGTTATGTTTATTGCTGGAGACCTTAAGATTTGTTTTGTTTTTATCAGGAAATGCATTTCGTTCTGTCATACTTGTCTTTTGGAAGTCTGCTCTATGAAGCATCCATCTTTAAGGGCAAGTTGTAATGACTGCATTTTGTTCTGGAGTACAATCAGAACATTGTGGCACGGATGGGAGGAAATATAAAATGGCAGATGTGCCACTCCAGGRTTAGACAGAAGATGGAAGCTTCACAACAAACTCCCTCTCTTGACAAGCATAAGAAAAGCTTGCTTGTAATCCTGTAGGACTGAGTAGGGGTAGAGAATGTCAACCCTGAAGAAAGTCAGAGGTGGAGAATAATCAATTTGTAGGTTATACTTTTTCTGAATCAGCTAAATTTATGGTAGATTTTAGAGGAAACTAATATTTCTTCTGTTTTCTGTTAAAGATACAAATTTTTCTGTATTAAAATAAACCAGAAAAAATTTCAAAGGAAAGTTGGTGTATATACTGTATTGGTGCCATCAGCCTGTGCAGTATTCTGTTTCAACCATGCTTTTGATATTGTGTCTCTGTTTATGTCCACTGTAGCAAACAACTCTCTCACAAACCTCTCCTTGTTCCATAACAGTACTTTTCCAGATCCTTTCAGCTTTAAATGCTGCTATCAAACCCTCAATTATTTCTCTTGTTCCTTGAGTACTGTCATGGTAAGTGGCAGTGAATGCTGTGGCCAGCTCCAAAATACACAGTCTAATTAACTGTGTGTTTTATGACTAGCTAAAAGGTCAAGAGAATATAAAAATGTTAAACTTGTGTCACGTGCCTTCTGGGAAAAAACAAACCCAAACCTTCTCTGGTCCATTATGAAATATGTTGCAATAACTTGTGTCCTTCTGCTGCCTCCTTTCAAAATTGATTGAAATGAACCAAATATCAGAATTTATGGGATGGGAGGTAGGAAATGGAGGAACAGACAGAAATATTTCCATGAACAGCCTAAGGTAGATTGAGTCTGAAAGCTAAGGATGGTGCTTGTTTTCAGTAGGAAATAAATTGGTAAATACACAGTTGTCATTTTTATGTTGCCAGCAGAGTACACTGARTAAAGTCAATATCCCTGAAGCGGGTCTTTTCACCGGCCTCAGGTTACAATTGTTTTTTAAAGTTATGAGTCCTTTCCTTTCCTCTCCTCTCTTCTTTCTTTTCTCTTTCCTCTCCCTTATAAAATTAGCTTTCGGGTGGGTTAACTTCTCAATTTGCAACAGCTATCTACTTCTTAAAATATATACTTTTTGGAAAAAAAAAAGCCAAAACAAAGTAAGCTTTCAATAAGATTTCACATTTGTAAATAGAGCATGATGACTTGTATTTAATTGTTCATCCAGTTTACAGTAGACTCAGCAGGGATATGAGTTTGAGAAGAGAATGATTAGGGTTCTGATCTCTTTTTTTCCCTTGGCAGCATGCTTATTTTAAACCATGGTTTTGTTAGCTTTGCTGTATCTGCTACATGAGATCTGGGTCAACAAGATACTTTTGTTCTTTTTCCACTTCCAAAAGTAGAAAGTTTCTAGCAGCTTCATCTTCTGCCGATCTGGGCCTTCTATTGGCAAAGCAGTAACATTAGAGTAGACCTGATACRTGTAGAATGGATCAATATCTGCTACAAATGGAGTTTTTTACTGCCTAGTTGTTGGTTCTTTGATTTCATAGTCTAGTGATATCTCTGATTATAATAGGGCTTCTTTTTGATCTACACAATTTTATCTTGAAAGAACTAGATATACTGTTCTATGTTTTGATATACTCATTAAGACATTTATTGTGAATCTCTGAAACATCCTACTTTATTCATTGTAACAAGCAATTCTTRGGCCATAGCTTTGTATCTAAGAAATACAACAAAACATTTATAGATAATTAAACTATAATCAGAATGAAATTTTCCAACTTTCCTAAGTTTTTGGGTTTTTTTAAAATGGTCACATGCTTTATGTTAAGATTTCATATTTTAGCTTTTTCAAACTACTTTAAAGCAGGCAGGATTCCCTGCTGTCTGCTTCTAAAAGATAATATCCTAAATAGTGATTCAGGTTTTGAACAACTTTTACCACAATTTAAATGGAAGATTAGCAGCTGTAAAGCTAATCCACACTGTCTTTGCTTGAGCTAGTGAGGTTTAGAAGTCAAACTTTTAGCACTGGGTCTCCTCTTGGCTCTTCCACTGGGATGTACCTGCTGTTTCTTGGCAAGGCCTCATCCAAGTAACAGAGGAAAAACAAAAAAGCCCATCCTCCTGTTCTTCCCAGAGAAAACAGAGCACTCAACGAAATTAATAGACAGAAACACAGAATATAATTTTTTCAGTAAGTGTTAGTTTCCAGTGATCAAAGGTTTGTTACTCCATGCCCCAAACATAGGCTTTTCAAATTTATCAGATCTAACGCTTTGTATTTCTTTTTTTTTTTTTCAATTCTTGGGTATGCCATCATCTATATATATAGTCTATATAAAAATAAAAAACTTTCAACCTAAGAGTTATTTAAATACATTTTAATAACTAGGATTAAGTAGTTCACTGTTCATTTTGAAGAAAAAGATATTAAATATTCCTGAAATATCTAAAAAAAAAGAAACTTAAAAATATTATCATGCTCTTTCATAACATTGAATAATCTCTCAAAAAGATTGGCTGTAATTGCATTTTTATCATCTGCTAATATTTTATTGCTTTTTTTTTAATGCATCATGATTCACAATAATGTCTATCCATCACTTCCATTAAATATTTCCAAGGTCTATTAGAATAATAGATTAATTCATGCTCATTTTCTGCTGTATTTTCAAGGTAGAGCATTTTTGAATAGAATTTTAAAGCTTGATTTCAGGTTTTGCACAGTTGCATTTCATATCTTTTTCCAGATGTGCACTCGCTTTGCTTTTCACCCTCCTAAGGTCCCAGTTCTCTTTAATCAGATTCATTGCTGCCATTCTGTGTCTTAAACATTAATATAAATTATGGAAAAGACTTATGCAAGTGGAATATCCTAAGAAACTCCACCACAGTGCCCAGAACTCCGGCAAAAATTTCATACAGTGTAGCAGGAGCTCAGTTATAGCTGCCTGGGTGCTATTTGTGTTTCCTGGTATTTGAGTCTATAACTATGACCTGAAACTGCCAGATTTGCAATTGCCATGTTACCCCCAAGCCATGACTCCAGCAGGTTTTGAAATACTTTCTGCATAGTTTAGAAAACTGGCATAGATCCATTTTGGTGAGGTAGTGTGCGAATTTCAGCAATATTCACGATAAAAGATTTGAAATGATGCTGTAGAAATATCCTTGGTATTCAGTTATATATTAAAAGAAATCTCAGCCTTAACAAGTTGCATATAAAAGTTTAAAAGTATGAAATGTTACTGTACTAAAGGCATTGAGGACATTCTTTGGAGTTCACAAACAGGCTAATCTGTAACAAAAGAGTTTTCAAAACTCAAATCTGAGTTTGAATTTGCTTTTTTCTGTTTACTCCTCTGGTTTTGTAGAAACAGGGTCACGATTTTTAGTCCTTGGAACTGACAATTTCAAGCCAGCTGCACATCACCAAGTGTTTCACCTTTTTATAGAAAAGTACCGGTGAAACCCAACTGGAGCTTCTCTACATYGCTTAAACACTGTTTGGGCAAAGGCCTTGAGCACACTTACTTTAAATTTCGATAACAGATCAGTATTTTACCTTTTCTATACAATAAAATGTTGATTCCAGCACTTAGAGAGGATGTCTAATTAAAGCCTTTCTGTGGTAAGCATTGTGAGCAACTCTGACACTGCTTTTGATACAAATAAAGTGGGGGAAGGATTAAAGGATTTGTTGAAGGCTGGTGAATGAAAGACAGAGCTTAGAGACAAGGTTAGAATTTACTACTCTGTGTGACTCACTTTTGCTGCTGGATAAATTGTGAAAAAATATTGAGGTGGAGTAAGACTGTACACATTAAAAGATATTTGAGAAGGAAATGAAGACATAAACAGTTTCATTCAAAAGAGAACTGCCATGCAAACGTGATTGTTCTCTGTTTTAACAAGGGATAATAAAGTTAGTAGACATTGCATATTTTGGTGATTAAATTTTAAGAAATTTAAGAAATCCAGTTTAAGAAAAACTGGATTTTCTGTTCTGGCTTCTGAGCACTGGGATTTTTTTGTGCTTGTATGTTTGTATATTTGCATAYGCATAGGTGCATTAACAAAACTGTAATTGTATGGAAGTGCATTAAAGAAATCAGACCACCCTTTTTCTGCAGTCAACAAAGAGATTGATTGCAAAAACCATTTGCTAGGAATTGCTGAGTCCAGGATCCTTCCACCAGTCTTTAATCCAGCAAATTGGTTTTACTCCCAGACAACAAGACTGATACGGKGGTATTTTTCCAGTTGCCAGTCTCTACCTTGCAAAGACAAGCTTAGGTACTGTTGCCTTAGAACTGGTTTGCATTAGCAGAACACCACAGCACCCAGAAACAGGAGAGAAATCCCATTCGCTAGTCCAGATTATCACCAGGCTACTAAGGATAAAGGAACAACCAATGGTTTAATGGATGCGAATTTCACTTCAGGGTAAAGTTTATCTGAAGGAGGTGAGGGCTTGCTGAGTGTGCCTGATCAACTCTTATTTTTTGGATATAACMATTTTTATTGCTATTGGCTATTACTGCATAGTAATCCCCATGTTAAACACGGAAAAAAATACTAGCTTCTAGCTCTCTGAATTCTTCATGTCCCTGCCAAGGCAACAGACTATGTTTTAAAAGTTCAGTGATACTGTTGAGGTAGTGAGAGTCAGATTGAATAATAGAGAGGATGATGTCCTCTGTGGTAAAAGTTGCTGATGTTATTACAGACTAAGCAATGCTACARTATCTTCAACACTAAAAAAGCTGAAATCTGTCTCTATTTCAATATTTACTGTGGCCTCAGAAGAGTTACAAATCATGTAACTTGTAAACTCCTTTATTTATACTTCTCCATAGCAATAGGAAGACTTACCTGCTGTAAAAATTAAATTTACGTCACAGAGCTGAACACCAAGCCTGCTTTTCCCATGACAAATCCAGGTTCTGTCAGCTTCCTGAAGCCTCAGTATTATTGAGTTTCATCCACAGTAACTTCCCCATTCTAGTGCAATGAGATAAAATTAAACTATTTGGTTGGTTTAAATTATTTTTTTAAGTTTAAAAAAGAGACTTAATTTTAAATTACTGGTGCTACTACTGTATTTAGTTCAAATCTCAATTAATATATTCATTGGACACAATAACCTTTRGGAATTCTTGAGGGAAACTTGATGGTGTCTTTTAATGAGTCAATCAAATAAACGTGCCAAAACATCATGATTTATTTAATATGTAATGAAGGACAGAAAAGCATCTATGCAGCCTYGTCCTTGGCACAGCCAATTCAGAAAGTTTGCTAAGAATTTGTCCCRATATAATATTAATTTGCTGACATGACTTTCAACGTAAGAGTCATAGTTGTGTGAATTTGAGGTTTGTCTCCTAAGTCAGTAATAAAATATTGCCTCTTTTCACCTCTTTTATTTAACTAATTTTGTAGTAATTAGTAGCAAAGTAATTTTTGTCAGTTTTGAGGGTTCTTGTGGATATATAAAAATTACCTCTCTCTATGCAGATCCACAGAAAAAGGGAATGGTCACAGGTCAGTACAATATAGACTTTTACCGTGATATATGCTGTTSTCCAAGTCTTTCATCTTTCTTCTTGAAATGAAAGGCCAAGAAATAGTAATCCCTGTATTAATTTTTCTAGTGCTAAAAAATTAGTGTTGATCTCTTTCTCCTCATCCTAAACAGGCAGTGGCTGCTCTTCTTTCTTTCTTTTCTTTCCAAATATTTAAAGCAGCAGCCAATTCAATGTGAGACACTAGTTCCACTACAGTGTCTGTGAGGTCTAAATGAAAGAAAAAGGAAAAAAAAAAAGAAGTAGAGGAATATGATTCTTTCAGAAATTAATGCTGAATTGGTTTTATATTTGCATCTGTGGGTCTATGGTGGAAGTGTAATGGGAGATAACAATGATGACTGCAAGTTCTTGTAATTGCTGAAGTTCTCAGTACTGTGACTCTGCTAGCTGCTTTCTGGAAATCAAGGAGCAAATCTGAGTAAATTCTAAGAATTTTAAATGTAAATCCATACATGTGCATTGTTCAAAGATGAACAGTTTTGGAAAGAAAATAGGTTAGCTTAGGTCTGATTTATCTGATTATTCTTTCTTTGCCATTGTAGCCCCAGGTCAGTAATATAGTGCAAATTGCAGAGAAAATGGAGAGCCCAACATTCTAGTATTGACAGGAGGTCACAGGCCAGCATTTAGAATAAGCTTGCACTTGTTCCAACAGGTGTAGCTGCAAAGGTTGATTTTAACCCRTCTTTATTTCTTTCAGTCTTAGATCTCCTTTTCTTTTGGCATTTTTAGTAATGTTTGTTATAATCTTTTCTTAGGCCCAGAGCCTCCTTTCTGGTAGAAGGTTCTTTTTCAGATTGAACTCTAATTGCCTTGTCCTGAGTAATTGTGTACACACCASTAATCTGTCTGCCTGCTTTTTTTTATATTTTTTTTTTCTTAATTTTAGACTGTAACCACAGTATCAGCTCCTGCAATCTTTCATGTTAATCTTTCCCAAATTAAACACTGTTCCTTCTCCAAATGCAGGACTRTTATTTTCCTTTTATTTGTTTATTTGTGGAAAGTAATGTCCACTGTTCTTAACAATTTCTTTTCATTCCTGCACCTTCACCTTTGCAGAGTGTGATGCTGCTTATATTTTTCTAATAGTTTTCAGATTGATTTCCAATTCTTAAGTAATGAAAAGTTTAAAACCCACTAAGAGCACCCAAATGTTCTATTCGATGTGTAGGTGCTTTCTGATCCATCCACTCCTTGCAGATTCACAATGTTTTGCTGAATATCTGATTTTCTTTCTCTTTTAGAGTTTTGACCTTTGTGGAAGTTTACTTGCTCTAGTCTTGTCAGCTTAATTTATTTTTAACTCTTGAGAATCAGGCTGTTTGGTGAGCTCTTCACTGTTGAATTGCCAACTATTGCTGTCCCTAGAAAAAATGTATTTCTCTAATATCCCCTCTTCACTGTTTCCAGAGTTTGTAAAGATAAAAGAACACTTCTCAAGAATGTACATCAGATATGTGGTGCAGACTYATCCAGACAAGGACACTTTTCTATGGGCTGAGCTACACAGTTCATTGAAAGGAGCGAATTTACAGCTGTACCACAGTTTAAATTGATTTCTGGAAAGAAGGCAAAAGAAAAAGAAATTAAAAGTAGAATAGAAAATAATTTTCCCTTGCCTGTTCTTACCTTAGTAGGCAGCTGATGTTCTGAAACTATTCTTGAACAAATGAAACTGGGTTTCATCCTTCTGAAAAAGGATCTACTGTTCATCTAAAAACTTTTTTCTCAGTAGAGGATTCATAAGTTCTGAGGTTAAAACCAGGTAATTTATAGATTCAAAGTGGAGCAGATGAAAGAGACAACTTTCTAAAAAGTGAAATGTCTTCTCTTCCAGAACGACCTTGCTTCCTACATTTTCAAATGTATGGTGGGTKTTTCTCTACATAAATGTAGAAGTAAGGTTTCAAAATAATTTTAAAATTTCAGTTTTACCAAAGTCTTTAGGGTGGATCAAATTCTGATCTTTGTTTGAAGAATTCAGCAATAATTTCATTTAAATTAGGAATACACATTTGGGAAAGGCACCTGAAAATATGCAGTATGTGTGTTAGTGAGGAAAAAAATTACTTTGCAATGTATCATAGTTGCTATTTGAATGATTTAAGCAACAGGTAAGAAACTAGGTATGCTGGCTTTCATTAATTTTTGCTTTGCTTTCCTTTCTTTATGTTTTCAGCAAGACTAAGCTGAAGTTATACGTTCAACTTGATAGATGTTCCCTCTGGGAACCACACAACAATGCTAAGAATCTTAGTCTTAAGTAGCATTATATCTCACAGACAGTACCTTGATTAAGAYGAACTTTAATTGAGATAAATGGTGGCTGCTTAGTCATCTGTTTGCCATGGTGAGACTTGTATCTTCAGATTAATGTTGGAAGTCATGAAAACTTTTCATTTTCTTAGTGAAAGCAAAAATTAGATTTTTGCAGGGTTGTTGCCCACCTGTCCTCATAAGTGTACACCTGTTAGAAAGCAATAGTAAGCAATTTCATGATACAGATTTTTCACTATAATGAAGTTGTATTATCTTCCTAGCTGTCCTAGAAGGATGCAAGTCAGCAGTATCTGTTCCAGGAATAGTATTATTTAATCAAGGTTAGGCTTAATTGCTACTGATGCAAACAGTCTCCATTTCTGAATTCTTTGAAGAGTGAGGGGTGGTATTTTTTGATTTATTTGGGAACATGGTTCATTCAGAAATGAAGATAAGTTGTTCAGTTGAGAGAACGTCAAAATGTATACATTATTTGGGTTTGACATTTCATCTTTCTCTGCAGTATCGAGTTCATCAGCTTGAATAGCAATCCATAAAGGTACCATTTTGTCTGTACATTCACAGATAGGTTTGGATCTTGTGCAATCAGAAACACTGGAAAATAGCCAGTTCCTTGATGTCAGCTTTAAACTGAATAGCCTGTTCCTTCTGGGAGTAATTTAACATAGCACAGTATTATTGGTTTTTAAACCAAAGCATTCTCAAGATTCCACTTAAAGAAATAAAGAAAAAGAGGATCTTTATGACCCAAATCTGCCATGGCAGAGTTATACATGCATTAAATTTTTATCCAAAATGTGAGGTTTTTGAGTTTTCACAGTCACACAGAAAATCCTGTCCTTTTTCTGGTCTGTGGGTTGTTCACCTGAGTTCCACATCTTTTCACTTTCTCAGTGCCTCAGAATTTTCCAAGCATGTGTGCATGAAAGATTTGACAGCAAATGAATAATGGAAAATACAGTGCAGCTACCTAGTAGACAAATTAATATGAAGATGACAGTTATCTAACTTTTTTACACTTCTATGGGAATGTGTTTGGGTTACTTTTTATGGCTGATCCCATGAATTTGCTCTTATCCGTAGAGTGATAAGAAATTATAGTGGAATACAGCCAGATCAATGAACACCTTTTCTGCTACTGCTGACTTACAATGCCATCTTTACAAAGGAGGTTCATTTCTCCTCTTTTGAGCAATTATCTTATATTTCATATGTATCATTAGACAAACTACTTAATGTCTGTAATAAAAATTGTATACAGGCTCCTCAGAATCTCACAGTTGCTTTTTAATAAAACAGTGAAAATGTAAGTAGTCTGTAAAACACAGATCCAACTTAATCTTGGGCCTGATTTAGTATAGTGTCTTTGTTCAAAAGTGGGTTATAATATCAATTAACGTGTATATTTGCTTCCTTAGATAAAGCACACTGTCAAATAAAATAAAACTCATCAGAAAAGCATATTTTCTATTACTATAAAGTATCCAATTGCCTTTTTCACTGTGCTAAAATTATCTGAATTGTTCTATGAAGCACATGCAGTTTTTGTAAATCCAAAGGCTTGTTACTACAGTCATAGTATTAAATTTTAATGTTAATGTTTTCTTGATATGAGCAGTCATACAAACAAGTTATTAGCAGTAAACAAACAATATGTTTGTACACCTTGCTCCAGATTTTATTTAGAAATAGCACAGTTCTCTCAGCTTTTGTTAATCTGTCCTGAAAAGACAACAAGGCTTTGGTTTTGCATTTTGTCATACATATTGTCTTGGCTAGATAAGATTTTTCAAAGGTTATCCTTTTGCCATAATCTTGAAGCAATTGAACAATTTTCAATTACACCTAACTCTTGTAAAATACTCTCAATATACTTTTTGAAATGGTCTAGAGAAGAAATAGTCAAACAGTATTTTGTTATAGAGTAATGAAATATTTTCACTAGATTGTGAAAGCATGTTACACTTATGGTTGAAAAAAAAGGTTGCACAGATATTAGAATTTTATGAAAATGCTTATTTTATTAAATTCTGTAACTGGATATTTTATTATTTGCCTTTAATTAGATACCATTTACTACCAATTACTGTTTTGTTAAAAGCAGATTTTGTATCCAAAGAAAACAACAAGAAAAAGTAATCATATAACTTGAAAAATCAGAAACACTATTATCTTGAAGTATTATTAGAGAAGTAGAAACCATTTGTGGAAGTTGTACATAGAAGGAAAAAAGGTTCCAACCACTTATATTTGACCACTCTTTCTTGTGAAATTCAAGAAATATTTTCCTAGACTACTTTATTCATTTGGAATATTTGTTAAATATTTGCACTACAAGATTCAGCTGCAAAATGAGGTTGTACTGCAGGAGGCTCAAAAAACTAAATAGTTTTCAAATCTGTATAAATATTTGTTGGCTTTAGTTTATGGTAAATTACGAAGAGCATAGCTTTAGAATTTTGTAGGTCTTAGAATATTTTAAGTGAAAGACAGGAACACTAGCTACAGTTYTATGCAGTTTTATGTAAGACAAGTATGGGTAAGAGTACAGTGTCCAGTTAGCTTTTTTATGATTTCTAGGCTTTCTATTTATATAAAATTTTCATAAGAAATAGAATGTAATAAAAGGAGAACATTTTGGGCAGGTGTAGGCCTGCATCAGACAAATTCCAACAGATCTCAGAGGTAAGATATTCTGTATTTTAAAAAAATATTTGAAAACCTCTTTCTGCTTCTTGACCTCTAGTAAATATCATCATTCTTCATCTTTCTTGCATGGGCTTTCTAATCTTTAGGTCAGAGTAACATTTGATATTTGATTGTAGCCTTAAGTACCAGTTTCACTATTTCAGAGAGGTAAAGCTTAATCTCTTCATCTTAAAGAATCTGTTTCTAGAAGGGATGTGGTTTAGGAAGAAAGTTCAAAACAGCTGCATTTTCTAGTTCTAGCAGGCACTCAGAAAACCACACAGAAATGAAATTACTTCCCACCCCATTTCTCTGACCCGTGGTATCTGGACAGTGTTATGCAATCTTTATGGATGGTCTCTCTCTTTTTTCTACCCAGAAAAGTTGTCTTGAGGTACCTGAAAGATTTACATTAATCTAGGATTTCTGCACATCTGGTAGCCTTAATAAACTTCATGGCACAAACCAGGGTGTATCTTATCTGGAAATTCTATATGTTATGTCCATGTCTAGCAAAGCTGTGTCTAATAAGATCGATAACTTTAAAAAGCATCAGATGAACTACCTGTACATGTGGTTAGATTACGCATGCAAGGCTTGAACCCATTAAATGTGCTATATCCCAGTAGTTCTAGGTACACTTCATATGCAGAACAACCAATCAGCAAATGCAAAGCAGCCTGTGCCTCCTTGCAGTACTGCGTAATCTCTACAGACCACGAGGTCATATTTTCCAGACGAAACTTAGTGGGAGACAGTCTTCATAGCTCCAGAAACATCCTCATGGGGCTGGAATATATRATGACTCAGTTATGGTTCACCCATGATTTTATGGAATAGACAGGTAGGATAAGGTAGGCACGATATTCCTTAACACCTCAGCTGATACCAGGTTTATGTATCAGCATCTGAACTGGKGTAAGGACAGCTGATACACACACAGGCTGATTCCAGAAATTCTGCTGGAACTTCCCATGTTTTAGTCTTAGAAGGCTATACAAGGCATCATAGCTATATCTGGATATGTAATGTATATTTTTTACATGCAGTCACACTGATTTCCTGTGTTTTATTGTGGAGGTTTTGTTTGTTTGTTTATTACTGTAGCCTACTGTCTTGCACTAGTTGAAGCATATGAAAATGGCTTTATACTTAAGTCGTTTAACTTGGAAACATATGAAAAATCACTTTATAAACTTCAAGTATTTTCATGAGATAATGAAAATTTATTGTTCTTACTAAACRGAAGAAAGGATTATAGTTGTAATACTGAAAAAACTCCCACCTGATTTATTTGCTCTATTTTAATAAAGCAAAAGAAATACAATGCAATATTATTAAAATTTTTAAGGTTTGAAGCAGTATCTGTGCCCTTCCTGTTTTCTAGGACCAGAACTTGGTTTTAGCTATATTCATTTTATTGTTTTAAACTCATATTTTACTAGTGCTTCTCTCCTATTCTTGGCAGTGGTAGTACGATGTGCGGGGGATTGGCTGAAACATCTTCAGTTGAAAAAAAGAAATTTTCCCAAGGTAAAGGGCATGTTTTTGCATTGTTACAAAAAGTGTATTAAAGATCACAACACTCTCTTTTACAAGAAGACTGAGCAAGGTGATTCTTGTTCTCCTTGATTGTCTGTGTAGTAAAGTACAAAATTAAAAAGCCAAGAGATCATGAAGAGATGCAAGTGAGAAGTATAAGGAGAATTCTCCTGAAAGAAAACACTTTTGATAACAGGGTAAAAGTTTAAAGATAGTTTTGACTACTTTGAGTCTGTTGACTAAAATAGGCAAAAAAAACTAAAATCGAAGTTGGGGTTTTTTTTCTCAAATTCCACAATATTACAGGATTTGAAGGCTTTTGGGGGAAAAAACCTGACAGACTGGCAAAAAATTACAAAGATGTCATTAAAGGCAAAGCATTTTAGGAAAAATTCCAATACTTTTAGACCTCCTGTTTGCGCTTTTTTAATGGCCAACTTTTTTATCTTTTACTCCTCTGGCACATGTTTGATCTGCCACTGTTCCGTGATGCTTAGTGATCAAGTTGCTCTGACTTCTGAGTGATGATTCCTTAACTGTTTCCTCATCTAGGTATTTGCAAGCTGTTTGTGCATAAGGTTTTTTTCCCTATTCCCAGTGTACACCAGTTTACAGATCATAATTTCAGTGACAGTATCTGAACATTCAGAGTTTGAAGATTTTAAAACAAGTACCCTTCAATTTGGATAACAGATGTACCGAGGTCTAGACAAAGCTATGCCTCCTGGAAGACATCCTTGGGATTCAGATCAATTGCCTTTCATRATTTAAGTCTTTTGCCAGAAACGTCTCCTGTTTTCTCTCTGAAAAGGGAAACTCATCAACAGGGAGTTCCTTGCAGACTTTTGTGGTTCACAGTCATATAAAAAATCTCCAGTATTCCCTGTCCTTGGCATTTTAATCTTCTTTGTATGTTTGCATTGTCCACTCTTCACAGATTTGAAAGCAATTTGGTAACAATACAATTCATATACCTCTTTTATTTCTTTTCAAGTCTCTCTTTTGCAGATAAAATGCATAGTGAACACTAAAGTTTTGTTCTGCTCTTACAACGCATTTTTTGTTATGTTTTCCAGTGCTCATGTGGGCCATAACAGCATGTACTACTAATGTTACTGTGATAAATTTTTACAAGGTCCACATACCTTAAGTGGTTGTATTACTTTCAATGCTGTAGTATCAGCTGGTAGAAGATTAGCTATACAATAAAAAAAAGCTATACTGTTACATTATATAACAAATTGGCATGAACTCTCTAATTCTTTGTGGTTAAGGTGTAGAATAAAACATCAGAAAAAAAAATAATATTGCTCCTGCTTTTCACTTCCCTAATGCAAATAACATTTGAGAGCAAAGTCCATGACAAATCGCCTGTATCTTCATCAGTGTCTCTGCACAGTCAAGTGCTGGAAGTTATGTCTGGCTAATACTTTTGTCAGGTCTCATGAGCTCTGAGTGGTAATCATCAACCCAAGGGCTACTTTCATTCACTTTCACAGTGTAGCAATATTATTCAGATTCAGGTTTTGGTATAAACAGTCATTTGATTTACAAAGGCTGAGACCATGACAGACAACATGAGAGCTGTCTGTCTTTTTGACTGGTGACGTGATTGTGTTGCTGCTGCCATAGAACCTCATGTATTCACATTGAAAAGCATTGTTTTGTACTATATCTAGCCTTGCTCTAAATGTATTCTTGGAGTAACTTTCACTGTCTGTTCCAAATTTATCTTATTGTCTCAGGAAGTCTGATAGAACAACAGCTGACATCTGTGGGTGCTTTGCCTCTCACAAACAATCAGCTAAAATCAACTCAAAAAAAGCATCTGTCGCTGCTACAGCACAGATTAGAAGAAGATTTGTAGGTCACAATTTTGCTTAAATGACGAGGAAAGGATGGGAAGAAATAAGTCAAATATACTTTGGGGGTGGGAAGTGGAACAGATGCGTTATTTAAACCCAACAACACCATTACGTCACAGTTTTATGTGGTTTTCGGTTTCTTGGGGGGTTTTGTTGAAAAGTAGCAGTTTGATGATGTTCCAAGTAACCCACAAAGTTTTGGATATTTTGATTGGCCGGGGACTTTGGGGGATTGTGGSGGGAGGGAGGTGACTGAATCAGCTGCTTTCAGGATGAGAACAACATTTCCGGGGTATTAATTGGACATGTAGCCAGAAGAAAATGTGAAGAGAATGTCAATGATTGAACCTGACAAATAACAAAAAAAATACTGCCTCCCCACCCAAACAAAGCCAAGCAGACCATGACAGGACCTACAAGAGGGGCAAGCTAGTACAACTGTTCAGATTGGTGTTAGTTGATTCTCCTAGCAGACTAAATAAGGCATCTCTACAGGATTTTTTCAAAGTGGGATGTTGGTTTTTAAATCTATTTTTTGGTGATACTTACAGTTTTGATCTTGAGCAGCCACTGTTCCACTAGATAGTTCTTCATGCCTCAAGTTGAAGGAAATGAAGATGGTAAATAAAGAAATATATCCATAAGCGAGAGACTTCAGTATCTATTTTATCATATTAGCAAGAAGACAGTGACTCAATTATGTCTGCCTTGGGGTTTATCTGTCTATTTGGATTTCACATAAAGTTTTCATACAGGTTTAAATGAAATAAGGACAGTATAACACTCCTTTTAAGATCTTCCCCTAGCAATGTACTGAATTGCTACAATCACAGCCTTTGCACTGGATAAGAGAGTAACAGGCATCTCCTTCGCAAATACCCAGTATGTAGAATTTGGACCTAGTGTAGGTTGGATCTGTATGAAGTGCAAAAACGAGTCTAGTTCTTATTACTGTGAAAGTCAAATTCTCATTCTTCAAGTCATTCTTTGTAAAACTGTGTAGAAGGCTACGGGGATATTTATTTATTCTGGTAACTGCTGGATACATTGTCACTTTATCCTGGAGAAAGGTGTTGACTTTTCCAGCAATAAGCGTTTGCTTTTCTTGGCTATCCTAACATAAYTTAGTGAAAACCTGAGTTATGAGAGGTGGGACAGTAGGGAGCTGCTTAATGTAATTTTTTTTTTTTAGGGAAATGTTATTTCTACAGCCAAATTATTAGTCCCTATCGTYTTTATATAGGCCTATATGATAGGAGAAAGGCTGAAATGCAACTTATTTGAAAACAGTAACAGAGCATCTAAAACTTTAGAAGTTGAACCTACTAAATTCTGAATAGCACTGCACCTGGCCCTGCTCAATAGGCACTTGCCCCAGGAGTCTTTGYGGAGCCAAAGAAAGAGATGACCATGTAAACCCCAGGACAGCAAGGAGGCCACAGGAAGCCAAATCAGCAGCTGTGCAAATTTAGAAGAAACACATTCTGACACTTTGCTGTGCAGCCAAACCGAGACATTAAAAAATCCTTCAGTTGTAATATTCTTAATTAATAGAATATCAGTGTGGAACATTTTGTCCCTTTACTTCYTCCAGTGGCATGTCTCACCAAGAATATTGACTAGATTAGAGGAGGCTGAGGGGAGACCTTATYGGTCTCTAGAGCTACCTGAAAGGAGACTGTAGTAAGGTGGGGGTCAGTCTCTTCTCCCAAGTAACAGCAATAGGTTAAGAGGAAATGGCTTCAAGATGCACCAGGGAAAGTTTAGATTGGATATAATGAAAAAATTTGCTCACCAAAAGGATTGTCCAACACTGGAACAGGCTGCCTGGGGAAGGGGTTGAGGTATCTAAAACTTGAGTAAATGTGGTGCTTAGTGACATGGTTTAATGGTGAACATGGTAGTGGCTGGGTTAACAGTTGGACTCGATGATCTTGGAGGTCTTTTCCAACCTAAATGATTCTATTATTCTACAAATTAACACCTCAAACTAATAAGAGTTTTCATGTAGCTCCCTTGCTTTATGAGGGCTCGAGGTTAACCAAGGTAACTAGGTCTTGATCCTAGTTGTGCTTATCTTTTGGCAGTTGAATTATTCAAGTGTGAAAGGACTGGATGAGGTATTTTTTCTTCCTTTAGAAATGCACAAGTGAAAATTCTCAGTTTTTATCACCATACACTCCTCAGTGATCAAAGGCCCTATGAAGAGCTCAGTGAAGTTGTAATTATAAGTTATACATGCAGCTAATCTGTAATAGCACAATCTATGCTATTACATTCTGACTTATTATTATGTCTTGAATTCATGATTTGCCATCAAATTAATCAATACATTCAGTGTGTCATATTAAAATGCTTTGACTTCTGAGATGTCCTGTGAGAAGGATCAGTTGAACTGCTGAAGGCTTTGGTTATAAATTTTGGGGAACACAATGGAATCCCTTCCTGGTTGTTGTAGGTGATAAACTAGTATAAATATAATGTTCTTGAGTAGGAACCTATAAGATGCAAGTGTGGTAACTGCTAGTAAATATTGATTTTTCAATTAATTCTTGCAAATTAGTGTATGGCAATGCATGTAAGCAATATTTGAAAACAGGAAGTTAGAAAAATTATGGTGTGACATTACCTTTTGCCCTTATCAAGGGACTGTTTAAGTTTGGGGGAAAATTAGCAGAAGAATTCACACACAGTTTTCAAGATAAAAAAGCATATAAGTAAAGAATGAGATTTGTCGTATAGAAAGCTTTTAACCCTTTTAATTCAACAGTACCTATCTCTTTTTTGTTACAGTGGCTAAAAATGTGTTTATTTTTTTTCACTGAATTTAGACTGGCAGCAAACCTTTATGGGAATTACCAAGTCTGACATCTAATTAACACAGTCTTTACAGGTCTAATGAACACTGATAAATTTCTATCCTTTCTTTGGCACATTTTAATTAGTTCTAATTATGAGTGGAGTGACCTGAAAAGCTTGTTGTCTCATGGATTTGTCATAAATTTGTGTAATTTATATATGTATAGACAGAATGAATTTTTATGGAATTGGAAAACCAAAGGTTATTTAAACCATTACATCAGTCATATAATATCCTTCTGTAAAACTCAGGTAAGCAAAACATTGCACATAAATATATAATTATGCTGCAGGTGATGCTTCATAAAATAAATTTGTTGTATATTCTGTCTGAAGAAAAAGCAAGCACAGAAATACACGTTGTCTGTTGCTCATGACTGAAATGTTACTGACATTTATCTTTAGTGACAGTATAAGTTTCAAGAAGACAGTGTATGTGTTTAAAATATTTATTTATAAAGATTTTTAGCACTGAATAGTTGCTGAAGTGAAATTAAAAACAAATGAAAATATAATCTTTATTAAGATGACAACATRACTGCAAATTGTTTTCCTTACTGTTAATATGAAACATACTTTTTAAGCCAAGACTAGTCTTCCTTCACAGGGAATTTTGTAGTCTCTAGAGAGAGACATGAAAAAACTGTCAATGAGACGAATACAATTTGTATCATCTAACACAGCATATGAGATTCATCCATTTAAATAAACACGTATTTCATAAAAGCTGTATAAATGAAACATGTTGGCATTTTATAAAAATCTCAGTGAAGAACTGTACTTTGTTTTAAAAAATATAATTTTGTAAAATGGGGCTATATTTTGTATTTATCTTCTGTAAACTTGATCTTTCACTTCTTGTATGAGTAACAAGTAAAATCTTTTGAAGCCCAAACTTGTAAAGTGCTACCCTTTGGGAATTGATGGGGTCCTGAAGCATATGGCATCCTGCAGGAGTCATTGTTCTCTGTGCTGTGAAGCACGATGTCCTAGTTTTTTGGTATCTTTCATCCTAACTCCTAAAGTCTGACAGCTACTACACAACCATGTAGAATATCTGAAGATATGAAAGAGAGAAGAAACCAGGTGGGGGGTTTGACTGAACTGTGAAAAAAGGAGCAAAAGAAATCTTACTTGTTAATACCATGAGAAAAACCTCAATAGTCTGTATTAAGGGTGGCTAAAAGATTCATATTCAGAAGTCAGAACAATATGTGAGTGTGTCTGTTTCCATGATTTGGGCTCAAATGGTCTTCTCTGCAATTGCCAGAGCACTGAACAGATTCCTAGCTTCTACATTAGCAGCAAAGTGGTGATTCCCTTGGCGTCTCTTGTTATTTTCATTTGTGACAACACAACTTTGAACAGCCTCTGCTGAAGAACATATGGCAAAATTACTGAATAAGATCTTTTGTTGAACGTACACCCCATACATGGCAGCTTGTGAATGGTAGGGGTGGAGAGGAAGCAGCTGAAAATACCTTGGCCTTTTCTTCCGAATCTGTATCCCTTTGATTATGGTTGCTTGAAACTGTTCTGTGATCTCAACYGTAGTCTCAGTCAATCCAGAGAATATAACTGGACAAACCTGATGTGAAATATATAAGAACAGAGCTCAAAAAGGAAGAACAGCCACATTTAAAAAAAGCAAGGGACTAGAAGATGGAAGAGTACATGGATTGGAAAGCTTAGATACTTTGGAAAGTTGGGGTTTTTTTTCCTCAGAGAATCTCTTGTAGGTAATATTGAAATAAAGTTGTGTCCCTGTCAAGTTCAGGTCTCAGGTTTTTTTTATACCTTATTTTAATGAACTTCCTTCTTTATTCAGTTCTTTCACAGTGTTTACTAGCTTGGTTGTCCGCCTTCATTTGCACTGATTTTTTTTTTTCTATTCTTTTTATGAAAGATAAATAAATTGCTCTCAATTACTCTGCATAATGATTGATGACAGTGTCTTGTTTAATTATTTTTTTATGTTTTTGTCTGTTGGTTGGCTATGCAAGGATGTCTAGTATTTTTTAATACAGACAGTAATTTCAACTACAAACAACTTTTTTATTGATGAGAAAGTTGCACCAGGTCACATGTGCAGCTATGAGTTTTTTTCCTAGAAAACCTTTTCTGTTGCTTTATTAGGCTGGTTTTAAACAACAAAAAATACAGAGTTTCTGTCAGTTTCCTTAGGAGGCTAGACCAGACCTGATCAGGAAGGCATTTTATTTCTCACAATAATCCTAAATTTTCTTCTTTGGGCATGGTTTGGGCATTCTTAGAAAATTAACTAAGAATTAACATTTCACTCCAAATTTCAGAATATTTTACTCTGAAAKAAATTTATTAATAGCAGAAAACTTCTTTGTCAAGGACCATTAGATGGTCCTTAGAAGGTAGGAAAACTGTGGACCCCCATATTTTAAAAATTTGTTCTTCTGTGGTCTCAMAAGGATTTTTCAGGATCTTGTCCCTGTTAGTCATCAATATAATCTCATTCCAAKGACTGTTTGCTCCCCTGGTAAATCTGATCAGAAGAGCTTGAGAGTTTGATCTGTAGCCTTTCTTTTCAAGCCATTTATTCTGTTTAATTAACTGAAGTAACTTKAACTTTCACTTAATTTAAATTCAGTTCTTCAGCAGCACTATTCTACAAAATGAGTAAATCAAGAGTAAGTATTTTTGGTGTGGCATTTTGAAACTGGGCTATGAAGATGCAAATGAGAGTCTCAGCAGATGAACATCAGACATGTGAATATTATTTCTGAGATGGAATGTTAACTTGTCCCAGTAACACTTTCGAATATAAAGGAACTAGACTTTAGTGTGTAAATTTGTTGAGATGACTTTATTTTATCTCCTGCAAAACAATGAAGTAAAATATTATAAGAACCAAAATTCAAATTATTCAGCCTGTGAATCTGAGACAGATCCTGGAATAATTATCTTTGCTTTAGTACTGCTGCACATATCTTTTCCGTTGCTCTTGGTACTTATACTGTCATCAAGGAACATATACAGTCTTCTCCACTGTATATGAGCAGAGATAATGAAAACTCCTTGGACTCCATCTTGAGGACATAATTTGACCTTTCTGGTAAATTCTGTCAAAACTGCTCGTAAATTGGGAAGGAATAATGACAGAGGATACACATCATTGTCCTTCCTAATTCTGCAGAGACTTAATGATGACACACATTAACTTGGACAGGTATCACTTTCAAATAGTGAAATTTCCTATTGGGGGTATTGCTAGTACATTTCTAGCTCAATGCATTGTGTTAAGGGCCTGGTTGTGCTGGTTTGGACTGGGTATGCCCACATATTTACGGTGCAAGTAAATACTTTCCCATTTGCAAAGGGAAGATGTGCATGGTCTGAAAGAAACTGGTATATGAAACAATGATCCCAAATACATTAGTTTGCACCATTGCAAATATGTTAATAGAAACATCGTTTGTCGCATGCACTGTTTTTTCTGGTTTTGATTGTTTATAAATCAAACCTATGTTGATAAAAGGATTAATGAATGCAATAAAGCTTTCCACTTTTACATGCTAGACCAGTGAAGTCAGTCAAAGGGTGAAGAGGATATCAATATATTTAATATTAGAAAAGAAACATCATACTTGTGACCTACTGCATTTTTATCGCTTATTGAAAAGCTGTGTAGTTCCTTATTCTTAAAGGTATTTATTCAGCTCTTCAGAGTTTGACTGACTTAATCTAAATTTCATTGGCAACGGGTGAGACCAAAAGTTAAAGCTAGTAAAGGATTTAGATGCTTTAAAGTCTGATTTAGGTTTTCAAGTCCAAAATTGTTATTAAAAACCACTAAATTTATTGATACTGTGGCTCAGGGCTATTTTAAAGTATTTAGACACTTTCTTGATTAGTTTAAATATTTCTGTTTGGCTATACTGAGGGTAGTTTCAGCATTGCTTAAGCCCTAGCAGAATCTGATAACTAGATGACACTCCTCAATTTTTTGTGGGCCAAATTATTACACCTCTTAGACATAGGTCTTGCTCCTCAAGAAACACAGCAGTAGCAAAGGTCTGGGATGACATTTTCATGAAATGAAGATTCATGGAAAATAAAAAAGCCAGTGATTGTTTGGAAGAGAAATAGACCTGAATGCTTTTGCTGCTGGAAGAGTGTCTCCTTTCTCTTTTGCTTTTTGCATGTTTCATCTCATTTTTATTCCATTCTCTTTTCACAGAAGTAATTTACAGGTTATTTCCAATAAGAATTACATTATATCGTACATAAGGATGTTACCTGGCCCAAGGAGAATTTCTGCTTTCTCGACTGCAACTTTTTCATCTGTTATAACCATGAAAAAGAAATATAAATTGGCCTGGTGTAGTGCCAACTTATGTACTGGTTGTTCTTATTTGTATTAATGTTTAGAAGATTCTTGTTCAGAAAACAGAAATTCTGATTGACCTGAGTTTTTAGAAAACTGTTTTGAGAACTATTTTAGTTCTTAATTTTTTTCACAAAGGTTTTTCCAAATGAAACAAGCAAAATATTACTTGTGGACTATGTTAAATGAGCACTGTCCCATGATGCAGAAAACCTCTCACAAAAATTCTAATCTGCTTCTGAACCGTATTGATTAGAAAAACTCGAAAACCCAACAATAACAAAACCCTATACTGGTCTGTGTAGAAGTCTAAAAAGTAYCTATTGATTGTTTTCTACCTGAAGGATTATTTTATTCTGATAAATTGCCTTTGTAGACTCCCACAGAAGCTATAGTTGTGTAAATAACAGAGAGTATATATAGTCCTCTCTGCTACTGTAAATGAGAGGAAAGGAAATTTTTTAAATTTTAGTATTTAAGACTAGTTTATGTGTTTGGCCCTTTTTTATAACAAAAAATTTGAAGATGTTCCTGCTCTGTTCCCTCTGCATCCAAGAAAACAAGACTGAGAGAACTAGATTTTGGCCTGAAAAATGTACATAAAATATTTATCTGGTTTTATTATTATTATTAACCACCATTTATTAGTATTATTTTCTATCCCAATCATATGTGCTGAAAAAATGAGTATACTTTGAAAAGCTGCCATCAACCAAAGTACCATCACTAAATTTAAATACACCTGAGCTTTGTAATTCTTTCTCTTGTGTACTTAGCAGTCATAATTACAGTGGTACTAGACTGGACCAGCTTCTACTTTAAGTTCTTTTTGGTGCTACTGCAGCTGTAAGGAGCAGGATTAATTCCATGATTGACATAACTTACAGAAACTCTGGTCTGTGTATAAAGCAGTGTTTTTTTCACTGGTTTCCACTTCCATGTGGCTTCAATGGGTAGCTTTGGTTAGCATGCACTATGCATGCTGTCAAAAAGACAAAGATATGGCTGGTTTGTGATCAGGACTGCACTTAAAAGAAGTGGTAGCTTGAGTCTCTTTAAATGAAAAAGAAAGGAGAAGAGTTCTCTTGTTCGCAACTACCTGACTGTATTGGGCAGCTGAGCAGCTAACAGTGTAGTGTAATATGTATTTACTTAGTGTTTAGCATGGACTAAATATYAAAGTTCCACTCCAAAATCTAATGTGCAATAAATGAAGGGAGCTGCTGATACGTAAAAACTACAGGGTAAAAATCTTAGTTCTGAGCAGTTTTACTCCTGCAAGACTTGGAGGACTTTTTTCTCTACAACGCCTTCAAGCAGGTTTTTGTGGGAAATGTTTACTTGTGTTGGGTCTCAATCTGCTTTTTTTTTTTTTTTTAAATCTCATTCTCTCTCTTTATCAGCTTTGTGGACATCCCAGTGTCAAGGTGCAGGATTGTAAAGATTGTAAAGATTCCTTTATTAGCCATCCTACCTGTTTATACTGTGTCATCTCCAGTAATTGTGAACTCTCTTTCACTGGTTGTGTTGCTTTTGCAGGGCCTGGTTTTTGGTAGCAAGGGGGCCACAGAGGTGGCTTCAGTGAGAAGCTGCTRGAAGCTTCCACCATGTCCAGCAGAGCCAATCCCTGATGGCTCTGATGATGGACGTGCTGCTGGGCCAATTCGAGATGACGGTAACGGCCTCTGTGATAATATATTTAAGAAGAAATCATAACAAAGTTTGTGGTGCAGTTGTAATTTTCCAGCTGGAGAAGAGTAGGAGTGAGAACATGTGAGARGAACAACAATGGAGGCACCAAGGTCAGTGCAGAAGGAGGGGAGCAGGTGCTCCAGGCGCCAGAGCTGAGATGTCCCTGCAGCCCGTGGTGAGGCCCATGGTGAGGCAGCTGTGCCCCTGCAGCCCATGGGGGYCCACGGGGGATGCAGAGATCCACTCACAGCCCGTGGGGGAGGTGACCGTGCCAGAGCAGTTGGGTACCAGGACACTGTGATCCAGAGGAAGTCCCATGGAGAGAGAGGCCTTGCTTCCAGGCTGGAGCAGCTGTCCTTGGGGGACTGCACCCCATGGCAGAGTGACCCACGCCACAGCAGTTTTGGGAGGACTGTCTGCCCGTGGGATGGACTCACGCTGCAGCAGTTTCGGGAGTGCTGCTGCTCGTGGGAGTGGACCCACGCTGGGGAAGTTCATGGAGAACTGTCTCCCGTGGGAGGGACCCCATGGTGCCGCAGGGAAAAGACTCCTCTCCCTGAGCAGCGGAAAGAAAATCCTGGGTGATGAACTGACCAAAACCTCTGCACTGTCGGTGGGAAGGAGGGAGGGCTTGGGAGGAGACAAGGGTGTTTTTAAGGGCTTATTTTATTTCTCGTTCTCTTACTCTGATCTTGTTAGTAATAAATTGACTTTATATCATTAAGTTGAGCCTGTTTTGCCCTTGAAGTGTTTTCTCCTGGTCCTTAACTCATTAACCCTTTGGCAAATTTTCTCTCCTCTGTCCAGTTGCAGAGGAGAGTGAGTGGGCTTTTCTTGGGTGCCTGGCGTTTGGCCAAGGCCAAAACACGACACTGGTTTTTCTGGTATTGCTGTCATTTCACAGTTCTGCACAGAAAAAAAAAAATACACCTGTGTTCTGYTTTGGGGCCTGTTTTGGATTGTGCTAGAAAAAGGGTTAATTACACAGGGTTGTTGTCCTTAGAGCTGAGAAGTGCTTACTTCTCAAAAGGCTCAAGGCCTTTTCTGCCTTTCACCCTACTCCGTCATTGAGGAGGCTGGGTGTGCACAAGATGTTGGGAGGGAACACAGACCGGACAACTGAGAACAACTGACCAAAAGGATATTCCATACTAATGGTATTATGCCTAGCATATAAACTAGGGGGAAGAAGTAGCAAGGAAGGATGTTTGGAGTCATGGTGTTGGTCTTCCTAAGTAGCCATTACACGTGATRGGACCCTCCTTTCCTGGGGATGGCTTAACACCTGCCTGCCCATGAGAAGTGGTGAATTCAACCCACAAGTTTTACTCTTTCAATTCTCTCCCCCATTCCACCAGGGAGAAGTGAGCAAGAGGTTATGTGGTGCTTAGTTGCCAACCGGAGTTAAACCACAACAACCTGGGTTTAGACAGATGAAGTAATTTGGTGAGACATTTTAGTGTCATGGTGGTGTAAGGCTGAATTCAGGGTGCTAGCATTCTTTTACTGCAGTAGATAAAAAAAAAAWGTCACTCAGAACAAATGAAGAGCAAAATTGTGATCTGCATTAAGGTGGTTGGGAAAATACCTGGGTCAAAAATAGCAAAAATTAAACCAAGTCAGGACTAGAGGGATGGCCAAAAGAATGCTATATTAGAGAAGAAAGTTGCTGTCATTGTTCATAATGTTGTTGCTGTAGTCAAAACTGGGCTCACATATTATTCACACAGAAGAGTTTGACTATAGTATGCTGAATAAGAAGTTTTCAGCTGGATTTGGAATAGTCAGAGTGAGTATTTTTCTTGATATAAGATTTTTTTCCCCAAAAAAATTCCAAGTATTTTCTCCTGTGTAAATATGACTAGTGGTGCTTAAATTAGATTTTATTTATGCTTAAATCAGTCCRTTGGATCAATACATTCCACTCAGAAGTGGATTTCAATGGAATTGATTTTTGTAAGTTTTTTATACTATAACAAGGGCACCAGAATTTATGAGAATTAAGGTGTAGACTTTTTTTTTTTTAAATCTCCCACTTTAATCATTGGGTCTGGTGCTCATCCTACTGCATTTTTGCAGATAATAAAAATAGGAGGAGTTCATTTAATGTAACAGAATGCATCATCATTCTAAAGGCTTGCCATCAAGGAAGTGAAGATTAGAAATGCATGGGTTTTCCATGCACCTCTTATCACTGCATGTGCTTTCCAAGGTGCAAGGAAGTAGAAGACATCTTTTCTAGAGAGAAGAAATTGACAGTATTCTCCAGGGATAGTAGGTGAAGAGAGAATGCATATGCATTGTCAGTAACATTAAAAAGAGGTTTGCTTGCACCTGAATACTGCAGGAAGATGCCACTAATCCTAAAGTACAAGGACTTGACGGATTTGTGTACAGCAGCTGAATGTGGACAATGGTTCTTTAGCCACCTGAGAAGCTTTCTGCTTTYTACTGTGTCAAGCATGACCAAAAAAGCTCACAACAAAAGGAAGAGAAATGATGTAGATGTCTTGATGCTTAAACACAATCTAAGCAGTGGAAACAGTCATTGGTTTTACAGTGTTAATTAACTGACAGGATTATGCACTTCATAGGTGTGTAAGAGTTGGTTGTTTAAAGTGAAGGCTGGGGAGGGAAGGAACTGGTACATATCTAATGGCAGCTTTTCCAGACTCTGCACTACAGCTCCCACAGGCAGCTGTGCTATATTACAGATACTGCAGCAAGTGAAGGATTAAATTAATGGTATTCAACAGAGGCAGGAGGGAAGGGTAGAAGATAGGGAAATGTCATAAGATCTGTGGGGACTTCTGTATGTGATGGGAACTCCATAGGAGTGACAGAGCCAGGTAAAGGAGTCAGAAGGTGTTGGCATGTCATCTCAGGATCTAATGGACAGTAGTTCATTTACCCTTCAGGACCTTGTGGAGAAAATTATAACAGATAACTACAGTAAGGTTTCTGCTACAAATTGTATGCATGCAGAGGGCGCAATGGATTCTGTGCGCATTGGATTCCCTTTCCGAGTTTTTGGTGTTTGGCTCTGAAACTGCTGTGGTAAAATCAGGCTTTTAAAAAATTAATTGCTAATATTGAATTTTAATAAAGTAAAATTTGTGATCATGTAAAAAATATCTACTTTTCTACCAATATACAATAGATATCTGAGGGCATAATCTGAGCACTATAATTTAATAAATTATTTTAAAATCATACCTATGGTAATACAGTGTCATAAAATCTTTCAAATATCAGGCCCATGCTGTATACCACAGAGGAAGTAATAAAACACAGATGCAAAGTGACACACTACAATAAATGAAATTTGAATTCTTAAAATAGATGATTTATAGGACACTTTATTAAGCGTTCCAAATTATGAAGAATTAGCATCTTTCAGTGATTATGTTTTAAGACAAGGCAACCTTTTAGGCATCTCAGAATTGCTTCTGCCAAAGAAAAATAAAATTAAATTATTAATGACAGCGTGTACCTTTCCTGTCCAAATAAAAAAACCTCCTATTTTAATCAAAAACCCTCCCCGTGGGTAAGGGGGGAAAAGTCTTCATTTTGTATGAGTGCAAAATGAAAAATGTCTTGAAAAATAATCCCCGCATGCTGAGACATGACAAGCTATGGAATGATGTTCAATGACTAAATGCCATCCTCTGGAATCTTGCCAGTTTTTTTTGCAAAAATCAGCATTTTTCTCAAATAATAATGAGATGTAACTGTCGGGTAAGACAAGCTAACTGTGTTATCAGAGAAAATGACAATTTTCTCTGATAACAAGTGATATGTATGTTACAGGGTATGTGCTTGGAAGTCTTTTCACTTATCAGCAAGGAGAGTGGAGCACTACAAGCACAGCAAAACTGAGTTTCTTACTAGCTTTAGAAAGATTTTCCATCATTTGTATTGTTATCTAATTAGAGGCTTTTCTCTCTGCAGAAATTGGGTATGCCACATAAAGTATGACCTAGTAATGAATGAGCTGCCAGACAAATTGACATGAAGATGATCCTCCTGCACTTATTTTTCTGAGCTATTAAATTTAATTTGAATTCCTATTCAGGTTGCTTAAATGCCAAAGCCGATAATCACTTCCCACTGCTAACCACTTCACTTAGATTTTGGATATATGAACCTAAAATCTGTATACATGATTGAAAGTTATTTTCCCAAGTACTTTATAAATAAATGCATACTTTAGAAAGCAAGCCAGACAAAGCAGCTGGGTCATATTCAGTTTTCACTCACAGGTGCAAAATCTACTTTCTAGTCTCTCTTTTTATCAAGGAAGAACTTATCCCTAGTGTATACTTTATTTTTGTGTCTTTTTATCTATCCCAAGTAATTCAAGGACTGCAGGATAGTTTTTCAGTCTAACAAGTCTTGCTAGTTGAAAGCTTTTGAGATACTATTTCATTCCAGGTGGAATCTGCTCTCCAAGTATATGGCAGAGCTAAGCTTGCTTCTATGTTTCACACAGTAATTTTTTTCTTGCTTTACAGAAAAATAGCTCTTCTTGYCCTCTTGTAACAGTTGTTTTCTACATGCTTCCATTTATTTTTTGGTAAGAAGGAATTGAAATAGAAAACACACTTCTAATGCAGTATCACCAGTGTTGTGTGGTACAGACTTTTTCAATGACATGGTAGATTTGCTTTAAGAGTCATATACCTGTTACATATACCATATGTATAACATTATGTATATAACCATATGTATAACATACATATAACGTTACCTGTTATATACCATACCTGTGAATCTGATTTTCTCTTCATTTCCAAAATATAAAGACTGCTGTCCTAGTTTCTGCTCTTCTATAAAAATTGTGTTCAGGAGTCTTTCATATCTTTACCAATATCTGTGTTTTCATGGCTTAATATTAATTTGCTTTACTCATATTTCTAATGAATCCTATACTTTTGTAGATTCCTGTATTCTGACCTTCCTATATCGCTATGAATTTTATTACTACTTATTTAAGTGGTTAATAGGTAATTTGGATACCAGTGAAATTTATTGTGTTTGTTTGCAATAAATTTGAGAAGTTTTGATAGCCTTTATTGTGGGAATCAACATTTTCTTACAAAAACTGCTATTTGAGTTTTGCTTTGGAAACCCATGGAAGAATCAGTATTCTGCATGTATTTTTGACTCATTTTTCTTGTTCTGAATTTTTATGTGTGGGAAGTTTATCTGAGTTTAATAGTGGGTAAATCAGGAATTGCTGTTGCCCCTCTAAAAAACTGTCAATAGAAAGGACTTATAAGGTGTCGGATTGAATCTGCCAAAGGACCACAGTAACAGTGCAGATTGTCTACCAGTAGTTTGGAGATTGCTTCTGAAGCATATTGATAGTCTTAATACCTATATGATTTGTGTCAACATCACAATGCCAGCAAGGCATAATTGGAGATTTGCTCATTTCTACCACTTTCATTGCATAGAACAGTAATTTGGGGAATTAGAAATTGAATCATCCTGTCTTGATTGCTGCTTCTGCTCAGATGCTCTTGAGCTGTTTATTCCAAAGACAATTGTATCGTTTCTTTAGTTGTTTTTGTAAAATAGAAAAGAAACAACTGAAAAAGAAAGGTCTATACAGTGCAGAGTAGTTCAGTCTGCTTGTACTAACCCAAGAAATTTTTTTCCTTAATGTTGCTTACTAAATTGTAGAACTGTTTTATGAGGCCTTTAAGTTTGAGCTTCAAATACTGTCCATCTTGAACCTTCTAGTTTTTAAATTGTCCCAGAGGATCATAGCATCTTTCCCTTCAGAACTAATCTCTGAAGATCTTTAGTCAAGCCTTCTACAGAAAGCAAGGTCTGCAAAGTAAGATGAGGTTGCTCAGGGTTTTATCCAGTTGGATCTTGAAACCTCCAAGGATGGAAACTGCACAACTTCTGTGATCAACGTTTTCCACTGCTTGGCTGTTCGCATGATGAAAACTAGTCCATACCTCCCTAGTTTCAATTTATGCCTATTGATCCATGCTTTTCTGGTACTGTAGATCCCAAAGCTATATGCAGTGTTCTATGTGTGATCTAGTGGATACTGAGCATTTTTTTAGAATTCTTTGCTATTTTCAGCTCTTATGTTAAGGAAGCTCTTAGTGCTGAAATACTGGCTTCAGTCCCTTCTTAGTCCTCATCAACTTGCAGTTGTTCCTTCCTGGGGAAAATTTGCTTCTAATTGCTCTCAGAAGACATCATCRTGATGCATTGGAGTAAAAGGACAAGGAGCACCCTCTCTATTAAATTTTCCGCATTTAAGCAAGAGCATGATGTCTTTGGGATTCTCCTTCTTTGACACAGCTCTTTTCCTTAGGAATATCACCCTGAATCATCTAAAATAATCAGTGTACTTTTTATTGATTGTGGTACAGCCACACTTCAGGAAACCCTAGCATTAATTTACATGGCAAAGTACCATCCTCACAGAGACAGGGCTAACAGAAATCTTTATCTGGAAGGTGGCTGAACATTTTAGAAGGATTCTTATTGTAATAACTTAGGAAAAAGAGCTACAGTTTTCAGGAACGTTTAACCTCATCTGCCATAGGAAGTGATTCTAGGGTTTGGATCTTGCAGGTCATTTGCAGTTCATTCTCTCTAAACACAGCCTGCCCCCAGCAGAAGCATCAAACTACTTCTTCCTAAGCAAGCATCCCTTGCCCAAAATGTAGACATTTGACTTTCTTCTCTAAGCAGCAGCTCACCAATCTCATAAAGTACAGGTATCTGTCAGATATCTGTCAGACCTGTCTGGAGACAGGTATCTGTCTYCTCTCATGTTCACTGTCTGCAAGTCATCTCCTCCATCAAAAAGCCACTGATGTACACAGATCAGCCCTTCCTCTTGCCACAAAACTGTGGCAGTTGTCCTCTTTCCACATTGGGATGTGGTAGGTTGCGGGAGCACGGGACCTTCGTACAACGAATCATTATGATTACGCGAGAGTCCGTTTATTGTTTACATTACTCCATTCTTATGCATTTCTGCAGCTGTAGTTCATGCGATCACGCACGACCCGATTGGGTCTCCCGCACTGTTCACGCRCCCTGCATGCACCTCTCAGGACACCTGATTGGTTTCAGTCCAGGATGGTACAGTCCCTCTTCATCTGGTTTCTTTTCACTATCTTGTTATTCTCTCTTCTAACATCTTCGTTCCCAATTTAGAACTGCTTGCATTCCTCAGGCCCTGATAAAGGTACTGAAGACAACTTGGCTGGGGCACCCTGACAGGGTTTTCATGCCTTACAACAGTAGGTATAGTAAAATATGTTGGAATAGTAGGCTTCAACTTGGAGAAAATAGGTGGAATTTCTGGTAGACCCTGCTGATTTCTATCAAAGAAGGATATCTTTAATTGTTAAAGTGTTTTGTGATGAACAATTATGAACTTTAAGGTCTGAATGAACTCAATTCAGCCCAAAGGAAGTTTCTCTGYACAGCTTTAATACAAAAGAGTTGTTGTGCCTTGAAGGAATCTTCCCAGCCTAAAATACAAATCGCAGCAGCTTCAGGGCCATTCAGAGCTCTGCTTGCTGCTAATCTTGTCCAGTGAACATTGCAACATGGTCTGGCTGAGTTGCCTCTGCTTAATGGAATTTCCCTTTTTATCTGAAGAGTATCCTGGTTTTCATTGCTTCTTCAGCACTGAATTAATGGGTAAGGATAAGGAGGAAGAGAATGGACTTCTTGTGAAGGAACATAGAGTGTAGTCACGTGCTTGTAGCCACAAATAATGAAAAAAATTGTTTTAATAAAGTATTTTCTGTTACATTACTTGGTCAGTCAGAAAGGATAATATACCACTCCRAAAATGGTAAAATATTTGGTTCTTCCAGGTATTTTCTTTTTCTGTTTCTTTTTCAAATTCATTTATTTAATGTGGAGGGTATATGTCTAAAACACATAAAAAGTACAGCAAATCTTATAAATAGCTTGTGATACTGAATGCTTTTAATTAACATAGTTTTAGGTAAATTTGTTTCTTCATGGTGTAATCCATTGAATGAGTGTAACTCAGACTAGATCCAGAAACCCAGATTCTTATCTATATCTAGACTTAGTCTGCAGCATTYTATCAGAAGGCTCTTAAGAGAGGGTGCTGAAAAATTATTCAGTATTGTTAAAAACGCATGTCTCTGCTCCTCTGCTCTCCTTCACTTTCTCATGTAAAATGGAAACATTCTGGATTGTATTTGATCTGAAATATGATAATGTTGTGAATATCCTAAGATTCAGACTCATAGTCACTTCATCAGGGGAAGAAAATGCAATCCTTATTGAAATAATCCTAATGAAAGTGTCTGATTCAAGTCCCTACTTTGCCTGCTACAGGGCAGGCTTGAAACTGGAGTTTCCTATTGCCTTACCTTTTTTTTCTACTTTTTCTTCAGAAGTGACCTGGGAACCCAGGACTCTGTGAGAGGTAACTGCTGAACAGTTGGCAAGCTAGCTCCTGGTATCCAGTGCAGACACTATTATTCTTCAGTAAACACATGTGAAACTGCAGATTTTTCTAACCTGGATGAACCAAAGTAAGATATATATTAAGAGACCAAGTGGTATTTCTATAACATGTCCAGCCTGTGGAACATGTTTCAAGCAACTTAAACTACTTTCACAAGTTTATGGGTTCATCTTTGTTAATGTTTTACCTCAGATCAGAAATGAGCTTTTAAAGCTAATATTCTGATCACCTTGATTTTCCAGCCTGGTATTGAATGGTGATCCTATAGTACACAAGGTGGATTTTTATTTACATGACAGTAAAAGAGAAAGAAATGCTATAGGAGCATGCATGAGATGATCTAAAAGTTAATGATTATTTAATCTGTTGAAATCAGGCTAGAACTATGCCAAAATAAAACATGCTGAAACCCTTATAACATGGATGTGAGATCATTGGCCTGAGGTACTTTTATTCACTAGATTAATTCCCCGCCATCTTCTAATGTCCACATTACTTCCATGTTACCATACTGTCTTCTGCTGTAGTCATTCAAGCCTGTTTGTTCATAGGCTGGCTTATACGGAAGTAAATTTTGCCCACTGATATTGCAGAAACCATTCAGAAATCTTGTCAACATGAAAATAACATTTTTCTATACTTTTTACTGTTAAAATAAATAATATGTAAATGCCATCTACCCTTTTAATAGAAGTGTTATTAGTCATTATTAYCAAGCTGTCAGGTTGTTGGGGTTTGTTGGTTTTTGTTCTAATGATTTGATTCAGTTACAGTTTGATCTGAAAAACACCTTTTTTTTTCCTCCGCCTCCTTCTGATGTTTTATCCCAAACTTCTTTTCCATCCTTGCTGTGAATAACCCAGTGTGGAATCAGCCTCTCGGAACAGCTTAAGTGAAGAGCGTTGTGGGGTGGGAGTAGGATGGTACTACTAATAAATTATCCATAAGTATTTCCACTTTTCCCAAGGTATCTTCCCACATGAAAATAAATATTGATTTTTTTTTAATTATTCATTTTTCAAAGGATCTTGTTTTCATCTCTATGAGAAGGGAAATTAGATGCTTCAAATTAAACCAGTTTATAATATACTTCGAATTTACCAGAAGGGATTAGCATAGCTTTTATAGCTCAATTTTTGTTAATAGTATTTCCAGTCAAGGTTTCTATGATTTCAGTAATAACTGACTTTTTAATAGTCATAAATCTTATAAGGTTTTTATATGTATATATTTAACATAGAAGAAGGTCAAACAACTTTTTCTTAAATGAACTAGGAGGTGAAGAATTTCAGGTGAAGCCTCAAATTCTGCACACAGGGAAGCAAGCAAAATAAAAACAKAAAAAAAGAAAAAACACTCCCAAATCAGGGTTGCAGTACATTAAAAGCTCTGAAATGGTAAAAACTCCAAAAAGGTAAAAGCTTTCTGAAACAAAATGAGCAGAACACTGCATCCTAAACTCCACTCTGAATAAGGCTTCCATTTGCTACATGCCATTCCAATATATAAGACAATAAACATATTCAAAGAGAAAATTGCATTTCTTTTTGCCATTTCCTCTTATGCAGGAAAGAAAGGAAAAAACTAACTGTAGCTCCACACCTCTGAAGAAAGGTGCCTGTAAGTATGGCTGTGTAATACACTTGTTTTGAATGGTTTTGGCTTCTGGAGGTTTTATATTTGTATTCCAGAAAGTTCTCTGTGCAGTCACGAACAGCGCGATCTCACAAGTGTAAGACTGTCCTATCAGTGGATTATCCCACTGTTTTGAGGTGGTTTTTTGTTGTCTAGCTGCCCTAAGATCTTTCTGCTAGCATGTGCTACTATTGTGAATTTCCTGAACAGCATACGATTTGTTAGGGGAATCTTAAGCAACACTATCTAGGATATCTGTAACTGTGTCCACTTTAGTGTTCAATATAAGGAGTCTTTTAACAATTGTACTTCAGTTCACCTCCAAGTGTTTTCAGGATGCTCTAACTCAATTCTTTCCTGATGGCCCTGAACTGGTAAGAGGTGCTGTCCTGTTAGAGCACAACTAATGAGCTCTAACCTATAATGGCCATTAGCTCACAGGATCAAACTGGACTTAGTCAGCTATAACCCTTTCAAGTATATATATATATATATAAAAATATATATAAAACATGGTCTACTGGTCCTCTGCAGCAAATGATTCACTCTACAAATTTCAATGCCATTGTACCATTCTACTTGCTAAATTAGACATAGTCTATATTCATCCTTCTTCTGTTGYTGCATTTTCTACTGCTTTAGCAACAGCAAGAATGTATCTTCCTTACCTCATGTGACTCAGAGAGGATCTGTAAGAGGACACAGAGCTTTCAAAGAAAAACAAGAATTTTTAAGTCTGGTGATCTCATCTGGATTGAGCTTCAGAAATATCAAGGACAACCTCAGACAGATAAAAATAAAGTGGATATTTGATTTGATGCAGCTATTCTAATTCCAATATCTGATAAGAATGCTGTGTTTGAACTGATTTCTTTGCTGCTTAGTAAATGCACATTTCACTGATTTCAGCAGAGATTACATTACAAGGTCAGAGATCAGCCTTCATCCAAAAACCACTTCTGCTGAGAATTTGGCATATTCAGTTCAAGATTTCTACCCCAGTAAACAAGCACRTTTTAGAATTTTTTTCAACCTGCCAGTTTAACAAATTGGAATTTTAAACTAATGCATAGTTGTCAAGCATGTCAGGGTGGGAGAAATTCACTAGAGAAGAACAAAAGTATAATTTATTGACTGCAGTATTTTCCAAATTATTTAAATGTTATTCTTTTCCTGTCTTCTTTCTCTGAACTTACTATACTATACCATATTGAGGACTAAAAATACAAGATTGTGATGAACACCTCCATACAAATGAGTAAATTTGGCTTATTCAGAGGAATGAAGGGCAATAGAAGGCCTTGCTATTCCCAGAAATAAACCTGCATGTGGTTTGATGTGGTTCCGCGTCTGTGATTATGACAAAGAAAGCATGAAACCCATTCTGTTTGAAACTGGTTCCAGTGTAAGTCCTGTATAAGAACTGGCAAAATGGCAACACACAATTGATAGGCCTTCATAAGCTGGCGACCTCTGCCTGCTCTCCTTCTGCCCATATAGAGATCCATCTTTCTCTCATTTTTTGCTTGTGGAAGCTGACTTACTGTGGCACTCCCAACAAATGCCAGAAGTAATAGTTCACAGTTTTCAGTTCCTTGACTCTAAACCCAGTGGTCTTCTAGTGCTTTCCAGCTTTGTTTCACCCCACTTGCTGTACTCAGTAACCTGGACCTGGCATCTATCATCTCAGTTTATTCCTTCATTTTCATCTCTACTTGGGAGGCTTTTGTTTCATAGCTGAGAACATTTTTCTACATTCCTCATAATCTTGGTCTGCTGCCCAAATGCCCTACATTTCCTCGAGTTCTTTCAGGATTTTTCGCTAGTTTTGGGCTGACTATTTCAAGGACTTTCTACACAAACTTTAAATTTGTTATCCTCTTAGTTAAAACTATCACAAGATCAAATACTTGTTTGATTAAAGACCTTGCTAGGATCACCACACATTCAGAAGAAGATGGAAGCAAAGGCAGGTGGAGAATCCACACAGGATGCAGGAAATACTTACCCATTCCATATCTTATGTTACATTTTGTAGTAGTATATTCTTGTGAAAATATTCCTTGAAAACTACTCCTCAAAACATTCCCTTTAAATAGTTTTTACCAACTTTAAAGAACTCTTGAAAGATGTAGTATCCATTTGGGTCTTGCTCAGTATATCTTTTAGCCACAACTTTCAGACCTGTTAGTGTTATGATCAAAAAAATAAACTTGGTTTAGAAATTAGAAACAGGCTAATACTAAGTGAGAAAAACCTTCTGATTTTTTGTCTGAAAATTCTGCAGATAGTGACAGAAAACATTTGTGAATTCTTTTTTTTATTAGCTTATTTTTATTTCCAAGAACAAAGTAGAATGTTATTGCCTTATAAAACACACGTTTCTACAAGATTTCAGAGCTAAAGCAAACAGTATGCTCACCGTCGGTGAGGCAAACTTTGAAGGAAACTGGATGACCACTATGTTTACTATATGCTCTGCCAACTGTGTTGCAAATTAATGTACTGAAGACTGCTGGCAAAATGATTTGCAGATTTTCAGTGCGAGTGTGAACTGTCGCCATAAATATAGGTTTATAGATCAAATACTTGGCAGTGCTGAGAACATTGAGAATGATGGCAGCTTTCCACAGAAGGAAATGGTGTTTTGTGTGACCTTCCAGGCATCTTCCATGTGGATTAGCACAGACAAAGTCTCTGGATTGATGATACCAGTCACAAGCTAAGTAAGAAAAGTATGTGTGTTTATTACTGGAGGGTAAAGGGCATCTTTGCATCTTCACAGCAGGTTGTTCCCTCCCTCTAAAGTAATGTTGATTTCTGTGTTCCAGCTCCAATTCTCAAAACTGCTCTGGGAGAAGCAGACTCCACTAGTGCAGTAGCCATTAGAGCCTGTGCAAACCATCTCAGAAGCTGTGGTGTKGATAATGAAACAAAACTTGAATTTTTGCCTAATTCTTCAGGGCATTGAGGACTTTCAGTTTCACTAATAAGATCTGAGGACACTCAGCATTTTTTGCAAGGAACTCAACACCTTGCAGAACTAGTCTCTGGATTAATTCCAATGAGATGCCCAGGATGGATAATTGCAGTGAGCAGATAATAAAGAARTATTTGATGTTTTAAGCTACAATAAAACAAAGATACTGTTGTAGCTGGTCACTGACAACCAGAACCTGTGAGCTGAATAAAGCTTTAATTGCTTAAAGAGTATGTAAATACTTTAATACATTTTTAAAATTGCCTTCCAGTTCTTTTTTAAATACCAGAGATTGTGGGGTTTTGGCTTTTCTTTTTAACAAGTCTTAATATAGGCTGGAAATGCTCAGCCATGATGCCATACTTCAAATTGCCACCTATTTAAACAGTGCCATTAAAACAGCAGAAAACTGTGTCATCTGTTTTTTAAAAAAAAGTATAAATCTTGAAATTGCTTGTCCCGCTTTAGGAGCTAAGGTTTAATGATAAATTATAACAAGTATAAATTATTATTAATCAGGTATAGTTATTTATATGCCTTTGTGCTTTTTATTTAATTAAAATTTATTTGCATATCTTTCATATTTATTTTTATAGTATAATTATAATAAATATCTAATAATAAGGATTGTATATATTTAAACAGCATATTTTTTCCCAGAGCATTCTCACAGAATGCTTCAAACCCCTACCCCACCTTCTGCTCGGTCTTCAATACGTAAGCTCTAGTGAAATTACAAAAGTGCCAATATTGATTCATTTTCAGTACTGATTAATATGTTGGATAACATTTTCTCTTCTTAAGTCAATACTCAGTTTTTTAAAACTGTGATAATGGAAAACTAAGTAATTTTAGTTTAATTCTTGTGGCTCTAGTTACTGGTGCTAAACATAACATACTATTTTACTGTACAACTTGCTGTAAGATAGGAGATGGAAGCCATTTAGAATACTTTCTTTTTGCTTTACAAGTTTCTGCTGTGAGCAGGTACAGCATTAAGAGCAAATGCTGTGTAAATACATTCTTATGGGTACTTTTCTTCGTTTTGAACACAGAGAGCACTGAAGGCACTGAAACCATCAGGTGGCTCTGGAATTTGCTGAAGAGCAGAGTGCTTTGATTTTATTTCATATTTATTAATAAACCTGAGAACCACAATAGCTTGTCACGAATTTCAGAAGTATGTGGCATGGACACTGTAACACAAACATGAGAGAAAGGGCAAAATGTATGAACAATTGRTCGAACTTGAGTCAACTCAATTCACCTTGGAGTGAGATGATGGTACTTTTTAGGGCAAATTCTCAAATGCTTGCTTTTCATGATGCTGTTTAAAAATCCTTAGAATCACAGAAGTACTGCTAAAGACTGGGACTGAGTAATTCATATACTTGGTTGGTAGGTGGAGACAACAGTTGAAAGCTTTGCACTTTGGAACAAATGGCATAAAATATCTAACTGCCCACCTAACGTCTGATGTTTGAAGCCATGCATGGAGAAATACAGGATAGAGATTTTTGCAAAGAAATAACTTTTACTGAAAATATAACTGAAATTGCAGCCTAATTTTAGCATTGTTGTGACAGTGCTTACAAAACAATGCAGTAATCTAATAGCAAGTCTTGATGTAGGGTAATTCTTTCCACAGCACTTATTGCTATTGGTCACCTCAAAGAGTACTGTGCACATTTCTTGAGTTCTCTGGGTGTGTTTCTGTAGAAATTTAAGCTCTAACCAGAGCCTCAGGTTTAAATTGTTGCCTTTGTCACCAAGACAAAATCTGCCTGGGGTTGGGGCAGGAACTGTGCTGGCACCATCACACAATGCAAGGCCCTGTAGCCCCGTACGCAGTGCTGAACTGGGACAGCTCCAGCTGGTTTTAATTATTCTCACCTCCTGGCCTTTTCAGGCTGCCCTTACTGTTGTTTTTTTTCACTTTTCTCACAGAGGAACGTGTCTAAAAGTTCTTAGCTTCAGTAAGAGCAACTTGCCACTTGAAGTTGTCAGGTGCATATGTGAGGACTCATAACATGCACAGTAACATAGTGAAGTTAAATTTAGTTCAAGAAGATGTGTTCAATGAGAGATAACCGCTCATGGGGTTGTAAGTACATGCAGGAAGTTCCTAACTCTTAATTCCTAATTCCTAAGAATCAAGTGATGTTCATACAGGAAAGCTTCCAGAACCAATAGTTGACTTACAGTTTTGTACTGAGCTCTTCATGGATGAGAGTAATGAAATACAAGAGGAAATCTATTTTCTGTTTTTATACTTGCATGTGCATGGATAGAAGAGGAAACTGGAAAGTAACTTGATATTATAAGTATTTTGAACAGTGAAATAGCTCCGTGACCTGTTGTAATTTCTTCATTAACATCAACCCGTCAAATGTGGTTCTGCTGTTGTGAACAACATTTTGAGAAACAGTCTTGGTCACTGACTAATGACAAAATGTTTAAACTGGGATCAAAAGAGATTCTATTTGTAGATATGTATAAACAATAATGACAGGGAAGAGGACAAAAATTATTGAGTTTAGGGATGATTTTAAGAAGGTCATAAGAAGGACAAGCAGAATAGTAGAATGTCAACCCACCAAATATTTTAATTGTTTCTGCGCTAATTTGAGAAGGGAAATAAACAGGAAGAGCTGAAATCTTAATTAATGATCACAACAGTGTCTCAATTGGCATATGAGACACTCAGTGGGATAATTCACATGATTAGAATATTAGTGGATATAATTTGCTCCAGAAACATCTGCAAGGGGGGGAGAATGAGATAGTGTATTGCTTTGCATGGCAAATAGGTCCGTAAAGAGATGATACACGTATTCTGGGTAAAGATAAAATGGTCAAATCAGCTGTGAATCACCAGATAAGGCTTCTTTCTTGGGAAGGAAAAAGACTTTTTCTTGGGAAAAAAAAAAGTCAAAGCTTTCCATTGTACAGATGATGGTAGTAAAAATATGTTTTAGAAAATAGATACAAGGCACATAATTTACAGCACATTTTTATACATAAACAAGGGGGTGGGGGGAAAGGAAATTAGATATGTAATTATAAATATTGTGAAAGAAGAGCAGAAAATACTAAAGTACCAAAAATCCTGAATGAGAATTACTCTGAAAAGAGACAGTTTACATTTCTCCATTGATGCCAAAAAGATTTTTGCTTTTTGTACATTTTTCATATATTCGTAGCTCTGTAGACTACTATTATATAGTTATATAGCTCCTTAACTAACTCTAGTACTTTTCCTACCCTTTCTCTTAGATTTTAGAACAATAAGCTAACCTTCAAACACATTCCTGAAATCCTACTTAGTCTTGCCTCTTTAGTGAACCAAGGATGTCTTATTTTTTTACCATGTTTCTAGACATAATAAATGTCAGTCTAGAAGCTAGGGGGGGGCTCCAGTGGGGGGCAGAACCAAAAGAGGAGATTACTTAACTAACAGTTCCTTTAAGTGGATGATTTTTGTTAAGTATACTAATTTGTTAAACTTACAAAAATAGTAGAGATCTGATGCCAAGTGTGCATATAGCCATATTATGCACCTTGAAGCTTTCAATAAAAGACCTGCTTTTTATCTCACTGTYCTAATATTGTTTTAGAGTTTTATTTCCTCTATTATTAGGTAACATTATGACTAAGAAGTTAAGAGTTGTTAAGCAGAACCAATCATAATAAAAAAGTATGAGGACACTTTCTTTTCCTTGGTGGGTACAACATTTGGAGAATAAAATATTTAAGGCCTGTTTCTAACCTCCTTCAAATAAACCAGAATTCAAAATAAAMTTCTTGTTCTCTTTCCTGAGCATTAAGCTGTTTATTTAAGCAAGTTCAATTTTCAGTTTTCTTGCCTTGAAAACCTTTTCCTTGGGGAAGAGGTGTAGATCTGGGAAGTATGCATTCAGTTCTTCATACAGGGGCTTGTAGAGATACTTGTGTTTGCTAATCCTTTGTTGGTTGAAGGTGCTAAAAGCTCACGAGGGTTCAAGGGAAGAGTGGACAAGTTTTTGGAGGAGATAAGCACTAATGCTGGTTACATACTTTAAAAGATACATCTGGCTCAGGAAATCCTTGTACTGGTTGGAGCCTGGGAGGTAATCAAAAAGTGGTACCAGATATATATCTGCCCTGTTCTTCCCACTCCTATCATGGGCACTTAGAGACACTGCTGAAAATACTGCCCTGGCTTGGAGGGGTCGTTGGTACAATCTACCATTCCTGCAGGACTGGAGCCCCAGGAGCCCCAGTCTGTGGATACTCTTCCTGTTGCAGGGCAAGTGGAACCAGTGTCTCTGCTGTTTCTCAGCAGATGCAGTGCATCAGGATGGTCACAGAGCTGGGAATGTCTGTTTGGCTTCTACGGTAAGGCAAAAGAAATGGAGTGATGCTCCATGAAATAGAGCTCTGCCTGCAAAGTGAAGTTCTTTTCTTTATCTGCTTGTTTGAAACTCGACAGGACATGTTTCTTTTGTATACATTACTTGAGGAAGGTAACAATTTAGCCTTAATTACATAAAAGATGAACCTTTTATTCCCACTCAATGTTTTTAGTTCATAAGGTCAGATTTAAAATAAATAAAAAGATAAAGAGATAATGGCAATTTTAGGTTAAGCAAGCATATTTGTGGTTAAATTTGTATTATGTTCTTTAAATTTTAGTTGTAGCTTTTTATTTCTTCCTCAGTGTACTGASATTACTGTTTGTACAGCAGGTTGTTAACAATTGGACTGGGAACATTTGGAAAATGTTAGATATCAACTTAACAACATTAATTTATCTCCATAAATTTGGATTTAATGAGTTCTCACCCTTGAGATTTTACTTTATCTTATAGTGTTACTATTCTTAGTTTATCTTTTGTTATGTTATTTAATCTTGTCCATAGCTTCTAAAAAAGTAATACTCTAAAAAAATTAACTTCAAATCCGTGTTACAAATTGAAGAGTGGAGTTTGTGTATTCATCAGAATATTGCCACCACTTTTCCTGTCATGTTCTAACCTGCTGTTAGTCCAGCACTGCAAAGCTTCAGTTGCCTGAATAAACATTGCCTTTCACATCAYTGATAATTAATCACTGATACAGAAGGAAAGGGAATAAAGGGCACCGTTTTTACTGCAAGAAATTACCAAAAAAAATGTAATACCACCTTTAAAAATCTCAGGTCTATTTTGTGTGTGTGTGTGTGGTCCAACACATAATGTAAGACTAATACATTGTTTGGCATTCCTATGACTCTAGTGTCAGAACAAACAGGAATGATAACTTATGTCCTTTAAGCCTTTTGTCAGATATTATTTCCAGCTGTGGTAAATATCCCAATTGCATAGAACATTTCAGTTTTCCCTCTTATTCCGTAGTCTCATTCCCTCTAGTCATTTGTGGATGAATTTGGGTTTTGATTAGTTGCTGAGATAACTGCACAGACTCTCTGTCTCTCTCTCTTGCTCAGTCTTAGTCTCCCAGGTGTCTCTCAGTCTCTCCTCACCAGGGTATAATCCCTCCAGTGGCCTAGAAGGACATCCTGAACATGTTCTGAGGTGCTGTGGTGGAAGAGTGTCACTGCCTATTTGTCAGGAAAGAAGCATGGAGAATTGGCCATTGACAATTCCTTGTAGCAGCTTCTGTTTAAAGGAAACAAGCAAGCAAAGACAGAGCAAGAAACAGGCCATCAGATGAAAAGGGATGCAGAGAARCTTCCAGCTCAGGTTTACAGGTATGGTGCTAGAGATAGCACTCAGAAATGCGCAATAACTGTTTATTTGACCTGTAGGGAGTTCATGCATTTTGTCTGATTTCTTTATTTCTTCATTGCAGGTCCAGTGATGGTGACCAGGATCAAACACAGCCCAGCATTCTCTCATCACGCCTGTAGTGCCAGCTCTGGATCACAAAGGTATGTGGGCAGACAAAGGCAAGGCACAGAAGCAAGGATCAGTGGGATGGCCTGACGAAGATTCTGAATGAAGCAGGGGCAGGTCTCTCCCTGCAAGACTTTTAAGGTTCTTTCTTGAATAGCTCTTCCTTCAGAGTAGTGTGAATTTGGATTAATGCCACGTGAGAGAGCTGTTGTCCCTGAGCATAGACAGCTGAACTCTTGGGAGGCAAGAGTGTAAACTTCAGGCTGTGAGAGTAAACAAAAATAGTGTAGGTATGCCAGACATTATGGAAAAGAAGATCAATATATATATATAGACAGACAAAATCTATTATCCAAAGATCTGTAATTGCAGAGGAAAAAAATTGCTTTGTGAACCATTATGATTCAAAATAACTTCTTTCTGAGATAGTGTTAATCCATGCARGTCAATGTATTATAATCTATTTATTTAATTCCATGTGAAATTAACTCATGGAAACAAAAGTGGTCAAGGTTTTAACCGTCCTTTTAAAAGTGTTTAAACAGTAAGATATTTTTCARCCAGAAACAAATATACTTCCCCTTGAATATGGGAATTCAAATTACACTGTTTGGTGTATCCCCATACTACCTTGCTTATAGCAGTTGTTAATAAATTTGGTAGGTCTTACCAAATCTAGTTTGGTTTAATTTCTGGGCCATGTGTCACCACAGCTCTTTGTTTTGTATCAATTCTTTTACAAAGAGGGCAGTGACATGCAACATACCATTTTCAGTTTGAAATATTTGTCACAAAAAGGAGATTCTGAATATGTTAATGACCCATTTTGATGTTTAGAACCCTTTTTTTCTGCTCCTTGCTTTATTCTAGGTATTTCTCCTACAATGGATTATAAAAGAAAATTCCTATCTATTTAATCTTCATAAGGAAAATCCTCTAACTCCTCAGAATTCAGGCCACTGGTTTTATGCACAGTATAAAACAGAGTATGGACAAACCATTTCTGTGAAATGCCCTCACCTCTTACTTATTTTACGTTCACTTAATGACAATGATAAGGGCAAGCGTAGTTTGAGATTTCAGACATGTGCAGTGATGGTTACTATCTCATCTAGAGAGAGCTTAAAACCATGTACCTAAAGTACAGGTGTTAATCTAGTAAATTTATAGGCATGTACAAGAATGTTCTGAGGATATATTATGTGTACATTTTCAAAGTAATTGCCAACATGTTTTTTGAAATACAATTTTCATTTAGTATGAACAAACAGTGTGAGGGGAATTATGTGTTTCCCATTTAATATCTGTTTTAGTCCTCTGTCTCTCTCCATCACTCAACAGTCCTTCAGAGTACATACTGCTTTCCATCCCTTTGCCATTTCACTTTCTCCAGTCTATCAGTTTTGTAACATTAATTCTCATGTTCAAAGTAATTAATTTATTTATCTCCTAATAAACAATTTCTTAGATTTTCCCATCTTCTGTTTCTTATTGTGTTCCTTTATACTTCCAAACTCAGTTTTACAACTCTGTTTTCTTGCTGTTTCTTCATCCTCTCTTCACGTTCCTCCCCAAAGATATGGTGGGAGGAGAGTAAGGGAAAGGATTGCAAGCTTGAAATTCTCTCTCCCTTTTGTTAAATCACATCTCGAGGTTTCTTGTATGATGGTTACAAATAATTTGTGACATAATTACATAATTATCTGGCATATCATATATGTAAATTTTACTTTAAAAAAGTCAGCGCTTTTAAAATGTTATTGCTCACATAATGTATCAATAAGTTTAAAATCAAATAGAGATGATGCTTTGCAGGTGGGCTGTATTTTTATTTTGTCCAATTCTTAATTCAGTACACTGCTTCCATCTTATGCTTCAAATAATATCTTCAGAAAAATACAATGTAATATAATTATAAAAAAAATAATTTCATACTAAATTATTCATTAACTATTTTAATAAGTTTAAGGATAATTTTTTATATACAGCTCATGACAATGAGGGCCCTCATATGGCTAGTAGCTTCTCACTATGATAGGTGAAATCACAGTTACAAATATAAACTCTGCRATCTTTTGACACTTACTGATGAGCAGCAGCCAAGATGACAGCAATTCATGCGTAATTATTTCCCAAACCTTTAAAGTAAATTAGGAATGATTACAAGGAATAAAAGCTGCCTCTGTGTTACTGGAAGGGTGGGCTCTGTGATTCTCCATTAACATTAATTTCTTGCTAAAGCATTGTGGGGGTTTTGTCTCTTGTAACTTTGCCAAATGCTAAACATTAGGGTTGATGGCTTCTATGTCATGYACCTGCCCTAGAGCTTAACTATTTTATAAAAATGTAACCCCACATGGCTCATCTTTGAGGGCCAGGTTGCAAATATCTTATTTTGCAATAGTAAGGAAAAAAAATCTGACGCTGTCTTTATTATTTCATATTTTATATGCAAAATATATTTTATTATTACTAGATTATTTCCTATTGTCCTATGCATTATAATTTTAGCATCCATGGATTTGAAGTGAGAACTTCAAACTTGAAGGTGAAATGGTTTCTGTGAATAAGAGCCTTTTGACTTGTATGGAATCTACTCAAATGTGTCGAAGCCAAAAAATTCTATGTGCTTTTCCTAGAAGGCACAAGCTTTGAGGTATTCTATTACTGGCAGAGAGTGATTGCTCTTAGTTCTCTTGCAGCTCCCACTGCAGACAAGACAATGCTCTGCTACCACCGAGGGGCCAGCCAGGAGTGCAGCTGGAAGGAGAAGTCTGGTTCTCCTATGCTGGTAACTGAGGCAACAGGAAAATCAAACGCCTCAAATGAGTTTCAGTTAGAGAGAAAGGAGTAGGCTGTGGCTTTGGAAGTCTGGGGTGGCAAAAGCTGGGTCAGAAAGGTATAAAAGTTGGGGAAGGAAAAATGAAATGGAGAATGGGAAAATGGAGGGGGAAAAAAGAGCAAGTTGTACAGAGGAATGGAAACTAGTGAGTTTGATGGAGGGAGAGGTGATCTCCATTTGTGATTTGGATACTCTCTTTAGCATCTTTAATGTAAATTTGTATATACAGGGGTGTCATTTTCAGTGTTCTGGTCTCTTCCAGTCAGGCAAATATATACACGGAGCTGAAATTAGATTTTGCTTCTTCAAGAACATAATAAAACTAGCATAAGATCTCGCTGACATTGTAATCTCTTAATTCCAGGAGCTCAGGGAGAAACTGCTCCAGAGATATGCTCCATGAAATCAACATTCAAATTCAGAATGCATAAACAATACTTTAAGAATGTGAAATACGGACAYGTACATTGAGGTGACTACTTTTGAAGTGTTTAAATAATACATGGTACTCTAAGTGTGAGTTAGAACCTTGTGTTGCTATATGATTTAAAGATGTATAGAATATTTAGAGCCTTATTATTCTCTCACCATATATTCATTTTCTGCTACCACGTTTAGAACAACTCTAAGAAATACCGTATGTTGGAAATGAAAACTGACAGAAGCARCTCTTCCTGCAAAGTGCAATGTTACATTTCATCCATGTGCATCTCACATGAGAACCCGTAGGCGGTAGCGAGTGGGTGGATAGTTAACGATGAGATTATGGTTAAAATAGATTTAATAGTCCAGCTAAAATGGGCACTTTGGGGATGAAGTGAAAATTCATGAGTTCCCTGCTGTTCTCCTGAGTGGCATAGGGTGCATCACGCTGACCAAACTGGCATGTCTGAGCTGTCTGCACAGTAGTCAGCCAATTTTTATTCTGCAGGTACAAGTCCATTTTGTCAGACAGCAAAATCTCTTATTCTGTTGTTTTCTTCTCTCCCTCTAGTCTGATTCTAGTGAAAATTAAGCCTTTTAAGTTTTGTTTGAGGTATTTTTTCTTAGAGAATATTGCCTACTAAAATTTTCATATAAAGTAAGGATCTCCACCTTTTGCTTGTACTGTGTTTATGCCTGAGTATAATTAGGCTGGAGTTTGTGAGGCAGAAGGAAAATAAATACATGTTCTTACTTGAAATAGAATGTTCTGCCTTCCATTCAGCTTCCAATATGACTCTCAGGGGATCCTAATGTTTGTCCCAAATGTTTAATATGAACATCTATTTCCTTAATCAGCAAGAGGTGTTGCTGGTGTTAAGCCAGGAAAGAAAGTAGCTGGAACCTGGGAACTAGCAGAGCAGAACACTGTGTGTTTTTAATTGAAAGAGAACTGAACAGAATCTTTCACGTGGATGAATATTAGTCAAYACCTGAAATAGTCTGAAGGCAGTCTTTAAATCCAGTACTTGAGTTCTTACCTGTCTCCTTAGTAGGTGTGAGGAAAGGTAAAGAGGGCTACAAAATCTCTGCTATTGAAATAATTGCAAATATATTTTGATATGGTTGTTTCATCTAGAGAAGGATTGTCACTAATCTTTATGAGGAAAGCAGATGGAAAATATCCCCCTCTTCATAGAAAGCTTTTAACAGTTGGTAACCTTCTGAGCCCAAGGCAAGATGATCAGATGACAGAATACCTTATTTTTATGTCAGCTGCCACTCTGACAGCAACTTCAATTGAGCTGAGACCTCCTGAAAACTTACCAGGTCCTGTAATTGATTAGCCTTGAGTTTTTCCAGAGATCTTGTTTTCAAATCTATTATTGCTTTCTTCTATTTGACAACAAATGTTTATTACACAAAGGAAAATAGCAAAAATGAAACAACGAAAACCTTCAGTGAAACTTCTAGCAGTATTTTTTTTTCAGAAATCTGCAAATGAATCATAAATTAATAAAATTGACTAAATGGCAAAACATAACTGCTGCTCAGGCTCAAAACAGAAAGCTAACCACTTGTAATAAACACCTAGACTTGTGTTTATCCCATCAGTTCCCTGGGTCTCAGAAGAGAAATCCTGTTTCTGATGGATGCTTAAGGTTGTCTAAGCACATATAAATAAAAACAAATCTATATGTAAAATTACAAGATGCAAGAAGCAGTAATTCTGGTCAGCAAAGCAACACATTGGCAGCTGTGCATTTATCTTTTCATATTTACTGTGCTCATATACTGTTCAAGTTCTCAGACTGAATGGAAGATAGAATCCTGTACTAGACCAGCTTAGTTCTCACAGACTTTTGATGCCACAGGCATTAACCTTGTGAGATGTTACACAGTCTATATTGCTGGGCTGATCTCTTCACTGGAGGAACTGCATTTGAACTGGAAAAATCCCTAAGGCTCTCTTTATGGACACAGTTTTAGATATCTGCTTCCATAGAAATAAAATTCTCACCAAAGAAGGGTTCTTCCCAAGTTTTTTTCATATTATTGCTGCCCCCATAACCACCACATAAAAAAGTGAAGACACTTTTTTTCAACTTAAAATCTGTATCAGAGTTACTGCTATCATATAAATTAACGTATGGAAATGGAACTTAGGCCTCTTGAAATGTTGGGCAATGATATTGCCAGTGTGACAGTGGCATTTTGTCAGGGTCTTGAGTATGCTACTAAATCTTAACCATCTTGACCAGCTTCAACTGAAGTATCCACCTACACATCCTGTAGGAGTTCCATTTATTTCCTGGGCATGGAGATCTTGTCTGAGCTATGTTAGAGCTGACTCAGCTTGCTGACTGATTTTCCCGAATGAGCCGTAGACTACATTGTAGGTTGCTTTGTCTCCAGTCCTGTTTTTGGCTGAACTCCCAGGATAGATAGTTAATTTCAGCCTGTTTGGATACAGTGGGACTGTGACCTTGTTCATGAGGGCTCTGTCTCTGCCATGGTGCTCCTTGGCTCCTGGCTTATCCTCACTGTTGGAGCACCCGTACTCCTGCTGCTCTTTGATGTACAGATCAAAATATCAATAGTCCAAGTGTTTCTGCATATTTAGGCACAGGTGGAAATTCAGAAGATGGAATATGATAAGGTCATGAAGGGTACTAAACCCTATTCCTGTAAATACCCAAACGTTTTTGTCAGACAGCCCAGCTACCTTAGASTACTGAGTGTATGAGAACTCTGTCTCCTTTCTAGCTTTGCTGATGTATCTGTTTAAAAAAATATATAATGTGAAATAATAAACTGCATTTGTTTTGTTCTCATAGTACATAGAAAGTCATACTGCAAATAGTAAGCATGATTTAAAGAAAGAGATGGAGAATGTCAGCATCCATGGAAAGCTGTCAGGAGGTTGAGCATATTTGTTTAGTCTTTCCGATTCTCTCACTTCATCTTCACCAAAAGAGAATTACACTGATACAAAAGGCAAACCACCCCAGATTATCACTGCTGTAGGTTGCTGGAGTATATTGCAGACCATAACCACCATATATGTTATAGCAAAACTTACTGGCTTTGCTACATTGTATTAAAAAAAAACCAAACCTACAAATCTCTGAATCAAACTCTCATGTCTTATCTGTTTTGAAAATAAATCATAAGAAAGTATCCACAAAAAACTTTGATGCCACATAGAAAAGAGATCCATATATATGTCTTAGTCCTTCCTTTTCCCTTAAAGGAAAACATTTGTCAAGTGAGGAAAATTTGGTGCTKCACTTTGACAGAAAGACAAAGGATTGTGCTGTATACAATGAAAGGAATGCATTTCTGGCTGATTAAAAGCCTGAAATTTTCTTTTCCTAGGAAGGATGAAACACAAAGCTAGAAGTAAAAGACCTCAACCCAAAATCTAGTTGGGCAAAAATGATTGTGCTCATCTTTTATTTCTTTTTGTAATTGGTTCTACATCATTGATTTATTTAAGGTATTAGTTGTATAAAAGTGCTCTTTAAGACATAAGTGTTCAGTAGAAAGTCTAAAGGAGATATCCAACCACGTGTTTAATATCAGTTGTATGTTGCATTAGATGTCTTGTCTAGCTCAAAAATCACTGTTATGGTTATCTGCATTAATTACTCATCACATTAATTATTATCATTAATAATATCTAGAAATAAAAATAATGAGACAAAATGCTGTTACTTGACTCAAACTGGAATTTATTAAAATAAATTTTCATAATACAAAGGAAAGAAAACCCAATGAAAACTTTTTAGGGTACTCTTTTAATTCAAAGCAAAGGATGTCAGATGATTAATACCATGATAAAGCCATAGGAATGAATGAATATTTGATAGAATACCTGAAAGAAATGAATGATTATTGCAACATATAACAGAAGATACCCTACCCCCAGGAAAACAGGAAATTAAAGAGTGATAACACAAGAAAAGTACTTCATATCATATCAATGAAACCCACTGATATGATATGAATGTAACCTAAAAGTTTAAAAACAAATCTTATAAAAGGAAAAAGAAACTCTTTATTTTTGAGTTAGTAAGTATATAAAAAAGGCCGTTTATATTTTCAAGTGTCAAACTTCTTCAGTTCTCCATCTCTATTGCATCTTTGTGTTTGTGATGTGTTTGTAACACTGCTTGAACTTCTAGTGCAGCTAGAATACAGGGGGCAGAGGRAAAACCTTTTGTCTTGTAGGTTATCTTGGATTTTGCCATATTCCAGTCTTTTTTCTGTAATAGTGGAGGAAATGCTTGAAACAGGAGGGCAGTCTCTCTTTTTAGTTTTTTCTTCTCCACATCAATTTTTGTCTGCAATTCCACTAGGTTTTTCATTTGCCATGTGAAAGATGGTGCTTTTGTGTGAAGATCTCTGTTGCTAGATGGAAAATCAAAGTGCTGTTTCTTTTCAGGGGGAGATGACTGTATCTCAGACTAAAATTCAGAAGAAATAGATCTGCAAGGAGAAATGTAGGTGCAAGTTATAAGCTTCCTTGGGGAGCTTGGAATCCTTCCTACAATGTGTGAAATTGTACTTCAAGAATCTGTGAATCTTTCAGATAATGTCAGGTTTCCAAGTGTCTTTCTAAACCTGTTTGAGAGTCAGAGATGCATTCTGAGATGTGGTAGATGTAGTTTTATTACTCTTTAACATTTATTATCCTTGCCATATGATTCAAAATTTTTAAAGCTTTATTGCTACAAAGTTGGCTGTGCAATAGCAGTAATTGCAGGGTTAAGGGGAGAAGAAAGAGCAGTTATTACTTAAGGCAACACCTTTTAATTGCTGTATCAGAAATTCATCTTACTATGTCTGCTCACTGATAATCAGCTGCAGTGTTTTCTCCCAAACTGGCCTTTTTAAGCTGAAATGGCAGTGTTAAACATTTCTTGAAATCATCAGGAAATATTTAAAATTCTATTTATGTATTCTTGATTTCATACTACTAAGAATATTTAAAGAAGAATAAAGCACTTTTACATATTTTATTTCATCTATCTTCATTTGGCAAGGTTGTATTGGAGATTCCTCTCATGGACTGATACAAAAAAATAAATATCATGTTTCTACCAATGGCATGTGAGACTGGAGACTTCTTATAATGCAGTATTGGTTACTGATAAGGTACTTAAATTTTCTTGGCAAGGCAAAACAAGTTATCCCAAGAGTATTGACTCTTAGAAACTGGGAAATCAAAATAACGAAAGAAAATTAAATAGTTCTACTCTCTTGGTTTACTACTGCTAGACTCATCTATTTATTTATAATTAGAATGAATGTAGTTCTGTTCTACTACATTTACTTGTACTTAAATCAGTAAAGCTTTCTGTGTGTGGAGGAGTACATTTAGACTACAAACTATGACTTAGTCATCTTTTATAGTAACAGTCAGTCTAGAAAAGAAGAAAAATGGCAATGGGGACAAATTTTTATTCTTTTTCAATAAAAACTCAGGCCAAAATAGTGAACTTCTGGTATTCAGAATACTTTATAAAATTATTCAGTAGGCCATGTCACTGTGAGAACAGAATCCAGATAGGAATTTAGTTAGGAATGATCCTAAACTATTTGGAAATGATAACATTACATTTAAATATGTGACACGGTCAAACCTGTGTTCAAAATATTTGGCTTACATACAGTTTATATGCATGATGCTCCCTGTGGCTCCAAAACTATGTCGAGGCATTGATAATAAATACTGAACTCTAGGCTGCTATGGCAACAATGGTAGCAGTACAGGAGTCAGCTAATTTTAGACTAGCTTGGGTATGTCTACAAAGATTGTAGTTATGCTATTGCCTACAGTAAAAACATAATCTTAGTTCACTTGACCATCTTAAAATGTGAAGTAAATCCTGAACAACCAAAAGTGATATTTATATGTATGTGGTGTGTTACTGGATGTTTGAGCAATTTCAGATTTCTTTTTTTCTTTTTGCTGTATATTCAAAGATATATTGTGGTAATCAAATGTAAGGCATAAAAAAAAAATTACTTCCACGACCAGAATACACACCTCAGGCAAAACCAATCTGCTTGACATTTCTTTCTGTATTTAGTAGATTGAAAATCCAATAATCTCTTTGACAAGAATGTTAATGTCCATGTTTTTCCCCTGGGAATCAATGAAATTTTTCAAGTAGGTATCATATTCATAGAAAATAGTTATGACATGAACATGAGAATGGAGCATCTAATTTTTACATGAGTGGGAAATAACACAGAGCAGGGATGAAGGTCACCTTGAATTATAACCGACACAAGTCACAGACTTCTCTGGTTTGGGTAGAATGACAAAATGCCCTGTGCAGGTAGGCCCACAGATAATTTATGGCCTTCAGCAGTCTACTTTCTCTGTATTGCTGCTGGCATGTCAGAATTAGAATTTGGTTATAGACTAATATCAGTAAACTGTTATACCAAAAATGAGGTATATATACCATCATGAGGATGCTTGAGGAAATGAATTAGAGAATTGAGCTGAAAACTATGAGCTGCAGTAGCTTTTAGAATACAGTACCAGATACTCTGACACAAGTAAGGAAAATATTGTATGRATTTTATTTTTTTTAATTATAGACTGATTCAACAAAATGTGCTTGCAAATTTTTGTCATCATAAAGGTTTTGATGAGCTATATATGCTACCCATTTTGGAAAGTGTATAAGAAACTTTTGGATTGGGGGATCTAAAATAAGTGGGTTTAGTTTATTTTCCTGACACTGCTTCCAATATCAAACCATGGCTAATTTTAATTTAAACAGAAGTTTGCCTTGATCTCATAGCTGAGAGTAGGAGTGATTCCCTTACCAACAAATTTGCTAGTTTCAATTTACACACCCTATTACCATTTCATCTTGGGTTAGCTAGGAAACTTTGCTGTTGCATAAACTACCTTGTTGACAAAGAGCTGCCTTTTTAAAGAGGATTTAATTTCTAGTAAAACACAAAACTAAAATCAGCACTGCTTGACTTTCACAAAGGCAAGAAAAAATCCAGCTTGATTTGCGGAAGGCTTAGATTAAAGCACTGTCAATGTACATGCATGCATCTCCACCCATGAGTTCTGAACCTGGAGAAGATGGTCCACTGTGATGAGACCTAAATGGCTCAAGTGACAATTGTTGCTAAACAGCACATTGTTAGAGCAGAGAATGCAGTAATGCACCCATTTACAGCACCAATACTTGACTACACACATTTAGGACTATAACATTCATTCAGTTCTAGAGTGCTGCATCTGGTGGTGCTCTAAGAATGGTTTGTTTCTGGTTTACTTGCTGTGAGAAAGTCGTAGTGGGAATGTGGAAGTGATTTTGTATGCAAGAAAGGAGGAGAGCAAAGTTCCAGAGACACTTTCTGAGATAAATATCATCTTAATGCTCACAAAGAGCATCAAACATAATTTTTTCTCTCTTTTTTTTTTCTTTTCTTTCCAGTGTGTTTGTTCTCTTCACCACACTTGAACAAGTAGTCTACTTGTGGATTTGAGGGTGGTTCTGATGTCTTTTTGATGATTATTTTCCTGATGCTCCCTGAAAAAATGTGGCTTCATCATAGGCATAAAGCAGGAAACAAAGAGTTTTTGAAAAAAAGATCACTTGGKTCTAGACTGATAGAAGAAAATAGTTTCACAAATTGGACAACAGAATGTTCATGAATGCAACTTTAGGACTAGTGTAGCTGAAATAGATCTCAGAATTTGATGTAATTTATGTAGGAATAGTATTTTCCCTAGTTATGCTACTAGCACATTATTTAATCTATTTTTCAGAAACAGGGGCATATGGGAAAACATGAAGGAGACAGAAAGCAAGATGGGTGATTGTGACTACACAGAATGTAATTTTGACTTACTGAAACAGTAAATGCCCAACAGACCATTATATTAAAGGAGGAAATATGTTCTTCTCTCAAAACGAGCTCAAAAGCCACTGACATGCCTATGATCCTTCCAMTGCTGAATTGAAAAATCTGAACTTGTCTTGTGTCAGCAAGATAACATATTAGGCATATTGGATCAATTGCTGAACTCCATTGTTCAGAAAGCAACATGGACCAACAGGTTGCATGGACAAATCCCAGCACAGGAAAACAGCTTCATCAGTTAGCAGAAAGTACAATCTGCTGTTTTCCTTTATGTGCAAGCTCAGAGGATCTGAAGAAGTGATTAGGAAAATAAATATTTACGCCTTTAGGGGGATGAGATGGAAATACAACCTGAACAGTTACTGAGTAAGGGAGTAGTAAGGTTTGTGTCTGCTCACCCAGAAATTGATAGGGTTTTGAAAATAGGTTAGCACAAGCAGCTAGTAAGTTTGGAAAACATAAGCAAGAAATGAAAAAATGAAGTATGGCTGCTAGACTTTGAAAGAAACTCCTGAGATGTAAACTTGGCTTCTGTTCAATTTTTTTTCTGTACAAACTTGCAGAAGGTCACTTCTCTATATGCTGTCTCTCTCATTTGTAAATTAAGAATAATACCTGCCTGCCTTGGATTATTTATGCTAAAAATTAATTAAAATTCATAAAAGCACTTTTAGAATTTAGTGCTGCAAAACTGCTACAAGAAGATTTTTAATTTTGATAAAGAGGAGACTTGTGATGAATAGTAAGAGGAAACACCGCATACTAGATGGCTAATGTAATTAGAAGAATTGCCAAAGTTTTGCTTAGCTTTTGTGAGGGACTGTTTTCCTGAATTTTGTACCTTTTTTCCTGAAAAGATGAAAGTTCCTTTTTTTTTTCTTCAAAGAAAGCTGTTAGCTGTACAACAAAACATGCACATTATGAGGATTTTAATGAGAAGCTGGCTTTTTTTCATGCTGTAGAAGTCTTATTATGGCTTTAAATCATGGGTTGGCTCAAAGAATTTGAGCAAATTATGGCATGGGAAACTGACTGTCAATTACAGTGGAACAGGAGACCCCATTTTTCTTAAGTAGTCTAACTTGAAAGCAGCACTTTCACAGGGGAATTTTCTTTGCAGACATTGTGACTGTTGTCTAATCAGGGAAGGGGAAGAGGAGACTGACTTCTTAAATGTTTTTTCATGTATTATTTTCAGCCAATCACAGCCTGCTGTTTGAAATGGTTCTCTGTGCAACCACTCCTAGAACAGTGCCACTGCATTTTGATTAAAATGTGAATAGGTGTGGTGGGTTGACCTTGGATGTCAGGTCCCCCTTCTCAGCTGCCCTGGGGAGAAAAAATAAGATGGGAAAGAACTTGTAGCTGAGATAAGGCAGTTTACTAAAGCAAAAGAGAAATGTGTGTGCACAAACAAACAGGAAAAACAAAAAGGTTTTGTTCTCTACTTCCCATTAATGAGTGATGTTCAGACACTTCCCAGGAAGCAGGGCTTCAGCACRCAGAGCAGCTGCTCCAAGAGGCAAACATTGTAAATAACATATAATCCCCCTTGCTCCTCCTTTCCACAGCTTTAATATCTGAGCTGATGTCACATGCTGTGGAATACCCCTCCAGTCAGTTTGGGTCAGCTGGCCTGGCTGTGTCCCCTCCCAGGATCTCACCCACTCCCAGTCCTCCTTGATGGGGGAAATGCTGAGAGACAGCACAGATGCTGTGCCAGCCCTGCCCAGCAGTACCCAAACACTGRGGTGTTATCCACACCTTTCCAGCTGCCAATGCAAAGCACAGCACTGTGAGGGCTCTATGGGAAAACTGGGCAGCTCAGCCAGGCCCASTACAATGGGATTCATTGGATATGGCTGGGAATATTCAAATAACAACACTGCCTGACAGATTCTTTTTGTCACCTGGATACTAAACCTTGCAGATATAAAACTCAATAAAGTRGTAATAACTGTTCATAAATGTAATATATTCATAAAGTCATCTGTGGTAGTTCTCAGTGCATATATTTGTTAGATTCTATTTGATTTTAAAGACAGATCAGATGATTACAATATTTTCAGGGTTTTTTAGAACATTATTTTCATTTCTTGGAAACATTTGATTATTTTTAGGCTATTGTATAGCATCTATGCATATATAACTTCTAGAGAATATATTTTTTTTTAAGTAAGAGTGAAAAATCAACTCAATTTATATATGATCTGCTCTGTGTATTAATTTGCAATAAAACTAACAAAAAACTAGTATCAGTTATTGGTTTTGAACAGAATCGGTGCTTTATAATACCATTTCAGCTTACCTCCTTAGTGCATTTTTCCTTATATTTCCATATAATGGTGCTGTAATGTATATGTAATTATATAGTGAAATAAAATGGAAATGGTAAAAAATTTATAATGAAATCAGGAATAATTTTCAGAAGCAGAAATACTATCTGTTAATTAATTTCAAATGCCAAGTGACAGCATTTCTCTTTGATTTGTAAAGTTCATTGAAGGAATATTGGACTTTATCATATCTGAAAGTAGTAACTGTACTCTACTATCATTTAAATTCATTTCCCTAGCCATAGATTTTCAAATTAAACTTAATACTGGTAATCTTTTAATTGCATTAAAGGTTTGCTGCTAGCTCTTTTCTTCTTACAGGATTGCCATCATTGCAAATTATACATAGTAAAAATAAACACATGCAAACATAGGTCACTGATAAATTAAAAAAACCCTAATATATTATTAAGATTTTGAATTAATAGTCAATAGTTATCATCAGTCACACATTTAATTACCTTCTTGATCTTACGTCCTTTTCTTCCAGTGGAGAATATCTGTCCATGTGTTTGCTCCTTTTTTCATAAACATTCATTTCCAAAGGCTCCATTCCTCTACCACAGATTTCCTTATTTCTTTGCTTTAAATTGCTCTTGCCTAAAGTTCTTTGCAACCTTTTTCTTAGTGCTTAAAAGAGGTTCTAATAAATTACTACTTCTTTGGTTAATGTTTAGAATAACCCATACATGGAGCTAATAATTATTACACTCCCCACATCTAACATATGTACCCATCAATTATTTCTAGGCATGCCACCAATTCAAATATAGCCAAAGTGATTGTTTACAAATGTGCCAAGTGAGTTTTGAACAAGGTCCCTGAACTCCCCGTAACATTCATGCTTTGTAAAGCACTTTCTCTTGGGAAGTGCTGAGTGACAGATATTTGTGCCACAGAAGGTAGGGGAAATTTGTGATTCTGTCAAATCAAAGAGGAAACAAATTCCAGTAAATATCCTACCTTTTTGTATATTGAGTAAAAAAATCTAGATATTGCCATGAAAATTGTCCTTGCTGCTTTTAAACAGATGAATTGCTAGTCAGTCAAGGGTTGTGATTGTCACACTCTACTCTGCACAGATGTGGCCTCACCTCAATTACTGTGTGCAGTTTTGGGTGCTACAATAGAAGAGATATAAAGCTATTAGAGAGCATCTAAAGGAGAGCCACAAATACGGTGAAGAGTCTGGAGGGAAAACTCTACGAGGAGCAGCTGAGGTCACTTGGTCTGTTCAGCCTGGAGAAGAGGACACTACGGGGAGATCTCATCCTAGTCTACAACTTTCTTGTGAGGGTAAGAGGAGGGGCAGGCACTGATCTCCTCTCTATGGTGACCACTGACAGGACTCGACGGAATGGCCTGAAGCTGGGTCAGGGGAGGTTTAGGTTGGATATTAGGAAAAGGTTTTTCACCCAGAGGGTGGCTGGGCACTGGAACAGGCTCCCCAGGAAGTGGTCACAGCACAAGCCTGACAGACATCAAGAAGTGTTTGGACAATGCTCTCAGGCACATGGTGTGATTCTTGAGATTGTCCTGCACACGGCCAGGAGTTGGACTTGATGGTCCTATCCTTGTGGGTCTCTTCCAACTCATGGTATTCTACTGATTCTAGGATCTATGAATATGCATTATACATGTGTATGAATTCCAAGATAGACTTCAAGTGTGACAACTAGAATTCAAACTTAGTGGTTTTCTAGGCTGAATTAATTGAGCTGAAGTTGACACTTGCTTTGATCCTGAAATCTAATATGGAAAAGAGAGCATTCTTGTGGATCACAAGGTTTGTGTATGCAGAATGCCACATTCCTGGTTCCGTAAATTATAATTAATTAATTTCAATTACTGAATGTGTATTTACCTGTATCATTTCTCTCAACTGTTGGGCAGAACTGACCTCTGTATAGATATAGAAGCTTCCATTTACTCCTACACTCTTAGCAACAACTCATTTTCCCTGTTTCATGTGAAAAAATGCCTTCCCCTATTTTTCCAGCAAACAGTCTTTCATTAAAGCTTGATTTTTCTGTGAAGTTTCATGCAAATCTGTAATTAGTTTCTGAGTTTCAAGCAATTAAATACTGGCCTAAAATAGCTCCTGTTTAGGTCTCATGGTATTTTGGGCCTCTGCGGTCTGAGGGTTAGACTGTGCAGAAAGTAAAAACTACAGAGAAAGCATTAGTTGGTCTCTTTGGGTTATGTAATCATTTAGTTACCTACCAAAAAGGCAAAAACGATCACTGAAAGTGAAAGCTTTGCAACAGCTGTATAGTATAGCATGTGTCCTCCCAGTTCAAGCTCTGTAATAGGAATATAAAGCAATATGCAATTTTTTTAATGTTGAAATTATTATTTTTTTTTTTGTAAAATATAATTGCTAATACTGTGTTGGTTTTGTTTTTGCAAATGCAGTCTAAATTATTTTTGAAACTTACTGTGTTTGCACTTTTTTCCTTATATAAGACATGGCATTCATTTTATTCAGTTTCTGTCAGTTTAATGTTGCTGTAATCAATTGTATTGATTACAGTGGATTAAGTGATGGATTTGTAGATGAAAGGAAGTGTAGTTGAGATTGCCACAATAACAGAAGGTGTGGACCTTACTCTCTCGGAGTATTCTCAACGAAAGGGAAGAATAGACTGCAGATAGACAAAAAGCTCTCTATTGTACTTTGTACCGGAAAACCGATTTTATGACCTTAAAACAGGAACAAAATAATTTGTAATTCTTACATTGGCCCAACTCTGCAAACTGCAGTTGAAAGCCACTGATCTGACCTCTTTTTTTGTTTTGTTTTCCTTCTTGTTTTATGTCTGTGTTTCAAAGATGYTAATATTATCCTCCACTATCATTGTGATCTACTAAAATTGCGATTATTACTATTACGTTTTCTTTTTAATAAAAAAAGCAAACAAGATGCACAGTACATTTTGCAAACACTGATCCTAATCTCTCTCAAATCAATAGAAACTAGGAATAACTAAACTGAAGAGAGTATAGTCCCTTTGTTGAATGATATGGGACAGAAAATTCAGCTTGTGAAAACCCAGTTTTAATTGAATATCAGACTTCTGCATCTCTGCTAGAAAAGAATTGTTCTCTTTCCTGGTCAGAGTTGGGGTTTTTTAAGTCATAGCAAGGAATTTGTTCGGAATTTTTTTTGCCTTTTGCATACTCTCTTTTCAAAGTTTAGGCAAACTGCATTTGCTTATTGTGAATGTAGGCAAAAGTGAGTTGTTTTAGGATTTAACATTACTGGTGGATACCTTTTAAATTAAATGGAAGCTTCATTTCTCTATTCTTTTGCATAGTATCTGAACTTATCTTGCTTTTCTTTTTTAAAAACTCCTCCTTCTGCCTAGCCAGCTTCGAAACTTCAATGGCTGAAAAGCTGCTCCCTGACCACAAAACATAATGAGTTCTGGTTGCCTGCAGTTCTGTGTCCTTTCTCCCTCCATCACAGCTGCAATACCTCTAACTCTCCCTCACCCTGCACAGTATTGTTCCTTTTCTTCTATTTCTCCTAGCTCCTGCTGGTCAGCATGGACTGTAACTCATCCCAAGCCAAGTGCTAAGGGYCATCTGGTAGGCTTAACAAGGTAAGTCTTGCACTGTTTAATTGAATGAGAGTGGAACTTAATTCCAGTATCCAGAAATTAACTTGTAAAACTCAATTCTTTAGTAAAAGAGAACCTAATTAAAAATTATGAGTTTGCTACAGGATATAGAGATGTCTAATTTAGAAATGAAGTTTTGGATTCAGATCCTGAAAACTAAGTTTAGTAATGTGAATGAATTTGGGAATTATCCAGCTTGAGGAGTTTGGTTCTAGAAACTAAGTTAACATATTTCATTATTTCATGTGTTAAAATTACTATGTGTTTACTGTAGTTACTGTTTAAATCTCAGCAATGTTGGGTCACTTTTACTCTTGTTAATCAATGTACCCAAGTAAGTATCTTTCAGTTTTCATATTCTTAGCTCATGCAAAAAACATGAAGCTCATCAGCTGCCATTCTCGGTTTTTAAACCTCCTAAAAAGTACAAAAATCCAATTGGAATTGTTTTAAAATTCTTGCATGTATTTTTTGCTTGCAAAAGAGGGGTCCTTTATTTTTGAGATGTTCTTTTCATGAGTGAACTAAACTTTCTAGATGAAAGAGCTCAATGCATTGCTACGGAGAGTTAAAAATCAAATATTTTTATTAGTTCAATTGTCTTTTACATGCTTCTTTAGTCATTGTCTCCCAGCATGTATTTTGATTGTTTTCTTCTTGTTCTCACTATTTAAAATTGTTTGCCTTCTTTCATTTCGCTTATTGTGGTACAATGGTTAAATATTCCCATCAGTGGACTAACTATTTAGGAAAATATCTAGTATAAATAAAAATTAAGTTACTCATTTTTTTCTTAATTTTATTACTGATGGTTTGAAACTTCTCGTACTTCTGGTAACAACATGGCAATAAGAGGACTGGTCATATGGGTCAAATTCCATAAATTCTTGAATTAAAGTTTAGAGTTGGAAGTAAGGAAACTCTACTGAAAGTACGTCTTACAGTCTCACTTCATTATCGTTAAGTTGTCTTCAGAGAGTAACTATTATACGTCTTAAGAAAGCCTAGCTGACAGAGCTGCATTATTAACTTGAATATCGTGGTCCTTGCAGTAGGTCAGCAGAAGCAGACCGCAAAAGCTTTCTTTAGATTGAAGTAGGCTACTACTCTCTGAAAAGCTGATTAGCACACGTACTTCACTTAAACAGGTTATTTATCAAATGAACTGATATAAGCATGGGGTATTGCTTGCAAGTTTGACTTGGTCCTCATTGTAATATTCCATGTATTTTCTCTTGAGGGTATGTCATTTAGGGAAATGAAGAAAATGTGTACATTAGAATTCCACTACCAGTATTATTAAAAAGCTTAGGATCTACTTTCAACCAGTGAGGAGCTGGTTGTAGAGGTTTAGAGGAGTACTAAATTCCAGGGATTTGGGGTTCGAGGTGCTTACAGGAGCCGAGGAAAGCTGGGAGACTAGCCCAGCGTTTTTTTATGATTGAAATACAAGCCATTTCTATTGTTTTACCAAATGAAAGGCACAGAGGTACAGGTTGAGAGGCTGATTAAACGCCTGCAGAATATAGTTAACAAGACATTAACATTAGCAGATATTGAAAATCTTCATAACACACTTGAATACTCTAGAAAAACATGTTTTCCATTCTTTGAAATGGAACCTTACGTTTAAACCCTGTTTTGTATTGTGTCCATTACCACTGCATTTGCAATTCTTGGTATTCAATTGCTATGGCTGGGTTATTTAACATTTAAATATTGAGTTCATACACCATCTAAATTGGTCAGCTTAAGAGACCTAAGTATTCAGCTTAATGCTATACTTCTACTTACTTGAATAATCTCTTGAAATTATCATTCATTTTGTAATACCGCTACCATTTGTTATGTCTTTAGATACTAAAACGGGGAGCATTTTATTTCACCAATTCTTTTAAATGTATCGCTGTAATTGAAGAGGGATTGCTTACATATTTCATAATAAGAGCACACTCTGGAAAGAAACTGAGAGGCTGAAGGTTTTAAAACCAAGGAAGCAAATGAAAAAATCTGCAAAGGAACAGTATTGAAAACACATTTTACATGTCATCAGAAATGAATTTAGATTATTTGCTTTCTGGAATGGGTAGAACTCAGAATCTTATTTTTAGAAATCAAATGCTGCTTTGAGCTTCATCTTTCTTCCTATCACTTTTATGTAGATGACTAGCATGAAATAATTATTTAATATTTAGTTTAGTATTAGGGATTTTTCTCCAATTATTTAAATAACATATTGTTAATGACTAGGTACATTATTTAGTTCTCAGTGTTAATTCAGACTCAACCTCAATGTCAGTACTCATGTCAATACTGAGTTATGTGATGATATTATTTCCTGCCCTGTTGATTGTCTTTTGAAGCTAATGGAGGACCTTAAGGAATTTGTTGGAGTCTAGATAAAGTTTTGTAGAGGAAAAATGATGGCTTTGTGCACTTTTACTCTAATTATGAACCTTAGCAAAATATTACTGTAATTAAGCTAATATAGTCCATATTTAGTGAATTTCACATAATAGTTGAATATAATAACTTCATTCACTTTAGTTACTGGGACTAATTTACATAATACACATAATGTTTTGTATCTGCATGGAGGTGTATTTGCAGGATTGCAAGCAGACGTGTGTTCTATAAAAATCTAAAGAAATTACTGCCATTCAGGAAGTATATGGTAACACTGTAATCATAACAGATTGCAATGGCAAAAAAAATGGATTAGGTTCTGCAACCTATTCAATAAAACCTAGCTAATGAGCAGCTGACAGATGAAGATCTTGCCTACAATGGAAGACACAAAGCTAGGGAGCTCTCAGAAACGTGAATGATCCAGGAGCTAGTGTGAAACAGGTGCAGCAGAAACTTACCTTCTACTTTTACAGTTCAGAGGGGTGCTATTAATTCAAAGTAATATGCTACACTTGAATTCTTCTCCTGTTAATAGTTTTGTCAAGACTCAGGTAATCCTGTGGGAAGCATCCGTTATTTTTCTGTGAGAAACTCGATATTGTTCTTGCTATGAACGCCAAATCTCCTACTGCATAAATTGAAATTGGTTTAGTTTTGTCTGGCAGCAAAAAATAGTTAACATAACAGCAATAATAATGGGCAATCTGTGCTAATAGGTGCATTAATGGAATTCAATAGCAGCTACAATCTTATGCAATTTTAAAAAAATAATTTCTATTTAAAACATCTTTGTATGAAAGAAGTATTTCTATATAGGTAATAATGTGACAAGTCTTTTCACAGATCCTTCAAAATGGCAACATTAGAGTTTCTGTTGATTGTGTCAATCCTATCGACTAAAGAAGCAAAAGGACCATAAAAATTTAAAATAGTAATTAAGTACCATCATAAGAAGAATTAAAATTGGACTAAAAAGGCAGGCAGGTAAAATCCTGGTTCTACTGACATCTAAGGGCATCTACGTTTCATCCATGCAGTCAGGGTTTCATCAAGTGTATAGACTCTTGTTTTGAAGAGGATGGAAATTTAACATGGTCAGAATTTTGAATAAAAATTGCAAGGGCAAGTGTCAGTTTCTGTATGTGGGACAGGGCAACCCTGGATGTACAGATGGACTAGGGAATGAAAGGCTGGAGAGCAGCACCACTAACAGGGACCTGGGGGTCCTGGTCGATGGGAAGTTGAATATGAGTCATTATACCTTGGCAGCCAAAAGGGCCATCCTTGTCCTGGGATGCATCATGCACAGCGTCCCTAGCTGGGCAAGGGAAAGTTTCTTCACATAGAGTTTCTTCACTGAGAGGGTGGTTGGGCACTGGAACAGGCTCCCCAGGGAAGTGGCCATGACAGAATTCAAAAAGGGTTTGGACAAGGCTCTCAGGCACATGGTGTGACTCTTGCAGTTACCCTGTGCAGAGCCAGGAATTGGATTTGGTGATCCTTGTGGGTCCCTTCCAACTCAGGATATTCCGTGTTTCTATGATACAGAATTGTCTATGATACAGGATTGTCTTGATTCTGGATATAAAGTGCTAAGACAAAAATAGTAAAATTCTTTGCTACTGTCACAATTCTTCCCAGCATGGAACATATTTCAAGAAAAAGAAGAAAGACATGGAAGAAAAGTAAAAGTAAGCACCTTTTACTGTGTTATTTGTTTAGTCTATGATTTAGTGTGGAACTGAAGACAGTGTTGCATACCATACTAGTTCTTGATTTTAATTACCACCTTCTCGGACTGTGGTTCAGACACATGATTTTCTATAGTGTTTTCAAGCCACCCAATTTCTCTTTTAACAATAATCCTTAAAATTCTCAACAAGACCTTCCACTGAAATGTAGAAAGCAACCAACAATGTGTCTTTACTGCTTAGGCATTTCCTGTGACTAAGGATTTTGAAATTCAAGTCTAACTTTTAGTTTTATAGGTATTCCTCTGTAATATTGACTTTTTTTCCTTGGGGGACAGGTAGAGTTGAATAGGCAATATTGAAGCTCTGAAAGGTATGACTTTTTTTATTTTTTGTTTTCAAAAACWAAATAACTAACTTTTTTTATCCACATCCAGTGAAATATTGCTCTGATTATTTAAAATTTGTGCCTCAGCTACTGAACAAAACAAAGAAGGCTGCCAACAGCATATTTTACAGTATATGGATGTCAATTTATTTAAAATGCTTTCTAAAATAAATGGGAATGCACTGTACTATAATTTAAGTATTCTTCTGTGTGGTAACTGCAGAAGCTGTTAATAAAAAGAATGAAAAAAAGAAAGGAAAAAAAGTAATTTTACTGATACCTGCGGGAAAATCTAGAATAGTGGTCACTCATATTAAATTTATATCAACTTTATGAGGTTTTTGTCATCTTGACACATTTATGGAGCTGTTAAATTTTTGCTGCCTGGGGGATATAATGTACTTGAGGTGACCCCACTTATTAAATCGAGACGATGCAAGTAACATTGATGACTTGTCATTCACGAATAAAACAGAGCCAAGTCTTTTCTGGTTCTAGAAGAAGGACATTTCTGTAGCGAAACAGGTAGAGAAATAGATATGGTCATCTATATCAACAAGACACTTGGCAAGAGAATGAAGGAGAAACATACAGGCATTTAATCATGTACTCACAAAATTTCTGCAGTAGTTCATGGGTGGTAAAACAGGTACACATGTGCAATAGCCTGTAAGACCTTCCAGTGTCCTGACATAAAACCTGAGTGGACAAGCACATATATGGGATTTGTTATCCATTTCAAGTTTCTGTACTAATGTACTTTATAAAAGCTATATTTTCTATATGGCTATGCTAGTGTATATTGCATTAAGGCTCATATCATTGTGGTGTTGTCACTGCCTGGGAATTATCATGATCATTAAATTGAATCAAATTCAACTTAAATTAAAAAACAAAAAAAAGCCTGATTTTTTTTTTTTTTTTGAACCAAGGACCAAAAACTCTCAGCATCCACTGTAGTTCAGAGAGAACAAATTTAAAATTAGTTTGGTTAGAATAATTCTAAGTTAAGATTCCATTTCATTGACCAGGAAGATTTCAAGCTCATCAGTAAACAAGTTATCATGTAGAAAGTTATTCTGTTGCTAAGTATACAGGTTTTGTACTTTATTTTTCACAGTCACTGAAAAATTTAGAGTAAGTTTAAAAGGTTAATATATTCATATTCAGACCTTCATATTCTCTAGAGCACATGGTATTTTGGGTTAAAATTTTGGGTCAGAATTTCTACTTCTTTAAATATTTGTTTAAGAACTTGTATAACTAAGACATTTTGGTTAGCTTCAAATTAATAAAAATAAAAATAACTTTGTCATTGACAATTTTTGTTGTATTATACCAAGCTAAATGGCTTTATATGTTTGAAATTTTAGAATGAGTTGATGGGTTTATTTTCATTAGTTCATTTCTTTTTTCTGTGGTGGAGCATATTCTTCTGCTAAAAAAAATTGTATTCTCTGTTTCACAGACAGAATCTTTCTGTTTTTACTGGGCACTGACTTGCATGGTCATGCACATGTTACTGAAACAGTAGGAATCACTGATTTTAGCTTTACATAGGGAAATCTCATTGTAAATATTGCCGTGTCTAAAYGGGGTGCTATGGTGGTATTTACTGAACTGAATCACAGCCATGCAGATTTGTAACTTGTGATTTGAAGTGTCCAAAGCCCCTTCTTTTACACTGTGTTTTCTCTAAAGCCACCAACACTGTGGTGATTCTCTGATATTAACAATGTGAAACTATCTACCTTGCCAAACTGTTAAAGAAATTTTACAAGAATGTGTGTTCTGGCAAGCATTCATGGCAAAATGTTTCTGTCCTAATGAAAAGCACAGTGAGTATAGACCATTCTTTAATATTTCATTACTGTTATTTAGTTTTCTAACTAAAGAAATTCAATGGCACATGAAAACATATATGGGAATTAATCAAAGTTTTTCTGTGTTGGAGCTGAAGAATCCATATTTTTTTATCCTTTCAACTTCTCTCATGGTCATTACTATAACACATCAAAAGACTCACAAACTATGGAAGTTCTGAAAAAACAAACAACAATAGTAAATATTTCAGAGTTAAATATGTCTTCACTATTCCAACTTGTGACATTAATAAAATTGCATATGTAGTACACAGTACAGTTAGTGTCTTTCCTGTGTAGAAGACAGCCAGCTATGACTAATGGTAAAATAGCCACAAGGTTTTCTTATGAGAGTAAATATTTTTTTTTCTAAACAGGCAAGATTATAAATTAGCATCCAGAATTTTTCATCAGAGAGATGATTGAATGAATGTGAAAACAAAGGTATTAATATTATCACATCAAAGACATATATTCAGTCATCTACTGTATATTATATATGGCACTGAAATATCTTTCATTTATGAAGYTATATTAAAAACTTAGAAAATTACTTGAGGACAGCAGTAGTTACATTTTTTTGTATCAAAGCCAATTTTACCAAGTCTTCAGTTCGTATGTTATTTATTAATATAGTAAAGCAATATAAGCAATTTAGGTAGTTTTTTTATCCTCTTTGTAGGTTTTTGGGGGTTTTTTTTGTTGTTTTTCCGAAAGGTTGCAAGCTCATTTAAAACAATTTCCCTATATAGTTTTGGGACTAGTTTATCAGGACAATATCAGAATATTTAATGAAAATTGAACAATCTGTGTATTTTTATAGCTAAAAATATAATCTGTATCAAAACTAAAGGTTTATACATATGCCTCCCTATGTTTCGAAAAAGGCGGTGTTGATTACAAAAACTTGTCTACTATTTTTTCAGGTTAATCATAGATCTTCCAGAATTACTGTGCTCTGGGCCACACCTGTTTCGTGTGGATCAGTAATGAAAGTAGACATAGCACAGACCAATGAAAAATTATTTTGTTCAGATCATAACATGTTAACATAGTATGTAGCATTGGAGACAGAGGAGTTACTTTGTACTTATCATTTACTCTAATTAAAAAAAATACTGTATCCAATATTCCATTTCTGATAAGGTATACAATATTAATATCAAATATTTTAGAAAATAAGGCAAATAATTTCAATTTTGCTTGCTCAGTCATACCTGTTTGGACAAAAAGCCCTACATGTTTCCAGCTATTATGGGATCAGATCTTGAAAAACTGAACTCTTTCATCTATAATAAACATCCCCAATTGCTGTCCTCTGGCATTTTGGCATGCTATCAGCTTCACATACAGATCCAGTACAGAGTGGACCTCAATACTGGAAAGTGGACCTCAGTGAAAAAAAGAAAAAAGTGAGTAGTCATGAAGCATGCTGGCGGTGTCCTGTTATATCTTCTTCATTCCATGCTTTCTTGCATTTACATATATAGGATATATATATACTTTATGACAAAATGGGCTTAGTTACAGTCTTATGTCATATTTTTTGTAATAGCTATACTGCACCTAAAATACATGTAGAAATAATGTATTTGTTACAAAAATGCAAACCACTGAAGAAAACTAAACCACAGATGTTTTAAGGCTTGCATATCACAGATAGTAATGTGAGATGTGCTACGTCTAAAATGTATTACTACCTTACCAAAGGTTACTATGTCAGAAATGCACAAAACTACTTTATTGACTGCAATAGTTGAAACCGAAAGAGACTTTTTTTATCCAGTGTGACAAGAGGTGTCTTTTATAGCTCAGTATAAGGAAGAAAATAAATTTGAAGTTTATATTCATCTAGAGGAGTAGTTTCTCTTCATCTGTTGACCCTGTACCTGAGTTAGAAGATATCATTGGAATTTTGGTGTATGGGATGTCTAGGTTAACATGCCAAAAAATTCTTATGAGATATTGAAAAATTACTGCTCTGACCAATAGAAAAAYTGGAGACATCTTCTATGACCTGATCTTTTGACTATCGTATCAATGAAAKCTTCTAGTTACAAGATTTGTATAAGGTTTCAGCTGTAAGTAAGTTTATCTATTAATTATTTCAATTTCCTTCCAGTCTGTGCTCCTGATATTTACCAAAAGCCAGTCACACAAGATGAGCCTTCCCACTAAGGTAGATAAAGTATTTCATTACAATTTCCATTATCATAGAATTAGAGAAAAATAATTCTAAACTAAAAACTCTGTTAAAATATTTAAACCAAACATAAATTTCAGAAGTTGAAATATTTAGCTCATTCATCCTGTTTGGGTCTATTTTTAAAGCCAATACTTTGAAATCTGCTTTGGTTTTTAAACGAGCTGTTCCATCAGGATACTCTTCATTTGCAGGATATTTTATTTCAGCTACTCACCTATCTTCTCATTCACTTTGTTACTGAGTGGAAATAGGTACTGAGCTATTTGAGGGGAAAATCACCTCTTCAGAAAAAATAAAGAAAGCCTCAAATGCATCAGGTTTTACAACACTGTCTCAGACAAATATCACAATAAATGACTTATTGTAGTGGACTTTTCAACTGCTAATTGAAGGAGTGTTATGGCCATTTTAGGTGAAATAATGCAATTAAATGCAGGAAACATGCTTTTATCACTTGAATATTACAGAAGCAACAGATGAGCATTAAAGAAAAATGGAAAAGAAAAAGAATATATTATGGTTTACTCTACAGTTGTCACTAAGAATACAGATTAGTTTAAGAAATAACAAAAAAATTTAACTGACTTTCTGCATTGTGTTTTAAACAAGTCTTGATGAGAAAACAATTGCTTTAAATGGTAACCTGAAATGGTAATTTATGTGGCATTGAGCCTGTTACTGCCCTGTAGTAGCTAACTTCCAGTGGAGGACAAGAGAACACAGCTCATAGATTTGTGAGAAATTCAGGAGAGAGAGTCCTATTTTTGTGCATTTGAAAGTACRTATGTGACAACCGTGCAAAATATGTATCTATATTTCAAAACTCTTTTCAGCAGCATAGCAAAACCATGGTTTTATCTGCAAAAGTATAGCACTTGTGCACAAAACTAAATATGCTGAGAGAGTAGTGCCAAATGAGACCCAATATTTGACATTTTAAGGAGGAAAAGAGCTGTACCGATTGTTAAATAGAAGAACTGCAAAGTACATGTGTGATCTTCCTCCCTTTTTGCTTAGTCTGAAAAAAATATCCCTCCATATTTTTAAAATAATATTGAGCTCACGGTAAATGAAGGAGATACCATAACTACAATCACAATATTATCTCAAAATCACTACAGTCCTTTACAGTGGTTCTGGTGAATGAACCACAAAACTAAACTTACATGACTGGTATTTTTTTGCTTCTGCAGAAATAGTGTCAAGGACTGAATGCCTGATGAAAACTCTGACTGGTGGTAATCCTTTTAGCAGTGTTAGGTTTGGATCTCAGCACCTTCCTGAGTGTCTTTACAGATTCATTTTCTATCAAGTTCTGAAATTTTTTTGTATTTAGGCATATAATCTTGTTCTTAAATTGGAGTGATATGATTCTGGAGCAGTTGGGTAAATCTGTGCACTCAGTGTACATCAGGTTTACATCTTGATACGTTTCCCAAGCAAGTAAAAGTAGAACTTCCTTGGAATTCAACCAACAACAGGCATAGTGGAGAATGAAGTTCAGCCCCAGAAGTGTTCTTTTTTCGTCTAGTCAGAATACCTTCATGCTTTCAGTTGGAAAAACAAGTTAATCCATGCAGATAGAAAAAAAATCTTTTAAGATTTCATTTAAAAAAGATTATATATAGTGAAGTGAACTGTAGTAGTAAGGCACTCTGATGATTAGGTGCTGCAACCTTCCCAAGAGCTGTCCGGGCCCAGTGGTGCCTCGGYGCAGTGTGCGGTGGTCAGCACACTCAGCGCCTTAAGACTGGAGGTAAAGAGTTAGGAGGCGGACTCTCCTTATGATGTTCCACAGCAGGTGTTTATTGGTGGGGGGTCAGGGAAGGAGAGCCAAAAGAATAGGGTGACACAAGGTTTTATACAGAACCAAATAGGGGTGGAGAAAATACTCAGAACCAATCACATAGGGGTAAGAGGGAGGAGGGAAAGGCGGGACTACAATACATAAACCAATGAGGGTAGGTGAGGGGAGGAGCAGGGGAACAGGGGGAATAGAGCATCGAGGAAGGGAGAACTTTCCAGAATACAACCATAAATGGATACAGAGATTGACAGCTAGGAGGAACAAACCAAATAGGGGAACATACCATTACCAAGCCTAGATGGGGGAGACCCTTCCTGCCATTACAATATAGGGGAGAGTCTAGACTTTTACACCTCTGTGGCTGGCCCCACCTTCACAGCCTCTTTGGCTGCGGGCCCAACCACCACAGTGAACGATAAGGTTTTTGTCATGTAGCATCTGGAATTCAAAGAAAGATAACCTTTGCCACGCTACTCAAACATTTGCATGTGTGTAAATGCAAGTTTAAATTAAAACAGACATATTTAATTATAAGCAGAGAAAGGCAAAAGAAAAGGTTAAATATCATAACGATGCAGAAACTGGGGAAAAGAATTTTTTTATCCTGCTCATTAATTCATGTTCTCACTTTGTTATGCAAAACTATTTATTTTGAAGGAACACTGACCAAAAAAAGAACCCAACAATTTTTTTATTTCCCTACATAAAATACTAACTGCAATCCAAAGCAATTAAGGTTTTTAATATGCATAAGTGGAAATTCCCTTTTCCAGGATGTTTTCTAGGTTATACTTTGTTTCAGTGAGTTTCAATTTATAAGTCTGCCTGATATTCAGATATTAAACTGAAGGTTTCTAACTGTTAAAAAGCTTGTTTGACATGTTTTAATTAATGGATAACTAATATGCTGTCCCTGACAGTGAACAATTGCTGTTTCTTTTTCCTGAAAGAAGTAAGGAGTTGTCAGTTCCTTCCATGTTGGAACAAGGACAAATTGCATGCTGAATAAATGTGAGGCTGTGGCTTGGTTATGTCTTGCCTACTGAATTATTCTTCTGGTTACAATTTGTAAGGCAGATCTTAAAATTTAGGTTTCATGGGCAAGAACACTCTTTCCAGGTAGCATGCAGCCTAAGGTTTCATATGGACTTAGAAAAACATCCAGTGACATATGGGAAAATATATTAGATTCCTTTGGAAGTATCAGCCACACTGACTACTGAGAGTAGTGTATTATGAAACCAAAGACTGACAAGAGCAGGGTATTAGCCTGAACTCCTGACCATGCTTCTTCCAGCACACAATTGGTGCCTCAGATACTCATTAGCCCACACTCTTTTGTCAGCTCTTTAAAAGTCCTTGCACTGTTTCAATTCTAAGGAGACTTAACCCACATAAGATTTTAGTGTCCTCTTTTTAGTGTCCTCAAGATCTTAACAGCAAGAAGTTCCACAGATTAATTAAACATGTGACCATGCAGTAACAAAAACAAACAAAAAACCAAACCCCAAACCAGCAAAGAAACTAAACAAAAAAAAAACCACACCAAAAAACAACAACAGTAAAAGTTAATGAAAACCCACCATATTTGTTTTCTATCTGCATTCTTGTTTAATTTGATCTTCCACATTTCTTGGAAAAGGCTGTTAATTACTGTTTTCCTCTTGCCTCTCTTCACTTTTTTAATAATATGTAGATGTCCATCTTTCTTCCTCTAAACTGTCCATTTTCCAGGCTGAAGGATTCTAGTCTAAAATCACACCAATTTCTTTTCTCTGGACTTTTCCCAATTACTCCATAAATTTACTGAGATGAAATGAATGATGCTTACAGTATTCAAGAAATCAGTGCATTATGCGTTTCAATGACAGCATGACAATGTTTTCCATTTTGTTCTTTTCCTTATTGTTTCTTCAATTCATTTCCCTTTTTTTTCATTTTTCCTGAGCTTTGAGCCGAAGTAGTGAAAACCACTCCTGAGAGAGCTTAACGTTAAGTGTCGTATATGTGAAACTCAGATTTTTTTTCCCATATGCATCACTGTCTTTCTACACCTATTTTTATCTGCCATTTTATAGTATAATTGTTCAGTCTTTTTTTCTCCCTGAAGTTGTGCACAGTTGGCTCCTATCCTGACTATCCTCAATAACCTTGTATTGTGAACCTCCTCAGACAAGTTGTGAATATACTAAGCAAAGCAAGGACTGGTATAAATCCTGAGGTATCCTCTACTGAAAGCTCCTCATTCTTTTTCCCGTTGTTTTTTTGTTTGTTTGTTTGTTTTTTACTTTAAATTCACCCCTGCAGAACCTTCCCTATTATCTAGAGGTGTAAGAGGAACTTTCTTGAATGTCTTAGAAATAGACAAGTGAATTTTTCTTTTCCACATGCTATTTCATAATCAAGACATCTGGATGTTCTGTTTTCCTGATGAACCTCAAAGAAAACCTTTGTTGAGACAAATAGAGTAGAAGTATTTTCGTCTGTGATTGTGCCTGTTGCCAATGAAAAGTGTACGGAGTAAAACCAATGTAGATTTAGTTACTTCTAAAATAACACCTTTTGTTTCTGAGATATTCACCCATTTGCAAGGCATGAGGCCGTACAGCCTGTATATCGTTTCTTGCATTATCCGCATTTTAAAATATTACTTAGGACTCTGGCCAGGAAGTAACAAGTGGAGCCCGTTTGTCCCTAGTCATTATATATCATAAAATATGCCAGCATGCTGACCAAATGATATGTGTTCTACTTAACATATTACTTTTTGTACTTAAAAGTTAAGAGATTTATTGATAAAATTATTTTGGCAGTGTTTGAAGTTCAATTCCTTCTCTTTCACTTGTGCATTCTGTGCATTCATTTGTACATGCTTAATATTTACAACTAAAGAATGGACCCAGATGTTGTCCTCATTTTACACTGTGCTGTATCTACTGTGTGGACTGAATCCAGCAAGTGAAAAACATAAGTAATACTGTCTTTCTTGGTAATTGTATCCCTGTGATTACATGGTGCTCTCTTTAAGGATGGCTGGGGAAATATATTCTAAACATCACAAACAAAACAAGTTCTCTGTTCTTGGTCAGAGTTGAAAAGGGACAACCTATTTGTGAAACTGATTTACAGTACTATGAAATCCATTATACATATTCTACTRGCAATAACTTTTGGTTATTATGTGTATATATGCTTTAATAAGAGCTGCCTTTTGAAATCGGCTCCTCCTTAGACCTGATCTAGGAATAAAGTGGTAATGCCAAGTTTATGATGTCTTAGTGTGTTGCTATGGAAGTGATATTAGCAATATTAGAAATCCAGCACTGTGGGCTGTGTGGCAGTAGAATGTGATAGAAACTGAAAGCATGGATGCAGTAGAAGAAGATTTAATTTCAACACAGATATATTTGCTTCTTTGGAAAACCATGAGAGAAAAAGAGGGCAGTATATCAGAGTAAAGTAAGTATTTTTAGATATTACAGTTTGTCTTGATCAGGATGTCTAGAATGTAAGAACATAAAGTTCTTAATTATCAAAAGATATGCTTTAAACAAAATTAATTTAAAGGTTAAAGTCACTGCACCTGTTTTAATGTTATTATTAAGAAAAAAGAAAGGCAGTTTTTTTATTGTTTGCTGTTGTGATCATAGGCTTTTTTTCCTTTCAAATTTTCTCATTATTTCTAATTCCTTTGTTTGGGTTTTTTTTTCATTTTGAATCTGCAGTAGGAAACAGACCAAGCAGATGGTAGCAACCTAGCTCTGTTCCTTTTTTGCTGTGATTATTTCCAGTGACAGTTAAGGATGTCTGGCTGTCTTGGGCCCTTGTATAGTAAGGCTGTTGATACTGTGTGATTATTGAATAGCTCCGTAATATGTATTTATGTGTAATTTAAGATACAAAATGATCGGTGGAAGTTTTGTTACAATGTGCTTAGATGYATGGAAAGATGAAAGACTGAAGAATGGATCAATAGTCATTACTAGATGGAAAGTGCTATGAGAACATATTGGTGATGTACRATTAAACTAAAGAACAAAAATCATACACAATCGCTGGTTCCAGCTTTTGACAGGAAACATGAGCCTTTAGGCATAAATGACTGTGAATGGCAAAATGCAGCTGCTGCCTTCATTTCAATAGCCTAAGGAAGACAGGAGAGCAATCAAAACCTGCCCCAGCTATAAGCAATCATTTCAGAGCTTTAGCTGACTTAAATAGTGATAGCAAGTTGGACTCTGAAGAGTACTAGACAGGATCCTGTGATGTGGCACTGCCAACCCCTTTGGAGGAGATACAGTGAATAAAGGAATATTCATGAGAAAAGGAATGTTCCATAGAGAATTAAGCAGCTGCAGAACCCACAGTCTCTGCATGAAGCATCACATACATTCCAGTTTCTGCAGCTGCCCTTCAACCTCTCTTCAGCTGCTGAAACATTCATCTTTGCCTCCCTCTTTTTTGTAATCCTAACGAGTGCTCCCTAGCAGCAGCTCAGGACTGTTTGCATGTTCTACAGCAATTGGATGCAGTGCTATTAAAATCCCCTCTCAGGTGCACAGTTTTACATCTATTGCCCTATTATTTCTTTTTTTAAATTTTATGTTGCTAAGAACTTTAAAAGCGAGAACATACCGGTTTCCCTAAGAATGTGCTGGAGCTGTGGAGCTGCCCACAGTAAACATCACAAATTCCTGTTGTGAGTACAGTTTTTGTGCAACAGTGGTTTCAGGACGAAAGAAATTCCAGATAAGTTCCAAACCAGAGGTGTCATATCCTCACACCACAGTGCAGTTCCGAGCTTTTTAAGAGCCTTGGACACAATAATAGCACAGGTCTAGAAACAACAGGACCATATTAGGAACATGTTGTCCCAGCTAAAAACCCATTTTTATTTTCCTTCTTGCTTTGAGGCAGGTTTGATCACCAAAAGGCTGAAGGTCTGCCTGGTGTATTTTGCAGACATATCTGTAGCTATCTTTTATCTTACTGACATCAAATACAGCATTTTGGGGCAAAGCAGAACTGATAAAACAACATAAAGCATAAAAATAAATTTATCTGTATTAACAGAGGAGCATATTTTTTTGGCCTAGGTCCAGATTTTGCTGTTTTACGTGGTTCCATTTCTCTTCATTCACCATTCTTCCTTTTATTGCATTCCATAACTGCCAGAAACAAATGAAATCCAAAAATTCTGTAGAGAAAAACAAGTTAAGCACCCCCAGCTGTTTGCAACAGCAAAAGCTGCTGCTTCATTAATTCCAATACGTATGCGCATAGGCCTTGAGCACAGCCTTGCTCCAGCGACTGCTAGGATACAGAATTATTGCTTATAATAAATCATTGTAAGCCAATCGGAGCTTTGGGTACCCTGGTGTTGTGACACATGCTGCACTTGTGAGAATGGCATTTCCAAATGCCAAAAAACTATGGGAAAACTTAATTTTCTTATTGTCTTTGTTGAACTTACTTCCGACTTTTGTCAAATTAACATTATTCTTCAAAAAAAAAGGAAGAAAAAATTTGGTTGCTACTGTAAAGAAAAAGAATTTAAGTTGCTCATAGAAGAGTAATACCACTGTACAGCTTTGCTTCCACAAAGAAAAGTTTAACCCAAGAGCTGTATTAACTTGAGAAAGGTTAAACCATGCCTGTGTCACCATTCATATGTTTGTTGCTTCCTGCAAATGAGTCCTCTATGAAGGTGAGACAAGAAATAGCACTGTGTAGCAGAAATTGCTAAACTGAAACCGAAGATATCCTGGCTACTTGTGTAGCCCAAGGAGAATAAATAAATAATTATCTCCAAGCCTTCTTGAAACGCCTGGCCATATGGCACCATTTTTTTTCCTTAATAGACCATTTCGTAATGGTTAAGGGAGTGCTCTGCCTAAAATTTGTCGCAACAATATGGCCAATAGCTGTATCAGGTAATACACCATGCTCGGAGATCACAAGTGAGGATTTTTTCAGCTGAATCCAGGGCCTTACATAAACAAAGGAAATACACCAATTCTAATTAATTTGGATTCGCTTGAGCTGAATTGAAGTCTCGTTTATAAAATAAGCCCATTTTTTATTAAGTAAATGTACTTGCAATCTTTTGCACTATTTATGTATGTCAATTTAGATAGCACCTTAACTTTTTTTTTATTATTATTTGAAGATGTGAAAGTCTGAAAAGCTTGTTTTGTTTCTTTTGGTTTTGTAAGAAAGCTAAAACCTACTTCTATTTGTTTACCTTATTGCTCTCTGCTGTCTGTCAGGATCTGAGTTAAAACCATTCCTCTTCCTTTAGCTGCAGTGAGAAAAATTAAGCTAGGATTCGCAAGCGGCTTTCAAATTGATATTGGTGTTTAGTAGCATGTTTTCCCTGCACAATTAACTAGACACTCTGCTTGAGTACACACCTCAATCTTATCATCTACACAAAGGAGCTAGGTTAATAGGCTTACCTATCTAAAGGAGAGTACAAGCAAGTGTCTAAACATTGTTTTCCAGCTGAAACCCACTGCTAGGGGGTTCAGATAATGTCAATAAGGAGAAAATAGCCATCCAGTGTGAGGATAGGTGTCAAACCTGGCTGTCAATCACCTGTATACACTGTGCAGTGAGAAGCCATAGTATATCATGCAAGTGAACATAATGAAACATTGGAGCTTACTATTGTGCATGGTCCAGTAATAATGTGAGGATGGGGGACAGAGAATCAGAGTTGTTTTGGGACTAAAAAAACCTGCCCTTGTGGGGTTATTCCACACCATGCTTATGTCTTAAACCTTACAAAACTTTCCATACATAGAATCTATTTCTGAGTTTTGTTCAGTGTGCAGACAATTTCTACTCATGAGAGGAATTCACACTGTTAGAGTTTACCTGGAGATACAAGCCTTAGTAAATGTGACCTGTTCATTAAATAGGCAACATATGTGGTTTGGGAAGAAATCAAAATAATGCCACAAAAATGTGGTTTCTATTATTTCTTAATAAAAATAAAATTTGATTAAAATACCAAAACTGTTGAGTGAATTGAAATCAATGATACAAATGCCTTTGGAATTTGAATGTATCCAAAAGAGTGTAGGTGCTTTCAGGTGAAGATAAAGCACATTCCTGCTTAAATGATACAGCATTTTATAAATGGTGTACCTTGGACTGTAAATGTAAGATGCTAAAGGAAAGATATCAAAATTAGAACTATAGAATAACAGCACTAGGATCAGGAATTAGCAATTATGCAGTTTATTTGACAGTTCATTGCTCTGTAGAGAGAGCCAGAGCAGGTATTTACTGATTAACCAAATGCTGGTGGATAATTGATCTGAAAAAGCAAGCAAGCTTTAAAGAAAATGGAAATTATCTACATTGCTTCCATGGTGCCAAATTTCCAGAAAACTTATTGTGAAGGAGATAACCTATGGACGCTTAACAAGACTCTTTCTAAGAATGTATAAATTCACTGTATGTCTCTCTAGATGTTCATGCAGGAAAAAAACAAGTGTATACCATGCATGTTTTCAGTATATTAAAAACCCCAATAAACCACAACAAGTCCCCTTCCTGCCACCATACTTGACCTTTATTTCTTTATTGTCTGTAGACTAGCTAGCAAAAGAGCAAAGGAAAGATTTGCTGAAATACCTTTCTACACTCCATGATGTAATATATACATAATGGAAGCGTGAAAATTGTGTTTCTTCAATGGATGAAAAATATTTAGAAAATATGGAATCTATATAGACTCAAAAATATTTTAAACATTTGTTTCTGTATCCCTAGCCCTTTGAACCCTGGATTAAAAAAAAAATCGTCAAAGTGGAAGGTTTCTGCCTCACTTATGCTCTTAATCTAAACTTGTTAACACTGTGGAAAAAACACAGAATAAGACTGGATATGATGCAGATGAAATATAGTGAAATAAATCTCTGTGCAATGGATGCAGTTTTCAGAGCAATCATACTGCAGAATTGCTCTGATTAGAATCAGAGCAGTTTAGTGTAGCCTCTGTGTTACTAATTTTTCTTCTTAATTCCTTTACAGTCACTGGTTTATTTCTCAAACTGAACACCGTTGGCAACCAACAAATTCAGGGTGAAAAAAAAAAGACCAAGCCAGTGTTAATTCAAAATCCTTGTAATTACAAGTTAGTGCCTGGCACTGTGAAACTGAAAACTGAAGTAAAATTTGTTTGCCCTCAATTTAATGTGAGCTTTACTATAGTTTGAGATCAACCCTTCATTCAGTGGCAGTTCCACAGCTGACTATATATGACCTTGATTTGACTTCTGTGAACTCGTGAAATTCCCTATCTGTAAAGTAGATGTCATTTTTCTGCTTAAAATGGATGCTGTGAGACTTAATTAATTGGTGGTTTTTGGTGGAGCACGATGTTCTTCTATCAACAAACCCTATAAACAGTCAAAGCTGGTAGTCTTTGTATTACAAGGGAGAAGGCACAGGCTTAGTTAAATGCTTAGTTAAATTTTGGATATGCACTAAATTACAATTGATGCATTTCCAGAATTATTTTGATAGTTTAAAAAAAATCTGCCTGAGGAATGTAGTGAGAATATAGGGAATTGTCTTCTGTGCTTGCGTTGGAAAGCTTTCTTTATCTTGATAAGGTTTTATTCGGATGTTGTAAGCAGACTGGAGCAAATGTATTTCTCCCAAAAATTGTTAAATGCCGGTACAGCCTGTCTCATAATAGGATTGATTTTGTTGTTGTTATTATTATTATTATTGCTATTGTTGTTATTATTATTATTATTATTAGTTTAGCTCTGATGATTTTCATTATTCTGTTTTGATTGTATTTTAATAAGTGAAAGAATATTTCTTTTGCATTTTTACTTTTGTAGCTGTGACCTCAATTTCTATACACATGCAATGGGTATATACATTTGACTTAAAATGTCTAATAATTGCTCAGAACATTAAATTTGTTGATTGCTTGCACAATATTTACACCAAAACACTTTTTTAATAGAATTGAAAAGGTCAAGTTTGTTCTATCATATCCTACCTTAAAAGGCACTGAATTTGAGTTAGCATATCATTGCATGAAAATGTAGATATCTATTTTGCGTATAATTTTAACAGTTAGAGGAAAGTTAGTCTACAATTAAATTATCTCRTGTGAATTAGATTACATGACCCCAGCACTTTGAAAATACTTCATTGATCCAAAATAAAGTTCTATTTTACGTTTCCCAGTGTTCTGTAATACATTTACCCTATAAACTCAAAATGTTTTATAAAAGCTATACTGAATCGTAGTTGTAGTTTAATCTTAGCATTGGCCAGATAAGTATGGTCTCAAGGTACTGATCTACATTGAATTTTGTGCCATGACTGCAGAGGACAGCTTCTTCATTCATTTGTCTTACTCTTTTGTACTCTCCTGTCTTCTAGTAATACTTATAAACTCAGTCACAAAAATCTATGCATTTTTCTGTTCTCCTGTATTCTGGCATTTGAGACATACATCAAATAGCACCCAAGATATTGTTGGATGTATGTTGTGTCTTACATCTCTTATTTGATTGTCATTACTGCACATCTATCATAAACACTCTGCTTATTCACTGTCTGGGCTCTCTGCACCACACAGTTGACCACATCTCCATTCCAGGCATAAGCTACCTCCCTTTTTCAACATTCACTGTTTTTCTGGTACAGCACTTTATGTTAACCTTGGCTGATATTGCACCATTCAGACAATGATTGTTTGTCATCATCCTGCTGGGAAGGAGGTTTCCTGGGCTGAAACTCTGTGTGCAGATATGTGACGTATCTGTACAAAAATGAGAGCTTCCCTTTTCCCTCTCTCCTTCAATCCTACATTGCAGCAGATTTCATGAAGCCCCCATTAACAGTGGCTGTTCTCCTCTGGAACTCAAAGCCAAATATAGGAAAAATTGTACATATGATTTTTTTGGTTATCTGGGATTTTTTCCCTTGTTTCAAAGTGTTCTGTACTTTTAGAAAAATAATTAATGCACAGGCTTAAATGCTCTAAAAGAGCAGTATCAAGGTCATCATCATCAAAAGGGCAATATTTTTACATCAATTTAAATTACTTCAATTCAATATTGAAGTTATACAGGGTGTCAGTTTGAAGACATTCTTCTCCCTTTTTCTCCTCAACCAATAACATCTGTTAGTAGGATTGTGCTATAATCATTAATTGTTTATCCATCAGTTCAAGATGGATTTATGTTAAAACTATCTAATTCTCAGTGGATAGAATTATTGTCATTTGTATTTAATTTTTTTTACAGTTAGTTGGTGACGGTTTTATTCTGGTTTACTCATGGTTTCTTCTCTGCTACCTGACATAATCCTAGGGAATGTGTAACTTACTGCATTAATTTAAGGTAAGCATTAACTGAGTTTTGAAGCTGATTAGTGTTTTCCACTCTCCTTACATGAGCTTTTAAATACTATACTGGGCTCAGTTATAATGATACCCTAGTTAAATGTAGAGTATGATCATTTCTGTCAGTATTTCCTATTTTTCTATATAACTTTGAAACCTGTAAGTTTTTCAAATCAGGTAGAAGTTGTTTATATTATGAAGAAATGCCTTTTAATCAATCTAAAGGAAAATATGAAGCAATGTTGTTGATCTGTGAGGGTTTGACCTTGGCTTAAGTAGGAAACTTATATTCATTATATTTAGGAAAGCTAATAAATTGATTGGAAGACTTAGACTGTATAATTTATCTTATATCATTACTTTAACAGTTAGGCCATGATTCTAATAAAAAAAAAATGCCACTTTGGATTTTAAATCTATTTTTATGACCCAGATGTTCTTATCTGTCAATATCTGATTAGAGATCCTTGCTACTTGAGACAGCTTTTCTCTGTCTGACAGATAATCTGAAGCTCTGAAACCATTGATTGAAGATTCATCTCTAGGAGAGGGGGTAATAAGAAAAAAAAAAGTCTAGAAAGAGTTAGGAGATAATTTTTGATTATATTTCAACCTATGACTTTTGCCTTAAGCCCAATAGAAAGGCTGAATCTTTCTGTCTTATCACTGCAAAGACAGACTACTCCAGTATTGATTTCGATAGAGAAGTTTAAGTGAGTTTCAACTTGATTATTTCTTCATAACATCTCCCCTGAGTTTAAGGGAAACTGTCCTATTGTTTTTTCTTTCAGTCTCAATTTTTTCTCCTTTTAATTTTCAGTGCAGTAAAATATAAGTTGCTGGACTAACATAGGCCTTTGTTATGCCTGTCCACAGTGCTACACAGCCCATGAGCAGCTTTCTGTTCAAGCACCTTCATTGAGGTGATTACTTCATTACAATATAGTAACTGTCTTGAAGATGAAACAGAGGCTAAAATTTCCAAGTAAGATATGTGTAAAATCAGAAACAGAGAAACTCATTGTTGTTGAAGACCCTGAAAGGTCTTCCACACCTACTTGCTTATACTGACAAGTGCTTGTCTAATCTACTTATAAACATGTCTTTTGGGAAAAATTTAATTATATTTCTTGGTACTTGTAGGAACAAAAATACTGCATTTAATGTTTACAAACATTCACTTTAGTTCACAAATCTGTATTTGACAGTAAGTAGCACAAGCTTATTTTCCTGACATGGCAATTTAGAGTGCAGAATATCGATATTTATTTAGATATGTACAATAAATAGGGGGATAGATTTCTACCTTTAGTTCTACAAGTAATTTTTAATCTAAATGCATAGCCTGCCTGTATTGTTTACTCTTCCTAGAAGGATAACTGTGTGTTCTTCCTTATACTGACAGATTTGGATACTGGATAACATAAATTCAGAGCCTAAGAGGCAGAAATGTATTAGCTGACTATACAAAAGATATAGCACATATTTTATAATTTTATATTCATCTCTACTGTGTTGCAATTTGATAGTATTCTAGTTTGAAGTTAGGCTTTATGTCAGACAGAGAAGTGTTGGTGAAAAGCTGAAAGGAAGGTGAAACTTTGTTATGCCTGGGTATATTAAGCGTAGACAGAGTGAAGGTTTCTATCTTGGGTCAGAGTGAAAAGCCTAATTAGCCAGGGACACAAGTGAGTATCTGAGACTGCAAGACATCCAAAGATGTAGGATCAAACTTACTCAAGCCAAGCATACTTGAAAACAGGAAATACAGCCACTAAAATTTTTCCAGAATTTTTACTAAGAGCTCATCTCTGTTGACATTCACATTAACAATTTGATATAATATGTAGATAGCTGGAAGCCAACATAGGACTCAAAGGGGTTGTTCCTTACTTTAGCTGTAAGGTTAGAACAATGATAGGGACCCTTAGTAATAGATGTCCAAACAAATGTACATCAGAGACACTCACAATTATTAGATAACTCATATCTCATTAAGCTCTCCATTGGGTTTCTGAACTAATGACCTGATTAAATTTGACTTGCAGCTTTGCCAATCATGTATTTTCCTTTTATACATCCTTTTTAGAAGCAAATTCACAGTATGAGCACGGAGTAGTGGTTTGCACACATCACAGAAATGCCATCATCTGCCTCAACTGGAGTGTTTCTTAATCGTTCTTGTGAAATACAATACTGTATCTACTTCCTTAGATTCTTTATGGATCTAAGTTTAGATTAATCTGCTTTGTCAAAAACCTTTGAAAATAATTAATAGCTTAGATTTGCTGACAAGAATCGGCAAGAATTGTTGATTTTAACCAAATTGCATGTTGAATCTGCAGGTTTTTCAAGTTTTGGAGCTCAAGCAGTGACAAAAATGATCCTGCTCAGATTCTTGCAGTTTCAAAAACTGCCAGGTGAAGAGTAACAGGTAACTTTACAGTTAACTCAGCAAGCTGAGTCGTGAAATAAGATTTAATGCCAGCCTGTATTTCCCAGCTCCCTGCAAAAAAGGGATCTTGGGTATCATGATGGTAATTTTGAGTATAGCAGGAAGAGAAGGTCAAGGGAGAAACAAGAGGAGAAACAAAATTTAGTCTTTCTTTTGAAGAGAAGGAGAGCTGTTTATAGTGATGCATATGCACAAAATTTTCTCTGAGCCTAGATTGAAAAGATGAGCATAATTAGTATTGAGGAAAAAATATTTAATTCACTTTCATTACTGTAGAAATGCAAATGTCATTTTAAGTAACATATTGAATCTCATTCATATTGGATCTGATGCATGTTGAACTTCTATAACCGCAACAATAACCAAAATTAGTTAACAAAATAACAAAGTTAACAAAATTTCCATATTTTTATCAGTCATTTATACTATGTTAAATTATGAGTGAGTAAACAGCAATTCGATAAAGATCAAAACTGTTCCAGATAGTATATTCTGGAGAATAGTAGAAGAAAAGTGAGTTCTCTTTCTATATACTAGAAAATCACATCCTAGGAGCGAGTTGGATTGAGATATTTTTCTCCGTCTTTTTATTTGTTCATTGATGTGTCATACATTAATTGTGAACTTCAAGAACGAAGTAACATATAGATGGTTAATCATCCAATCCACCTTCACATTATACAAATGCCCAGGACACTTTTTTTTTTTAAATTTGGTTTTCTTGAAGACTTTAATCAGGATTGGAGTCAACAGATGAAGTTGTGAATTTAATTTTTGCTTTTCAGTACTTCCATTCACATTGTATCAACCTATTTCAATTCCAGAATTTCCAACAATGTCTTTTGTTGCTTTTCTATAGTAAACATCCCTGCTTTCTTTGTTTTTAAAATATTTACTTTTAGATCACCTTGCAAGATGAGAAGGTGACGTGCTGTCATATACTGTCATACATGGAGACTAAGGTCAAAGTGCCACTCAGTATGGTTGACAAACTGAGCTACCCATGACCTGCTTTCCAGACTGCTTAGCATTCCAAATAGCTCAATGGTACAGTAGCTTAAAGCAAAGGCTCTGCTTTCTGTTGCAGGATTTACTATTCAGTAGGTCTGCATATCAGGACCATGGGTCAGAAATCAGGTGATCACTAATTATGTTACCTTATTAATGGCCATCTGTGAAAAGTCTATTTTAAATTACTTTCTCATTAGCACATAGGAATTCAGTAGCTAAGGAAAGAATATTATTTCATTCTACAGGTTTTCATTCAGCTGCTTCAATTGTGAGCATGGTTTTGTGTTGTTGCTATAACCCCAGGTTTATTCTAGGGAAGCTGAAACTGGGGAGGAAAGGAAGAAGGAAGAACTGAGATGGGCTCCTACTATCAGTGTTAAGAAGCAGACTTGGATCACATGTAATCCTGAGATGCTGCTAAGAAAATTTCCGAATGCCTCAGTCTGAAGCATTCTTAGTACAAATGTAATTTATCAATTGCAGTAAAGCTCTCTTTTATAAACACATAAACACTTTTCTAAACACATTTTTAAAAGCAGACAGTTTGGGCAAACTTCCACAGGCATAGCTAGCTCATGATTTCTATGAGAAGAGTCCCTGCTGTATTTTAACTGCATGTTTTGAAAGCACGTAATTTCTGTAGCTTTCCAATTAATAGTTGATGATAATCTATCATCAATAAGAATTTATTTTAATATTAGGGAACGGTAAATTTTCTCTAAATTGTTTTTGCTAAAATCAAAATGAAACAAATTAAAATAACTTTAGATGGAAAAATTCAGCTTTAATGATTCTGTTTTGTCAAAATTATAGATAATTAAAATCATTACCTTAAAAAAATCGACTGGAAAACACCAAAGGTGGTACAGTTACACAGTTCTAATATTTAATGACAGAAACTAAAAGAGGAATTTTTTGCTATCTCTCCTCTTTCAGCAAAATAGACTGTTCTCTGAAACACCGAAGTGAACCAAAACTGTCACTGGTTGTAAACGGGCTTTAAACACAGCCCATATTGAAGCTACAGTATAACTTAAAAAAAATTTCTCATCAGAACAAGCATTTTTCAATCTCTATATGATACAATTAGAAAGAGCTTGGCTGAAAGTACATTAGTAATTGTTTCTTTTTTTTCCACGGCATTCTGTCCATCAGTTCAGGTTTTTTACATAATTTCTAGAATATTATTTAGGCAATTGGCCAGTCAAATTTTTTTATACCTGTGTCAGCAGATGGGTTGTTGGAAGTCCCACCTCACACATGTTCATCTCTTATATCTATTTGTTTAAAACTCTGATCATTCAATTAAGATCTCCACTATTCCTCTGGGTGAATATTTGATGCATGCACGTACATTTGATGCATGTTTTGGTGTATACACCCATCTCCCCCTGTAAATGTATATAAGGCACACACATGTATATATACAGATATACACCAAAAAGAACCCAGATATTCTGGGTTTGATTCTTATGTTCAATAAAACAGCTATCACTCTGTAGTATCTACTCATCGCTAACCAGATTGGAAAGTCTTAACTTCACTATTCTTGTGTGCAGAGATATATTGACAGAAAGGTGAGACACTTTGACATCGCTGAATAAATCTGGTTTAATTTAAAGGGAAAGAAGCATGTCAATTAYATGACAGACTGATAGGACACATTAAGGAAATGTCTATCAGGTATGCTTATACATTTAGCTTCCAGGGAGATGATGCAGCTAGGAATGCAGTACTTTGATGATTATATTAGTCCAGCTTTTAAGAAATCATATTCTTATGCAGTTATGCTTTTGGAAGACTCTTTGTTAATCTAATATTATATTTTCATATCATGATAAGTAAATCCCTTAAAACTTTCCAGAGAAGTGCAAAGGTTTTTCTTCTTTTTAATCACACCTTACAATTTCGTAAGGATTTGTATTTTTTATTAAATGGTCAAGAATTCCAAGAGAAATGTATCATTCATTACTAAGTTCTACCATGTATCATTATCTACCTAATATTGTTTTTCTTTTGCACAGTAGATGTCCACAGAGTCTAGTGAGGCTCTTGAAGCTCTAAGTCTGCACAGCATGAAATGCCATCTTCTTTTAATATTTGCAGGAAAATGCCAAGGTGTTTCACCAAACCCAAAGGCAACCTTTCTTACTTGCCTAAAATTAATGGTAGGAATTTACAAGACATCTCCTTTTCTGTGCAGGAGAAAAGACTTTCAGAGAAACTTGGACATTTCTAGAAGTGTCTTGTTATGTTAATTTAAAGTAAAGCTATAAACCACAATTAAGTGTCTGCAGGACTTTGCCTGGACAACCAAAACCTAAAAAATATGAAATTATTTTGAACCTCAAAAGGCTGGAAGATGGATATAGAAATAAAATTAACATCTGTAGAGCTTCACTTTTACTATTCACTTTTTATGTTCATTTTAAATGAGAAATAATTATCTCCTCATTGTTTAAAACTGATGAAACCATAAATGCTCTGAATTACAGTGATGCATGGGAGATTCTGATCTATTGAGCAAAAGTACTCATTCCTATTTTTAGTTTACAAGTTTAAACATCTAACAGAATGTGAGTAAATAGTAAAGAAAGTATATCAGTCCAGCTGGGCTTTGGTCATTTCCCATTCCTTGCTGTATATAGACTGCATTTTCCAGGGTTTCAAGTTCAGCTTCCACATCTGTGAACAAGAGAATCTTATATCAGAAACATTGTGAAGAATTAGTCTTAACATGTTACTTCAAAAGGGGAATCTTGTGTTGAAATAGATTACTTTGCATATTATGATGCTACTGTGTAGATGTATGCACACCACTGCAGTCTTATTTCAGTGTTCAAGTTTAGGAACAGCTTTCTGCTGAACCTAGTGCTGAACTTAATGTCACCTTGAGTAGTCATGCATCTCATGAAAGAATTGGATGCTTCAAAGGAAATATAAATAGAAGCTCTTTGGAAAATGCAGTGTTAATTATTCCATCTTGTTTAAAGGAAAAGCACTTTTCTGACATGTTGATCCAATTGAGTGATACTAGTTGGATGTTAGGAGCTCCCTATTTTTATATCTTAGTGGTTAGCAACAAAAATGACTATGTGAATATTATATGTAAGAAGAAAAAAGTAATTGGAAAATCATGCAATGTAAAGTACCTAGAAAAACCATTCATTTAGTCAGAAACACTCCTAAATATGTTAACAGTTTTAAAAGTAAATGGGTTTATAGTTTCATGTACAAAAGATTATTTTTTCCTGTTAATTTGTAAATTTCACTCTAAATTTGACCAAGTTTTCTTTGCTGTATGTAGTTGTAAGGCAAAAATAAATAATGTTGAGGGGGGTTTTTAATATGTCTGGTTTTAATTCCCATCTCTAAAAATCTTCTTTTTAGTTTGGATGTTTGACCTTTAGAATGGCATTTTCATTTCATTCCGTATTAAGTTTAGGACCAGGTAATGCTTTCCAAACAAAATCAATGAGTCACAAAAAAAATGGCAGGGTAAGACTGCTCAGGAAATATTTGTATTTAGTTCTGAGGTTCGTAGATACAAATTGTGTAAGTTTGGAGAAATGCACCTTTATTAAATTCTACTTTTGTGCTAGTGAGATGGAGATCATTGCATAAAATTTTATTATTGCATTCATCAGTCCTTAGTTGCTATTATAGAAAATGTTAAGTTTCTATTCTCTGACGTGCTTTAAAGACAGTGTGAACAGCACCTTTTTCAATACGTGCCAGTGCAAATTCAAGAAATCAGTGGTAATATTTTTGCATTTGAAAGTAGCACAGCTGCAGTTCTGGTGTTGTGGTTGAAAGATGACAAAAGGTGTACAGTAGGAATAGATCAATGACTAGTATTTTTTATTCATGAGCTTCATTGTTTTCTTTGGTCTGACTAATCCGCTCTGTGCCATTCCTGGCTTGTCTTTTTTTTTTTTTTTTTTTTAGCTCAGTAAGCCTTCTTACCATTTTATCATCAAAATCCACCCTTTCCTCCTTTCTGTTCATATCCTTGTGGGCAATTTGTCCCTTCTTTCTTTATACATAAACTTTGAATACTTGATACATCACCTTCTTCTACACTTATCTCTTTCTGCTCAACTCTGGGATTTTTGCCTTCATCTCTTGCAAAATCAAATTTGCACACTTTGCCACCTTTTAACAATGGGTCTTGCCTCATATGTTTAAACTAATATCTGCCTCCTGTCCTTTATCTCCCTTGCTTCACACTACTGGTTTGTTTTTCATTGCTGCTCTTCTTGCTTCCTGTGACGTGAATAGTAGTTCTATTATATCCTCTTATTACAAAGTCTTTCTAAAAATAATTCCTTTGAGAAAACCCCTTACTCCTTTTGTATCCAAAATTTCCAGTTCTTGTATATCTGCAGCCATGGCCTCTGAAAGCCTGTAGAGGATAGAACTCCTTATAAGCAATGCTATTGATAAGTTAGCATGCTAAAAGGAAGAGTAAGTGATGTGACACAAGACTGACTGGACTGGTAACATGGGTTCAGGTTCTCTGACCCAGCTTTGGCTGTTTTCCCTGACCTGCTACATTAGTTTTACAGCTTCGGTTGTTTTAGATGTAATGGTTTACAAAACATAGAACATCAGCTGCCAAAAAAATGACAGAGAGAAATGACTAATGTCTTTTTTTAGTAGGGAGGTTTGCTTTTTCTTTTTTCCCTTTCACTTTACTGTCTCAGGCATGAATAATTCTGTTCTATATTAAATGAATATGTAGTAGGTCTCCTGATTTTCATCACAAATGAAGACTAAGAGTAAAAAGCCCTGATCTGAAACAAAGCCTAAATGATCCTTCCTACCAAAAGAGATATTAAAGGAAACAGGAGAAATCTAATAAATGAAATCCTTCCCATATTCACCCTTGAAATGGCTGGTCTTAGATATGGTGTGCTCTGCAAAGCATCAGTATTCATGCCAGAGTAAACTGAATTAATAGCGCTGAAAAGTGAATTATGTCATAGCATAGATTTTGGGTTTTTTCTACTGCAATCTTCTTAAAAGAGAAAATGAAAATGCATCAACGTTCTGGTATGAATTATTTCCTTATTTATAGTATTTAACTTCAGTAGGCCAGCATTGTGCACATCATTTCTGATGCATAAAAATATTCCTGCAGCAGCTATACAACATTATAATTAAACTTTTCCTACTTTTGATGGATAAATTAGTGGAAACATTTATATGGTGAAACAACTTCATTAGCCATTATTTCCCTTTCTGGTATAATGCACTAGAGAGCCTCATTCCTCTATACGTACTATAACATAAAGTTGTGGGGAGAGAAAATACAATCAGGATAAAATTACTGATAGGAGGCTTTTTCGTTTTGACAATGGAGGTTTCTTGGAGAGTGGCGGTAAAATACAGTTTATGAAGTAAAAGTTCTGTTTTCAATTTGCTTGAAAAGAAGTTAATCTATTAAACATCAAATTGCACATATGATTTTAGAGAGTGTCAAAATATGAAATTTTTCTTTCTTGGACAATTGTAAATATTGCTGTTAGTTCTAACTTTGAAAATTCAGTAATACAAGCCCAATTGTTGAACAAACACCAGAATTTCCAATTGAAACATTTGTATGGATATGCTTCATAGTTAACCTGCAATTTTATGAACTTTATTCCACTGCTTTCAATGGGATCACTCATTCCCAGCAAATCAGTATTTTCTATCATGTTCCACAAAAATCTGGCTTGTTCAAAGCACAAATAGTTTATAAGCAACAAGATAGGACATCTTACCAACCTAAACCTTAGAGATGAACAGGGAACATGAAACACCTGGGATGCATTGCCTGGGACACAGTCCAACAGCTCAAAGGAATGCATAAATTAGTATCCTGTGATTGGTGTATGCACTGCAGATCGCTATCCTATGGATATGGTGGATTTGCGCTGGGGTGGTTCTCTGTTTTCTTATTTGCACTCTTTTTTCCCCCGGCTATCAAATTGTTCTTATGAAAGAAACAAAGCAAGCAGGGGTATTCAGCCCGTTTTCCATTAGGAATACCCCCGGAAGACTGGAAGGGCGGATAAAGAGTGGGCCGCACTTCTAGCTCCGTGCAAGCAGAGTTATCAGGTATTGCTGCAGGTTGTATAGTGCACAGCTGTGGATAATCCCTGCTTCTGTGCTACAGTATATGGGAGTTACAAATGCTTTGGTGGGCTGCAGGTAAAACGTGGACATACTGTGGCAATATACAACATAGAATGTATCCATTAGGGCATTGGCATTTGCTGGCAAAAGGAACCTAAACCGCCGTAACAGTATCTTGGAAAGGGGTGATCTGAACTATATTTGCAAGAGCTTATGGTATCTGAGGGAAGAAAAGATTGAACTTTCAGCTGTATGGATGATCAGTGCTACCACTTCAGCTGTTTGACCATCTCATCTAGCAGAAAGCTTCTTTTCCACTGTTCTTTGTCCTTATTTCCCTTTCCTGTTTAATGGCCAACTTTAAACATAAATCTGCCTGAGTCCTGTCGTGAAACTCATAACCTACAGCTTCCCAGATACAGAAATATCAACCACACGGACAAGTGAGTCCTCTGAAAACCAGCATTAATGTGATTCAAGATGGAAAAAAAATTTTACTTTTTCCATTTTGTATAGAACAGTTTCTGCTCACCACAGCATTGTCAGTATTCAAAAAAGCAGTCAGATTTCAAGGTCCATTAAAAATTGTATTCAGCAAACACTAGAAACTCCTCTGGAATGAAATTTTTTTCTCTTGATTGAGATTCCATTTCTCACCTTTTTGTCCAAAGCATCTACAGATATTTCCATAGCCTCCAAAGTACTTAAAGCAGAAGAGGACATTTGAAATAACTGGGATATTGTTACTATTATTATTTTTATTTTCAATCTTTCATGATAATCAAAATTCTTTCTTTGAAATGGTTAGCCGGGGAAAAATGCATCTTACCAGAGTCCTTGGCACTGTGCATTTTTAGGTGATACAAACAACATGTACTATGGAGGAAAGGAGAAAACCTGATGGATAGAAAGGAGATGATATCTTCTCTGGAAATTTTCAGGTATAAGTTGGAAACTTAGATCCTGTAGACTAAAACAAACAAAGAGTTGAAAGAAACACAGTTTTGAAGACAGAGTATACTAGAATAATTAAGATGCATGCAAGACAATATGCCTTTATATTCTACCAATGCTTTCCAAAGCACTGCTTTTATAAACTCCATAAATAAATAAATTTTAGTAATTGATGGTGTAACCTTGAATAAAACAGTCACTGTTTTGAAGCCAAAGTATGACCAGTATGAAATACCACCTTCAGCTCCAAGTAAGAAAACACAAGCATTTTAATGCTGTTGAAAAATTACGTTGCATACTATTTTTCATGTACCATAGTGACATTTAAATATTATTCAGAGAAGAGGTAATTAGAAATTCATGCCATTGGTGAGAAAGATTGGCCATATGTTATTGAAAGTTGCTAGTATAGATTGTTTCCAGTGTATCTTCAAGTATAGTATTTTACAGCCCTCAGTGTCCGTAGATACCCTTATTTTCTCTGCCTTAAAAGGAGATTGAACATTTTTGTTGTTTGGCCATGTATCTAAACGAATAAGAGGAAAAACTTTACCAAATCTTTGGGCTCTATAAAAAGACTTATTTCTATGGATAAAGACATTTACAATGCCAAAAGTCAAAAAGATACCTGCCTGAATTTCCTGAATATTTGTTTGAACCAGAAACAGTAACAACCAAATAATTTGATTCAAGGATGAATAATTCTCTGCAAACTACTTGTTTTTATAGTCAATGTAAGTTCACTGACTGTATGATTAAAATTATGATGATCCTTCTTTCAAATATCATGAATGTTTTTACTTTTGCTTGTCTATTTTTTTAAGCCAATTTCTGATTTTTGTTTTTCATATAAAAACATGAATCTATGAGAGAAAAGTTTTGGCAAGTTACTTGGTGACATCAAGGGTTGAATGGAAGAAATTATACTACCGCTACTCTGCTTGTCACTACTTTGCCTGATATAGTTGTAAAGAAAAATGTATGAAAGATCCTTGGATCCTTAGTTTTTGGATCTATAAATGGTAAGCTCTCTTTATGTTTTTGAGTTCTTGATTTTATTGGACTAGCACATAAAATTTAATGCTAAGTAGGACTCTAGGACTTACATTTTTGACAATTTATGGTTCACTTTAAAATTTAGTCTTTATTTAAATACAATATAAATATACATGGCATAGAATAACTAGGGTAGAAGATTTCTTTTTCATTAAAAATGCAGCTCAGCAGATCTGTGATAAATGGTGACATTATGTATATGCCAATCCCTTCTGGAAAATTGGAGTGATTCTAGACTTTGCCAAGAATTGACATGCCACCCTAAATGTTTAATCAGGGATGCTGTGACATTCAATGCTGCTTGTATAAATATGTCAGTCTAATTTTTATTAACCCTCTTCAAAATGGAACACTTCTGGAAAAAGAAAAATCATGACTGAACCAAACTAATCCTATTAATGTTTCTCACTGGATATGACATAAATAATCTAAAGTTAACTATGATCCTTGCTACACTGAGCGCAAACTTACCTAGTAAAAGTTTTGAATTGGAATAGAACTCAGAGGAGTGCTGTGTCAAATTAATGATCGTGAAGCAAGGTTCACAGAGCATTAGTAGTCACCTTCTGTCTGGAGTGAGACCAGGGAGTAGATGCCATTCAGGCRTCTGAACAGAATTTCTATGTTAAAATCTGTCCTTCAAAAACCAGAAGAACCTAGTGGGACTTTCCTCTGACTTCTTCATTGGTTGATTTTATTCTGGCCATGGAAGATGCATATTGGATTTCAGATAAGGGCCAGAGATGCCACGTAAAAAGAATCCTTATTAAGCTGTTGCTACTGCAGATTAAAAGGGCTATACTAGCTAGTAGTTCCAATTCTGACAAGCTTTGCTGATATGTATTATCTTTCATTTTTATTGAGGCTTATTATATTCTGAGGCTTTTTAAAGAAGGCTAGGTGCATAACTAAGAAGAATTTAGCAGAATTTAGGTTTATGGGTATAAATTAAATTTCACAATATACAATGTATTTTTGTATGAGTATTTCTAGTTTATAATGGTTCTCTTAATGGTGTTTCTTCAGATTGTTTCTTATAGACATTTTATTTGCTTTTTGTCCCTCCTCTGGTATTGAAATAGCAAAGTAATTAGGTTCTGTTCTGCCATCAACAAGTGATAAATGTTTTACTAATGCCAGCTCATCCAGGCTTTAATTCCCGGTGCTTATGAGAAAGTAATGGACCCCATCATAGTTTCCATATTGTTGTTTATTTTTTCTGGCGTAGGACATTGGGACGTGCTGGGTTGGGGATGCTGTTCTTTAAATACAGAACAGAAAAATGCTCCAGACAAGGTAGAGGCATATGCACAGAGGAAGCATAAGGCTAGGAGACAGTGCTGGTCAGTGTAATAAGCAGTGGGGTTTTTGTGTATGCTCTAAATTTTCTGAAGTTTATCAGAAAGTGTGGTACTGAAGAATAAAAAGATATTTTAAGACATACTTAAAATATTAATGGAAGACAGGGTGAGTTTTCTCTTTTTATACAGCATAAGCTTCCAGTCAAGTTGAGATGAGAAAGGAATATTTTCTTACAGCTGTTTCTCTCAATGTTTTCAACAAAAAGTTGTGCCATATTTATTTTTTGACAAAATAATAAAGTAAGACCTTGACCAGGTCTGGATTGTAAAGCTATTTGCATGCTCTTACTTAATCAACCCAAAGCTGCAGAACTGATGTATTTGTCAGCATTCTTTCCTGCTTGGAAAGTAGGTACAGTCAATACCCCCAGAATCCTTTCTCAGCGATGAATAATTAGATGTGTCTAGTGGCAAGAAATATTGTTGTTCTACATTTTGGTTGGTGTAATGCTGTGTCTCAGGATGTGTACTGCAGCACTTCTACCCAGACCTAGTATCCACCTCCGCTGCTGGGTGGGAGCAAAAGGTACAACTCAGGATGACGTTCAGAAGTACAGATTATGCTTAAAAACAGACATCAGGTGATCTGGAGCTTTCGTGGTTCCTGTAGAGCCAAGGCTTTTTTAAAAAAATTGGTGCTTAGCTGTTACTACAGAGTTTTTACGGTTTAAGGTAAAGAAAATTCCTGTTTCGTTTCCTATAGTCATGGTTCAGGAAGAATTATGTGATATACACATGCTCTGAAATATTTTATATAGAAACACAAAATATTTCCATCATTACAGAGAAAAAAAAATCAATTGAAAAGAGGATTTGGGGTTCCTAAGAGAGAAAAAACTATTCATAGTTTATCCTGTATAAGATCTAGTAAGATACTAACTTTCTTCTCTGGTATTCGGATCTTTAATCTTATCTACTCAGCCATCATTCATTTTAATGTACCCAGTCATCATTCTTCTATCATCAGCAAGAAGTTGGTATATCCAGCAACTTACTGGAATGCAGGATTAAACCAAAGGGAGAGCAATGAAAAACAGAAAACATAATCTAATCTTTCTTACGCTTTTTAAAGCCCCTTTTGCCATGCGATTGAAGTCCTAAACTTAGTCAAAAATGCATTCTCTTTCTCTGTGCTTGAGGAGAGATTTCTGTAAATTGTACTGTGACAACTCTGGAAAATAGCACCCTGCCTATTTTTTCTTCCCTGCCCCCCACCCAAACTGCCTCCCAGTTGCCCTGACACATGGTTAACTCATGACCCTCAGTGTAATTCATTATTAGATGAAGGATGAGGATACTTAAATGTAGCTGCTGAGGGCACTATACTGTTAAATGTTGCTGGGGACACTGGATGAAAATATTGCTCATCAAGATACCTCTTTTTCCCCTTACAGCACTTTCAATTTTATGTGTTTATGTAAATGGCAAAACTATGCATCTTACAAGTATTTCCAGCCAAAACTGAAGAGGCAGTCATATGAGTCATATGGTTTCTTTGGGGGAGAGTGGAGAAGATTGACTATGGACAAAATAGTATTGAATTAGTATCCAGTGCTATCTTGTTTACTCCACTTGAAATATTTAACTTGTATTAACAGTAATGCTCTATTTGGGCATTAGTTGGCCTTTGATGACCAGCTGAGAAGATGAGAAAAAAAAATGCAGGCTGACATGAAACTATTTGTTTGCTGTCTGAAGGCAGTTATCTCCCAGGCCTTTAGACACAAAGAAAATAATTCCAGTCAAAAAAATTCCCTTCCTGAAAATGTGAGGAATAGGCTTACAAATGGGGTTTCTGAAAAAAGCCCAATGAGGAATCAGATAAAAATATTGGGAGAAGTGTTTGATATTAAAACTCCCCATGATTTGATCTTGTTTGAGCAAATGTTTAGCAACTCGGGAAAAGTAGCACTTAGATTTTCTATATTATAGAAGAGAATGAACAACAGGAGTATAAAATATAGAAATGATTGGGAAAAAATGATCTTTCACTATAGTGCACAAGGTAATGTTTGCATTCTAGAAAGAAATAGCAAAAAACTGGAGAGCCCTTTTAATCATACTGAAGACTGTACAATGATACACCAAGGCCACAGTGTTCCCTAGTTACTGCAGCAGTGCAGTAAAGTCATATTTGCTATTCATATCCCAGCAGTAAAAGTGAAGAAAACTTGCCCCGGTCTTCTGAAGACAATCTGTCTATAACCTAAGCATGTAGAAAAGGAAAAAGGGATGAGAAAAGCTGTGGAGTCTTCAAAGTTGCCTGAGGTGCSTTTTATGGCAGAATGATTCCTAGCCTCAGAGTAAAACAACTATTACCTGATCGATGTATCACATAAATTGCTTTACTCTGTAATCTTACAGAGCATTGTTTAGTTCATAATTTGCTTTTGAAATGTTTTATTCTACAGCATACCCATAACAGTAACTGCCATAACTTAAATGATGTTTTAATATCATGAGATCTCATTATAACAGTCTGCTTATTCAGTTTTTGCTGATATGCGAAGTAAGAATGCCAGATGTTCTGGTTGAATTACTGGGTTCATGGATTACTAAAAAGAAAATTAATATACTGATTATTCTTTATTTTTTATTGAGTAGCATTTAGAGGCTCCAGTCAGGATTAGAGTCTCATTATAATAGATGTTGTATAAACATTAAAGATGCCCATACATGGTAAATACAACATGCTGTTATTGTTTAGTTTAATGTTGAAACAAGCTGAGCTTTGTTTACAGTTTCAGGAAGAGAGGTCATGTTTAAATGTTGTTCATATTTAACTAATACATTTAATTCAGCCATCCAAAACCTGCATAAAGACTAACAAAACGTATGTCTTAGATCTAAGATTACACTGAAAACTGTCTAAGATGTACTTCAATGATTTTGCACTGACAGCCCAAATGTTGTATTGCATACGGATCTGGGGTTGGGGAAATGGACGTAAAACAAATTGTTTGCAGTCACAAAAAACCACCAAATATAATAGCATTATTTTATTTACAGCATAGATGTTTATTTAATAAATTTATTGGTAGCAACATAAAGAAAATTGAACCAACTTGAAAAAGTGTAGCATTTCATCACATGCTGAAAAATAGAATGTGTGCAGATATGCTGCAATTTATTGAAATATACTGTACTTTCATGTACATTGCATACTGCAGGGAAGAAAATTTATCTTTATATCTTATGTTATTATTGTATGTGTCGAATAGAGTTTTAGTTTGTCACACTTCTAAAAAATATAGGCTCATTTCAGGAAGGCAGATATCACACTAAATGTGTGTTTGTCATATTTATTTTAAAGTCTTAACCATCACCTCAACTTGATTTTTCTTGGAGAGATAGAAAGAAATGACCATCTTTCTCACTGTTTAACACAGAAAATTCAACAGCAAATCTCTAAAGATGATTGTAACATTAGCTCATCTGGAGTGTGATATTGAGAAAAAAAGGGTGCAGAGCATTTTTGCCATGGCGTTCTAGTAAATACTTGGAATGAACTTATTCTTGCAATCAGAAACCTCCTCATGTAAAGAAGGAGATATAAACACATCATCATTGATTTGAAGTAATTCAAACATTTTTAGCTGTGCTTCTTTAAAACCATTTTTAAATCATTGAATCATGCCAAAATGTCAGAATTTCTTGCAAAGGGGAAATTTCAAAATTTTGCCCAAATTTGTCTTATAAAAAATTTCCATACTTATGCTATCATTCAAGTTTAACAATGACAAACCTTAAATAGCAAATAACTCACTTTGATTATACTAAAAAAGAAAGATAAGCAGCTCTATTTCTTTTCAGTTATTGGCTACAAGAAGAGAAGCTTCAAATTTATTAGCCTGGGGTTGTAAAGGTCGGTGAGGATCTAGTAACAAGTCAAGTAAGTGACCATTTTTTTTCAGATTTTTGTTTTTGTAAAAATCCCTGCTTTTGAACAAAAAAAAAATCGTTCCAGATTCTTTGATGGCTACCTTGTTTTGTAGGCATCAAAAAAAAAAATTAAAAATTAAGATGAGAAAATAGATTGTACTTTGCTTTTTCTCATTTTGCATTCAGCTGCATATTTTCATATAACATTTTTTTTTAAAATGCAACAAACTTTGAAATTACATTGTTGCAAAAATGTTATGTCATACAGGAACCGCAGTTAGCAACAATCACTTGGAAAGAAACTGCAACTCATTTATATAAACTGATAGCTCAGAGGAACCCAAGAACCATAAAATAAATATCCATAACCTTACATGAGATAAATGTAGCTTCTGCAGAAATAATTTTCAAAGCTTAATTAGAAATTGTTATTTTTGACAGAAATCAGGGGTTAGGATTAGCAAATGTAATAAAATATCCAGATTAGAAGTTAAAGACTTTTTCCTTTACCCTTTGAGACATGACTTAAAAGGGAACACATAGAGGGTAATTTTTTATTATTCTTTAGCAGTACAGTAGTACAACATTATAGACGGAAAGAATCTCCAGTGTAGCAATCTTTTCATATTAGTATACGGCCTATGGTTTAGTAGTATATTTGCAGAACAACAGGTAACATGTTTGGTCACTGCAGTGTGTCCCAGAACCAACTCATCACTTTTAGCAACAGTCTGTGACTGCAGTAGCTGGGTATGGCCAGTATGGAGCACAGAAAGTATTTTCTATATTCAGTTGGTTTTTTTGACATTATCACATTCTTTAACACTTTGTCAACAAAAACTTCATCTATTTTTGTTATATAACATAAGACAAATGCCAGTAATTCAGTTATGGAAGATTCATTCATATCCAAAAAAATTAATGTCATTTAGTAATGTCAAAATTGAAGTTCAGCATAGCAGTGAAAAATCCAAGAATAATATGTTTGCCTGTATCAGGCAATCTTACTGGTATTTTGCAAGCCTTTTTACTCCAATCATTTTATCAAAGGTTATACATGCAATGTAGATAAGGTAAATGAACATGTCTCAACCTTCATAATTATGACACAACTCTCAGAAAATATAGTAAATGTTGCAATTGTAGAAAAATTCTATTTTGGGAGCCTTGTGGTAACTCTTGCTGCAGCTCACTGTAACAAGATTTGGGGTTTTTACAAAGATTAATTTTAGGCAACACACAGATCAGTCAGAGCTCAAATGGTGAATAAATCAGACCCATGTTGCACTTTAATGTGATGTGATTGCTGATTGACAAGTATTGCAATATGTAAACATTCAATTCTTAGCCACCAGTTAAGATCCAATTAGTGAGAGATGCTTCTGCCCAAATTAAGGTGCAAACAAGACCATATGCTGAAGTCAATAATATGGATTTTATTTAACAATAAATGTGAGGTAGAGAGAAAGAAACAGAAGAGAAAGAAATAGAAGAAAGAAATAAAAGAGGAGGGAGAGAAAGAGATAAAGGGGGAGAGAGAGAGAGGGAGAGATGAAGGGGGGGTCAGAGAGAGGGAAAAAGAGAGAGGGAGGGAGAGGGAAGGAGGGAGGAAGACACATAGATAGAGGGAGAGAGGGACAGAGAGAGAGATCAAGCAGAGGATAGTCACCCTCTGTGTCCTGTTGGTCCTTCACCTGCTTCTTGGTGGTGGGGGTCCCAGAGATGTTCCTTTGGAGGGTATTGCCTTTATGGAGTCCAAGTTCCAGATATCCATGGAGGTGTATTCCCATAACTTGGGGTGATCCTTGCTTGACCATTGATATGTGTATGAGCAGTTACTTCCTTTCACGCAGTTTGCCACAGTGGGAATTCTTGTCCGGATATGTTAACCAGGATGCGCTTACCAGATTTCACTTCTGCCAGGCCTGGAATTAGTGCCTTCCTCTCTCAAATTCCTCCCTCCTGTGCTTATCTCAAGTTGTCACTGTGGTAGCTTATCTTACGTCAAGTTCCTTCTGTGGCCTTGACAGTGTTTGAGACAGGCAACTGTGCCCTTTAAGTCCTTACAATACTTCTGTAACTATTTGTTATTTCTCCATTTCTTGCTAATGGCTGATCCAGTTAATCCTTACTTTCTGTCATGTCCTTACTTTCTGTCAATGACAGAAATTGTCTGACAGGTGCACCTGCAACAGGGAATCTTGGAGGCACTTTGATTTTATCCAGCCAAATAGTTCCTGTCTTTTCTTTACTAATTTCATGTGTTTCTGAGCTTTAGGGTTGGGGGATTTATTTGTTGTGTTTTCTTTCTTTTGGGTGGTTGGTTGGGGTCTTTTGAGGGAATAAGAATTGGTTCAGAACAGAAATGGGAATTAGTTAGAAGAAAAAATGCTCATGTCTTGTATCATATGATATTCAATCCAAGTGTCTAGTTTGTTTATTCAAACACCTTGTCCTTCCAGGATGCGTATCAGAAATGTTGATGAAATTTATTGTCTCTAAATCTGAGCCCCAAGCTACTCATTTTTGACCTTGTTCAAATGATTCAAACTCCAACACGTGTATAGCATGGCTGTATTACAAAAAGTTATGTTGGTTATGCTATATTTGAACAGGCAAACACAAAACCCTGTAGTAGCTTCAGCTGCTCAGTGGTGTGGTGATGATATCCTCTGTCCTGCTATGGCTGCTTGGATATTCAGAAGAAAGTTGACTTTGAAAGTTTCTAAAATGSTGCCTTCTATGGCAGACAGGCAAAGGCATGGGAAATCAAATGGCTGCTGTCATTTTTGGCTGAAGACCAAGCAACTTGGAAAAATTCAGGAGAAAGTTTGAATTGCTCACTCCATCATTTTTATTGGAATGAGGCTAATAGTCAAAATTCTTTTCAAGTGATCAAAATTTTATGCCATGGTAGGCTCAAAGTGCTGGATATAGATTTTATGTATTGGGAGTTAAAATATCGGATTCAGAGACTTCTGGCAATGTTTTTGGTGTTGCTATAATTTCAGCATCATCTGACAACTGTAATAAAGATCAGTGAGTTATTGCAAATAAGTTGCTTATCATGTAGCTTTGCACTGGAAGAATATTTAGTGAAATTAGTGTCAGTGTTAGTGACAGTGAAATCATTTGGCAAATCTAGCAGGGAATTTAAAAACTAATAGAGAAATAATATACACATCTCACTCTCCCTGTCCCTGTAATGTATAAACCCAAGGACTCTCATATCAGGTAAGAGTAAATCTCCCATCTAATCTAAAATAAATTTTAATAATTAATCAGATACAGAAGTATTGATATATCTTCTGAATACCTGATAGCAAGCTGGTCAGAGTCACGATTTTCAGATAAACCTTAGACATATTATCTTTGACCAGTACATCTTTCCTATTTTATGTGAGTAGCTTGGTGGCCATAAAATACAAAGGCACAGTTTCTTTCATGCTTTTTAAAGATTATCTATCCTTATTTTCTTTAGATATCAGAGTAGAGTTCCATCTAAGTGGAGAAAAATACCTCTTGTCTTTGTTGCATCAGAGGTCAGTGTAGACTAGAAATTTTCAAAGGTTGTGTACCGACTACAAAAGATGAAACCAGGGAGTGGGGAGAGGCAGGAGCAGGAGGGCTGAGGCATTTAAATCACACCACACAAGTTGGGGAATGATCCATACTAGGCGGAGCTCACCAGAAGGCTACTGCTGTCTTTGCCTTCATCTTCCATTGTAAGTCTGCATCTAAGCTGTTGTCTTCTTGGTGCATCAGAATGTTGAGGAATGAACCACCTTAAGAGACTTCAAAGGTGTTCCTCTATGCTCATGGCAAGAGTTGGATAATTGCCTGTCCACTGGATTGTATCAGCCATCATGGATTACTCAGGCAAGGCAAAGAAATTCCCTTTTACCTGTGTTTTTGAATGTATCTATCCACCTCTCTGTCCAGGTTTTACATCACATCAGAACAGGAATTAAAGCTCTAAATTACAATAGGATTAAGCATGCAGTTTGGAAAGGCGGGTATTTTTATTTTATTATTATTTGTTCTGTGCATTTCAGGTTTCTTAATGTATAAAAAAACCACTTAATTAAATAAGATTTGATTACATTAATGTCAGGCATTCAGTATGAGGTTTCTTGCTTTTCAGAATACCTTCAGTGCCGATGAAAGGAATTCTAGCAGCAGTTTGCTGGAATGTAAAGTCCATGTGTTTACTTTTATGTTTCAAACCTAAATAGTACAAGCAGTTTCCTTTTAGCATTCGTATTCATTCTGGGTTTATTTACAATATGCTGAGAGCAGAAAAAAACACCTTAATGTGAGTTGCCTTATCTTAAGTAGTGGACAATGCAGCCAACATGTAAAACCATTTATTAGCATGTCAGTCAGAGTGTTATTGTATTCCCCCAAAATAGTAGGTCTACTTTAAACAAGACTGTGATTTATGATTCAGAATCACAAAAACTCTCTTTCTAAGCCAATAAAGAAGACATCTGCAAAGAGCAGATCTAAGCCTATTCAAAATTCAGAGATTTTACCTTTTACAAATTCAAATGATCTGCTTTCAGCATTGAAAGAGTGCTTCATAATGACGAAAGGAACTGATCACTGATGTACAACAGTCTGACTTAACCACAGATTTCACTGGAAGTGTGCAGGAGAGGTTTTGTAAATGTGGCATTAATAATAACTGGTAGTTTTCTTGTTTTGGTGTAAGCAAGAAAATAAATTCAAGTAAGTGTAAATGATGATTCTTGGATGGCAGCTCCAGTTACATTTATTTCTAATACTAATAATTATTCTTCTGGGAAAATTAAGGAACTTTAAATGCTATTGATTTCAGAATTTAGTTGAAGCTTTAAGAACCTTGGGGTTTGTCACATACAGAGTAAACAAAGGCATCTTGAAAGATCTTCACATACAATGGAAGTCTATGTGGTTGAAACTGAAGCTGCAGAAGGCAGAGCAAAAACATGAATCACAACTGTCTAGTATTCATGAAGTTATCAGATGCTGGCATGACATTTGGTGGTATTATTTTAAACGCCTACTTTTTGCTGAGTGTAAGACCTGGAATAATAAAGCAAAGAATGAGGTTTCTGATACCAGTATATTTGAGGGTAAAACTTCCATTGACTTGAGCTGAGCTGGGAAAACACCCAGCAAGTATTTTTGCAAATATAGCAGAAAACATAGAAGCTACATGTTCTGAGACCTGGCTCAGTATATTTGAACTTCTCGTCTTTCTTTGCTACCTGACCATGCCACAGAATTCCTACTTATGCTGTTCATATCATGCTTCCATACTGTCTTAAGAAAAAAAAGAAGAAAGCGAAATATACAGAAATTTTGGTAACATGCTATCAGACCAACTTCAGAATCAGAGTGGAAGTATTTTGCAGAAAATTAAAGTCACCCTGAATTTGTCAATGCAAAATGCCAAGTTTGTATTAGCTCTGTAGGGGACTTACCTACTGAATCCAAGTGCTTAAACAACTGTGCTAAGAAAATTCACAGTCTTCAGCATGACTTTAGTGGAGGGGGCAAAGAACTGCCTGTCAGAAATTGCTGGCTCTGCACACACTGAAATCTCCAACTGTCTTGAAGTAAGGGCAGGATTTTTCTTTGGAAGGGGTATTTCCATTAGTGATGAATGCTGTAATGGAGTTTTTATATGAGCAAATGGACACTTAGCACACATAATTGTATTTCCTTGGTATAATTTACCTAAGTTCAAAATGTGTAATTCATTTAGTGTTTTGTAAATTGTTATTTTGAAGCTGTGCCAGAAATTATAACAAAAATTGGAATTGCCATAATATTATTTTTAATATGGAGTGCAAATATGAATGGAAGGAACCGAATCAAAATATATTTCAGACTCATTATAAATAGAAGCTTAACACTGAAATGTGCTGATATGAAAAAGATTAAGTAGAGGATTAATTATAGAGAAAAATAAAGGGAACACATGCAGTAAACTAATTAGATGTGAACTTGTTCATAGAAAAAGAATGTTTACCCTGTCCAGAGACAGATTTAAGATCTACTGATAATTAAAAAATCCTGCCAATGGTACTAGAGGACATTAAAATTTCCTACAAAATATTTCATCAAATGATAGAATTTGAAATATGGGAAACTGCACATACTTTCCGCTTACTTTTGAATGATGTGCTTCAGCAGTTATTAGATATAAAATCTATATAAACCTATATATTCTGGAAGGCACTGGCCTCACAATATTTCTGATCTAAGCTAGTTTTCCTGTAACAGATTTGATTTGGTAATCAAACCCTTCCAGGTTATTTTTGAGCATTTATGCCTCTTGCACCAAATTGAAATTAACTTTTTACATGATCAAATGTCATCAGGACAACAAATTACTGCGACATATATTCACCTGTTCTGCTCCAAGTGTCCATCCTTGGAGACCTTTGGTGTGTAATTTACAGGAAATCTAACTTTAAATGAAGAAGAGATGTAGAGTTTCAGCAAAGGTTGAGTGTCAAGTAGTACATATCCAGGAAGAGAGATTGTTGCCAAGGTAATGGGGAAAATGCAGGAAGGTAAATGAAACATTTTGAAGTCTTCAAAAGGTATGTAGCTGTAGACTTTCTTGTTAGACCAGGATTTACTTTAGCAAATTATTGTAATTTGCCACAATCCAAAAATGCTCATCCCTTCAGGACTGTGTGCAATGCATTCATCAATTCAATCCCAAACTCCTGAGTATGATTCAATCCTGAAGTCTCCTCATTAATAAATATGTGCTGTCTGTCATTGGAATATTGGTGAAAGTAGTGGTTCAAGGACAATAATGGTTCTTTATTAGTCCAAATTTCCACTCCAGAGATTTCTTGACACAGTTTCAAAAGCACTGATCTGAGTCCCACCCAACAGTCTCAAAAAGGACGGAGTAGTTTGTGGCAGATACGCACCRCTCTAAGCTGGATCACTAAGAGATTTCAAAGTATTAAATAGGGACAGGAGTCCTTAGACAGGAGTCTAAGGGTCATGGCCTTATCTCTGATCTCTTGTTTGAGCAAGAGCGAGATAAAGGCCATTCCAATAAGTACATGGAGCCAGTTGTCTGTACAGAGAGATGAGAAATGAGAAATGATCTCTAAGCACAGAAACAACAGCTGTCCCTGAGCCTTTTTGTTTCAAAGAAGGATTGAATTTTTTTTTTCGCACCCATCTGTGTACTTTATATACATATATATGTTTCAGGAACAGATGAGAACCCTCTGAAATGAGATAATCATTATTTTTGCTTACTTGTTATGCTTTATCCGTAAGAGCTTGTGTGGAGATGGACGACTGGTCTGTAAGTTTTGTGGATATCGATGCAGTCTCTCTGTACCTGTGAGAGAGTTCAGCTTTTATCCGTGAGAATTATGGCACTCATAGAAGCTAGAGGCACAACAACAGAAGGATAATCTGCACCTGTGCTGGGGAGTTGTTTGTTGATATGTACAAAGAATGTGTTCTAATAATAGGCAGAGAGTAGCTCTATATACATGCTAAGAATAGGTAACCAATAATATTATATTGTTATTTGCTGCGGCCAATGAACATGTAACGTGAATGCTGAGAAATATTATAAAAAGGCTTTGTATTATTAAAAGTTTGGCGCCATGGTCCCGAAGCAGCGTGTGTGTGTGTTTGTGTTGTGCCCGTCTCTACAGCGACAAGCTTGCTTCTTGCTTGCTTGCTTGCTTTTTGTTTGCTTTCCCGCTTTCTCRCTTTCTGTTCAGGTGCACCTGCACCTGCTTGCTTTCTCGCTTTCTTGCTTTCTCTCTTTCTCCTTTTCTTTTTCTTTCTTTTCTTTTTCTTTCTCTCCCTCTCTCACTCCTTCTTTCCTTCCTTCTTTCCTTCTTTCTTATCAAAGTGTATTTCCATTTGCATTTAACTTCAGGCCAAAGCCAAGACCCACTGATTAGGAGTGTTTTTGTGGGTTTCAGAGACACCATTTTTTAAAATCCTTAAGACAGCACCACTTACAGAGAGTGTTCTGGATCCTTTATGATGTTACATGATGGTGAATTTTATAATTTACTACTGAATAGATGCTAATAAATGCCTCTCTAATAGGTAAATACTTTTATTCCTAAAATGTCGATTACCGTAAGTGATTCAGAAATCCTAATGAATAGTTATGTATAAGGAAGTAATTTTGAAAATGAGTCTTTGGAGTGCATGAAAACACAAAGAAATGCAGTTTGCTTAGGAGGTGCTGATGAGATCAAAGAAGTCCAACAGAAAATGGAACTCTTGGACTTGACAGGAATAATTTTGTTAAGTGTGAGTAGATATGACTCTCAAAAAGAGTAAGCATCCAAATAAGAGGCATTTAATCTTACAATAAAACAGTGCTTGAAGCATTTGTAAACATTCATCACATCCTTCCAGTATGGGCATGGAATATTTTAAGCTAGATTGTCACTATCCTTTCTCGCAGAATTCAATTTATGATACAAATGGCGTCTACCTAGTTGGCTAATAGTAACAGGTTAGAGGACGCCTTTGCACCCCCACTGCCTGCTTAAAAAGAACGTGGATGATGAAGGGGTCACAGGCTGCTTCTGGGTATGATGTTTCTTGTGGCAACAGTTAAATTTATAAGTTTGACTGATACAATTTTCTGGTTGATATACCACAGCTCAGATCTGCATTCTTGTGCATTTCTTCCCTGGGTTTATTTCTTCTCGAGAATTTATTTCTTGTCTGAGCTCAGTCATATCCTTTTTCTCTCAGGATTTCAGTTAGCCTCCTACTTCACTTGTCCTCTAAGTAAAAGCTTTCTTCGATAGTTCAGGAGTCCTACAGTGTTTTTACTGTCCTGTTAAACTTCAGGTGCTGGGGAGGTTGGCCTTTATATTTTGTGATGGCGTTTTTTCAGTAAAAAAGTAAGCTTTTCTTTTCTGCATGATTTTTTTGAAATTTTCCCCAGAGTGTCTGAGAAAAATCTTCCAAACTGCTTCAGGCTTCTTACTCTTTCTTTTCTACTCTGTACACAACACATACAAAAGTTTCTCTCTCAGCCTTTTCTTTTTCCCTCTGTGGAAATAAAGCCTTCAGAAACACTGCCTTTTCTTTTTGCTTGCTGTCGAGTTGTCTTAAACACTCTTTCATTTGAAGCATTCAGGTAGAGCTGAGTCTAATAGAAATGTCTATTTTTTTCATTTGCTTTCAGGTAAGACTGGATTATCTCATGATGTCTTGCATTAAAATTTCAACAATAGAGGACATTGCTGTCTACACACTGAGCACTGTGTGCTAAGATAGATGCCTAAGGATTTGATGTGCCTGATGTGCCAACATTTCTGAGATCCTCATGCATGTCACATACTTCTGTCCCCAGTTCAGATAGCATTCTAGGAAACGACACGTAGTATGGACTCAACAATACTGCAGCACTGTGATTAGACTGTGAGTCCTGTATTGGTAAAAGTGTTTTTTAATTGCTAATTTGAATTCAGAAATTACAGAGAAAAGAAGTGTACCAGGTGTTTTAGACTGTGAAATGAAGACAGGAGCATTTGAACTTCCAGCTACTGAAATAAAAATGGTTCACTCTTATGCCTGTAGTTTTAGTGAAAAGGGTATGCTAGCAACTTCACAACATTTCCATGCTGACTGCTGTGCACATAAACTCTCACTTGAAATATCACCAAGGACAATCAGCACATAGACACAGATAGTTATCTCATATTACCTTCCTCAGGATTTTAGCAGATGAGTACACCCAAAAATGTTCAGTGGTAAGCACCTGGTTTTGTGAAAAGTGATCTGTTACATAAAGTAGTCGTTATTAGTCATGTCACTTTCTTGGTTAGTGATCAGCTGCCAAAAGTTGAAGTGACATATATTCATCTGTGGGAAGTCAGGGAAGTCAGTTTGGATGAATGGGATGTTCTGCTTTTCTTCCATCGCTTTGAATCAGGAAAGCAATGGCTGTAACACAAAGCTCAGGAAATGCTTCTGCTGGTCAGACAACCATTTTCTCCAGAAAACGCAGTGAGTGACATGTGCACCTGCACCAAGTTCATGCAGCTCCTGGTGAAAAGAAGATCCAGAGCTTGACAATTCGGTGTCTGCCTAGGGTAATGAAAGATGTTTTCAGTCCTTTACATAGGCCTTTAGTCCTAGATGTCCTGGCTTTGTGCTCTGTGAACTCATAGTGGGTAGCACAGAGTTTAACTTCCCTCTGTGATTCTTCCTTACCTGTGTCTGGTTTTGTTGCAAACTTCACTATTGCGTGCCTTTTCAGAGTGTTTTCAGGCATCCAAATTGATGCCACCTCGGCAGTCACAACTCCAGCTTGCTCAGAATTTTAATGTGAACCACATTATTGGTAATGCTTCATATATATTCGATACTCTGAAAATGGGGAAAAAAGTCATGGTCTCAGAACTCAGGAAGAAGGATAAAGTTTACTGGTAGAGAGGAAGCACTGGAAATCCTGGAGTTTTCATGTAAGTATTCAGCACATTTTAGATCTGAAATTAATAGCTGGTAATCACATTATTTGACTGTATTCACTTTTAGTAAAAATTTTTAAATAGTACAATATTTCTAAAATACTAAAAAGGTAAAGAATTTTATTCAGACAGATTTTTTGAGAAAGGAAAATAACTTTCAGTGCAGACACTTCGGAAAACATAGTAAAAATAAATAAATTTTTTGTGGAAAAAAAGAAATCCTAAAGGAATATTTAATCTTTCCTTATATATACATGAAGAAAGAACCCATACTGCTTTACTCTAGGGTCATATTGGTTTCAGTTGGCTCCAGTGATGGATAAGGATACAATCATTTGTGACGGATATGAATTTCTTGTAGGTATTTTATATAAAAACACAGAGAAGTGACAAGAAACCTAATAGGTATTTGGACCACAGCAGAAGTTTAATCTAGATTTGAACCACATTTAGTTCTGTAGGAGTGTACTGCACTCATCCCTGAATGAGATTTAGTTATTTTGTGCACAGATTATGATATCACCACAATAAGCATGACAAATGCTCCAATTTGAGCAGGAATCCTGTCTGAATGTTAAAGATCGCTTTCCAGGCGTTGCCTCTGGATTTCTAATCTCCTAACCATGTTCATTATGAAAAATATATGAGACATCAGCAAGTCCATATTTTAATAAAGAACAGGAAAAGCATCCAATTAAAATTCTCTGCGAGAAAGGATTCTAACCCATAAACACAGAGACACATGCGCATGTGTCCACACACACCCTTTCTCCATTACAAAATTTTTAACTGTTTTGAGTCTCTCTCCAGTAAAAACTCTTCATGGGGGTCCTGACCAATATTGTGTTTTGTCAGGTGCTCATAAAAGTATTTACAGTACCATCTCTGTTGATCCAGCAGATCTAGTTTGAAAGCCTTAATTTCAGCATAACATGGTGAAACGTGAAGATATTTTCTGACAGCAAAAACTGTTTCACATGAAATGCAGGTGAAAAATTAAGAGTTTTTCATCAAGTCTCAAATGCATATGGCCTAGTCTTCTTCCAGCTCAAGAATGGTAGTCATCCATAGAGCTTTGCAGAGAAATGAGAAGGTAACATAAAGAAAATAGAAATATATTTTGCATTTTGATTAAGTTTATTTTTGAGGCATTATATATGACATTAAATGACTTCTTAAAGTTCTCAAATTTGGCATCATAAGGCGTTGCTGAGACTTATGATTGGTGATTGTGGCCTTAGAATGCCCTTGATCTGAGCATGCTTGTTATTTTCTAGCATGCGTAACTACCTTGCTGAGATTCTCCATTCATAATTTTGGTTTTTACACTTTCATATTTTGTGAAAATATTCTGTGGCTTAAGTCTGAGGTAGAGCTCTTATTTTGATCCACTGTTTCTTGTTCACTGTAATTTTAAACTCTGTCTTTTTCTTTGTGTATAATAGCTTTTTCATATACAATAGCTGTATTGTAACCAGGGGGTTCTACTGAAGTTGAAAAATTTTAATGAAAATTTGAACTGTGATACACTGGCTGATGACTTGGAGTGTGAGCTGGACTGTCTTCTTTATGGTAAAATCAGTCATAAACCCCATTTTTTTTAAACATACTGTAAATAAAGACTTTGCAAAATTTCTCTTAAGATTAGTTGCATAAACCTGGTTATCCTGTGCAAAATTCAGCCCGGTCTCTACTGGGCTCTACTTTCTTTTGGCTAAGTTCCTGTGGTACACAAAATTATGCCTTTATATATACATTATGTAACTTGTATTTTCATCTGTAAAGATACTTTGATTAGCTATTTGTTGGAAGATAACTGACCGACAGCAATATGATTTTAACAGAAAAGTTAAACTGCAGTATCTATTTAGTAATAACCCTAAACTTATTTATTAATTAAAAAATATTTTTATAATTGGAAGTGATCAATATACTTCCTATAATCTGGCAGTAAATGTCTCTGCACCCACAGGGCTACTGAAGTTCAAAACCAGTTTGGTAATATTCCACCTGAATAGTACAATAAATTAAGCTCATTTCTCTGAGCAATGACAAAAATACTAAGCAATGGAGCTCCTTTCTGTACGTTGAATCACATAAGCAGAATTAGGAGCCTACTTAATTACATCTATTGTTTAATGTTTTGATCAGACATTTAAATACCTGCAGTAGGACTCACAATCCCATTTCTCCTTGCTAAGCTGGAGACATTAGGCCCTCAAGCAGTCAGGGCAGTCATATCTGTTCTGCACAAAAGGACATAGGAGAAAACAGGCTAACTAGTAAAGCTACACAGGAGAAAAAAAGGGCAAAAAATCATGAAGGCCTACATATTGTGAATTTTTACCTTTCATATTAAAATATATGTTGATGTCTATTTTTACACCATGCCATTACACTTTGTGTTCTATTTTTTTCAAAACAATAAAGGCCTAGGATATAAGGGTAAGTAGGTGTTTTCCCTTCTCATTTCTGCACACCTCCAAGTAATTTCACATGATACACCATATCTCCAAAGGAGAGGCTGATCATTGCAAAGTACCTTGTGGGACAACACAACTAGATTGTCTTTAGCTTCCCTGAACTCCAAAAACGTTACTAGGTAAATACTCTCATCTTCTAATTTGACTACATGGGAAAAATCCTTTTGGTACTCAGAATTTGCTTCTTGGTATTTTTTCTTGATATCATCTATAATCAAACAGCAAAGTTATTCAGAGTCACAAAATCAGATTTTTACAAATAAATGTTTAAGCATCTGCAGTCCTTGATATATTTTGCATGTGTCAGTCATGGTAGCCTGTGACTTGAGATTCGCACGGGTTTCCTGATAGTAGTACTGCACTAAGAAAGATGATTCAACTTGAGGCCAGGGTGTCCCTTCCAAAAGAACGGGCACAAGACTTTTGGGGGAATTTTTGCTTTCAGTTTACTCAGTAACTTAGTTCTGCACTCCACAATCTCTTGTTTTCCTTTCTTATTTAAGGCAACAAGAGTAGAAAATATTTTCTTTTGGTGCTCAGAGAGGTTAAAAAGAAAGCACTGCAGTGACTGGATGAGATTGTATAGACTTCATTCAGGCTATTAGGTCTTGTGAGCAATAGACACTAAATCTGCAAACACACATGAAATTCATGTTTTTCGTGTTTAAACTCTTTGGCCTATTCGGATAAACTGAGATCCAATAAGTTGATTCAAGATATGCAAAGAAGGACTACATTCAGATGGATTAGCTGGAAAAGCCTGTGCAAACTGTAGTTGATGTTGACAAGTGAACTATGGAGTCTGTGTTTTATTGAATTTTGTTCAGTTAAATAATGTATGAAAGTGACAGAAGGAAATGTATTAAACTTATAYATATGGATGTTACAGTCATGCATGAACATTTTGGACATAAAAAGCTACTTAATCATCTTTCTCAGATAATAATGTTTGATGTTGTTCTCAGAAGTACTTTAAATATAAGCAGATAGTATTAATAACACAATAGAATTGAATTTTAACAGGAATTTTAGTTACATTCATGAATATTCATCCAGGTAACTTCTGCCTCTGGACTAGACATCCGTGATTTTCAGTGCCTGCATAGCATGACCGTAGTCCTGGGTAGTCAATTAAAAACTTATTATTCATAACAACAGATGAATAAACTAAGACCTCCTACAYGGATATAAGTCCATATTGTTGTAAGAAACATTCAATTTCATGTAGACAAAATTGGAAGTTTCTGAACAGTAATTATGCTTTTGCAATGTGTTATAATTGCACAACTAAGGTTGAAAATGCTTTCCTTTCTATATTCTGTAGAACAATGGTGAGTGAGATATGCTAAAAATACATGAAATCAATTTCTCTTGCTTATTTCACATGGCATTTTGTGTTTCATTGCATATTTATAATTAGACTTTGTGAGTATGCAAATAGTGCAATGAGTGACAAAATGTTCCATTTTTAAAAGCATATTATTATAGTAATGTTTAAAAACTTAAAAAAAAGTATTTATATGTTGTTATCAGTGAGTGAAACATGGGGACTTCAGAAAATGGAGGAAAAAGTACAAAATCCATTCATTGTGCAAAGATTATAAAGGACTCTACATTTACTTAATCCTTGCTTAAGGGTTTGAAAATTCACTCTGTATTTTATCTCCCTGGTGAGGTATTTCTTCATTGAAAGAAAAAAGGTTTGCCATTGGCTTCAGCAGAAACTAGAATTTTTCCCCATGAAGTGCAGAGTATTGTAGTTATTTCATTTATTTTCTCAATAGGGTGCTTATTATAAGGTATTAGAGAACTTTCTCCAGATCTGTACTCAAATAAATTTCACTCCATCAGCATTAAACATAATGACATTATGGGTTCCAGGAACTAAATTCTGCTTTAAGAAGGATTGAGTGAATATATTCAAGGAACAGGAATTTAAAAATGCTGTGACTGTGTTGTGGAATCCATTTCAAACACAGATGGACTCACTTCTCTTTTCAGATTCAGCCCAACTTCCCGTATCTTACTGAGTGGTCCCACCTATCTGTAAATTTCCAGAGGGATTCACATGAATCCCTGTCTTGTCTCTTATGTGGTTTTTATGTCAGTGGTGCTGCTTAGTGTGAATCTCAGTACTTACCAGCTGGCACCTGAGTACAACTGTTAAGAAACACTAACATGTCAAAACAGATTTGATTTAAGGTGCATGTAACTTAGTAATACTTTTTAACTGAAAACTCTGTGCTCTGGAGGCATATTGTTTTAAAATTGAAAAGGTTATGTTTCGTGTTTCTGCATACAAAGCACACAACAGTCTCCTCTAACCGGCTAATTTGAAAGCTTAGCTAAATATGATTAGATTGAAGCTTTCTTATTAATGAACTGTACTTTTCTGTGAGACTAGTCCTTTCCTTATCCAGAGATAGAGAATAAGGTGTGCTTGAACTTAAGGAAATGCTTTATAACATGGTCAGTAGTCATGGTTCAGTTTATCTCACTTTAAGTGAGAATTGGAAGGGCTTCTGTACTGATTGTATGGATTTTACGGGAATGCTAAAGTATAAACAAATTATTAAAAAGAGCATTCACTTATTACATATTGGTGGGCTGAAACCCAGCATCACCTGCCTAAATGGTTGGTCTAGTTGCAGACCACCAATATAATTTTAAAATTCTGGCAATAAACTAGAGGAAAGGTTTTTGTTGCACCTTTCTCCTCCTTTCAGTATTTCATTATTAAAGTGCTCCTCACAGAAGCAGCTTTTCCATTAGGCTTCAATGAATACGCCTTCTTTAGAACAGACCTTTTCAGTCTTGAAAGGCAGAGAAAAAAAGAAAAAAAGAGTTAGAAGATCTCAGAAGGATCTTAATGCCCCTGCTCACTCTGTGTATCATAAAGTGTAAAACTGATACTTCACTTTAACCATCTGTTGGTGTTTCTATTACAACGGTGTCTCTAGAGATTGTCTGATCAGTGGTTCCTCTGTGCTAGACATTGTACCCCATAGTACAATACAATTCTACCTCCAATAGCTTAGGATCTTAAGTTCCTACTCTTGCAATGGATCCCAGTAACCAAATGGAGCACAGAAAAGCCTAAAGAAAAGCCCATAATATCCAAACTCATGGACCTTTGATTGCAGAATTGTAAAAGCAACAAGCAGTGCTAGCAGCAATAGGGAAGAAAAATTTAAAGCTCCTTTTGTTAGTTCATGACAAGGAACCCATTCAGCAGTGCCTAGTGTGCCAACTAGCAGACTAGGTCAGAGTACTTTATGCAATTTCATTATAAACCCTGTGATTGAGAAATTTATAAGACTGCTATAAAACTTCACTCAAGGCTGATCAGTGCCAAAGAACATTCCTTTTCCACTCAAAAATAACGTGTGGCTGCTGTTTATAAATGATAGGGTTGCAAAAGTGGAGACAGAGAGAAATTTGTAAAGGCATAAATTGGGTTTGGACACCCATTCTCTCTTTCTTGGAACAGCAGCCAATAAATTCAAAACAAGGTGAAGCAAAAAACTTTTGCACAATTCCTGTGTAACAAAGCACAAATTTTGATTAATAGGAGGAAGTAACAGTGGAAATTTGCCTGCATAAATTTCCCCCCCCCTCAACAGGAAATTCTTTTTCCAACTCTGTCTTTTAAAATTATAATTAGATTTTGGATTATGCTCTTTTGGTGATTGAAACTTTAAAAGGACAAGTTGCTAGAGTTTCAAAATTATCTTCCCTAACTTCTCCTCCATATAATTTTATACCTGCCCATATTGTCATTTTAACAACTTCCTGCTGTGATAAATTGTAATGACTATCTGCCCATGATCACCTGTCAGCCATAAAATATTGCAATATACATTTTGAAATTGGACAAATTAATCTTTACGTGATAGACTTTTTCACCGTCTTATTCCTTATATACCTCTGTAATATTTCTTCTTCCAAATTTGACTGCCTTTTAATTAATAAAATTAAATCAGAAGAGTTAGACAAAGGAAATTAAATTTCAAGTTGCCAAAGGACAAAAAGTTTGAGTAATATACACAAAAAGCATGACAAATCAGAGTTCTTTTTGCACCTCTGTTCTTCAAGGATTTACAGATAATACTAGTTATAACATCTGTTAATTCCTTTCTTATTTAGAATGAATTGTGAGTATGCACAGTATTATTAACTATGTATTGGCTAGATGTGTTTTCTCCTTTCCATCAACAACACACCAATTTCTAGCACAGTGCAGTTGGTCCTCATTGATTCGGATATAACAGTCTCCCTATAAGCACTCTGCCTCCTCTCCAAGAACAAATTTGTCATATGCTTTTGCAGCATGTTCTTAACTCAGACACATGAAAAGAAATGGTTGCTCCAGATGTAAACAAAAGGAAAAGGTGATGTTTAAGAAAAGGTGTTTCTGACTATTAATCTAAAATGAGCAATTGAACAATACCTCTCTTAACAACTCTGCTGGTTTTAGCTTCCTTTCTTTTCTCTGGTGTTTCAACTCATAGGATGGAAGATCAAGAGAATGCGACTTGTGGAAGACAATTTAGTAAAAAGAAATGGATGCAGACGTACCACTAATAAAGTGATCTAAATTCTTGGAATACAACTAGAGGATGAGACGTTTTGGCGAAGTACCTCCAGCCTTCTGAGTCCTTAGGTTTTGTGGGAACAGACTGACTTACAGGGAACAGAATATCTACCTTCTCCCTCTAATTCCTCTGACATTGAAAGGGAAAATTCCATAGAATTTCCTTTTTGGAGAAGATATAAATTCTGTCTAGATAAGTAAAATTTCTTAAAACATCTTCTAGTTGGAGTTAAACTGCTATCCAGATCAAACTGGGAGTTAAAACCCAACTTGTACCTCCTATTGCAATAACAGAGTTTAGTACAGAATTCCTAACATTTTAGAAAGGAACAAAAGACCTTTTAGAAATGTGAGGTGAGTCTTATCTAATTTAGCCTTGTGTTATCTCCCTATTTTCAGATATATATTGCTATACATAAGGAATAAAGGAGAAATGACATTGTTGGATTTTCCTATACTTGTCATTCATCATTTCATACATACATTTATATATATTAAAAAGTATTATGTGTGCTGTGTGTAGAGATGTTTTGTTGCAATGTGGAAAATCTGCTTTTCATAGYAGAAAATGGTGGCAGGAATTTTTTCTCCCATATATGACACGGCACTGAAATACGAGGTGTATGATTTTGCAGGAGAATAACAGTTTTAACTATATTACATGTTTAAAATTGCAGCTGAACATAATATAACTTTACTAGCTCATTTCTCCTGAGGCATCAACACCATTTATCACTACTACTTCCATCTGGCATGTCTGAACTATCATGATCAGCRTTTTATGGGGAAATGAAAGCATTCAATATGGTCTCTCTTCTCTAATGCTCCTAGGTCAGATACCATACTGCTGGAGGCAGTGAAGATGCATTTTTATCACACACTTGAGAGACATCCATTTGACATACTTTATATTTTCCTAGGCTAAGATCAGCCAAGCTTTTCCTTATTTGCACTGACCTGGCATGGGGTCATTTGCTATAATAACAATATAAGATTAATTTCAGGGGTTTTATACTGCGGTGTAAAAGGTTTGGCACATGCAGGCAAATATTTGGGGGCTGAAACCCAAATTCTAGTACATTTTTTGTACTAGAAAGTAGATCTTAGAAAGGCAATGGAATCTCTTTCCCAACTATTTTCTCCCCAAGGAAATGCTGCATGTGGTTTTCTTAGCTGAGGTCTTTCTGAAGAGGTGTTAGTTGCTCTTATTTTCTCATGGAGGATTCATGGAATGTGGGCCGGTAACTTAATCAAGTGCATCCTGTAGTTTGGGTTTAAAACTTCAATTCCATTGTGTAAAAATATATGGCTGTTCCTTTTTACCCCACAAATTCATGAGTCTCTGTCAATTTCTAAGCCTCAGTAAACCATCGTGTGAGAAGCAGTGTTAGCACAATAATGTTTTATCATCAGCTCCTTCACAGCCGTTTGTGATCATTTTAAGATAAAGAAGGAATTATGGAATAAAATATTAGTCTATAACTCTCCTTAGATCACACTACAATCCTTACATTCTTTAGAATTCATCCTAATAACATATACCTACTTACATAATTTCAAACTCCGTTTTTCAGTGTGATATTAAAATAAAGACATTCTTTTTATTAACATTATATAGGCCATGAAAAAATACAGGTAAATTTAGCATAACAGCATGAGTACATGGGATGCTTTTGGATAAAATTTGTTCTGAGTATCACTTTTTATTGCCTCATGCTTTATGTTGGTTGGAAATTATTACATTAAGGCAAAGAATCTTCCAAAAATTTTCATTTATATGATCACCCTCATCTCTCAACATGAGTGAGAGGATTCCCTCTCTCTTGTTTAGTGTCACAACTGAACCAAGTCCTGTCATCATCTGCTGTAAAATGGCTAATCAGGTATGTCTTGTAGAGGATTGTGGCTGTATTTCTTTTACAAATGTAAGCACTGAATATGTCAACTAAAGGCAGCTCTTCTTTACATAAATCCAGGTCCATCTTACGTTAGTACATAGCTAATACCAAGTTAGGGCCTGAACTCAAACACCGACTTCATAATTCCACTCCAATCTGCCAGAAAATCTGGATGTATATATATGGAAGATTAGTGATTTTTCTAAATTCCTTGTCTCTAACAGTGAAACCTTTCAGGGGTTTGAGCAGCCCAGATTAACACTTGTGAGCAAGAGGAAAACCATTCCAAATCTACAAGCTCTCTGCTGCAGGCGACGTCTCAGCTGCATCCCACCTCCCCTGGGTCGTGGCACGAGTGACTCCACTTCTGCCTTATGATATTGTGCTTGCTGGGAGAAAGGAATCTGAAGTGTGACCCCACCGTCAGTGGGGACATCCAAGGGATCAGGGGCCTGTGACAAACCACTACACAACCCACCTGTCCGGTGTGGATAGTTTTGATGGTGTCCGAGTTTGATCTTTCCCTCTATGTCTCACTCCCACGAAGTTCAGGTATAGCAACACTAACGTCAAAATTCTTCACGTGTCTTCTGGGAAAGGCTGGTCACTTACACTCAGATCAGAAATCCAGTCAGGAAAACTTCATTTTGAAAGGTAAAGTTTAGAGATGGCTTTGAAAAATCTCATGTTAATCTTGTGCTTAATGTTGTGTTCCATAGCACCCAGATGCCATGACAACCTTCAGGAGAAAATGACAATCATGAAGCACTGAAATCCATGATGAACTCTAAATTCAGGTGTGTTAATTGAGCTAGATCTCTAAYACAGACATTTAGTTTATTTTTAGATAATAGATGATCCCAGAAGAGAGGCAAAACTGAAAGAACCTCACTGTTACTACATCTTCTGTTAATAAAGTGAAAAATGCTTCTTATATATTAGCATAATAATACCAAATAAAAAATATTTACATTATCATAACTATTCTGCACAACTTTTTAAGACATCTGTATCTGTTAATACTGAAAAAGCTGAATATTTTAATTTTTTTTTCTTAACTTACTGCCTAGCCATTAATACTTCTAAATAGCTTTTTACATTCTCTGGAAATATACATTTCAGTATCTGTTGAAGGAATTAAAATTAGCACAGCTTTGGAGAATTAAACCTAACTGACTAGGATAGCAAAGAGTCCTGAAGGAATGATTGTTTGCAGGTTTGCAAAATACTGTTGGAAACCTCTGGAAAATAACTAATCACTGGGGCTTTTCTCTAGTTTCACATATGCTTTTATATTCTTCCCAAAAGATAAACATGTTTTACACACTCTCTAGAGGGAAGAAGAAATGACTTGACTTAGTTATATTTGTTTTTTAAAATCTCAGGCTTGGAATCCTTTGAGCAGTCAAAATAAAAATGAAAATTCTAAAAATCAGAAATCAGAGTTCCTAAATTTCTAGCATCCCAAAGAAAATCAGGTGTTTGTGCCATAATCAGTGGCATCACTGTCAGAGGTCCTGAAAGGCTTTAGGCATTCAATCAAAAGCAGATACTTATTATAATAAAAAAACCCCATAGAATTAATCACAAATATTTTCCATTTGATAAGGCAAGATTAGTGTAATATTGTATACAAAAGAGTAGCTCATCAATAGAATAATTCTCATTTATACACTGATTTGTACTTTTTTTCCCCCAATGGTTTTATTTGACTTATATGCAGGAACCATTTTGCTGTGAATGATGGTTTTGAGCTACCATCTCCCTGAAGGCTTTCAAAGTTTTATTTGAGCTCTCTTCATCACCCTTCAAGCACACTTATTGAATATTCATTTTCTTTTGTTTGTTTGGGTATTTTTAGATACAAATAAGTAACACAATGAGAAAAACTATAGAAATTACCACAGAAGAACATGCGTATTTGAGTGAAAATTGTTTGTATATTTAAAGTTTTTGTTTAATCTGAGTTCATGTACCACTTACCTAATATACAAGATATTAGACACTGACCTATGGCCATTTCTGTAAATCCCTTGTCCTTAGGTAGAACTGAAATGTCAGTTGATGATTACTGCACTTTTACAGCTTTTGACTGGATGGAATTGGAATATAAACCTACCTGTTAAGACGTCAATACAGATTACACTTGTAGTTAACTTGGGTTTTTGCTATCCTTAGTTTGGCAATTACATGTCACATTAAAGACTTTTATTAATCCAAATTTCAAATACCTACCAAATTACATGCTTTTCCTCAGAAGCATCAGCAAGAGCTTATTTTTCACTATTTGATGGTGATCTAACCAATGCTGTTTTATTGCAGAATATGTGCACCACAAACTACACGAGACAAGCTAAGCAAACATCTCAAAATCTAGGACATGGCATTCACTTTCCATGTGTGCACTATCGTTTGTACAAGCCTGAATGAAATCCATTATGGCATCACTGTTCAATGCGGCTAGAGAAAGCAGAAACAGTAGCATTACTGAACTGTCAAAAAGCAGACCTTCTTGCAAGTGTTGAGTTTGAAGCACAGAAGGGAATGTTTCACACAGGATCACCAGTTTTGCCTAATGGAGACACGCTTGAGATGTGGGCCAAACAAGCTTCTGGCACCACAGCTTAAAGGACATCTTTTACAGCATATTCATGGCTCAGCATTTCCTAAGTTTTTATCATGTTTCAGAGCAGTATATGGTGGAGAGAGGGTAGTGGAGAGGAATCACCTCTGAATTCAGTGAAAGCAGGATGGTGCCCATCACCTCACTTCAAAAGTATTTTTTTTAACTACAGGCAATACCAGTTAACAGAAACTATGATTTCTAATTCTCTGTTTTAAAACACAGTGCTGTCAAGGTTTCAATAATAAAATGTCATTGCATACCTGAACTTCAAGACCTTTTCATTGTGTTTCTGATTGTCGTCCGTAAAGCTAATAGCTTATATGTAAAAGCTTGTTTAGAAAAACAAATCAAAACACAAGACTGTTTGTAGAAGCAAGGTTCTTTTTAATTAATGCACTTGGACTATTTCCACAGCAAATTGCTATAACTCACTCCATTGCCATGAACATATTTTGGTGTTCATTTATTGGAAAAACCTTTGGTTAATAAAGGATAGTTATTTGGAGGGTTTGAACCTAAATTGTTCTTCAGAGGTTTTCCCTGCAAAATTGGGAATATTATTATTTTCTTGCTTTAATTCTTTGTTTACCTTATGTAGAATACAAGTAAAAACATATACATTTACCGTGAGATTAAATGGTTCTAACTTTTCTAACATTCTAACAAATGACCTTTCAAGAAATGTGAAATACTTTTCTTGCAAAGGGAAGACAATATCTGAAAAAAAATGTTGCAAAAGAATTTTCTGAAAGACTGTTGAGTCTCTGTGTAAATACTGACAATATCAGCAAACCACTGGGAAATTTGGAATGCATCAGCACAGCATTTCCTGCTGGTGGAGGGAGATTGTCCTGCTGTGCTCTGTGCTGGTACAGCCTCACCTTGACTCCTGTGTGCAGTTCTGGGCGCCACAATATAAGATTAAGCTATTAGAGAGAATTCAGGGGAGGACAACGAGGATGGTGAAGGGTCTAGAGGTGAAACTGTGTGAGAAGCAGCTGAGATCACTTGGTCTGTTCAGCCTGGAGAAGGAGAGACTGAGGGGAGACCACATTGCAGCCTAGAACTCCCTCATGAGCCAAAGAAGGGCAGACATTGATCTCCTCTCTGTGGTGACCAGTAACAGAGCCCGAGGGAATGGCCTGAAGCTGTGTCTGGGGAAGTTTAGGTTGGATATTAGGAAAAGGTTCTTTGCCCAGAGAGTGGTTGGGCACTGGAACAGGCTCCCCAGGAAAGTGGTCACAGCATCAAACCCAACACAGTTCAAGAAGTGTTTGGACAATGCTTGCAGGCACATAGTGTGATTCCTAGCATGGTCCTGTGCAGGGCTGGAACTTGGACTCAGTGATCCTTGTGGATCCCTTCCAACTCAGCTTACTCTATGATTCTATGATCTCACAATGACAACGCTGCTTTAGTAAGAGGTGAGTAAGAAAATGTTTCAATACTATTATCTCTAAAAGAAACTGAAAATCCGAGTTGAAAGTCAATTCTTAAAAGCACTGAACAAAACAGATACCAGTTTTCCGTCTTTTCATTCACATGCTTTCTGTTCCTGCAAACTTCTCCATTTCTGATAACATTTCCCATATTTGCTGTAGTTAATGTGTCTCCTGAGGTTGGATATGTAATAAGCTATTCCCATCTACTTCATAAACCTTACAATTAAAGTTGTATCTCATTTTTAAAACTCATCTATTCTTTGAAAGAATTTTGAGCCTCTACTAATCAGTAAATGTAGCAAAAAAAATTGGTATATTACTTACAGAGAAAAGAATGTCAGCTACATATGACAACTTGGACCAATTTTGTTTCACCTGGGATGTTTTATTAAATGCCATTCCTTGATTGCTTCCACTTATTTCTGCTCTCATATGACTTCTTTTCCATCCTTCTCAGTCTTTCCTTTTTGCTGCTGCTTCTCAACTCCTTTCAGCTTTCTACTGTTGCTTTTTTGCTGGGTTTCTGTTGAAATATTCAGTGTTCATAATCATTTGGACTAACAACTGGTACACCATGTCTTGCTGTATGAATACTTACCATGGACATAGCTTAGTTAATATTTGCAATATTAATAGATCATGATGCAATTACAGTGCTGTGACTTGTTGGCATAATTTAAATTAAAAAATTGTTTATCTAGTGTAATTAACAAACTGTTACTTAATTGACAGGTCTTGGAGGTTTCACTTCCAAATCTGTATGTTATCCATATTGTCAATAATGAACACAAAACTAACTTAAACTAACAGACAAGATCATGTAGTTACATAGTTAAACCTAAGAACTGTAAAGCAAAACAGTAGGTAGTACCTTGCTGTTTCTTTATGTAAGTATGCATTCAGACAGTAATAGGGCTGTGAAAATCTGTGGATTTAATTATTCCTGGAGGTGCTAAACAGTCTTGAAGATGAGCCGTAGATTTTATCCTGGAAAAGGTGGGATCATGAATACTAGAAATAAACTAGACATAAAACTAGAAAAGTTGATGTAAATTTTAAACAGCTAAATGAACGTAATACTCTTAAAGGCCAACATGGAAGGATAATTATTCCTGTTGCTGAGTTCACCATTTAAATATGTTTTTGTAGGGAAGTTAGGGTGCAAATAGTTACACTTCTTTTAAATCATGATCCCAGATTTACACCTTATTTATCCAGTAACAGAAATAATGTTATTTTTGTTGTATATGGTGTAGAATTATGACCTTGCTTAGTGTTGTGGAAGAGAAAACTGAATAGCTGATAGCTTTAGCTTCAAAGGTTTGATATCTGAAAAAGAGCTCTGTATAAATCCATGCTTAGTTTTACAGAGTCACTGGAACTACTTTGCTGAAATGAAGAAGATAAACAGTGAGTCCGATCACGACACAGAGACAGCAGTATGAAAATACTAAGAAAGTAACTTGAGTGAAAAAGAAAATAGGCAAAAGTGTTCATTAGAGATAAAATTAAAGACATAGGAAAGAAAAAAACCCATAAACTACAGCATATCTTCAATATGCACAGGCGAAAAGTATGCTGCTTAAAAGAAACCAAGTCGGTTTTGATATACTCCATGTACTCGACATTTTTAAGTCTCATAAAAGAGACCAAGTATAAACAAATGCTGCAAAAGTTTAAGAAGTATGGCACTGCAGATATAAATGCAATTTTTTGATATTTCAGAAATTTTAATCATTCTGACAGAGTCAAGCTTGTGCTGAGACCTTACAATTTCTTCCCTAGTTCTGGTTTCATAAGTAAAGCTCAGAATGTAGAAGAGTTTGACGGCATGAGATTACGTGGTTTGCGGATAAACGTGGCTTTTCTACTATCACAACCTAACAGTGAAAAAAGACTCAAAGTAATAAAACAATGATTGGACAAAGTTGTATCATCAGAGTGAGTTCAATTTGACATTGCTAATTTATAGGGCAACAGCAACCAAATGTGTGTTTCAATGCTTACAGAAATTTTTATGCCAAACTGGGAATTTCAATGCCTGTAATAGATGCTAGTGTTAGAGAAATTGAGAAATTATAGACACATTAAGACAAGAGTAAGACTGGGGATCAGCTTAGTGAGAATCCTATCTATGATGGAATTTTTTTTTGTAGGGATATGACACAARGTAGTCACTTCAAAATTGATGAGCAAAGTAATTCCTAAAATAGGGAAAAATCCAACATGTTGAATCACAAGTCATTTAGCTGGAAGACTGGTAGGAAAAGAGTGGATGAATTACCAAAAAGGTAAACTATCATTTTCGTGTGGGGGCTTTTAATATGCAGCTTTTATTTCCCCTCCCTATTTCAGAAAATGTTGGTGTTCCTGGACATGCCTTGTAAGACATCTGAGACCCTCATAACACTGCCTGGAAGTGATTATGCGCATCCCTTGACAGCAGTAAGTATGAGTGACAGACAGCACTATGCATTTCAGAAGTTAAATGGCATTAATAAATTCAGTCAGTAGGTAGATTACAAATATTTCAAATTACACAGCAGAGTTCTATAAATTGTTGTCTTCTTTGCCTGGAAAACAGCGACATGAAATTAAAACTCACATGCTCAACAAGTGCCCTAAATGCCTTGATTCCATAAAAACTTCATATTTTATGCTGGTTAGATTGGTTCTGGTACCTTGCTTTGTTTAGGGAGTGTTAGCTTGAAGTCACAAAAACTCATTAATAGTTTGGAGGGTATGAGTCAAACTGATCATCAGTTAACAGGTACATTTCTGACAAGTACATTGGGTCCAAACTGACTTTGTACTCRGAGATAAATGTCATAATATATGAGATACAAGACCTTACTAAACTATAATAAAAGTAAAAACCCCATAAGATAGAGGTCTTTGATAGCAGCAATAGCATTCATGTCTCTGGGGGTGATTAATTAAATTTCTTTAAGGTTATTCATTTCCTACATTCCTGCCCACTCTAAGATGTAGACAGTGAGGATTTAAAGCAGCACTTCCTTCTTTGTAGACCCCCAGTGAAGTCTTCTGCTCTGCAGTTCAGGAAAAGGTCAAACTCATCCAGGCTTGTAGAAATGAGGCAAACTCCTGGCTGCGTTAGTATGACTTGTACTCCTTGCATTCTCAAGAAGGTGGATGAATGAGCTGATTCATGCAGTTTACTAGAGATTTAGGTTTTGACAGAGTGCGTTACACACAGATGTGGTGTCTCATCAAAGCTAGTCCCTGCTCTCTGTGCTGCATAAACCACTCTCTATTGTAATTTCACTCAATTCCCCAGTCATCTTTCTCCTCCTTTCTACCTGATACAGAGAAGTGTGATGTGTTAATTACCTAATTAACACATCTTCTTTGTAATTAACCCAGCCTTCTCTTTATCCTGACTATCCACATCGTAAAGAATGATGTTAGGTAGATCAATTTACAGCAATCTAAGCTGTTTACAAGCATATAGGCAGTTCAAAACAAATGGTATGTTAAAAAGGTCTCAGCAGGAAAAAAAAAGAAGTTTTATTAGCAGCTACTGAGGTAGCAAAAAATGGCATTTTCATTAGGATAACATCTATGTTGTACCCTCAAATGCCCAGCTTGTGAAAAGCTGCGGAGCTTTTGATGGAAAAAAATTGGGGAAACACTCCCACTGGGATGAAAAAGGGAAAAGGAAAAGATCAGTCTGAAACAATTGCCTGCTGGAAGGGTGCAGGTTCAGGGAGAACATTTCCTGACAGCAAGTTTTGGGAGAGGCATTAGTCATTCTCTCCTGCTCGGAGCATGTTTCTTTGTGTAGGTGAGTCTCCTAGGGAAAATCCTGCTAAAGGGTGATTAGGAGCAAGCAGTTTTCAAGGTTAGACTACTGCTTTATTCTATTTTATTTAGCTGGATATTATTATGGAGGGATTTTATTTTTAATTTGTATGGTTTTGAATACAATAAACTTTTAAACAACTAAGGCTAAATCAAAAAAGAGAATTATATATTGTTACAAAATACTGCTACTGCCTTGCTTTTAAGTCCTTGATCTCCTGACTGGAAACCAAAACCTGAGAGAAACTTTTCAGTATAGAGATGTCTATTATATCCATTCCCTCTTCAGAGCACAGGTGACCTACCTACCAGAGTAGGTTCAAAGTTTTAATTTTGTCTACTTTGGAACTCTGATGTGGAGCATTTTGTTGACAGTTCTCCTTTAAAAAGAAACTTTAAAGACAGGGAAAGGGGGAGGGATAAACCGAACAATCCAATAATTGCATTTCTGTGATATCGATTATAGCTGATTACCATCAGAAGTCTAGTCTGTAGTATTTTACATATCTTACCCAGCTAATGTTTCATGAAAATATATACCCTTGGCACCTAGAGCTTCCTTTACAGGTAAGATTTTTTTTCTTTTTCTTCCATAGTTGTACAAGTTCTTTTTTTGTTCTATTTTTAGATGCTCTAACAACTGAGTTGCTACATGAAAGTTCTTGATAACATTTTTCCATGCAATGTTTCAAAGAATTAAGAGACCTCTAGTATGACTTCATGGGTAGCTTCATTTTGAAGGCATTCTATGGACACTTTCAAGTGGTAAGAATCACAGAGGCAAAGAAAAAAACAAACACTTTTTTATGTGATATTAGATTTAGGTGGGAGGTTGTATGGTCTGTCTGCTCAGCTGTGTCAGGACTGAGGTTTTTGCAGAAATACACTGAAGAAATACTTTCAGCTCTTGAAAACCTATTAGGATAAAGAAGCGGAGAAAACAATGACAATTTGAAGTGTTTTAAGTGTGCTGAGGTAGATAAACAGGGACTTCTAGAACTATAAATTCTGACTTAAGTCTTTATCTTCTGTCGAAGCTGTGCTTCAGATGCTGAAATCTTATTCTATATCAGGCTACTAAAGCTTAGGTAGGAGTGGTATAAACCCAAAAGAGTAATAGTTCTGCATTGCTTGGGTGCAGTGAAGAGCAGATAGAGTTGGGTTTAAAAAGGCTTTCAGACAGCTTTTTCAGCTTATTTCTAGAATTTGGCCAGTGTTCAAATGCGATGTAGTAATTAACTCATCCTCAAATTAGGTGATTCTTCAGACTTTTTCTAAAGATAAAATTCTTGCTATTGTAAATGAAATTTTGAGAGCGCTCTCCTGAGTGCAGTGCACACTGGTGATGCATGGCATAAAGGATGCAGTCCGTATGCTGCTGTGTGACTCACACGGAAGAATGTCCTCAGTGCAAGGGAATGCTGTCAGTTTATCTTGCTTTTTTAATTTGAGTTCATTCACTTTGGTTGCTCTGCTGGAAACATGATCTACTCAAAATTAGTGCTCAAGACACCTTTAACAGATTCGCGTATTTAGCTGAAAGCAAGCAAAACCCCAAGACATTTTTCACTTTGTTCTGTTGCAGTAATCTGTCTTGGCCAGAGCATAAGACTGAGCATGTTAAGTGTGGTCTTATCTGTATGTCTACAGAAGTAGTTAGAATGGGAACACAGTCTGTAAGAAATCACTTTGCATTTATCAGAAATCAGTTTGCATTATTCCAAACTTTACCAGTTCCAGAACAAATACAGAGTGCCTTTTTGAGACATGTCATCAGGAACGGACATTAATGAACCCAGACAATCAGTGTGCTGCGGGACCTGCCGACCATGTCATGTAACTGTAGGGAATGGGCTTGTTCAAGCATGCACAGATAATGTTCTCTGTGTGGTCTTTGAAAGTGTGATTCTGAAGGTCCTTACCAGCTCTGGGCACCACAGCAGTGAGAGCTGTTGTCTTAGGAGACGCTGGGGGTGTGCACCAGCTTTTGATATCGACTCCTTTGTTTGTTAGGAAGGATCTGTATCTTTGAATCCTAGCTAAGGGCTGGCTGCCTCCAGACAGGAAGAAATTGGCTTCCCATGTTCATCTAGGGATGCTCCCTGCCTTACAGCTCTTCTTGTGTGTTCTTCAATCCACTTTAAAGCAGCATTAGGAATTTTCATTGATACCAGCATAAACAAATGTAGGGGCCCTGCACCTGTACTCTCTGCTGCCTTTACAGTCGGCATCCAACCACACAGCGCTGGAGAATGAGGTTTTCTGCAAGTCTTACAGTTATTTTTTTGTCAAGAACTTTACTGTTCCAAAACAAAGGGAAGATATGACGAGCATGGACAGTTGTGTATGTCTAAGTCAAAAAATCCTGACCAGTAAAGAGTGAAATAAACTGCATGTTATATCCCGAGCAACAGCCAACTAAATCACCCCTGATTGTTCCTGACATCAGCCTCTGGGATTCCCTCTTTTCTCCTGAACTCTGTGCTCTATAAAGAATTTACAAAATACAAAAATTGCCAACTGCTATTCAAATGATAAGTGGTGCATGCTAATTAAATTTTATATGGTGATTAATTAAAAATAACCATGCAAATGTCTAATTTAAGAGTCACTCAATTCACGAAGTCTTCAGACACTGCCTAGCTGCCCTAGGCATTTGGTGGTTAGGCAATTTATTCAAGCTTTCAAAATATTCTCAAAATGTCTAAGATAACGAAGGTCCTTGAAAAAGTTCCAGCTAGCTTGGAATATATAAACAGAGGTTTCAGAACAGTAAAATAGCACTGCATATATTTGCACTGTTGAGACAAAGTACTCTGTGTATACATAAAAATAGACCAGGAAAGGAATAATAGAGATCCTAAATAATCTGAATATTTAGCTGCACAGTGCATAGCAGACTAGTTCATAGATTATTTCAGGACCTGAAGAAAATTAAATATAATCTTACTTAAATCTAACTTTTTTACATAGAAAGCCTTTGATTCACACATAGATGGTGTCTTTGCCTTATTTACACATATATAGGGTTTAATCAGGAGGGCTATATCATAACTGTGACTTGGTTCAAATACAGTTAATGTTAATCAGTGGAGTATGCAATTTACAGAACAGATTACAATGGCCTATCGTATGAGAGAACAAAATATACAATATGAAGAACATTTTCAGAAAGTAATGAATAAAAATTTATTAATAGAAAAATAATGTTAGTACCTGGATTGCTATTTTATGATCTGATTTCCATGTGACTATTTTTCGGTAGAATTTTTATTGAATTTGGTCAGTAAAAAACAAAAACAAACAAAAAAAAATGTGTCCAGGAAACCCCCTGCATTTAATTTCATGTTTCTGCTTAGGTAGAAACTGGTACTCCAATGAATATTGCCCCAATTCTTCCTAGACAAAATGCTTGAAATTTTTRTATCATGTAAGAGAGCATGCAAGAGAATTTATGCTGTTCCACAGCATCATACTCCCAAAACTTACCTTTTTAATTTTAAGTCTCCCTAAAAGATATTGAAATATTTTCCACAGAGGTGAATGAGCCTTGGATTACGACAAATGGTCTTAAAGGCATCATCTGCACTGGAGCAGCTTCACTCCAGTAAAGGAATCATCAATACAGCCATCTTGAAGAAGAGAATTGTGTAAGGGCTTTAGCCGTGCTGTTCTGGGCTAGTTGAAAACTGTTTAATCTCTGAAACATTTTTGTCAAAATCTATTGTTAAAATTCTGTTAAAATCTATAAAATCCGTATGCAGCAAATTTATCTGCAGGAATATTCTGGTATAAAACCAGAGAAAATTTAGATCTATAACTGCAGAATGCACTTATTTTTCCATGCATTAGGGATGTACCTACTGCTCTGCAAATATTCCACAGAATTTTTCAAAAATTAATTCAGCAATAACAGCTACTTATTTTCTGAGACTGTTCTGTTTACAGAAAGCTAAAAATGGACTTATAAGCCTCTGTCTCTGCAGACATTCCTACCTGCACACACTTTACAAACAGAAAAGTAAAATTAATTATTTGTAGTATTAATTATGAAGTATTTTTACAGGTATTATAAACAGGAGCATTTCTTGCTACATACAGTGAAACACGCAATAGATGACATTATACAATGAAACTTCCCACTTTTCTATAAAAGGAATTTTTCACACAGAATAAATATTTTACTTTTGAATGTTTAAATAGAGTTTACTGTTTAAACACTTCACATAGCACCTGCATAAAATTCTGAATAATAGAGATGGAAAAGACATAATGTGTTAGACTTCTTTTTTTACTTATCCTTCGTTCATACAAGATTGGTTACCTATTTTTTTTTAAATAATTTTTAAAATTTATTTTAAATTTTTTTTAGTTTTAAATGACTAGTATTTCAARTGATGGAATTTGGATTACTTCCTACTGGCAAAACCCATTGTAGGTGCATCAACACTGGATGCATGTGTCTACCAAATTCCCTTGTGCATCCAGAAATTATGGTTGGTGTCTGTTATTCTGATAGTGTCCTCAAATTAAAGGAGTTTACTAATGACCTGCTACTGGATGTGTCTGGTGTAGTTTAAGACTTTACTAGGTGATACTTCAAATGCTGTACTAATTACAGAGAGGTATTTAATAAGCTCTGTCATCTCACAGTGTTCTCTAGTCCCAAATGAGGTTACTTCATTGAGCTAAGGTTCTGGGTTTTCATAAGGAGTGCATTTAATCTGTAATTTGTTTAACTTTGGATGAAGTGCCAGAATATATATTTCTCCAGATTTGCAAATAGGGCTCAGACCCAGTGTTTGGACTCTTAATGATCAAAAACTCTGGGTTTTGAAGTGGCTGGTTTTTCCAGTATAAATTAGCTATTTAAAAATATCCTAGACCTCACCCATAGCCCAACAATTAGAAGTGATTCCTTGTTTCTCCAAAATGTTTGAATTAGAAACTAAATTAGAAAATTATTTTTTAAACATCTGTAGAATAATAAAATAATAGATGAAGACTACAATACCTGTCTTCAGCAAAATATTCTGTTGCTCTCCTGTGTTTTGACCAAATTCCCCCACTCTGAAAGTGCCCCAGATAGGTTACATCATAATGTTAGTCAGAATCAGTTATGATCTTAGGTTACCATCAGTTGAACATCAGCAGTGTGTAAACCAGAGTACTTTTACCATTTCTCTTTTTTCATGCATTTTTGGACAGTCACAGGAATGCTTCGATATCATAAGTATGCTTTATTTCCACTTGGTATCTGACAGATTGACTCTCAGCATGGAAATTATTTCCTGGGAAGCTTGAAAAGTCAGTCGAACCATTGCTGATAACCAACCAAGTAAGGAATAGAGTTGCTCTTTTTGGCAGAGCACTATGTATTTGACATTAATAAGGGCTGTTTCACATTGGTCAGTAACATAAAAGATCTGGTTAGGACTGCAAAGCAATCAGTGAATCAAAAGCATCAATGTCTTGTCTTCCAGATGCATTCTCTTTGTTGAAACAGTGACAAAAGACAACAGTCAGGCTGCTCTGAACTTCATGCCTGTATGGTTCAGAAGTCCACAACTTCCCTCTCATCCTGCTAGTGCCCGCTTCCACCCGCTTCTGGTAGCCCCTATGGGTGTGATTCCACCCCAGGCTTGGTGCAGGCAGACATAGGCAGCCAGTCTGTGAAAGAATGATTGCACCAGGCTGATGTGATCTCCATTTGTCCCAGACATTGTCTCCTGTGTGAATACAACAGCTACATTTAGCTTGCAGAACAATATAATTCAACCAAGTTGCTAATTCTGATGAGCCCTAAATAACACTGTTAATCAAAGCACTATTTCAATTGCCCCACTGTGACAGATCTTTTTTCCTTTTTTTTTTTTTTTTTTTTGGCAAATTTTAAAATTTGGATGAAATGGGAAGCTGGCTAATAGGATGTCTCACTGAGCTTGTTCTCCTTTTTCTTTCAGAGTATACGAATTTTACACGTCTGCTAACATATGAAGAATGTAAACAAAATAGGTGTTTGTATTTCAGAACAGTAATGATGACTCTATCTCTTTGTAGTTCTTTTGTTCCATATCCTCTGAATCAGTTCAAAAGAATTTTAATGGAAAAGCTGAATATAAAAAATTCTGTAGAGAAAAATACCTAAATATTTTGTAAGCTCATTTACCCTTTCCACAGACCCTGTTACCATAACAACTTGAACTGTCACTATAGGAATATTCTTTTATTATGAAACAGTATTTTTTCGTATGCAAGATATTTTCATAAGCATGTAGACCTTTAAATTTAGAGTTATTTTAAATATTTTATGGAACGTATTTCATAGTTTCATAGGACAGCATATGTAAAGGATAATTTGGGGAAAAAAATGAAGATTGATTTTTATTTAGAAAAAAAACAGGAAGCTTCTCCTAATAATTAGATGAAATTTTACATAATTATATTGTGAGACTCTTTACTAAATCCCTACAATTTTTTTTTTACTCCCTTARTTTGTTGGCTTACAAAAAACAGGAAACATAAAGATATTTTTAAAAGCTTATTTTTACTTCTCACATGTTCTCTTCTCACCTTTATAAGAGTGATAGTTACTTAAAAGCTGATGATTTTTTTTAATATATGCAAGAACCTAAGGATAAAAAAAAGTGTTTAGAAATGTTTTCAATTTAAAAAAAATTCCAACTCTATATAAAATAGTAATATATGAATATAATAGATGCAAATAAGAGAATGTATATTATTTCATATCATATGTAGTTTAGAAGTAGTGATAATTTTCCCTTTCTTATGCAGCCTCCTATAGGTTATGAGAGAAAAGTCTAAATTTTCTAGATCAAAACAATGTATTGTAAGTATATTATATTTTTCTACCAACTTCTGTTTACTTCTCCTATTGTAGTTTCCTAATTTTTTTCCCTTTGTGAAATTTTGTTTTGCTTTTTCTGTATAATGAGAAGCTGGTTCCCAGCTCCTCTGCTAGATCTCCAAGGGTAGAAGACTGTATTCTAGAGAGAGACTTGGCGGATAAATCAAAGCAGTTAAAAGTTAGGTTCTATAGAGCAAACTGTCTTAAAAACAAAAACATAAAAAACCCCACCTGTAACAATAGACATGAAGTTTTCAGAGAGATGCTATTTTAAAGCCAGATATTTTAAATAACTTAGATATAAACTCCATTAGAATTCTAATGTTTGTTAAAAAGAAAATTGGATTAGGAGGTCGATAATGCAAATTAGGTATTTTAATTTCATCAGGTCTGATTGTATCTCTGATATCTATTGTTAGACTCATCCTTCCCCCACAGGTGTGTCCTGCCTGAGGGCCATTTGTTTTGAAGATGCTGTCCTGAGAGGTAAGTGGAGAACTTCACGTGGTTCCCCATGTCACGACCCACTTGAGTTTAACTCAAGTCTTGTTAAAAGATCCCTTAGGGTGGATAAGAGTGAAACAACACTGAATTATTGGTGTTTATAAATATATATATATGGGCTTATTTTAGAAAAATTTGGTTGCAGTGGAAAGGAGGTATGTAGCCATTATGGATCTATAGAAATACAGCAATATGAAAGCCTAAAAATAACATCTAAGAAAATTTATAAAGAGAAGAAAGAAAGAAGGCATAAGAATAGAAAGGCATCACCACCTGGGGATCCAGTGACAAGACTTGATTGTCGCAATATTGATGTCTTGTTGCTCAAAGTGATGGTCACTGTCCTGATCCTGGAGGGGTGGGGAAAGCCCACGAAACATAGACTTCAATGGGTTAATGTATGTTCAGGTTTACTGGGAATGCCCAAGTACCTCCCCAAAGGGGGAGTTCTATACTGTCTGCTGCAACACTGTGGATCTGTCACAACACTGTCATCATACCCAGTCCTCTGGTGAGMAACTTTAAGATCAAAAATTTCTTTAGAAGGCAGTGTAATTAAACTGTGTTCTAAGATGGAATTTTGATGCTTGATGCTTGGAATTTTGGATGTGAACTGCTGGAAAACTCAGCCAAGTCCTGATACAGATGTCTTCCTTCCTAGTGTTAGTGCTTACAACTGCAGACAGGTTAGAAGCGTTGGTAAATTTTCTCGGTGACATCATGCAGAGACTGATGGATATCTTTGTTCTGATGCAAATAGTGTTTAACAAGGGCAGTATCCATATTGAAGTTTTCTGGTACTGAAAAGCTCTTTTAGATGACGCTGCTTCAGCGTAGCCATATGTCCCATAATGAAGCCACTAAGCTTGTTCATTTACCTCTTGTTCATACACAACCTTTTTCTTGGATTTTATGTGGAAGACTACAATCATTCATCAGACACTCTTTATCTGAGCAAATTTCCACTTCTCTTATGATGAATGTATTGACCTATGCATATGTAACAATGTGAAGAATGCTGGAGGTCATTTTTGTATGCATTTTAATGCCATAATTACAAAATCTACAAGAGTGTTCATTTTCTAGAAAGAAGGCCTATAAGGCATATATGTTATGAAGGATTTCCAAATTACATTCAGTTATTTTCTGTTCACACATTTAGCTTTTTTGTTTTTTACATACTGTACAGCCTTTTAAAAAATATTCTCGCTTTCAGCAATTGCACTGATAAAATACCAAAAGGACTTCCAGTACTGTCTTTTGCTATTTTTCATTTTCATCTTACCATTATTATCTCATTTCTCATTACTGTCTAGTCTGACAGTATGTAATAGGTCTTTAGGACAGAGTGGGAGCTTTCAAGTAGGCATGAGACCATTTTTATTCATAATATTTATCTCTATAACAGTATATCTACTGAATAGACACTGACAGTATGTGTGCATAACACATTATTAGTTATATATATATAAATTCATAGTGGACATAACACCAAGTGTCTATATAGTGTTCTATTTCTATATAACATCATAGATAAACTGCTGGAGCAGTACTACAGGCACAAATTAATGGTTGCAACATAGACACTCTGAAGCGGTGACACTGATAGGTCTTAGTTTTAATGGTGTGAAAATTCATCTGCTACACTTAGAGAGCAAAAGTTCCACAGTAGCTACTCTACTAGCCTTTCTGATAAGTTGTTGTAAAAAAGGTATGAAGTCTTTAGTTTTGATGTTTACATTAAGGGGTGTACTACATTCAACAAGGGTTTAAGCGGTGTGTATCTGTAAAATATTTTTATGTCTTGAAAGGGCCTGGATCGTATTCAGTGTCGGTTACTCATATCCGGAAATATTTCATTTTTGTTATTGGAAACAATGAGGGAGTTCTTGCAACAACAAAAATTAATTTACCCAATAAATTATTGGGAAAATCAAGTCACCTTGATGTTTCCCATAAACTCTGATACTAGCATGAAGTCTGTACAGAACTGTGTTTTACTTCCAATTCTGTCTTGTGCCCAAGCTGTTGGAATACAAAACTGTGCTTACAATGCTGTAGGGGAAAATCTGGGTGCAGGAGCCAAAAAGCACTCCTGCTTGCAGAAGCCAGGCAGAGGTCTAACTAGCCCAAGCTTGCCACCGCATATTTTCCTGTCCCTGCAGCAACATCAAATGATCAATGTCATGCAGGAAATCTGAAACCCTGGAAGGGTTCCAGTTCTGGGTTTGCAAAGGGCAGTAAGATCCGTAAGTCAGCCTGTGCTCAGGTGGAACGGTGTGGCTGCACTGGATAAAACTAGATGTCATTTTGCTACTAATATAGGTGCCTGGAGCAGGCCTCAGGGCAAATGCTATGCCATAACTTGCTCTTTAACATACATAACTCCTAAATATTCATGCGTGATAAGTGGAGTGGACATTCACAAGAGAAAGTAGAGTGACTTGATTTTTGTGTACTCTCTACTTACTCCCTTAACAATGTTTGTGCAGAAGGGATCTTCTAGGTTCCCCTTTTTCCTTCCATAACTTGTTTTGCACTAGAGATACTGTAGTAATGCTGTTTGCAAGTCTATGCTGTCCTTTGCATCTGAGACACTAAAAATGCTAATTAATGAGCTTTCTTTCCAGTCTCACCTTCCTCTTCATTTGTAACTGTTCTGTAAGCCTGCCAGAACAGTCATGCAGTACTTGTCAAATAGGTGCATTAAAAATTAGCTTGCATTTTCAGGGTCAGTTTGGGAAATTTTTTCTGTATGTTATGAACTTTCTAAATACAGTCAAGTAATTTTGGGGGTCTTGTTTTGCTCTCTTATCATGTCCAGTCGCAGGCTTCAATGAAAAACCTACTTATAAGTAAGGCTGTACAATTAATTCACTACATTCTTTTAAGTGTGAAGGGGAAAATATGCAAATATGTTTGGCTTAATAGGTAATTGTAGGATTTTTCTAAAAATAGAACTAAATGGTTACATGTAAAATGAGTTCCAGATTTCCAGTTCTAAAAATGATGTGTTATCTTTCAGTGCTACTGGAACTAGAGACCCAGGGCACTAAATTTACTACCATAAAAATTCCACTTAGACTTGTGAATTTAAAAATACAGTGCATTACTATTCAAACCTTGATATCAGGATCAGTACTGTGAAGGCAGTAGCTGATTCCATGCACCTCAGAAAGACCTACCACTCACCCAGGTGGTCTGTGGAAGAGAAGAAAATGTCCCATCACTTAAAAAATATTACACTTGTGAGGGTCTTGGGGCACTGGTGTCAAAACCGCATATGTATCCTGGTTTGATCCAGGAGAGAGTTACTTTTCTTTCTAGGAGCTGTTATGGAACTGTGTTTTGGATTTATTTTTTCCTTGTTTCATTAAAATTACAATGATGACACTATATAATTAATTATTCAAGATACTGTCAGAGTTATCTTTTCATAGAATGGTTTGGATTGGAAGAGACCATCTTGTTAAAGATCATCTTGTTCCGATGCCCCCAGCATGGACAGGGAAACCTTCCACTAGACCAGGTTGCTCAAAGCCCCATCCAACCTCGCCCTCAATGTTTCCAGGGATGGGGAAACTTCTCTGGGCAAGAGATTCTAGAACCTCACCACCTCACAGTAAAGAATTGCTTCCTAATATCTAATCTAAACCTGCCCTCTGTCAGTTTAAGGCCATTCCTCTTTGTCCTATCACTACCTGCCCATGTCAAAAGTCCCTCTCCAGCTTTCTTCTCCAGGTTGAACAACCCCAATTCTCTCAGCCTGGTTTCACAGGAGAGGTATTTCAGCCTTCCTTTTCTCCTGTTCTTAAAAATACCAATCTTGAATGCTAGATCAAATTACACTCCAATTCTACTTTTGTGCATTTCCCAATAAATTTTAAAAAATTTAGGTAAGTCACTTTAGCTMCACTTTCTTATACCAATATTAACTAGTGCACAATATGGTCAAGTTTATCCCTTTTGACAATTAAGTAGTGTATCTACAAGTCTACATTAGGCAGTATTTTATTAACTTACTAAAATGTTTTGGTTTATAATATTTCTATTCAGGTTTAGGYACCTTAAAACAAAATTACATTTCTAGAACCACGTTGCTGAATTTCAGAAATTCAGCTTCCCTCCTAATAGTGCCCACAGGTGGCTAGCTAGAATGATAACGGAGAACTGCTAAATCCTTAGTGGTTATATAGAAGACCTTCAGCCATCCAAAGCAACCCTTTAAGGGGCTAATCTCAAACAGTGTGAGCTTGGCTTTGATTTCTGAAGGCAGAGGATATTTGGAAAGGGTGAATAGTCTTAAAATACTTGTTAAGAATCAGAGATAAATTAGATTTTAAGGATTGCCTTAGAGGTGGGATCATTGTGAGAATGGAATAGGATGAAAGTTACCTTTGTAATATTGACATAAAGGAAGAATTCATAAAAATAAAATATTCTTGAATAATTTTGAACGAATATGAATAATACTAAATTGGAAAGAGAGGCATAACAGTAAGAATTTGATACAAATAAACTCTCCATTTTTCATGACTCACATGCTTGATGCCTAATGATTCCTAGCTCAATAAAATATAATGAGTAAGTAATGACAGCTCAATTTCATGCTCTTCAGCAGTAGTAGCTGGGTCTTGCTCACAAATGAGAAAGCTTGAAGCCCAAATCATCCTGAAGTTCCCACCGCAACAGTGATTGTGCATTTGCATTACTGTTCATGTTTTCTGTTGAGAGCCAACAACCCATTCAGTGCCTTCTGAAGCACAAGTGTGTTATTTTTAAAAGATTAATGGTTCTGCAGAGTGGTAACATACATAATTAGGAAGTCTGTATTCCCACATTTAACCTGATTCAATGCCCTTGACTTGAAAGAAATGTAGACTTTAGCATTCTAGTTGAGTTCTGTCAAAATATGAACCAAAAGCAATTTAGTTATAAGAGAAAGTAGAATGAAAGCAAGATCAAAATTAGCTTGATCTAGTTAGAATCAAAGGCACCTTTCCATCCAGTAAGATGGGTGAAATTAGGAGGAACAGTGATATAATTGTTAAATCCGGAGAAATTAGAAACAGTATCACACAAAGAAGGCTATGGCTAATGGCAGCATTTATGATAGGTACTTGAAAAGTAATGGAGCCTGCAGTGGTTAGCATGGCAATAAGCTAAAGCTAAGCCATTATATTCAAAATACTATGTGACTGTAACCAGCAGGTACCCATAAATTCTGAGATTACTGCACAGGATATTTAGAGCTGTCTGAATAGCTGTTTCTTGTTTAACTGTAACAAATACAAAACACAAACACACCAGAGAGCATCAAGGGTAACTGTGACTTTTCTTTATATTTGTATTTTCTTTGATTAGTGCAGGAGATGGGTTTTATTTCCCCACTAATGTTTTATTTTTCCGCACTAACAATATCTAAATTGGCCCTGATTAGGTCTGAAACCAGGAATTCTAAAGGAATACAAATGTGGTGTGTTGTGGTATGCAGAAGTCTAACATATTTCATCCAAGAGTTATTGTTGAAATATGGATTATAACAACTTGTTATAAAACCAGCATTAATCTTTTTACTTTTACTGTTACTCATCCCTGAGACTATTTTAATGATTGAGAAGTAATTCTAACATTGTGAAAAATATTTAGTTCATGTAATAAATTTCAGAGTAGCACACCTATGTGAGGAAAAAGAAGGGGGAAAGCATGTGCAAAACCAGGATGTAGTAAATAAAACACAGATATCATGGGAGATGAAGCATCTAGAAAATTGTAGGGACAAGAAATTTGGGGTTGATAAACATGCAGAGAAAATTCTTAGCTAGTTCTAGAAATTCCAAGGGAAACTAGCATCTTTCTAAGTAATAGCTCTTTAATAACGCGTCTTGAGTAAAAGATATTAAAAAGAAAATTCCTTTAAGAAAAGGTTTTCCTACTTTTTATGAGTAAAATGATAATCTTGAAAACATAGATGATTCCTCTCCCCTCTACTGGTGAGTCTGGAGTGCTGTGTCTAGGTCTGGGCTCCTAGCTAGAAGGACAAACTGAATTCAGCCCAGCAAAGCACATGAAGATGATTAAAGGCTTGCAGCACCCTTCATATGAGGAAATGCTGAGAGAGCTGGGACTGTTCAGCCTGGAGAAAAGAAGGCTCAGGCTTATCCATGTGTACAAATACCTGATGGCAAGACAGAAAAGGAAGTAAAGACAACAGATGGTATTTACTATTGCTGGTTTTTATGAGAACCCCTAATGGATGTTGCGCAAAAAGTTTAGGGGTCTTGGTAGATGTATGTGGCTCAATTTAAATAATTAACTTTTACACTATTTGTAATTATTTATCATACACGATTAGACTAGGAAGAAAATGTTTCTATGATTAGATTAATGAAAGTGAAAAGGCAGAGTTTTGGAAATTTCTTCTGTGTAAGAAAAATGTGCCATGATAAAAAAAATAAATTTTGCATGACCTCTTCTGCTCCTGACATAACAGATTGAAATGAACATAGTCTTCATAAATTGAATTCTTGTTGATGTCCAGCATCTCTATAGTAAACATTCTGGTAAGGCATAGGAGGAGGGCAGGAAAAAAGCTAGTGAATAGTAATGATGTTTGGCAAACCTTCATTAAAGGTTTGATAATGGCAATTATGATATAAATATCTACAGCAGTAGAAAATTTCAGTGGACCTCTGATGATAAACATGATTAGTAAGAAGTCCAGAATGGACATTGACTATAGTTTGTGTCCTATGAGGCTTTTGTTTCTTTCTTTAATTTTTTTTTAAACCAACCATGCTTACATTAGTAGTTTACACACTAATTACTCACAGRTCTTGCATACTTCTAGACCCAGGCACCACAATGATTCAATTGCATTCTATTACAGACCGTGAGGCTATATTGTATTATTGCTTGTTATGGGATCTTATTATTAGTTCTCATCAAGATGTAATATTCAAATATTAACACTCACACTATTCTTCAGTGTAAAACAGCTCCCACATTTATGTTATTTTCCTGGGACCATAGATTGGCATAGCAATTTTTGATTCATGGAAGAGGTTTCCAGCTGAAATGTGCTGTCCTAAGGAGAAATGGCATGTGAATGCTTTTATGTTTTCAGCTGTTTGACTAGAGTGATGCTTTTTGATCATTTGACTTTGCTGACAGGAAGGTACAGCTTACATCAGTTTAAAAGTTTACAAAAAAGAATCATGGCAAGGTACATAGTGTTACTTCAGCTTGCTTACTAAGTGAAGTTCTTGCTAAATAGTATGACAATCCCTCAATGCCTTCAGTGAAACAAAAAGGAAGGAAACTTTGGAAGTCCTCAGAAACACCTGTAGAATGAGCTAATAATATTTCTGGTTATTGGTTGAGGGGAATGTATGGTAAGGTAAACTTGATGATGTGCTGAGAAACTTAACAGACTGGAATGGTGGTGCAGTCTAAAAATCTGATACACAACAGGATTAAAATCAGATAATTTTAATATGCTATTTAGTGATTGTTATACCTTTCAGTATTTACTTATCGCATAACACAGAAGAGGATTTTTTTTACCATAGCCCAAAGGAAAAACACTTGAATATGACTTGCTAAAACTGACCTTTACTTACACATTGTGACTTTTACATGGCAGTATTATGATAAACTGACTCTAGCTTCAGATTTATTACTCAACCCTGACCTTTGGTTATATTAGAATATTGCTTTCAACCAGACTAAATAATAATGTCTCTGTGAATGTAAGGAACTGGCAGATCCGAGATGTCAATTGCCAGCTCAATTTTCCTTTCACCTGGGAGTACAGCATGTCACAGTGCTTTATTGATCTAAGAGTCATTAGAGCTCAGTGTTATAACTCTTCAGTTTTCCACACAGTGCAATATGGTGCACTGTAAAAGGGGTGAAGCACGAACTAGAGCATGACTCCAATCAAGTCTGGTCAAAATTTGGAATGTTTTTTTCATCAGAAATAAGTATAATGATTTTGATTTTTTTTTTTTCCTAAGTTGGAACGTGCAGCCAAAATATCTTTGGAAAGATATTCAAAATGATCCTTCCAAAATGATTAGTGCAGAGTACTTTTAGTGCATACTGGAAAAAAACCCGTTCTTGTGATTTAAGTGCTTAGTTTTGATGTTCCTGGAACACTTCAAACAATAACATTATTGCAACTACATTGCACTCCTATTTAGTACAGAATAGTAAAATATTTAAATTTCATGACTTAATGTAGTACTCAAAATAAAGGACATCATCATACTTCAAAGAAACTTCTTGAGAACTTTTTTCCTATGTGTCAGTAAAGTTGATAGATTTTGCTGACATGTTTTTGATTTAATAAAATCAGTATCCACTGTTAACAACTGTTTAGGTGGTCAGAAAATTTTCAATCTGCTGTAAACTAGTGTATAACAAGGGATAAAAGCACCTTCTTTCCACTTCCACTCATCATGCTTCACAAGAATTAATGTGACAGAATGGCTTTCAAGTGGTGCAGCAGCTTCATATGCCTCTGCTTTTCAGATAGGGACTGAAACCAGTAGGATTCTTACTTTAGAAAGGACTATCATTATAATCCCATAGAAAGTTGCATTTTTGAAATAATATTTCATTTACTTAACATCTATATAAAGATTAAAGAGTTTTACATACTATTGTTTTTAGGCTATTAGTGCGAGGATTCTTCGGGATACTGAAGCAGATTTCTGCTAGCACTCAGGCCTTAACCAATTTTTAAGCATAGAGTCATAGAACAGTTGGTGTTGGAAGGAACCTTGAAGATCATCAAGTTCCAACACTGCTGCCATGGGCAGGAACACCTCCCTCTAGAGCAGATTGCTCAGAGCCCCATCCAACCTGACCTTGAACACTTCCAGGGATGGAGCATCCACAACCTCCCTGGGCAACCTGTTCCACTGTCTCACCACTTTCACAGTAAAGAATTGCTTCTTCATGTGTAACCTAAATTTCCCTTCTTTCAGTTTGAACCCATTACTCCTTGTCTTATCACTAGAGTTGCTAGTGAAGAGTCCCTCTCTGGCTTCCTTCAGACACTGGAAGGTTGCTATGAGGTCTCCACTCAACCTTCTCTTCTCCAGGCTGAACAGCCCCAACTTTCTCAGCCTCTCTTCACAGGGGAGATGCTCCGCTCCTCTCATCAATTTCATGGCCTCTTCTGGACTTGCTCCAACTGTTCCATGTCCTACTTACGTTGGGGACACCAGAACTGTGCGTATATTGGTAAAGCTGTTACTTGTTGAGTCTTGTCATATATTTCTGCCTACTTTGCTGCTGCGTGTATGTCTTCTCTATCCAAATTATTTTTGAGGTGTTTGTATTCATTGAACACTCATATTAAGTAGGTAGGTATCCATAATATAGATATAGAGATATTTTAACAAGGTATTTTCTCGAAGATATATTGTTGAATTCTTTTATTTGTTCAGCGACATTTAGTTAACAGCGGAAAAAGAAAGGAGAATTTCTCCATAGATTAGCAGTGTATGGTTTTGTGGTTTAATATTTTCTTCAAATGAAATACATATTGGTGGGGTTTTTAATATTTTAGGCAGTTTTGTGTAATTATTTTAAGTGTGTACAGTTTTCCTTTCTTACTCATGGTGAATAGAAACATACTTTAGAAGCTACCAGAACAATTTAATAAGAATGAAGGTGATAAGTGAAATAAAAGACATTGATACTGTCTTACAAATAGCAATCTTCAAATTCACATTTGTTAAAACTTAATTTTGTAATTATTATACTTGAAGACATACTTAGGTACTGTACATAATGTTTTATGCTTTTAAACATCACATATAAAATTCACTGGTAGTCATTGAACCATCATGAAGATGTCTTCAGTCATCTTGCTTTAAAATCAGAACTGTTTACAACTGATTTTACTAATTTGATGGCAGTAGCAAGGTTACCTTTAAAATGTATGCATTAAAACAGAGGTGCTTTCTGGGAAAAAATTCGGTGTGTGATGCATTGAAAACAGCCATCAGTCAGCAAAATGGTTGTAGAAAAAGATTCCAACAACTATTGCTCATTTTATTTGACTGATCTGATAAGGCTGTTATACCAGAAGCACTTTGTTATTCCAAGAACTCCAAACTTAATCTCTCTTAAGGAAAAAAAAATTTAAACAAATCAATTTTCATTTTCAGCTCTTTAGAAAACTCCACATCTTAATTTACAAAGCAAATTCTTGTTCCTATTATGATGGAGGAAATAAAAATGCAACTTCTGTCTAGAAATTACTGCTTAGCTTATTTCTATTTTATGAGCATTTCTTCCCCCTGACTGAGAATGCAGTTTAATTGCTCAATAAAAGTGTAAGCTTTTAAGACAAAAAATCTACTATAAAATTAAATGAGATTTTAAAAATGTATGCTAAACAATGTGTCAGTTCATTGCACCAGAGCTGGTGGCTTTGAGAGCTGAGAATTAGAGGGTCAGATTCATTAAAGCTGTATTGATGTCAGATGAAGTTGAGGCAGCATTTTGTCCTAAGTTTACAGCATCCTCAAATTCAGCGAAATTGACACAAAAATTTTGTGGAACTGATCACTACTGGGAATATGAGGTCTTTATTCACAGATAACCACATCTTCCCAAATGAAAGAAAAGTCAGATTGCAGCACTTTGTCATTTGGGGGCTTTGGGCTCTGTGACATTTCTTCTGTGAAATTCATTTACTGGGCAGTGACAAGCTAGACAAACTGAATTCTCCATGTCTGCTCGGCTATTCAAAATTAATGAGAAAAGACAGTAAAGCCTAGGTTTTAAAGCTCCTGAGAAGACGATGTTGGAGATGCACCACAAGGGAAGGATTTTTGCCTGTAGCATTCCTGGAGATTCACAGATTTGTGAATAAAATCAGTGCCTGACAGTTCGAGAAGATGGCACTCCTCAAAAACTCCTGTCAGCCATTGCCTTCTCCTCACAAAGCACTTGGTATTTCTGTGCTGGAAGAACCATTCCAGCTTCTTTAGCCTTCAAACCATAGCCAGGGCTTGTTTTCATACCAATTTCAGCACCCTGTCAAAATAAAAGCAGCTTTTCAGGGACTGTGCCCAAACAGTGGTCAAAGGGTCCAGCACAGGACTGGTGTCTAGATAAGGTTTACCCCTTGCTCTGCTTCTGGAGGAGATGGACACTCCTGGTTCAGGTGGGACTTCGGTGGCAGGAGGCCATGTCCCTGGGCAAGGAGCAGCAGTGCAGGGAGCAGACCCTGAGAAACCATTGATGAGACAGTTTGAGGTCAAACAGAAGCTTCCAGTTTCATTTTGATACAAAATCAGAAAACTTGGAAGCGATTGATGCTGTGGGATTTTTTTAGCATTACTTACATATACCAAAGCAAAAATCAGGGGTTTTATAAGCCAATGCGATATTAAATTTTAAATTGTAAATCCTTTCCATAATCCTCACCAGGATTAAAGCATATTGATGAGTGAAATATTATGGACATTTTTACACATATTTGCTTTCAGGTTTTTAATATATATTTCATTGTCTGTTAAATCCTTGCATCGCTAGAGAGCCTAAAATAGCTTGCTTCTATAGCTGAAGCCAAATGGACTTCATTATAGTGAAAATAGTATACTTTATTCTTCATTATTATTTTTTCTGTTTCACCTTTGTATCTCATAGCTTTGTGTCTGCTACTTATCTTTGTTCTACAGGCTGGAGAAGAAAGAATTCCATACTAATGAGTCCAAACTGAGTAACAATGTAAACTCACTGGCCCTACCCTCATCTGCCACCAGGGAGACAAGACTTTTTCATACAGGTTGCACCCTTGAGTCTCAGTCATACTTGTTGTCAGAGAAGTATAAATCTTTACAGGAATATGCTGGCAGACTCTCTCACAGTTCTCATAACCTGTTATTAAAATTCCATTTTGTGGATATTTCATGAATTTATGGATTTCCTCGTTGATGAATGGTTACATCATAACACACAGCTCAGCAGAAGGTGGCACAAATTTTGAGTCACTGCCTGATTCAGGATGAAACATCTACTGGCAAGGAACACTTCTCTGGACTTTGGTTGCCCTGTTTGACACGTCTGTTCTTCTGAGATTGATTCTGTTTCCAGGTGGCCTTTGAATACTTGCAGTGATGAAAATACATGCATAAAGCATGTGGAAAAATTCCTCTTCAAGAAATGGAAAAGGAAAAAAAGATCCCACTTTGGATCTTTGGAAAAGCTCTGGGCAATAATATCTATTGATGTTTCCCTCCAAAAAAGAGAAAGATTAGATCCTATTTTATCTGTTGCAACCTTGTAAAATGCCAGTAGAAGTAAGCTGACTTTTCAATTCATGTTTGCAGTTCCTCTAACATACCTTTCATACCTGAAAGAAAAGAAAGAATATTTATTTTCATTTATCTTTTTAGAAACAGTGGCTTTGAAATTAGTCATTAACACAGTAAAATTAATGATCTGGTGTTGCAGTTCCTGAGCAGAGAACTGCTGCTGACTTGAATGGGAGATCTCAGATTGCCACTGAAAAATTTAATTTCGGATTGATCTAATCCTTTTTGTCCCTCTAAATGTTTCATTTTATGTATAAAAAAGGGGATAGCATTCATTTTTTTAGCTACTTCAAGCACTTCAGAAAAACCCAAAACCATCTTTCTTGCTTTGTTTTAGAATCTGGCACGTCTCATTGAAAAAAAGAAGTTTTGATATCTGGATWCTACAAATTACAAACACTATGTGGATTATTATGTCCATTTTTACAACTATATGCTTTCCGTTTTCTACATATATATTTCTTTGTCAAACCCTTGCATCACTGAAGAACCTAAAATACCTTCAGATCCCTGTAGGCCAAATATTTTCGTTCTCTGTTCAACAGTCCCTACTTGGACCAGGGGCTTTTGATAGCTCTTGATGATTGATTATATAAAAAGACAAAGCTTATGTTTGCCACTGAGATTGTAGCCAGATGTTTTGTTTTGCTCAATTTTCCATGGGTTTTTTACCTATTTTTGAGAGGCAGGTCAGCCAAATGTTTATTATTGCAATAAGATATGATTGTACTATAGGCATCTAAGTAAGAGGTGTATGACTTCTTGCATAGAACTTTTATTAAGAAATGCTCTATGATTCTCTGAATAAATTCATTATTCAGAATTTCAAATGTTTTTTAAATAATGTTTGAGTAACTCAGTGTTTTAGCAAAGAATTCTTTCACCCACTTTGGTATTCCCAATTCTTTTAATTGCTTGGCACGCCCAGAAATCTTCACCACAAGTGATCAAGGTTGTGAATGATTTAAAACATTGTGGGAATTACCTTCTATCCTGATAAAATTGTATGGTAAGTAATGCACTCATTCATTTTGAATAAACTTTCAAAATCTGAAATTAATTGGCACTGATTCTCCTCAATGTGTTTTTCTGAAGCAGCCTCAATACTCAGTCTGAAGCACTTTATAATTTATGCAGCAAAAAGCATGGCAAAGATGTACTATGATATTTCATTTCATTTCAGAAAACATCAACCACCAATGGGAAAGAACCCTTCTGTTCTTCGGTACATGTAGGACTCAGCAGACAGAAGTGAAGAAACTTTTTTATTTTGCTCTGCCAAGACAACTGGGTCAGTCAATGAAGTAGGCAAAGTATTGAAGAGGTATCCACCTTCACCCTAGAGCAAAGAGAGGTAATTCTTTATTCTTGGTTGTTGTATTTTATGTAATTAGGATATATTTTTTCAATCATTCCGGATGCATTCAAGTTGTAAGTAGCTCAGGATGCACATAATGAATTATTATACTGTTGACCTATACTGGAAGCTTTATGAGGAGTTCTGCATCCTGATTTGTTAGAGGAAGATGAAACCACATAAAAGTCAAGCTGAAAGCTACAAAAAGCATTACTGCTTTGTTTTTCCTATTTATGAAGCACTGAACTGTACAGTACTCTAATGATAGCTTGTATTAATTTTAACAAACTTGAAGATCTTGCTGACTAGTCTAACATTTAGGTGCTTTTTCACTCTGTTTCTCATCAACCTTTAGCTTTTTGCTGGAGGCACCACATTTGTTATGTTAGTGTAAACAGATAATTACAAACAGTGGTAAAATGAAACACCACCACTGGTATGGCTGAGAGGCTTTTAAAAGTTTCATCCCACTCAGCTACAAACAAATTAATTTAAATTAAAATACATGGATTGTGAACATATCAGTTTTATTAACACAAAACCTTTTTTTTTTTTGCTTCTCGCTAAATAGCTCAAATTCTGTTAGAAAATATAGAAAACCTTCTGTTTCCTAAAACTAGTATTTTCTGGTTCTTGTTTTTTACTTACACATGAACAGAGGAATTTGTCTTCAGAGACTACCCATGGGACTTGGGGAAAAAAAAAAGTAATGCCTCTTCTCACAGATTGGTCTTTAACTAAAGGTTAAACTGTGTATCAGTTGAAACTCTGGTGATCCTGAGTTGTCTGTCGGAGGTGATCTTTAGCCTTTTGTAAACAGGGCTTTATGTGGCAAAGACACAGGGGACATGTTGTAGAGGAGGGAGGTTGTAATGCATGATGTGTTGTACTGGAGAGCTGAAGAAGAAAATACTAAAGAGGGAATAATAAGTGTTAAGAGAATAGCATGAGGCACAGCAAGTGCCTCCTCTTCAGATAAGTTTAGGAAATGAAAAAAATTACTGTTGGTTAATTCGGAACCTTAACCTACATCTGCATCTACCGATGCTGCTTCAGACTTTATTCATGTCTAGGCAGAATATACTTTATATATGCCCTGTAAACACTAGAGCTCTTAATGCTTTCTTTGGCCTTTGTTCTATATTCCATTATCCTGTGTGAAATTCATCCTGGGAGCAGACATCAGGCATGAGATTACATGAGACTCAATGAAGTTGTCATATTAAAATTTAATGGGATGTGGACTATGTGCTGGCCCTTTTCCAAAGATGAATTTTACCTTTTTTGGCATGAATTTCTGATTTCTTCCTTTGTGATAGGTCCTCTATTTCTATTAAGGTGTCCTTATGCTCCTTAGAAATTAATACGTATTTTAGTCCTTTATTAAAAATGTGACAAGAATACTGGTAACAGTCCTTTCTATTCTTTTATCTTAGTCAGAATAGTTGCAGAAAAGGAAAAAGAAGGAAATACAAATTCACTGGCACTTCAGAAATATTATTTGTAAATAATATCCCCAAAATCATATTCCTGCTTTTTTTTTTCCTGTCCCATTTTAATATCAGCATATGCCTCAGGGGACCTTACAAAAAACTGTAAATGTGTTATGAACATTTTTTTTTTTATTTCCATGCTATGCAAAGGAGTAATCAATATTGCAGCACTGTAGTTTTTTGATCCCCTAACTTTATTATGCATGAAGAATGCATATTGCATCCACAGGTGTTTTTTACTAACCTTGTTTTCATATGATTCTTGATAAAAGGATAATATCCTGTCTTAAATCTGCAAACGGGGATGTATTTTGTAGTAATAATTTTCTAAACATCAAGTTACAGAATTCACTCTTACAGTCTGTTTAGCACTGACCTATCAATACTTGTGTATTATAATTTAATTAATTTGCTGTTTGCTCAACTATTATGGTAATTTTTAAAGACTTTTTTTCACACACAAAGTGTGTATGCAAGTATTTATGCATATTCAATTTTTTGTGTGCTTCATGGAGGTCATATTTTCAAGGAGAGCAGATAGTTCAGGAAAAAAATTCCTACGCATACACACACACTCAAACATACTTGCTATATTTATGACATAGTCTATTCTGATAGAAACAGAAATCAAGTATATTGGGTGAAAGGGAAATTTTTAGGCTAAAGAAAAAATACTTTCGTTGTTGTCCTTGCATTAAGAGGAGAAACAGTAACCATATGCTGTTTTCCAGGGATATTAAAATAGTCTAGTGTTAGAACTGTGTAAGCAAATGTGAATTGCAAGACACGAATAAGGCATATGGCAAAGTGGTTGAATATCTTATTGAAGGAGTTGTAAACTGATTTCAATTTAGGTCAGTCATTGACATTCCCCAGAATTCAAAACATAGCTTCAGCAAGCCTTCTTTAGCAATATTCTGCTTTTGTGTCAAATGCAGTGTTTTGGTTTGTTTTTTTTTTTCCAAAAGGAAAAATGCTCTTGCATTTTCAAAGTAGTTTTAAGAGGCAAAACCAAAAAGGAAGTGCTTTATATCAAGCAAAATAAATGAATGAATTAAAAAAGAGAAGATTGTTGCTTTCCAACTTCTTTCTTATGCTTCAGTTTCAAAGTGTCATTAACTGGTTGTTACACACTGTAATAAATATGCTTCAACTGAAGAAGCATTCAATTGTCTGTTAACACTTTAAATTAATCAGTGTGTACCTCACAACCAGCTAGAACTCATTTTTGTGACTGTAAAGTGCCATCTCTATCATCTTCTAGTTCAACATATATACACACTTTTCTCCACAATACCTTTAAAATAGCTCTAAAGTGATCTCCAGGGACTATACTTGTCATGAGATAATTACTGTCCTGTACTATATGAAACTCTTGACTGCTCTTCCTCTTTTAGGATATCCCAGGAGAATAATCACTGTATTGCAATGTCTTTTCTATTGTGATTTAATATCTTCTTATGCTGATTGACAAAGCAGTCAAAGATGAAATTAATTTATCTTGTACCAGTAGTTTCTTGGCACAGTTTGAAGCAAAAAGACATTGTGTAATGCTGCTCAGAAGTGTACAATGGCCCTTCTTTCTGAAATCAGGCTTCAGCTACCTACATTTAAAAAGGAATGAAATGTAACATCTGGCAAGCTCATTTTTCTCAACCACATTCTGTAATCAGGTTTAACATCTCACTGGATATTTCCCAGCTGAATATGCACAAAGCAAAACTGCTTATACAGTCTTTAGATCTTAACATACATATGTGGTACATAAACACACCGGTGGAGAAGACGTTGATATTGACCACCTGAGCAATTCACAGTTTGAGTCTCATTGGGGTTAGGACACTACTGCCAGGTGGGGTTGTGTTGTACAAAGGTAATCCAGATCCCCAAATATGGGAGGAAGTAAATCAGGAGGAACTGTGTAGGTTGACTTCCTCGAGCAGGGAGGGAGTGGGAAATTGCTGAAGAAACCTCTGTGGTTATGTCTACCTTTTTCCTGGGAGAATGACACAACTGCTTCTCTTAGGCTCTCCAAGGCATGCAATGTACATCTTGGTCAGACTAAAACTTGGAACACAGCTTCTGCAGCTGAAATGGTTGCTGTTCCTGACCACTTGCCACTAGCACTGAACTTCAGTTTCATATACCAGCATTATATGGAACAGCTTTTCACCCGACTTCCCTCCCAGCCTCTGTGGTGCCTAGCTCCCAGAACAGCACCTTGTCATTCAGGGGGCAAAGCCTGCATTACTTGGTAAGACTCTCTGATTTTTGTCAGTAAAAAGACATGGTATTTTGAAAGGAAAAGGGAACCAGGTCAGAGGCAGCTTGGAAAGCAGAGGAGGAAAAAAAAAAAAAACCATTCACAAATCCAAATTAATATTTTAGTTGGCAAAGGAAGGATGACTGCTTCTTAAAGACAGGAGTTTAGTTTTGTGAACGTTTTTGAGATTACATGTGCTTTTGAAATATATGCACCTCTTCTCACACACAAAAAAAGTAACAAAACCCCAAAACCAACACCTTAATTTTTATTTCTTACTTAATGCGGTAAGGAAGCATATGACAAGAAGGTTGGAAACCATTTCAACCATTGTTTGATTTATTTTGAGAAAAAAGATAAACTCGCATGAGAATTTTTGATTCTTCTTTCTCCAGTCAAAAAACAGAGAAAAAGGATAATATACCAATGATTCGTGATGCAAATTTTAATTTGCCCTTAAGATATTTATGAAAGTATTATCTTTATTTCCTCTTTTTCTTCTCATATAATTTGATTTGTGGGAAAATTAATAAAAGAAATTATGTACACAAAAGCAGCCCATAACTGCTGCATACTCAAATTGATAAATGTGAACCATACTCAGTGTGATATTTAACAGAAATGAAAATATGAAGGTACTAAAGTTATATCTCTTTTTTTTTCCTCTTTGTTGGTTCTGTTATTAAGTGAAAGGAAATCTGAAAATTATGCATCTTGACAATGGACTTTTACATAGTGAAACACCATTTATTGTTATTAGAATGTGAGTTATTCTTGTAATTGAAATTTTTTTCAACACTAAAACAATGATTGATCTACATAATATTCACTTGATAATTCACATAAAATACAGTTACAGTAAATTTCTAAAAGCAATTAAGTTGTCTTTCATTAACATTGAAATTACAAGCAAAGAATACTTATTAAATTAATAAAGGTATTTGATGCATATATAATTGAGATTGGAGTAGAAACATATAAACTGAATTAAAATGTATTTTTACACATAATATGCTTCTAATAATACTTCTGCTTGCTTAGACAGGCAACCACAAGCTCAATCTATGCAGAAGTGAAAATATATGTCTAGGTTAAACAACGCTAAGTTAATTGTTGGACTCAATGATCTTAGAGGTCTTTTCCAGCCTTTATGATTCTATATCACTGAAAAACTCATCACAGAAAGGAAGCTTTACAAGTGGAAAAACCAGCCCGTGCTTCTTTCTTTCATGCTCTAGCAGAGTGGTTTCCTGTTTTCCATGCAGAAAATAAGAACTTTTACCCACCTTATTGTTATGTTGATCTTCATTTGTGTAAGATCATAGAGATCATAAAGAAAGGTCCCAGGTGCTATGGTAACAGTGACTTATGAGCCTGACAAATCACTAAAAACACTATCATTTAATAAAATGAAAAATGTATTTGCTTGTAGAGYGAAAGAAAATTAAAAGAAGGTAGAAAAAGCCTAGAAGAATGATGTGCACAAAGCAAAGGCAAGCACAGAATATAAGTAAAACAGTGTTGTGGTGACATGCAATGGCGACTTTTATAGATGGTCAAAAAAGAGTGACTTCCAGAATCACCTTCAAAGCAGGATTTATATAAAGCCTTTCCCTTGTGGTCAAGAAAMAATTTACCATACTTTGGCAATGCATGTTCTGTGGTTGTTATATATTTTACAGAAAAAAATATTTAGAAAATACTCTTTTAAATTATTTTTACTACCACTTTTTGTGATTATTAATACCTATTCTTGATCATAAAGACTGAATGCTCAGTATGTGGAGCAAAATATGTAATAAATATACTTTAGAAATCTCTGAAATTGAAGTGAAAGATGTCCCTGCCAATGGCAGGGGCATTGGAACTGGATGATCTTTAAGATCCCTTCCAACCCAAGCCATGCAATGACTCCATGATGATTCTATGAAAAGCTTCAGTCTTACTGCCATAATCTAAAGTTCACTATCTCTATATAAGTTGTAAAAGAGTGTGCTTTTGGGAACTTAGACTTCTTGGATTCCAATTATTCGAGGCTCAGTGAAGTATCATGTGCCAAATATTTCTCTAATGTTGCTAGTTTAGGATTGTTTCTTGGAGAGAAAATTCCATGTGTGAAAGCAAAGCACCTTACTTTCTTTCAAACACTGTAGTTGTTTGAAGCTATACCATAGCTTTGTCAAATTTTCCTAGAAAACTTCCCAAAGTGTGTTTCTAAGTAAATGACATATCTGTTGTGTGCATATGCATGAACGTTATTTCTAGGTAAATAGGGTCGCTGAAAGTCCTGCCATGTTTCCTTCCAGAATTCCAAATAATCTTGCTAAAGTAGTGTTTTCTATCCATGCTCAGGCTTTTGGCATAAAGAGTAAGAGAACCAAAGTGCAGGAAAGGCTTTGCTTCTCTGGGACTTTAGGTTTCCATGATTTACACCAAAATGCTCCACATTAATTTACCCAGATTAAGTGATAACAACAGGAGTTTTGCCGTTGTTCAATGGGATCAAGGCTTCGCACCAAACCACTGCCCATGATTCAATGGCACCATGTCAGCAGCAGAAAAACCCCAGCCTTTCCTYCACATAAGACTTGCCAGCATCTTCCCTTTCTACTGCTTTGTAAAATAAGTGAATTATGCACACCTGAGCATCCAGCTGTTCCTGTTGGCAAGCCTCCACTTGCACAAGTCATAGAGGTGCGGGGTTACAAATTAACACCATCATACTGGGAAAGCGGTTCCTGTGTTCTTTTTTGATTATTATTCCAAGTTTCTTCAAGTGTAGCAAAGCATAAAACTATGTTTTTGTTCTTTCCTGGATGGCAGGACTGACCTTCAACCAAATATTTAAGGAACTTTGCAGAGCCTGATGTGCTCCACACTGCATGATTTGATGGGAAGGCAGCCTACCTCTACAGGAGGGCATCGAGAAAGTAAGATAAAGCAGCACTCTGAAAGGAACAGCAGCAGGACATATCTCCAAATATTATCAAAGGAAGAAAACTGTTTTCTTAAAAGGCAGCAATCTCTATTGTAGAGGTAATACATTTGCACTGCAACACTTCTAGAAGGTATGTGATTTTCAGTGCGGTGTCATGGCATTCTGACAAAATGCCACACACAAAAGAGGTTTTGATAATCATTTGTATGTTTTTAAAACCTGCCTGAAAGTGTGTCTGCCACTACGAAGAACACCAGCAATTTAAAGAGAAGTTCTGCAACTTTCTGACCTAAACAAAAAAAAATATTTCTTTCTCCTTTTAAGGAAGGGACACAGATAAGTATTAGAAGTATTGGCTGGAACTTTAACTATAGATGTCATATAGAGCAGATGTGGTAACAGCACATTATAGAAAATATTTCTTTCCTGTCTCATTTATTTTCTTTCAATGTATTTCTGTAGGGACCATCTAGGCTCTTACATGTAAATGTCAGACACAATATTTTAAAAGAACGAATTCATAAAACTTACTAAAAACTAAATTTCGATAGCTACATACTGTCATGTAATATTTCAGTGCGCTTTTATAAAATGTTTGAATGTTCTATGATTATAATACTTGAATATATAACATCAAGACTGAAGGCAAAGGAATGTCAGAAGAAATACACTATAGAAAAAAATCACATAAAACTAGTCTTCTAAGTAAGTAACAGTCAGGCATGGCACTGGCAAATGTCAAAACAAATAATGATTATCATGTTCAAATTCATATCTGAATGATACTATCGAGTAACTGTGCCATGAACCCTGTACCTTGTCTGAATGTTATATAATCTTTCCCTCAGATTTAGCCAAAATTGTTTGCATTACTCTGGGTTTTAATTGTAACATGATAAAATGAACATAAACATCTAAATTTAAACGATGTGGATAGTAGGTGTCCTGTTCAAAAAAAAGCTAACACTCCCCTCCCCACAAAAGAAAAACCCACCTCCCACATAATAAAAAATATAACTGCAACTGGATTTATTAAAAATGCTAACTGAATTATTCCAGTTGTTGAGAAACACTTTCCAACTTCAAAATTCAACAAGTGTATGATAGGAGCTCTTAACTGTCCTGGTTTATCTGAGCAAGATTTGATTGCCTTAGCATCCCCTTCTGCCAAAGTGTTGTAGCATTAGAAATGTAGCAATACTGTTGCTGATGATTCTACTGGTCAGAGCAACAGTCCTTCACTGCTAAATCCCATCTCTGACGCTGGCCAGTCACAGGTGTATAGGGAAAGCATATTGAACATATAGCTAGAGTAGATGCATGATCCTTCGGTATTTCCTTCAAAAGTCAATAATTTCTATTTTATTATATTATTTTCTCCCAGATAATATACACTAGCTTTTGATGGGTGTTCTTTTATTACTTCTTTAATTATTTCTTAGCCTGTTCTGGCTACTGCTAAATGCCATGACAAAATTATATAATTTACAATTGTTATTTTCTTTTGCTTGTTTTAAATCTGTTGCTTGATAGTTTAAGGGCATCACATAGTTCAGGTGTTTTGGCAGGAAAAAGGGAATAGATTTTTTTTTTCCACTTAATTCAGAGCCTTCATAAGCCCATAGTGCTCCACCAGATCCTCTCTAGGCGATTCCTTTTTCAAAGTGGATAATATATAGCTGCCTATATGTTTTTATATGGAAGCTACTAGATAGTTTGCTTTATCAACCTTTATTTGATGTCTAGGGTTTTTTTTTTAATTGTTAATTGGAGTGTGTGTAACAGAATTTATCAATTTTCTTTGTGTATTGTTGCAGAATAACCTAGATTCCTCTAGGAAGCTGAAATTCCACTAGTGATCTTCCTTTCCTCTGGCAGTAAAGCTGATTGAAAGTATAAATAATCTACTTAACATGCTGGCAATTTCACATTGAAATATTGAGCAAATATCACATGATCTGTGTGATTTATTACTATTCAATTTATTGATCTCTTATTGAAAATGATTTATTAGCATGTCTGAGTGAAACAATTCCTCAGACTTATCTCCTATAAAGAATGGTCTGTGTACGAGCTTCCTTTAGCTTCTGTGCAGTGGAATACTCAAATGCAGAGTGTTCCCATACTTTTTCTTCCCATTGCACTCCTTTCTGTACCTACAGGATCTATTCACCCTACAATCACAGATCTTTGGCACAGGATCACAAGGCCATACAGCTATTGGGAAGATTCTATGCTTATGATAATTTTGTAAAATTATTTGGACTATACTCCAAATAATTGTAAATAGTAAATAAATACTTGCAGTATTTAGTAAGACATTCCTCAAATCTTTTTTTTGTCTTGCATTGTTAATGGTTTCATATTTATGTTATGAAAGGTAATGACTCTCCTGGTCCGATTTACTCCTAACTTCTTCATCTCTGATTTATTTTTGCTGTAAGATCATCCTCTTTCATTATAAATGGCCCCTTTTATCAGAGATGGGACCTTTTAGATGGGCTTTTGCTGTAACGTTATTTTTATTCTGATTGGCTAGTGGAGTGCCATTATCTATTTTCCATGGTATATTTTACCCTGTCAGCTGCTGTTTTTCATTTCTGTATTTTACAAGCTTCACATTTTTATACACCTCTGCTAATTGAAGGCAAGCAACATTACCATGAACAGTTAATACTGTTTCTCATATTTCTATACAGAAATAGGTTACTGTCACAAAGTCATTATTTGATAACTGTATTTTGAACCAAATCCTGCCCTTGACTCAGAACTAAACCAGATTGGTTTTTCTCTCTTTTTACAAGCTCTGAAATAAGTTGCTGTGAGTAGCAGTCATATATGACATCAAAAACATATACTTTAAATTATATACCATCTGACATTTATCCACTTTGGATTATGTTTTCATTTATGGTTTTATTGACCACTCTTGGAATAAGATATACATTGAGGAGTCTAATTGAGCCTTTCTTCTGACCTAAAAATAGATCAATCAAACTTCTGATCCTGTTTACTTATATACAGTGAACTGTAGTCACTATTAAAATGCAACCCTGAATTACTTTGGGAACCTTAATTTCTAAAGGGCGATAAGAAATCTAGTCCAGAGATAAGGAATGAAAAAAAACCCCAATTTTTAAACAGGGAAGGAAGAAAAGTCTTCCATAAGCTGAAGAATCTGATATCAAGACAACGCTTTCAGGCCCATGGTGTGATTCTTGGGGTGTCCTGTGCTGGGCTGGGAGTTGGACTCGAGGATCCTGATGCATCCCCTTCAACTCAGCATATTCTGTGATTCTAAGAGATATTTAAAGATTAAAGCAAATTTCACCAAAGAGCAGACATRGTTCCTTCCCCAGAAGAACTGTGGAATTCTGCAAGAGTGAAATAAAGTTGCCTACATAGAATAATGATGAATATTGTAAAACTTATTGATTACTAAGTTACACAAGACTCAAAAGCTCCTCTTTCCCCCCAAACTTCAGGATAGAAAATTGTTTTTGTGAGGAGAAATATAAGCTAGAAATTGTGCTTTAATTTAGACTTTTGTCATGTGGTGTATTTTGTCATTTCATGTGACAAGGCTTCAAGATAATTAGAAGAAATAAGTATTTTCCCAAATTACTAAGGTATGTCTCTGTTGTGCTGAGTCTGTGTGTTTGCTACACATTAGGTTTGTACTAAACTCTAGTATTCCTTCTCTGAAATGGCAAACATACCCATGGTACTCCATACAAAATGCCATTGTAAATGAAATGTTAAACTGAAGTACTCACTATGAATTGCCTATCCATGTAATCTGGAAATTACTTTCAATAATCCATAAAAGAAAACAGACTGTGTCATGTTAAAGGTTTTTGCTGTATCTCAATGAGTGCATCTCTGCAGTTGTATTTATTCACTCTGGGAAAATTTCCTAATGCTTCAGGTGAAGAAAGGTCCTCAGCCTCCTATCCTTGTAGTCCAGATCTCCAAGACTGCATGAAAAAGATGTTCCTGTAGCTGTTCAGATAAAATAGTCTTCCTCTTTGACAGACAATCCTAGAATGAATAGTTGAAGTCTGGGGAATAGCATGGCACTATTGAACAGGAAAGAAATGGAAATTGTATCATGTCATTCTGATTTACTACATAACATAAATGCATGTTTTATATGAAAAAGCTCTGCAAGGTGAAGTGGTTACTTTGAGGCCTTTCTTTCAATTTGATGTACTTCTACCTCAGAACTCTCTTGATGTCATGCTCAAGGCAATGTTACACAGTAACATACACGAGCCATAATCCTGTCTCTCCGAAGAATGCAACCAGGCTGGTTCATTAGAAAAAGGGGTTTCCTCTAAAGCTGGTGGAAGAACTTATAGCTGCTCTATATACTAATCAGATTTAGTAATTGAGGGCTACTCAAGTGTTTACAGTGAATTACAAAAAATTTACAGGATCATTGTGAGAGAGAAAAAACAAGTCTTCAGAAATGCTTCAGAAATGTCATAATACAGAAAGACAAGTATAGGTGCTTTATGATCCATATCAGAGGAAGATTTCAGCATTGCTGATATTTTAGTACAACTGCATAACAAGAAAGAGTCAAAAGAATAAAACTACACAGCTGAGATTCAAATATGCTCATAAAGCACAGATTTTGGATACTCAGTGAGCTTTGTAGCCCCAATAATTCTCACTTGTGTCATATCAGAAGCCTTAGGCAYTCCTGTCCTATGATGGCATCTTGTTAGCAAGCAGCAGACCCCAGCAGAAACAAAGGCTTAGGGCAGCTCTGCCTAACTGCCCATGAACTCCAGTTTCTTTACAATTCTGCCTAACAAGAGACTTGGTTACTAATTTGATTTGTCGAAGAGAAAACCCTGGCAAATTAAAAGCAGCAAACATTCCCAAGTGATTTGCTGCAAAGTAGAATAAATGAGCAACTGCTTTGAAGGAATCATATTTCAATAATTTCACATAACAGCAAAAGTAGGGGTTTTTTTTCCTTTTTTATGGGTGAAATTTTCTAGTTTGAAAACACCCATTACTGGAAGTATTAGTAGTAAAGGTGGTTCATAGAAAATACATGATAATAGAAGTCCTTGATTCAAAAGTTGCCATTTAGACAGYATTATCTAGGGTACAAATGGTACAAACAAGTCATCATCTCATTACTCAAAAATTGCTTCAGAGTTCAGGAGAGAAATGTATTTGGAAAACAGTAGCAAGATTTTCGTGCTTAACATCCTTACCACACAACTATGAGATACGAGAAATATTTCTCACATGGATGTCTCATAGTCTAGTGAAATAATTGCTCTAACACCCAGATTCAAGATTGAACACCCTGGGCATACTCAAAGTATATTTTGCCATTGTTTTCCCAGTACAAGTTTTACAAGACATTGTAACAAGAATTAACTGCAGTAGAAGAAATTAAACAGATGAAAACTGGAACAGATGGGTCTATTCTAGGTTTTGACATACAGAAGGATTTGAGAATCCAAGATGCCTTGACCTATTTTGCAGGGTCAGAGCTAAGGCAAAGATTCTCAATAATTCTTGAAATAACATCATTCTCTTCAAATACAAAAATATAAAAAAAGGAGGACTTCCAGCTACAATGCTAGACAGAATGAAGCATTTCTCTTAGCACTGGCATGCTGTGCTCTTACTCATCATTCATTCTCCACCATCTTCATGTTTTTTTCTGCCATTTCCATCACTCTTCTGTAAGCAAAATAAAACAGATGTGTCAATTTTCTCTGCTTTTGGTGCTCAGCTTCATTCACTGTTTTATTTCCCTTTCTTTTCAAAAACCTATTTCCCATTGAAGCCTAAGGTAAAACTTAAGTTGTAAAACTTACTCCCCTTCTGGTTTTAAAAACAGTTTATTAATCTTTAGTCACCTTAGCAATGTCACTACAGTGTAAAGCTTAATTTACATTARTAATCCCAATTGCTTCACTTGGTTCCTGTTGTGGGCCAAATACACATCTTTAATCACATGCCTGATGAGCCCATTTGGCATTCCATCCCACAACAGAAACCAGATGAAGTAATTTGGATTATTCAGGCAAGTTAAACATGTAGGTATTTTCTGGACAAATAGCGAATTGTACTTAACTGTTTCTCGCAGCCGGTAGAAATAACTAAAGTGAATTGTGATTATTATATAATTTCTAACAATCATAGAAGCAAAACACAAGTTCCCTCCTCAGAAGCTGTTTAGAATCCTAGCTCCCGTAAGGTGGTAAATATTACTTTAGGGCCAAATAGCTGTGGAGCAGCAGGATTTTTCAGACATGCGTATTTCTATTTACTGTGGTCATTGCAACACAAGAGCAGAACAGTGAGRGTTGATGGTAGCTATTTTTTTTAATATATTCTTCTTAATAATCATTACCCACCAGAGGGAGCTGCTCTAGAAATAATTGAAAAATAGTTTAATTGTGAATTTTGGCTTCAAGATATAATTCTTCCTCACCTTCAGCCTAAAGGAATAGGGATGTTTCAGAAGTATGTGTACTGAAGTGAAAGATCAATCTTAATAGATGAGGTATGCCTTTTTATGACCATGTGTCATGCTTTTATCCTTTTTATAAACAACTTTCAATCCTAGGGTTCATGAGAAGAGCTAATGTGCAGGGCTCTGTGCTAGTCTAAGGGCATAGTTATTAAGATATGATATTAATGGAAATGACCCCTGTCAGTAAGACAGACTAGGCTTGCTTCTGAAGCCTATCTGGTCTTTACCAGTTTTATATTTCAGTTGTTCCCCTAGGCCCATCAGTGCACTGGCATTTAAAGTTACAGAATTAAAGGAATGTAAATTCCATCAGTAAAAGTATTCCTATAAGTAAAATAAGTTAAAAAGTTCAAACTTGATCAAAATTTGTTGAGCCAATGAGTTCTGAATACTAAAGATTTTCTTTTCTAAATGTTAGATGGGACTCTGCAAGAATCTTTCAGTATTGGACCAATTTGGTCTCTTATTTTCCTGGTGTAGTATCTTCCTTTTGCTTTTCTTTATTTCCCAATGCTCTGGAAGAATCCATCCAGTTTATGGATTTTTTGAATATATATATGTAGTTATAATTAAAGTTTACTCCTAGGAATAACTATATCAATCCTGAAATTTGAATACATGTATCATCATATGTTAAGCTGGTCGCCCCTACACTAACTATTTCTGAAATCATCACTTTTAAGARCAAATTACAGAACAACTTAGGTCCACAATTTTTAAATTGCAACTATTTATCTTGGTCACCCTTTGGATTATTATTTCAAATACATGTAAATTAATAGGTATTTTTAAAAAATTAATCACTGGGAGTGTTTGAATTTGCTTAGTTTTCCACTGAGAGCAAGTACAATCAYGTTTAAGGTAATTTTAGAGAAGTTTTCGCTTCACACTTGAGGTGGACTGCATATAAATATAGGACAAACTGAAACAGCCCTTATAAAATATTACTGTTTATATAAATTTTAAAGTTCCATGTCTGCAAAACAGAAGTAGAGTAATTGGGTGCATTTTAGAGTATCTAGTTTATCTGTCTCACTCACAAAGAAATATAATTACCTATGAGAAAGGAGAAAACCAAAAACACTTTGAGAGAAATACCTTAACATCCAGGGACTAAGTTTCTTTGCTGGAATGCTAAAGCTGTAGCATCTTATTTCCTAAGGTTATATAAAATAGCAATATATTCTAAATATTTAGATGCTTTGTTATCAACAGAAAATCAATATTTTTTACAAGCAGCTGCTGACACTCATCAGTTGTTCATCCACATTCTGCTTCAAAGTCAGTGAATGCATTTTTAACTAAGGAGATCAGYAGGCAGATTAAATGCAATTTATTGATATTAAGTTTGAGGCAGATTTCTGAGTCAACTTGCCAGCTGCATCTTTTTGAAAAGCTACAGGTAGCTGCAGTGAGAGGCATTTAGAACTKCCAATAACTTTAAATCTAAATGATCAGCAGCATGCCTGGGGCTGTGGTGAAAAACTAGGGCAGATTCACTGCCTTGGAAGCCAATAAAGGCAAGTTTGCTACATGCTACAGCTACTGGCAAGGGAGCACATCCATTCAGCACCTGCTATGTTTCAAGCTCCATTGAGCTTCTTCTGGGCAGCTCATCCAATAGCCCYGAAGGAGAGTTTAAATTTGAGTTAAGTCCAAAGAAAAATCAAACAAATGTTTTGTGCCTTGAAGCACTAGATAGAAAGAAAATTTATATATTGCATAAAGTAGTAACTAACATAGATTTGTATACGCTTTACATAATTTTATAAGTTAGTCTTCTGTTTAACTGACGAAGGGAATGCCAACAAGCCTGACACCACAGCTTTTTTCATTACCCTAGCAGTAGAAGGAGGTACTTTGGATGCACTGTGGTATTGTGTTCTTTCCCCGGAGCATTCTGTGTGGTCACAGTTCCTAAGAGTCCCAATCAGCTCTGGATTTTGGTCTTTAAATATAAATTTATAATAGTAAGTTCATAAGGAAGAATTATTATTACATTTACTGTTGTTGTAATTTCCACTTTAATTTCTTTTCTGCCTTGATTCATCATGTATAAATTCTTGATAAAGAATTTCCCAATTTCCACATTGGCAAAGGTCACATGCTTTGAGGTTCAAGATATATTGATGCAGGTGACCCCCATCATCATGGCCTTCTTAAATTGGGATGGGTTTTTCCAGCTTCACACCAGATTATCAGCAAAGTATATAATTTCTGCATTAGGCTTTCTTACCAAGAATTGTCCTTTAATTTAATTTCAACATTATCAGCTCACAACATGGTATTCCAGAGAGAAATGTCATGTTTTAGACACAAGGTGTGATTTTTTTTGAAATATTTTTTCTATATTCAACAGCATAGATAAAACCACATGAAAATAACCTTTTTTATTTTCATTCAAACTGAGAGAAAGTTTGCTGAGGCACTTAGAGCAGAAAGGTATTTCAGGAAAAGGAAATTTCATTTTTCTATTAAGTTATTTTTCATAGAGGTAACTTTCTCTGAAGTGTTATTAGAGGAAAACAAAGAAAAAGAACTGGGAGGAACTGAAATTCTGGAAAGTAGCTTCCAAGTTACTAGGGAGGAAGTGTTTTAAAAGCCTTCCACAAATTTGGAGTTTCTCTCCAAAGCATATGTCTGCTCTTTCAGACTTGAGAAAACTGAGAGATGGCTGAAACCCTGAAATATTAAAAGAAGAAAAGATATTTTATTTTCTCATCAAAAAGAAAAGCTGTAGATGTTTCACAGAGATATAAAGGAGAAAAGGAATATTCTGAGACTGAGGCAATTTAGTCAATATATTCTCTAAGGGAAATTACAAAGTGATTAACAACATGAAGCAGACCCAGGGCATACAGCCAGGGATTTATCTCCTCTAATAAGTAAGACATGAGAAGAGGCTATTGCAATGATATTATTCAAAGTTTCACTGAATGCAGGTATTATTGGAACACTTAGCCTGACCTTTATAGTAACCGGTCCTTCTCTTTCACCAAGATACCCTGTGCTGAATCGAAAAAAATATTTCTGGATAAAGCATGTCTTCCAGAAAAACAGCAGGTGGATCCACTCATCCTATTAATAAAGCATGGCAGTGCTTAATCCCACTCATTGAAAATGCATGCATTTTCTCCTATGATTTTAGACTTTCAGTGCCTGTTTCTTAATCTTGTCCTTTTTAATTGTCATGCAATGTTTTCTCCCTGTGAAGATACTTAGGCACTACCTGAATTACCACTACAGGTGGTGGGGGCAGAGATGGGAAAAAAAATAGCAGTTGCAAGGTGTCTCACTGTAAGGCGTTGGTTTGCCACATCCACTAGAACTAGATGCACCTAATTACTCACCACTACATTTGACGTGGTAATATTTAAATCTTCATACCAAGATTAGTGAAGTCCATGCATTTTTCACAATGCCTTTAAATTCCTTTATCAGATATCTATATCCTGTAAATGTTCAGTTTGTATTGATTTATTTTCTATTTCCTTCTTGCTGTTTTCTTATACTGTTAAGTACTGTCCTCACATTGTGCTGAACCAAGACATGCTTTGGATGTCATTCTCACCTTGAGAACAGAATTGTTACCACATGATTCTTGCTCTCTTGCAACCATCTTATTTTAAAAGAGTTTTCAAATTTCTTTTGACATCTTTCTCTTTAAATATTGTTCTCTAACCCATTTGACTTATGATGACCTTATTTTGGGGGAAATCACTCCTTTGGAAATCTATGTATTAAACGATTCTTAAAGTCTGGGACTCTTATTATTTTTCCTTGTCGAGAAATAGGTGGGCAGCTGCCTTATTGCTATTGGTCTGTAGAGTTTGAAACAACATCCACTTCTGTTATTATTAATCTTTAGTCAATATAATGATGTCCAAATTAAAATAGAATTGCAGTTAAAGCAATGCCTTTTGAGTTTGAATGTTATCTTTTTTTACTTATCATTGCTATAATTCTCCTTTTTGGTATTCTATATCCTTTAATCTGTATTGCCCAAAATCCAAGTTTTCTTTATGCATGTTGGAAAAACAGTTAAGAATTGCATTATCCTGGTAACATTCTTAAAATGTTTCCAGTTGTTTTTATGATCTTTCTCAATTACCACAGTTTCCTAAACATGTTTTTTAAAACTCTATGTCCTCAGCAATTTATATGCTTTAAGGTTCTGCATTACCAGTACTTGATTTASGTACAAATTTTTCACGTAGACAGTGACTCCCTCTGCTTTTGTTTTTTCTTACCAGCTTCTTTATCTTGGTTAGCAGCATATCGGTGACTTTTTAGCATTGCACTAATCTGACGTGTTCTCACAGATTTCAGGCAATTCCATTGCTTTTCTCATGAGTCATAACAATTCTTTTCCTTAGCAAAACAACTGGCATTGGTTACATAAGCAGTTTTATATTCCTTCTGAGCTCAACTGAACTTGTTTGCAATATGCTGAGTAGGTGTTTGCCTGACAGTTGTCCTCTCAGCACCCTTTTCTCCCTGTTGCTAATACAACAGCTTCCTTGATGTCCAGCTAGTCTCTGAGACCGTTAGTTCATCACCATAATCAGTGGAAATGCAGCCTGATATCATTGGCTAGCCCTCTCCCTCATGGGGATGTGGTACACCCTTTTGCAAAAACATATCTTACACTTTGCAGCAGCTATGCAAATGGTAGTGTGTCTGTAGCACTCACAAAAACAAATTGTGCTGCAATAAAAACTTTGTTAATATCCTGAAATCTTCTGCTATTGAAGTAGGTCTCTGGCAAAAGTGTGTCATTAGAGGCAGCATACAAGTCTATAATTTCAGGCAATTTAGTTGCATTTTCACTTTTGCTCCAGACAGTTACAATTAGCACAGTATCTTGTGCTTACTACTGAGAGCCTTCACTCTCACCTTAGCTGTAATAATGCTTCCAGCTTTTTATCTGCCATCTCTGAAATACTGCATATCTCCTAACTGAAGAGATTACAAAGTAGAAAGGTATATTTTAGTTCAAACAGTTCTTCTCTGGATTGAGCTTACTTCAGAGCTTACTTAACCTCTAAGACAAATGGAAATTCACTACTAACCTGCAATGTATGTTTCAATAGCTAGTGTTCCCTCACATGTAAATGAGTGGTTTCAATGAATGGACATGGATTGGGTATGATAGACGAATAGCTATGAAAGTGTACTCAGTTAGCATTCTGTATTTACCTCTGAATAGGAAGTAGCCCTTCCAAAATGAGTGCAGGATGTGCACACCCATTGCCTATGCAACTTAAAACGTGATATTCTCCCTAATTGCTAGTATACTGAATGACTATCACAGACACAAACAAACACAACCCATTTTCACAGCTCATTTGCTTTTATAAGTATTTTTAAAGGTCACAGCCCTGAAAATTCTATCTCCAGAAAGYTGCAGAAGTGACACGCTGTTACCACTCAAATGAGAAATAAATGCCATTGGTAGAGTGTTAATTGCTGGTGAGGACACTGTCAGTGTGTCATAGAAACATGGGAGGATACTGTTAATTCTTTACATCAGCCAGGCAAAACTTGGGCAATGTCAAAGGAATCTTCTTCAGATGTGACTAGGAATTGAAACCTGGGCTTCTCACCTCAGTGTGCTCTTTGCTTACTTTAGAACAAGAAGTAACCCCCTGTAATCAGACATAAGCAAGTTCTTCTGATAATGTAATTTTTAGGAATTTTCAAAGTGAAGGTTCGCCAAGGCATAAAATTTTACTGCCCCATGCAACAAGAAGAAACCCTCTTTTTCAAATGCTGTTAATTGGTTTAAGAGACTCTCCTCCTGTGCCTGCAGCAAATAGGCTGGACTGTCTATGACACTCAGTGGTTCACCCAGATTAATAACTTGGCATCTGAACTCTGTTTCCACAAATTCACAAGCAATGTAGAACACCGGTAATGCTGCTTCTTTTGGGTATCCCCAATGTGACAAGAAGAAATGCATCAGAACACATTCTGATTCTAAAAATAATCATCTCATTCTAAAAATAATCTATTCTAACTGGACATGAGGAGCAGCTTCAAGCATCACTCTGACTTTAGTTTTGACGAAAGAACTGTACATAGCTAGTACAAAAATAACCTAGAATTGTTTTAATTTCATGTGATTATTTTTTTRTAATATTACTTTAATGTGTATCGGAACATTAAAGTTTATGACACTTAAAATAATAATTTCAAAGAACAAAACGGCTTTCAGTTTTGGAAGTGACTTTAATGCTTCACTAAAAACTGATGTATGTGGTTCTTTGTATTTTAAAATATGCTTGTGAATAGGAAAAAATACTCTCTGCTTTATGTAGCTAATTTTGGAATGATACTTTTGTAAATGAATGACTTATGTACTTCATCTCAAATAAGATGCTTTACACTGAATGATACTTTTCTTTGGCATATGAAAGTATTTCTCTAAAATCAAAGATGCTGATTGTCCCCAGGACACTTGATTATAGTCTGAAATCTTTGTGGAATGGCTTTGTTTGTATGATTTCCTTTCTGAAATGGAAATTTCCCCCTTGCTGTGACATACTTATGATATAATCTACACTCAGCAGCAATGAAATTTGATGACTGGCACTCTACAAAAACAACTAGCTATTTCAGTTAATGAAATAGACTTCCTGACACACTTCAGTTGCAGCTTAGTTTAAGAAATCACTGTTCTGTAGGGTATGCTGGAACAAAGTTTCCCTGTAGGAAGCTGGATGCTCTCACACTTACATTACGTTGCTGATTCTCTCTGAGCAGTAAGTGTAAAGCTCATGCTTTTGGCTCCACCGTGGAGCTACCAATTGTAACTGCAACTGCACTGTTGACACTCGTCATACCACTTGAATCTTAAATGTCTTTATATTACCATCTCTACCCAGCCTACGTATAGTATAACTTCAGAGTCATAAGATTTTAAAAGCACATGACGCTTTATTGAGAAATAGTTGCTAAGAATAGAAAGATTGCTAAGCTATCAAAAGTAAAGTTTGCAAGTTAATGCATTTTTGAGACTTTATTTAGAAATAAAAACATGACCAAAAAAAAAATCTTTTAAATTCTCAGTGAAGAAGCTGTTTCAGTACATTCCTATTCATCAAACAACTCTAACTTTCTGAAGTTCTTTAACCTCATCATCATTTTCCTATGAACTTTCGGTAGTCATAAAAATATGCTTCTTACTGAACCAGTTCAGTACGTATATCAAAACTGCAGAATTTTGGTTTGCTTTGGTGAAGCTTTTCGTTGTCGTTTCCATCTTGAAAGCTGTTATATACCATTTATTTCATGTTTCATACTGTGTCATTTCCACATTAGCCTCAGCTATTAAATTCTATTGCTGTCTTCCACAAAGGGGCTAACTCCTTTCTCCCATGCCTGTAAGAAAAATAGCTTTGAAAAATAACCTTCAATGCAGTTTGAAATACAACAAAATGATGGCATATACTGACATGTCACATATTACTCATCTCCTAGTGTTCCCTCAAGTAAGGGCACAGCACAGTTCACATTGTTAGGCTTCACTGTAGTTTAGACACAGGCAGCTGAAATGGCAGCTATTACTTTTAGGACCTGCTTTGTGTGTATGGGAAGGATTCATCAGTTGTTCTGTCTGATACAGATTGATGGGTGTGGACTAATCAAGGAGGATTACTAATCAAGCCTGCCCATAATCACCATATTTTGAGACAGATTCTTCTGCTCCAAAATATTGGCAACTCATGCATGAGTCACTTTATGAAGTTCAGTTTTTCATAATTTTAAGCGATTTGCGACTATGTCATATTAATAAAATAACTGTGTGCAAAGTCTAGTTCCATCTTACTTCATGCATCATCTTTCTAAAGTAGGATCTCTGATAGATAATTTTCTGAAACTTACTGGCAAGTAGTATTTTGCTGAACCTCAGTGGAGCTTTGGCCATGCAAAATACCTGACATTCCAGCCATGAAAAGACCCAGTATTTGGGAYCTAGTTAAGGAAGGAACTTTATGGGGTGGATTCACACCAAAAGTAGAATTTTCATGTTTTAATTTATCATGACATACACTGAGGAACTTTTACACTTTTCAACATATCATCAGTGTTCTTCTAGGGTGACACTGACCAAAACCACTCAGGCTGTGGACACAGCTTTCTTGCTTCAGGTATAAGCAAACAAACAAACAAAAATCTGAAGATCTATTTTGTCTTCTGATTCTGGACCTTTGTACTGAATCAGCTAGAGAAGAAATAGTAGGCTTGTGTGACTCAGTACATAGTGGGTCACCCAATACATAGAAGCAGCTTTATTGCTTCTCTTAAAAGGCACTTTGGCCCTTGGTTTCAGTAGGGTTTCAGCTGGGCAGAAACAATATTTCTTTCTGTGTTATGCCTGCTACACCTTCTTTTCATTTAGCAGCTGATTTGTCAAAATGACTAAGCCATCAACACTTTGAATTGTAAGCATTTTCAGAAGGATCCAGTTTAGAAATACTAATTCTTAAAAGAAGTAAACAACTGGAAAACTAGGTAAGAAAGTGCTCCTGGCTCTTGAGTAGAAGGGCAATACAGACTTTGGAGAGTTTCAGACGGAGGTAGGAGTAGCATTAGTCAAACAGATCCAACAAGTCAGTCCTCGGGATGGCAGGGACCTCGGATCTATTAAGAGAGGTCTCTGCTGCTGCACATACAATGCATTTTCCTAATCACAAAGTTAGAAAGATCCTTTTAAAAAAAATTAAGTTGTTTTCCTCCAATTCTTGATGAAATTTTAGTCTACTAGCCAAAATTTCATTCCCAATTTTCATGATTTTTTTTTCTGTATATTTTATATATGATCTTGTCCCAAACTATACTCAACTCAGTTTCACTTTTATTATTCTACCCTTCAAGGTATTCTATCTTTTCCTGTATTCCTAAACTTCTCCTTTATTGCTGATGACTCTCAAAATGTCATTTGCAAATACCTCTTTTTGTGCCAAGATTTAACATAATATTCAGCAGCATTTTTACCAAAGACTGATGCTTGATCAGCCTCTACAAGAGCTGAATTTTACACAGTGAATATAGATTTATTTAAAAAAAGAGAAATKCATATCTAAATTATGATCTGAAATAGTGCATACCCCCTAAAGATGCAAGTATATCTCTCGGTTAACTTGATTGAATACAGTCAGAAGTTCAACAATAGAGATGAATGAAAAACAAAATACCAAATAACTCATGCCAATAATAAAAAGTGTTTCTAAATAGAGGCCTATATACAGGTGGCTCCCTTTTTCTTTCATAAAAACATTTAATATGGGATATGGGTGAACTTTTTTCTCTCTAAAGAACATCAAGAGACCAGAGGAAACTTTTCAGATTTAAATTTGAATTAGCTTATGCTATGAATAAAGTTTTGACCAACACCAGGCTGACCAATGACTGACATAGTGTTGCATTATTAATAACAGAGGCCAGGGAAGCTTGGATGAGTCACTTTCTTTTCCTGGAATTTTTTTCCCATTGTCTTCTGCACTGACAAAAAACCCCTATTACCAAATACATAGCTGTAGTCTTTCTGAAAACTAGGTAGTATAGATGTGCCTCTTTAACTATATTTATGCAATTACATTTGTTAAACCTACCATGAAAAGCACACCTAGCAGCAAAAGCACATTTTCTAAATGCTGTCTGTGAGCATCTCCCCCAAAACATGCCTCTCTGCTATGATTTTTAGATATTCTTCAAGAAGGTATTCAAACAACTGTGCTTAAGTAGCTTTTTAAGTGCAGATGCATCAACATGGCTGAGAACTGTGTATTAAAAGCTGTTGGAACACAGATACAGAAGAATCTTTCTTGTAAAAGCATGGGGTGTTGGTTACAAAACAGACTTGTGTGAAAAGAGGTCCTTGGTTGCAGTGGCCTAGGTCAGCAATTACATGGTAACAGCTATAAGCAGGTTCATCGACTCACACACAATGGCAGTTCCATCTTCGCTCAAAACCAGACATACGCATTGCTCAGAAAACTCTTTAAACACTGAGGGATTTTTTTCCCCCCCTTTTTCATCAATAAAATTTGTGTCTCTCTGCAAGATATAAGACGATGTGTCATTGTTATTCATGGAACTGTCAGGCTTTTTAACTCTGCTGAGAAACAAGAAGAGTGAATGACAGATGGGGCCCGCTCTCCTGGCAAGGAAGTTCTCTTCTAGCAAAATGCCATAGTATGAGACCTGAAAGAGAGAAGAGATGACAATTTAACTTGTTCTTATATGTAAACATCATCTGAAGAGAGGCACTTCATTGTGAAGTAGCCTGATTTGTCATATTAACTCCTATGTATATAGGCTGATGCTGTCTTCAGCCCATCTATATAGGCTGGTGCTTAGATGACAAATGGTCTTAAAAAGCTTGAAACATATATTATGTGTAATTCCACTAATGCAAGCTGGTTTTGTGGCTTCCTAAAGGCTGGAAAACATTTATCTCAAGTGTGAAACCTTGTGAAGATGAGCTTGAAGATTTTATAAGAAGCTTCAGAAGTCCYACCTATTGCTGAGGTGTTCAAACYCAGTAGTGACTCTTTATCTTGCCTAGTATGATATGTTTTCACTTGTTTATCATATGGTCTGCAGGTCAGAAGCATGAATCAGGGTAATACACTCCAATATTACACGTTTACATTCATGATGAGCCAAGGTCYTCAATGCAGGGTCATTTAAAGCATGCGAAGGACATAACAGAAAAACTCCTCAACTAAGCATGTATGTGCAGGGACACAGCTGGGCAGGAGAAGGAGGCTGATGGCTGAAAGGAAAAACTGGAAAAGAAAATTAATTTTGGGCTAAGCAAAAGCCCTCATATACATCGAAATGGAGTACTTTACATTGAAATGGAGTACTGYCTTTGAACTTTGTTTAAGAAGGTCATAAGGTTTTTTGCTATTTCAAATTTTAAAACTTCCTTTACAATGTTCATGTTGTAACTTTAGTTTGGTGGGGATTTTTTTTCTGTTGTTGTTTAGTTTTTAWCCAATCCATTTGCTTCCACATCAACTCAAATGCAGATTTTTTTTCTCATTGAGTAGAACCTATAATTACAGCAGAAAGCTTCTTCCTATTATTTTTCTTTCTCCTTTAGTATACATGAAATTGCAGATGCATGTACTTGGAAAAAGTTCTAGAGATTTTGGGATTTACTACTTGACAGACTTCATTAATCACTTCATAAAGAGCTCTTAACATTAGCTATTCTTAAATTTATCATTAACTTCGGGATGAATGTTTTTTGAAAATCCATTTGGCTCCTTTCTTAGCTATTTTTTATCCTTGAACATGGAATTATCATCTTGATATTGTACTAAAGGACTAAAATTAGCTCCCCAAAGGTATGGAGGGCCCTCAGTATCCTAGTTGTAAAAAAATGTTTCTTCTAAATAATGAGGAGGGAAATTTTCGGAATTACATTTTTTAAGATTGGACAATACCATGGAAAAAGGTTTCTCTTTCAGAAGGTTAGCTTTTAAAAAAAATAAGTTTGCCAAGCCACACAAACAAGTACTGGTTTATCGCCTTTACCCTGATTCACCTCTCATTTACTCCTGATTGCTGTAGCTAAAATGAAACTGTTCTTGTCGTCACTTCTGGGAAAAACTTCAAGCCATATGAATATGTTCAAGACCTCTAACTCTGAAGTGAAAGGACAGGACAAAATGCTTATTGATTTACATTGCAGCAGCAGATGTCATTGGCTTTTCCCATGTACATTTCAGTGTTGCCTAAGCACTATCAGTTCTCAAGTTAAGTTACTGCACCTGGTGCTGCTTCTGATTTTTTGGAGTCAAAAATTTTCTCTGCCCTCAGTTTCTTGATAGTTGATATCTAGTCTTCTATTCAGAGTATGAGAAGAACACTGCCCCCACCAAAAAAACCCCAAAAAAACAAAACCCCACAGAAAAATTAAACCACCCCTCAGATTCTTTAAATTTAGGATCACTTAGATACATGTAACATTTTTTTATATCTGACAGTCATTAATACATTATTTTCTCACTTGAGCTACTATGAAACCTGTTGAAATTAAACGTTTCAGTTTAAAATTTTCTATAAGCTTTTGATGAAACTCTTTGGTTAGTTTCATGTTTATTTCATTCATAATACTCGGTGATGTCTGCGTGTCTTCTGTCTGATCCTTTAATGTATTCTGAGTCTTACTACAGTGGAATATCCTATGAGCCTGAATGAAGTCTGAGACTGAAAAGACAGTTTGTGATATCTGAATTGCAATATCTGAAAAAATCTTCCAGTTCTTATGATGGCTATTTTGAAATATGAATAACAACTTTCATGGGAAATACGAAATATATGGTTAGTAAGACTGTAGATCAACCTGACAGTAGCTATTGGTCATAAAGATACTAGTAAGCATTTTTTCTGAGTGGCGTTCTAGTCCTTTGTGTTCTACCTTGGCTTATCTCTGCTCTTCAACATTTGCATGTACAATATCAATGTTAATCATAAAAAAGCAGAAAAAGCTTACTAATATCCCTTACAAAAATGCTTTCTAATATAAAGCATTTATCTTGAGCCCTGTTTCTTTCAGCATTTATTTTCTTACTTGAATATGGTAGAATCAATATTGCAAATCACATTCCCACAGCTCATCAGAAATCACTGGATTTGGTGATTATAATTTTAAATAAAATGAAATTTTCTCCTTAATGATGGAGCACTATGCAGTCATTAGAACACAGGTTATATAATTGCTGGGTTGCACCCAAAATAAGAGAGCATCATCTTGCTTTCTGTGGCATCTATTATGCCTTTCCACAGTACACGATGGAATTCAATGAACTAATGCTGTAGAAATGTGCTGCTTCTTATTTGCTTCATGTTTTTATATACATGTATACTAGAAATTTGCAGTGATGGAACTGGAGCTGTCAGCATTATGATCTTCATTTAAATTCTCTTTGGCAGTTTCTTAATGTACAAATGGTATTTATACAGCGTTCATTGTCCTAGGTATAATTCACAGAAATTATCAACCATTGGCGAGTTAGAGAAATATTACATGTTGTTTTGAACTGTAAGTAGTGAACCAACACTTTAGTGTGCTCACTTCTCAAGCTGTTGAGCTCTGTCTTGAGCTTTGACACAACAGGGAGAGAAAAAGATGCAGGCCCTTGCTGTGTTTGAGGTGACATGAGGTCTCTGTGCCAGCCACTAAAGGGACTTTTTTCAGGCCTCAAAGATGTGTTAATGTACCCTAGGGAATAGCAGGATTTGGGGTAAGTGATACCAGGGAATAGCAGGGACAAGGGTTTGGGGTATGTGCTGCTCAGCAGACTGAGAGTGCATGAGGATGACAGAGATATGAACAAMCTGGTGCCATCTCATCTGTTTATCCTTTTATATTGTTAACTGAAATAAATGATTCCCAGTGCAGGACCCAGGCTTAGTCCAGCCCAGGATCAGCCCAAAACAAAACAGAAGGCAAATGAGCAGCTCAGCATTGTGGAGCTCCCTCTAGCCCATTCTCCTCTCCTATTTATCAGTGTAGACATCTCTGAAGTTTGTGAGCAGTGCCTCTAGTGAAAACTTGGAACCAAAGGTGACATCTGCTACCTTTTGATATACTCTGCACATTTTACATGTTTGGTGAGATGAGACTTTCAATCTTGTTAAGGAAGCTTTGCAGAATGTACTGTTTTGTTTCCAGTAATATGATGTTATTCTAGATCCAACCTGGATCAGATTGTGTGATGAGAGTGTGAAGGCTCTCCATGTTATCAGACAAAGGAGACTCTTGCTTGTGAAAACAGCAATGTTGATGTAAGACCTTACCAGATACTTGTAAAATGTATAGCAAGGTTTCTGGAAAAGGACAGCAAGAAGACTGAAAAGGAGGGTTGATCTTCAAAAATGCAAAACACTTCCTAGCTGTCACAGAGTTGAGTTTTTTCTGTTCTTGTAAAGCTAATGCTTCTGTTTGTTGAAAAAGATGATCTAAAAGAAGATTACTTTTTTTCATCCAAATTTCTGCAAATGCCATGTTCCTGTACCATATTTAGGTCCAAATTACTGAGGATTTTTGTGAAAGGAAGAATGAGCAACTATTTTTCCTGACATCAGTGTTTTATGATTACTGAGCTATTTAGAAATATTTGACATTGTACTGATTTTCTCTCTCAAAATAAACTTTTCTGATTACCCTTACATTTCAGTGATTTCTTTTGTGCAGTAGTGAATCTGCAGCTTGTGAGGTAACTGGCAAAAAGTCTGATCCATCAGCATTTTTGTTTGCTTTCTTGAGTTTGTAGTGGCACAGCAACAATGAAGAAGCAATCATCCATCATCAGGCTAGCCAAACAGAACAAAGTTCTGAAAGTGGAAATAATTCATGGTGTTATCATTGCTCATTTAAGTTCTATGTGACTTTTACTGGAGTTTTTCTTCAGAATTTTAACCAAATTTTAAAAATCTGGAAGAGGAACGATGCTATTTTCTAAATGCCAGAGATTTGGAGGTGGGATGCAGGATGGGGCACACAACTTCCTCGATAATATTTTTATATAATTTAGGTTTTTTCATTGTTATTAAACTTCTTTTTTAAGGTAATGGACCTTTTCTATGACTAGAAAATTTCCACTAACTAAAAAGAAGAGGTCTTCAGATTTACAAATGCTTAAATTTTAATAAATGCTTTTAGTATACTTCTCAAGTAAATTTTCTGTCTCTATGCAATATTGACAAGCCTAGTAACTTAAAAAACACAAGTCAAAGTCTAAAAATTTTGATAAAAGGAACTTCTCTTGAGTTTGCTCTGGGAACTGAATTTCTTGATTTCCTATATGTGTAGTAGGGCTCCTAGCTTTCCCTTTAAGCTGAAACTCTCAGTTAACTTTGAGAACAAGAGTTTGATTCCAAGAAAAACCCAACAAAAGAGATTTACAAAAAATATTTCCACAGTTAGCAGCAGTACAAATATGTGATGACAATTTTGAAACTTGATGGCAAGACTGGAGACAGAAGAGGTCCAAATGACTTAGAAAGAGAAAGTCAGTAAAAAAAGTTGCATGTATTGCTGTTTATAGCCAGAGTTTACATATAAAAAACATTTCAGTTTTTGAGGTGAGTATGTTGAAACTTTTCTCTGCAGAAGACATTGAAAATAAATGTTCTCTGTGGGAGTTTGGAGGATCTTGGATTTTGAACTTTTGTAAAAGAGTACTTTTGTTTCATGTTGAATTTCTGTGTGCTACCAACATCATGCCTTTCCCTTGAGATTTAAGTGATCTTAAGACAAGTGATACAGAAAGAGGATGTGACGTGCTCTGAGGAACACTTGGATGTCTGAGGATGAAAATGAGGTGCGATAAAGCATGTCAGTCCCCTAAATACCAGAATCACCAATTGTTTGCTACTCTGTTTCCAATCAGGGTTGTACTAGCAAAAGGACAGACTCCTTTGCTCTTCTTCCTGCCTTTGAGAGTGGTTTGCAACGCTCTCTCCCACTAAAAAAAATCACGGCTGAAAAAAACTGTGGGAACAGACCTGGTCATTTTACATCCTGAATTACCTGGAGGTAAACACTGTAATCAAAGCCAACTCCCATTCCATTACATTTATTCACTCTTTTATATGGCAATATTACAGATGGTTAATCATCATTTTACTAGATTCATTCTCTGCTTAGAGCACATCAACCTCTGATGTTTGTAACAGTGAATGTGAAGGTGGGTACTTTGTCTTTCATGCGAAGGCAGAGTTTGGGTTCTGCAATAAATGCACTGATAGTGGATTTCCTCCATGAGGAGTATTGATTAGCCATGAGCTGGAGTCCCTTTTGAGTAATTCTATACACGAAGCTGTGATCTCAGAAAATTTACCTTGGAGGAGTGCAGCTTCTAGGTTGGAAATGTATGGCTGAAGAGCTTCTCATAGTCATCTTGCTTTGTAGTTCTTATTCCTGCTAGGGTGTTTTACACTCTTATTTTTTGTCCTAGGTCGTATCAGAAATCTTGGTGGAAGTTTTGGCTTAGGAGAGCATGGAAGAGTGGAAATGAAAATATGTCCCAAATACACTAATTTGTGGTGCCAACGTGTGCATGGTTTCAGGATGCCCCTCTTTCATTATTTATCATTTATGGCTTGAGATTTCAAACATCAAATACTTGAAGGTTTGAACGTATTCCCACTGAAGAAACTGTATATTCTGCAGCTCCACTGCAAGATCTTCTAGGGCAAGCATAAGTTATTGCCACCTGTCTTGTTGAGTATTTGCAGCTTTTTAACTCATACAACAGTGGCGTTTTCTTTTTCCTTCCTTCCTTTAAACTAGCTTAGTGCGTTAAAAATTCAGCAGTACTTAATAGGGCTAGGTGGCTGAAGACTATGTGAAAAAAATATTTGCTGAAAAATATGCCTTTAATTTTTTACAAAGCAGACCTGAATTTGCCAGTTGTGGACTATGACCCTTACTACAAAATTGTTCTCAGGATTCAGGAAATTAAATTGAATTTCATCTCTCGAGAGTCAATGTCTGCATTCACTTCGACCTCCACAGGCAGACATATCTGGCAAGCTGTGGAATTCCAGATGCAACATCTCCTAAATCTTTCCTGCCAGTAGTCCTACTTTTTCTATACAATTATTATATGATCTCATAGCAATCATTTCTATAGTTAGGATGGTTTTAGCTATTATGCTTTCTGCACTGAGTGGAAGAACATCAGGGCTGAATGTCTTCAGACAAAAAGGCAGCTGAATCAAAATTTTCTGTATGCTTAGTAAATTTCCTAACTCTGGATGATGAGCTAAAAAAGTAAGTGGAATTTCTTACAAGATCAATGCCCTTTGGTTTTCTGAGTACTTTTAATCTTTCAGTAGATTCATCTCTTGAATACAAACCCAAATTTTTAAAATTCAGTAGAACTGAATACCTTCTTGGTTAGCTGCATCAATAAAACTGTGTAAATAAATGCTTGCATAGGCTTTTTGGTGATCTTCTGTGACATCCTTATAGCCTGACAGGGGTGAAAAGGAACCAATGAAATACATCCTTTATCACAAAGACAATAAAACATGACACTCTCGTAAGCAAGATTAGTTTACTTAGGTATTGCAAATTGCCTGGAAGCTACAGAGAGAGTAAAGTATCGATGGCATTCTCTTAAATGCAGGAACATACATTCTGCATGTGAGAAACTAAAGTTCTTGTTAACAGTCTGGATTGCAGAATTGAACAAATTTATTACATTTGTATATGACAGTGGAAGATAGGCTTAAATTCGAAGTGGTTTTGACAAACTGGATAAATATTCTGGAAAAAAAATTATACTCAATAGAGACAGTACAAAAGGGAGAAATACACAGCCATAGAAATATGAACAATGAATTACGTGATCTTGAGGGAAACAAAACCAACCAGAGCTTAAGTTTTATCACAAAGGGGTCATTAGCTAACAGCCCACTGCTGTTACATCCAAAACTTGCATTCCACATGGAAGCATGGAAAAAGAGTGCACACTGTGACACGTGCATGATTATCCTTCTTTTCTTCTAAACAATTCCAAGATCCCAAGGAGCTTATTAGCTCCAGTTTTAGACTTCAAACAAGATACAAAACAATTGAAGACAGTCCTGACGAAAGCAGGAAGATGCATCAGCTCTTGAGATGACCTGCAGTGCCTACGGAACAGTTTCTGGAAGTGGGCTTTAACTATGAAACGACTGAGGGGAATACTCTGCTTGCTGTCCCCTTTGGTGGCTAATGTAATCCTCTGAAATCACAGCAAGGAAGGTTCAGGTTGTACACTAAGGAACAGTTTGCAATGGCAAGTCAAAACAGATTGCCTGAGGAGGCTGGAGCGGTGCTATAGCTGTAGGACTTCAGAATGGGTTAGACAAACACTTGTCAAGAATGACATAGATGTAGTTGATGGTGCCTTGGGGCAGAGCCACAGAGGAGCTGACCTCACAAGGTCCCTTCCAGTCCTACTTTTATGTAAAAAGCATTATGCTATTGGCTTCCATCCCACCTGCATCCTTCAGAGTTTTCCTGTTCCTCCCTCAAGCTTTCCCTCATCTCCAGCTACTTTCCTAAAAAAACCTTTCTACTGCCTCTTTTACTATTTTATGCATATGTAGGAAATGCTTTCTGAACAAGACATGTCTGTGGACGGACAAGACTGATCTCATCCATGGAAGAGGACGGGACTATTTCTCTCCATTTGTAGCTATGTACTGTGGTTACAGAAAGAAAATTCTTGCAGAATTAAGACCTAGACATTCAGAAATATTTTAGCCACCAACAGGAACAGGGACGGTAGCTGAAGTGACAGCTTTCTATATGCAGGGCAGAAAGAACAACAAAAAAGGAAGTTAGAAGTAGCTTTAATTTTCAATATTCATTCTGGACACGTTAACATTATGAGTCTAGTACACATTTTCCCACTGTTAGATGTGATAAAGCTGAAAGGGCACTAGGTCCTAGTAAGCTTAACCTGAGTGTCCTCCTGTTTTGCTGAGAGGAGTTAGTTTGAGAAGACAAGGTAATTGCGGTGCGTAGTGAGAACTCAGACCAGAAGCCCAAAGGGGTCCGGTTGCAACATGCTGGGTACAAGTCGACAACCGGAGCGACATCGCTTTGAACATCTCCTTCCCTCGGTGCTGCTACCGAAGTGGGGGGTGACCTCAGCCCCCGCGGCTCGGGAAGGCTGGAGCTGCTCAGGTTGCGGCCGGGCGGGCTCGGGAAAGGCGGCGCTGCGGGGGGAGCCCGGGGAACCCCCGGCAGGTGAGCGCCTCAGCTCCGCCTGGCGCAGCGGGCCGGGCCCCCGGACAGGGAGCCGCCCGCGGGCTCTCCGCGCGGTTCCCCCCGCATTTCACGTAGCGCCGAGGAGGACGGACCGGAACGGGAATTGCAAGCCCCGTCCCCGGTGCGCGGCGGCAGAACCGGCGGCGGCGGCGGCGGCGGCGGCGGCGGCGGCGGCGGCGGCGGCGGCAGCAGCAGCAGCGCCCGGCTTCGGCCCCCGGGCCCCACGCCGGGCTGTCGCTCCCCGCCTCTCCCTCCGGGGGGACCGGCGCGGAGCCGGGGATGGCGCACATGGGGCGGCCGGGATGAGGGGGCGCGGTGGGGCGGGCCTGACACCGCCCGCCCCCGGCCCGGCCGGCGCACGTGGTGGCGGGGGGCGCGGGCCGCCCCTCCCTGCCCGCCTCCCCGCCTCCCCGGCGCGGAGGGGCGCGCTGTGCCGCGGCGCCGGCCTCAGCCCTCTTCTCCTGTTTTGTTTTTTTTTTTTTAACTCTTGCTTAGCAAATTGCGCGTGATGAGCTCATGATGCCGCGCCCCCCGGCCCGGGCCCGGGCAGGCAGGGGGACGTGAGGCGGGCGGGCGCGGCTGGCGGCGGGGGCTCCGCGCGGCCGGGAGGAGAGGGCGCTCTCGGTCCCACGCCGTTTACTGGAGTCGGGTTGTGAGGCTTTTCCCTCTTTTTTTTTTTTTTAATCTATATATATATATATTTTATTTTTTTTTGCCCCTCTCCCGCTGTGCGGCGGGTTGTTTGCCGCTCTGTTCGCAGGTGGATCCATGAGCTCCCCCAGGAGCGGCACCRCCGCCGCGCAGCGCCGCGCCGGGGTGGGGGGAGCGGTCGCCAGCCTCGGCCCCGCCGCCGCTGTGGGGGGCGGCCCCGCCCGGGCTCCGGCTGGGCAGGCGTGAGGCGGGCGAAGTTTCTCCGCGGCGCCGGGCCCCTCCGAGGGACAGCAGGCAGGGAGGAGCCTGGCCCCGCGGTGCTGGGGGAGCTGACACCGCCGCAGCCGCCGCCAGCAGAGCAGCCCGGCTTTGGCCATGAAGAGGAAACAGAAGAGGTTTCTGCAAATGACGCTGCTCTTCACCGCGGCTCTGATTTTCCTGCCCGACATCGGCCTCTGGTCTCTCTACAAGGAGAAGCACCTGGTGAAGCCGCCCGATCCCGCCGAGCCGCAGGTAGGTGCGAAGCCGCCCCCGGGAGCAGAGCCCCGCGCCGGGCGGACGGCGGGCAGCCCTCCTCGGGGCACGGCCCCGGCTCTCGCCCCCTGCGGGGCGCCCGGCGCCGGCCCGGGGTGCGAGCGGGGCGGCAGCGGCAGCACGTGTGCTTGTCCTACCGCCGCGCCCGGCGGAGAAAGTTGTGAGAGAACAGCTGAGCCCGCCGGGCTGAGCTTCCCCGGGAAGGGCAAGAGGTGAGCAGGCACAGAGGCTGCCTGAGAAATTAGGAGGACGTGGGACTTTGTGTGCTTCGTTGGTGAGCTGAGGGTGATGCTGGGCTCTGATTTTCATTACAAGAAGTGGAGGTTTTACCGCAACTCTTGTTTGTCTGCCTGTCTGCAATACTTCTCGAACTGGTGTGTGGCTGTAGGTCCGCTGAAATTGCGTGGTACATCCATGTAGATGTCTTACCACCGAGATTTTTTTGTTTCCTCTTCTGTTGCAAATTCGACAGAAGTGACTGGCAGTATTTTTCTCTTCTGAATATTACTGTTGTGACCTGATGCAGGGATCCTGTGCGTAACTGCTTGTTAGACTGATGACACAACGAACTTTCAAATATTTTCGGTTTACAGTTTCGTCAATCACTGTTACTAATAAGAGCAGTTGACATAACCTGTTTTTTGCTTGAGTTATTCTTCAACTTGCTGGGTTTATGTATGGTTCACAAATCACAGCATGACCTGCATTAAGTGAAGTTTAGTTTTAAGGAGTTGTAATGTGCTTCTTTATAACCCTGCCTGTGATTTACCAAAGCTTATGTTTGTTCTTTTCAACAGTGCAATGCTCCTGCACTATAATTGTCAGTGTAATTTAAATATAACATGAATGTTTCATAGATCATTAGTAAGAAATTATGGGATTGTTTGATCTTTTAGCTTGTTTACCACTTACATAGCCTTCACGTTAGGATGTATTAGATGGCATCATTTATCATTTTAGTGTATTAGTAGTCTTCATTTCGAGGGTCATCACCCATGTAGGTAATGCACTTTCCACGTACTAAACGTGCTTAAGTCAATGGCTTCAATTGAGCAATAACGTATTTGATTCTTTGTTGATAAGGATATCCATTACAGAATGTAGTCTTCAAAAGTATCATAACTTTGGTTAATGAAATATGCTGAATATTAGTAGAGGAGGCAGTTAAGGATAGCTTCTTAATTTGAGGCTTACTTTATCTTTCCATGGGTTTTAAAATGCAGTAGGTGTCAGGTGCTAAAATTTAGTTAGAAGTAATTTCTGCTGAAAGGAAATTATACATGATCGTAAGTGTCTCTCATTAGTTTACAAGGTGCACACTGCAGTCTTCGCAGTTTCTAATTTACTTTGTGACTTAGGAAAGCTAAGGTATTCAAGTAGTGATTTCCATGTGTGTTGCATGGCTCTTCGAATGCAACATGCCTTGAGGTAAGATGAAATTTCTAATGTGCAAGACTGCACTCTAAGTAGCTGCTTATTTCTTACACCACTTTATCCAGAAGCTTTTGAAAAAAAAAAAAAAAATTATCTCAGTGCTACCAAATCATGCTCTAAGTATATGTGAAGGACTAGTGAGACTTGCTAATAAGTCCCCAGAAAATTTTAAAGTTTTCTGAAAAGGTCTTTTTACTAGTTTCCTTTTTTCTCCCTCTTTTTTTTCCCTTCCCTTTTCTCCCAATCTGAGTACTAATTGAGCAGTAATGGGACTGTTTAATGGAAAAACAATAAAAATGAGCAGTGAAACTTTGAACCTTACAGCTGACTCTAATGTAATTCCGTTATCACAGTAAGTGTTGAAATCATGTTGGCAATGTCATTACCCAGTGAGGATGGAAGGTTGAAGTAGAGACGAGTAATGCAATTAGGTTACTTATGTCTTTTGATGTGCACATTATAACTGAAAATACTTAAAAGGAATAGGGATTGAAATACAAGTTTGAGTTCAACTCCCTGAAATATAACGAGAATTGTAAGACTTCTTTGCGACTATCCTAGAAATGAGGTCATACTAGAAAAGACTGCATTAGACATAGTATCATAGTAGAAATGTAACTTCTTTTTCCCTATTAAGTTAGTAGCAGATGCAAGAATTTAAACACTCAGCACAGTTCTTTGCCCTTGAGGTGTTCAATTACTTGATGCTTAGTGTGACTTAACACAAGTTTAGAGGTCAGTCCTACTGAAACTGCAGCAGACTTCTCTTATATTCTAAGATCGTGTTAGGTTACATAGGTATGTATGTAGAGTCAGCACATGATAGTGATGTACAGTCAGGCTGCTGTGATGTGTCCTGGCCATGGAAGAGAGGCAGAGCTGTCTGTGACTTCAATAATTTAGCTACAGGCCAAACTGGTTTTGCCCTCATGGGTGAAATGTGTGTCTAGTGGTATTCTGATATTGACAGTAATGTTTATAAAAGTGCCATCTTGTGTTAAGAACAATTAAATTAATGTTATAGATCATCAGGTAATTTTGACGAGATGGCATGGTGAAAAGATGCTTTGACTAGTTATAAATAAAGCTTTCCCATTCATTGCTGAAACAAACATCKCGAAGTGTCCCTGTGAATGAGGGGAATGTCAGCCTCTCCCACCACCTCAGCTGCTTGCCACAGCGCTGGAATGAAGGAGGGATAGCAGGCTGATGGAGGAGGTATTGATATCCTGACAGCAGTAAGCAGAGAAGCTGTTCAAAAGCAGTCCACAATGCAAAAATAGTCTGTTTCTATCAATGGTAGAACAGTGTCCCCTGGGGACTGTGTCATTCCCAGTGCCTAGAAGAGGCACTTGTGTTCTCTACTGCTATCTAGAAATTCTAATATGACAAAATAAGTTGACTTTTTTATTCATGAAAATAGTGCTGCAATAAGTTACATAAAAATATTTTTTTTTTAATCGTGCAAACTCTGAGCAGAGAAGCTCTTCTTTAGGAAAAATTAGAAAATGAGAAAATGATAACTGGCAACTATGATTTCAAACAACATTAATGATTTTGATCACTTTACATGAATTCTATAAACATTATTAATCTCTATGAACCTTTGTTTCATATAAACTTACTTTTTTAAGCTGTCGTATTTCTCTTGCGAACTTGATAGGCTTGATCTTTACATTTTGATTGTTATTTTGTTTTGGCTTATCACATTATTTAAAGTGGAGCTTCAAGGGTAAAGGTACATACAAAGGTTCTGAGTTATGTCAACAAGATTTCCATGAAATATAGTTTGACATAAGTGGTAGACACAAGGAAAAAAAAAGTTATCAATTTCTGGTTTAATCTTTCTAAGGCCACCTTCCTTGCTATACTGGGGGAATAAGGGAAATTGAATAGGAAATTGAATTTTTAAAAAAAGTCTTATACATTCCTTAACGCATTATGGTGTCCTTGAGTTTTGATAACAGTTCTTATAGTTAGTGTAACTTTGGAGGGYGGGTTTGTTTTTGTTTTGTCGTTGAGATGTTATTGTATGTGATGTAAGTATCCTGTCTGATCTTGGTAAAATTCCAAGACTAGGGTGTTTGCCTACTAAGGTATGCTGATAAAACTTTTAATTTCAGTTTTGTTTTCTATGGAGGAAAAGCAACAATGTAGTGCAACCAGTAGGATGTAATCCTGGTCCAAACGTGGTTATCTCATGCTGTCTAAAGTTAGTRCTACTTCGGCTACAGTAAGGCTTTATCCTCGTTTATACACTGTCATTATATGAAGCATAACTTCATATAGAAGTAGCAAATTTCTTGCAGCAGCTTTCCAGTGTCTATAATGTAGGTATTGTGATATACCTTTCTTTCTGTTTACATGGGAGGCCAGTGTGAGTTACCGAAAGGAGAGCAATCTAGTGAAGTAACCCCTAATACATTTCAACTTCATTTTGTACTTTTTCGTTCATTTGTCACCTCCCTGCTTCCTGGTGTAAAATCTCCTCACTTAAATTGGATTGAACAGCAGCATCTCTTAGTCACAGATGCTCTGAAATACTTATAGGTGTATTACTGAAATGTTTTATGATGTGTAAAGTAAGGAAAGAAGGTAGATTTCTGGCTTCATTTCACATATGCTTTGGCACAGTGACGTGTGCTGCTTTAACCTCCTGAYTGAGGCACTTCTACTGGCAAAACTGTCGATGGTGTTGGCCCTCTTTAATTTTGGTGCGTGCACAGTGTCCAGAACAAAGAGGAAAAGCTGTGCTGTGTGGGGGAAGCATTGTTCCATGAGATAGTCACACTCTATTGTCCTGTGAAATCTGTGCTTCTGTCTTGTTAGCCACRAGATTACATCTTTCTCATGGGAGAGTGATGTGTGGATTTAGATGAACTCCTTAGGATAAGGAGAACTTAGTGCTTACAAATCCTAGGCCTGTATTGTAGTTAGCAAACAGGCACAGAATCGACTTACTAAGCCTGGAGGCTATGAAGGTACTGGCTTTGTCTTCTGAATCCAGAAAGCGACTTCAGCCTGAATTCTGTCTTGCAAACAGTCATTAGTTTCTGAAGTCTGTGAAAGAAGTGAAAATTTAAATTTACTCCAGAGTGCAATGTTTCCTACTGTTTGGCACACAGGTTTTGATAATCATAAATTTTCCGGGACAGTTAACCCTGTTAACTCACTCTTGATGCCAGCGAAGTACAAAGCTTGGGTTGGTGAATTCTGTTTCTGGTGCTGCATAAAAGCGGGGTATCTTGAGAGCAAAACTTTTTTTTTTTTTTCCCTTTTCTTAGCTGTATTTCTCTTTCTTTTCCAGTTGATTTCAACAGCTGTACAAAGTATGCTTTGGTTAGGACACAAATATGCACCTATTTTCTATTATTGGGCTGTCAGGACACTGTCAGTTACTTATGTATTTAGTTGCACTGTCTCAATTATTTACCTTTGCTTCCACCACAAATTTATGAGGGAGGAGGGTTTTGTTTCTCTGTAGCAGAGGAGTAAATAAAGTATAGAGTGGCTCAAGTCCACAAAAGTAGCTGCTTGACTGTTGCTGACATTCATTTGTACTATTTTGGGAGACCTGGCAGACCATAAAAAATGCTGATAATATGAAGCCTCAATTTCTCTCCTCAATTTCTATCCATGTGCTGCTCCAAGCAAGTYCTCGTTTCTCTCCTCAGAGCAGCAGCTGGGACCTGGTGTGTCTGTGGTGATGTTCAATCCCCTTTTATCCTACAGCCCTGTTCATTGGTGTGCAGGTGTGTCAGCTCCAAGAGCCCCTATACATGGCACGACAAAACAGAGCTTAATGCYGTAAAATGCAGAGCATTGGCAACCAGAGTTTGCCTTTTAGGTGTTTTAAGTCACACGGTTAACACTTATGTAATTCAGTTCTTTTATCTAAATTGTTCATGTGTAATTTTATTCCCTTGTATATAGTGGAGCCTACTGAGGAAAGTATCATTTGAGTTCTAAAACCTTTGTTACTTTATTGCCAAAAATAGTGTTCTATCTTAAAACAGTATGCTTCTGTTGTATTCAGTATACCAGAGGGAGCCCTCCTGTGGTTAATTTAATACCTATCAATTTTCAGGAGTGTTACTAAATAGAGTATATCTTACAGGATAAAATAGACTGGTTTCTGTATTTAATTTTCTTTCTATTTAACTCAGCATTTGTAATGCATTTCAGCTAATTTATTGTGCATGGTCATTTTGGATTAATCCAAATCAAAACACAGGATCAGGACACCTCAGTGCATGCCAACACTTGGACTCGCAGAAACGCTACTGTGATGAAGGGGATTCCATGGCCTTATTGAAGCAGTGGGGTGCAGAATTGCTCAATTATTAGGGTGGCATACCCAAGCTGTGTTTTATCATCTCACTGGGACATGATGCTCAGTTCTTTCCTAAACTTCCTCATCTCCACGTGCAGGGAGTTTCTCTCTTGTGTGTGGCTGTGAAGAATTGCAGAGTTTCTATAGGTGCATCCCAGTCAGGAGCCAGACTGCACTGTGTGTTCTGTTCAGAGGAGATACAACTGTGCGCGTAGGCAGGTGTCTGTTCACATATAGAAGAAAGAACAATTCAGCTTTTCTCTTGTTTTTAATGCTCAGACAGGTAACTTATGGTCTTTGTTTAGAAATATGCTGATGCACATATTTATAGCAATTGACTTCAGSAAAACTGAGCATGTACTAACTATTTTGATGGATTTGGGCCAGGAGTAGACATGCTGGCTACTTTAAATTAGTCTGAAAAAAATTAACTCAGAGATCAACAAGTTAAATGCAGTGGAGCTCAGGAATCCCAAGCTAAAAATTCTACATGTGTTGTAAATGTTCCTCATGGTCAAGAGACCAAATTGTGCTAACTGAGAGAAATAGCAGTCCCATTTTTTTACAGTTTCTTTAAAATGTGAAAAGGCTTCTTTAGGGGATGCCAATCTTCTGAACCAACTTCTTTCTGAGAATTCCAGTGTGTCGTATTTTAACCTTAGCAGGCAACTAAGCACCATACCACCGCTCTCTCACTCCCATCTTGGTGGGATGAGGGARAGAATCCAAAGGGCAAAAGTGAGAACGTTCCTGGGTTGAGGCAAAGACAGTTTAGTATGTAAAGCAAAAGCCCCCCACACTAGCAAAAAACACAGAATCAATTCACCACTTCCCCTGGGCASGCAGGTGTTCAGACTTCTCCAGGAAAGCTGGGCTCCATCTGTTCCTAACAGTTACTTGAGAAGACAAATGCCATCACTCCTATTGTTGCCCCTTCCTTCAGTTTCATTGCTGCCTTTGATGCCATATGGTATATCATATCCTGCTGGTCAGTTGTTTTCAGCTGTGTCTTTTCCCAACTTCTTGTACACCCCCAGCCTCCTTGCTGGCAGGGCAGTACAAGAAGCAGAAAAGGCCTTGACCCTGTGAAAGTCCTGCTCAGCAACAACAAAAACATCCCTGTGTTATCAGCACTGTTTCCAGCACAAATCCAAATCACAGCCCCCTACCAGCTACTGTGAAGAAAATTAATTTTATCCCATCGACAATCAGCACATAATGTAAACTGGTTTTTAAGGTCAAGCTCTGTAATGATTCATTGATTTCAAGCTGATTTTGACAATTGTCACGTTTGGAGGGCTTTCACTGGGTGATATACTTCTCTAGGTAGTCTTATTCAAAGTCTGTCTTCAACAGAGAAATCCTCTCCCTCTTCTTTATGAAGAAACATCATGGGAGAGRACTGCTTGTAATGGTGTGCTCAAGAGGTAAAGAAGAGTAAGAAAATCTATTGCAGGATTTTAACAGTTCATGATTATTTTTCAAATTCTTCACCATCATTTTGGTGATTTTCACACGTTTTTCTTCATTGACAAGATGACGTGGCTCCAAGTCTATGCAAACACCCAGTGATTCAAGTCAGCTATTTAATCACCAGAYTAATAACAGTATACTAGGAGAATTGCAGGAACAAAAATGATGAAGTGTATGTCCAGCTAACATAGAAATATGTAGGCTACAATATCCCACTCTTTTCTGGATGCTTGTACTCYGCAGGGTCAGAGCTGTCATGTTTCTGTTCAAGGACATGTTTCACAGGGACAMTGTTTTCTTATGCTGTCATTTTAAGATCTCTTGGCAGATCCTGTTGAAGGATTTTCCTATTATCTCTTTCTCTGGTCAAATCCTGTTTATTGAAAACCTCTGCCCTTAGGAAGCRGTCACTAGCTGAAATATGAGGCTTTCTAGTCACATGTGGGTTTAACAGATAACCACAGCATCCCTTTCCCCATCATCACCTCCAGCTGTTGGTTACCGTCCCATGCCTGACATTTTCAGCCAAATCCCTGGTAACATGACACAGTGGTATTTGACAGATGCTTCATTGGATCATCTGAAACCACCTCCACAACAGTATAAGCCTATCTGCCAGACTTTTCTCTCAAGTATATTTTTGTGTTGTCTTCAGAGCCATCTGAACAGTCACCCCTGTGAGAGCTGCAGGAACAAAAATTTTGGAGACTGGGGCCATCTGGCACTACCATGAGTGTGCAGTGCCTTGAAACTTCTGTTGTGTTTGTGTTACCTAAGAGCTACTGTGTCCAGTGCAGTTTTCTGTGCGTTGCCAGTTGTTCTTTTTTTGTTTGTCTCTTTTTAATGCTAAATTTACAGTGCAAATTGGATATAGTAGACTAGAAAATCTGGCCTATAAAACTTAAATGTTTCATTGACCAGTGATAAACCATTGATTCTGTGCTTAAGAAGCAATGGCACTTGGACAGTTTTCTTCTTCGCTACACAGCAGTTTATGACAGCGTGTGATGCTGCTAAGAGATTTAGCTAGGCAGAGTAATTATCTAAACTAGAATTTTGTCAGGACACTAGTATTAGTACAGGGTGCTTTAGAAATTGGATTGCTCACTGAAGTGTGTAAGTGTAGATTTATCAGACTAACTTAAGGTGCTGATTTGCTTAAAGAAGCATAATTTTTCATACTTGTATTTAGAATAACAGATGAGTTTATTTACAAAATTTTAGCCTATTTACTTATTTTTGCTCTCTGAAAAGAGTTTTGTATAAATTAAGTACTAGAAGAAGGCAAACAAATATTTAGGACAAGTAAGAACATTTTATAGCAGTCTATGAGAAGTTMTGTTCAGGCGAAGATGGGGAAGAGGAAGGACTCCTTGTGTCTCTGTTCGGAGCCAATGCCTGGGAAATACAAGCCCTGCTTGTGTTGGCTGCCCTGTTACTGGCTCCTTTACTGTGAGATAAGTATTTTATCCCATATGTTTTTGCCTCACCGAGATTAAAATCTCCCAATTTTGCGTTAGATAAAACAATTTTCTGCCACAGGCAGTTTGTCTTTCTGTTTTGTCATCCAGTCCCTGGGCTGAAASTTGCAGTTGTAACGTAACTTTTAGGTAAACTTTGAGTAACTTTTTCCTTTGTGGTTGTGTCCAAGAGGGCAGGGTCAAACAGTGCATGTGGACTAGGGAGGTTTGAGACATTCTCACCCACAAGAGTTAGCTTCAGCARATACTGGCAACTGAAATCTCTTCTGCACAGATTAGCTTCACCCTTGRCAAAATTTTGCTGGCAAAAGTTCCCTGGCAAAGCCTGCACAGATGGAATTGTAGTTAGCCAGAGCTAGATAACTTGAAGAGAGACTGTAAATTGCACCAAATCTTGTGCTGAAGCACYGTCCTTCAGTCTTTCTTCAGTTCTGAATTGTCATTCATTCTTGAACAGAATTAGTACATGGCTTTATGCAATGGTTGACTTTTTTATGTTTTTGTTTTATATGAGAGCAAAATGCCTAATGTGGTTTTCAGTGGGGAAGGGTCTTTTATTTTTAACATAATAGCACACTTCCATCTCGTCTCTTTTTCTCCTTTTTATTTGCTTTTTCTTGGGGGGAAACCCCCAATGTTTCGGATTATTTAATGTTTTTGATATCTCATTTGGTTCCTGGCTAAATTACTATATTGGATTGAGTTGTGGAAATTTTTAGATTGCTTTTTCTATAGAGGAGTAGTTTCACATTAGCATGGAGGATGCAGTTAAAAGACACATTAATGCCACCCAACAAGCAATATATTTCTATTTTACTCAGTCTCTGATAAATGACTACATTTTAAGTTGCATTTGTTATGGGTACAAAATGAATGACAGGCTTGAACGGATGCTGTTTTTCCAAAATTGCTCAGTATAAACTCAAGTGACATTCAAATTGCTGATCAAATTTTACAATTATAACACCAATATAAAAATGTAAATTCAGAATTTTTATGACATTTAGCAACAAATTCTCTACTGAAGTTACAGAATCATTAAAGACATGACATAGATGGGAATRAAAAATACTTGCGATGGCTGTAAAAATTAAAAAAAATGACATACAAAAGCCTTCCAGTAAAATATTCCTGCAGTATATTTAACCTGTGGTTCACATCAGATTAAATCTTTGTAGCATCCTTCGTCATCCTTGACATAATTCCCAATAATGGTGAAGCAGTGGGAATTTCTCCAAGCACRTGGAGGCACTCCTCCATGGAGGTCAGATTTTGTTTTCAGCTATATTACTGGAACTATATAGCCTGAGAGGAGTGTGGTTTTATCTCTATTTTCCCTAAAGTAATCCATTTGAGAAATACAAGCCCAATGAAGGTGCAGCCAGAACATATATATTAGCCTGTGCTTTGCTAACATGAAAGTGATGTTCGCCTCCACCAACTGCTTATACTAATGGATTTTAAAAGCAATATTGAAATCTGCCGTCTTCAGCGATACAAACAGGCATGCCATGGGGGCAGGAAGAGCTTCAGAGGGGGACAGGAAACTTCTGGAACTCCATCAGGGAAAGCAGCAAAGCTTCAGAGGGATGGGAAATAAATTTGACTAGAAACACAGTCCATTACCTTTGGTAATCTTTCTCCATCTTCCCTCTCTTCTTGCTCCCTGAGGAAAGGGTGCACCAAGAGCAGTAAGGATGCTGAGACATTGTTTAAACCATTCATACACAAAGTGTTGAGAGAAACTGCTTGAGAAAGAGTTACAAATTAACGTTAGACTTACTTTCYATAGAACTGAAGAGGTTTCTGAGCAGAATTCCAAGTGCTTTAGTGTGTTCTGACCCCACAACAGTGCAGTCACTGAAGATAAAGGTGTTTTCTTTGAAGSAACTTCAATATGATCATGTGAGAGACATTTTTCTTCAAATGCTCGAGACTCTTAGCAGATGTCTCCTTCAGAAGCAATGAAGAAAAATTGCATTTTATATTGGGAACAAGGAAATGGAGATGGCATCATGCTAAGCAGCAACCTGCTTCTGCATCTGGAATGGATGTGAATGACAAATGAACATGGGAGAGTCTGCTGGTTTCAGCTGAGACAATTTAGAGTAATTTTCTTCATAGTGGCTGGTATGGGGCTGTGTTTTGGATTTGTGCTGGACACAGAGTTGATAACAGAGATGTTTTTGTTATTGCTGAGCAGGGCTCACACAGGGCTGAGGCCTTTTCTGCTTTCGTGCCATGCTGGGGAGGAAGTTGGGGGTGCATGGGAGGTTGGGAGGGGACATAGCAGGGACAAGTGACCCCAACTGACCAAAGGGGTATTCCAGACCATATGGCATCATGCTCAGTATGTAAAGTGAGGGGAAGGAAGAGGAAGGGGGAAACGTTTGCAGTGATGGTGTTTGTCTTCCCAAGTAACCATTACATGTGATGGCGCCCTGCTCTGCTGGAGATGGCTGAACACCTGCCTGCCCATGGGAAGCAATGAATTAATTCCTTGTTTTGCTTTGCTTGTGTGGCTTTTGCTTTCCCTATTAAACTCTATCTCAACCCATGAGTTCTCCAGCTTTTATACTTCTAATTCTCTCACTGATCTTGCTGGTGGGGGAGTGAGCGAGCGGCTTTATGGGGCTTGGCGGCTGGCTGGGGTTACGCCATGACAGTCCTTTTTGGTGAGCCAGGCAGGAGTCAAGCCATTGAGATAACAGCAGATTTGGTTGGGATGTACTAGACTGAGTTTATATCCGTTAGTGCTGTTTAGCTGGTAGTGAGCAGGCTCCTGTGCTTGTCACAGGCTCGCTTTACTGACTGTGTATTAGAATCTAGTGCTTGTTAGTGGCTGCTTTTTGCTTTTGCTGCTTGCTGTAGAGCTGTACTGTTTATCACCTTACTGAATTGTGCCTGGGAATATTTTGATAACAGCTGGGGCCATGCACCTGGCCTGGAAGATGGCCAGGCTCTTGCTGCCATTTTCTATGCTGCTGTAGTGGACAGGCTGGAACTCCAGTGTGAGCTTGAGTTGAAGGGACTGTGGTGTATGAATGAGTCTGTGATAGAGCAGAGATTCACCTGCAGCCCATGGAGCACCCCAYGCCGGAGCAGGTGGATGCCTGAAGTAGAATGTGACATGTGACCCCATGAGATGCCTGTGATGGAGCAGGTTTGCTGGCAGGACTTGTGACCTCGTGGGGGACCGAAGCTGCCGCAGTTTGTGAAGAACTGCAGCCTGTGGGGAGAACCCATGTTGGAGAAGTTAAAGGCGAACTGTCTCCTGTGGGGTGGGACGCCACCCTGGAGCAGGGGAAGTAAAGATTACTGTGCAGACCATGGTGAATCAGGCTGTCCCCTGGCAGCCCATGGAGGACTATGATGTGGACTATACTAATGGACTCCAGCAGGAACCCCTTGTTGTTAGCCAGGCTGAGGGCAAGGGGAGGAGTTCCTTGCAATGGTAAACCCAGGGTGGAGATTGTAATGGATGTGCCTTAAAATTGTTGTAGGCCCTGATTTGAGTTGTGTGTTACAGTAATTACTATAACAGGAACCACCTGAACTAATGTAGGAGAAACAAGTTCATGTCCTGGAGATGGCTGAACACCTGCCTGCTCGTGGGAAGCASTGAATTAATTTCTTGTTTTGCTTTGCTTCTGTGCATGACTTTTGCTTTCCCTGTTAAACAGTCTTTATCTCAACCCATGATTTCTCTGTATTTCACCCTTCCAGTTCTCTCCCTGATCCTGCAGGTGGGGGAGTGAACGAGCAGCTGCATGGGATTTGGCTGCTGGCTGGAGTTAGACCACAACAGAGATCAAGGCCAGGACTGTGCACTTCAGAAACCCTTCAAAGACATAGGTCTTGGAAAAACTTACCRCTTTCTTGTGTTGTGGTAATGTTTGTTCTGTGACTATGAGAGTAATATCTTTCTGAATTAAGTTTAAAATTCAGTAAGAAGTGAAACTCTTCTTCAATGCATTTTAAAGAAATTCTGGGTAGAACAGATTCTTCAGATAGCTGTTAGTGTGGGCTTTGAGTTTTTCCTTTTGCTTATATGTATACGCACATACACATGCACTYGTGTATGTTTGTGTATGGGCAGAAGGTGAGGAGACCATCTTTGCTTCCTACAGGGATAGGGAATTTAGTTTTCTTACTGTAACATGCCAACAATCTTGAGAGGAATGAAACAATTTTGTGAAAGACACCATGCAGATACACGGAGAAGCATATGTTAATGAGTATAAATTCKGTACAATCTACAGTGTCTTTTGCATTTTTAAGTTGAGGGTGTTTTCAATAAATTTGGATCTTTTTTCTTTTGTTTTTGTCTCTTGTCCCTCTTTAAAAACAGATTGTATGTGGGCTGACTTTATATTCAGTTTTTGAATAGCAATAACTTTCAGCAATCTACTGAACGTTTTTTCCCTCTCTACTTCTAAGTCTTGAAATATGTAGTAAATAATGATGTTGGCTCAGTTCATTTATGCCCTTGATTATTTCCAGTATTTCCTGGTAGTAATTTCTACTCCTTAGACAGTGGACTCACAAATAGATTTTGTTATTTAGGAAACCATACACAAGTTTGTTCAAAAATACTTGCCTGAGGCTGCCGTCCTTACAATACACTTTGCTAACTTGCTGGTCTCCTGGCATGTGTGGTCTAAAATCAAACAACTGACCTTCTCTTCCATTTAGTAACCTTCTTCATGTTGCAGATTAATCCCCAGTTTACTGATCTGGTTGATTGAGAGACCAGCTACTACCTTTTAGTGATAGCAAAGAGTGAGAAGGTGCCAGAATGTTAGAATGGAAGTGATAGGAAGGAAACATGAAAATAATGAAAATATACACCAAGGAAAATAAAAAGGAAATTATGTTCCATCAAATATATTTCTTGAACTTTTAAGTCATGTTCTGTCATGTTTCCTATGCCTTCTCTTTTGTGTTGCTCTAATCTGCATGTCTGGCATATTTTGATATCATATAATTATTTTTTTAAATGCATACTAACTGCAACCTTGCTCCTCTGTTTTAATTTATTGTAGCATATTAGTAAAGCTGCTTTGGGATACCCTGGATTAATGATGCATTTAAACTGTTTTAAAATGACCCTGGGCTAGGTCAATTATTGAAGTAATGCCAGTGAGGAATGTTTTATTTTGATTGCAGTAAGCTCTTAGTTTTATGTTAACTGCATTGTACAAACATGACCTGTGGGCTTTTAATGTTGTAGTGAGTTGGAAACGTGTGAATAAAGCATGCTTTATATTTTTATGTAGTAAACTAAGGCTCCTGCTTGGGAGGAGATTCTATAATCTTGGTTTCTTTTGTTGTACGTGGGTTTACCTTTTTGTGCAAGTGCTCTGAGAAAACAGGGTTGCCTTTTCAATATAAAGGGAAGGCATAGTGAGGTGTGGGTGCTGCTTATGGCATGTTAGGTGTCAGTGCAATCGCCCCTTCTAGATAAGTYTACACAGACCCGTGCTACTCTCCTTTCTCTGCAGCCTGAAGGTTGGAAGGACTGAGTAGTTCAGCATATTATTCTTATTTGTGGTGCAGAGTGGGAGAGTTCTGTGATACTGGTTGTTTCCCCAAACTTGGTTTGTAAAAGCAGTGCATTTAATTTTTTTCATGTAAAATTCACATCTGTAATTATTGCAATATTTCTTTTCCTTTTTGGAAGTGTAAAGTGTTACTTGCTGTGTTCTGCTTTAGACTTGAGCTGGAATTAGGGCTTATTATATATTTTTCAAAATGCAGGGATGTGTTTTTTCTCAAACCAAATATGTCTCTCTTTTAATCTAATCTGATTTTCTATGCAAAACTGCAGTGTAGTTGCTCTGCTAGATTCCAAGATGATGAGCAGGTCATCCTGCAAATTTAAAAAACAAACAAAAATCAGCTCAATATAACAAAATTTTAGTAACACAATCTTATGACAGTAAAACTGGTATTGACCACTCTGCAATGACATTGGACTTCACATGTTTGGCAGTGCTTGGGAAGCTTGACTTGCTTGTTAAGTTTTACAAGTAACTTTAGGCTGTGGCTRTAGCTTTTTATTAAATAGGTCTTCTGGAAGATGAGCTGAAAACTGACTCCAGTCATYGCCTGAAAGTGCGCCTATACCGAACTTCTAGAAATTTTAGAAAAATAAACAGAAGATGCACTTCTCCAGAACAATGTTTTCAAGTAGTTTAGTGGTCTRTTAACTATTTAAAGGGGGGTTATASCRGTTTTTAAAATGAAGACTCCTACTTTGTTGAGGAGAACAGTGATTTGGCAGTGMCTGAGGTGCTCGAGATGAGCAGAGATCTTGAACATCAAGCCACTTGCAAGGCGAAACAAGACCGGTAAGATTAATTCCACTTGCTTCCGAAGAATCACAGGAAGGAAAATAAAAACCTTTTTATGTGTCAGGGTTGTTACTAGGCTAAGGTACTTCCCAGGTGCTTGAAAACTAAGATGTTTCATGCCTAGGAAAYAGAAGCATAAAAAAATGATCTGTGCATTCAATGGCCAGTGTTTGGAAGAYACATTATAGTGAGCAGTTTATGTAATGGAAAATAAGAGAGAAAATAAGGAAGTGTGAAGTTTGGGGTAGAATGTAGGCAGAATTTTTCTGCTGTTTCAGGATCTCTCCATATAATCTTAGTTCTTTGTCTAGCCTTCTAAAGAAAAATGTGGATAAATTATAAAATAATGTTTATGGGGAAGTAAATAATCCTAGGTTTACATATGCAGCAATAACTTTTGACACAGTAATTGCTACTCAGGAAGGAGCTCTTGATGCTTATATTAGTTTTATGAAAATGTTAGCTTTCATTTCAAAGAGAATAACATTGTTATGACTACTGCGTAAATTCATTGTGTACTCTCAAATATTGTACAATACTTGTGCAATCATAATCATCACAGATGGGATAGAAAATACAACCTATTAAAGGCTTTATTGTGGTGTGACTGATGAGAGGACTGAGAATATGATTGAGGTACCTGAGAAAAGAGTACCATGGAAAAGATATGCAGGGATCACTTTATTGACTCTTTCTTTCAATAGAAATAATAGCATCAAATTAAATACTGTACTGCTTTCAAAACAAATGGCAGGTACAGGCCTGTGTACAATAGGCTGTTGAGCCGTGGAGCTTTCTSAACCAGGGATTGTGGATATTAAAAGCTTACATGGCTTCATGAAACAATTGAATACATTCATGGAGGAAAAATATGTTAGGGATAAAGACGGTGCCTCTGGCTTGCRGTGTCCTTGAACCATGAGTTGCTGGAGTCTGGAAGGGTATTGTAGGGAAGTGAAGTTGTTTGTTTGCCATGTATTTGTATCTTTCTGTGGGATTTGCTGTTGTTCACTGTCAGAAACAGATTGTTAGCTAGAGGGACCTTTTTGAATAACTTATAAAAGTCATTGTTGAACTAATAATGTGTAATTTAAAGTGATCCATAGTAGTTGCTGATAGGAAATCAAGTTGTGGAACAGGAGATGATTTTGAGTGAGTTTCTTGATGACAAAGAATGTTCTGGTAAGCCAAAAAGAGTAATATTACCAGACAGGTTCCATGTTGCTGCTCCACAATGAATTTGAGGTGTGGCACACTGAGCAAGCACATGCTCTAGGCTAAGTATAACTGTAATATATGCATTTTCATATTATAAATGCRTGTCTTGGTGTATGAGTTCATATTTGAGGGAGACTAAAGACAAAGTTTCAAGATTCAGAACTGTAATTGACACTTACAGGGGCACTTGGCTCCATCCTCTGTTACTTTCCAGCAGTAGGACCCTACAGTGTTCTGTGTAGTTAGTTAGCTTTTAATTTTTATGCGACCTTTTCTCTATCCAAAATAATGTTAAATTTTTCCTCCTCAGGTTGAAATGTTGAACATGGGTGTGTTGAATATGGTAAAGTGTCATGAGGAACATCTTCAGTCTGAGATCATGGTTTTGTTCAATATATGTGAAACAGCTTGGAGGAGTTGTAGGTTTTGATTTCTTGGKTTTTTTTTAATATTGAAGGAAAATATTTTCTTAAATCTATACATTGCATACAAAGAGAAGATTATGAACTTACAATAATCAAATTACTCTGAGGAATGTCTGCAGAGCTGTACATTCATTACCCTATAACCTGAACTTTTGAGTACGTATAGATATGAAAGTGATAGTTTGCTATTTACAAAAGGTTCCCATTGTCCTGGTATTGAGTAGAGCAGCGTAGAGGGGCAGAATTGCCTCCCTCAGCCTGCTGGTCACACTTCTTATGATGCAGCCCAGGATGTGGTTGGCTTTCTGGGCTAGAGGTGCACATTGCCGGCTCATGTTAAKGTTCTTGTCAACCAGCATCTGCAAATCCTTCTCCTCAGGGCTACCATCAGTTGATTCTCTGCTCAGCCTGTATTTGTACTTGGGATTGCTGTCAAGGTCCCGCTGGATGCACCACACAGGTTGGTGRGGTTGGCAAACTTGCTGAGGGTGCGCTCAATCCTGCTGTCTGTGTTGCCTACAAAGATGTTAAATGGCACCTTGCCTTGGTACTGGCCCCTGGGGAATGCTGCTGGTMACCAGTCTCTGTGTGAACAATGAACCGTTGACCACAACTCTTTGAGTGCGTCCATCCATCCAGTTCTTTATCCACTGAGTGGTCCATCCATAAAATCCATATCTCACCAGTTTAGAGACAAGAATTTCATGCAGGACAGTGTGAAATGTTTGCACAAGTCCAGAACCATTGCATACTCACTTGCTAAAATCTGCTCCTATGCTGCACTTTCATGTATGTTGTAGAAGTTTGTTTGATTTCTGTCTTTCTTAAATACATGSCTGCTGTGGAGTCGCAGCTCTTATATACAAGTTGCAATATGATCCAGTCAACTAGTTGACCAGGTGTTAAGGCTAGAATTTAAGATTTGTACAAGTTCTTGCAGAGTGTTTAATAAAAAACAACAGGGTTATCAAAAAAATGGACTTCATTGCCATAATCCCCATTACTGGAGTAAAGCTTCTGTTGCCTTCAATGGGAACTGAGTTTTGTAATCAGTGCTGTCAGTCACCATCTGGACTGACACAATTTCGCCATAGAGAGAGCCYGTCTTTTCTGGGATGCCATCTGTCAGGCAGTTTCTTCTGACTTGTTTCCGGCATCAACCTTTATATACCTTCTTTCATGTTCTCTTTTGTGCTCCAAGCAACCTCTCAAGTCTTCATTCTCCCTGCTGTTTTCAAAATATGCTTTTGAACAGTGGTGAACACAATGACATACCCTAGCAATAATGTCCATTACCAAACCGTGAGCAACATCACAGTCATCTGAAGAAAATCTGTTAGGAGGCTAAGGCTTGGAAGGCATTGATCCCAAACCCTTTTCTCATCCCTACAAGTGATATTTCAAAGCAGTGGCTGAGGGAGAAGTTTGAACCACTGATTACTTTGAGTCTTTGCTGCGGATAAAAGAAATCAGTTAGTATGACAGTTAACMTAATAATAGCTTACAGAAGTATTAGATCTTATAGGTTTAAAAATAAGATCAAGTAGCATTAATCTAATGGTATAACTGTTTGTGAAAGCTTTTACTCAGTAAAGCCAGATTTATGAAGTCTTAAAAAAAAAACAGTTTTGAACTGATAGTTGCTAACAGTCTTGCCCACAGTGTTTTAACTCTGACGTAGTTAAATGTCAATGATTTATTTGGCACTTCGTRAGCAAATGAAATAAAAAGTGTGAACCCAAAACCTTCCAGTTTGAGAGAGAAAACAAGAACATAAGACATATATTAGAAATAATAATTACGTAAGGAGTGCATCTTCTTAATAGAATAAAGAACAGTAGTTAGCATGTGGTTTAATTAATYATTATTTTAAATGTAATTCGTGCATGTTATTAATGCATGGAGGAGATRTGTAACTCGTGCATGGAGTAGATGTGTATGTATCCAAACAGCAGCCTTTCTTCCGAGTGGTTTCAGGGTTGTGATTTTTCCAAACAAAATTTGAGTGAACTCTTCTTGGTTTATGAATTTGATTTGAACTGTAAACAAGGATGATTTAGAGTTTCAAAGAGATAGGAGAAGCAGTTGCTTTTATAGTAGCAGCCTGTTTTAGTGAGTGTGTATGTATATATATGTATGCATATAAAAACCTGACCAAGGTCTTTCACATTGTGGTCTACCTGTAGATAGTYTACGGGTAGAAACAAACTGGTTGTGTTCATATTGTAGAACAGCCCTGGCTACTTCAAAGGGGAGAAGACGTGGCAACAGACAATTATGTAACAGGTAATTCAAAGAGATTTTACAGGATCAATGCTTGCCAACACCTTACARTGCTGTACTTGCTCATGGTTATTTTGCATAAAAATTAATAGTAGAATACTGTGTTGGAAAAGAATAATGACATTGCAGTCTGATTAAAAACTGATAYGCAAAACCTGTAGATACTCTCATTTCTTTAAATGTGTTGAAATGAGGATAAGCACTATTCTTTCTGAGAAGCTAAGCTGGCATAAGATACCTTCCTTTTTTCCAAATATGAAATCCATTTCTTGCTGGGAAATGGTGTGGATGACCAAATATTGTCATGTCCCCAGATGACTGAGTCCCTTGTGACTCTTCAGTCCCTCTGTGATGTTTAGCTTGTTATTTCATCTTTGTGTGATTAGCTTCCCTTACATTTAAGATGTGTCTAGGAAATCTTCCTCTGGAAAGCAGTTTTCTGTTGCAGATGAGAGTTTCACATAAGAAACAGATGACCAATAATTATTGTGTGACTGATGTTACTGCTGCACTTTACCTTACAATAGTTTCTTGAAGGCTGTTTCCTCTCTAGTAGATGCTGCAGAGAGCTGGCTATGCACAAGCTTTTTTTCCTCTGGGACAAGATGGACATGAAAGATAAACACAACTAACTGTATAGTGTTATTGTACTGTTCCTCCTTTAGAGGAAAGTGAAGAAATCAGTCTGACRGAAATTTAGAGAGGTTTTTCATCCAGATTAGTGACACACTGAAGTATTTTTCAGTCTTATATTAAATTTTCAAGGTTACCCAAGCAATCAGTCTGAACTACTTCTGCTGTGGAAAACTGACTGTTTCCTTCATGTCCCTTTTCCTTCTAAGCAGACAAGTAGATATGGAGAAAAAAAACCAAACACATTTGAACTTTGTCACCAAATTTACTTGAGGTGTCTTTCTGTGGAACAATAGTGGGTGGGAGCAAGCATGGGAAAACTGGCTGCAGTATATTGGATTTCAGTAGATCTGATAGGTTACCACGCTCATTTTTCAAAGCAAAGCTCCAGGAGGTCCTAATTTGGCCTTTTTTTTTGGTCTGTCTTGGAATTTTTCTGATTCAGTTCAAGCTGAAATTGGGAAAAAATTTAAAGTCTGTGAAACAGCCACTGTCCTGTTGTCACCCAGCTGCCTCCCTTTCCCCAGTCAAATTCCATAGGGTGGGGACTGCCCTCATTCAAGTGGCCTGTAAGCTTGTGATGTCATAACCTATGTAGAAGGAGCATATATACGATCAGGTTTTCTTTCCAGGCAGTGAAATGTTTACAGTTAAGATGCTGCTTGAAATTGTAATAAAGCAGTGCATGGGAGTTTTTCGCATGCACCAGAAAAATTTGTTGTTACCTCAGACTTTGTTGGATGTCTCTATCTTGAGTGATCTCTTGAAGTGCATTTTATCAGTATGGGGCCTTTCATTATACTTATTTGGGGGCACAATTATATAATTTTATCACTTTTTTTAGACCGRGTACTGAGCAGTTAAGAGCCATGAATCAGTCTTCCTACAAAAGCAGCTAATTTCAAACACCTTCTATGATATGGTAATCAATTATATGTAGTCATCAGGGAATTGTAAAAAAACAAGTCCTTTAATAGTGGGGGATCATATCTAGAGCTGAYTGAGCTTCTTCATATAGTTTAGTAGTGTGCTGTATCTTAGAGGTCCTCTGAAGCAGAGGTTTCCCAAGGAAAGTTCCCCACTTTTTAAAAAGTCACTTGAAAAATCTGGGCATTATTAGGAACTAGGTAAAAATTACTCCTACTTAATTTTACTATGTGAACTTTTTAATAAATATTATCTATCTTTTTTTTTTGTAACTATTAGCTTTTGTTTGTAACTCTTTTGCCTTTTTCACTTTATTTACAGTGAATAATCACAGTATATTTACAACATATGAACTTCTGTGTTGGGTAAATTGTTTTTTATATCTGTCTCATCAGCATCAGCCTCTCTCYAGGCCTGTCTAGTAAGAGGTGTTAGAGAGTACTTTTTTTTTTTTTTTTTTTAGTTCCTGTGATGGGTGGTTATGGAATATGCTCACCGGGAAAATTATTTCTGTCTAATCCTTGTCAGTTAGTGTTTGGTTTATTTCCTGTAGTCTGAAGACTTATAGCCCGTATTCTAGTTCATACAGTACTTCATTTTAGTTGGCTTCAAATTTTGTTCGTTACTGACTTCTAGTTTGGCAATGTTATTATTCCTTATTGTCTGCACTTGGACAGAATCAGTCAAGAGGTCGTCATTCTAAAAGAAACTGTGACTGATTGCTTTAAAAATAAATGGTACTTGCACTGACACAAGAGAGAAAAAAACATTCATTAAAACTCATGTTGGAGAACTCTCATCACTCTTTTCCCATTGCATTTGACATTGCCTGAAAGACTGTTATATATTATGTTTATTTTTAGAGACCATTGTTCTCTTTAAATCTGCTCTACAACTTCAAGAAAGCYGTAATACTTTCAAACAGAACTTAAATTTACAGAAGCAAGACATTGCGTCTTTCTGTTATAATGAGGGGCTATTTCATGAAATATCTCTTTACAAATAAGTTTGACTTTGACAGGGAAAACCCCCCCCCAAATTATAAAGAGAATCACAGGCTGCTTTAGGGCATACAGATTGAAAACCTTTTCTGAAGAACATGATAACATTTGTGAAACCTTCAGCACTTCATRCTCATTTTAATAATTTCTTTTGAAGTGCTGAAAAAGTAAACTACTTGSATTTAGTTTACTTTTTACCCCAAGATTGACCTACTCTGCTACTGGATATCCTGCTCATGTACAGAGCTCATAGAAAACTAACATGTTGTATTACACAAAAAAGATGTTGACCTGTTGGAACGTGACCAGTGCAGGCCACTAATTTGATCAGAGGGCTGGGACACCTCTCCTACAAAGATAGGATGAGAGAGTTTTGGCTGTTCAGCCTGGAGAAGGCTTCAGAGAGACATTATAGCACCTTCCAGTACATAGAGGGAGCCTACAAGAGARCTGGAGAGGGACTTCTCACAAGGTTATGTAGTGACAGAACAAGGGGGAATGGCTTYAAACTGAAGAAGGGTAGATTTATATTAGACATTAGGAAGAAGCTCTTTCCTGTGAGGGTGGCGAGACTCTGTAACATGTTGCCCAGAGAAGCTGTGGACTCCACATCCCTGGAGGTGTTTAGGGCCACACTGGATATGGCTTTGAGTAACCTGGTCTAGTGGGAGGTGTCCCTGCCCATAGCAGTGGGGTTGGAACTAGATGATCTTTAAGGTCCCTTCCAATCCAAACTGTTCTGAGATTCTATGRTAATCATACAGTCGGAAAGGCAAATATCCTTTCAGGGTTAAATGGTAAAATGAAATGAAATATATTTCAGTTCCTTTTTAAAGGAATTTAAGATAAGCCAATAAGAAAATGACAGTTTCAATTCGAGCATATTTAAATACACTGGAAAAAGAATATGGTATAACCAGACGAATTGTAAACAACAGGTTTTCTGTATGTTTCAAATGGGTAAACAGATTCAGGGAAAGCCACACATTTTGTGTATGTTTGCCTCAATTTCTTTGTCCTCCTCTATGTTTCAATAACTAGTTACTTCGCAGGGAAAAAATACTAGCTTAAAAAATGCATTAGCTATTGCAGTGGCCTTGTTTCTCCTTTCAGGTTCCTTGTGGGTTTATCTGATACATAAACATTAAATGGACTACAGGATTCTGGTTTCCAGAGGCTGTGACTTCACCTTTGCAATCCTTTCATTTTAGTCCTCAAGACTGACTTTTGGTCAGCTGACACAGAACACATCATCTTATTTACCTGTAAAACACACCATGCTTCTCCTCTTTCCCATTAATACCAGAGCATCATGTCTTGCTTTCACCTGAAATGAACATTTGTAGGGAAAAAGAGATTCGTGACTAAATAAAAATTCAGAAAGTAAAGCTGTCATTATATATTCTACATTGCTGAAACAGATAACACATTAGAACAGCTGCCAAATTACCTGTAATGAACATCCACACAATAGAAGACACTCTGCATACTGATGAAGTTGTGATTAACATCTATTAACAGGATGGAGTTTGTCAATGAAAAAGTAAAGATGATTCAGTGCAATATTCAGAAAGAATTGCTGTATGTGAAGTTTCCTGATTTTGGGCATAGTATTTKTAGATTGTTGATGGAAATCTACTAATGGTTTGAAAACATGCTTTGGAAAACCGTTCATAGCTACTAAGAAAAGGAGATGTGTTGCAAAATGATGCTTTAATGGAAAAAGTAGTGAGTCTGGTTCTTTTCCTCTTTCCCCCACCCCCACCCAGTCCCCGCTTCTGGCTATATTAAAGTATCAGAATTTTTTTTTCTGGCATGTCAGCTCTCAAATTTCCATGGAGCTGTCTGCCTAGATTGTTTCTTTCTGTTTTTCCTGATTTTATTCTACATCCAAGCTGTATAAAATTTGCTGTAGTAACCTATGACAGAAGGATACAGTAATTACTGTAATAACAACCCTGTTAACATCCCTGGAATAATGTAGAGAGCACATGAGCTGCTCTGTAGAATAGTTAGTTAGTTTTTTTTTTTTTTTTTTAATGCCCCCAAAATGTAAGGAGATAAGTAGGGACAATGCATAGAGCGTTCCAATTATTTCTCAAWGAGTACTTGCGACTTCATGACACAAAAATCAGCTTTGAAACCTGTTCTTGGGTTTTAACCAGCTGGGAGCCCTAGGGTGGTATCTCAACTTGGTAATGCCATGGAAATCTCTGAATCTATGATGATAATTCTGTGAAATCCACCTTTGGAATTTGTGAGTTTGTGCTTTGATTTGTTTGACTTAAGGCTAGATCCGAAAAGAGGTCTGAATGTTCGAAGTTTTGGGCTTTTCAACACAGTGCTTAAGGCAGGTTCAAAGTGATCCAGAAGCCTCTTTAACCCTCAAGTTAAATGTCTTGATAGTATGCTTACTTGTGACCCACATGACTTAAAGAGTGGGGGAATGAGYCTGCATGGAAGTAGCTGAAAAAAATGCTGCTTCAAGGCTGCTCAACGTGTGATTCCTTCACAGCATCTTTCTTAAGAAGCCAAGCTGAGGGGAGATGTAGACAGCTTTCCTCAATGGTGACCCTGGAACCATATTTTAACATCCTTAATCTAAAGGAGATGTAGTGGCAGTCTTTTTTTGTGTTTTTTTTTTTTTTTATTTAGCATTTTTCTTTCAGACATTAACRTAGAAATGAGAGCATGTGTAGACTCAGGTTCAGTTCCCTCCTTTGCCTGAAGGGAGCTAAGGGTCAGTTTTCTTCTCTCTGGAGAGAGAAACTACAAATTTTTAGGCAATTTTAAGATAAGAATGCTCACTTTTCTCCCTTTCGAGGGTACACGTGAAGATAATTCATCATTTGTTGGTTGTCGTCCAGGGAAACTGGATGTTATTTCAGTGTCTTTCAAGTGGCTTAACTTTCAGTTGTGCTCAGCATCCATGTTACCTAAGTGGTTGAAGAAACAGGGGCTATTGGTCAACTTCCACACTGTGTGTGGGAGGGAGGGGTTCAATGCAGCTGGGGTAGCTGCTGAGCAGTTGAGAGGTAGGTGTTTTTCTGAACTAAGGAAGCCTGAAGATGAGGTCAGCCTATTCAACAGGAGTTCTGGAAATACAGTATCAAATCTCTTAGTTTGGCAACAAAAAAAAWCAGCTTTCTTACAGGGTTTTGTGAAATAGCAGGTGTCAACAAAGCCTGTCTTAAAACACCCTCACTGTGTTCTACTGAGACGTCTTGTGTCGAGTTCGKGGTTACTTCTCCTTTTGCAGTGTATTTTGTCAGATACTTTTTTAGACTAATTCATTGACAAAAATGGGCTTGTCAAATCTTGTCATCATGGTCTAGAAAAGGAATGAATTTAGTAATTTATTTGAAGATTAGTCAGTCTTTGTGATAATCTGCTGTGTTCTGCCAGCAGAGTAGCATTGTTTGCCAAATTTGGTCTTTGTTTCATCCGTGTGATTCCCACCAATGTTAACAGAGGCATACCACTGTAGCTGAGAACAACTTGAGGCAGAAAATGTAAAACCAGAAGTCATATGCAGAGAACTATTGTAGCAATGATTTTTTTCATCATTAAAGACTATGTAAATTTTAAACAGTTGTGGGGGTTTTCGGTTGATTTAAGAATGTGGCTTTTTTTTTTTTTTCTGGTAACATGACAACTGGCAGAACTCGTGTGGCTCTGACAAGACCTTGGAGATAACTAACTTGGGCTTTGGAGCTTTTTTAATGTRTACGTCTGTCACTAACATTGAAGCTCAGAAACAGGAAAAATGTGTTTTATTGAATTAGAAATATCTGAAATGTTTATAAGGGATAGGGAAGAGCTGAGTCGGATGTTATTAGAAAAAGTTGTATTGATGTAGTCCTTACATTTTTTTATAGATAGACGTTTTAAAGGTACAAAGAAAAATTAGTCCCTAAARTCAGTAAGCACCCATATTAAAGGAAGACAAGTTGAGCTTTATATATGTCCAGAATGAAAATGAAGGCTGATGTTTTTAGGACTTCAGGAATTCTTTAAAACTTGGACGTTTCAATCTTATATGTGTAAAATCCCTTGAAGTGCCGAAGAGCAGAATGTGGGGCACTTAAAAGCATCCAGCTCTGCAACTCAGGTACTTTAATGCTACTAGGATGTAACATACAGTCTGAACTATGTAGAATCTGCTGCCTCTTGTTTGGGTGAGATTTGCTTCCCTTGCACTGGACCCGTGACAGGACCTTGATGACCCCTTGTTAAAGCCTTGTTAACTTGAATCCCAGTGAGACTGTTGTGAAGTTACTCAGGGAGAAAATTGGAAGGGCGGTGGTGAGGCCATACYTCGAATCCTGTGTTCCATTTTGGGCCCCTCACTACAAAAAGAGATACTGAGGCACTGAGGTGTGTGTAGAAAAGGGCAACAGAGCTGGTGAAGGGTCTGGAGCACAAGACTTAGGAGGAGCGGCTGAGGGAGCTGGGAGTGTTTAGTCTGGAGAAAAGGAGGCTCAGGGGAGACCTCATAGTTTGGTGGGGATGGTGACCACCTGCCGAGCTGCAAGGCTTGACTGTAGCTAAGGCTGCCTCTCCCCTCAGAGGCAAGCCRGTCTCTGAGCAGTGCCCTGTGTGCTATGCTTATATCATTAACCTGCAGTGGGAACAGTTTTGGAAATGGAATAACGTGATTCGTATCTTCTACATAACTATTTTGGTAGTACTTGAAGGAACAACCTTCAAGGGAGAAAGTGATTGATTYTGGTTTTTTTTTTAGTGCTTCCAAGTTTGGTTTTCAAGGTTATTTTACATTATTGAAACTTTTCTACCTATTTTTCAAGGACTAAAGGATTCAATATTCTTGTGCTGTGGGGATTTTTTTGAGATTTTTTTTGTTGATGTTGTTTCATTTTTGTTTTAATCCGCATTTTAAACATAAGGGATGATTTTCCTGTGTGGTGTTTGGATTTTGGTTTGGTTTGGTTTTTAACCTTGTGTTGTCACTTGTGTGCTTTTAAAGTGGGAATAAAATGCTGTCAAAATAGAACATCAGTGTTTCACATCCACTTTGCACCTAGTTCAGAAGGTATAAATCTTAACATACAGTACATACCATGGTCTTATTTTTCATTCTTGACCAGAATATTTTCCTTTTCCTCTCCATAGAGCAACTTAAAATATTTTTCTGTTCATGGCTGCAGGGAGTTGCTAGATAAATGTTTACTTGTTTATAACTACAGTGGCAGGCCTTGGCTTTTGCTCACATGAAAATTCACATATTTTTACAATAAATAAAATCCGATCTAAGCATAGTTTCTCATGTTTGTTTTTGTAATGAAATAAACATGACGTGGAAATACACATAATCAACGCTTCATTTTTATGCCATGATTTGATACATAGATGTTTGTCTGTTTGCACTGTGTGCTGGCAAAATCAGGGCTATTAAAAATCAATTATAGACTGAACACCCAGAGATTTTATCAAATCCCTCAAATAAAATTTGAGGAATTTGATAAATTCAGATATTGCTTCTAGAACCCAATGCAATAGTGTTAGCTTTAATTTTTTTAATCCTCTTAATCCTTTTTGTAACAGTGTTACCTTTTGGAAGACAGCAACTGGCATTTTCTTCTCTCCTACATGCTATGACAGTCTCTTGCCAGATTGGGGTATTGTGCCTCTTGTTTTCAGATGGATTTGGCTAGTCCATGAGTTTTCTGCTCTGGTGTCTGTCACCTTTTTGTAGTGGTAATCCCTCTACACCCATCTGTGCAGAAGTAAGAGGTGGTTCAGGTATCAGAGTGAAAAGGAAACCAAATAACAACTTAGATTAAGTGTAATTCACGAATTAATGCGAAATGAAAAAAATCTACCTGATAAAGAAACCTATCTGGTGGAGAAGAGCAGATGGGAAATAAAGTTATTGAAAGAGCAYGAAAGGGGAAGGGATGTAACTCCTAAGAGCAGACATGGGTAGATTTTAATTTTGGTCCCTAACATGTCAGTAGTTTGCAACAAAAATAAAGGGTGGGAGGAATGCCATCTCTGTCTACAGCCAAATACACTTCTTGTTTTTAAAAAAAAGAAAAAAGAAAGTATGATCTTGTAGACCTCGTAGAACAAAATATAAAAATCCATTTCTGCTTTGGAGGGCAGCTTCTGAGCTGTATGCAAGTCCATGACTTGTAGAAATTGTAAACAAAACCCATGTATTTCAGGAAACCCATGTGAATTTACTCCATTGCCATTGCTGATTGAATAGAAATAATGTGAAGGATATAGAAAACTCATTATTTTAGGCTTTTTGTATTACTACGCAATGCCAGACAATAAATTAATCAAAATGGTTCTGAGGAAAGTCCAAGACCTGCATATACCTATTTGGAATGTATTCTCTAATGTAATTCTGTTTGCCAAAGCAGCTTATTATCCTGGATTCTCATGTGAAGAAATAAGTCATGATTTGTTGAGCTAGATATGATATTAAATAAAACCCCCACACATTAGTTCCACTTATTTTATAATTTCATGTTTTAATATAAAGTCAGAATAGTSAGAATGTTTATACAACTTTAGTAACTAAAGTTTTGCTTATCCTTAGTGATTTTCTCTATTTTTTTTTTCTGTTTTCCTCTTCTMATTTTGTAATGAACTTGACACCTTTAGAGGTGTCGTTTAGCACACAAGGTTCAGATGCTTTTTTTGTCTTCTAAATGCAGTTCCTTTAAACTCTGTTTTGATATTATTAACATTATTAATACTGTGTAGTACTTGAAGAATTGAATGTCCTTTGTYGTGATAACTCTGGATTAGTTAAGRTTGAGACACAAAAAGTATTTTATCTTGCAGATCATCTGTTGCTTTAAAAAATTAACTTGTTTGTAKGAGTATTTCAGTGTATTTTGTGTCCTTTTCTCATGGATTATTTAATTACAGTARTATGTCAAAGATAAATTTGTTTGTTTAGAATGCAGTGGCAGACTTCAGTGGGAGAAAGAGTGGTCAGCATCATAGCTACTTCTTTTCTACTCCTCTAACTTTGCTCTCAGAACTGTATCATAATCATAGAATGGCTTGGAAAGGACCTTTAAAGATCATCAAGTTCCAACCCCCTGCCATGGGCAGGGACACGTTCGAGTAGATCAGATTGCTCAGAGCCCCRTCCAGCCTGGCCTTCAACACTGCCAGGGATGTGGCATCCACAACTTCTCTGGGMAACCTGTTCCAGTACCTCACCACCCTCACAGGAAGGAACTTCTTCCTGATATCTGATTGAAACCTACTTTCAGTTTCTATTTTCAGGCCATTCCCTCTTGTTCTGTCACTATATATACCCTTGTGAAAAGTCCCTCTCCAGCTTTCTTGTAGGTTCCCTTTGGATACTGAAGGAAGGCTGCAGTTAGGTCACCTGGAAGCCACCTCTTCTCCAGGCTGGACAATCCCAATTCTCTCAGCCTTTCCTCATGGGAGAGGTGCTCCATCCCTTGGATCCCTTGGTGGCCTCCTCTGGACTCACTCCAACAGGTCGATGTCCTTCCTGTGCTGGGGGCCCCAGAGCTGGATGCAGCACTCCAGGTGGGGTCTCACCAGAGCAGAGCAGAGGGGCAGAATCCCCTCCCTCTCCATGCTGGCCACGCTGCTTTGGATGCAGCCCAGGATTGGCTTTCTGGGCTGCAAGTGCACATGGCCAGGTCATGTCGAGCCTCTCATCCGCCAGCACCCCCAAGTCCTTCTTGACAGGGCTGCTCTCCATCTGTTCATCTCCCAGCCTATACTGATATATAGAAAGATATGCATATAAATGCACATAAATATATATATATAGATACATTGATATCCATTCGTATTGAAGTGGAATTCAGTGGCTCTACAAACACTTAATCATATGCATGGATTTCCATATGATCAGTCTAAAGGACTTCTTATGTTGAATTTATGACTTGAATGAAAGATTGATCAAAAGGGGCATAAAGACCCATAAACCTTGCTGAATGTAATTTCCAACACAACTATTCAGAGACATTTTATTTCACATTTTGCTGAGTTTAAAATAATAATAATAAAAAAGCAATTAAGATATCTTTCCCTCCCTTCGGTCTAGCCCAAATTTCTGAACTCAAGGTCTGTTTGCTCAGCTTGGCTCGCTGGTCATTAAAGCTCCATGAAACATGAAAAGTATTTGGGGAAGGTCTCTGTGGGGCAGTTTGAAATTAACCTGTGGGAACTACAGTTTGCTTATTCTATATTGCAGATTTTTGGGGTTTTGCTGTTACGAGGCTGCAGACTTGTTATTGCAGTTATAGTTCTGAGTAAATAATACTTTGGAAATATATTAATAAAATTATTAACTGCTTAAAATAAATTATTGATTTATATAATTTATACAAGTTTTTTATTGCTTTAGTTTTGAATGTTAAATTTTCCTGCACTTATATTCTGCTGGTCTCAAAATAAAAAAATTGTTTCCTCTTGCATGCATGTTGGCCAGGTGGCAAAAGACATTTTTAAACCGTGGTTCAGGGTACTTAACAACTGCCTCTACAAAAAAAAATGTAAAATACTTTAGGTTGGCTCTTTAGATTGATGATGTTTTACTGAGTTTGTGAGAAATGAATTTCATAGGATCTGCACAAATGGATCCGTACACCATTTCAACAATCTCTCCTCTTGTTTTTGTGTTTTTCCATGTTTTAACAAAATGATTTGCCAAATCCTAGATTTGATAGTTCGAGCTTCTAGTGTTTAGCTGGAAATTAATTAATTTGGTTGGTGTCTGACAACTCAGCGTTAATTACTGATATTTTTAAGTATTAATCTTGTTAACTGCCACCCTGCCTGTGGTACCTGGCTGTGGATAATTTCCTATACTGTTCTAMTGGAAATAGTTGTGCTGACAGTGTTTCAGTGCAAGCCCAACTCAATTGTATAGTTATGGGCTGTCCCGAAGGTAGAAAGTCTCTTTTACRAGCAGGAAGTCAGCTGTCAGGAACATGGCTTTGATGACAAAGTGCTGACTCAATAACTTATGGCTGTTGACCAGCTCCTGGAGAAACAGACAGTGTGTGTGTCTTTTGGCCTCCCTGCTACTCCATACCAGCTGGTTGAGGTGACAAGGAGGGGAGGTGTTAAGGGACATTAATCCACAGAGTGTCATCAACCATGCAAAACTGGTGGAAAGCAGCATCTGTGCCTGATGCTGTCCATGAAGCTGTTTGGACTATGTGCGATGGTGTGCCAAGCAAGAGAAACATCAGAATTTAGGCACACACATATCAAACAAGGTCATTTAACYCAGATACGAAGTATCAACACCAACTTGAATAGTCGGCAAGATGTGGATTGCCTTTCTGTGGGCAATACAGTAGTTGGTGATACATTAAACCGATTTAAAATAAAACAAACTCATTCAAAAATGCAGGAGCTTGAGTTAGTCCATAAGTGCACTTCTGTTGGAAGGCAATAATTACTTGAGTACTGAGTGGGTTAAATCTGCGGTTTTTGAAGGCTTCTCCTTGTAAAGTATGACAGCACTGAATGCATTTTACACAGCTATCAACATGCTGTTGCTGCATGTTTACTTTTTAAACAAAACCTTTTTCCTGAAGATTGCTCAGTGTTGGGGACTAAGTCTTTAACTCTGCTCTATAGCTTGAAATCATCCTGGCACTACAAAAAAATTTTTCAATTGTCTTAATTGGAATCATGTAGGKTTTTTTTTTGCCGTGATTCTACATCAGTGCTTAAGAGCTCATCACTGGTGTGGCTCTCACCTGTTGGAGAGTTGTAGCGGTTTAATCATTGCCAACAGAATAATGTACTTAAATTTGAAGATGCAAATGCAGTTAGGGCACGATAATGAGTCAGTTCCTCAATCGTGTAGACAGCAGCAGCACTGTTGACTTCAGCAGACCTGTGTTGTTATACATCAAGTGAGAATTTGATTCAAACCCTGACTAATGAACTCATTTAACTTCTGTGACTCAGAAATATGACTTTCTTTTTTTTCTAACTATAGCTTAAAGGGTGAGGGGTGTTTAAGCAGATTTAATTAACCTGTCTAAATTTAATCATCAGACTAATAGGTGTTCCTGTTCACTTAGGGATGAGACAGAATCATTGTATTTTCTGATTAAGAACTAAACTTAAGGCTGTGTGCCCATTTGTAGTGTTTGGATTGGAAGGGAAGATTTGGAAAGAAAAAACAAGCTATCTGAACACTTAATACAAAGGAACTTGGCCAGGAAGGAAACATAAGCATTGCTGGACATTACTACGAGATAACAACAAATAGATTAGATACTGCTTTTATTTCATGTATTTTRCAGTGGTCTTGTGTGAGGGTTTGCACACCTGGTGTTTTACTTCTCTTTCAAATTTACATCTCATTCAATTTCCATTGTTCTCTCTGCAAGAACTGAAGCTGTGGGAAGACTGGGTTTATTTCTTTCAAGAGAGCTCTGATTCATTCCACCTCCAGCTTAAAGAAAACATTTGTGATGCTTTATTAAGTACATGYGATTATTGTTGCCATCTTCCCTGCTGCCCTTTGTTTCCTTTCCATGTTCTCCCCAGTTCCCTGTGCCTGACAGATCAGGGTCTCCTTGTCTCCTCTACTGAACTTGCCACCTGCTTCCATGCCCTTACGTATTGTTTCAGAGCCTCCATGACATTTCTCTGAATCATCGGAAAATTCTCTCTTTACTTTTTTCCCCTAGGAATCTTCATTTTCCCTTCAATTCCATCTGAAGTGCTGTTGTCTTTCTCCCCCTGCCCCCRAAACCATCATCATCTCCTTTGTGAGCTGAAGTGACATTGGAAATGCTGTCTCTGTCTTGCTCCTGGTTGTTCTTGGGTCATTTYGTTGCCCCTGGTTTTCTCTGTGTGCTCTGATGTTGTTAGAGCTACTCCGCTTCTGCTGTTAATTCTCTCCTCTCCAGGATGCTCTGGAACTACTACAAAGGATATTTAGGACAACACAAATTAGGCACATGAGCAAATCTTGGTAATGCTGTTCCCTTATAAGCTGATCATGATCATCCTGATCAGAAAAATATGCTGTCTTTGGCCTCCATTGTCACTCTCTCTCATGTTTGCATTTTTGTTACATAAAACCAATCTGAATTTCTGCTTTTTAGAGCCACTTTGGCTTGGGATCCTTGTTTTCCATGCAGCAGTGGGAGGACTTCTCTGTTCTCTTCATTTCTCTGTTGGTGGGATTGATCTTATTGTACTGAAATTTGCTGTACTGTGGGCTTTCTAGAGAATATATTCTTTACTATTTGTTAGCAACTGAAAAAGTAGAAATTTAAATGAGCTTTAAAATAGTGAATAATTCTGTATCCTTCTTATTCTCCGTGTCACTAATGATTTTTAGAGAATTTCAACATCTGTATCTTTTCTCCTCAGTCATTATCTTCCCAAGCTGGAGAATCCCAGTCTGTATAATCTTGCCTTTTAAGAAGGAAGGTTGTGGGCCTGTGATCATCTGTTCCCAGTGCTACTATAGTTTATGAAATTAGGAAGAACCAAAACTTCATGCATCCTTCAGAATGTGGGTACACCTTGATTTACACAGCAGCAAAGTAAYGTTCATTTATTACCTTTCTAATAATTCTTGACATTCTGTGTTCTTGAATATCTGCTGAGCACTGCCTGTAGTATGWACTTGACTTTTCACTGGCACATATGATTTGCAATTCTGGGTAATAACTGAAGAGAATGTGTCAGTGCACTGACAATTTCAGGTGGGTAAAAATGCAGACCGTGGAATTTGAGTAAAATACTGCAATTAATAGACTGGTTTAACTGAGTTTGAGTATCTGTATATCAGATAATGAATTTAGAGATTGCTGTGATGGGAGTGTTTAGAAGACTGATGTATCAGACCAGTTTAATTTTAAACTTTAGTAAACTAGGCAAACACTAACAGCACACCTTCTGTTAGTAGTTTCTTGTACATCATGAATCTTTGTCACTGTGTTCAAGGTAGTGAGCCCTTAAAGTGTGCCTTCTGTCTCAGCTGGGAGTATAAAACACAACGGAGCTGGTGCACTAGGAGATGACAAATGCTGGTTGCACAAACAGTGTTAGTGTGAGCCAAGACATCTTTAGGTTTTCCCACTTTCCCATTCTACTCTTTGACTTTTCACAGCAGGTCTGGAGGAATTTTTAATTTCTCCGTCTGAATCATAAAGACGTGCTTGTCAGAGAGAGATGCTGGCAGAAGCTGGGTGGTTCAGAAGAGCACTCAGGAACTCAGATACAGTTGATCTTTGGTTGGTTGTGACCTAACCCTACTCGTGGCAACAAGGGTAGAAAGATTCTCCTTTGCTTTGGTGTCATGTGGGTCCTTACAGAGCTCTGCTCTGTTAGTGGTGGATCTTATGAATCAATGCACCCAAAACCACAGAGAGAAATTCTCTCTGTGTTGGGAACTGCAGATCTCAACTCAGATGGCAGTCACTTAAGGCCAGTAGGCACTGGCTATGTGCTTCGTGGAGGCCAATATTAACTTTCTTTACAATAATAGCTGTTAACTCTGGAAAATTTTTGCTAATTTCAAATTTGTGAGATTTAACAACGTGAAAAAACACCCCATTGAATTACTGGTACATTGCTAATGTTAGAAGAACGTTACTTGAGGTTAAGAACCAAAATAAAAGAAGTCAAAGCTATGCCTTGACTGATCTTCAGTTACTATGGCTTGTTGTAGTTTGTAATTTCAAGCTAATGGAGTTATAAGAGTTTATACTGGCTGAGAAACTCCTTAATTTTTAAAAGTACATCCACAGCATTAGGTTCTGTAAATATGGCATTTCAGCAGCCAGGAATAAGAACAGTGTAAGTTGATTCTCTGTACTAAACAAGTAAAACCTGTTCAGTGAGAATTCTGAATGTGATGAGCACTTCAGAATGAAAATCATATTTAGGCACTTTAGGTGTGAAATCAAAAGAATTTGGCTATATTTCTTAATGTACACACATACACACATATATATATGTTCTCTGCCTCTTTCTCACATTGAATTCAGTTGCATCATCTAACTGCAGCATTTTACCCAAGTTGTRTGGTTTGCATTTGCAAACTTAAAATTGTCAGAATGTATTTGTAAATAACATGTCCACATATATGCAGAAATAGATGTTATCAAGCAAAGATGCAAAGCTGTGTTATATTCTTACCAGAACACCAGAATTACTGTATACAGAATTTTACATATGCCCTTGAGAACTGAAGCTTTCTAAGTTAAAAAAGGAAAAAGGCAGGGCGTGGGAGGGAGAGAAATAAGGAAGAAGCTGCAGCAGCTTGTGAACAATACTTAATAAAGTACTGAAAATTTTCACAAATTTTGTAATGGGAGAAATGATAGTTTTTCATTCAAAATGGAGAGAATTAAAAAAAGTGAGTTTAAAGCATCAGCTAATGGTCTGTGGCATCTGGCAATACTCTCAGACTTGCAGGAAAGAGGCTGAAGTTGCTTTGCCTTCAAACGAAATGTTTCAGGTTCCTTGGTGTTTTGAAATACTTGGGTTTGAGTTCGAAACAATTGTTAAGAAAAAAAATACTTTAAATTTTTTTCTTTCTACAACATCAACGTAAAATCTTCCCTGAAGGATAAAAAAATTAGCTTATTGGAAAGCATTTTGAAAACTCCCATTTAAATTTATATTTTTTTATCTCGTTTCATTATGTGTCTTTACAAAGCCATTAACGATATGCATATGCAGCCATTTTCAAACTCCTTTAATACTGTCAAATTGGTATTGAGATACTTTTACTTGTGTATAGAGCTCATCTGTAGTTTATTCTGATTATACTGTAAATTTTGTTGTTGGCAGCAGAATTATTGTGGGGAGGGAGCGTTATCTGCTTCCTACAATTACTATTAGTTCTACTAATACTAATTTTCCACCTTCTTTTCCTGTAGTCACATAGCGCAAGCTCCATAGCATCTGTGCATAGTAATCACAAATGTTTGCAAAAAATTGAGAATATGGAAGTACATCTGAAAATTACATGCACAAATTTTCTTTTCAAGACACTGATAAACTGCTAGAGCTTTATCATACTAATAATTTCATTGCAAAGTTGTGATGGTTCATCACTATGAAGAACTTAATTCTCTTGTAAAGTAAGGGACTAGAAATTGAAATGAAATCATATTCTACAAAGATACATAAGGTGTTTTATCTCAGGCTTAGCAATTCTTTCAAAAAAGAGCTCATTGCCTGGAAGTATCAGCTGAAAAGAAGAACAAACCTAGTTTAATCAGATCATTACATAATTGCAATCTGCTAATGTGATTTTGTAGGAAAAAGGCATGTGTGACTGCAATTTTATAAGGAAAGAGTAATGGAAGTGCTTCCACAACCCTACACTTTGCTGACAGTACTGTATTCCTGAATGATGAATGTAAACCCATGTGCTGATAGACCTCCTGGGTGACCAGAGGAGGGAAACTGGAGCCCTCAGGAGGAGATTAAAAGATCCTCTTGTGTTTTGTCCTTGAGGAAAATAAAAAAAACCCCAAACCCACAGCAAAAAAACCACAACCCACCTGCAAACATCCAGCACAGCTGCAGACTCCAAAAAATTACAAATTGCTCAGGAGCAAATCAAATTGAAAATATGAAAGAGGTCCTTAAATATAAAAATAATGCAGAAATAGTCTGTCAGAGCAATAATAAAAGGGTGAAGAATCCTTGAAGACTCTGTTTGACTAGTTTATGAAGTAGATTAAGCAGTTTTTGAAGTAGTAGGCAGCAGGAGTCTCTTGGGGGTTTCCTTGCTGTTTCTCCACTACAAAATAGTAAGTTTTATTGAAGACACACTCAAAATATACTCCAAAAAGTAGAGATGTCACAAATTCTAAAGGGCTAATCTATTTTAATATTAAAGAGTTAAGTTGGACAAATAATTCAAAATTCAAGTGGGTTGTATTTTTGAAAGACTTTCTAAATCAGTGTATTGGAGCTTTGTATTGTAATACTCTGGAGGCTTCTAACACTGCAGTTTTGTGGAAGTTCAGGGTGTCAGTCCCTTGCACGGTTGTACTTTCTTTCATTTCTGATTTGGCTTGATTTAATTATGTTAGGTTTCTTTGAAACTACCAAGTTACACTATGTGATAATACAGGTCTCTTATGCATAGGGGGTTGCAGACTTTGCATAAATATTCAGAAAGGGAATTTTAATAAGGAGATTTACTATGTATACCAGGAACAATAATTTACAACCTAATACCAACCAACTGTGTTTCAGGACACAGTTAGTGAATTAGGTGTCAGCACTTGCATATTTCAGTGATGGTTATGTTCTTTTTAAGAAGTCTTCTAAGCTCCTACATGCTGTTTAAATACTTAATTATTACAGGAAATCTGCTTCCTGATTTTTAAATCTATTCACTGTCATTAAGAAGAGTCAGAAAAGAGGAGGGCAGTTTGCTACCAGTATAAATCGCAGAAATTAATTTATAAGAAATAGTCTAGGTGTTTTTATCATAAAATATTCAGCTTGTTTTCTGAAACTCACAATGTCATTCTGACAGAAATACCTCATTAAAATGTTTCCACGTGTATTATGTGAAAGGATTCCTCATAAGTTTCAGGTCTCTTAGAGGCTGCCAGAAAGCATCCCAAGTCGGCTGTTTCTGGTTTGTTTAGACAGGGGAAGCTACAATAAACCTTGGGCAGCGGCCGCGAAGGCCTCGTTCCGGGGGGTGAGGCTCGGGCTCCCGAGGAGCCGTACAGGTGATCCTAAACATAGACATCCTCGTGTGCTGTAATGGTTGAAGCATTTTTGTACCCAGCAAAAACAATGCTGTCATTGCTGGTAACTGTGCCTCCTGTGAACAGGCGTTCTGCTAACAGTGCAGGGCCCAGCCCTGGCCTTTTATTAGGCTCGTTATCAACTAATTATGAAGAGCTGCTGTGCAGACCGTGTCGTGGTGCCACTTGCCGTGAGGATGATGTACAGCCTAGGGGCTCGGGTAACAGCTAAGGCTTTGAAAGCATGAGCGTGGGGGGACCCTGTGCATTGCTGATGAGCAGTGAAAAGAGCAGCCGGGAGATCTAGGAAAAGGCTGGCTTTGTTTAAGGGTATTAGCCAAGCCAACAGGGTGAGCCAGCTTCTGTGGCCTGGGAAACACCTGGCGAGCACTGTGCAGCAGGTGGTGCAGGCAATTTTCTGCAAAATCTAATGTCTGACAAAAGGACAAGCTCCCAAGTGTGAGAGGGGGCCGATCCACCTCTTGACTTTCAGCTCTGTGGAATCAGAAGATATGAACAAAAAACCCACCCCCACCTCGGAACCTTTCTTCTATTGTCTTAAAGTGGATATGCGATTTAATGTCTCTTCATTGATAGTGTCATGTTTGTGTAAGCTCTGTAATACATCTGTGTTGCACAGAATATCCTTAGCTCATGTGTTGCAAGTTGTGTTTGGCAAATTTCTGTTTATATCGAGCCCTGCGTTGCCCGGTAGCAGAGGAAGTCTGAAATTCAGCAAAGGCAAATGCAGGGCCYTGCACCTGGGGAGGAATAACTCCATGCTCTCCCACAGGCTAGGGGCTGAGCTGCTGGAAAACAGAGAAGGACCTTGTGGTCCTGGTAACAACAAGCTGTCCCTGAGCCAGCAGTGCTGTTGTGGCCAAGAAGGCCAATGGTGTCCTGGTGTGCATTAGGAAGAGCTTTGCCAGCAGATCGAGGAAGGTGATCCTGCCTCTCTACTCAGCCCTGATGAGGCACGTCTAGAGTGCTGTGCCCAGTTCTGGGCTCCTCAGTACAGGAGAGACATGGAGCTTGTGGAGCACATCCAGTAAAGGGTGACAGAGATGATTAAGGGACTGGAGCATCTCTCTTATGAGGAAAGGCTGAGAGAGGTGGGTCTGTTCAGCCTTGAGAAGAGACAGCTGAGAGGGAACCTCATCGATGTCTGTCAGTATCTGAAGGGAGGGTGCCAAGAGGACGGAGCCAGGCTCTGCTTGGTGGTGCCAAGCAATAAGACAAGAGGCAATGGGCAGAAACTGATGCACAGGAAGTTCCACCTGAATAGGAGGAAGAACTTCTTTTCTGTGTAGGTGACTGAGCACCAGAAGAGATTGCCCAGAGAGGCTGTGGAGTGTCTCTCACTGGAGATATTCAAGAACCATCTGGATGCAGATGATGCCCTCTGCTATAGGATGACCCTGCTTGAGTGGGGAAGTTGGGCGAGATGACCCACTGTGGTCCCTTCATGCATTACCCATTCTGTGATTGTGGGGAGCACAGACACATGTTAGAACAACCTACACTATAGTAAGCTCTAATGTACTTGTATATTGGTGACCTCTGGGAAGTGCATAACTGAGGAACAGCATGCACAAAAGGCAGTATATACAGGTGAGCCATAGGATTGACTTCCACATTCTGCAAAGTGCTTTATTCTGGTCTAATATCAGTAACTGCAATGTGGAGCCTTTTACGTGTAGGGAATTGACTACTGGTCATTGCTTGCTGGCTACTAGCTGCAGGAGGTGCCAGATTCAGTCCAGCTTCCAACAGGAAAAATCTAGTTTGTGTGGAGAGAATTGGAATTCCAAAGGTGAAGGTACTCAAAATCACTAAAGATTACTCAAGAACTTCCTTCTTTTTTTTTAACCATATTTTGTGCTATTTTCGATCATTTCCCTGTCCTAGATTATAGAAGAGAGAGAGGCTTATTTTTCAGCATGACTGAGAACCAGTTCATATTACTATAGGGAGACTGACTAGTTTTCAAGCAAGAAGCTGTAGTGATTTGAAAGGTTCAAGAAAAGAGAGTACTTTTTCTTTATGAGTAACTGAATATAAAAGACTGATTATGTCTTTTGTTTTTGTGGAGGACAGAACTCATCATCACAACACTACCAGCACCATCAATCTGAACAACCCGACAATTTAAAAATATTCTGTCATAGCTTGTGGTTGTGTAGTTGTTCAGCTCCTTCCTCTAGAGTGAAATAATCTGATGTAGTATTGAAACTGCCACTAAGAATTGTTAATGTATAATTTATCTTTGCAATTAAAAAGCATTTTTAACCAAGTGTCACAACACAGTGACAAGTAAATTAGGCTGTGATTTACATTATAGTGCTTTGCAACTTGATTTAGTGTCACCCTGGAGGAACTGACAAASAGCCCCAGCGGAGTAAGACAGTGCTTTCAGTAAAGAATGAATTCATTTCCCATGTGTTAGCAAGGATTGAAAGATAGTTGCTGCCTGGTATTGAAACAATGATTCATATTTTTTGTTTGTTTTCTAACATGTTAAGTAATACAATAGCAAAAATTTCTAGACAGAAAGAATACTTGGGTCAGACACAGTGATTGATAACTCTTTGTTTTTATAAAATAAGTCATAGTTTAATACCTTAAGCCTTGGTTTCTTCTTGTTATAGTAAAAAAGGAGGTTGAGTCTGATTATTTTATATTTTTCTTAATCATTGTCTTAAATTGGGAGCTTTGGAATTTCAGAATATGAAAACCATGAAGAAGAAGTCAGGTTAAATATTGCTAAATGTAACTCACCAAAGGCAAGTTAGGTGAAACATAATACCATTGGATTTAGAAAAAATACAGTCCCTTAAAAATCATCAGGGATATCAAATATTCACTACATTAGTATTTTGGGATATCATTCACTCTTGATTTGGGAGGCTTCCATATTTTCTTGTCTTACCTTCTTTCCAGTGAGACAGTAACTTTATAGAAAATAAGTGTGACAGGATTTTTGTTGAGAGAAAAAGAATCTTATACAATCAGCTAAATGAGTAATTCACTCTCCTAGCTAACTACAGTTAGCGATTTCTAGGGAAACTGTGTGAAAGGGATAGAGTGAGGTTTACCAGTTTGTTCCAACTGTACTTGCTTTTCTCCAGTTACTGGAAGTAGCTGAATGAACTTCTCGTTGTCCTGGTAAATGTGGGATAGTTGCAGTTACTAGAGGTGGTTAAGCAAAACCATTCCTGCAGTGAGAAGGAATCATACAATCATAGAATATCCTGAGTTGGAAGGGACCCACAAGGATCCACATCATGAAGACATCCACAAGGAGCTTGCATTATTGTGGGATATGCATAACGATCAATCCTTTAATCTGCAGTTGCAGAGATTTTTCACCTCAGGTCCCTTTAGATACTCTTCAAGAAAGATGATGAAAAATTGACAACAAATCAATCTCATCCAAACAGTTGCAAACAAGTTTAAAAAGGTAACACTACTTCCACATTCTAAGCTCACTAACTGCCTTTCACAGTGCCTTATCACAGGGAATATTCATATACAAACACAGCAGCAGAAATAAACTGGTGAGTAGGAGGTCTGCAGGGCATGCTGTGACTTGCTTACTCTAAGGTCACAAACTCACAAAAGCCTGCATGGAAAGAAGTGTTTTTCACAGTTTACAAAAGTTAGTTTCTCACCACTTTTTCAAATCAGAGTCCAAGCAAGTGATGTCAATTTTGGCAAAATTGCAATCCTTTGTATGACAAAGTGATTTGTCATTACTGTGACTTGGTCTCGAGTGCCAGCTATTGCTGTACAAAAAATAGGTGACAAGAGACGGGTTTAGGGCCCAGTGGTATTTTGAAGATCGTTTTCTTCTTGATGGGTTATTGCTGTTGTTCTCATTCATCTACTGTAGCCCTAGTGCCTTAACAAGGTATCCTCAAAGATGCTGAAAGAAATAGACTAAATTTGTAAGAAATTACATGGCATTTTTCCCCCCCCATAGAATATTAATTCAGCCCTAATACAAATTCTTAGCTGTGACTTATAATAGAAGGTCTTGTTAGACAAATATCTTGTTTGCAAGAAAAAGTTTGGCAGCAAGAAGGCAAGATTATCTTTTGGTAAAGCTCAGGTGTAGTAGCTTCATTTCCTGAATTCTCGGGCGGAAGACTTGAGTACTTGGCACACATAAGGTGATGTGTGCCTTGGTTGTCTGCTCCAGAACAGTCTAAGCCAGAAATAAAAGCATCATAGAGTGAATTTTCCTTCTTGAGGAAATTGACTTCTGTTCTGCTCCTGCTGTTAGTGGAGTCGATAACAGGATTGACTTCAGAGCTGGAAGTTGAATCATCTTTGGTCTTTGCTCTACAAAAGTCAGGGAGCAGAACAATGATAAGACTGGAGTAAGAGGTGTTTATGATATACTGACCTGCCCCTATTAGGAGAGCTATGCACTCTGTCACAGTGAAGAAGGAAAACACTGACCTGGCCAACAAGAACAACGCTAATCTTCTGCACTCTTTGAATGTCTTGGAAGTGACTAATTTTCAAAAAGTTTTTGTTCCTCTCTCCCCACCCTCCCCCTTTGAATTCTCATGAGATTCTCCTTTGTGTGTTGATGACCTAATAAATACATTGAAAAGATGCTTAACAGAAATTGAACAGTGCCCATTTGGAGCCTTTTTTTCTAGGTGATCCAATTAAAATAATAGAGGTATAAATCCAGATGTGTGGCAAGCTTTGTAAAGGGAGAGCTTCATACTGAAAAGTTGGATGGACTAATAACTTCTTTTCCAGTTTTGCTATTAGAAAAATATATTTTCTACTAAGAAAAAAAGTAGATAAATCCTCCTTTCAAAAGCAGTGTATTACTGTCGAGAGCACAGGAGCTAAGTTTGATGTTCCTGATTTTTATAGATGTGACTTGAAAGGTAGCCAGGCTTTTGGACTTCCTCTGCTTCAGTTAATGAGTAACCTGCACTCATCTTGATTTGTGCCCTCCTTTCTTTTTCTCCGTGGCATAGGTCAGTATTACAGAAAACCTCTTTTATGTCTATCTAAAGTGATTGTATTGTGCGATTGAGTTAGGCAAAATGAAATATGTCTGTGTTATTGTCCAAGGTGAGGTAGATTATGGAAGGGACATTACCTGAATGTACATTGTTTCCTCAAGGTACCTAATGATATCTTTGCAGTGCTAATATCAGAACGTGAAAAAGCAGAATATGAGTAGCAAGCAGTATAGAGAAAAGGCAAATCTTGTAGTTTGTCCTAAGTATTGAATAGAGGAGGTGCTGGCAAACCAAGCCAAGGGAAGGGACTGATTTATTTATCTTTTTTGCGTGTGTGACATAGAGACAGAGGTATTTGTGGACTTACATTTAGTACTGTACTTAATAAAATATATGAAACATTAAAAGTTAATCTAGTTTAACTGGAGGCACAAATGGGTGTCTCCATTCCTTTATCCCTGCCTTTCTTCAAAGATGTGAGAACTATGTGCATTTAGTAAGATTTGAGTGCTTGGAGCTGGGCTTCATACTTTCCATAAGACTGTGTGTGGTTTATATGTGTATATACAAAATAACCTGGTTGTCTACTGTGATTTACTTCATGAGTTTAACTCATTTTCTGGTGCAATTAGGGTGAATTAGAAACAGAAAAGAGGCAATGGGAAGGGAAAAAAAGTAAAAGTGGTGGGGCAGGAGACTTCAGGAGAAAGGTGATGTGACAGTCACAGGAAAGAATCCTTCTTGAAAAAGGAAAACGTTTATTACCAGTGAAAAGCCAAAGGTGCCTGGGACTGAAGAAGAGTGTAAAAAAAAAAGAAAATCACAGCTCCTTAGAGTTTTCTGCTACAAAGGAGGTTACAGCACCTTCGTCATGGGATATGGACTATGAAGAAGGAACCAAAAGGAAGGTGAAGTAATTTGCTCTCAGAATTTGTTTTGCTTGTTTCTGTTTAATGTTTTAAAACACACACCAAATACACTAATTGCACTGTTAAAATAATTGTTATAAGCAACAAAAATCAAGAGGCAGATTTCTGTGATAAACGAGATTGATTCTTTTCAAACCAATTTGGGAAGGTGATAGAGGAAACAGGCACTTCAGAATTAATGAACAAAATATTTTACAAAATATATGAAAATACCTATAATTTCCAAGCCTGCTTACCTTTATTTTTAATTGATTATATCACACACTGATAATTTCTACTTAACCTCAGCTTAAGCAAACTAGAGGCACACAATCTTTCCTAAAAAATTATTAGATTATTCTTAAATTATAGGAACGTTTGCAACTGTTTGCATATGATAGGACCTTAACTTATTGTGAATATCTTGTTGCTTTATATAATAATATATCTTTAAAGGTGTTTCATATGTGGTTAGTGATAGGTAATTTGAAGGCATTTCAGTTTGTACAATGTAAAGATTGATGAAAAAAGGAAAGGGCATTATTAATATGTGTATTTTAGTAGGAAACAGCATAACAGTAGTGATTTGGAGGGAATAAAAATTGATAAATGGGATAAATTGTGTGATAATTTTTTAAACTAAGAAATTGGTATTAGATGGGATGAAATTGTACTTCTGTACTCTCAAATTCAGTTTGTTTCTATGTTCTGTTTTTTCAATGTTATCCAAGTAAACGTCTTTTGTCCTAAAATTTCTCTGCATACTCTCATGGCACGCAATGAAAGTCCTCAGCTCTGTCTTATAAATGTTCTGACAAGTTGCACCACAGCCTTCACAGTGCTTCAAGTAGCACAGAATTATGTCTTGGGCCTTAGAAAGCTCCCAGCTGAGGCCCAGAACCAGCCATGAAGGTCCTTCTGGGAGCAGCGTGCATGTGAGCCACCCTGGCCTGAGAAACTGCTAGTTCTTCTACCAGGGATTGTTGCCAACTGTGGAAATATGCAACGAGGTAGATACATCTCAGAAAAATCTGTGATGTAATCTGTTTGATTTTACACTGAAACAGAGTAGAGAGTTGTTCTCAGAGCCAACAGGTGGTGTTCAGCATGGAGTTGGAAACTACCAGCACAGCAGAGCCCAAGTAAAATGTCTACTGTCTCTCAGCTGATAGCAGTGCCTGTCTGGATGAGCTGCTTTTTCATCTACTTCCATCCAGCTCAGAGAAGTGCTGCAGATAGTGTATGTTAAAACAATTTGACATTTTGTAGAGCAGAGGAGAACTGAAACAGGCAGGAAATAAGAGTCACTTTTTGTAGGAAACTACAAAAGTATACAAATGTGCATTCAGGGACACATCTTACTGGGAAGCTAACTGCAAGTAATAACATAGAGAAAATGTTTGCCTGTGTGAAAGAGCAGTATTGTGCATTTTSAAGACCCAAGCTTACACTTATGTTTGTTATGCGATCAAAATCATGCTTTTCTTACTGGCATTCTTTCTAATTGTTGAAGATTTATTGTTTTGTTTGATTCTAATAGTGTATCTGAAATCTCAGAGTGGTACTTCCAGCATTTGCTGGTTTATATTGAGAAGTAACTGCAGTGTTTCGTTCCCTTTTTGACCCCCATTTCTGCTTCCTTTTTGTCCATTTATCTTTTTGGAGAAAACCATGGTAGATTTTGTATTTATGTACTAGGTATGATTATGTTCAGCTGTGATCATAACATCCCAACCAAAAGAGTCCATAATATTTAATGCCACAAGGGAGGGATGATTCTAGCTGTTGTGGAACTGGGACTCAAAAGATAGAAACATTAAATGTATAAGATGTCAGTGATAGATATTAATGTTGGTGTGTATAAATCTAGTAATTATTTTGCTTATAAAGACATTTTATTTTAGCTAGGAGAGAGAAATGAGAGAAACGTGCTAGTGGGAAGCATGTCATACTATCTCATCTTGCATTCTTATTTTTTTAATATACTGTAATAATCTGCTAGTTGTAGTTTGGTTGCAGGGTTCCAGCCATACAAAAGATTATGACAGCCTTAACAGTTTACACGATTCACTTTCAATTAAAAAAAATTCCAGTGAGATACAAAATTGCAGACAAACACTTAAAACACCTGTATCAGATTTTAAGTTTATAAGTGATATAAAGTGCTGTAATTTTACTGGCTTTAGCATTGATTCTAATGTGTTGAGAAACTATCTCTTCTCTTCGAATCTTCAATAATTTATCGTAGTAGCTGAGTTCAGGGAAAATTGCTGTTAGATTCCACAAACCTGAAAGAAAATACAAAAACTCTGGTGGAAAAAGAATATTCAAATGAATGTTTACAATAATTGACATTTAACATCCTGTTCATGAGCAAAAATATTTATTGATGCAGTTTCTATAATGGAAAAAGCATTCTATTTTAAAACTCAGGAGGACTTCAGAAACTGCCTAAGGAAACACTGAGCAGCTTATGGTGAATCTTCTTAGGAGGAGGAATTCTTCAATGTTTGGTCTTTCAGTAGCAGCTTCTTGAAAGATTCATATGCGGTTGCAATATAATTTTTGATACACCATATTAAAAAAGCTATGGTTGTAAACCCTATCACTGAAGCAAATCACTAGCATGAATACCATTATAAAACTTCTCTATTTTCCCCCTGGAATTCCAGTAAGTGACATATGTGATGCTGATTGGTCCCTTCCAAAGAGACAAACTAAGAGTTGTTGGACTTAGAGCAAACGTATTTGAAGCACGGGAATATTTGGAGTGAATCCTCCTGCACTGAAAGCAGAGCCATGAGGAGGTGTTTTCTCACATTAGCCAGAGATGCTGTGTGGTATAAGATGCTGTGTGTGAAAGACTCAGTAAACAGTAGGGGTATAAAAATGGTCAGGGAAATACAGGCTACATCAATAAGAATAAAGTAGTTTTTTTCTTTCATAGAGAAATTAAATAAAACAAAGTAAATTTACAAGTGAAAACACTCAGAAGGTCCAACAGAAGCACAAAATCTTGTATGCCTCCATGAAAAACTTTTCTTTTATAGTCAGTGGCTAAGCAATATAGTCCCTGGAGCATTTAGAGTGATTTATTTTATCCTAAGAATGATTAGATCTAATAGTCAGCAGAGGAAAGAAAGAAACAAGCAGATTATTGCATTTGTTCTTTGTCATCTGGAATACATAAAAACTCCAGTGAGGAAGTAAGTATCTTCTATGTAGACACTTAGAACTGAGTCAAGCTACTCATAGTAAAATCTTGTAAACTATTTTAAAAAATTGTCAGATATAGAATATAAAAAAAAGGACTTTGCAGATAAGGCAGTTATTTTGGATGCTGTGATAATAAAAGTTGATCCACAGGAGGAGGAGTAACAGCAGTGCATTAATGAGCTGTGAAGGAGAGAAAATGGCAAAAAGAATTGTTAACTTACAGTTGCCACCTATGTAGGGCTTTTAATTGGGGCTGCATTCACTACTTTCAAGGACAGTTAGTAAGAGTTTAGTTCTTGGTTTTATGAAGACATCAAGGAGAATGCCTCAACGGTTTTATTTTGAATATCATCCCTGCAGTTTTGTGCAATTGATAGCATTCTGTCTTTTCTTTCTTTATCTTTTCATGGTCATGTCACTTCTTTCAGAGAGTAGAAGGACAACTGAGGAAGGCAGGCACCTGGTGCGGTAAAACTTCATTAACAAAGATACAAATATTGAAAGATTAACACTTAATATTTAGGGTATTTTTGCTGTGTGCTTTTCCTCTTCTCCGCTTCCCCTCCCACCCCCAATGGAATACTCTACTGAAGCCTATTCAGTAAGTAAAGGTTATTCCATTTTTTCTTTTTCTTTTTTTTTTTTTTTAATAAAAGTGTATTTTTCAGTTTGAAATGGGCTGTGCTTTATGTACCTCGTTCAGACACAGACGCACAAGCATGTGGGGTGGTTTTTTTGTGTACAGATACTGTTGCACTTTTGTGAGAATATGAAGTTACGGTGTTGCACACATTGCAAAAACAAAGAACCCCAAGCCAGACAGCACCTAGCCTACGTCATTATAGTAAAGGAATAGCGTTCTTAAACTGYAATCCGTAAATTTGACCTGCTCATTGTTGAAAATGTCTTAAAACTTCTAGCTTGACTTGAGGGTCAGTGAAAAAGATTTGGATCAGAATCTCAATAAGAATTTGATTCCTTATTTCTAGTGGCTAACATTTTATAGGTTTTTAGAGAAAATCAGCAGAGATGCAATTGCACTGTGCTTTCAGTAAAAGGTAAAAATACAACCTACATTTTTAGAGAGAGAAGGAAAAATAAAATCTCTGCAAACCATAATCTTTATCCCAAAAGAGTATTAGAGATTTGCATGCTGTGAATACATTAACTATGCATGCTAATGCAACACTATCAGTACAGCGATCTCCAGGATTATTGAAGTACGTTCCACGTTTTGGGCTTATCTAAATTTGTTAATTAAATACTGCATTTAAAATTTGAGAAAATATGTTTTCTGTGCATTAAGGTCTAACAAGTGTGACACACTGCTTATCTTCTAGTCATCAGCAATTTGTCTTAAACCAAATGGTAATGGAAGCCTCTGCTCTTTCCTGAATACTTTGAAAGGAGACTGTAGAAATAGAAGCTAGAAGCTGTAGCTAGAGCAACTGGTAAAAGCATCAAAGAACACCTGAAGAAGTTTTGGCAAATATGATGTTTTAAAGTTTGTATTTGTCATCAAATTTAGGAACACTAGATCTTTAACTTTTCTAAGTGTTACTAGCTCCAGAGACTTGGACTGGTAACTATACATTTTTCCTTCATAATAAGGTTCTCTAGATGGGCTTACTTTTTTCACTTAAAGAAAATCCCAGTGATAGCCACTAGCATACAGCTGGTATGTGCTGTTTGGAAGCAGGAGCTCTTTGAGTTTCATATCTGGTAAAGAATTTCAAAGCCTACTTACCACTGAGGACAGAAAAGTTTTAATTTAAGAAAAAAGAGAGAAAAAGAACTTACCTACTATTCAGGTTCTGAAAGAGGTTCCTCTCAGAGCATTGGTCTGGACATGAGCACTCCACCATTGCTGCAGCTGAGAGGGATTCAAAATTATATTTGCTGTGTATTGCAAAGGAAACAAAAACTTTTGTGTTGTTTGTAAAATGACACGATCTTTTTCAAATATTTTCATTTTAACCTAGTGATAAGGGCTAATCTGTAGCACAGGAGCATTACAACTTGAACAAGTCCAAAGCAATGTCCTGCTTGATTAAGATAAGAATTATTTACCTCAGCAACCCACCTAAAATGTCAGAGATACTTGAGTTGGTACTGCCCAAGTAACTATATATAACTGACATCAGTAATTGTGATTGGAGATTAGTAATGATGTGTAACAGAAACTGCTTACTGCTTCTGGGTTTGAAATTGCATCTACCCTGCTTGTTTATGGTGTCATTTGGAGCCACCAGCTCATTTAGCTCTAACTCTGGTATTTTGGGACCATACTGTGTAAACCTCACCTGAGTGGGAACAGCAAAGACCCAAAGTCTTGCCCAGAATAAAAACCATGATCACTGATGTTAGGSACAGAGGACGTTGTTTCAGGCACAGCCCTGAATAACTGCATGTGGCATCGTGACTGTAAGCCTGTCATTTCATAGCAGGACATATATACTGTGTATGTTTTCCGAGCCAGTTGGAGAGAACACCATTACACAAGAGCTGTGATAGTGGAAACACTTCCTGAGTACCACTGTGTGATGGATGTTTCCTGTGAATGGAGTTCCTGTCTTTCTATCATAATGAAATTACGCTGCCAATGCTGAAATTATGTATCCAACTACTCTACAGTGACCATTAGAATTCCTTGTTGGTTGAAGCCARTGGAGGTATACAAAACAACAAAATTACTTATGTATGAGAGGATTTGCATATCAAACATAGAACATTAGTGTTGCTTTTTCTTTTCTGAAAAAATTAGCAATACTTCCCTGGTATATGCGAAAAGGAAAAAAAAAGTGATTGTGCAAAGTCTGGTGTCGGTGTTTTGGTTCTAAAGTACCACAGAATAAGCTGATCTAATCAGACAAAGTAATTGAGGGCATAAGGTATTTTATCTAGACAAATGAAAATCTATTTCAAGGGTATTATTTGCTTAAATATATTTTAAAAAGAAACCTTATACACACCACTGTTATCTAGTAAAATTTTAGAAATATAAAGCCAAATTTTCATAAACTTTCCAGTATCTGTTTAATATCCCCGATGATGTAATGTGTCTCCCTGCCAAACGGCCAGGGTTTGCCCAGATGGATGTGCACAGCTGTTCACTCTGTAGATGGTGACCTTCGGCGTAGAGGTATTTCAGACCCTCCAGATGGTTGTTTCATGACCCTGCTGTGGAAATGCAAAGTGCAAAAAAAAAAGGCAGATTTCTAACGAGAAAGTACCGTCACAATCTTATAGCATTCCAGAGTAAACTTCGGGAATCATTGCTCCAGCATTTTAAACCACTGCTTAATTAATTCATTAATTAGCTAATAGATATTATATTGAATTGTTTCTTAATAAATTTATTTAATTAATTATAGTGGGATAATAAATGGTGTGGAAAAAGTATATCTAATTATTAGTGAATGCCACTGCAGTTAAAATCCTCTCTTCAAATAGGGTACAATGTATGTCTTAAAACAAGATTTATTGTCGAGAAAATTTCCTCTTTTCCTGACATAGAGTTGAGTTGTTTTTGTCATTTCTTAGATTTGTCATTTTTATAACTAGGTAAGTTTGATGGACTTTAGCATTTTCACTGTAAATTGATATATACTCATATCAGCCATCTTCCTAAAATGTTAGCTTTGAAATACCAGGGACAGATTAGTGTATGAAGTATGAATCTTTACAGTCCTTTCTAATGTAGGCTTTAAAATTATTCATAATGTTGCTTGTATATTATCAGCTATAGACTGGAAAAACACAACTCTGGCAATGTTTTTAAAAAAGCTTTTATGAATCACTCTCTTCTATATACACATATATCTGTGTGTACATTCAGTGGTAAAAATATTGTTTTCTAACGTCTTCTGAAACTGGAATTAAAAATAGTTGTTATGCTAAGGTATTGCTTGTGAGCACAAGAAAGTTACATTTTGAAAGGCTGCCCATGCTTAAATGGAAGTAATGTATATTCCCTTATTCACAGGTGATTTAAACACATATGATCCACATCCTTAGAGAACTAAATCTTGATTTTTAAATTCAGCTTGGGAGCCTAACTCGATCTGAATAATGGAAAACAAGATCATATGTAAATCAGTAGGACTTACTGTTTCCAGTGCTTCCATTTGTATTTATAAATATTTTTCTATATTTTATATTAAAAAATATATATTTATCTTAAAATTTACTGAAAGACTGAGTATGTTTGGTAACTCATAAATAAAGCTCTACAAATCTGAAATAGTGTTAACTCATTTAGTATGAAATTTTTTATGCAGTTCTTGTTAATAATGGTTAATACAGTATGTTAAAAGATCTCATCATTCTGTTCTAGCTGTGTAAAACTGTGCTATGCAATTTGCACTGTGAGAGTTTAAATTGTGAATTCCATCAGTTGATTACAAATTATTGCTAAAATGATTTTTCATAACCGTCTATTTCTTACATTTCTAATTTTCTCAAATTGCTGGGTTCTTGCAATAAATTTCATAGGAGCCTTAAATGCCACTTGAAGCAGCTGTTCTTCCAGAGTACTAACACTCCTTCTTGTAAGTTTATTTCATTTTATCTCCACTTAAACTTGTGTATTGCCCAGTCCCATTATTTTAAAGGAATATTGCAAAGAATAAGTTTTATTTTAAAAACTGGAGAGTTTCCAAAGTTGCCTATTGAGGAAAATAATGGAGAAATGACATTTTGAAATCTCTTATTGGTTTTCTATTGGATAAGCAGAAAAATAACTGTGATAAAGGTTTCGTACTGCTGGCAACTTTTATCACTAGGACAAGACTGGCGTGGCTGGTATCTTATATGCAGGTGTACAAGATTTGTTATTTAAGAAGTATCATTGCCAAATGAGGACGAAGATACAGTGAGGACATTACCGGTGTTGCCATTCATTTCTGGTTACAGGACATTGTGTTCAATCTTAATTGCCGGTGCTTTAAATTAAACCTGAGATTTGGTTGCATAAGTGGCAAAATCTTCACTAGACAGAGACATCAAATAGAGAAGGGTATTCTTTTCCAAGAAGGGCTTAGATGCTTCTGTCTCATGTGCAGATTTCTTAATTTTCAGTGGTAGTAATTATAAGGTGAGAAAAAGTGGCCACTTTAGTTAYTTGTAATGTGGATATGTGTTCATAATTATTTGTATGTATCTAAATTATAGAGTTTATGAATTAGAGTAAGTGCACATTTTATTATATGATACACTTTACATTTTGCATTTTTTGTATAAATAATAAATTTTAAATTATATAATAATACAAATAATTACAAATTAGTAATTACAAATACACATTTTAACATTATTAAAATATTGTAACTCYTGAAATAATTTAAATGTTGCTTTGCCACTGGTACTAAATTGCTCCTCACCTTTAGCTGGTACAACTATTGTGGTTACCTATTGTACTGCCTGGTAGAAAAGGAATGAAAAAAATACATGCAAACAAATGATTCTCAGGCCCAGGTTAAGTTTTGCATGTTCAGACTGCAGGTTCAGTGAAGTGAAAGAGAATGACATCTCTGTATGGGCGCACAGTGGCAACATGGGTATGGTTTGGTGGATACTTCTGAAACAAAAAAATCCAAAGATTTGAAGTGCCAGATTACCTAGTAGGTGGAGTAGGAAAGGGTCATAAACTTAATGCTTGAAAGCCATCTGGGGCACATGAAGTTGAGTGTCAATATAGGAGAAAGTGTGATACTTTTCATAATTTGGTTTGAGCACAACTATGTATGATGAGAGTTTTAACAGGAGACTGGACTGTTGCGTTCTGTCAGTTTTCAAGCAAGACACTCATTTAGGCATTTGTAAGTGAGGGGATAAACTCAGAGTTTCTGTGAAAAGAATTAACGTTCTCTACTGTTTCAAAGTATGTTTGTATAGCTTTTTGTTTTCAGCAAAGACAGAGTGTCGCTTTTCATACACTATCTCCTTAATGAAATGCCCTCCGATGAATTCTGTCTTCTGTGAGAATGATAGGCGTCCCTATTTTTAAGAATATGTATTTAAATTTGGGGAGTCCTGATTGATAAACTATGTCCATTTTATCTCACTGATTTCCATAGAAGTATTTTCCATGATCCCCATTGCAGAGGATCCAACAAATACTTATGTTTGGTACTTGATGCAAGACTGTTCAAGAACTTAAAGTTTAGATTAAATAATGTGATATGAAAACTGAGGAGCAAGCAGGGATGGAGCTTCTATTCCTTGAACTGTTTAACAAACAGGGTGGAAATTTTATCTGATGAAGCATGAATCTGCTTCAGTCCCAACTGTGTGTGTTGTCTTGCATGTCTTTTTTAATATGGCATAGGATTCTCCCATTTCTAATCAGTGCCGCATGTGTACAGTGAGCCTGATGCCCCTGTCTTATTGCGAGTTTGTTAGCACATAGCTGCTAATCCAGTGTGGTCTGGGTTTGCAGGTTGAGCCTAGAAAGTCTAAGGAGTTGTGATGATTTTGGACTAAATATGCAGGTGTCAATTTTACTGCACAGTGAAGTCATCTTGGTTATGTTGGGACTTGCTATTAGCAGTCGTCTAGTCCTGTGCTTATGCTTCTGTGAGTTGTGGCTTTATCTTCTTTACTCTGGACAAATTTCTGAGGGGAATAAAAGCAGACTGCATATTACTGTTCTACCTTCAAACCCTTTGAATAGTTGTATACGTTTTTGTATTGTGAGAAAAATGCTTCTTTCTTGCAGAAATGAGCTGATAGAATGATATTTGATCTGATATTTGTAGAATATCAAAGGAAAGTTGAGATGGCTTATTGTAAATACTCCTTTTGTATTGGGCCTGGCTGAGCTGCAGTTTTCCCATAGAGCCCTCACAGTGCTGTGCTTTGCGTTGGCAGCTGGAAAGGTGTGGATAACACCCCAGTGTTTGGGTACTGCTGGGCAGGGCTGGCACAGCATCTGTGCTGTCTCTCAGCATTTCCCCCATCAAGGGGGACTGGGACTGGGCAAGATCCTGGGAGGGGACACAGCCAGGCCAGCTGACCCAAACTGACTGGAGGGGTATTCCATAGCATGTGGCATCAGCTCAGATATTAAAGCTGTGGAAAGGAGGAGCAAAGGGGATTATTCGTTATTTACATTTGCCTTTTGGAGCAACTGCTCTGTGTGCTGGAGTCTTACTTACTGGGAAGTGGCTGAACATCCCTGATGAGAAGTAGGGGATAAACCTTTTTTTTATCTCCTTGCTTGTGCGTGCAGACTTTGGCTTTTGCTCTAGTAAACTGCCTTATCTCAAACTACAAGTTGTTTTCTGTCTTACTTTCTCTCCGCTGTCCATCTGTGGAGGGGAATGATAGAGCGGCTTGGTGGGCACCTGGTACTCAGCCAACGTCAACCCACCACAGTCCTTYTCAGTGCCCAATGTGGGGCAAGACAAAGGCAGTTTTATATAGATATATGTATCTATGTATATATTGCATGCTGTAGTAATAGTAGTTATCTGGTAGCAAGCTCCTGTGGGCGACACAGCGTTTGTCAGCTGCACTGCTTATCTCTTTATTTTGCTGACTTTGGGAACAGGCTAACACAAACAATGGCTCTGTGCTTTGCCCTTACACTGATGGCCTGTTATTTCCTCATCTGTGGACAATAAGGGAATACACATCCCTCTCCCTGCTTGAGATTGATGTGAATGCTTTGATAGTGCAGGCTCCCATGGTCATTACTCCTCCTTATGTAAGCTCTTTAATACTGTTAATGATACTGACTAATACTGTTGGCACACTATGGTGTTCGTGAAATTTGGTGTCATCCCGGTGTAAGAGAAAATAAATGTTAGGTGAGGAGATATTGAAATCTGCCCTGAGGCATCCAGTTCCTGGGTGGCAGGATGCATGGAAGGATTTGGGCAGGTTCCTTGATGCCTAAAATTGGGGTACCTGAAACAGAGACTGAGCAAAGTTAGTGGATAAAAGGTAGGAATTTATTGAAGGCCTTCGACTAGTACACCTTTGGGTAGTGCAGAGCCYGGCCGAGGCYAGGCTGGACCCAAGATGGACCCCGATCACGAGTTTTCCCCCCCCAGATATAGGTTTGGTACATTTGCATATCAGAAGTTAATTGTCCAATTACAGTTCCAGGTAATGAAGTAATATTCCCCCATTCACCCCTTCCCAATTCACTTTTGTTTATACTTAGGTCTAGAATAGTGACCTTGGTTTCCAGGCCTAGAAGGAATTGTTTTGTCTAACCAGAATGTGAAGAGAACTTACTTAGCACATGATATGGAGTTCAGAATTACACAGTAGTACAGTGCAGGATTAGAAAAATCCAAAAGCTAATACTTAAGGCATCGTCCTAGGGAATTATCACCTCTTATTACCTGGGACTTTACACCTGAACAGGTAATCAACCCTGGCAAGTTGACACATGACCTGATAGAAGGGTGCCTTGCCTACCCCAATGAAAACCAACAGCTTCTTGCTTGTACTGAGGCCTGGCCTGTGCCTATCAAGCCACAATTCAGTACTCTCAGAGGACTGTAGTGGAGACAGGAACCCAAACTACATTTGAGGATGCTATGGCTGAGATAGGGACTCAAACAACAGCTGCTGCAGTAATTGCCCCAGTAGTGAAAAAGAAAAAAAGAAAAAATGGATAAGGTGAGCTCCCATCCATTAGGAAGGGAGGAAGAAAGAGAAGAAGAAGAAGCAGGAGAACCAGGAGAGGAGGGGTCAGATCAAGAAGCCAGTCTTTCAACGAAGAAATTGAAAGGAGTGAGACAAATCAAACAGGAAACCAGTTACCTGGTCTGAGACCTCATCAGAACTTCCAGACTTGTGAAAAGATTATAGCCGCCAGCCAGGTGAGCGGATTTCTGCCTGGCTGCTTTGATGCTGGCATAACAAAGCTGACAGTCAGCAGTTAGAAGGTCATGAAGCCCAACAGCTTGGATCCCTTGCTAGAGATCGAGGAATTGAAAGAAGAATCAGAAAAGAAGCAGCAATTTGCAGTTTCTAGAGATGRCCCCTCTCAAGTGTGAGGACAAGATATCCATTTAAGTATGATCTTGTGAACTCCCCAGGAAAATGGACCACTGTAGATGAAGGTATCCAGTACCTGAGAGAATTAGCAGTGCTGGAAGTCATCTGTAGCAATCTAAAAAGTRGTAAGGTCTCCAAAGATCCAGAGGATGTCCATTGCTCAATGGCCATATGGAGGAAAGTGATTCAAAGCGCCCCTGCATCATATTCCGGCAACTTGGTAGTGTTGTATTACCTGGAAATGGGTTAACCACTCATAGAGATGGTGTCCTCCTGGCTCTGTAACATTGAAGAAACTCTGGGTACTTTCACATCCCCTATGGGCCAGTGCCTTAGCTCTCAGGGGCAGCCCAAGAGATCAAAGAGTCAACCCCTCCCACCTTTCAAAGCGAAATTCTGGACTGTTTCAGTCTTCACTTGTGTCAAACTATGGTTAAATGCTTTGCTTTATGACTTCAAGGAGTAATTGGCAGTCTGGGACAGTGAATATTTATGATGAGTAAAGAATTTTCCTGTAAGAAGAGGGTGTTTCTCATGCTGTCTCTACTTCTATGCATAATTTTATTTCCAGGTAGATTGCATAACAAAACCAGCATAACAAAACAGTCTTTTGAACGACTTAGGCATAGGAGTTTTTTAATATATGTGAAGCATTAATACATAAAGAATCAGTGGGCACAGGTATTTGAATTTTCTAGAACTGGGCATATATTTGAAAGAAGATGATCACAAGAGTGATACAGCTTGGTGTCATAGCAGTGAAAGAGGACAATGTAACAAACCATAAGTTGCTTGTGGAATGGGATGTAAAAAAAGCTGGAGAGAAGATGTATTCTAGTTCATTGGTCCTATACAGATGTCAGAGGGATAAAAAGAAACAGGTAAGCAATAGATCGATTCCCCTCCAGTAAGTTCAGTGGGAACTGATAAATCTGGATCGGAATTTCTGTGATTAATTAATTCTGATAAATAATAATTATTTCATAAAGTTAGGCTCTAGAGTTAGTTTTATTTAAATTGTGCATCTGACATGATTTCATTAGTCATCCAATAACTCTAATCAGCATCACTGTACTACACAAAAATGTATATCCTTAAAGAAAATGATGTTGTAGTCAGAGTTGACAGTCACTGGAAGGTTTTTAGAATTATACAGTCTTTTAATTTTAAATGTCATCTCTGAGGGGCATTGAGCTGGGGAATAGTTTGTGCTTGACTTGGTGTATCTGTGATTGTGCTGTGTATCCTCAGATGGTATTCCCTGGAGCAGAACAGCTATATCATTCTGTTTCTGAAAAGGGCTGAAATTGTGGCCATTTCTGACATCAGAAGTAGTTCTTTATTATCATTTTAAAACATGCCTTTCTAATTCACAAATAGAAAATCTGCGAGAACATAGGATTAAAATGTCAGGATCCATTCCTGACTTGGATAATGACTTGGTGAACAGAGCTCCTAAACCTGATAACGTTGCACTGTTACATTTGTAGAAGAATGGGTCAAAAAATTAGATTTTTCGATATTTCAGGATAACTTCAGGTAGTTTCTTTCATCTTGCTAGAAGCAGACAAAGATTGTATTAAAGACTTCTCCTCTAGCTTTCAAAGTGCTTGGGGGGATTCAGCAGAACATCATGCTGACCCAGTTCTCTTAAGGTGATTTGTAGCTTCAAAAGAGATGTGTCTCACTGCTTTTCCTTTTGAAGCACAGCTGAGCTGAGGCCGACTGTCCTTTGAAGCCCCACAGTTGCCAAGAAGAACCCAAGATCCAGTCTGCCTGATCTAGCCTCTTCTGACCACTACCAAGCACTCCTGCCCATCTTTGTGAATATACATCTTTGAGTTGCCTCCATGTCGTGTCTATGTTTTGTTTGGTAATTAAATGGGTGTTAATATATTAAATTGTTATGCACAAAATTGTTGTTTTCTTTTGCTCTCCTTCCTTTCCCAATATCTAAAGAATTATGTCCCATCAAGACCATGCTACTATCCTGGCCAATTAAGTGCTAAATAGTAATTCTGTTTAAACATAAATATATAAATACATGTGTCAGGAATGTTTCCTGGTTTAAATAGGTAATTTATTTCCTCAGTGTTACATTTTGATGTAGAGTTAGAAGTCTTTGTTCCTAGGTTAGTGATTTCTTTAGGCCCTAGGCTAAAAATGAGAGATATGCCTTTTTTTATGGTTTGAAAAGAGTGGCGTATTGAACAATTCTAAAAAAAACTATATTAAAGAACTTCTATGAAACATTGTGGTATAATCCCTCACCTGAAAAGCATATTATATAAATTGTATCAAAATTGGAGACTTAAATCCCCAAAATTCCTGTCAAAACTACATGCAAATTGTGTGGCAGATTGTTGGGCATTTTTAGCTGAAATATGGCTATATCTTTGAGTAATCTTTAAGAGGTATTGGCAGTGTACTGAAAGTAACTTTACCACACAGTCAAGTGTTCTCTCTCCAGAGATTAATGCAAAGTATTTGATTAGGGAAAATTTCATTTCTGTGGTAGATCACTTGTTTACACACTGCTGAAACAGTCTTGTCCTTGAACTCATTCCATTCAGTCAGAGCTCTGTTACAATCTAGTTTAAGCACAGAAAAGCAGAGAAAACTAAGTCTCTGTGTATAAACCAGAAGGAACTTAGAAGGTTCAAAATATGCCTAAAAACGATATTAAAACCAAACGAGATTAAATGTTGATGCCAAAAAATGAACTGATATATTTTTATTTAATAGTAAAGGAGGCAAAGAGAAAGAAAAAGAAGTGTGCGTGGGGTGCTGGAGGGACAGGGAGAGAGTGACAGGGGTTAGATGGAGACATATCACCCTTCCGGGGGTCCCAACGACGTCTTGTGGCTCCCCTCCATCTGCTCTTCTGGGTGGTGAGGGTCCCTCGCTGTCGCCGCCACGCCAAAGAGTATAGAATCCAGTGGGTTAATATACGCTATGGGCCAGGTGGGAACGCCCACGTGCCTCCCCTGGGGGTGCTAGGTTTGACACTGTCCCTTGCAACACTGTGGATCTGTTGCATTATCTCTGGTGCAGGGTCTGGGGACCCCTTTGGGGGGCCCTTTTGATGGGCTGTGACACCCCCTCTGCTGTGGATAAGCTTTTMCCGGGATGCAGGGCCCCTCATCTGAACTGGCCTGCACAGCGGAGGTTTGGGCTTTCACTGCCTCTGACCAGAGGCTTTTCCAATACACATCCAAAACTTGTCTTCTCCCTCCACCCTTTGGTGTGAGGGTCTGTGCTGGCCTGGCAGCTGATAGCCCTGGGGCTGTGGTCTCCACCCCGAAGGTGCTAAGTGTGATCCCTCTGGGAATGTATTCTTCTCCCCAGCTCTTACTTATCTTCATCAGCAGGCAGTCAGGGCCTCAGTCAGGTTTTTGTTTGTCTTCTCTGCAGCTTTTGTAGAGTTTTGCTATAATACCAAAAGTCCTTCATGAAAATGTTTAAGCCATAAATTACAACATTTCAGTCTCTGACAAGCTCTCAAAGTCAGCAAGGTGGGTCTCAACAGCTTGTAGAGGTGGGATGTTACATGTAAATCCAGATGACCTAAATTCTACCCAGATCTCCACTTCATCTCTTTTTAGTTTATTGAGTGCCTGTAAGTCTCCAGAACCAAAGGTCTTGGGAACATAAATAGAATTCAGACTATCTGAACCTGAGCTTTTGTCCTCAAGATAAAATGATATTCATTGCATGCACCAATTGTGTTTGTGTCCTTTAACTGATGTTCCACATACAAGTGAGTTTCACCCTTTAAAAATGCATTAGTTCTTCAGTTCTTAAAAGAAAAGTTTTTATCCTGAAATTTGGGGTTTTCTTTGAATAGCTCAATGTTAAACTTCTAGTAAGTAGGGAAAATTCTGCTTTCATCCAGTCTCATGTGACTTTTTTTTGGTAAATAAATAGACACCACTGAGAGAATACAGAAGCTGTGCTCCAAACAGACAGAGACATTTAATAGGGAAACTTGGGATATCTAATCTATCTGCACATCACTTTTATTATCCCTTTATGTATTGTTTTTTGTGGAGAATTTTGTAATAACCTGTGTAAAAAGTGTATTAATTTTGCAGGGTTATGCCTGCAAATTCTCTCTTGAAAATAGCAGAGGAGTTGTTATTCTATTTTATATTTTAACTTACAGTGATCTCTTGAAACGAATTTACAGTCTTTGGCTTTTGCACTAGGAGCAAACTATTTAGGGGAAAAACCCCACAACTTCCAAAATACTTTGTTGAATACAATTGTATGATCTCTCATTGGGCAAATGAAAAAAGACTTAAGGCAGAGTACCATGTAAGTTGCAAACATCTTTTAAATTCAGTGTTTAATTGCAGTATGATCCATTTTTGTTATTATTACATTTTGTTATTATTACATACCTGTATGTTCATAGAAGACTAGCAAGGAAATAAACATGCCTTGCTTTCCAAAGGTGCATGAGGACCTTTTGCTGAAAATCTTCAGTAACGATCTTTAATGCTCAAATAGAAATAAGCAGGAGGTTTATGCCCAGTATCTGTGTAATCTTTGCTGTAAGAGCAGCAAAAGTCAAGAGTACAAAAATTAAAGCACAGTTAATAACCAAAGAGAAATGCAATAAATAGGTAGCATGGAAGCAAAGACAGATAATATGAATAAAGCTGAAATGTTTTAAAACATAGGCCTAAAATGCTGTATTAATTAGATATTGCTTAATCTCACTTTGGACCTAACTTACTCAAATTCTGTTCTTATACTTCAATACTAATGATACAGCAAGGTGTAAGATTTCAGCTTTGTCAGTACAGTTGGAGGATTGACTATAAATGGAAAGGGAATGATGAGAGGTTTACTTTATTAATCTCCCATTATCTTTTSAAGTATTGTAGTATGTTGTCTTTGCCCTGTAGTATTCTTAACAATAAAGGATTATTAATACATCCTCCATGAATAGCATTGAAAAATTGGTCATATGCTTTTATTTTGCTATTGAATACTTGTTTTCAAATAAATCTGCTGTAGAAAGACAATCACTGTGAATCAGCAGCTGCTCTTGGTACAAAATAGAGACTGTTGGTGACTGAAGATAGACTTTTCTAGTCTTTGTGAGATTTGCATAAGTGTTTTTCTGAACAACATGAACACTTACAATCTAGACATTTGGTGTTTTCATTTGGGTCTTCCAGTCACTCTCTCTTCTACTAGACATATCATGATGCAGAGGAAATCTACACAAATAAATAAAAACAAATCTTCAGTGGCTTGCATATAGGATCTGGTCTTTGTCATCAAAGTCACTGGCTATACTTAGAGGTAAAAAAGGCAAAAAAAAAAAACGACCAGGAACAAATATGGAATTTAAATTCATGTCTTTTGTTCTTGTTGCTTTAGTGAGTTTGTTCCGCAAAAAGATGGATGGTCTGTGCTCTCAGCTGGTGACAGCTTTCATAAAGAAGCTCCGGCTAAGAGTCGTATAATTGGAGCTTTTACAAGAAGATTTGCTTTTCTCTCCGTGTGGCAACCCCACAATAACTAGTAGCAGGTAGAGAGCACCCTGGCAAGGTTCATGATCAATGGAGAGCAGCTGAACAAGGCAGCCCAAAGTCAGCAGGCTTTTTAAAACCTTTCAAAGGCAAAATCTGTCCTGCATGGGAAACAGCTGGTAAATGGAATGTCTTGTTTGTATGAAGATCTCCTGTTATATGGCTTTTCAAAGAAAGGGAAATGCTTTGGAGCCAGAATGGTCATGGAGAATTTTTTGGCACTGTTTATGGGTTAAAATTCATGAAAAGCTGAAGAAATTTGTATTAAAATTGAAATTAGGTTATTAAGAAGGATATTTAAGCAATATTTTAGTAATAATAGATATATAAAGGTAATATGTGAAATATGATTTGATGTTTCTTAAATGTGTAATAAAGCATAGATATTTTAAAATAGTTAAATGAATCATGTTTATTACAGCAATACTTAGTATTAGTGAGTTACATAGTTTTGTAGCTCTATAATCCTCATCCCGCCATAACTGTGAACACAATAGCATATGCAGAGAAAGGTGATGGATATAGACTATATAGTGTGCAATACTGTGATTATTACACATTTGAGGACTGTTGTCTCCCCAAGGAGACCGGAAAAGCCTATTATAAGTTGTCACACAGAGGTGTGATTCATACCAGTGATAAGGATTCAAAATACTCTTCCCTAATCTTCCAAGTACTTCCATGACAGATGTCAACAATATTGATGATAACGATGTCATTTCAAAAGGAAAAGCAGAATGCTAAATAAATGTGTGGCACAACTGGATATATTAAGTGATTATACTTAAAATAAAATTAGTTGGTGTTTTCGGTATTACCCTCAATTTTATCTTGTGGCCTGTTAGTTATCTAAGTCATGATATTTCTTCTCCTTGAAAGAATGTCTACTGTCACAAACAGTTCAGGAAAGAATCACAAGACTTTTCTGTAATTTATTCTCTGGAAAATTTGGACTGCTACATTTTCATAGTTTGTTCACTGAGAAGTAATTTATTTTATGAAACATATGTACATTGTGTATTTTATGTGTACACACATTAATTCCACCTTAATTCTTGCACCTCTAACTGCAGTGCTTTCTCTGTTCACTGCATTGATATTTTTGCAGAGCCAAGCCTGTAATTCTGGTTAACTTCAATGTTGTAATGAAAGCTATAGTTTTTTGTTGCTGATTGTTAGTGTTGTTTCTTCCCTCCCAAATGTGGAAGTCCTGCAGAAAAAAAATAGAGCTGTGGATTTTTTGTTTTTCTTGCTTGCTTTTTTCTTTCTTTCTTTTCCTTTTCCATTTCTCTGTTTTTCCTTCTCCAGTCTCTGTTACTTGTAGAATCAAAGCTAGAGTTAATCTTTGACTGAAATTGGTTTGTCTTTCCTAAGAAAATAAGATTTTTTTTTTTTTGCACTGCTCCAACCTACCTGGGTAGATAGGTCAACGTTTATTTCACAGTCTTTTTATTCCGAAATACAAAGAAAAGGTTTTCTGAGCAAATTATTTTTCCACAAAAGCAATGGATTAAAAGAAAAAAAGAGAATACCTGACAATATGCAGTAGACAATATATATACTTTGCAACTCGTATCTTCTTTTGCATTTGACTCTGTATGTGGTTTTGTGTGTATAAAATTGCAAATGTAATATAAATAAATGCTATATGCATACTGGAAAAAATCCAGTAATACTGGTATAGTGATTGCAAACATTATTTTGTAGGGAAGAATTAGGTATCTCCTTTTACCTTTATGCTCCCAAATATTTTTTTATTACTTTGAATAACCAAAATTTGAATTAAGCCATTTTGACAAGCTAAAATAAATAATACTCTATTCCTCTGCCTGTTTTGTTGTATGTCAAAACTTCTACCTAACTAGTTCAGAAATTTCTGTCATATTCTGTGTGATTTCTCCATGCAGTAAACTTTCTTTGTAGCCAGTGAGAATTTGAACAAAGAACAGCTGTAAGAGCAGCCTAGCTCTGTGGAAAGATTTTGCATCATTGAAGCAAAATAGCTGAGGATGTGGCTCACAGTTATTTAGAGGTTTTGTTGTGTTTTTTTTTGGTTTCAGGCAGCTCCACCACACTGTTTTATATAAATGAACGTGCCATGTTTAGTAGCAATAAAGCAGATGAATGTAGAACTGTTACCCAAATGGACTGTATCAGAATAGAAGTGGTGTAGAACACCTTAGGCTGAGTACCTTCTTGTTTTTTTGAAACTGTATATGCAAATATGTATCCCCCAAATGTTTCTCTTCCTGCATCTGGCTTTTTTTTCCCCTTTATCTACAAATCATTAACTAAGAAAATGTCAAAATACTGAGATAAAAAGACTTGTGTGGAAAAAATACTGTGTACTATAAACTATACTGGCAAGACTTATGTATAATCACTTGCAGGAAATTTTGTTTGTATTTTTTAAGGAATATCTTTTGAGCAATTTATTTGCCTACAGCAATGAATCAATAAATGTGTTACATCTATGAACAGATTTTGAAATATTCACTTGAACATAAAAAAATCTCATAGTCATTTAAAATTATATTCTGAAACTGTAACATGTCTTGAACTTTTTGCACAAAAGCTTCTTAATATAATCAGAAATGTATTCACTGTAGTCACAAAAATCTTTAATGGTAATTAAAAAAATTATTAGTTTTCCCATGGAATGTCTGTAAATGGTTAAGGTTGCATATATAATTTCATAAAGTTTTTGGTAACAAGTTTGTGTAACTTTGGCTGAGTTCTATGCATGTGTCATATGCATGATGTTGTGTTTTGTGTTTTATGAATGATTATTGCTCTCTCTGCTCTCACCATAGTGATTCTATGATTCTGTGAACATGCAGTTCATTAGTGGAAGGTGGTTATAAGAGGAGTAGTACCTGGTGTAGAAGTATGTAAAAATAACTTATTTTCCTCTGATTTTTTTATGGTTTTTTTTTTTTTAATCCTTACATAGAAAAGCTATGTCGTTCCACATATATATATCCTAGGCCAAAACATGTCTCTCACTACCCAGGAGATTCCTGCATTTATTGTTTTCGAACTAATTTATTGGAAAAAGAAAGTCAAGCTTCAAATGTAATGTTATTCCTGGTGAAATACTGTGCATTTGACAAAGACAATAACCTTTGAGCGTCAGAATTATTATTCATTTTCATTTCCCTAGACCTTGTAATATTCTGGTTTCCAAATCACAGATGACAGTGTCTTTTTACCACTAGCATTAGTTCTTTATTGCAGAACAGTTTACACAGGATRAAGCGGAGTCATTATAGCAACTCTAAGTCCCTACGTAGTAACAAAATCTACTTTCATCTTGGCTATGATCTCATCTGGAACACAAGACAGAGACAGGAGCAAGACCCCTATGTTATGCTGAGCTGTGTTAACAAATCCCAGCTTGGAGTTAAAGTGTAAATGTGTGTATTCATAAAAGTCTTATGTATACTTTAGAAAGTGATTTAGGAACAAGTAAACTGCAAAATACAGTGCCATCTGCACACTCTAAAACATTAAAGTGAAGAATCTTGTAAACATTGTATAAATCACAATATGTGCAGATTTCAACCTGTATTTAAGCTAGGCCAATATTTTTTTTCATAAATTTGCCAAATTAAAAGGAATACCCAATTTTTTCAAAAGCAGTAATCCCTCTATTACCTAGGGTGGATTCCAAAGATGTGACATTTTGTTTTAAATGTTTTTTCCTTGTGTTATCTGGCAATTCTCCACAAGAAAAAAATTTCCAGAGTTGCATTAATATAAGCAGGTAGGTTTATTTTCATTTAATCACTCTGTAAAGAGTCTTTCCTCTAAAGCATTTTGCAGGGCAGTGACTAGAATGCCTGGGAACTGATTACAAAGGTAGCCATGAAAGAAAAACACCAGTCTCATAATTCTGTATTGATTACCTAAGCATTAGTGACTGGTGCACACTGTGTCTCATCACTGGATATGAAGTGTGAATACTCTTTAAAAATTTTGTTGGCTTCAACCTGACAGTTTTAGTCTCACATTAGTAAGTTGTCTCAAAAGTGCTGCCTTTTCCATGTCTAGAAATTCAGTTGTCATTAACAGAACAAACGTTGCATTGCAGGCATACTCTTACCAACAACTAAGAAAGCATTATCTCCAAGTGCCTAAAACTTCAGAGGAGCCTGTGTGCCTGGCTATTGAATAACTGAAAATGCCTTCTTGTAAATATTTCAATATTGTTTATGAGGGCAAATGAAATCAGTTACCCTTGTTCCTCACACCCACCCCCCAGAATCCTGTGGCATGCGGTTTCCAAGTGACAAATAAGGGTATTTTTCATTATTAGTGTCAATTTGTGGCTGCAGACCAGCTTTCCTCATCTAATTCCTGTTGATTTTCATTCTTGACCTTTGCTTCTGTGGCTACTGGATGGCTATCTAAGCTCTGGTTCATTCTGATAGACCAAAATGCCATGAGGTACATCCCTCTTTTCCTGATGAAGGCTTAGTTTTTTAAAAAGTAGCGCCTTTTGGGTTGTAGCAGCTTTCTTACCATTTATGCCATAAAATGATCTCCAGAAATGACAAGAGTACTACTCCTGTGTTCCCTCCCCCCCTCTGTATGTGGGTACCAGTCTCTCCCAGCTGACAGCAGAGTACCACCCGCAGGTTCCTCTTGGAGCAGGTAGAGCTTTTACTACCCAGCTCCTTATTATCTCCTAGATGCTTTGTATTTCAGTGTCAAGATAAAAGTCAGTTCTTTTGTAGGGCAGAGAAAGGTTCAAATGAAACATGATTTATTTTTATTGGTCGTGGCTGTTACTTCAACACAGCTCAATAGGATTATAGTACAGTTCTTTTTATACTAAATCAAAACCAATGCTCCAGACAGTCTTAGTGTTTGCAGAGGTTTTGATCTAGAGATGGCCAGTACAAATGCAGAAACCTAGTGAACAATTAAAAAACAGCATACTGGAATCTCTGTGAAACTATGTAGCCAGACTTGAGCCTCATGATTTGTATTTTTAAGTACCACTGTTTTTCCTTTTTTGTGTGTGTGTGTGATTGAGTTGTTGGATTTTACTTCGTGGTTGCTGTTCTTTTTTTAAGCTGGGGAGAGAAGTTTCTCCATGGGGAAGAACTAATGAGAGTATTTCCTTTTCCTCCTCTTGTTTGTGAAGGCATTACAAGGAAAGTAAGATTAGGAATAAGATATAATTTCCTGTGAAAGTGACAGTTAATGGGAAAGATATTTTATTTCTTTTGAACCAGTAGGAGAAATAAACAAAAAAGTAAATGTTGCTTTGAATCTGCGTGTGGTACTTGTCTTAACAAATAAAACTTTTGCAGTAAAGTGGTTTTATTTGTTCTGACATGACAGAATTCTTCAAGTTGAAACTAAAATAAGTAGCATATATAGTAATTTGTATATGCCAGTGGATTCAGTATTGAAATATTGAAAAATTATGAGAGATCAGAAAATGTATGGTGTATTTAGCAATGGTTAGATTCCAAAGGTTTGCTAACATAGACTTTTTTTGTTAGAATAAAAGAGTTTTAAAAAATGTTAATTCATCTAAATTTGCTGATAATAACAATTCAGAATGCCTGAGTCTTTCATTTGCGTGGAAGAATGCATGAGAATATTAGTTTTGGAATGCACTTTTTAAAAAACATGCTCAGTTTCTAAATGTACTTGCCTCAATGCAGTATCAACAGGGATTAAAGGCCGTGTGTGCAAGTGTGCGCGTGTCTGTTCCTTTGCATCTAGGGAGCAGTTATGCAATTTGTGAGCAGAACTAATTTCAGAATGTGTGTTTGGAGCAGCAAGATTCTTCTCTCCCACACTCGTATAAGAAACTAGTTTGACTTTTCTGTAAACTGCTTTTCCCCTTGAAAGCTTTCCTTTTTTTTTGCTGTGAGTTGCTGCCAGTGCCAGAACTGCTGTGCAAAGAGGCGACTCTTCCCCAGGTGCTGGCATTGTGGTCAATGTTTGCTATTTGGATGACATCTGCCACTTCAATGGCACTCAGTACTATTTCGGGTTCAACAGGCCATCCAAACATCTCCATATTTTCAAATACCAATTTAGGAGCAATTTTGCGCTTAAATGAAATTTAGAGTTTGCTTACACTGTTTTCTAAATTGGTCACTGTGCAAGGTGATAAAGGGAGATAGGAACCCAGGCCTGTAATGTAGGGTTAGTCCTTAGATCTTGGGAGTTAGGGGTGCTCAGAGCCCCTGCAAGTCTTTGAGTTACAGACACCATGGATCCTTGGAGTTCTCTGTTCACTTCAGCTGTGAGAGGTCAAAAAGTTTCATGAAGTTAGGGTTTGCTCAGAGGATTTATTTTGTGGGGTTTTTTTTACTACTTCTGTGRATGTTGATATTTGAAAATTTTATCTGTTTCTTACAGATGTCTTTTCTTCAAAGATACGTACACTGATTTAATACCATTGGCATAGACAGAAGTCATATATGTATGTATTTTATATGACCATTACTTATTATATAGGGAAAGCTTTCTGAGAACTAAAGTGTCGTAATGCCTTTAAAATWGATAATGAAGGGAACATAGATAAAGAAAATGTTATCACTGTCCTTTCAAAAATAAATTAGATTGTGATCTCTGAATGAAGATTTCAGGGCTCGTTCATGTTATCTTATGGTATGTTCTTTTTTATAGACCTTTGTAAATCCTATAACTTTATGTCATAYATCATAAACTAAATCATTCACCTACTGTATGCTTGTGTGCTAGTATTGCAAAATGGGGAACACTCTGCCAAAATATCTAAGGATATTTTTCGTCTATATTCTTTTAGCTGACAGAATAGATGTAATTTAGAATGGATCAGTTTCCTGGATGTATTTGAAAGTCTTTACAGAAAACTAATAATTTTGCTTCCCCCCCCCAATAAAACAGCTCTAAATACTTTGTTGCTGTTGTGTTTTGGTGGCAGAGGTGCAGTGAAGGAGATGTCTCCACATCAGTATCAAGTTCTGCTGTAGAGGCTGTAGTTTGCTTATGTCTTTTACTAATGGAAATAAGCAAGGCTGTAGGTCAAAATTAAATTCTTCAGAGTCAATTTATTTAATGACATCATTATTATGGTTAAAATCTACTACTATTGCAAAATATTGTCAAACAGTGTTGATTACTTGGTAACTTGGATTAATTTATTGTCAAAGCAATGTTTGGTTTGGAGGAATTTTTTTGGATTTCAAAATTTCTTTCTGGTGGCCCAATTACTTTTTTTTCCCCCTGCAATTTTAGCAAACCTAAATGGCAGCAGATCAGCAGTTACTCAGTTATGATCCTAACTAAAATGTGCTATGCAAGATGACATTGATGATTTACAGTTGACATCTTATTTGGTAAGTGTAGTGATAAATGTGTTGGGTCTTTTTTCCCCCTAAAAGTGAAGAATTGCTAACGTGAAGGGATAAATTTATTTATCTTATGTTTTGTTGGGGTTTTTTTGCATGGGTTTTTTTTGTGTGTGTCGGTGGTGCTGGTGCATTTTGGAGTTTCTTTTTGTAAAGAATTAACCTTTCTCTTTCCAATTTGATGTTGAAGTTTCTCTGCATTTACTTCTACTTACTTCACTGCTTTATGTGGATCGTCTTTTACCCTCTAAACATAAAGATGCTTGTATGGAAAACAGGCGAAATCTTTTATGAGAAATTGTTCTTTTTTTCATTGACAGAAAAGCAACTGGTAGAAACACTTAAAAGTAGAATGTAAAGTCAGGTTTCTTACATGGAAATGCTGCACCTCAAGGGCCCTAGAGTAACCTTCCATAATCTGAAAGGTTTTCTTTTGTTTTTTAGAATACCTGAAAAAATAGAAGTTTCTACAAAACATAAGATTTCTGCCTTCTAATGAATTTTTACTGCTATCCAATGTTCAGTAACCCTTTAAGAGCCTTCTAGGAATCTTTCCTCCAAATTAAACTTTTTAAGAACAGGCACCATCCTTGTCTTTAGCTCAGTGGCAGAAATGAAATAGTATTTAGGTTCTTTACTGAGAAGTCCTTTAACTATAATGTTCATTGATCGATGTCTGTTCAGTGGTCCTTCTGCTGAGATTTCCATAAACACTTTGAACCTACAAAATAGAATGGATTTCACAGTTCCTGTGATGTCTGAGGAAGTATTTTGTCACTGGCTGGTTGGTTTYTTCTGTTACTTTAAGGGTGCTCTCCTATAACTTGCATTATGAGAAACAATAAATAATGTTTCCTCATTAGCTTTTGCGATTCATGATTTCTGTAGCATGCTAAGCTGAAGAATCTTGAAGCTGTTCTCAGCAGCTTTTCATGTCTTTGGTCACCTTTGTTCCCTTCCTTTATTCAAGGTTTTTAGCTTAATTTTAGTTCAGTTACATATTTTTGAGATAGGGATGAACAATCTACAATACTCAAGGTGTTCAGCCACCATAGTTATATAGTTAGTGACATAATAATTTATTCTCTACTCCTTTGTAATAATTCCAGAAGTTTTTTATCCTTTTGGCTTCTACTGAAAAGAGATTTCAATTTCTGTTTTTTCCTAAGAAATAATAACAAATTTACAACTTACCATAAAATTATCATAACTGACTATGTTATCAACACTCAATTTTGTTTCTTGTTTTATCAACCCCTCTTTTCCATTTAGCTTTTATTTTCTTTATTATGAATATTTTCAAATCATTATTAAACTTTGATGTGACATTATGCTTTCCTTCTTCATATCCTTTGTTGAACTTACTGAAGAATACAGAACTCAAGACTGATACTGTAAAACTTATGAATACTGCTTATTGTGGAAAGGACCATAGATTCTGCTCTCTGCTTTCCCATCACTAATACATAATCTTCCTTTAAAATGTTTTTGATTTTATTTCCTGATAGCTTTGTTTCTGTAAGAAATTTTGAAAAACCAAAATAGTTTTGGGAATTCTTCAATAAGACCAACCTATTCTTTCTATAATGATCTTGAAGAATCCAAGTATATTTGTGAAATACAACTTTCTTCAAGCCAATACTTGCTATACGCCATTGCATAGAATGCCACCTGATGTGCATTTCTGATGGATGAAATCTACCGGTCCTCTAAGTTACTAATTTTGTTTAGAAGATATGTAGTAAATTGTTTTATAGTGCTGTGTAATATACACATGGTATAATGATTAATAGAGGTGGTACTGCATGTCCTCTCTTCAGAGGTTTCTGTCTGCTGGCCACCTATTTGCCTAACAAGGCCAAGAACCAACACTGTGACTTGAAAATTCCAGATAAATGCTGTGGTGAGGTCTCTTATTCCATCAGTGTCTCCAATGAATCATGCCAATGCCAATATAATCATTCCCATCTTCAGTAGTTCAGCGAGGACAAATAGGTTCTCAGAGCAAACCTGCAAAAATGGATGTTGTACACGTTCTGTGTGTGACTATTTCAGTGCCTTTCATGGTCCTGATGCGGCGTTGCTAAAATAATGTGTGAAGTCTGTTGGGTCTATGTATTTGTTATATTATTGGGTCTTAAAGGACCAGTCATTACAACAAAACCCTCCACAGGATGTAAAAGACAGTGAATGGTAGAGAAATGCTCTCCAAAACATAAAAACACTTAGGATATAAGTAAGGAATTGTCAGGCTCATAGATTTGTCAGCAGGAATAAACTCTTTTAACCTAATAAAACGTGAATATGTCCTCATTAACATTAAAGTAATGCTGTGAATAATTGAAAACTCTAGATTGTCATCATCCTGTAACAGGAAGATATTTTCTGTTTATTTATTAGTAAATAGGATTACAATAATTTTTCTGAAATCTTTTCATTTCTCTCCATCTGAGATGCTCAGCATACTTCTCTCCTGTCTCAGTACTGGATTTTTTGTTTTGATAGAAGCTGTAAACCAGTGTGACTAAGGACATAGCCTGTAGCTTAAAATTTCTGTAGTTCATTAGCATTCTTTAGCAGCAAACGTGCATATAACATAAAGCAGGTGTGTTTCCTGTTTCACTGCATCTCTGCTTTATCTGGCTTCCTACAGCTAAGGACAGCTTTGCAGAAAAGGCCATTGAGTTGATATAGTTGAAGAAGTATAATTTAAATTATTATTCTGAATAGCATAAATATGTAGATCAGAACAAATAATTTTCCTATATGATGTGTATGTGAGTGTTTTACATACAGATGGTCTGATATTTTAATCATTTAGAGCCACATTCAGTCAAAAATACAGACAGACTGTGCCATATTTGGATAGCAGATTAAGGCAGGCTTCCTAACTTGTTCAGGTGGCTATAGCAAGAGAGAGGGTAAAGCACTGTGCCTTGCATGTCAAAGAGCAAAGCAGAGAAATTGTCTGTTTGCCAGAATTTGTGAGAATCATCTTTAATCTCGTAATTCATAAAAATATTGCTCATCCTGAAATATCTGGAACCATTGTATATAGAGCTGTAAAAACTCAGCCCATGGAAATGTCAGATAGACACTTAATTTCTGATTTTTTTTAGAAGCAAAATCACATGTAATTAAAACTGCAAACTCATTTTAGTGCTATTGTTCTAGTTCAGCGTTTTTCACTGCTAAGAGCATTTGCAGTCTTCATAGCTGTCATTTTTTGGCTTACTTAAATATTATATGACTCTCAGCAAACTATGTCAAGTATATAAATCATTGCCAGCTGGAAATCCTTTAACTTAATTAACTTCTGTGCATTGTACTTAGGTCTTCACACAGAACTTTTCCCTTTTTTTTGCTCATTGTATGAGACAGGATTTATTGGGTCAAATGATACCTGGTGATATACAGAGGAACAGTAAAGTTGTAACCTGGGAAAAAGCTCTTTCCAGCCCACACTGTATGGATGTTGCTTCAGGATCCTAGGTACTAACTGATTAGTCAGACAATCCTGCCTGTGGTGATCCTGCGAATCTCCAGGTTCACATCACTGTGATGTGTACCGAAATTCAAGCACTGCAACAGAAATCTTGAAGTCAAACAGGATCACGCTGTATTTGGGAGGATGAGAAGATCAAGAAAAGTTTGGGAAAGCAAGGGAAGTTTGTTTGTGTTTCTGAGAGATGCAGCAGTAGTAGCGTTTTGTGGGGGAATAATTTGCTGATGTTGGGAGACTTCCTTAAAATCACAGGACTGAGGGAATTTTCCAAAATGTTGCACTAAACCTGTGGCAAGAGGGAAAATGAAGTAAAAATAATTATTTTGTTTGGGGTTTTTAAATTATGATTTTAAAATTATTTTGCATTTCAGGACTCGGAGAAGGTGGTAATTTTGATGATTGGGTGTGGGGGTTGAGGGTGTGTGTTTCTTGGACTTTTTGTTTCTTTGGGTGGTGGGGTTTTTTACGCATATCTTGGATAATGCAGAAAGTACGTTTGTGAATCTGGCTAATGTAAAACAATATGAGAAATGAAGTTCTGCATTAGGGATAGCTTGACATTACTGGCATTTTAAATATGTGTGCTTTAAATGTTTATGCAAGAGTAGTAGGGCTTTTGCTCTGTGGGGTGTTTTTCCCCCTTTAAAAGAAACTACAATTTTCATAATCTATGGTACTTGAAATAGTTTGGAAGAGGAATAGAAGGGAGATAGGTTCTCTTGCTGCTAATAATTAACAGGAAATAACATAATGTGATGGGAAAAACACGTGGAGGAAGCAGSACAAGAGGATTAGCATGGCATACAGTGTGCTTGCAGTTTTTGCCAGCCCAAATAGTACAAGATGGAAATCTGTCTGCCTGAATTGAACTGTGAGAGTGAAAGAGAATAAAAAGATATAACTGCATATAAATACCACCTTTCTCACATGAGATAGGTTGTCTGCGTGTAATGGAGGCCAGAGAAACAAGAATTATGTATAACAGTTCTTTACCTTGCTGAAAACAGAGTGCTTGGTAGAATAATTACTTAACCAAAGGGCAGTGAAATGAACACTGAGGAAACAGATGTTATAGCAGTAATCTGTTGGGAGTCCAGAAACTCTTCAGAGTCTGAGCAATAATCCATTGGGAAATGATTGAGAAAAAACTGTAATTGTATTGCAGCACTCACTGAGGAACTACACACAGATTTCTCAGTTATTTTCTCAAGTGTTGTCAAAATTTAGCAGTACAGTATCTACTGTATAAGGTGTATTTCAGTTTGATAATGAGCTGCTAGTTTATCTAAATGACCCCAACAGAGAATGCTGTGTTGAGTATCAACGGGTGAACAAGTTTCAGCATTTAACATAGCAATGTGTGATACTCTAGATCACAGCTGTAAATAAGGAAAAAACAACAAGTAGATTGTGTGTGAAGGGGTATTGTGTGTGAAGGGGTATTTTTATTTTGAGATTTTCAGAGATTTTTCCCCTGTTGAATATTTGAGGTTTTGGTCCTCTGGAACCAGGACAACTAACTTCAGATGCAAAAATTCAGAACAACTTAAAATTGTGCTCTGAAGTTGTTTCATTATTATATCAGGACTGGAAGCCTAGATTTCAAAGAGAATATGCTGCTAAAACTGAACTCAAATGTGCTGCAATACTTCTGTTTTAGCTGAACTACTGTTTAGCAGTAACAATAACAACTTTAAAAATATTTTTATTTGCTGATGTGACAGAATAATCCAAAATAATTATTGCTTGGCTAATTCTAATCTGTTGCTCATTTTAAGTGTTTTCCTGCTTTTTACCATGCTCAGTAATTTCTCAAAGCCAAAAGCAGAAGTCCCGCATCTGATGCATATGAACCTGTCTGTGTGATGTGCAATATGCTTCCACATTCTTGGCAGAAACAGTCCTCTGTGTCTTCTTTACTCACTTAAAAATGTTTATAATTAATAATGATCAATATTTGTATGTCGAAGACTCTTCAAACCCTTAGTTTGAAAGACTGAATCCTGCAACACAGTATGAACTCTCAGGACTCCCTAAACATTAGTCCCTGCTGGCAAATGCCAATTAGTCTGGCAGTTTTCCTTGATGTCTTGTAGCTGKTGCTAATCTCAGGGAGACTAGTTGTAAAGCAGCCAGTTTGTTGATTTCTCTTTCTGCCTGTTTATGGAACTAGAGAATTGTTTTGTAACTCTTCATGGTATATGTCTGCATGAGTGAGGACTGCATGTCTGTGACGCTTCTGCTCTTTGCAGCCGTGGTATTGAAATGGGACAGTGACATATTTGTAGCACTTAGTAGCAATTACTGGCACTTTTATTTCTATATATCTGTCTATAAAAAAAATAGAAAGTAGAAAAAAGCTTCTCATTTTCCCTCTGCTGTGTTCAGTACCATGATGGCAGAAACTACATGGGTTTGAGCCTAGTGCTGACTTTTCCTTTCTCTTGCAAATCTTGCCTTTTTCCATTTTTTTAATGTATCCTTTGTTTCAAGCAAATGCTGTATTAGTCAACAATTAGCAAGATTATTATCAGTTCTTAACACGTCTGCTTGCCCATGGCTCTTCACTCCTAATTTGCTGCACCTGGGCAGCACCCATATATGGGCCTCTGTGTCACTGTCTAACCTGAAAATAATGAACTCCTCATATCCATTCACACTGATAAACATAATTTTCTGTTGCAATATTTGTCCAGTCCTCTATGAAGAACTTAATCGGACTAATGTTACTTTTCTTATTCCTTTTTCTTATCCTTTTTGCTAGTGCTGTACTTGCTTTGCTCTGTTTTCACGTTCGGTTTTTGATCCTTGCAAAGACGAGAACATATTGCCATTGTTTGCACTTTCTTCCAAATTTGAGCACTGTTTATATGCTTAGGCTTGTTTCACTTGCTGCAGTTTGTGTTGCTTGTCTTACATGAGCTGTTTTTTGGGTCTTTTTGGTTTGAATGTAGATTTTTAATCCTATTTGCTTCTTTCTCAGAAATACTTCTTGCAGTACTTTGCATTATATGTCCATATCATTGCCCATAGCACGGTGAGGTTTCTGTCAACTTCTTCATCCACGTTATACAAGAACTAGTGGCTGTAAACTGCTGCAAAGGAGTGTACTATGGATTTTAATTTTGTGTGATTTTACAGACACAGTTTCAGACTTTACCTATTTGTATGCCATTATTCCAAACTTTTTGCCCATGGCCTTCTCTTATCTCATAGGGTCTCAGGTTGCTTATAAGATTAGAAAATGACAGCACACTTGTCTGGCACATTGTAATAGTTTTTGACACATAATGCCAGGATGTGTCTTACTGAGTGTTGTGGTCCAGAACAGTCTGGTCATGTTTCATGTACTCGGAAGTCTGGAATATTTTTAGGCAGATGGCAGTATTTCTGAAATTTGACGCATTCTTAACATGTTGCTTTTAAGTTAACTGATATCTTATTGCCCATTAATAAAAAAAAGAAGAAGAAAAAAGCACAGAAGAACCAGCTCAATATTCATTGAGAAGAAGCATTATCTTTCTACTAGTGCCCAATAATAATTTGAAATGCTATGTGAAATTGCTTTTTTCCCTAGAAATTTGTGTTCTTTCAAATACACTTTTATTTAATATTCTTAGTGAATACTGTCTCAGCTTTCTCTCTATTTCCAGAAATTGCATAGAGTCGTGAAGCTTGACTTAATAGTGCCTATAATCTAATCTGTTTATTATGATTTCTGCATAAGACAGGAACAAGTTCCAACAACTAGCTTAAATGTCCCAAGCCTTGTAATAGTACTCTTCTTGCCTTATATTCTGAGTATAAGTGATCACAGGGTCAGAAGTATAAATTGTTTTAGTTTGGAGAGAGGTTGCTTAGACACATGCCAGTTTTTGCATGGTAATGAGGCAATTTGTTATTGTATGTTAATCTGTTATTTTTCTATTTTAAAAGTATAATGAATGCTTGATAGGTTGAAATACATTTGCATAAACTGTTATGGGTCAAATTCATGGATCTTCTTTCTGAGTTTGTAATGAGACATGAAAATTCTAATGAGACATTCTAAATGAAAGAAATTCTTAATATGATTCTGTGAATGTGGCTGTGAAATGTGTTATGAGAAATGGAACAAAAAGAAAACAAGATAGTATTTTCTCTAATAAGAGATTTTTAAAAACAACCAACCTTCCTTTTCAGGACAGCTTCTTACCCTGTTTCTTCTCTTACTCAATCTAAATGCCATTGAAGTTACCTTTGGAAAAAGATCAGCAGTGGAGAAATCAGTTGGGAATTTATAAAAATTTTATTAGCTTATGAGCTAATAAAGAGGCAGGGAAGTCATCTACAATATTTCAGTCAATAGACTGAGGGATTTGCTGACTTAATGTAAAGAAAGGGCCAAGGCATGGCTCAGTGCACTGGCACCCAGAATATGGTGTTGCTTATGTCAGCTACCACTCTTTCAAACCATACATCAACAAAATCCAGGTCTTAGAATGGCTGGTCACCACTGCCAAATTCGTTTGGAAATGGCTGTATTGACTTGAGGGCTTGGAGAGTTTGGCACATGGTGCATCAGTTAGTTTTGGGACAGAGAATGATGTCTGACAAGGTTTATTTACCAGTGGAGATACAGGTTAAATGAGTGACTGCAAATTAAATAATCAGCTCATACTTGTTCATCTTTATTAGCTAAAGGTGAGTTTATATACTTCTTATTCTAGTTTAGTGTGCACAGTGTAAATACTGGTTTCTTTGAACTGAATTTAAAACTTGGACCTGTTGGTGAATTTAGCTTGTGGTTTCCGAAAGGTGTTGCTCACAGCATTATGTACTTAAGCAACCTATTGTAACAGAGGGAGTAAGAAAATCTAGGTATAGAGTATTTTTTAAAGTGATGAGCAATAGCACAAAAGATAATAATTTCTATTATAGAAGACTTGCACTTATAAGATATCGATCAAATTCTATAAAGTCATAAATATTGATAGCACAGGACTTTATTTTAAAGTAAAGACTTTCTGAAAGATGATGCAAAATGACTGAATAATATCAGAAAACCTGAGTTACTGGACAATTTTCCAAAAGCTCTCCTGAAAAAAGAACTGCTGAATCCATGCTGTCATCTCATCTTGATGCCTGGTGTGCCAGTGCAGCTAAAAGTGTACATTTATCTCCGTACACCTCATTTGAATCCCTTATTAATGCTGACATCTGTTCAAATCTTAATTACCACATTACCACAAATAGTCCCTTGTCAAATCTAACCTAATTTAAAAATAGCTCAAAAACAGAAGTGCAAAATGTCTCTATGTAATACAATGATGTTTTATTAATAAAGTAAATGGATACATCATTTGCATAGTATCAAACCCATCAAGATTACAAAGGATTTTATTCAGTTTAAGGCAGTTTTTTGTCATGACAATTTATATTGTTGATAACTTCTGTATATATGAAAACTGACTCAAATGCATTATACTTGGAAAGATGATCCATAAGCTACCTAGAAAAACTTGTTTGTACAGTATACAGTTGTTTCACAGTTATGTGTCTCTAGCTGATACCTTTTACAGATCTGCAGACATTATTATTGGAAAAAAAAACCCCAAACACCAAGACTGAAGTATTTTTGTGCCATTTTTATGATACCTAAATATTGAGCACAGTATCATGTGTTTGAAATGAGTAATTGAGTAGCACAACCAGAATGTTAGAATATTTCCCTTTGTCCAAAAAAATAAGAGTAAATCAATGGCCCTTCTTGATGCACATGTTTTCAGAGGCATTGAAAGACGCTTAAAGGTCATTACCATGCGTGTGCAGCTCCAGATGCATGTGCTCACCAAAAGTTATCACACCGTTTGCCTTTCTTAATTATATTGTTTGAGCCTTTGCACAGTATCGTTGCCTTTAACTATCAGGTGAAGTGGCAAAATCTTGGACACTCAAAATCACAGCGAAAGTCAAAATTTGCTGCTTAAGGTTATGTAGATGAATTGTAGCGCTTTCAAGTGCATGTACACCCTTGATGAGCTGTAAAAAGAAGTGTAAATAATCTCAAAGATGTGTTAGGCTAAGAATAAGGAATGCCTTCTGGTATACTGCTCATCTGCTTGTAATTACACAAAACCAAAAAATGTGAAATGGACAGGGGAAATGTATATGTCTATATCTGGACTTTCTGCCTGCCATTTAGAGCTTGATTACCAAGGCTAGTATCCAAAATGGGATTGTTCAATATCATCTCACCCCAGCTGTTGACAAAATAAGAGCTATATCTGGAGCTTATAAATTGCCCTTACTACATGGGTCATTGCTTTTGTGAAAAGTTTTGAGGCAAAATCTACCAGATTGGATTTGAGACTTAGATAATCTGTAGGGTTTTCTTTGGGTACAGCTCGTCTGTGCAAAGGGGCTTTATTAATAGTTATAGCAAACCTAAGAATAGCCAAGTCCAGTCACTTTTTAGACTGTAACAATAAAAAGTCAGTCATTCTTGTATCAAGTTGAATGAAACTGCTTCAGAGCAGGAGAGGAAATTGGTTGTTTCCAAAGGGGGTGCTTTGGAGAGTTGAAGGAATGCAGGAGGTTAGTCCTGAGAAGCAGTATCAGCAACCACTTCTGGTCAGTGCACTGAGGGAGGACTTTGTGTTGAAATAGTCCAAAAATTGTTTGACCAGGTGTGGTGGGTTGACTCTCGTAGGACACAAGGTACTCAGCCAAGCTGCCTTGTCACCTGCCTCCTCATCTGGACAGGGGAGAGAAAATATAATGAAAAACCAAAGTGTCAAGATAAGGGCAGGAGGAGATCACTCACCAGTTACTGTTATGGGCAAACCAGGCTCAACTCAGGGAAATTACTTCATTACTAAAATAATCCTTTCCACAGGCTCAAGTGTGGGATCCTCTGTCCATGGGACCACAAGTCTTGCAAGAAGCCTGTTGGAGCACAGGCTTACCACGGAATCACAGGCTCTTTTGGGCATTCATCTGCTCTGGGTTCCTCAATGGGCTGCCAGTGAAACCTGTTCTGCCATGGACTTCCATGGGCTGCAGGGGCACAGCTGCCTCACCGTGATCTTCACCACGGGCTGCAGGGGAATCTCTGCTCCTCTACCTGGAGCAGTACTCCACCTCCTTCTTTACTGACCTTGGTGTCTGCAGGGCTGTTGCTCTCAGATATTCTCACTCAACTCTCCAGCTGCAATTGCATGGTAACTTCTCCCCCTTGTCACATCTGTTATCCCAGAGGCGCTGCCACCATTGCTGATGGCCTTGGACAGTGGCGAGTCTGTCTTGGATCCATCTGGCATTGGACCTGTCAGACTTGGGAAGCTTCTGGCAGTTTCTCATAGAAGCCACTCCTGTACTCCCTCCCYCCCCCCCGCCCCCCCCCCAATAACCCTGCAACACAAAGCCAAATACACCCAGTCAGATAGCAATTTCTGGTTCATCACCCTATAGGTATAGACAAACGAAGATGTAAAGTATTTGCTCCTTTCCTTTCTGAAAAATCCCTGTAATACAAAAAACCAGTGGTCGTATAGCAGTGTTGTTACTTCATGTCACTTTGTGCTTCCCCAGTTAAGACCCAGCTGTCTCATCTAGTCGACAAATTCTGTGGTGACCTAGAGGAGATTCAGAGGACTTGTAATGTGGGGATTTAAACATTTGTGAGATGGGGGATGTCATCACTGTTCCTTGAGTTGTTTTCAATCTGTGAAGAGCAATTACCATTTAGTTACTTTTCTTCTATTTGTTTTTAGTGAATTGTATGATTGTGGTCATCAAGAGAAGAGTGATGTTGTTAATCAGTGTTAGTGGCATAATAAATGAGAATTGTTCACTTAGTGTCTGTGCTTCAAGAGCACAGACATGTGAAACAGGTTGTAAAAACTCATGTGTTTTTAAAAATGTTAGCATTCCTAATGACTTTTCTGATTATTTAATCTTTCCTTCTAAATACATTCAATATTTGTTTCTTGCCATTGGATAAGCTTGTAAATACATACATCTTTTTGGGAAAGTCGTGTACTGGAAGCAATGTAGTGCTAAGGTGCTGAAAGAGGTAAGTAGAGGTAATGTTTATTGTGCAGTTTGAAACGAGCTGTACCAGCATTAAAGATTGTGCCCTCTGATTGCATAAACTTTATTCCCCCAAAATGCAACTTTTAATCGTGTTGCTTTAATTTAAATGTAAAGCACAATTAGAGTGTTATGTTGCCTTCCAAGTTTATGCATATGCTTGGATTTAGATTGCARGCTGAGAACACTCATACATTCCTATAAAGACTTAAGTGAAAAATATCTTCAGGTAATCTTGTGAACAAAAGGAAAACCTAGGCTTAGGTCTTACATTTTCAGTTCTCTACAACATGTTTTAACTTCATCTACCAGCTAACTGTTAAAGGACTTAGATGATGATGTTTTCTTGGAAGGTTTTTAAAACTGTGATCATGTCTTTCAAGAGATCTGATGAATGTTGGTATTTAGATAATCTGTTGTGTATTGAGAATGAATTTTATCTGTTGGCTTGCCAAACATCAATAACACTGATTTTTTTTCAGTAATGCCTTTTGTGAATAAAAACTTGCAAGACTATTGGAAAGTTTTGAATGAGACAAATCAATGAGCTGAAAAATCAAATAATGCCTTTAACCTAAAACTTATGGTCTCTTGATTTATTAGAAATATGAAATTATGACTAAATCAGGCAGCTGAATTTGCTCTTTTGTCATCTCTACCATCAGTAAAAAAAGAACATATTCTGTTAATTTTCTCAGACTCTTGAGTGTACTGGACATCAGTGATTTTAAAATAGCTAAAGGGGTGCAAATCTGAATGTGAGGTGATGTATCTCAAACAGCTCCTTTAGTTATGCTAAAATAATAGCAAACAAGCATTTTCTTTTATTTTTTGATATTTTTTTGTTATGCAGAAATTAACTTATGTCTAGGATCCAGTGCATGCTAGATCCCTTCCTCCAAAAACAACACAAAACTCTGCTCTCTCACTCTCCAGATAAGGGGACTGAAGGGTGGTGCATGCTAGAGAGACAAGGTACGCTTACCCTTGGGAAGCCTGATCCATGTTCAGTTAAATCCTGTAGTTTTGGCTCAACATTCCTATGTTCTAGAATACATGTGTAAAAATGGTRGTGTGGTATTGAGTACTTTCTGGTTCCTGGTATTTTGTTACATTTAGTGATGAATTTTGTTTTATTTTTTGTTTATTCTAGCACAGTTTAACACCACCGTACATCATCGTCTGAGAGGAATTCTCTTACAGTGCTGAATGGCTTACCCACAACTAATGAGTAACATCTGTGAGGCTCAAGCAAAAGCAACTGATGCTTACAGTCCATTTTGGATTACCAAACCTTTATTATGTATAATCTCATGATAGAAGAAAATCCGCTGACCTCTCTAGCCCACAGCTGGCTGCTGGGGGGAAATAATCTGTTTTCACATTTAAATGCAGCAGACTTGTGATAACCAGTGGAAACAGAATGTTCAGTGATGCATAGTTTAAGAGTTTAAACTTTCAGTGGGTATCTAGGTAATTGCTTGCTTTTGCCTCTCAGAAGCAAGTGAATGAGGCAAGAATCAGTCAATCTGTACAAAATTGTTTTCTAATTGTTGAGCCAACTACCTCAAAATATACCCACAATTCTCATTCCTTCTAATTTTTGTCACCTTGCACCTGCTTTCTTAGTCCTGTCAAGAGCATTTAAGAACAATGCTTTTTATCAGTCACAACTTGCTGTCTGTATCACAAGTGCTCAGATCAATGCCATGTACTCTACCTCCAGAGAAGATCGATGTGTTTTATTCTTAAAACTTAGTGTGTCATCAGCACTTTGTTTTAGAAATGATAATATAAGCCTGAAGCACTGAGGACCTGGCTGAAGGCTTAGACACTTGAAACCAGCAGCAAGTCTGCTGCTGTAATTGTAGCATGTTGCTTCTGATTGTTATGCCTGTTGGGTGGGTTGCTTTAAATGTGTGTTCCTCTTTCCGTCTTTTCATGTGTCAATCTCCCAGAAATTTGGAGAGGCTTTAAAAACAAAGTGAGGTTCAGTAAATGCATAGATGACATTCAGTGACTTTTGATGTGTTAAAAAGGACATGAAGTTCTAAAATGGAAGTTGAATCTTTACCTTCTCTTTCCCATCAGTGAAATATTTTGGTATCCTGGTCCTATTCACTTGCTTTTACAAATACCTCCTAAAGTCTCATATCACTGTATTGAGAAATACAGTCTATATATCTAAGCAGCTAATTGATGGGTTATCTTTTCATCTGCAGTGATCAGAATTGATGATGTATTAAATCAAGTTCTAGATATATGTTTTTCAAGACTGGCTATCCAAAAGTTTACTGAAATGGTTAGAGCTGATCATTGCAGTCCCTTGAACAAGAACAGGTTGCAGAGACTGTTTTCCTGAGTAGCAAGTGCTTTCTCAAGAGCTTGCCTCGGATTCATCACATTTTGCGATAAGTCTTAAAAATTAGAATGCCTACGTGGTAAAATAGCAAAGCTACTCTTCCACTAACAAATTGGCACAAATTAGCACGATTAGTAGTTGTATGGTCTGCACGCACTTTAGGGAGATAAATTTAATATATTTGTGAGTATGATGCATCTTGTTGGTCATGACTGTTCTGTAGAGGTGTCCTCAGTTGGTGGAAATGCTTATTGACTTAATGACTCAGCTGATTGATTTCTGGGTCAGTATCTGTACAGGGGCATGAAATATCTCTTGCTTCTCCTTCTCTGATGATGTTCACCTCTGTGTACCATACTGAAAAGACTGTCTGATTTTAGTCGTGGCAGTGATCTGTTTCCTGTAAATTCATATTGTATCCTGATATCTTGGGTAATGAAATAGCACACATATTCTCATCTCAGTCTTCAACCGTGGAGCTTGTGTTACTGGAGTTACGTTTCTGAAATGACTGCTCGTTCAACATTGCATACTGCAAAAATAAGAATAATTCAAACTAATTATTGTCTGTTATTTGACTGTTGGTTTGATTTGATACCATCTGCCCATATATATAATTTCTCCATATTTGGCTTCTTTTCTAGACATGTTTGTTATCTTTCTTTCCAATTCAGTTCTTTCCCAGTGCTTGTGAATATTCAGTCTCTTCATTCTCTTCTAATTMTCATTCTTTGCTGAAAGAGAATATCTATTCATTCATCACAGAGGCACAGTTGTCTCTGGCTTCTCGAGTGGTTATGACTTTTCTTTGAATACAGAGTATGTGCATTCTAAATTCCTGTACACTGATGGAATCTTTTTTTCTTGAATATGTTCATTGGATCCCATCTTCTGTGCTTCAGGTTTTTTTTTCTGAGTATCTACCTACCTGTGCACGTGCATAATTGTAATTTATAGATGTTCATTCATAAATATCTACACAGATGATTCGGTTTTTTTTCCTGGTTCAGAACAGTGCCCTATGAATTACATCTTTGCTTTGCCACAGTTTTTTCTTTGACTGCCTCTGGTCTTGTCACCCTTGGCACTTCTTTTCAGCCTTTAGACAACATCCTTAGGCATAGATAGGGACAGAGATCTGTGAATTCAGTCTGTATTTATTTAATGGACCATCTGTTTATTTTTGCTGTTCATGAATTTTTTGTCTGTACTTAAAAGGCTGGATTGTCTTTCCTTGTATCTCTGAAAGATGTGCATCTCTGACATTAGAGTAAGCAAATAATCTCAGGTTTGAAAGCAGCATCAGATTCATATTCCAAGAAATTTTCCACCCTAGGCATCAGATTCCTATTTGCTGCTATCAAAGATGAAGTGTTGATCTTCCATGCAGTTGTATATATGAGATTATTTCTCAAAACAAAAGATGGGACTGGATTTTTTAGAATATTCTTAGTTCTGCAGTAGTAACACTCATTTGATCAGTTGTGACACAAGAATCAGTTTTTAGTTGGAGATATCATGTTTTCAGTTTAGATTAAATCCAACTTTGTTTTCTTCACCTCTGAGAAAAAAACCCTGCATTACATAGCCAAAAGCAATTAGCTCTATATTCTGTTTCCATACGTAGAACACCAGTTTTAAGTCATTATTATTACCATTAATCACTGAATGTTTAAGTATTACTATTCTTGAGTAAGTGTACAAATATTTAAAAGAAACATGGAAGTAGCTTAGTTAGAAATGCTGTTGCTTAGGGGAAAAATCGGTACACCAAAGCATCTTTACATGCAGTATTTTTCACAACAAATTAAAGAAATATAATTTTTGATTGCTACAGTGTATATATTTTTTATTCCATTTAGCATATATTAGAATTAGTGGTAAAGGAAAGCATTTGTTGCAGTTAGCTTATTGAGATTACTGTTTAAATTTCTGTAGCTTCAATGTGCAACCAGCACCATGCAGCTGATGTTCTTTTCATTTCATTAGTGACATGAGGAAAAATTGTTTATGTTAAAATATAAATAATATGCTAGAACAGCATCACTGTATGGGCAGAATAAACTTAATTATATGCAAACATTTTTGGTTTTCATGCCTGTCTTAATGGTATGAAATATTTTCTGAATTCTGTTTTATTTTAGAGATTATTTGTTTTTTGTATAAGGATCCAAGTAACGGAGCTTTTGCCATTTTTTTCTCTTCAGTTTGGCCATGATTAAGCAGTTCTACATCCGATACAGTTTTTTTAGTTGTCTTTGTCCAAAAAATGACTCTTTACTGATTTTATTGGTCTGTGATGCCTGATACTCTACATACTGAAAGCAGCAAGAAAATTTCTGTAGTTGTCAGCATTCATGAGCAAGTTCAAGTACTGTATCTCCCTCCTCCTGTGTCTAAGGTGTTCTGTCTCGTGGGAATTCACAAAATATTTTTCAACAGTTTAGAATGGATGAAGAGAGTTGTTTTGTCCAGCCTGCAGGTAATATGTGTTCTTTTCGAGATAATTGTGATGCTTGTCTGTGTCCTTGAGCACATGGTCAGTCTTAGCTCCACTTGAAAAACTGTATTTGTCCGTCATAGGAAGCTTTTTTCTTCTGCTGAGAGTGACATTGCTAAGTGTATTCCACTGAATATAAATGCAGTAAATCCCAAAAAACTGTTAGTAGCCTTTCTTTTTGATCTGTAATTTATGCTAATCTGTTTTCCTGGTTCTCAAAACGTTGTTTCATTGCAATAGGTTCTTCATCACAGGAAAAAGTACTCGATCCTGGATGTAAACTTATGTTTTCAAGTTCAGTAATTAGCAACTCCTAACTTCTTTTGGATATTAAGTTTATGAAAAATTTACTTGTGCATGACACAGACAAATAGCGTGCCCATAGCACAGCACATAGGGGCTCTGTGGGTGCAGAGTTTCCCTTTTAGATTTGCACCCATTGTTTACAGTAAGCACATTTAGTTCAGGTAGATTACATTATCTCATAGATAAGGCCAGTGGAGCTGGTGAAGGGTCGAAGATGAAGTCCTGTGAGGAGCAGCTGAGGGAGCTGGGGGTGTTTAGCCTGGAGAAAAGGACGATCAGGTGAGACCTTAACTGCTCTCCTGAAAGGAGGGTGTAGCAAGGTGGGAGTTGTTCTCTTCTCCCAAGCAACAAGTGACAGGACAAGAGGACACAGCCTAAAGCTGAGCTAGGAGAGGCTCAGGTTGGACAGCAGGAAAAATTTCTTCATGGAAAGGGGTTGTTAAGCATCTGAACGGGCTGCCCAGGGAGGTGGTGGAGTCACCATCCTTGGAAGCGTTCAAGAAACAACTGAACATGGCACTTAGTGCTGTGGCCTAGTTGACAGGGTGGTGATCATTTAATGGTTGGACTCAATGATCTTGGAGGTCTTTTCCAGCCTAAATGATTCTGTGATGATTCTGTATTCTTACCTTTTTATTACGGCCATTGCATTTGACATTATTACTGTGCTGCGTGAAGAAAAAGAACCATTTCGTTATGCTTTGATTTCATTACTTGAGTTATTTTAAAGAATAAATGTAAATTGTGGTTCAGTTGTTGGAGTGTGCTACAGCTGACAGCGTTTAATTCTGCTCTCCTGTTTTTTCATCACATAAGTGGCAGCTGAATTATTTTGTTGACGTTCTCTTTATATTACATTTATTTAAAAATCAATAAAGAAGCCATATTAAATAAATATATTTTTTAACTGTGTGCTTTATTTTTTCTGTAATTCTGACATGCTGACATTTTTCCTAGGAAGACAAACAAACAACAACAAAAATGCTGTATATCGCTTGTTACTTGGTGGTAATGTTGGTTAAGGTGTTTGTTCGTGAATTTGTTAGGAAGGCTTTATGTAGGTGATAGAATTGCTCATAACATAGAAGTCAGTTTAGTCTGAAGACTTGTGAGTTGGGAGAACTTTTGGAACTTTTACGTAAGCTGTCCTCACAACTGTTTTGTAATAACTGTCTGAAACAGTATGGGGAGTCTGTAAGAGAGATTTGTTTTAAAACTCTAAAACCTGGATAGTATTTGTAACTAACCCACATCCTACTGTCAAAAGAAAAGGTTTTTTTCTCTTAACAGTGACTTTATATGTTTTAATTAGCTTTTTCTTAAGCTACTTTATAGAATAACATTAAAATGTAATGACAAATTCTTTTTCTAACTTACACCATTTTGATTCCGTTAGCTGGCAACAGAATTTGGTCACTGGTGTTTCAAAAACATGCATCACAATTAACTGSTTTGTCTCAGGGCAATGTGTTTTCAGAAAATTGATTTTTGAGTTAAACAGTGAACATGGTAAATCTGGGAAGCCTTTATATGGTACTAGTACTATTTATTATCTGTCAGATAGGGAATGGACCTCCGTGTTTTGGAATGAAGTCAGCCTTTGCTTCCTGATTGAAGAAAACCTGGACATGGTGATTCAAAAGCATAGTAGCAGCCAGGCTAGGGTAAATCTTTCAAGCTGATGGTTATACTGGTGTATAGGTGAGAAATACCAGAGGAAAATTGCTTTATCTTTCCTTTTCTTCTTGATCAATAGGAATGGACTAAAAGAAAGTGCATTAATGCCTATTTCCATTATATCTAGGAAATGGCACAGAACATTACTGTTTGTTTTGGCAGGAGTTTTGTTTTTTAAATTCTGCATGGGTCTATGAATAATCACCTAGCCACCACTCGCCACGTGTGGGTGTTTTATGTCACATAGAAACTGGCATTTTTTGAGCTCATTTTATTCTGTTTATTATACCAGTTATATCAGGATGACTAAGTAAGTGGGAATACAAAGCAAGTAAAGTATGTTCAGTTGAATCAGCTGGAGAATTCAGCACCATGCTATTTGGTCACATCTTCAATTACCAAGAAAAAAGTTGAAATCTTCTGGTTTGCAACATTTCTGACAATAGTTTCTCATGTATAGGAAACAGAAGGACTTCAGATAATCACTATTTCAAATGTTTAACTTGAAAAAACCCAAATAATATGGGATTGTTTGTCTTTGCTTTTGAATTAGAACATGTTTTACTCAAAGTTCTTCATAGGTGTCTATTTAGGCTTCTTGTTCTGGCTTTCACACATTTTTGTTGTCATTACGGTTTTTTTTTTTTTTCCTAATTGCAGCTGCATTTGCTAACCACCTTATTAGGCTTCAGGCTTTCATTAATTTCTGGAGATTTTTTTTTTTTAAGTAGGCAGAAACTTTCTTGTATTGGTATTTCATTGATTTTAAAAGGGTCTCTGAAAGTATGCAGTTTGTTTTTTACTGAATCTCACAATACCTTAGGCTTGTTGGTTTCTCGTGATGCAGTCACCTTTTAACAAACATCTCTATTTATGGAGTGTGAGTAAATGTTCTGATCAGTTTTGATTTTTGCTGTGTGCAATTCTTCATATGATGCTTTGTATACCAAGGTAAGTTCTGAAGCTGTTTAGATAATGATCCGTTTTCTCTGGAAGTGGTAGGGAATAAGATACTTCATGCAGAGGAACTATTTTAAATGTAGTGGAAGTCCTTATCATAACCAAAGGTGTGGGAAAGAAGGGTAAGAGAGGAGCCTGGCATGGTCAACAGGATCGTCAAACAGGAATTTCAGATGTTGGTATGGATCTCAGTAGGTGGTAGGTTGATGTTGAAGGTCTAGAGATGGCTTGCTGAATGAGCAGGGTCACCATGCAGTGCAGCCTGTGAAATTCTGAGCTGACTTGTCGGTAGCAGATAATCCAAAACATTAAAGCTCTGTATATTAATTGTTCTAGAATTATTTTGACTTAAATGCTGCTACATGGAGGAATACCAGCAAAGTGACTAAGCTAGATTAAACCCAAGTGCAGTCTTTGGGTTTAAATCTTATCACATTTCTGGTTTCAAGTTATTTATTGCTTTTTGTCAGCTTATACATCTTGTTCCTAATTACAGCCTGCTATTAAGATTAATGCTTACCTTGAGCAAGCAGTATTTACCGGGTTTACCTTTTGTTTTGTCTGCCTGATGGATGTGCTGAAAAGAGAAGGTTTACAGGATTCCCTCTCAGAAGCAGGGAAGATTGATCAACTGTAATGATAAGAACAGCAGCATCGTTTTAACTTTACCATGGGGTAAAAGCTTATCAAAATGATATAGCTAAACAAAAGTGAAAACCAATTAGTCAGTGACTAGTTTTTCTGCAGGGATTTTTTTAACCTTTTATCACCTGATTAAATTTCTCTTTCATACAGCTGTAGAAAATGGAAAAATGTGCACTATTTTTTTTTTCCAATACGAGGGCAATTATCTTTTAGCATTAACTTTTTAGTTTATTTCACTAACAGATTGTCACTTGCATTCCTAAAGTAGAGAACATTCATTTGCAGTCATCTCAGCACAATAAACACACATGAAGCTCAATGTCTTACACCATTGAGTCAGAGGASTTTTAAAATCTACCCCAGGATAGATGCAAAAAAGCTTTAAGGGCACTTTTTAATCTTAGACCTGTGAAATTTGATGTTTCCTTACTTTGGTAGGCTCTGCATGTGTACAGAGGTCTGCATTTCCTTCTTTTATATGAAAAGATATATACTCTGCAACAGGACAGTAATGCTGGTTTGTTCAGTTAGGCTGGCCATATTTTACTTTAATTATGGTGGCAGTAGCTGAGCTAAAATCAGTAAAAAATCTCTTGTTAGTGTATTCTTCAGGCTAAGAGACACCTTTAACTTAAAAAAAGGAATAGCCACAGTTAAACAATCTGATTATGTAATGATGTGCAGTCACAGATCTCCCTCCCTTTTTTTGAAATGTTATTATTGGTAGGACTGAAGACTGAAATCAAGTAATGGTTCAATCCTCTTGAAAAGCTGCATCAATAACCCCTTTGCCCATAAATTTTAATGAGGGTAGGTGTAATTGTCATGCTGATGCACGTGGGTAGCACTCCAGTGACCATGACAGGTTTCTCTTAGGGTTTGACTGGCTGCCCRTACTGCTCTTTGGGCAGTGTACGATTCCTGTATCAGAGAGACAGAGCCCTTGTGGGGACAGGCACTCTGATACTGCAGCATAGAGATGGCCATGCTAGAAAAATCAAAAGAGCTACCTGTGCAAGGGGCTTTGAAGAGAAGAGATGTGACAGTGGTGGTGTGCGTTGCTCGTCAGCCTGATGCAAATGCTGAGATATTCGGGATGCTCCAGGCAAAGATATTCTGAAATATCTTGTGCAGGAAGCACCAAGGGTCAGTTGATTTTAATACTTGATGATAGGTCATACATGGCATATCAGTTCAGGAACTCTTAACTCTCAAGAAGAAATATTCTGCAAAGTGCAGTAGGAGGTTACTTACGACTGCCAAGATAGTCCTTCTCTCCTCTTATTTACTGAAAAGTGGATGCTCCCAAAAATCTTGCAGTTGTCCTTAATAATCTAATATCCCATCCAATTAATTTTCTTGATTTCTTCAAAAATATTCTGTATTCTTGTGCTGGATCACAAAGCATTGGCTCCCCTAAAACTTGACATTGCCTGCAAATTTTAGTGAGTCATAAATAAAAGCACTAAATAACATCCTGTCATATTTCATAAGGAACGATTTGTAATGAGTTTTTAGGTATATTTCCCACACTGCATACATGAAAGGGTTTGTTAATTAATAGCCCACCTTGTTTTCTAAAGGTGTTTCCCAGCACATCTCAAGAACTTGTTGGGCAGCTGTTTTCAGCTGTGTCCCTTATCAAACATATGCTTGGGTAACAGAAGCTTCCCATTCACACTAAGTCTGGAATTTTGCATGCTTCCCTTTAATCATTTCGAAGGAAGCTCTCACCCATACTGCCTTTTTTAAATGATCCATAATAGAACCTTATTATGAATTGTATGTATCTACTTATATATGGCCAACTAAATTGCCTTAATAGAAAAAACAAACATATAACGCATCTGTAACACAGGCAAAGTTTATTTTCCTGATTGTTGTGGTTTCACATTGATATGCTCTTTGGAGATTATATTTTTAAAACACCAGTGTGTTGAAAGTATAGTCATTAAAACTCTGAATACTTAAAAAATGTTCCATCTGGAGAGTAAATACAGAAAACAATTAGAAAAAGCGCCAGTTTTTCTCTATAAATTATCTCCAAATAAAGCTTTTATCTAATTTGAATGCTTCTTATTTCTTTGTAGTACTTCATATTAACCATGTATCTTTGTATTGTAGTGGGCATGCTCAAGTAACAGTCATGTTTCCTGAAATCCAGGTGAATCTGAAGTCCTGTATTAGAATAATCTGTTAAATGGAAAGCCACATGATTTGGTGATAAGACCTTATTTTATTTAACCCACTTTGCTATAAATGTTATTTATGTGTATCTTAAAATTGAAACGAGTTATGTAATAAATTACCAAAAAAAGTGGGACTTCAGACAAGGCTGAAATAAGCATTTGAGAATTTATTCCAGCAGCTATTGTTTCAACAAATGTTCTTAGTAAAAATCTAATATGCACTGTTCCTTTTTTGTTGTCCTTAGTTTTTTCTCCCAAAGCTAAATGTGCCAGGCATGGTAATGAATTCATTACACATAGATGTCAGAATTGGCTTTGGCTCTTCACATTTGCTAACAGGTAATGAACTAGAACAATTGGCAATCTATGCAGATTTCTTACTGTGAAGGCAGTTTCTTTAATTTGAACAGATGACCTGAGGACAGGGTCCATTAGCATAACCATAGATGATATAGAAAGGGGTATTTAGCAAGAGGAGTTTCTTAGCATTTTTCCTTTTCTTTCGTTTGAAAGAAATAGATGGCATTTGATTTTGCAATTACTTAAAGCCAAGAACACTTTTGTCAAGGACAGTGTTTCACCAGCAGAAAACCCTAAATAATCTTGACACCGAAATCTCGAARTATGAATTTTTCATGTGGAGTATCTTTACTGATAAGTTGTATAATGATCATCCCACCATATACCACAAATAAGTTGTTTTTTGACTTAAAATAGTAAAGACCAATTACAGAGCGTAGGGATCAGAACCTGAAGTGTGGCACAGTCTTTTAAATATAATTCTGTAGGCAATGTAGACTAATTCATTTGCATCTTTCCCAAGCATTATTTCCCTCAGCTTTCTCCTGCAGTCATCTTCATAATTTTCTATTTATTTTTCGTTGTTATTTAAGCAAAAGGATGTTCATCTCGTGATTCCATCTATCCAGTTTTATTTTGTTGAGATTGAATACAGTTTTTTAAATAGCAGTGAAAATAACTGGAGTCATATTTTGTACTTGAAGGGTCAAAACGTGGTGTGTGAATTGCACATTGCAAGAATGATAAGCATGGCTATTAGGATAATTTGTTGAGTGCTGACAACATGATATAAAACAGGATGACGTGGTCCATGTTGTAAAACAGCTTGTAAGGGTTAGTTGCTGCCTCTGGCTAAACAGGAATGTAAATGGAGAAAAAAACCCCTACAATTCACAGTTTGTAGTTAAAAGTTTCCTTTGGTGGTGGATATCTGGCTTTTGTAAAAGTGTTTGGTTAACACAAAGACAAATAGAGGAAAAAACCAAAGAATTGGAAGGAAAATAACAGAACCACAACAATCTGAAGGATTGTGAAGTTTCTATGCCAAACCCTGTACTATGTTTTCCTTATTTCTAGGTGCTCTACATGAGTTCCTAACCATTGCCTGTAAGCTGTGGTATTGCTTCCATTGCCTTGTTCAGTTTATAATTTTAAGTAGGAAAGTAAAATAATGAAAGCAAGTTAATCCATTTTGCTCCCCGTGCTGTATAAATGCTAGGAGCATGGGTGTCATCCTCTCCACGCTAACCTCCAAGCTTAGCTGTCCCAAAAGAGTTTAAAAAAAGGGGGTTCTGTCTTTTCTATCCCATGTAAGAACTTAAAACATTTTCCTAAATGATCAGCGGAAGGGAGTACATTGTAACGTTGAAAATCGTTGTAAGACAAACTGTGTGTCTTCAATTAGTTCCTCTGTTAGTGAAGTACTAATGTAGAAAATAATGAAAGAGGATCTAATTCACTAACACAAGCACAAAATTTATGTCTGAAGACATTTTCACAAAGGCTGGCTATTTTCAGTTCTTAAAAAGTGCTACCTGCAGGAAAAAGGGCCACCCTCTTCATAAGCAGGCATATTTGAAGACTGATGAATAATGTTTTAAAATGGAAGCAAAACTTTTCCATGAAGTCACAATTTTAAATCCAGTAAAGTGAATCTTGTTCCATTTTGTTCAACTTTTTGTCTTATTCTTTTGACCTATAGTAAAAGGTCTTCTTCTTCTTTTCAAATAGAAATTTTGAGTGGTCTCTGTGCTTTCTCTGCTGGCTCCTCAAGGCTTGTTTGCACCCAGCAAATAATTCTAAGGTTTCCATTTCTTCCCCTTTCTTGCCCACATGAAATAAAAAATCTGTTCACATACCTATGTTCATGTCAAAGTTTAAAAGGAATAAAACCTTTTGTTTGCATCTCTTACTGTCCTGAATTTTCTTGTTTTTCTTCTTTCCAGAACTAGTCTTTTTATCAACTTATTCCAGATTTTAGCATTTCCTGCATATGCTGGAACAACAGAAGACATTTATTTTTATTAAAGAAAACCTAGAATTACATGTGCCCCAGATGGAATGCCTGATTTAAAACTCCGTCTCATTCAAACATCTTGGTTTAGCAAACCTTAATATCAAATGAAGTCCAAAGTAGAGGCAGGTGCTAACTAACCATTCATCTGCTCAAACACAGTGGATAAACTAAAAAAAAAATTGCTAGATACATGCTTTTCTATTCTTACTTCACATTGAAGGTCTGAACAAATGGAGGCTCAAGTAAAACACTGGACTTCATCAGTGTATTAATAATCACTTGATAAGAGAACTGAAACTTTCTACATTTCAGCGAAAAACACCAACAAAATCAATAAGAAAGTAATTGTGGTCAAAACTCTGTAGAAAATAAGCTTCCTCTGCATTTGTGTGTGGTTTGGTTTTTTTCATTTGTTTGTTTGTTTTTGTTTTAACTGTGTCCCTATTGTGGTTTTTTTTCAGATCTAAACTTATCACTACTTTAAAACAATATAATTTATTTGGTTTTTAATCTGTGGCCTAGCCAGTCACTTTTCTTCTGATAATATAGTATTTCCTCCATGATGGTGGATGACAAAGATTTATCTTTGGCACATTAACCACAGGTAAAATAACAAAAAGTATGTAATATCTCTTTGGTTCTTGAGTATACAGTGGTAAAACACATTACCAGTAAGGTGGTAGTCGAGATGTGCTGTTCTCCATACAGCCTTTGCAAATTTTCTCGTAATAGTGTTCAAAAATATGAACTGTGATTTTCTACCTTCCCTCATCGTGATGAGATGGTGAAATGATGTTCTTGTTACTGAGATAGGCTGAGACAACTGCTTCAGTAAGCTGTGGAATACTCATTTGGTTTTGTGGTTGGGGTTTTGTTTTGGTTTGGTTTTATTATCAACTTTGTGAATGAGAGAAAGTCTAGTGCTGGAAAATTGTTTTGACACACATTCAAAAAGGCTTATTCAAAGTTCAGATCTTTCTAGCAATATTGTCATGAATATAGAATTTGTTAAGAAACAAACAGTAACTATTTATTTTTTTATTCTTAATGTGTTATGAGATGCAATAATTGCTTCTCTCAACCCAAAGTTTAAATCCAGAGCTTATGTTTCAAAGAAGGTGAAGAAGTTGCGCTCCTTTTTGTGCTGCTGGTGGTAATAGGAATTATGCTGACAACAAACTAAGGACAGATAGCAGTACTTAGGTGTGAAAACAAGCTGTCATTTCTCTAGGTCTTTATTTAGTGTATAATCACAGAAGGTCTGTTGTCAGGAGATTACAGAACTCTGTAAATGAAGCTGAAGAACATGCAAAAAAAATTGCCATCTCTACACCAACTGTTAAAGGAAGTTTAAGGTAGCTTGTCTTGCATGATTTTCAAAAAATGAAATGAACATAAGAAAGTCATAAGGAAGATTATTAAGCCAGTTGGTGCAAGATTTGCTGGAAAAAATGATTGGACTACTAATTCACCTGCAGGTTAATTTTGTAAACTACATCCTAGGAAAATGATTGATCTACCTTACAAATTTTTTAAAAATAAACTGCCTCAGGAAGCATGCACGAGTAATGGTGTAGCAAAATGATGAAATTCTTTTTTTTGATACGGAGATTACTAGAGCAGTCATACCAAAGTGCACTGCATGGAATTGACTCATGGTGGTAATTAACAAATGTAGCAACTAAGTGTGTGGCCATCAATCATCCTAAAGAATTAAAGAAAAATCAATTAACAATTTAATTAAAAGTCATTTGATGACCTCAGTTATTCTGTTTAAATAAGATCATAAATTCACTTCCCAGTTTAGAATTTAGACCAATTATTTAATTAAAATGCCAATGAAATATTGACCTAGTGAAACCTTTATTTTAGGTGTTTTAAATATAGATTATCAAATTATTTTAACGGCTGCATATCCCATGAGATATGAACAGTAGTGTTCCTTTTTTTTATAAAATACTTTTTCTGCTGGTGAATTCTTATGCTATAATACAGACATCTTTTCTGGGAGAAGGGCACTCAGGCTATTTTTGCCTGTTCCTTAAATTTTTACCTGTTATCTGAAGGCTATTTTTCTTTTACTCACCTACAGCCCCTGCCCATTTTCTTTCCCTTTTTTTCTCATGAGAAGACACACTGGAAGTGAATTTACTATTTTTTGTTAGTTCTTTTCCAAATGTATTTGCTGCTGTGGGTTGTCCCTTCCTTGTTTACAAGAGCAGTCTCAGTTCTTGATTGAGTTCTGTCTCTTGTGTGTGGGAATTTCTGTTTTCCTAGATTCAGATTTTGAATCTGCAAGATGCTGTTAGCACTCAGTTTAGTCATCTAGTTGTTTTTTAAAGGCAAATAAATTAATTTTAAGTAGAATGTTGTACTGTTTAAGAAATATAAATTAGTCAACTAGTGTATTTTTGTTTGATTGGTTTTTAACTTAATTTTTTTAAAAATTTTTGTAGAGTTGTAGACTTTCCTCTTGCACTTCCAGCTACCCCTATTTCTAGAAGTAGAGACTAAAAAATATTTAATGTAAAAAGAAACATTAAAACTTAATTATCTTTGAGTGCTTTCATGTCTTGAGCAAAGAAAATGGAGGAGAAAAATACAGGCTATTAAACAAAACAGTGCATTAGTAGTCCTGTCTTGCCACTGACATACTTAATATAGTGGGGGATGTAATATGAAAGAAGTAATTACCACCTTCCCGCCTTTGCATTCTGCCCTGGCCACAGAAGCATCTGCAGTAATGAACAYGTATTTCCCCATTGCTGAAGTACAAGTTCCTGATAACAGAAGGTTATCAGCATTATCACCATGGATGGGAAGAGGGGAACTTGATCTGATTAATTTCCTAGGTGTCACTTGGTGCTGGGACAAGCACAAACATATCAAGCAGAAATGGGGCATCCAAGCTAACAGCAGCTACTTAACATGGGTCTTTGCCACTGTAAAATCTATTATGAAACTTGGAGCGATCTTCATGCGTTTCTCTTGAGTAAGTTTCAGTTAATCTTCCTTTGTATGGATGTGTGGAGATATTTCTAACAGGCTCTGCTCATCAACGTTCATGTGGGTGGGAAATAAAAATTGAGCTCAGGATCATCTACGTTTTAAGTGTGCCTTTATGCCAGTGAAACGAAGGTTCTGCTTTGGCAGTGGTCACCAGTAGGATATTGGAGGACATGGACTCAGTGTAACACTTACTAAATTACTTGGAAAAATCACTGAGTCAGTAATACAAATAGACCATCAAGTTTAGTGCCCCATCTTCCCCCTGTGCCTCTTGAAGGTGACAGAAGTATGCAGTCTTTCTGCACAGCTCCTGTATATACAGGCACTGTGTCCCTGCCCATCGTTCCACACGCAACATGTTTTAAGTAGAAAGAAGGCAGTTTACACAGTGCCAGTTTTATGACTCCCTTTGCTGACACAAGAAAGCACCAATTTTTTTTTTCAGCTTTATATTGTAAAACAAGCTTGAACTATTTTTACAAAGCTCTAAAGGCACCAACTGGTATCTGCGAGCACTTACATTAGAAAAGTAATAATTTGAACAGTGTTAGTTTGGGGGGTTTCTTATATGGATGTTATTCGTTAAACTGACTTTTGAGTTTAGACTGTTAAAAATGGGGAAGATGCATAATGTAGTATCTTCATCACTGACCTATTGAAGGTCACATTAAATATTTTCTGTGAACAAATAGAAAGGTTACTGAATGGGTGTCCTGGTCTTTGGGCACTAGGAGCCTCTATCCTTCAATCGATGAAAGCAAAATTAACATTCATAGCTCTCCTTTCTTGTGTTGCATTTGTATACAAAAATCCAACAGATATCAGAATATACAGCTAGAGAGCTAATGTGGAGTTTTTTTAAACCAAAGTCAATGGAAGTATAAAATTTTGTGAGAGTTGAATTATAAACAGTCTGTATGGACATACACAGTGCACTCGGGAGTTGTGCTAYAGAGTATATAAGATACCTATGCCATGGTACATTTGGTACTTCAGATCAGTTGCTATTACAACTTGATGTCCTAACTAAATCTTACCTACAGTATATGTAGTTTTAATGTGCAAAAATATACTTGAAATGAGGTTAAATTGGTTGTCATGTGCTTTGGAACATTTTACATCCTCTTGTCTGTCAACGTGTTTTATGGATGTGCTTACCTTTGAACACTTAAACATCTTGTTTCTCTTAAGCAATCATAGTCAACTGTTACATGTCCATTTTTATTTCACTTGTAGACCTTTATATTGCACCTTGTCATTATGTGCTGCTTTACAATTTATTTTATAACACTCATCTGTAAGACAGGGACTGTATCTTTCAGCTTTCTGCACTAATTCAAAATGATGTACTGCTTGATTTAATAGACCAGGTCATGAGCCAGGCTTGGTTCTGCTAGCTGGAGTTTATTTTTACTGCTATAAAATGTGCATTTATCCCCCCCCCCTTTTTTTTTCTGCCTCTGTGATGATTTTGTGATTCTACATCTTCATTTTGACTGAAATGTTGAGTTTAAAGCTAATCTTACTATAAGAGTACGAACTCATTTTCTTTTATGATTTTTTAACTTTAAATCTGTCCTACTCTTGGATGATTGAAATGTGATTTTTTTTTGGTTTTATTTCTTTTTTTTTTCTGTCTAAACCCTGTTGCTCTAATTTGTTTAAATAAGTGTCTGACATGTTAAACTTGACTAAAGATATCTTTTTACAGTGTTGTAAGTGATTTTTATAACAGTGGTTTGCTGGCTGTTTCTATTGTTTTGCTCAGTTGTAAATATATTTTATTTGGTTCTGTTAGTTTTATGTTAACTCTTGCAAACTGAATTCTCACAGACATTGGAAACTCTGTTAGGTTCTTCTAGCAGAGGCATCGAGCACTAAAGACTGCAACTTACCAGCTCTGCTGACAATGAATGGTTCTGAACCAGTTTCCCTGTCAACCTAGACCCATAACAATATGGTAAGCAAAACACAGCAATAGTTTATTTTTATCATTGGAAGATCACAAATGTCTTGGTGCTGCATGTCAGTAACCCTAAATTAAATAGATAAAGATCTAATTGTGCAAATTAACCTAATGCAGTCCCTCCGTGARTAGCAGGTACTGTAGCATATTGACTACTGGGACATGCAGTCCTGCCTCTGCCCCATTTCCTGCTTACCCCTTCCTATTCTGAGGCAGTTTGTATATTATACTGTCCAAAATGTCATGAAAATTTTCCCCCCAAAATTCAGCTTTCCCAAATGCAGTTGTAAATTCTCTTTTATCTCTAAATTACTTAAATTTTGAGGGATTTTTGCTGTTTGTAACTTTGTTGTATGTGACTGAGCATCTTTTCCTCACAGTTTCCTGAGCTTGTGAAAATAATGTGTTCTCATCTAACCCATGTCCAAACATAGAGTTTAAAGCTTTCAGGTTTCCATGGATCACAATTTTGAGGGKTTTTTTTTTCCCCCCAAAGAAACATCAAAAAATTGTAAATGTATTTAGAAAAGTGAAAGGTAGTTTTTTCATAAAATCGAGTGATTCTAGGAGCCAGAGACTAACAGAACAACTCTATTGCATTCCTTGGAACTAAGAATTGTTAATATTTTAGTAATTTTCTATGTAATTTGCTTACTTTTGAACCTTTTCCATCACTTCTGATGAAGTCTGCATGTATCTTCTTTTATTTTGAACAAGTTTTGTTCTGTTTTAAGCTTAAACTTAGCTATTTATGCATATTCATACATTTCTTCATCATCTTACAATATAAAAGCAGGGGATTTATTTGTTACATGATCTTCTACATTTTTTTATATTCCTTTTACCACTGCAATAAACTTTGATTTTGTAAAATATTTTAGCATATGCTCTCTGTGAATGATATAATATTGTATTAAATTTTATTGTTCTCTTTTAAGTTTGTGAAGACATCCTGTTAAGTGTAGTAAATTGTTTTAATGTATGGCAATGACTATTAAAAATAATATGGGAACATAAACCACTAGGAACATGTATTTATAGTGAAAAGTTTGGTGATAATTATCTTTCATACTGCGTGATGAATGTTTCAGGATGTAAGTGATAGCAATTTCTAAGTGATAAATCTCTCAGATTTTATAAAGGCTAAGAGCAAAACTTTTGCATCAAAAGCTGTCATTCTCCTCTGGTACAGCTATTTGTTAAGGCAGCCTGGAAAATAAGTCTTTCTTTATAATGACATCTTAAGTTTCACAGCATGATTATTTTAACAGTATTTCATTTTCTGAGCAGACCTATGCTAAAGGAAGTTTATCTAGCTTCAGCCTTATGTGAAGATTGTTAGTGTGGCAAAAAAATGATAATGTGGAAAAATTATCTGAGCTGTGGATTTTAGTTGCACCACATATTGAGAGAGGGATGACAAAAGCTTTACCTTAACACTGCAGTTTTCCTTGAAGTGCATATGAATTCTATTCGTCTGCAGTTTCATGATATACTTTTTGCATCATCCTTCCWATATGCTAATACACATGAAAATTTGGACGTATTTAAAGTATATTTAACGTAAGTAGAACTTTTCTAGATGTAGTTTTGACCTTGAAAACTTCTAGAACCAGTAGGGCTTTGTTACACAAAGGCCACTGCTTTTGCCATTCATCATAACAGACTGTGCCTACAGCTATTGTTGCCTTTTCCAAGTGAGTTATTAAAGATATAGGAACATGAGGAGTATTTACTGCAGATCATTTTATCAAGCCAAAAGGGCAGGAGTCATTTGGTACGGACTACAGCAAAAAAGGATCTTTTTCCTGTCTGTATTTACAGTAAGTCTCTAACTTAGTGCTTTTAGAATATGTCAGCTTAAAATCAATCTGCTATTAAAGAAAGATTTGATAAACCAATTGCTAAATATTAGTGTCTTCATTCACAAAAGTATCTTCGGGGTCCTTTATTCCAATCCATGTCATCTGAGATCTCCTTGCATATTTAAACAGTTCTCTCTTCTATTCCTCTGTATTTTTGGAAGCATACAGGATGTCRTCACAAACTCCTAGGGGCTATTTGTTAGATAAAGAAACAAATATTTGACTGCCTTTTTATCTTAATTAAATCATCATTGATGAAATGATGTATTGATTTATGGCTCGAAGACATGCCAGGATCTTGAGGTTTTAAGCTCAAATGCTAAAAATGCTTTTTAAAAACAAAATGAAAATTGAATAGTAATATTACTTTCCCAAAAAGCTCATTGTTCTTTTTCTTTCGGGTTTAATTAGTTGAACCAAAGCCAGAAGAAAAAAAAAAAGATAATCAGCAGTCATAAAAAATAAATCATTTATGTGACAGATAAATATAGATAGTGAAGAACTGCTGATATAGGTTAAACTGTGGCCCCTTAATAAAACTTGCCCAAGTCACTGGGCAGGTGGATAGGGTTTTCCTGGAGAAGGTATTCATGAGAACGTTAAATGCTGTAGTAGGGTGCACCGGTTAGGAATTTCCAGTGAATTTGCAGAATTCCATTAACTGGAAATACTAATTAGTGCATCCAATGGCTATGGCCATTCAGAAATGGAGCATTGTAATTTGAGATTGACTAACAGGAGTTCCTGTGAAACCACAGCTTGTTTTATGTATGTCTGAAGAGGCATATTTGCTTATTCAGCCTCAAGTACTTCAGAGTTAGTCTCAGTAAAAGTACGCTGTGGGGCCGAGGGAAGACAGGTTCCTTCAGAAAGTTCCAGAACAGGATGGTACCACAGATGTGAATTGATTCCTACAGATAAGACTGGAGATACCRTGAAACCCATCACCACTCTAAGTGTTTCTGTTTTATTGAGTTTGAGAGTCAAGAGGTAAACGAGTACGAGTGCTAACTACATCATTATTTTGTGCACCCATTGAACATGCTCACATGGCCTATGGATGACACTTTTATATTTTWACATGCATAAAAATATAAATATAAATAGTTATATGTTACAATTATATTATTACTATCTAGTCTTCGATCTTAGTTGATGCATGCCATCAGTTCCACAATTAGATGTTTCTTTTGTTACTCAATCCTTGTTATCAGTCTAATGGTGCAARTGTTCCCCAGAACATGTTTATAATGCACTTTTTGTCAATGTCAAATCAGAAAGGTTTTAAATTTACCATATATGCTAAACAATTAATTGCATAGCTACTCCCAGATTATGTGCATGTAAGGATGCATCAATGATRTGACCTTGCAGAGAAAGATACTACCAAGGTGTACTCTTGTAGCATGGCACATTACATTTTGAGAATTTCTGTGCCACAATTACCAGCTTTATTCAGCCATCTGAAATTCACTGGTGGGGTCTATAAGTGGATTGCGAGTGAGAAGATACGTCTCATCTTTGGAATGAACTTTGAAAAAACAGTATTACAATATTCACAGTACTTAGCAGTGCAGTGGCTGCTAAGGCATGGATGCTCTTCGCTTTCTTTGTGTCAGAGTAGAACTTGAGTTTGAAAAGTTTGTTGTGTGCAGTGTCTCACATAAGTTCAGGTCCCTTTTTTAACTGGCTTTCTCTCAGTATTTGGCTAATTTAGGAAGGTTTTTTTCATTTTGCCAGTGTGCAATCAGAGCTTATTTCTCTGGAATATTGCTACTAAGAAAAGCTACTTTCAAGAAAAGCATGTGTTTTTTTCCCCCTGGAACAAGTGAAAAACTTATTTTTCTTTTCAAGGTGATAATTTATACATAAGGTGCTGTAAACAGATAGTTATATTGAATATAATAACTTGCAGATTTTCTTTTAATCTGAAAACCCAATTAAGCTTTGGCCAGATAAGCTGCTAAACCCTCTTATGGATAAACATGATTTAAATTATTCCATACCTTCTTCTGAGAAGAAAAACCAGGAAAATAAATCTATTTGTACCTAGAAAGAGGACTGAAATGAAACATTACAATACAGACTTTGAAAGGAGATTATAATGATTTTATACATCCGTTTATTATAAGCTGTATTTTTGCAATTGTTCAATATTTTAGCTTTTATGGTTTTTACAGGCTTCCAGTGAATCCTTTTACTTAATGAGGACAGTACGCAGTGTTGGATGAAAAATGAGAATGCTGTTTTTCTGAGGGGGAAAACAAAGGAACATTAGGGAACCTTAGTTTCTCATACAGTATTAGTTTAGGAGCCCCTCTTCCAAAAGAGTCTAAATACACTAAACTTGAGAGCTTGCAACAGTGCATAGTCTACTCCAGAGCTTTATTAGATTTTTCTCATGGTCTAACCATGCATCTTGCAGCAGTTTAAGGCCATTTCTTCTTGACCTGTTCATCAGATACGTTTCTGCTTTACATGTTTTAAAATTGCTATCAAATTGCAGCTCAGCTTTTGTTTGTATATGAGAGCATTAGTTTGGCTATGAGAATAAATTAATGATGAGGTTATCCAAAATAACGAACAGTAGCACAAAGATGGTGACAATGATTAGAGGTGGTATTTTGAAGCCTGCTCTCGGGCCCTTGRTGGGAAGGTCTGAGGTCTCTTCGAAGGATTCCTGTTTTCCAGGGTGCTTCCAGACGTGTGTGAAGTCCAGGGAATAATGTCAGTGTTAGTTAGCATTTCAGATTTAAGCATGTAAATTTAGACTACACGAGCTGCTGGGCCTGCATGAGCATGAACAGCAGGGCCCTGCCAAGCGAGGCACTGCTGCTTTCAGGGCCAGGCACGTGCGTTTCATACTTGAAAATGTGAATTTGATAGGGATTTAAAATGTATTAAATGTGTGAGTGACAAAGCAGACGTCCAGATTGTTAGCTAATTGCTTGCTAGTATATAGGTCAGATAATTGTATTACAGATGCTGTTATTGTATTTAACTCATTATATAAATAAGGTAATTTGTTTAGGTGTATAAATCAGGCAGGCTCAATTTATGTATTTTTTTATATTATTAAAATTTGGGAAAAGTCCAGTATTTCTGAAATACTTCACAGGTTGAGGCCAGCAAGTATGTTCTGTGATGAGAATTAAATTCTCTGAGAATTTTGCTCATCCAAAATGGGAGAACCAAAACATAGATAGAGTTGAGTCTGAACTATAAAGTAAAAAAGTCCCCTCCTCTTGTATTCTGTGATGGATTTTAGTTGTAAAAAAACAGTAGATTGTTTTTAAGAACTAATGTAATGACTTAGTGTCGTGGTTAGAAGATATGAAAAAGGGCTTCACTAGAATACTCTCTCAGCAGAGAATTCCATTATAAATAAAAATATGCACTTAGCTTAGGTAAGTATATATATCAATATTAACAGGCATTTAAAATCCTGACTTTAATTTGTTTCATAAATTTCTTTCCACCAAAGATGGAAGTCTGTAAGCCACTAGTAATGCTTTTGAAGCAAAGTAATACAGAAAATATAGTATAGTACTCCCAGAAGATGAAGGTGTGAATTTTCCCATACATCATCTTAATGGCAACATTTTCTACAAAATGACATGGGGCACTCCGTTCATATTTCATGACTTCTATTTGCCCAGCTTCAAAATGCCAAATGTGCCAGTGAACAGCACTTTAATATTCATGGAGTTCTGGGATGGCTTTGACAGTTGTCAGCTAGAAAAATGGCTTAATTAGAAGGAGTATGACTTGTGATTTCTTCTTCGTACTCAGCCACATATGCAAACATGCAACATATAACTCCACGTTTGTCTTCCATAGAAAATATAATTCACAAATGAGAGTATTCTTTTCCCATCACACTTGACTATGTTGATTGAAAATGAATTTTCATTTATTATAATTGCTAGAATAATACCTTACTGCAAAATATATTCTAATCCAGGAGAGAAAAAATCCTGGTCGACACTGAAACTGATGATTTAAAATTGTAAATGTGACTAAAATATCATTATTATTAATTTCTGTTATCAAAGGGGAAAATAGAAAGCTAAACTTCGGGCAGCCATTTTCCAGACAGCTGAGCTGTTTATGTAAGAAACAGATTTTTGAAGAGATTAAAGAGGAAGCCAGATTATTTTGAAACAACAAAGTTCTGGTGAGGGATCATGTTCATACTGAATTATTAACAGGAGGAAAAGATAAGCTAAACGAAAGCTTCAGAAATTAATTGGACTAATATGTAAGAAAAATCAAAGATGTGGCAGAAACTATTGTTCTTAGAGGAGGAAACAGAGTGGACCTAAGGCTTTTCCTAGTAGATGAAGCCCTGAGCAGTTTGCAGCTTTTATTATTTCACACACACTTTCAAGAAAAAGAAAAAGACTGTCAGTATGAAAACTTGGAAGGTATGTATAATATCAACTCCTTCTAGTTTGTCAAGTACTCACTAAAAGTGAGGTGTGAACATGTGTGTTAAAGAAAGTGCGTTGTTTAGATTGCACCAAAAGTACTTGATATAAATTAGGTATGAAAATGTAGGAAGTTAAGAATCTAAGCATCTTTAAGGAAAACACTAAGTGATCAGATAAAGTCAGATATAGTGTATTTTGTAAATGACAGTGTAAAAAACAGGCAGGAAGTTCTTTTTTAGTTCTGGCACAAAATATTTTAAGAAGGATCCTGAGTTTCATGGGTGTGTAAGTAGAATGACAAGACTTCAGGGTCTCTCATATAACTTCATCTAAATGTATAGAGCCAGATGGGAAAGCATACAGTCTCTCATTAGTGTAACTTAACTCTCTTTCAATGAAACAAAAAACTCCATGTTTGAGTTCTATATGGATTTTGTTGCACTTGGAGCTCTGATTCTATCAAAACTTCAAGCAAACTGAATTTTTTTTTTTTAAATTAGATTTTAGTTTAATTTTACTTAACAGGTTAGATTTAAACATGAAGAGGATTTAGATATTTATCAGTAGAACTTCATGAGTTTCACTGCCCAGCTCCAATGAATAGCTAACTAATTTAAACTGTTGCAATTAGTGAAATTTCTTCTCTGTATCTGAACCACAAGTTAGACGAATTTTTTTTAGTTTTAGGTCTCAACAAGAATTAAGATCTCAAGGCRGTGCAGATTTTGTGATCCAAATTTCATTGAAAATAATGAGATAAATACATTTTAAAGTTGTTCTCAGCCCAGGTTGTGATTCCATTTCACCAGTGCTTCTAACAGTGTGCTGTACAGAGGTGGTTTTTCTCTCTGCATTTTATTCAGTGCTTGATTTGGTCCTCATGTCACTTGTGCATTCCCACTTAAGGARTTCTGTGAAATCGTGTGAAACAGACTGCAGATGTTGTGCATTGCAAGAAAATTACAGAATGGRACATGCTTGTCAGTTCTTGACCAAAAATACTTTCTCCACTAAATTCACAATAAAATTTCTGTAGTCAGAAATACACCATCCTAATGTTTCACTAGTAGTAGTAGTAGATCTGAACATAATATAAATTTAAATTTATTATATACAGAGTTCTTCATAATTCCTTGTCCTTGACTGCTGGGTAAGTGTTGTTATTTGATGGTAGATCATGAGCAGTGGAGATACACACACTCATGAGTAAGTGCTTTGCTACACTGAGAGCTTTGTATAACTAACTTTATGCAAGACCCATTTCTGAAAAATAAATGACRTCTTCTTCAAATCCATCTGTAGTCAGGGAAGCACTTAAAAATTTATTTAAAATACCCAGCTTTTTTTAGCAGTCAATGAAAAGGTACAGCATCTGAATTAAGTCTTGAATTCTGAACACAAGGTTTAGGCTTGATACGATGGAGAATCAGTCATGAACTTTCTCTTCAGTTGCAAAATCTGCAAAACAAAAATCTGATCTTTTGATGATATCAGCGGTGAAACCTGTGGCAGTGGACATTAATCTGTACAGTAATTCTGGCTTGTCTGGGTTACTCCATGGTAATTTATTTCCATTTTAGTTGCTTTAGTGTTCTAATACATGTTTTTGTAGCTTCTAGAAATGTTTTGGCTTTTTTTTATGCTTATTCCCTGTAAAAATGTCTTTTTGAAGAAAGACATTTGGTTTGTTGCACATGCTTTACCACTAGAGAACTTTGACTTAAATGCATGCATTGTGGTAAGTGCTACAGATAATTAAATCTTGAGAGAGAGGGACAGCAGGGGATTAATTGTTTTTATTAAGAAATGAGCGTGAAGTTGGATAAATAATGATGAGGGTAGCCATGAAGTGTTACTATACTGACTTACTGTTTCCATTCATCAATAATTATTGGCTTTTTCTGGACTTAAATACTGATCCTCTATATACTTTTGTTCATGTGTGTATAAATTCAAATGAACTTCCATTAACTTCAAAAGAGTTCTCATAAAATTATATATTCATCAGCTTTGCAGAAGTGGCATTTCAGATTATTAAYATTCTAGATAGAAACCAGAGAATTAACTTCCACCTGGCATTAGCTGAAATAAAACCATAGATTTACATGATACTGAAGTGATTTATGCCACCTGATCTTTTTCCTTACAAGTTTTTAGATTTGATGATTATAAAAATTTGGATTTAGTCAATCAGTATTAGCAGTATTCAAGGTCAGCTTTGCCACACACAGAGTTTGGAAGTCAGGGAGATTATACAGRTACCGAGGTAACTGTGTTTATCTTGGGATCCCAAGTATGCAAGTACTCTGCCTTTTTCATGTAACACAGCACTATGTTACATAAGTAATATATTCCAGAGCATTTTTTTTTGATTGCAATTCTGTAGTTGCTGCTGTCTGATGTGAGATAATCAAGACATTTTTYGGTGCTAAGGGACTTTTAAATAAGGAATACTAATTGGGCTCTTTCATCATCTGGATGAGGAATAGGTCACTAGAGAATACAGCATTCTCAGGTGACATGCCGTTGTATACAACAGGGACATCTCTGAGAAATTCTTTGACGTGGCAGTATTTCATAACTTGATTTGCGCATAACTCTAGTAAAATTTATTGTAGTCCTGCACAACTAGTAAATCTGCCACGAGCTTGTCGGTTACATCAGTAAAGCCACCTTTTTCAGGTGTCAGTCCGTAAATCCTTCATTGTATTTATTGATTGAGCCACAGATTATTTCACCTCTGGCCTTCAGAACAGCAAGAATTTGGGGYTTTTTGTCAAAAAGGATGTTAAATTTAAATTACAGTAACATATGATGGAGAAATCTGCATCCTGTTCACACATATTGTCCTTGTAATTTGTCTTATTTACTTCTCTTGTGAATAAAATTYAGCAAACTGTGGGAATTTTGCATGMATTTACAAGTRGTTTTGTTAAAAGAARTAGTRTACTTAAGTGGAAACTCCTGAAGCTTAAATTATAATCTAGTATGTTCCATTTAGAGTGTGTAGTACTTGGTATACGTTCAGAAAACAGCATCAAAGTGAGTGGAGGAAAGATGGAACTTGCTGCTCTTATGTGATGTATACGCTAAAAAGTCAAGAATGTAGTGTAAAATGCACTGAACTTTTGCTCATTTTCAATTACTAATTTTAGTGTATCTAGAATAAGTTACAATAATCATGAATTAAAGCAGGAAAAAAGGCTGCAACAGTTAGCTGTGAATCAAAAATATAAAATAGCTGTGCTTTGAGAGCAATTGCTCAGAGCAGTAACATTTTCAGTAATATACCTTGCCCATATGGCTCTGTAATTTTCTATCAAGCTTYTGTCTGTCCTCATACTACTGCATCATAGACTTGGTCAAGTTTGGTATTATAGGATTTTGAACAAATCTTAAATTTTAGCTTATTTTACAGTGAAATACAACTCATGAAAGGAGAGGATTTGATTTTTTTTTCAATGAAAGGCAGTTAAATTMATGCGTAGCTATTCTTGGGTCTTTGTTGTTTTATACAAGACTATGTAATGGTATTAATTTTAGTTAAGAATAAGACAATGAAACACGGAGCAAACATGAAATTTTAGGAACATATACCACAGGTAGTTCCTCTTAATCTTCCATATTATTGAGAAAAAAGATATTTATTAACAAGCAATGATAGATTATGAGTCATGCTATTGAATGGAGCACTAACATTACAGTGAGAAAAGTCATCAGGTACAGCCCTCACCAGGGATMGTTTTTGACGTTTTTTATAGTGATGAGTTTGTTAAAACTGGTTGGATGTAAGAATGCAGATTATGAAAGAACAATTGCAGTTTATGTGTTTTCTTTCTCTATTCCTTGGCAGAATCAGGAAGGRTTCCTGGAAAGTATCTAAAATGTCAGTAGCTCTGAAGTCAATGAAGATGAGAAGATGGACTTTAGGAAGTGGRGTGAAGATGTAAATCCAAGCCAACACCTTTTATTTGGCAATGTGCTGAGAGACTCAACAGAATTGCACAAAAATAATGGGGATTCAGTTTATGATGTTGGAGAAGGTTGTGCTGAACACTCAGCAGAAAATTTTCAGTTCTAAATTTGGACTTTAAATGATAATATTGGTAGTATATACTTCACCTATGCAGTAATTTCCGCACATCTGAAATAYGTGCCTATCCTTTTTTAGAAAGATGTGGTACAGGTTAATATGTGCTGTGAGTCAGTAAAGTACTATACCATTTCAATTATTTATTGAGGTCCTCAGTCTTCGATGGACTCCTCAAAGCAAATCTCTTTGCTCTTATTTCACCTGCTCTGCAGTCCTTATCTCCACCTCAGCCATCTCAGGTCCCCATTGCACCACTTTCTGATGTCCTCCCTCCCTTCACAGCCTMCTCAGGCCCTGCTCACCTTTGCTTATTCATTGCTTTTCAATGCCCATTAATTGCTGTGGATCTCTGGCACAGTCATCCAAAACAGTCTGCCAGCTTTTCCCTCTTTTCTAACAYTAGTTCCCCAAAACTTCATTGGCTTTTCCTAGCTATTTCAGATCTTCCTGGAACTGTTGGGACCTCCCCGTTACTTCAGAAGATGTAGCATCCCTATTGCAAGGACACTCTCTTTTGCCTACGTGCAGAGACRCTTTTATTTGGCTGTAACCAAATTAAATTCATAGCAATCAGCAAGTAGAAAATAGAAAAAAAAAAATCCAATAAGCTGTTATCTCACAGCATCTCTTCTTTCTTGCCATACCTGCATGACTATTGTTTAATTACTGCAGTATGAAAACGTTTCTAGTACGTTCTGACTTTGTTTCTTTCAGGTTGTATCCTAACATTGTAGCTAGTTTAACACTAAGTCCTCAGAAAAGCCCRCTACTATCTACCTACTTACCTTTTTGTATCTCTGTTTTCAGTTAATTCAACTAGACTATTCATAGTGGCTGTAATTGTTAGCAGGGCAAAACTTAAACAATTAAATAATAAACAAAAAGATATGCAAGAAATAAGTTAGGAGTAGAAGTATAATTTAGAAATTTATCATAAAGCCCAGATCCTGTCATTATGCTGAAGAATTAAACTGAAAGGTCAGTACTTTAATATTCTCTTTGCCTCATCACATATGCTATTAAATGTCAGGACTTTACTAATGTGCATACTAAACTCATCTCCAGTATTTTGTCAGGGCCTGTTGTTTTTCCAAAGTGGCAGAAGACAGTCCGTTGTTTTAACATTTCCAATAGAAAGTGTACTCTGGGAATTTTGAAGCAAAAGATGACTCAAAGGTTTTGTATGATTGTAAAAACCTTACTAGGAACAGTGTTTCACAATATCATTACACAGAGCTTAACCATGGAAAGGGTGCCTGCTGTCCTCCTCTGCTACTCCCTGTTCTTGTTTAATTGACTGACCCATCAGCTGCTGTTCCTCAGTTGCTGTGTTCTCTGCAGCTCTCTATTGATTTTCTGGTAAAAAAAAGTTCACTGAGACAGCTGCACTTGAATCTAGCTTGGTTTTTTAGGTTTTGGACTTTGCTTTCGATTAATTTGAATTTCTGTTTAAACAAGACRAGTATTGCAATGGAGAGATAGATATGTGTGTATATATATRTATGTATACATATATTAAACAATTATGGTGGCCTAAAACATTCATTAAAATTAAAATGGAGTGTACATTTATCATATGAATAATAGGAAGGTGCATACCACTTGGTAAATAACAAATGTGTCAAAAAGATGTATTAGTGGAATTTTATTTAGCTTTTTTTCTTACCCCATAACCAGGAAAAGAACTCCAAATCTCAAAAGGAAAGCAACTGTTGAATGAATTGTTGAATGAATTACATAAAAAAATATATATTGTTTTCATAAGAATAAATGGATAAGTTTTTTTTCATTTGTAGATTGTAGCCTGATGCTTTTATAACCAAAAATTAAATTATMTTTTTTGGTAATTTGTAAATTCCTTGGTAAAGGAAGTTCTAAACATTAATAATATGTTTTCAGAACATAAAAGCATTTGAACTGTTGATATTAATTTTATTGGTTAAGCGATTCACCTCTCTTCATCTCTATATGGAATGGAGAAGTGCGTGCCTAAGTTTGGCTCTGTAATTATCTCTATTTGCACGTGTTAGCACTTCTGCTTATCTAGATCAAGAAGGCATTCAGAGTTAGACACATCCAGTTTGCATGTGTGAAAGACTTTGCTCCTTACCAGTCCACRTGCCAAATTTTTCCAAATTGCTGAAGATTTGGAAAAGTCCAAATCTATAGAAAACCTATCTCTGCCATCTCACAAACACTTCATCCTAGTCAGGACTGRAACAAATGATCTCTCAAACCAGCATTACAATTTATTTCCTGGTGTGAAATCAGTTGTGTATCTAGGCCTTTAGATCAATAGAGAGTCTGAGAAGGGCAGCAGAGTTACTGATAGAGGGCAACACAGATTAAATTAAGTCAGGACACATTCTRTTAGGTTTAGTAGAGACATTTGGAGAGAACATGGAAACGAGCAGGAGAATTGTGTCAGCATCACATTACTGCTGACAGCTGATGTGCACCTTAAGTGTCTTTTAGATCTGCCTACAGAAAGATTTTTTATTGTTGCCTGAGTGGAGTTTTTGGTGTGTGTGAGGGGTGCAGTAGTAGTATAATTGTGTGTAAAAGCAAACAGTAATCTAACATTAGTAGAGTAGCTGTATGTAAAACATTGGTTGTTTCAAAGACACAAGTTTATGAAGCCTGTCAAACAGTTCGGCCTTTCTCAAGCATAAAGCTCTGAGGAACAAGACAGAATTATTTTATCTGAAACTCTAAAACTACACACTGCATATAATAATTCAAAATAAATGAACGGAACAAAATGCAGCAATTGAAGTATTTGTTTGAATAGAGGGATGGAGTGTAGCCAAGAGTTTTTTCTTAACGAGAGCATATGACAAAGTTGTCCTGTTGGCACTGGGAGTGATTCTAGACAGAATTCCTTGTCTCTCAATTGTGCGCTGCCTGCTAGGAATTGTGATTTGATTTTTAAAAGTCACATGTCATGCTAATTTAAAATGTAGTAGATTAGATGGAAAGAGAAACAATACTAACAGATGATGATTTTCCTTTTTCTCAGTTGATTTGGGTTTTTTGTTTTGTGTTTTGTTTGGGATTTTTTTGTACTTCAAGGCATGTAAACTAAGCTATATTACGTTATCATGTGTTTAAAGCCTGTTTAGTCATCAGCGGTGGGTGCTATGGGATGTTCAGTGGATATAAATACCAGCTCACTGGCAGTCTGAAATTTGGGCRTTTGGGCTCCCAGCCTTGTCTGAGTTCCAGTCTCAGGAGTACCTGCAACTTCAGTCTCCCTGAACATACTGGTGGTATTTTCCCTTTTTACTCCTTGGCACCGTTACTGCTCCCTGGTCTGTCTGGTAAAGCAGTCTTACCCTTGGTGGCATGCTGCCACAGGCGAGCTAGACATGGCCTTGGGTAATGATGCTCAGCTAAATTCTGTCATAGWGTTCCACATCGATTCATTGCAACCCCATCTGTTTTTCCCAGTAGTATATTTCTGAATATGTTGAAGGTAAAAATCAAAATCCRAAAGAGTTAGGATGATACAAAATAATCTTCTTTCATCCTCTTTGCTGCTGGAAGGAAGAGCGCTGATCCTGCCCTCCAGCTGCTGCACAACACACTGCTATCAGCTGGAAATGGAGATATGATCTGTATTTTATATATTAGCATCCTGTATGTGACAGTCAACCCTTGGTATGTTGCTAAGATTCTCCTGAGCGTCTTGTTTCCCTGCCATGTTCATCAGTCCTTGTTTTTTGACCAACCTCTTGGAAAATAATTAATGCACACTACAATAAGCTGCATCTGTAAATGCTGCCGACAGTAGGAACGGGAAGCTTGGACTTCGGATTTTCATCTCAGAAGCTTTATTCTGCAGATAGTAATGCACAAAGTTGCTTCTTTTTTGCAGAGTAATTTTAAAGCTACTCCTCTAGAGATGCAACGTGCAGGTTAAACATTTGTAAGATTCTTCATTAGCTACAGAATTTTTGATTGACTCACTGCCCTGCACAACATGTGAAAATATTGAAAGATTAGCTAGATATTTTAAAAGTACTAGCTCAACAGAGAAAAAAGCCCTGATGTCTGAAGTGTACACTGCTCACAGCTAGAGAGCAATTCAGAGTGATAAGTGTAAGTGTGAAATGAATATGAAAAGATTAATGAAAATAATGGGAAAGTTTAGGAGCAGCATTGGGTTTAAATTTGTTCTGGGTACGAAATATGTAATTATAAGTACTATAATCTTTTTTTTGCTRTAATTACATTCTAAAAATTAGAGGATAATTAGTGCTAAGGAGCATTCCCTTTTATTCATTTCTTACTACATGCTTTTTACAACATTCTCAAGTCATTACATGCAGGGAACTGCATTTAAAATGTGTAATCCATAGTGTTCTAACCTCAATGTGTTTTTCATGAGCTGAAAACAAGGAAGGACATTCTTCCTGCTTTTAAAGTCAAAAGGGGATCTTGCATTACATGTTTTCTCCTGAACATTGCMTTTTGAGGGGAGTCTGTATGTACAGTTCTTTAGTGGCTCCAAGTATAAGGAATTGTCCAAGTTCTGAAATGTAGCCAGGTCCTCTGTGAATCCTGCTCACCAATGTGTATACCTATATCCAACATACAGACCTATAAGGTACCGTCGCCATTATCAGCAGGAGAAAAGATCATTCAGAGTTAATTCTTGATTGAACTTGAAAACTGCAATCTCCTTATCCTTTATTCTTAGTCTGAATTGGAACAGCACTTCCCTTGTTGTCCAATTCTGTAAACAAAAATTATCAATCACAACTGAATTTTCTTCTGAAGATTTATAGTCAGACGTGGAAAATTTAGACCTGGATACCTAGGAGTGCCTCATGCTTCACTGCTAGTGACATCAATGGCAACTCATTTTGACAGTGTTCCAGACTGGAAGTTATAACATTAAATATTTTAAATAGTCAAAGGTTGAAACCAATTTAGAAATAGTTTAAATTATGCAGTCACATTATTCAATGTATTACTTTGAATTAGGTTATATTGTATTAATATAGTGTAATTAGTACAAAGGAATTGGTAACTATGATGTCTCTTAGTAGAAGAAAAAAGGTAAGCAGACTGGTTAAAGCGTCAGGAGGAAAAATATGTGTGCTTATTRCTGAACAGAAAAAAGCACATATTAGAAGAATATAATCTCTTGAATTCAGAARATAATATGCTTTATTTACTTAGTACATTGTATGATAGCTGAGAAGTTTATGTATCTATAGCTTCTTTTTGAGTTATAACAGAGTGGAAATTTATGCTTTGCTCTGTTACTTTTTCCTGGGCATGTCTGAAAGCTGAGCTGTTTGCTTGACCGTAAGATTTAGAAGTCTGAGGAAGAAAGAGAACGATTCATCTCTCAACCCCAAATTAAAGTCTTTCTGACAGTTAGATGTAATACTTTACACCCCACTAAGTGACTGTCGAGTGGAGGCACTGACATCTGACACTACAAAGACTAAAATATTCATGCATATTAAAAATACAGAGTGTAAGAAATAGTGCTCTCTACTCACATTCATTGCTAGGAGTTAAGGCAAATGTATTAATCATATCTTCGGTATCCCTCTGTGCCTTCATTCACTTGCCCAAAACTAAAGATATGACATGCAGCTTTTGAGCAAGTTTTCATCTTTGTTTTGAGTGCTGATCATGTTGGAAAAAGAAGGCAGAAAATCTCCATTTAAAATTTCTAGTATTCATCCAAGTCTCTTCAAAAATAATCTTTAAAAGAAGGAGAAAGAAATTGAGTTTGTGTTCATTTTTGTTTTAAAGTAATTATTACAATCACTTTGCTCTCTTAGTTGTGGCAAATTAGAAAATCTCACACAATGTAATGCTTAGATGGAGTCATTCAGCATTGGCATTTCCACTCCTCAAAAAAAGTCATATATAGAGGAATTGTATCAATCTGAAGAAAGCCCAGCTTCTTTCAAAAAAYAGCTGTTGCTGTTGGGAAAAGCTGTTCTTTCTGTTCTGTTCTGTTCTGTTTTCTTATTTCTGTGCACTTTTAGTTTATTTTTGGAAATAAAGAGCCAATATTTGTTCTGTATCTTTCTTTACTTTCAAACAGGTTGTGGGGGAAGTAAGGCAATGGACAGTACAAACTGTACCAGAGCTATAATTTCTGCTAACTATTATTTCACTGCCCCAATAGAAATCTTCTTTTGTGAATATTCCTCTAAAGTGATAATAGTTTCGGTTCTGGCAGCTCTGGTAGTGCCTTTGAAATGCTTTACTATTTAGTATGCTTGTGGGAAGGAGCTGGAATAAAGTGGAAGAGAAGGAAAGACATTTTTCTGTCCTCACTTGGGAATCTGTGTTTTTAGCTTAATGAGAGGAACAAACAAAGCCTATGATCCACAAAGACAAAAAGCATTCATTTGAAATGGTATTTCAAATATAAAGCAAGTACAAATCAATTTTTTTGTTTGTTTATTTCAGAAAGTTGTATTTCTTTGCCATATCTGTGATTGAAAAGAGAGGCAAATAATTACTTTTTGATTTGTAGGATCAGCAGTATTGCTTTTTATAAAAGTGTTATTTTTTTCATGTCTGGTTTGTGAATTCAGTTGTCTGATGGGTTTGTGCAAATGTCAGGTTTCAGAATGAATTACATGTGAATGGCTTAGATATACCAAAGAAATGCAGCTGTATTGAATATTTCTCATATACTTCAAGCAGTCACTGCCCAGTCAGTTGTTTTATCAATTTTTTTATGTTTTAACCATAGATAATAAGGTATGATTCTTTGTCATAGTACAAGCAATTTAAACAGTTGTAAAAGGGAAGCAGAGGAAGATAAGTTCAGTTAGTTTGCAAAAGTCTATTTTCCAGCTTTTGTGGGTTTCGTTTGGGGTAGAGTTAATTTCCTTTTAGTAGCTAGTGTGGGGCTGTTTTAGATTTGTGCTGGAAACAGTGATGATAATTCAGGGATGTTTTAATTATTTCTGAGCAGAGCTTTCACAGAGTCAAGGCCTTTTCTGCTTCTCACCCCACCCCACCAGTGCGGAGGCTGGGGGTGCACAAGGAGTTGGGAGGGGGACACAGCTGAGCCTGCTGACCCCAGCTGGCCAAAGGGATATTTCAGACCATATGGCACATCCTGCATTGGTCAGTTGGTAGTGAACAATTCTCTTTSATTTATATCATGTGTCTGTCTTGAGTTTTATTTTTTTTTTTCCTGTTATTTTTGTTTTCGTTTAAATTTTTGTCATTATTATCATCATCATTTACTATCATCACCTTGTACTATTACTATTCTCATTATTGTACTGTTCTTATTTCAACCCATGAGTTTTCTCACTTTTACCCTTCGATTCTCTCCCCCATCCCAYTGAGGGGGAGAGTGAGTGAGTGGGTGGCTGCATGGGGCTTAGTTGCCAGCTRGGTTGAAACCATGGCACAGTTACACACATAACTGACTCCCAGCAAATTTAAGGAGACATTAATTTTTATTTKTTTTGTGCACAACTGAAAGATGCTGAGCTTGCCAACATGATAAATTCCTTGGTGCCCTTCCCTTTCTTTGATGATTCCTTCAAAACTGGTACCTAAATTTAGTGTTGTTGACATCAAGTTAGACTAATAATTAAAAAACAAAACAAAGAAACCCGTATGCAAGTAAGTTACTATAATTCTGAAAACCGAGACAACATTTATATTCAACTGAAATCTCAATGACTAAATATAAAACATTATATTTTGGTTAGAAAACTAAGAAAATACATTATTKAAGTAATTACTCAGTGGAGTAAAAAAAAAAAAATCAATACTTATTAATAAATACCAAAATGAATGACACTCAATAAAGAACAAGAGCCATACCACATATAAATTCTGACAAAAATGTAAAAAAAAGCTGATAAATTAACTGCATTTTTCAGTAGAACCTTGATGTAAGTAGAGAAATCTAGAAATGTCTCTCTGTCAACTTTATTCCAAATTCACAAGGAAACAATATTATTTTCACCTGGAACTTCATCTTTGTACTTCTCACCATTTTTTTTTCTATGAAAAGTGTCCTTGTTATTTTCTTGTTCTTGTTTTATTATTCAAAAGGAATCACAGATTTATGATTATCACAATTAGGGTTGGGGATTTTTTTTAATTGTTTGCTGTTGTTTTGCATGGAATTTCTGTCCCGCCAAGCAGGAAGATTTTCAAAATATTAAGCAGTTTCTGATATTTTGTGACTAGCTGAGGAGCTCTGAGAGAGGAACAGGAATAGTAGCAAAGCCTAGATTACAATTATAAGATTGGTAAAACTATATAAATGGGACTATTAAAAAGCAGATTCTAGTGTTACTGCTTACCATTGCAAAGACAGTTTTAAAAAATTACTTTTCAACTTCTGATATTTAAGGACCATAAAAATACTTATTTTAGTATACATGATTTTTGCCAGATAATTCTGTAGTGCTCTTTGCTATATGTCAGATTGACTTTCCCAAAGAAGTTTAAATTGTGGCTTGAAAAGTTTATGTTGAAAAGTTAAATCAGTACTTGAGAAATAAATGAAAATTACTACTAATRTTATCTGTGCAGTTAATTACTTAAATTTCTAGTTGTGCTTCTAAGATGTTTTCAGGAGTAATTATAGTGTCTCAGCCAGTTATTTTGTGAGCAGCGCTGTCTCTTATGGAAATGGGCTGAAATTCTAGAGGCTGGGTGTGATAKAAACCTTTAGTTTCATGTTATTATGAAAGTGATTACCTTTCTATGATCTGACTTAGTGTTGTAGAAAATATTTGGAGTGCATAGACTGTGAAAGTAATTAAAAACAAACAAACAAACAACCTGAGAGGTTATATTATTTCCACAGCTGAAGTAGTTACTACACTGTAACTTTGCTAAGTAAGACTCAAATAGCAATGACAGCACATTCTGTAATAACCATCCTGAGAGATGCAGTTTCTTTGTGGTTCATGCTCTGTCAATGCAGTCATTTCATGCACTTCTCCCTTATAAATCCACTCCAAACCCACTTGTCTTGATTGGTGAAGCGATTCGTTTCAGTGAATTTAAGATGTAAGTTTGTGGCCGTTGGTAAATGTAACTAAGAAAAACCCTAAATATTCTTTAGCTAGAACATTGCCTTGAATGCCACAGCAGTTTTTATAAAGTTATTTCTACTCCTTGTTTTTAAGTTATTTAAACTACAGTTAGGCTTTTTGTTGTCCATTTCTTTGTCTCTATAACCARTACAAGAAGATGTATGTAACCTCCTAACCAATGTCTCATTCATGCTAAATAGTCAGACATTTGTCTGTGAATGTTACTACAATTCAATTAAAAGAGTCAACATGGCTATTTACATTTATTTCTAGATAGAACTTGTTACTTCATTTCACATTAATGGAAACAGTTTCTTGATTAATATTACTGTGTGTCATTTTGTTATACTACTGTACTCCATAGAAACAGGACTGACTCTACATAATACACTGTCTTTTGTTCTTTTCCATGTTCTGTTTACCATGCTTCTGAGAACTTCACGTGTCTTGGAAGAGTCCTTTTTTTCTTAATAGTTGTACCCTCCATAATTCAATACTTGCATTTGTGGCTGATAGGGTTGGACGGRGGGTCTCGTTCAATGACTCTGTTTCAATGGCTGTGAAGTTATTTATGGCTTTCTGCAGAATACTCATTAGACTACCCTTCTGCCTCTCTCCAGGTCTTTTGTGAACACTTTCCAAGATGGTGACCCGGTTGCCTTTCTTTCAGCAAAACAACCCAATTAGCCTCACTAAATGTGCTTGCATTTATTTAGGCTTGTTTTTCTTTTCATACTTCAGGGGCCATTTCTTCATGTGTAACTACTTTTCATTCTTTTCRTTAGCTCTCCTTATGTACTTATAAAAAATTACTGTTTCAATAGTGTTTTTTTYCTGATCATTCTAATTTTGATCACGCTTATTACTCTTGCATTACAGGATAACTCTTTACTGTTCTGCATTCTTACTGTCACTAATTCAGCTATACGGATGAGCAGCATATTCACAGTATTCTGTGTTTATCTGTATCAATACATCAGAAAGTTAATTACCCCACTAAAACTGCCTGTACAGCCTTTCTGTGTACAATCTCTAGCATGTAGTGCTAGTTTTGTAATTCTGTTCACATTCAGTACATTTTATTTCTCATMTATTTTCCTGCAGTACTATTCCCTAGTCAGTATTTTCTGTGGTTTATATTTGTCCCATAGAGCTTTTGCTCTCTAAGTGTATCTCAATAAAGTCTCACTCAAATGATTGTAGCATTTATCTAGTAATATTATGTCTTTAGTCAACATGTTAACCACTTCAAGGTGTTTTCTCTTCCTAATTATTGAAAAAAAATTGATTTCACCTTATTCTTGCTTACTCCACCTTCTTCTTATTCACTTTGACAGAGCACTGGTTAAGACATAGTCTTGCTTTTTATCACCTCTGTAATAATGCTGTACATTTTTCAGATGTTCTTTTGTACTCTTTTTGAAATTCAGGGATTGCCACTTCATGTGGTTGTGTGACATGTGATYATGGCTATATATATTGCCATAAATATATCAATTGTTGATTTCTGTGGCTATGGTTTGGGTTATACAAGCACTTCTTAGGGTCTTACTAAGGCATAGAGTACTGAGTATGGATTTTCAAAATGTTTTATCTCTGTAATGCCTTCGTAAACCTTCCTATTAATAGAAACTCTTACTGTAGAGGGGAGAGGAAGGAATGCAGCTGCTGACATCCTGAAGTAGCCAGTCTAATTAGGGTGAGRGTGTCAGCAGCACAGCACATGCAGAGGTGTTCCAAGCAGCAATGATTTTGTGGGCTGAACATTTAAATAAGAGCTCCTGCTTTCACTCTCCTTTGACACTTGACATTGAATCAGCTTTACTTTCTATGTGCTCTTCTCTTCAGCTGTGCTGTGAATCAGAGCTGGATTAGATGTCTGGCACTGTTGCCACCTGTTTCATGTCACTCTATTTGTTCTTCAACAACTCTTCAGTAAGCATAAGAGAGCTCTTGAGTCTGTTTAAGAATACCATTTGGGCTCTTTTGCTAGTAATCAGTGACATATTTCAATTGTAAATACAGTAGAAACAGAGTTGTTTAACTTAAGGAGGAAATGGAAGTCCATTAACATAATCATAAGGCTATTTAATGTCTGCAGCTATAGTGTCATCACTAGACATGGTAGGAAGTGCCATTCTAGTATGCATATTCAATGCTTGATCTTTTTCTCAGCCTTACCAAGACAAATGTAGAGTTTCTACAACAGTTACTTAAGCCACTGGGAAGAACCCAATATATCCCAGGTGAAGTCAGCTAGATAGCTAAACAGTGATTGAGGCATACAGAACTCAATAATGGTGTAAGATTATGCCAATAACAGATTCATTGTATTGTGAAACACTTCAAGATGGTATGCAGAGGACCCAGTTTCTGTATTTTTGTTGTATTAGATATTTTTTTTGGATCATTAATTGACAGTTATGATAGTATCACATGAACTTGGAGAAKAAATGGTAAACTACTGAAAAACTTCAGAATATTTAGTTTATCTTCTGAATAAAAATAAAGCATTATGTTATTGTAGTGCATTATCAATTCATGATTGATTTCCAACTGAGCATTTTATTAATTTTTTTTCTTGTTTAAAATTTGGGAAGGTAAAAGCTCTCCTTTGATGGTTATATTATAGAGTCATCATAGAATGGTTTGAGTTGGAAGTGACCATAAAGGTCATCTAGTTCCAGACCCCTGCYGTAGTCAGGGATGCCGTCCACTAGACCTGATTGCCCGGGGCCCCATCCAACCTGGCTGTGATCAATTCCAGGGACAGGGCATCCACAGCTTCTCTGGGCAACTTGTTTCATTGTCCTACTTACTGTCTGAGTGGAGAATTTCTTCCTAATATCTAATCTGAATCTCCCCTCTTTTAGTTTAAAACCGCTCACCCTTGTCCTATCACATATGATGTCTCACACACTATACAACACAAAAAGTAAATATAAAAGTAGATGTCTCTCYGTAGTTTGCTAAGTGTAAAGAATATAGATGCAGAATGCCCATATTCATGTTTCTCWTAGAGTTTATGTCAAGGATTCAGTTATTCCTGTTATTTCCAATAGAATAATAYATGAAGAAGTATTTAGTCTTAAAAAAGTAATGAATTATGTTACTACTTAATTTAATGTGACTTAGATTACAGTAGGACAATAAATCATATGCATCCTTAGATGGGCTTTGAAACATTTTATGACCAAGATCAGGAYGTAAATTGAAAAACTGACATACCATTTTAGAATAATGATACAGCTGCAGCAGGGAGAGAGAGAGCCAAGGATAAAGAGGCAGACTCATTTTCTGAGGTAATTGCACCTGTGCTTCTCTCATGTTTTTGACATTGCAGGAGTGAGGCCACAGAAAGTGACTTYGGTTTATTGCCAGTGTTCTTGTCTGGGACAGGGAAACCTGGAGTCACATGTTTTATGAAGTGACTTTTATAATAAATATTTTTATTAATAAATTATGGATTTGTGGTTTACCAGGAAGCTGTAGGCAGTAAATCAGAAATATTTTAGGTCTCATTATATAACTCTTTTTTTGCCATGTTTTTGTGCCTTTGACTGATCAAGTGATTACCTTCTCACACAGTTGTTAGCTCATTTTCTTTCTCTTTCCTGTACCCCTGTTGAGGTGCAAGTTCTTATATGACATTACAGGTTATCTTAATATTCAGATATTTTGATAAAAAATCAATGTTTTTGCTTTAGGAAGCTTGTAGCTTGTATTTTTCATTTTTGAAGAATAGCCTTTCTTGTCTTTAATTCTGTAGCTGTGAATCAGTCAATGAGTATTAAATAAGAATATTTATTCAGGTCTTTTATCTTTTTTTCAGTCCTAAGAAAATTTGAATCATTGAGTTTGTCACCAAACGTGATATCTGAGATTACTTTGGAGCTATGAGCCATTTTAAAAGTGCCAATATTGTAAGAGATATCAGTGATAATCATTATGTTTAACAAGATGTCCATGTAAAGGTAATGTGTGTACAATTCTATTTGCCTTGGAGAACAGTTTAAATGCAGATGAGAAACACAACCTACTCGCATTTGAAATATGTAAGTGGAGCTGCACTATATTCAGACTTAGGAGAAGATATCAATATGGCATGACTGTTAGTATCTAATTTAGCAGGCTAAATTACCTCACTAATCTCCCTAGGATCTCTTCAAAGTATATGAGAGAGCGTGGCTTCTCCAGAGAGCAATTCTTATGCAAAAGCCTAATTTAAGGTGCTGAATTGTCCTCTGGAGAAGTTTATTGCTCTCCTTTGAATAAGCCAGAAGCTTGGTTAATAACTACTAATTATTTATCATCATGCCAAGGTAGGTATCAAAACAGGAAGTCATATTGTGTATGAAAAGTTGACCTAGTTATGTCATTTTGGGAAAGTCTCTAATTTTAGGCGAAATGGCTCACTTTGGTCTCTTACTTCTATAATTCCAGACTTCTTGTTGAGGAGCAGGAAAAAAATCCTTACAATTATTTTTTCCAAAATATAAGATATGAAAACAGGCCTCCCATCAAGGAATCACAAGAGAACTTCACATAGGTGCTSTGCTAAATGCATGGAGGAAGACCAGCAGTAGTTAGAAGGAGGCTGTTTAAAAGAACTCATCAATCTAGAAATTCCTGGGTGTTACCAAGATGTRTCTTTTAAAGCTTGAGAGGTAGGCCATCCCGTCCCTGAACTGTCTTTCAAATGCAGTCTCTGCAAGAGATGCAGAGGCAGCAGCACAGTCATAAATATTACCTTCCTGAAGGTAAGTGTCTTTCCTGAGACCCCATAAATAGCAACTGCCAAGCTGCAGCCCAAGAACTCCTCTCGGGAGTTCCACAGCTGTTGCCTTGTTCCTAGCAGAAKCTGTAGTGTTGGTGTGGGGATTTTGTTGATTTGCCTTAAAATTGCGTGATGGTTGAATTAATTGAAATGAAATGTTTTCAGAAAGTCTTTAAATTGATGCAACAACTATAGGTCATTTTCTGCTTGGTCGGTGTTTGTTTGCTGAACAAACAAGTCATATACATACAACATATATGTAGGCAAGTGAATGATCTCATCAAACAAACCTCTGAGGTGAGTTCAGTTTCCAGGCTTCTAAAAGCCAGAATAAGTGTCTTGAGATTGAGCTGGTTTATGGCCTTGCAGGACCTCCAAAATTGAATTTGATTGAATTTGAGCTAGCTCAACCTTCTGCTTAGACTGTTTCCTAAATTGGAGTAATTTTGTTAGAACTGTGAAGAGATTTATTATCCTTTCAGTTCTTGCATCTAATTAATTCTGGCCTAATTGTACCCACCAGACTCAAAAAGATTTWAAAAAAAAAAAAGGAAAAAAGTAAATGGAATAATAATACAATACTAGAGAAGTCTACCTTTTATTTTTTGTGGTTTGTTTGGGGTTTTTTTTTGAGTGGGTGAGAAGGGAAAAGCTTTATGARAACATTTAAAATATTACCTAGGTTTTCCTGACTGTTGTGGGTATCACTGTATTGCACTCAGAATGTATGACCACCAGATTAGTTAGGCATAYCAATTCTACCTTGAATTGAGCTGGCCTGGATCATTGGTAATGTTGTGACTTTACAGAATTCTGCATGAATTATACTGTCTTTATTAGACCTAGTGTATTAATTTGTATGTACTCACTGCTATTGCTGTTCATATGATATCAGTGAAGTAAATAGATAAAACCTCCACTGATGTTGATTTGATCTAGAAATTTAATGTGTTTAACATTATATTAACAATATCTGTGTTAAACAGATATTTAATGTGTTAATAGAATGTCCTGTTCATTCTCTGAAAAATGAGAAGCTTCTTAAATAACATTTGTTTAGGTTTGCRTAACAAAACAAAGCAGAGATACTCAAGCTCGCTGAAGTACTTTCAGACAGCACAAGATAATTGCATACAGCTGCAAGTTAGCAGCTAACACAGTACTCCACCTGGATATATATTACTCTGCTTGTAGCGCAGATAATTAAATAAAACAGAAAAGATTAAGTACAATTTCCTTCTTTTATATCTCTAGGTTAATAAAAGCTCTTAGTGTCCTGTTAAGTAAATCCACTTAAAATTGAAGTATTGGGAGCAATGAAACAAAAAATTGTCTAATAATGATATAATTAGTGCCATACTACATTGTTTTACGGGAAGATACTCTTCTTGATACAGATGAATCCTTTTGACATTATTATTTTGGCATGTCTTGTCACAAATAGTCAGCTATGTTTGGTAATACAGAAAGTTTTATTTTCCTCATAAATCAAATATCACAACTTTCCTGTTGTCTAACAGTTACCATTTGAGTTAATGAGCTCCAGTTCCTTATCACAATGCTTTAATTTACAGTTCTAACATGACCAACGTGTGTAAAATGTTCTAGTATATTATCTAGCAGTAAGTAAAACCTGTCAAAAAATCGATAAAAAGAACAGTGCTTAACAAAAGACATATGCCTCATAAATAGTATGTCATGACAACTGGCAGCCCTAGTGACATATTTGAAGGAAAATGCTGAAAAAAGTAACCAACCATAAGGAGCTAATGGGTTATTTTTGCTAGAAATCTGTCACAGACTTTTCCTGTCACAATATTATTGCATTTGTGATAAAGCAAAAGGATTTGTACTGTGATTTTTCTATCATACTATAGAAATTTCAATTAGCAAATATCATCTCACATTTATTTTTATGAAGAGCAAGTCTGCCATCCTGTCACTAATCCCTTTCTATACCAGTATTCCAGTAGTATTAGTCCTTTATCTTAACCTCAGATCTGGCTCATTGTTTTCCAAAAATATGAGATGCACTTATGCAAAAGGTGCATTTGACTACTTACGAATCACTCATTCAAATCATAAAATGTAACATTTTGGAAGAAATACTTTCTGATAGTTTGAWAATGACAGGTTAATGAGTTTGAGAGAAATCTGTATGTTTCACTTGAACTGACAAACTAAACTTTCAAATCTCTTGATTCTAATGTGGGGTTTGGGGTTTTTTTTTTGGGGGGGGGTTGTTTGTTTGTTTTATAATGAGTATGCTGGAAATACTTGTGGTGAAAGGGCATATTTGCTTTAATGCAGTAAGAGATGGTGATGTGTAAAATTACAATAATAGCACGGAAGAGCCACACCACCACTGCCTCCCTGAAAAAAACCACTCAAACCCCCACGATCCTGTMTCCCCAAAGCAAGATATAAAAGTGTCCTGAAACACTAGATCTAAAAGTAAGCTTTTAGGGAGATTTCGCAGCAAGAGGTAATTGGCCACTGGAATGAAGACYGATTTGATGTCATATAAAATTTTGAGTATTAAGGCCAAATAGCTTTTCTATAGATGATAGTGAAGACAYAATATAGGGGATAGGGTAGAATGCAGTAGAAAACAGCAGTAAAGTAGTAATAAAATAGAATGACCAAGGCAATTTTGAAACTGTCATCTTGAACTGATTCAAAATTAGATATTTGGTTATAAAGGCCAGGGAGGAGGAGAGAAAGCAAGAAGAGACATGATGCAGCATTAGCAGTTGCAAGAAGGGGAATGGATTATGGCACTGGTGATTGCAAAGAATTTTTTTTCTTTACTCTTCATTTATATTTTTTTGTCAGCCTTGCATTTAGCTGATAAATTTAAATGCAAGTCTTCCATGTGTTCTCTGATGCAAAGAAAGTGGAAAGAAACCTGTAACATAAATACACAAGAGTTCCTGAGTACTTAATGGGCTGGTTTATTAAAAGTTCAGTACTTGTCCAATATATCTGCATTTACTCTGTGGGTGGCAGAACAGCTATTATGAAGTATTGTCTTCCAGTATTAACATTTAAAAAAAAATTACATGACATCTAAGTTAAATCTGAGGCTTCACTAATCTTAATACATTCATAGTTTTCCTTTGCTTCATTTGTGATTTTGCTGTACAAAGAATTCAGTGCTCCTATTACTGCTGGTGAATTGAAAGTGTGTTATTATCACATCAGCCCTACAGAAGCTGGTATGTGCAATAGTGGTAGGAGTGCAACATCACAGTCTTCCCAATGTGTGAGGTGCAGAAGTCGTGCTATTTGCTAATTATGTACCTTTTCTTCTGTGAACAGAGATACTGAATAAGACCAGAAATGATAAATGGCATTGACTACCTGTATCATACTTTCAGGTGAGCGATGGGTCATAATTCAAACAGCAGAAGAGATCTCCTCTTCTTAAATAAGAAATTCTCCTTTAAGGATGAGGAACATTATTTCTGTCATTTCAGATGAAAGGYAAAATGTCCCAGTAGCTTCATAGGTTGTTCTGGATGCTTTTCAAATGTGTCTACTTCAGAAGTGCTGTCAGATGCTTTTGGTGAATAGGGTGGTATTGGATATGATTTCAGTGCTTCTGTATATTTACCTAGGAAGCATAAGGAGGAGAAATTGAGAGAAAAGACCGGTTTGAGTCATGTGAATAATACAAAAAGGATCATCTCAGTACTCAAAGAGTCTGGTCCTCTGTGTCATTTGGAAAAAAACTCAAAGTAGACAGGAATTTGGAAGGTTTTAGTGTATTTCTCCATTGATGAGAAAATGTGAAATATGTGTAAGTTTCTAATTGTCCACTGATAAGAAAATATATGATGAATAGAAAAATATTTCCAGTAAAATATCACTAAGTATTACTTTGTGACATTAATAGATCTAAGGATTGATCTCACACTGCTTAGGATTTTCTGCTGTTACAGTCAGAATACGGATATTTGTCCTACTCAAAACACGACTGTCTATAGATGACATGGAAATATTCATTGTCTCTTTTGGGGTGGGACTGAGATTAATTATCTTCATTTTGACTTGTGTAGGCCTGCAGGTGTCTAATGTCACATCTCAGGAGTGCTTATTGGCACCTTCCACTAATATGAATGCAAAAAACCTTGCACACTTCTCTGTGCCAGTATTGGAAATCTAAATTAAAATATGCTCTCAGCAAGCAGTGCTGCAGAGGCCAATATGAGGAATAATATCTGTTTGCAGTTTGGACAGCATGAATGGTAGCCAAAGATACCAGCTGTAGAAAACAAAAGAAAATATAAGCACTTATTAAAAAATACAAAAATCATATTTAGAAACCTCAAAGCACAGAGTGGAACCAAAGAAAGAGATTTATGATGTATCACTTTTAATTCTAATTTGCAGTCTGTTATTATGATATAATCTGTGCTTCTCTTCGGGGAACAGCAAACAGCATCTGGTAGCTCTTTGGATTCTCTCCAAACTGCTTTGAAATAGATGTGAATACAGTAAAGTAGTGTGAAAGATAGGGTATTTTGTTCTTTATATTCTGGTAAAGTTTATTGTTACAAATGCTGAGTTTAAAACTTAAGTAAGCTTCTTATTTCAGGTGCAATAATACTGTTTTGCAGTGTGAATGTGTTCACAGCCGTCCTCGAAGATTTCCATAAATTGCATAACATGGAACTGTGGAGGCTGGCTGAGCTTATCAGTCAGTCTTGCGCACCGTGCTGGAGTGACTGAACTGCTTTGAGGCTGTCGCTCACTGTCTCTTTGATGTGCCGTGTCATGCCACAGCATCGCAGCCGGGGAAGTCTGTCTGGGGGTGAGGCACCACAACTGGGAAAGCCCACGGCAGCTGGCTGATTTCTGCAGCTACAGCAGCCTTTAGAGCTGATAGCTCCAACTCTACTGACAGAAAATACAGTAACYTTTTGCAGATCGATGTGAGCCGACTCGGTCAATAGTTTACACCGATGATTTTGCTCCTGAGAATAACTGAAAACTCTTTGGCTGTGTTTGCAGAGCGCTGAATGCAAGCTGATGAATGCCATTTTTTAGTTTTGGCCTTGGTGAGCGGCCATCAGTGGCTAAGTTTACATCAATAAACAGTGTTGACAGCACAATAGATGTTGCTGAGCACCCAGTGCCTAGTTTACTGTGCTCCAGAGGGTTCACTCTGGAGTAGCTCTAGACTGGTCCTGTGGATTAGCGGTGGGCTAGTAGAATGAGAAGCCTTCAGACTAGCTGTAGGCCTCAACAGTAGAAAACCTGTAAAAGCTCAGTTCTGTGAGTTCTGGGCAGTTAGTTCCTGTTTCTCCCCAAAATCTGTATAGACATGGCTTAGAAGCCCAAGCAAGGGAATACTACTTTGTGGGTGTACACATATACCACATTTTCCTTCCTTGCCTCCCTTGGTATATCACTTCGTTGTCGCTGTTGTATCGGGGTCAGAGCCAAATCACGACATAAGCATGATACAAGAATCGGTGAAAAGTGGATTTATTTGTTAATATAAAGACCTATTTTATACCTTAATGTGCTTGAACGTCATAAGGTCATTGGTCCTTTGGCCATCCACCTCTCAGAGTGATTGGCTAGGGTGCTACAACGCCTTTTTCCAAATATTTGTACATTCAGTATAATAAGAAGTCCACAGGTGCACGATAAGAAGTCCCGTTAGAGAAACATCTTCGTTGTTTACATAGCTTCTATGAGAAAGGACAGCTTCTCACAGAATGCAAAATGCTGGAGAATTTCTCTGCTGAAAGCTTTTCAGCATCCACACTTCATTTGGAAAATTAAGTTACAGTTTAATTAACCTAAGTGTTATGAAATGCCTTTTAGTGTCCTGTCCAATTTCTTTAAATTGTGTCATACTTTTAATTATTTCTTATAATAATTTCGCACAAGTTCTCTGCTTTCCRTAAGATGACAGCGCTTAAGTCTATATAAAAGATTTATCTTCTGCACCATATGTGATTATTTTCCATTTAAGGTTATTTGCTGTAAAAATGTGAATAATGAATAAGTGATAAAGAAGTATATAAGAGATGTAATTATATAGTAAGTAAAGGCACTTTTTTTTTGTTTTAATAGTTTATTAATAGTTGCCTCACACAGCAATCCTAATTGCCATTTATTTGTCAGTGTGCTGATCTCCAAAGATGCTGGTGCCTGTTCAGTGACCTGGTGTCAATGAGTGCCCAATATTGGGAGTAAGGTTCTTATGCTGAAATCCCTACACCTTGCTGAAATCCCTACCCTATAAAATCCCTTTATGCTGAAATCCCTACCCTATCAGCCTTTTAGTGATATCTCTGTTCTCCAAAAGTCATATGAATCATGAGCATGAATAGGGGAACAGTTAAACTGTTTATTGCCACATGTCTTGTGAAAATGCTTATAGCAATGAGAGTGTTACATATATTCTCATAGTGAAGAAATGCAAAGTAGTGGTTATTTAATAATATAAAATGTTACAGAACTGAAATAGTGAAAGACATCAAGAAAGAGTTATATTCTTAATGCTTTCATCAGTCAACTGTCTCACAAATTTATAAAGAACTTTCCCATCAGCAGAATTGTTTGATTATTTTTTGGTAAGGAGTTGAAGTTCCAAGCATGGCATCCAAACTAAAGATTTAATGAAGTTAGTCTTTACTTGTAATGTGAGATATAGTAAAATAATTTACTAGTTAAACCACACTCTTTTAGTTTCTCATGAGCTTCTTAAACTAGGAAATGTTTTCTATGTTTACTATATAATTTGCTTGCTGTGAAACCTTTTTTTTTTTTCTCTCTCTCTTTCATTCCAGGACAATTAATCTATTAATGGTAGGGTCAAATTGTTGAGAACTTCAGTCTTTCAGCCTTTGTGATTTGAAGTGTACTGAACAAGAGTTACTTAATCTATATTTAAAGCAAAGATATACACGGTAATTAGGAATGTTTGTCTATGTTTCTTTCTAATATAAAGTCTTCTTTAAAATAATTTGACAACTGAACACAGATCCCTATTTGAAGCAAAGGGATTTTTATCAGGGCCTGGGCACAGAGGAAAAGGGAATAAGCCATTGAAAAGCAGTCATTAGCGTGGTCAAAAGTTTAACCTTCCAAAAATAGTTGAGTGCTATTTGTTGTCTCATTAGGGAAGCAGAGTGACTGAATCCCAGCTTGTGACTACTACAGTGCTCTTGTAGGAACAAGGTGTTGATAGTTACGTTTTTACTTCTAAACCCCACCCACCCATATTGGGCTGAAAAGTAGACAACTTGAATTTAATGCAGTGGGAGCCTATTTGTTCCTACAAACCTATGAAAAATAGAATGGAGGTCATTAATAAAGCAATTTTATTACATCTTTGCCTGCAGAGCATTAACAGTAAGCACTAGAAGCTTCTGGAGCAGTATCTTTGTGGTTTGTCCAGTCACCCAAGCAGAAATTGTCCTGAACTGTCTTAGAACATCTTGAATGAGGACTTCTGTAGGGTTCTTTTTCTTCTTTGAAGTTTGTTTTTTTGGTGATTTGGTTTCTTTTCTTTTTTGTTTTCTACATAAAGAGCATGCTGGCTTATAGTGTGCTATTACATTATGTATTATGTAACAGCAGGCTGAAATGAAAGGTAGCAAAATCTTACGTGTGACAAAAAAAGCAATTGCTTATACTTTGTAAAACTGTTTTTATGTTTATTGTATTCAAGCAGTATAAGACGTGATAGACTTCGCAAATTATTTTCTTCCTTTATTTCGCTTACTGTGAATTTCTGAATGATCTAGCAGGAACATTTATGGCTCTTAGTGATTTTTACCAGATTTTTAATTTAAGTGTTTTGGGTTTTCACGGCCCCGAAAGCCAACCGTATCCTGGGCTGCATCAAAAGCAGTGTGACCAGCAAGTTGAAGGAGGAGACTCTGCCCCTCTGCTCTGCTCTTGTGAGACCACACCTGGAGTGCTGTGTCCAGCTCTGGTGTCCCCAATACAAGAAGGATGTGGAGCTGTTGGAGCAAGTCCAGAGGAGGGCCACGAAGTTGATAAGAGCACTGGAGCACCTCCCCTGCGAAGACAGGCTGAGAGAGTTGAGGCTGCTCAGCAGGAGAAGAGAAGGTTGAGCAGAGACCTCATAGCAACCCCCCAGTATCTCAAGGAAGCCAGAGAGGGACTCTTCATCCAGAACTCTAGTGACAGGACAAGGAGTAATGGATACAAATTGAAAAAGAGAAAATTTACATTAGATATTAGGAAGAAATTTTTTACTGTGGAGGTACTGAGATACTGGAACAAGCTGCCCAGGGAGGTTGTGGATGCCCCAACCATGACAGTGTTCAAGGGCAGGTTGGATAAGGCCTTGAGCAACCTGGTCTAGGGGGAGGTGACCCTGCCCATGGTGGGGGGTTGTTGGGACTAGATGATCTTGAAGGTCCATTGGAACCCCTTAACATTTCTATGATACTATGATTCTTTGAGAGTTAATAGCAACATTTTTATTCAGGTTAGCTGAAGGAACTGAGATAATTTAAACAGATTAGTTGATGACATTATTATTAAACTCTTCAAATTCATTATTACAAGTATTGTTTGTCTGTAAATCTTAAAGTGTTTAAGAGACAAATTTGCAAGAGGGATGCTGGTGCCTAAATGTCCCTGCAGGCATCTAAATCAAGCATTTAAATGTCAATGTATTCATACCTCACCTGTCAAGTACTGAGAAGAAAACTCCTTTGGATTTTTAGTTTCATATTCCATAGTTGTATAAGCTGATAATTTGCTGCTCCTCATCATGTCCATGGCTTACAAAACGTGACCAGTGAGTTGAGCTGCAAGGAACCTTTGCACCAGTGGCCTTGTTTGTGAAAACAGTGGATATCCAGCATGGATGCTCACGTCTGTTTTTCCATGGTGACATGCAGATGATGTCCTAAAATGCACTGAGGAGAAAAGAACTTCCAGAAAAGATGGTGTAAAATGGTTTTGCTTAAAATACTTTGCTGAAATATTTGAGAGACTGGAGTCACACTTCTTCCCTTTTTCTAGGCATTTTACATTCAGGGTTTCATGTTAAACAATTGACTAGTCCTTTCAGAGACTTTCATGATGGAGCTGTTCTATGTAGAATTAAGTACTTAAATGTCTTTTAAGTAGAGAGAAGAACTCTGTAACCTAGTGATTAAGGCAGCCCTTTGGGATGTGGAAGCAGCCTTTCAGATTCCGCAACAATGAACATTTGAGTATTCTAAATTAAGCATTCGTAATAGCAGGGTCTTGAACTCAGTCCTCCATCCTCCCAAATGAATAACCTAATCACACAGTTATGGCAATTCCTATGTGTTCACTGTGATCCAGGGGGAATCTTGGGATTTCTTGTGGTGCAAGGGAGGTGTGTTATGAGAGTATGAGGATGACTGCAGAGTCTGTTATCACAAGCTGGCTACGTCAGTCTTTTGAAAGTGGAGAGCAAGTGGCCATCAGAATAGATGCTGCTTATTTGAAGGGGATTTGAACCTGTGCTTGCTGTTATCTCGTGTCTGTAACCACTGAGCAGCCACGTAACACAGCAACTCCGTCAAACATGTTTTGAAAGAATCGTTGCTGCTTGGTTTTCAGAAGGAAGCACAGCACCCTGTTTCAGAAAATTTCGGAGTTACAAATGAGTGGAATATATGCTGCCTTCTGCCAGAAGTGAGCTGCCTGAGCCTGTGGAAGGTAAAGAACTCAGCTTTTTTGACAGCCTTTTCTAGTGATTATCAGTGATGCTCTATGCTGAGTATTCTGACTGTAGTAAACTCCTTTCCTGGACACATGCTTATGTATATGCATATATACACACATGCATAAATTTGTAGCCTTGTCTAAAAACAGAGGTGCAAGAGTGCATTTTGCTATATTTTTTTAAAGAAAAATTATACATTAATTCTATAGGAACTTCAAGTTCTGAAATACCACATTGAAAAGCCCCTCTCTATGTAATTTTCCCTCTCATTAAAACTAGAAAATTAGTTAACTGAAATAGTGATAATTGAAAGTTATTTGTATGGCATAAGTGTGTGCTGCTTTGTTAAAATAATTGCAGTTCTTATGCCAAATACTTTCAAATCTCCACTTGATTTTTAGTATTTTTGACAGAAGGTTCCTTTTGTCAGCTTTAACAATTAATATTGTAATAGCACAATCTAGRGACTTCCGTGATTTAACTCAAACAGTTTATACTCTAATACATTGTAGAATTTTGCACTCAATTACTGTAAGTAGAACTGATGAAATGTCTGTTAGGTTTGTTCAGTGTTTTCAAATATAATTTTTGACTTTCAGTGGCTTATGACACTTTTGAGCATAAGGCGTAATGGTCAGAATTCCTAATGTAAAATATCTGCATCAGGTTTAATATTTGGAGATTTTTCAGGCAAAGTGCATCTTCCAGAAACCTCAAGTAGAGAAAACGGTATTTTGCTTATTTATACATATTATTTTACTTTAAATAGCCTTACTGTCCCACTTTGAAGCAGGAAGGTGAAATTTCTCGGAAAAGGGAATTTTATCAAATCCATCCTTATTGTCTACTTTATAGGCTGAAAGTTGGACAAGATTTAAAACTTTAAATAATACCACTTTTTGCTTTCCCAATGAAAATGTTTCAGTTCTTCTAGGTAACTACATCTGTTTGGTGCTTAGGATCACTAACATTCGTCACTCTATGGAACATCGGAGCAGAATCCTATGGACTAGTAGGTTGGAAACATCATGGTGTCTGCTAAAGCAAGGTTAGAATTGAATATGTGGCACACGAAGTCTGTTTCATAAGTGACATGGGAAAAGGAAGGGAGAAAGTTGGGTACAAAATCTGATAAGATTAGGAGATGGATATGGGGTAAAGAGTCCAGGACTGGGTATACGAAGGAAAGGCACCAGAACAAAGAGAAGGAAAGGGTGGAAAGAGAACCTGTACAATTTGATCTGGTGATGATCACTGGGCTAGGTGAGGTATTTTGGAAAAAGGGCGGAGGAAGTAGGATTAAGTACAGAGAAGAAAAGAGGAAGATGACTTTGTGGAGTCTTGATTTCACCTACATTGCTGGAGATTACGTTTTGAAGGTATTGTGAATTATTTCCCTTTTCTCCCTTACAAGATCTGATCCAAAAAATAGTCATCAAGCACTGAAGATCGTTTGCATTCCAGACAATACGAAAGAATATGTTTTAAGTTCAAGAATAACGTTGACTCATAAGCAGGGCCACAGTAGACATGGGAAGGAAAAGATAGAAGTGAAATTACTTTAAGTTGATGAAATTTATCATCAGTCCTGTCAGTCCTGCCCTTGTCTCTGGAGCAGTTAGGGACCATTAATATTAGGTATATATTCAAATGTACCTTATTGGCTGATGGCTTCTTTGATTGCAGATGAGGCTGTAAATGTATTTGTATGATGGAGATAATGGCTACAAGGTGTAGTTCTTTCATCATGAATTTTAATTTCTTAGAGATAAAATGTCTATTTTCTGATTTGATTTTGGAGTAGAGATACACACTTGAAATTGGTTAGTTGGAATGTTAATACTATGGGAATCTCAAAGTAGTTTAAAATAGGAAATAACATCTGTCTGTGTTTATGATTTCCCAGAGGAGGCAAACCATCTCTTTCCTTTGCCCAATTTCAGGGTTAAGTTCTAGCAAAATTCCATGTCCATCAATAGTAATTATTCGTTGTCTTTAAATGTAGTGAGGGCTTTGACAACCAATTTCATATCTATTCTATGTATTTCAAACTTTGCGAATATGGTTCCTTAAGATTTCCTTGAAATACATGATTCAGAGAGTGAGTTAGTTCACCTTTCTTCTTCACTTGGGAATGCTCATTCCCATGACTTTTACATGATAGAAGGTAAGCAATACCTTGATAAACCCATACTGCCATCACCTGGAAGCAAAACTGCACATTCCCTTGCTATGAAGAGGTGTGTGGGAATTGGACCACTTCTCCTCTCATCACCTCCTCCTCCAAGCTCAAGTGATGAACTTGTTTTTATTTGTTGTGTATCTGAAGCCATACTTGATAAGGTTTGTACATTTCAAATGGTACATTTTCTGAACTCATAGAACCTTATTGTACAAAAATAAAGATACTTAATGTATTTTCATAAAAATCTAGTTGCTAATGGTATGATTGGTAATTAGCACTATTTACTTGTTGCATTACTCTAAATAATGTTTCCTGCAAAGACATCACAATCATCTTTGAATGTTTAGTGTGCAGTCTTATTTCTTAGTTGAGAAAAGTTTTTTTTTTCTGTAGAAGTTTCTTTTCCATAGAACAGATAAGAATTGCTTCTTTTCATTGTTTCTGCCTGTTCCTTGTAGATCTTTGGAAGACATTAATTTCACACATATTGAAAATTAGGCCAAAATTGGTGCCTTTTGCATTGTCACGTTAGATCTATTGTAATTAAAGGTTATGCTAAACTGCTAGTTTTCAATTACTTCATCATTAGGCATTGTAATAATGTTGCTTTAGTTTGCGGTTTACAGGTTTAGACAGATTCTCTTTTTCTGCATTATTTTTGAGCTCTGAAAACAAGAAATTTTTTTATAAATAAGCTTTTGAAAATGAGGTACAATTTTTTTTTCATGTGAGGGAAGCATTTCACAGTTGACAGAATTAACACAATTAATTTGTTAACAAGCTATAGGGCTTTTTAAAAAAGATAAAGAGATTTGTACAGTCAAAATCAATAAAGATGGGACATTATATCAGTGGGAATTAACTCAGGTCCTGGAAGACAAATTAAGGAAAAATTATGTGAAGGATGGGAAAAATTGAGTCTTTAAAAGAAAACAGCATGGATTACACGTTTCCCAGGGAGACTGTGAAATACCCACCTTTGGAGATACTGAAAAGCCATTTGGACACTCCTGGGTACTCTGCTCTTGGTGGCCCTTCTTGAGCAGGGGTGTGGAGCAGATGACCTCCAGAGGTCCCTTCCAACATTAGCCATTCTGTGTCTGCGATAACCCTGTGGTAAGCCTGTATTGCTTACAGGCTACATTTTTGTCTGGATAAAGTCCTTGGAAGTGAAATAGACAGGTCCAAACCCCCACCACATTTCATTTTATTTATTTTTAATGATCCAGCTTAGCCAATATTCATGGCTTTTATTTCCTTTTGCAAGAGTTCAGAGCACAGGTGAATCTAATTCCACATAAGGAATTAATCTCTCTACTCTGATTAGTCTTGATTTTCTCAGTGTCCTGCAAGTGAAACAAATACAGCTGCAGCCAGACTTTGGCATTATTTGGAAAAAGATTTAGTTTACTTTACAATTTATTTATTTTGGGAAGTGGTATAACTCAAGAGAATGGTAATGGGATATATAATCTATCACTGCGAAATAACCAGTGTGAATAAGGTCACCCTGATTAGTGATCAGAGCTTTTTTGGCATTCTGGTGGGTCACTGAATACCTTTCTGAAATGAGATTGGTCTCAGTCCAGTTCAGAGAGTTTCATGTTGTTTTTTTACCTCAGGAAACATCAGCTTTTGCTGACAGTTTCCAGAGACAGATGAAGAACTTTTGCAGTCAGTCTGTTTGAGAGAAGAGTTGCAGGTGTAATGTAGGTATGTTTTGATGCTGCCTGATGCTGTATCTATATAAAGGTGGTTGTTTCAGGGTTACCGAATTAGATGTTTCTGGGTTTTGTTTGTTTTTTGAAATATGTATGTTACTAATTTTAAGCAAATATGTATAATATTTAATGATGCCTTATCTTCATTTTTTTCAATTATAACAAATAAATTCATTTTGAAAGAATTTACTTGCAACTGTATTGCTAACAGTGTTTAATTGCACACACAAAGCTGATCTGTATTCTGAGCTTCTCTGCTTTTTCTTCTGCTCTTTTAAAGACTTTTGGAGATTTTTTTTTTTAAAATAATTAGATTCTGTCAAAAATCATGAGTTAGTAAACCCTTGAATTAGTAAAAATCAAGACTGTGCAGGGCAAAATTTCTTAATTATAGGATGTGAGTGAGCATGATTTTCCTTAGAATTTAGCTTCGACATTCATTAAAAAAAAAATAAATCTTCCATATGTACTACGAGGCTGATGAAGTAATACATACTGTGAACTCTGACGTGAGGCAGAACTGTGGCAGCTTACTGGATCAAATCTCCATGACTTCTCCCACACCATCTAATAATTCATAGAGAGAACATACAAATTTAATTTTTGCTTGCCAGGGTGAAGTACCAGCTTGTTCTGCTTTCCTGCTGCCAGCCATTCTAGACAATAAAATCGTGACTTTTTTTTGACATCTCTAGCAGGGAAAGACTATAATTTACAAGTTATACATAGATAGTTTTTATTTTGGAGAGGAATATAAGCGTATGAAGAATGGTTGTTTTTAAACTACATGCTCATGAAAAATTAAACTCATTTTGCATTTAGTTTGGTCATTTTGGATAAGAAATTAAAAACCTAGGGGGTTTTGAGTTTGAAAAATGATGTTTAAAAGTTCATAAAAATACTAAAGAATTCCTCCTTCTCAGATAGTATAACCTTCTCCTCCTGTAACCAAACATACTCACTATCTCCTGTCGTTTCATTCCTTAGCATGTGATGGAGCCATTGATTCTTCAGCTAACACTTTCATCCTAATTTGGACAGGTCTGCTGTGCTCATTTCAGTACTCACCTTTGTATCCTAAGAAACATGTAGACATCCTTAAGAGTAACAAGATTTTTCCATGCAGATGTGATAAACACTTGATTTGATGGAGGGGACGTTATTGCAATATATTATCCGTGAAATTTATTGGTAATTGCAACTTCTCTTGAGACCTTTCAGAATATAGTTGAATAAAAGAAATAGAAGCAAGGTATTTCTTCTCTTGTGTATGATAAGTATTAAATATTTTTAAACTCTGTGCTGCTGATTCCACAAATACGTACTGTCCAAACAAGATAACTGTTTGCATTGTTTTGGACTTAGCAGAAGGAGAATTTCAAGGTCAGTGAAAGCTCTTCCATTAAATCTTTCTCCTCACCCTCAATGATAACATTTATGCCTGCATCATGGTCTGTGGCTTGGCAACTATATCGGCCAATTTCCTCAGGACTCCAGGGTGAATATCGTCAGGTCCCATAGACTTGCATCCATTCAGGTTCCTCAGATTGTCATGAACCTTATCTTTACTTACAGTGGGAAGCACTTTGCTCCAGCAGTCCCCATCCTGCTGCCCATCCACTCAAGAGGGGTGGGAAGAGAGGCTGCCATTGAAGAGTGAGGCAAAGAAGCTGTTGATTACCTCAGTCTTCTCATCATCCACTATTACCAGTTTACCGTCATTGTTTATTGAGGGTTTACGCCTTCTTTGACTTTCCTTTTGTGGTTAACATACCTATAAATGCCCTTCTTGTTATTCTTTGCATCCCTTGTCAGGTTCAGTTCCAGCTTCTCCTTGGCCTTCCTCACCCCCATACAACCAAACTTCATCTCTGTGGTCTTTCCAGGTCACCTGTCCTTACGAGCTGTGCCTGTGCATTTGCTTCTTTCCCTTTAGTTTGACCAGCAGTTCGCTACTCAGCCATGACATACAAAGCCTCATAATTATTGTGCCGAGGCATGTATGGGGAGTGAGGTGGGTCAAGGATTTCACTTGCCACCCTGAGAATGGGATGAATAAGGGATCCCCTTGACTTTGAATTATTTCCTTACTGCTATTATACAGCTATATGATTATCCAGATTCTCAATATACTGTGTAGGAGTGAAATAAGGATTATTTAAGCCATCAAGGCAGACTACGCAGAAATAATTTTTTTGTGAGTTAAGTTGCAGCTCATATTGCATGATATTTGTGTTTCAGTCATTGTAGATCTGAGGAAAACGGTTTGTTCATTTCTTTGGAAAGATAAGGTGTTTCTTTTAAGTCCTCAATGTGTGACAGTTGCAATTTTTGAGCTTTGGAAAGAGAAAGTCAATGCCATGCAGAATGAAGAGCTAAAAGATTCCTGAGAAAAACTTAAGTGTCTTCTTTGCCTAACTAGGATACAGAAATCTCTAGGAATCGCTAGTTGCAAATATCTTCCCCTGGTAAGCTTCCTTTATGTTGCAGTACTGTGCAAAATAATGCCTATAAAAGAGACATTGAAGTGAAATCCGTTCTGGATAGCTTTAATTCTTTTATTATTACTCTACTATTGGATTTTAAGAAAAGACAAACTGAAAAGTGATAGTAATACTTCATCCACCTTCAAGTAATGCTGGGTGTCTGTCTACTCACAGTTTTCTCCTAACTAAAAAAGGAAAAACCTGTGAAAGTAATTTTGGTGGCATTTCTTTCTTACATAATTCTAAATAAATTCTCTGTATCAGTGATAACAGAGAGTATATAATTAAGGTAAAGCAGTTACTATACTTTTTAGACATAAACCCCACACTTACATAAGCCCACACGTACAGACAGTCCTCTCCTAATCAATGTCAGAAAGCAGGGGAGGATGAAAAGCAAGACAGGTTTTTGTGGTAGTGGAAATAGGATGAGTAATAGCAAGATTACTATTGAGAGATGCAGATTATGCTATGGGGGATCAGGCTGTGGGAGACAGAGAAGCAGCTCTGCGATAAAACTCCTATTTATATTACTTTTATGTATACACAGTCACAGTGCAGTTGTGTCACAGATTTTTTTATGTGTAGCCTGCAAGCTGTAAATATGAAAATACTGTAAAGTAAGTCTGAAGGATAAAATCACCTTTAAAGGAAGCATTCATCTAGCAGTATATACCTTTTCTTTGATATGATAATGCAAGTCTCTAATTTAGAATGAACACCAGAATAAATCATTATAATGGCTATCGAATTTATGAGGGCCACTTCTGCCCTTAACAGTTAACAGAGCACAGTTGCACCCAGTTCACCTACCAAGTGCCTCATGTCTTTTTCTGCTTTCATCACTGTTTCTGATCTGCCTCTCAAGATAGCCTTTTTGTGGAATCATATGTTTCATGGACATTGTAGGCATTTCACATTTACTTTGTCACTGGAATCTGTGTGATGGTATCCAATATCTGTATTCTTATTTATGTCCACAGCTGTGAATTACTTGAATTCTTTAAAGTCTCCATGTTAATAAGGCAAAGCAGAGCACAGACTTAGCGATTGAATATTCTACTGAGAAGCACTTTGTGCTGTTGGGAATTTTATTTTTTCTAATTGAAATAGGAATACTGAATAGAAGCTACAGCTCTGTTTCTTAGAAAGGCTTTGTACTGTCTTCCGCAGATGTCTTTAAAGAGCCTTGAAATCCAGCTTTTGAATGTCAGACTTCAGCATTACAACAGGCTTATCTCTCTACACCTCAGTCTTTGTTTGCACTTGGTCATTTGTTGAGGTGTCTTCTGGCCTTACTAGTCTTGTTTTGCTCCTGGTGGTCCGTTTCGGCTCCATTCTGCAAAGAAACACATCGCTGAAAAAGCAAAATGGGATATGTCCCTGATGTTGCTTTGTTGCTGACATTTATCCAACTCCCTATCATCAACTCCTGTGTAAATGGATGTTCTGAGTTAATGGCCATGCTGGTAGGAAACATATTATTCCTGTACAGTGAAACTGTTAAGTGTAGAAAGCTCTTGATTCTTCTATCACAGATTCCCAGACAGAGAATGTCTGCTACCTGTCAGGCTTCTGATACAAGGTGGGTACTGTAATTTGCAGAGAGGGTTTTGATCATAAATAGCTGTCATGTTTCAAAATCAAATTCATAACTTGGGACAGGGTATCTTGAAAACTCCCATGAAAATTTTGCTTCTTTGGATATAGGAAATTAAGTTTTTAGAACTCGGTTAAATTTTTGCCTTTGGCAAAGTAATTTCTGTCATATTTTGTGGGCTTAAACTTATTTTTTTTTATTTTAGGCTTGCCATAGTGCCCAGAAGTCCCATTCTTGAAGCATATTTTTCTGTTGTAGGTAGAGTAATGAATGCTTCAAAGGCAGCTCTTGCATCCTGTTGTATCAACTTCACTACAAATGCCAGAACTGTTGCAATATTGATGTGATCCTATTTTCTTCTTGTTGTCTGTTTGTACATGATGAACTGTTTGTACCAGTTCTCAGTCGTTCATCAAGGAGATAATAACTGATTTTAAGTAATTCTGTTATTGTTGCAGAAAAGGTAATATAACATACTTTATTGCTCATAAGACCCTGCAAGTAGTGTTCTTGGTAGTTATAATTATCACTATTGCAGTAAGCAATTACTGTTTTAATTATAATCCAAAAGGTATATTTGGTTGTATGAAGCTGATTTTGTAATATGAAAAATTTTTAGAGTTGAACATTACTTTGAAAGATTTGAATACTTGCACCAGTAGTCCCTGTAACAGGCTTACAATTAAGGAAGTGGTTGAAACCTGTGCCCCACAGGTTTCAATATCCAATGGATATCCAATATCCGTTTTCAGTAGCTTTATGATATCATTGTCTTGAGCTTTATTTAGTATATAATCCTTTAAAATTATTGTCTTTTTTTTTTCTCAGTTTGATAGACAGATGCTTCTTTTTGCTAATATTGATAGGAATTAAGTATAAGAGTTTAAACTATGTGTTTAATAGTGTCTTATCCACTATCTTAGACAGGACTGAAAAGATGAGGGAAGATACCTAGTGAAAGAATCTGTAATGAACTTCTAATATTAATACAAGGGACTTCTTTCTCAATATAGAGGTCTTGAAGCATTTGGCAGTTCTTATTGTTTTCATTCTAGCAAATGTGGCTTTTGAGACTAGTCTGAATTTTAATATAAAGTTTTTTAGACACAAATGTGAAAAACATCTCGATGATCATAAAATCACTTTGAGATAAATAACTAAAGTTTTTAAATCAAAAGACTCCAAAGTGCAAAATGTAGAGCTTCCACAATAATTATGGAAAGACATTATTTATTTTCATTACATAAAATCTGCATTAGATCAGAACGGTGTTGATCAGAAATTGACAACTAAGGGTAGAAGTATTTTCTCTATACTATGATAGTGTAGTAATGCTGTCAGAGAAGGAAATAAGGCACCTGCAGAATTCTGATAAAGAAAATGGTATCTATTGATGATTTTAAGTCTGTGGAAAAAGCTTGTCTAATCTATCTCAACAGCCACTAAAGCAGCTGAACTCATTATTGAAAGGTTGAACTATGTGCTGTACAGCCTATTCAGTTCTCTATCTTTCAGGAATGGTTTTTAAAGGATCATGAATGTACTCCACATCATATGCTTCAGTCTCAGCATCAGTGAGTTTTTGGTGCAGAGATTATGACTGAAAGACCTAAACCAAAAAAACTCAAGTGCAGTTTATCTCCTCCTGTGAAATTCTTCAGACACTATAAAAAAAAATTACTGCCCTGACACTAATGACTCACTCAGCACTTGTATTTGCTCTATCTACAGTTTTATTACAACTGCTAGTGCATATTATTTACATTAATGAGCATGCAAATAATAATATCAGTAGTACAATGTACRAAGCTGGTAAGTTTTTGGTTTAAAATATACTAGAGGTTGTTTCAGACAGGTCAAATTCTATCAGCCAGACATGCATTCCTCTTGTTATTTATTTATCTTCTTAGGTATAAGCCTGTGGGAATTTAATCAACCTCAGATAGGATCATGACATTCAGGTCTTATCTGGGGATCATATCAATTAAATTAAGACATTTTGAATGACTATTTCAACTCTACAATACCCTTGATTAAATATATTTCAATTTTATTTTTCAGATTGCAATATAAGCAGCATGATATACAGCATCAGAACAGAGCTGAACAAAATCGGTTTTGAAAGGTTAAAATGGTTCATTTTGACACCCCTGACCTCAAAGCATTTTGTGTTATAATGGTGGGGTTTTGTTTTCTTTTTTTTTGTTTGTTTGGTTGGTTTATTTTTGTTTTGGTTTTTTGTTTGTTTGTTTTGTTTTTGGTGTTTTTTTTATTTCAAGCAATCTGGAATTTCTTTTGTATTGTTTTGGGCAATGAACAGAGGAAAAAATGTTCACCATGTCTGTATGCATAATGATCTGTATTTTCACACATCAGTTGGAATATTCGTAATGATGATGGCAGGAGTAGGAATAATAGTTTCTATGTGAATGACAGAAAAATTTCAGTTGGAAATAACATTTCCATATGCTTTCTCTTCTTCTGTGCTGTCAACATGTGTAGGGTGTATTCTTTTTTTTTCCCCCTCCATTTTTTTCCACTTTGCCTTCTGAAGCATTCACTACATTTGGACTCTACTCTGGAACCTGAGCTGCTCACTACTCTTATGACTGTATTACAGTTGTGAATAATGCTCGTGAGCTGGTGGAGAATTGCTGAAGGTGTCCCTTCACTTTCTGTCACACAGTTAGCTGCTAGGTCCTGGTGTGGTTGAGAACCAGACAGACGTCAGTTCTCAGACCTGAGCATGTCCAGTGAACTGCATTCTGCTCCATGATTTTACCATATTTGCCGTAATAATTCACTGTGCCCTGTTGACACTATATCAAATTAAAATTAGAAATCTGACAGAATGAAGAAATCCATTACTTAGCCTGTCTGTTTAGACAAAAGAACATACACAGAAATGAAATACGGACATGTATGCAAACTGATAGTACAATTAATATCTATTATACTCAAAGAGTAGATTTATAATTGCTTTCGATTCTAGAAATACACATTCTTTGCATCAGCAAAATTCACACTTTATTATCTTTACACTCCAAGACTTTTTACAGGGGCATGTAATAATAGGGGGTAATGACTTTACAGTGACAGAGGGTAGATTTAGATGAAGAAAGGTTTTAGGAAGAAATTCCGTCTTGTGAGGGTGATGAGGCACTAGCACAGGTTGCCCAGAGAAGCTGTGGTTGCCCCATCCCTGGAAGCGTTGAAGGCCAGGTTGGGTGGGGCTTTGAACAACCTGGTCTAGTGGAAGGAGTTCCTTCCTATGGCGGGGGGGTTGGAACGAGATGGTTTTTAAGATCCCTTCGAGCCCAAACCATTCTATGCTGTTAGAAAGGTCATGTACTTGTCATAATGTATCAGATTTTTAGTAACACAAGAAAGCTGTTCTGCTTCAGTTTTAAAATGCAGCAGTGCATCATCTATTGTTGCAGAACTGTAATGTGTATTGAGCATGTGTAGATTTTTGTAAGTTTACAGTTTAGGATGCATTCCTTTAACAAAATCTACCAAGATTCAATGCAATACTCTATAACAAGTAATTCACCATGAACAAAAGTCAGATATAATTTGAAAAATATTATATATACACTCTCTATATCTCACATAGGTGTATTATATGTGTGTGTAATATATCTATGCATCAATCTGAAATAATTTGTTACATTAGGGTAATGTAGGTCTGTTACATAATGAAAACACCTTTTTAAGTAAAGATATGTTTTAAGAAAAAAACACAGTGGTCATGTTAAATAAAGCTTTTGATCATAACTGTCATGTTTCAGGGCACATCCTCTGACTTATGCTCTTTTCTTTAAATATTACCAAATCCTGTGAAAGTGAGAGCATAAGTTTAGCTTTCCTGATACCTGCACAGGAATCCTGTGCTGCTATAAGCTTTAGACACTCAGAGATGTTCAAGACAATTTGGAGGAAGAGCAGGTGGAGACGATGAGATCTGATGATTAGAGTTGTCACAGCCCAAAGTGGTCTTAGCAGCAAAGCTAACATGGCTCCTGTTTAAAAGCTCCAAATCCACTCTCTCTATTACTCACTTTCTTGGCACATCTGAAAAGTAAATGTAAATAAACTTTTCTTACTCTAGTTTAAATCGAACAGAAAGAGTGGATTCCACAATATGATGTGACGTAGTGTTGCCCAATTATAAGTAAAAGAAACATACCCTCATAGCTGAAATTTAACCTGACTTCAGGAAGGACAAAAGTGATAAAAATCAAACTTTGACCAGAACTCCAGAGGCTATGTGAGGGAAGCAGCAATAATATATGGTGATTTGAAATTCATCATTCAAAACAAGTCCATACATGTTACAGCCTGGCCTACAACCATATGGTCACAAGGCTGCTGGTCTGAAGTGTTCCAAAATCCTCAGCCTGAGGAGAGAAGCATTAGTTGTTTCTGCCCTGAATTTCTGGCCACTCTTGTAGTCTTGGGACTCTGGTCCAAAATTTTTCCTTTAAACAAGCTGACAGCAATGTTTCAACTCTGAAATACATGGCTTGGGTCTCCCGTGTATTTCTGCCCTGTGGTCACTCATGCACACATTCCCTCAGCATTTGTTAGCACTCAGGCATCAAGTTTAACCCATTTGTGGATACAATAGATAGCAAATAGTGTAGGCACAGCAGAGGAACCTTATAGCAGTAGCCAATTTTAAAAGCACTGTGAGAAAGATCCTGAAAAAAATACCTTTACAGTTCAAGCTGAGCGTTTGAATTGGGCAGAGAGGACACTTTGCCCAGTATTTTTCAATATATGACATCAATACATGACATACAGTGTCAGTAACAAACATCGTCTTCTTTTAAAAGGAATTTGTTTCCACAAGTTCAGCTGGAAATTCAGCTCTCTTTCCTTAGTCCCACTCATCCCATCTGTGCAAAGAAAACATACTGCTCTAGGGAACAGATGGAGTCAGTGGCTGTACTTTGTTGTGCTGTGGGCTCCACATTCTGCATTAGTCATGTTCCTTGAGTAGGGTACTTTTCTGCAGTATAAGATAGCAGACACTGTTATGTGAGTGTATTAGATAATCATCATATAAGAAAAAAATAGAGTTCTGAGTGCTATTAATCAGGTTCCATTCTGGCCCACCAGAGTTTCTCTTTCTAGATGCATTTGAAATTTCATAATGACTGCTTAAATGCTATAACTATATTTGTGCTCATAATTTTCCTTAGTTTTGCTTTTTAATTACATATCTGCTCTAAAAATCAAAGTCAACAACTGTTCTAAAAATAAAAAATCCATCCCTTGCAATTTGACTTTAAAAATATTTGCAGTCTCAGAAAGCAGAGCATTCACCATGCAGAAATTAGTTTCCAGAGAGTTTTGTGATCAAGAGAGTCCTTTTCAGCTTGTTGAACAAGGATAGACTCAAAAGTTGTAGGTGCAAATGCATAAGGATGTGTGGATGGTATCAGATGTAACATTCATCCCTTGGGTACACTTGAAGTTTTTGTGAGAGTTTGCTATGAAACTTGATTGAAATTTGCTATTTAGAGGAGCCACAAAGGAAACATGAAAAAAACTTTCAAGAGTATGTGTATCATCAGTACCTATGTTTCAGTACTACTGTTGTCAAGAGAAGACTTTCTTATTGTAACTATGAAGTTATTTCAAGATAAACTTCTACGTTTTCTGAGTTTAGCTTAAGTATTATATTAAATCTAAAACATTGACAAAAATTTCTTTTGTAGGAAAAAATGCATTTACTTTTTCAGTGGAATAAACTTCCACTTTTTTTAGAGCAGATGGCCTTATTTTTCTATAAAATAAAATAAGGAACATGGGCTTTGCAGAAAGACACTGGGGGCTCAGGGCATATGAAAGTTATAGGTCTTCAGGAAAAATGAGAAAACATAGCGAGGTCTGTCCTCTGTCCTCACTTCCTTAGACCAGATGCCCTCTCAGGCAGATCTTTTCTTACATGTACAGATCCTCTTTGATAATGGAGGTTCATCAAGAAAAAGACTTTATTTAATAAACTTTTTTTCAGCTCTTATGACACCCACTACTCAGTGTCACTTCAGAGATGCTCTTTAGCAAGACGTTCTTTTAAGGGTCAAGTCCTTATGCTGAGATGACAGTCACCACTGGTGACACTTGTGTAAGCCATCCCAGGAATGTGACAGGCATTCCAATAACCTGTCAACACCTTACCTGTGACAGCTACTCACAGGTTATATGTTCTTGAAACATAGGTCACACTTTTCCAAAGGCAACTGTAATGTCAAATTAAGGTCACAACTTTGGTACAGATGTGTACAGACGTGTCTATTACACTAAGCTGTGAGAAATAAGCTGAAAACAATGGCATGGTATTTAGAATCAGAGACCATGAAGATTTTCTTCTGTCTGCATACATTTTTGACGGTATAGTAGCTGTAGTACTTCAGTATTTGTGATTAAATAGTTCTTATATGACATTTATAGAGCTAGTATTGGGTATGACAAGTAAGAGGAAGGTATAGGAAACACCTTTGGCACTTAAATTCTCTCTTCTTTCAGTTAATAAGCATGCAAGCTATGTAGTTATATATAAGTGATAGACAATGAAGGCTTTATTCCTATGTCTGCAAAGACTGTTTTATAGATTTCATTCTTTTTACCCTTTTTGGTTAATATTGCTGTGTTTCTTATGCGTATTTACTGTACCTGAATTGAAATGTACCAACCAATGATTCAAACCTTGTGAACTAACTGCAGTAATGAAAATCTGTTTGTGTGCTGCTCAGTGCTCTACTGCACACTACAGTAATGCTGGTAGTCTCCTCAGTAGGCATTTTGAGGATTTGATATTACTGAGATTAAAAATTAAATTTAAGAGAGTTACAGCTAATGTATTTATAATGTCTTTCATGAAGTCAGTTAACTGTATTTTGCAGATATGAAAGAGTTTCAGTATTTTTCTGTGGTTTTAGGTTTTTTCTAACATATAAATGTTGGAACAGAGAAATTGGATGATGGAATTTGACAGCTGATGTTTGACTGGTTTGCATTAACACTTTGTCCAAGCAGTGCTTTTATTGCATGTAATACCTCAAATTATTGACACTTCAATGAATGGTGGCCAACTGTCACAGAGTAGCCAGCATCCTAACTATGCACGTTCCTGGTCTCCAAAACAAAATGTCTGGATGAAAAACACTGGATGTGAATTGATACTTAAGATATAATCACTGCAGAAATGTATGTGGGCTAGTTGTTAAGGGACAAATGCATGACAGGGATTGTTCTAATGGTTCTCTGTAGTAAAAAGCCATGTTCCTTTGCCCAAAATTACTCCCAAGCACTTTTAAAAGGTATAGCCTGTCACCTTTCATAGTCTGCAATCCACTCTGTCAGACTATTACCCTTTTAAAAGTAAAAAATTACATCATTTGTCAGTGCTTTCATGTAGTGCCTCATTTATTAATATCTCTGTTATGTGGACCTTTTTGATAGATGACAGGGTTTTTTTCAATACTGATTTGACCTACATGCAGTGCAAATGATTTTTCTTCATGATTTTCCCTTTCTTTTTTGGTCTTATTTTTACCTTTTGTTCCGCTTTTTATGACTGAGATGTGTTATGGCAAGCATATTCTGTGACGTCTTGTCTTTGTTTTGCTTTTTAGTATAGAGTATTGCTTGACTGTAGCCTTGTATTTTCCTTAAGGAAAGACTGCTGTTTATGGCATTTATTTTCAGGTACATTAATTTAATTGGGTGCATTATGGCCTGAGCAGTGTGGTGTTTCTCTTGTAAATGATTCATTTTGGGTCCAGAAGTCTGCTGCCTGTGCGGTTCCACCAGAGGTGCTTTGAGGAAGCCTCTGAGTCACCATAAACTCAGGTGCGTCACAAGGCACAGAAAACTGATCTCCATCTGTTGTTCCCCTTTGGTTCACCCCAGGCTTAGCGCATTCCTTAGGCAAGGTTGAACAAGGCACTTGAGCAGATGGTCTGCTCCGGGCCCTGCTGGGTGTTGGGTTGATACTGTAGAGCCCCATGTGGATGGATGGCTCCCGTGCCTCAAGAACAGCTTTCTGGACAGAACTTGTGACCTTCCTTAGTTTCCAGGTCACCAGGGTGATCCTGTGGTGGTGGTTGGGTGGCTGCAGCTGTTAACTTTTTAGCTGGCTTTACTTCACATTATGTAACAATTAATTAATTCAGTCATTATTATGCTAAGTATTAATTAGCATTATATAACAACTCACTTAATGATTTATATTTCTGTGGATAATGTACCTGCAGCTTTCTGGTGAGTTATGTATTTTTTAAGGGTACTCTCAGGCCTTTTGAACTTGGGAAAGTGAATACTAATGCTGGCGTAGGACTGGCCAGGAGGAGCAAGTGCCCAGCTGTTGGGCTGGGCCACTCTTCAGAGTCCTGGTGACATGGCCACACCAGGCCACCAGCACACAAGGGTGAGCATCAGGATCAGGCCTGGCAAGGAGAGCCTGGGTGAGATGCAGCCTGGATGGCCAGGCAGGAACGCAGGGATGAGCAGGCTGTGGGTTAGGGACTGGCTCCCAGGCACATGGATGGGCCTGGTTTGGCCACAGCGGTCACTCCGGTGAGGTCTGGGTCTCCCCAGCAAGACCCTTCAGGGGAGATGTGGCAGTCTGACCGGATTATTCAGTATTAAAAGTACCTTACATAGTGAAGTTTCCTATTATATCAATTCATTCTAACAACTGCGAAGCATTTAAAGATGACTGTAATGTGATTATTTGCCACCAAGTTACACTTTAGTAACTAAGATACAGTGTTTGTGAAAAATATTTCAGTATGGCATTCATAACACTCACATTATGGTTATCTAATTTCTGTTTTGAGAACCACAGTTTTTCAGATAATATCAATTCATTCAAAAAGAAAAAAAAAATTGATATATAAATAAAAATTCAATTTAAATCTTTCCAAAAGATTTTCCTGCAGTGAGTTTTCCCTTTCCACATGTGCATTAGCTACAGGAACCTGGTGATCAATCAAGGGATGATCCCATCCTTTAAAGAGATGTAGAAAATATAATTGGATTAAAAAGAAATTATAGCCCGTTGCTGCAGAAATTGAATGAGTCTTGAGTTGAATGAATTGCTTTAGTTGAATTTCTTATGGAATGAATTGCTTAAGTTGCACTTGCTACGGAGACTTACTAGATAGAGATTATTTTTCATCTGAGAAGGAACTGTTAGCAATAACTGAAGGGCGTTTTGCCCCCTGTGGTATGAGAAGGATGAGGTTATAAAGCTCTTAATTCCTCTTCAGGTCAGTTAAAGGAGAACTGGTCTCCCTCTTAGTGAGAATTGTATGTTGAACTGGAATTGGGTGGCAGAAACATTAAAAGAAACTGTTCTTAAATTATTTATGTATGGTACTAAATACAGGCGACCTGACAGATGAATACCTGAGCATAGAGGAATGACAAGTACTGCCTTAATCAGTACTGAATGGTAGTGAACACAGAGCAGCTTATGCAAATGAAACTGTGGGCAGAGGACTGGTGCATGTTTGTATTCCAGGAGGTCTATGATGGAGGACTTCTCCAAGTCAGGACATGTCATGGGGAAGATGTTGCAATGCCCAAGTGATGCGCTTTCTGTTGGGTTTGGATGTGCAGTATGGTCTTGATACAGGCAATCAGTGAAATAAAGACCTGACAAAGGGCTGTATCGTGCACATATTGTCCTGGTAGAGCAGGGTGACATGAGGCCTTTACTGACAGTGTAGTTTGGTGTCACCACCCTTGTCATCAGTGCCATGTCCTTATGAGTGACGTAAAGAGGTACAGGGTGGGCAGGAATCCATGGGTCTAGTTAACTGTATAAAACCCAAGGGGCATGCTTAATTTTGTGTATGAAGAAAATTGAGTCTAAAAAACTTTCCAGACCAATTATAAGAAAAATCACCAAGTTAAAGAGTTGCTTCTGATTTAAGGATAGTGTATGATATCTTGTTTGAAAACAAATTGAAAACTTAAAGGTTTTTTCTCTGTATCTTCAGGGACATGCAACCTCTCCTATTGATCCATAGAGATGAGTATTAGTTCAGGCATTAACATCTCAATTCCTGTTGTATCTGTCTCCTTAGAACTGACAAAGAACAAGGAAAAGACTACTGCCTTGACTATGTCTCATTGTTGTCCCTAATATAAAACATTAAACATTCTCTTCTTGATTTTAATCCCCAGGTTGTTTGGAGATTACCCCAGCTCTTTCATTAGGTCTTGAAATAACAATTCTCATTAGTCCATGAAACTCAGTCTAAACCCTGATCTTCCTTTTGTGTTGCCTCAGAGGAGCACAAGGTAAACTTCTATGAAATAATGTAACTACTCCTTAATTAAAAATGAAAATCCTTTTCTGTGATGACTGATTTTTGAGTTTAGCAGTAGTCAGGTTCATAGTGCACTGAAAACATAGTTTTCCCTGCTGAATGATATTGTCTCATTGCTTATATTTCTCTCCTCGTTTGCTTAGGCTTTAATTGTAAACACATTTGGGCAAAAACTTGGTTTTGCTGCCGAGCACAGTAAGCTTGTGATTGTTAACTAGGGATGTTAGACATTGTCGTAGTGAAGGCTCTAGAATAAAACTTTAATTGCAACTGCTCTTGATGATATTACTGACCGTTTGTCCATGTTAAAAGCTTAAAAATATTTGCTTGCACTGTGAAATTCTGTTTAAAAAGAAATCTTCCGTTCAGTAGATTTGCAGTTAGTATGAATGCAGAGGTGATGGTGTTTAATTTAGCAACAGAGCTAAATCCTTTTGTTTTCCTTCTGTTAACATTGTTCATGCTGAACACAGTTAAGAGCACAATTTCAGTTTATTCCTTCTCCTTTACCCTGACTGGGTTTGATAATTCACCTGCAATAAGAGGTTTAACAGGCTTCACCAGTCTAAACTCAGGGAGGCACATGACTGTGCACAGATGTTCCTGGTGGCTCAGATTTTGCCGCTCAGAAAATTACTTGAAGGAAAATTCTGTCAGAGCTTTGTTTCATTTAGGGTTCCTGGTGACCTGATCAACTTTACATAAGTGGTGGGCTTCTTCAAATGGCTTTATCTAAGATCTAATGGTACAGATACTGATATCCCTCTTTTGAAGGTGCATATATTGGTGACTGTTAATATTAATCCGGTGATAGATGCTGTAATATAATAAAAAGACCTTACTATATATATATATATCTCAAAATATATTTCTGAGGTATTTTACAAATTACTATTGAGCTGTTCATATTTCATTGTATGGTATGTATGCCAAGACACTGTATATCAGAGTGATAATAGGACATTTAGAAGTGAAAATTTTCAGTCAAATTGATACTTTTGATAGCATTCAGAATGTGCCATGCTAGGCGTCATATGCATGTAACTGGTTTTACAGAATTACATCTTTGAATACAACCTGGAAACACAGTTCTAGTTGCTATATAAAGTTAGGGAGATCTCTGACTTTCATTTTTGGTTTTTATCTGTGGGACATCCAGTGTTGAATTTGCCTCACTATATTTCTGTCAAATGTGCTACACTATGCCTCTAACTACAGAATATTTCCCAGTTTTTTTTGTAACTAGAAATTTTTGTCTTCGGGGAGGAGGAAAGGAATATCTGCTTTTTTACGTGTAGGGAGGGGTTCTGTGAATGAATAAATTATAGAGGAAGAAAGATAAATTATAAATGTACAAAGAATAAACTGTCAGTTGGCCTATGATCTTTTGCTTTCCTGTTTATTCTTAGATTTTTTTTTTCTTGTATTTTGTGTACACTGTCATGCAATCAGGGCATATTACTTAATCTTTCCATGTGACCCCTGTGTGTCTGGGTTTTTGCATTCCTGTGTTTATAGCTGGAGACATTGAAGTCTTCAGAACATGAGGCATAGGAGGAACAAGGGAGATCTGGATGCAGCTATTACTAGGATTTTTGTTGTGCTTCAGTTGGCATCTTCTACAAGTTGTTTTCAAGTCACTCAAGAAATGTCTGTGAGCTCTCTGATTATTATACATGAATAGAACTATGTATTTAATTACTTCCCATTTCTTTGTGTTTTACATGAAAATTCTGCTTGTGGAAATGTGTATATATTTCTTAATAGTCCCTTTAAAATCAGGTTTGCTTGAATCACTCTTTTTCATCTGTTGTATGTTCTAGTTTATGGTAGTTCTGTGGCTTTGACCTTTATTAGCTTCCCTTGTGAACTTTCTGTCTATGAGCTAAGTCATAGCTCTCTGATGTTTCACTTTAATATCTTTGTACCTGAAACCTCATTAATGTTTAATATTCRTAGATGAAAACTGAAATTTAATGTCTCCATGGATTCTAATATATATTAAACTGACAATTTAATGCGTTTCCTTTTTGACTCCTCCCCAGATCTGAGAAATTTTATAGTTCAGGTTTTTTTGAGTATTGAAATATCCAGCTAAGAGAAAAAGGGGACTAATAATATTAATCCCTGTAATTGTAACAGTCATCAGTAAGAAGTCAGTTTTTAAAGAACAGCTACTTCATGGTGATAGCTGGGATAATATAATTTTTTCCTCTGTATCTACATGGTAATAATGGCCCTTCTTGTAGAGGAATTGGTCTTTAAGGGAGCCCTGGAGTTTGCCTTAGAGCCACTGAAGCATAGCTGGATATCAGATCTGCTGGGGAACGTAAGGACACCGAGTTCAGCCAAGGTAGTGTGAAGGGAATAAGAGTGTTTTATGTTTATGCATAGAGACTTTGCAAAGACAGAAGGGAGACTCTCCAAAGCTCTCAGCCAGGCCTGGTGAATGCCAGCCTGCAGGCAGACGTGAGCCTGCTGGGATGAAAGCTTCCGCAGGGGCCAGGGTTAACTGGTCCGGCAGCTGCGACCCAGCAGGAGGCTGCAGGAAGGTCTGCTGCCTGGAGTCTGCTGCAAACCTGCCCTCAGACGGGGGGTGTCCAGGGGGGCTGTCGGACCTTGCTGCAGCAAGGGTGAGAGCTATGCGAAGTGCAGGACCGTTTCTCTGTCTGCCATGTTTTTTGCACCATTTAATGGCTCTTGAGCACAGACTTTGCAGGAGTTCCTCAGTGCAATGCCGCAGGATGGTCTGAAATACAAGATGTTTAGATACAGTAACTAAGATTAGCATTTTCAGACTTGAAAGGTAACATCTGTAGGAGTTGTGGCTGAAAATTAGGCTGACTGTTCATGTAAACACAAATTTAAATACCTAGGTTTGGACATGGGATAGGTTCTAGTACTGAAGGCCTTCGTTAACTCGGGAAGTGAGCTCACATTGGAAAAGAATAATTATTTTGCATTTTAAGGAAGACTTTTTCAAAATCTATAAAAGTAGTCCATAGCAAAGGTGCATATAGATTCTTCTTCCAAAAGAAGTATGAAAATTAATTTTAATGCTCATCTTTGTTTGTTGTGGGTTTTTTTAAATAAGAGTTTTATGTTTAAAAAAATTTGCACATAGCTCCAGACCTATCAATTTGGTATCTATATACTACAGGGCAGGAAAAAAAGTTTGAAAAAAATTGAAGGTCAAATCTTTGAAGCTACATTTGAGTTACAGTAGCTTACCCTGCTCAATGATGTGTAACCTTCATTTCTTACCAAAAGAGTGGGAGACAAGGAGTTAGAAATTAAAACTCAGTGTATCAATCAAAGCTGTTCACCTTACTTTAATATGCTATTCCATTCTGGCTGTTGATAAAATTAGGTTTAACTAATCACAGTACTCCTTTTAGTGAAATATACTGTGATTGGTTTTGTAATTGAAAACTATTGGCATAAAATGGAAAGGTCGTCTTAAACGGCATTAGACAGAGGAGATCATTAGTTTGTCCAATATCAAAATTTTTGGTTCGGAGAAAAAAAATGAGATCATTGTTTGAATTTGAACATCTCATAAGTCTTCTTCCTTCCACTCCTATTCCTGTTTCCCCACATGGGGATGAATTTCTTTGCATATGTGAATTCTTTAAATATGCTCTTACTTCTAGGGGAAAATTCAGCATTGATTCAGGCACAACCAGAAGTACAAGACCTGTTTGATCATTTTCGCTAGTAGTTTAGTAATTTTAAGTATATGAATCCTGTTGAACTTTAGTGTCTTTTCAGGTTTGTAACATAATTTAATCTTGACTGCCTTAATTATGTCTAAACATTTCAGTCATTTGTCCACTTTAATTAAGGGAATTCACTGCTGCTTCATAAAGTAGTGTTAGGTTGAGTTGGAAGCATGAAGAATGTGAATGCACAACATGGGTATGCTAGGCTGTTTTATTCTCAGGGAAAAAGCATGTTAGAGTAAATAACTTAATCTTGCTTATTTTTAGGAAATGTAGCCTCCTGGTACTTGTCATATTTCTTTGTCCATTTAGTAATCATGTTTCTTGTTGGTTTATTTGGGGTTTTTTAATAAGCAGTTTATACTTGCTATTCTTAGCCTTATCCAATTACTAACAAAGTAATGCTGTTCTCCTCAAAGTTTCATATATTTCCAGGGTCAGCAACAAGAGCTAAGAAGAAGTTGAAAAAATAAGAACATTTAATATAGGAGAGAAAATAATTTTCATGTCCATGAAATGTAGCTGCTGGAAAGGAAATACGTTATTCCTGTCCCTGGTGAAAAGAACAAAGAAATGAAAGGCTTAAATTATGGCAAGAAAAGAAGGTTAGATGAAAGGGGAAATTTCCTAATTGCAAGAATAATGAAGTATTGAAGGAAATTGCCTTGAGTGATTGTGCAATCTCTGCTATTGGAAATCTTCAAGGGCAGATGTGATTTAGGCATATCCAGTCCAAATTTCAGGTGGGGTAAGGTTATATCTCAAAGGAACTTCGAAATATATTTTTATGGTTCCGTGCCTCATTGTTGAATTTCGCACAAAAACTTTTAACTTTCTGTAGTAGACATTTATTTTGGTGTTTCAATGAAACTGGACACGACAGGGTAGCAACAGGAGCTTACGTAATACCTGAGTATTAATTTACCTGTTCTTGCAATTAACTGGATTTGTTTAAAGGTGAGCCAAATCTAATCTGGTTTAGTATTTTAAGGTATTTCTTATATTATTTTGTTATTGTTCCGTTGCTAGAAAGTCAGAGTGAAAAACCTTTTCTCACATGGAAGTATATGAAGCAGTGCTATTTTGTAAAATCTTCCTCAGTTTACTTAATTTTTAGAGAGTTACCTATAAAAAGGTATAAGCATGGGAATACCATGACTTAAAAACTCTTAGAAGAAAGGGAATGATTGTGGGAATGAGTATGAGACTGAGAAGGAAACAAGCATGGAGCTAAGTCAGATTGAGAAAGCATGATGAGACCCAACCAAAAAATAAAGTGAAAATCCCAAAAAACTAAAAACTAATAATAGTAGGAAAAGGGGTTATGGTGCAGACTGGAAAAAAAATGCAGTATAAATGCAGCCTGACTTTACACAGGGAAGTGAAACAAAGTCTTTAGCTCAGAGTTTAGTAGATGAATTTTTTTCAGTAGATGAATCTCAGACTTCCATGATCGTCTGTGAACAGGTACAAGCACCAAAAATTTTAGTTCTTTTAGTTGCAAACTTAATCATGCTGGAAGCACTAGGAAGACTGTCTTTGGTCTCAGTAAATCTGCATTGAGTTCACGTAAAGCACAGAAGTTGTCATGCTTCCAAAGACCTTGCTAGAGGTCTCCTTATCAGCTTCATGTTGTCTTAAGATGACTGAACAAGAATGTAAATCTGTCAGTCATGTTTAATTGGCTTGTTTTCTGCAACAGCCTGTGGACTTTGTTTGAAAATCTCTTAGACAATGGAAATTACTATCCAGTGCCCACATAAGAAAAGAATTCTCAGAGATTGACTAATAATGCGTATGCTGCAGCATCAGAAGGCTGCTGATAAGAGTTTTCTCTCATTTGGGCAGATTAGTTTAAGGTCTTCTTTAAAGTGCAAGATAATAGTTCTTTTCTGACATGAGTTCATTACTTTAGTTAACTAAACATTGGGGTTTTTTCTTAAATCCAGTGTAACATAAACTGCAAACTACAAAATTGGTTATTAATGCCAAAAGCTTGAGTATTCTGCAAATGGGTGCGTATGGAACGTGAATTCTGTTGTGGCATAGATCAGCAAGAAACTTCAAAAATACTATTCAAACAAATCAGTATTTTCCTTCTGCTCTTTCTAAAAATGTGCAGACAATTGCATGAAATAAAAAGGCACTGTATTTCACCTGTACACAGGGCTGTTTCATTGTATGGTAATGTAACCGTAGAGATTGTAATTTAAAGCTCATTAAAATACTTGCTAAAAAATCTATTACTGTTCTTTTTTAACAAACAAAATTGTACTCATATAATGCTATTAGCTTCTACAAATACTCAGAGAGGTCAAATTAAGTTTTACCTTATGTTGTAGTCAAAAATATAGAATATGCTGTCTCATTGCTGCAGAAACTGATTTTTTTGTACCAAATTTTTAATTTGCCCTAAAACATTCCAGGTAGCAAATTTGGCTAAAGTTAGTTTCTGCACCTGACCTTTCTCTTACAGTGTTTCTATTACAATAGAATGTGGGAAAGAAAAAGCCGTTTTTATTGAAAATATTGATCAGCTTGGGTTATTTAAGAAAAGCAATAATAATTGGTAGATATCTCTTTTCTAATATTACTGTGTCTGCTTCTGGATCAGTGGTTTCAGATTTGCTGCAAAGCTGTTATAGTTGTACCACAGAGATTTGAACAATTACAGTCATGAAGTAGTTTGTATTTTTATAAGAGGTGCACCAAAGGAGGAAGATGCTTCTGAAATGATTGTTGTTCTCTCATGAAGCAACAAATAAGCTGAATTTTACTCATTAGGGATAACCTAACTGTAGTGAACATTCTTTACTGTTTATAGAATCTGTTTCCTAAGAGAGAATGCACTTTTAGTAAAAGAAATGCAACGGCAAATTACTTCAGAAGTAAGTAATCATAAGGAAATAAGATTTTTAATCACCATTGAACAGATAAAGCAAGAAATTTATTCTTGCTTAAACACCTGACACTTGAATCCTACAAACGCACTTTTTGTTTTAAGTTAGTGCTTTAAGTTAGTAGCCAGTGCAAAACAGAATGACACTTAGCACAGTAAAGATCTAAAGACATTTTTCTAAACTTCAGGAAAAATATGTATATGAAGAGTCTATTAAGAAAAAATGCTATCATATCTTTATTATTGAGCCTTTTATAAATTAAAAAATTACTGAAAATCTCATTCTTTGCCATGAACATAGGGTTCTGTTTTGATTTTTGGGATTTGATATTTTGTTGGTTTTCAGTTTTGGTTTGTTTTGGTTTTTTTTTATAAGAAGAAGAAGAAGGCTGTTTATATAAAAGAATATAGTTAAAATTTTTTCTGACCATGTGGTGTATGGTTAAAAACACCAGAAACCTAGTATATAATTAACTCTTCCAGGAGTCGCTCAAAGCCATTGCTTTTCATCAGAAGGGTCTTACAGATCTTTGGTTCAAAACCAACCAATAGCCATACTGGCAAAAATCCTGCTGAGTCTCTTCAACCCCCTTTCAGGTCTTTTGATATTAAAAATAATTTCTGAAAAAGGTAGTTATTAAAAATATGCAACATTAACACAATATCAGGTATGTTTTTTAAACTTCCTGAACATGAGTAGTCAAATATGGATGCAGGCTTTTCTGCAAGCTTACCCTGTTGTGCTGTCAAAATAGTCTTCAGTTGAAGAAGGCCTGGAGAAGCAGCATGTTGTCAGCATGGGTTCATTTAGGTCCGTCATAGATGCTCATGCTACTTGAGTTTGGTTTCTTTTCCTTGAATTGGCAATGAAACAAGTGAAAATAAAACAAGAAAAGATGGATTTAGGTGTTTTAGTTATTGAGCAAATCTATCAGCAGCTTAGGTCAGCAGGCAGAAAGAGATGGGAATCGCTTGCTCTGAGGAATTTTTTTTTGTTTGATTTTTTTTAATTATGCCTTCAGTCTAGACTCTACCTCCTGTCCTACAGTCGGTTCAAATTGTGTCATTTGGGAAGGCAAGGTTCACTGCCAGACTCTGTAGGTCACCCTTGGCAATTCATGGTGTTTCACATTCAACAGATATGGAGTCCAAACTCCTCTGGAGTTCAGTGCTCATGTTTTAACTTAATTTTTTTGCTGCAGTTTTGTGACCTGAAATACATAACTGTAGTGCAGCAATAACAGCTTTTTATACCTGTCTATAAAAGTCTCAGTAATGAAATGCTTGGGGAGCTTGGCATTTTCTAAGTAACATTATTAACAGCTTTGATTTGGAATTGATGGCATGACGTTACTGGGTTGCCCATGATATTCTAGAATCTAAAAGCACGAAAAGTCTGATATAAGTGTTTCAAAAATGAAATAACCTTGAGTCATTCAGATGTCGCAGACTAAATCAAGTGCTGCCCTTTTTTTGCTGTGCTGGGCTAATTATTTCTACTAATGTAAATGTCAGTGCAATGAACACTTATTTGCTGTGGCATAACAAATAAGTGGCACAGGAAATCTGAGCATATGAAGAAATTCATCATGTCCTAAAGTCTCTATTATATGGCTTCAAGCCAAGGATTTGGAAAACAATTCAGATTCTTATTTTTTAAAATGTTTTAAAACTACATAAAAATGAAGTAAAAATAAAAATAAAAGTCAGTAATTATATCTCAGTGTATTCTGATTTTTTCATTCGTTTTGAAAGATTCTAGATTTAGAGCCTTTACCTTGGCTTCATCATCAGTGGCTTTCCGATGGGCAGCAGATTTGGCAGGCAGTGGCTGCCCAGCAGCGGTGCAGGATCGGTGGGAGCTGCCTGTGGATGGCGTCGAGGGGTGGGTGCCCCTGCGTGCAGGGCAGCTCCTGCCCGCCACCAAAGCCTGCAAATGCTGTACTGCAGCCACTGCTCCCCGTCTAGAAGGACAGAATCCCAGAGAGGGATCCTGACAGGAAACGTGTAGCCTGGGGATTCAAAACTATCGGCTGATACTTTCAGGCTGTGCAATGCCTGCTCGTGCTGTCTTTTCCTCCTGGAAAGATTCATGGTGGATCCAAATTGCTACATGTGATTCTTTCATTTTATGGTGCTGGGAGCTTCAGAGGCACTTAAGGGCTGTATTGTACCTGTTGGCTGTGCGTGATGCTTAGAGGCAGATCTCAGCTCAGATATAGGGCCTTTTTTGTTTTTCAGAGATACAGGAAAGGAGAGCCGCACAGATAGTGTTCAGAGCTTAAGCATAAAGACGTAGAGATGAGATAGTGTGATGCTTGGATTTTATACCTTTTCCATAGATTAGGCTGCCTCACATCAAGCACATCCTTAGAGGAAATAATATTTTGGTTTTCATCTCTAATATCCTCAGCCAGTCACTGCACCAGAATGGACTTTGCTTGAGCACTTGACTTCAGATTTGGGTGCCATAGTGCTAAGATTTCACTTCGATGGTCTTGTGCTAAAATGTAGCATAATCAGATAAAGCAGAAATCTTTCAAAATGAATAGTTTTCATGACTCTCCCACCTACTGGGGAGGAAGTTTCATGAGAATGTCTGTCTTCATATACTTGTGATAATACCAGAAAAGAAATTTGGGAAATGAACATGTTGTGATTTTGCAACTGATTTATAATGAACATATGCTCCTATATGCAGTGACACCACTCTTAAAAAAGTTATCCTTAATTTTATTCTGATAAAGGAATGAATTTAATTGCTCAGTAGGTTCTGATTTTTTTTATTGTCTTGTTTGATCAGAGTAGTTTGTCAGAGCTTGAAGTCCTGAGAATGATYTGCATAAGAAGGATAGAAAAAAAAAGTAGTGAATTACGTGTTTTACACAACACTGTTTACAAACACTATACAAAAGCCTTTATTCCAAAAACAAAGAGGTTTATTCAAACCACAAAGAGTAGTTGTTTTTATGCTTCTCTTGAAACATCCCTGAAGGTGTCTAAGCTTGATACTTTTTTACTGCCTTTATTTCCCATGTGCATCTTTTCCTGAGTGTGAACAAGTGCTTATGTCTAAGTAAGATTATTTCCTAAAATTCATGAAACAATTGCAAGTGGTTATGCTGATCAGCATATGAAGTTTTTTAGTGCAGAATTTGATTGTATATTGGTGTTGTCCCTAGAGCTATTGAGCAAATCAGCAGTCTCAAAGTGAATCTGTAATTATACCTTTTCTTGCTTTTTTTTAAAAAAAAAGGTGCATTCCCATGGATATATCCTCTTCCCTTGCCTGAGTCCCCTCTAATTGTCTGCCTCCACAGAGTGAAATTAAAAATAAATGAATTRTTCAATGAAGGCACTTGTTTCTGAGTTCAAGCTTTCAAATGTCTAAGTAGAGAAACTTTTTTTCCTCTCTGAGGGATCTAAGCATCTGTGACTGAGTTTTTGGTAATCGTGCTATTTTTGTGCTTATCATATTCTCTGTAATTGAAACAGATGTTGAGTCTTCTCTGGAGGAGAAGAGTCTTCTGAGTCTATGTCGTACTGTATCAGTCTTGCTTCCCGAAAGGTTTGAGGTTAATGTGAAAATGAAATAGTAAGGCAGATGCTGTATGTAATGTTTCTGTCGGTGGGTAGTCCCTTTTGGACTGAAACACTTAAAAATGTGTAACTGAAAGGTGCATACTACATGTAGCAAATGGTTGGATGATAAATCGTACTAGGATTTTTTTGACAGTCAGTCAAAATCCAACACTTTGTATGCAATGGGATATTTGCTGTTTTAATAGTTCTGCAATGATGAAAATAGTTCAAGAGTTCAAGAGGCTAAGGGCTGTAGAGGCAGACTGTACTATTTGTGGGTGACTTAGGGAATTGTTTTGGGGGGGAAAACCCTGAGTATGTTTCAGCTACTCAACCGAGCTGGTTCCTCATCCATATATATTGATTTGTCACTAAAGATTACAGGTAAGCATTGCTTTTGTGTTAGGATGAGGTACTGGGGGGCAGGTGTGCCTGAATCTTCTCTTTTCTCATATCCTGGTTTCCGCCAGAAAGAAGCCTTACGTCGTGTGTTGGAAAGAACCGTAATGTTCTGAATGCTTTCCATTTCTAAGGCCTTTACCTATACTAAAAGAGTATTGTTGCTCTTACAGTTGCAGGCACACGTAGAATGAACAGTTCACACTATTCATGGAGTGTTGCTGCCATTTAAGTACACAAGAACCCGGGATGTGCAAATAGCAAATGTGTATTTCCAGAATGCTATGTCTCCCGTGATGTTCGATAACTTGCTTAGGCAGAGATTAATAATCCTTGATACATTTTTCTTCTATGAGTTGGAACCCAACCTTATTTGGTTATTTGTTTACATGCCTAAACCCATTTTTGTGCTGAATTCAGTTAATAATGTATTTTATACTATAAATTTAGTAAGTTTTGGTCTGGCTGTTTATACATTACCGCTAAAATGACGAATTCCTTTTGTTGCCTTCTTTAGCGTTTCTACTTATGTGTTGTGGTTAATTTTATTTCAGTTGAGTCCATCAGTTTATGTTTAAATATGTGTTCAGCAAAAATTCAGAATCAAGATTCATTAGCACATTCCATCTTGTGATGTCATATCAGAATTTGTCTTTCTGAGATGGGAGGTAGAGTTGTATGGGCTTTCCTGTATGTACACTAACCAGTAGCAACACTTGGTTGTTACTATGTAGCCATTACACCAAAGAGTCAGCCTGTGTATAACTAAACCAGAGCTGCTTCTAGTTTGGTGCAAAATAGTTTAAGTTGTCAGTGTAGCAAAAATGATGAAGAACTGAGAAAGAAGAGTATGTAGGGAGAAGACAAGGGTAGAATAAGAATATTACATTATTTTTCCTTTTTTTCCCTGTTCCTCTTTTCCTTCTTCAACAGCTAGAAATGCTTTAGAAATGGGAGCTCTTCCAGTCATTATCGTCTGGATAAAAGAGGCATGTGAGCATACTTAGAGTTTTACAATGGAGCCTTTTAGCAGTTTTAAAACATTCCAGAAACTGCGTTTTAAGGTCTTTCAAAATTCAATTTGTTTACCCTTAGGCAGAAGTGAAATGGAGAAATCCTTTTTCTCAAGTGCTTKTGTATCTTGTAAAACAATATAGCAACATCAAAAAAAGCGAAAAAATAAATCCTTCAGTTGCTGACAAGGGAGATATTTAGTTGAGGAACTGAGGGCAGTTCCGATTTCTTCAGAGCTAAGGAACTTGCACTGCAAAACTCTTGCTCTTCCCAGAGCGTTTGGCTGTGCAGCTTGACATCCCTTTCTAAGCCCTGTTTCATGCTCACTGCCGAGGTAAAACTAGTGTGTACACAGGGTGAATTTCATGAAGTCCAGTCCCTCTAGGGGTCACAATGTTCAGTCCGCATTAAGGTGGTGCTGTCTGAATACTAGTCTTACGAAGTGACAGACGAGGGCATTGTATTTAATTCCCCTTACACTGAAAGGATGTTAGAGCTGAAAAATTGCTGTGGTATGATGCAAGGGAATTAAGGGATTTATTAAAAAAAATCCCAGCAATACAAACAATACTCTCAGTTGTTAAACAGGAGCTTATAATGGCACCAATACTATGGTTTGCTTCCTGTTTCCTCTTTGGGCAATGTTACCCTTCCAAAATATGAGCCACAGCAAGACTTCAGTTAGCTTTTTGCGTATTGTAAGATATTTGGATTTATATTTATCCTTTTGCTAGATTAATTTTAGTGGATATATTTATTTAACTATATTATGCTTGCAAGAGAGTCTCCTGGTACATTAGACTTGTAAATGCCATCAGGTAAAATAACTACATGTAATTAATATTTTTAAGGAGCAATGGCATCAAAATGCAAACAGACAACAAGAAAGCAGCTGTAAATTCTACTACTCGGCTTTCTTTCAGTGTCCTGCAACTTGTCATTTAAATAACTATTTTTAGGGAAAGAAGCCAGCAAAGGGTCACAAAAGTAAAGTTTATCCTGCTTTTGATAGTTTTGATAGTCTTGCATTTTTGGGACCAAGTGATTCACACCAGCTGTACTCATACTGACAAGAGTACAAGTTTAATTGAAGTGAATCTGTCTGGGCCTGACTTTTAAAGATCCAGTTACTGCTTCGGAGTAGATTATTGTAGGAATTTTTGCTCAAGCATCATGATTAACACTGTTGCAGCCTGTGTTCTACCTAATGCTTCTGACTTTTAAACCCAAGCAATTTCATATTACTATTAGAACATTAGCCTTGTTCAAACTCAAGAATTATTGAAATTAATGAGTTCATTTTAACAACATGAAACGTTACATATTTTGATAACCTGAAATATTTTTATCAGGATGTATTAAGTTATTTAGTTCTTCCAGGTGTGAACCTCTGACTTGTATCATATTAAAATATGACAACAGTGTGTTCTTGGAATATGTCTGCAAAAGTGGTAATAGAAGAATAAACACAGACTAGATTGCGTTTTGGCCTTACGTAACATAAGTTACCTTTGATACCAAAACTAAGAAATGTAGGTCATGCTAGCAGACTATGATGCATTTTTCTTGGTATCTCAGGGATTTATTGGAGAGCACAGAGCTCACAACACTTTACGCAATATCCAGCATTCTCAGCTGACCCAAAGCAGATATTTTCAGCATGAATCTTTGCCAGTCAGGATTTCTAGCATCCTTTGCTGAAGGTTACCAGTCATGCCCAGCATTCTGCTCTTCTTGCTTAGAAATCCAAAAGCCTTTGAACCCCAGTTTTAAGGATGGCTTAGCAACTAGATTTGCATCATGAAGCTTGGCAAATATTTGTCTTTCCAAAAAATAAACAAACCAACCCTAACTGAGCATGCTGGGACAATTCCACTTGGAGCCAGTGTCATCCAATTTTGTGCAGCCAGTAGTGTAAAATCAGTAAGAAAAAATGAGTGAGTCCAATCATCATGCATTTACAAACTTCATACATAAAGTGCAAAGCATCACTGTTACATAGGCATGAGATTTTTATAGGGCTTTCAATATTTCCTAGTAGAAGGCTGATCAGATGTTGTGTCCGTAGAACTGCTTTTCAAGCATATTTTCTCATAACTTTGATAACATTTCTAGCATGCATTATATATATGCCTTTTGTTCTGGACAACTTACTGATTCAAACCTGTAATTAGCAGAGAAAGACTTTTCATGTTATTTCTATGCAGTAATGAATCATTTCCTCACTTTGTCCAGTACAGATACTGTAGATCATCTTCTTTGCTTGTCAAAATTTTGTCTGTTTCTTTTACCACATATTTTTGTAAATTGAGCATTTAGAAAAAGGTTAACTTTATCTGAGCTATTTCCTATGGATCTACATTTCATGTACTCCTAATGTTATTTTCTGATTCTTATTTTTCATAAAAATGCTAGCATTTGGTAGAATTGGGGATGGGGGGGAAGCTCTAGGAAGATAATCTTGCTTAAAAGCAAAAAGCATTTTTTAGCTTTACGCAGGAATTTGGAGTTGGAAAGGAGAAGTCAACTTACCAACTACACATTGTATGAGGGTTTTTTTTCTGGGTAGTCTGTGGGAGTGATGGTGGTGTGGTTTTGGTTTTTTTCCCCCTTATCACTTAGCATGAAGATCTACAGGATTTGAAAGTGCTTTGAGAATCTCTTTGCTGTGTGCCTTTGATGCAGTCCTTTGACCTTGTGTGAATAGCAATAACTCAGTAGCAGCTATTAAAAAAAAACTTTAAAAAAAATTAAAGGGGAACATTGTAAAGTGCAGAGTAACTATAACTCCAGTTTTGCAAAAGTGATAGTTTAAGAAAAAAATCAGAGTCCTTCATGAGTTGAAGGATAAGGCATTTTTGAAACCTGTTCAGTTTTAGTGGTGTGTTTAATCTCCATGAGCTTCTTGCTAAGCAGTCATGTCAGAACACAGCTGAAAAGAGAAATGTTAAGCACGAGTTGTTTGATATGGTTCAATTAATTGTTTATCAAGAGCTAAATTCACTGTTTTGTCACACTATTTAGAAAAATAGCTTCTTTTACCATGGTAAAGTTTCAATATTTGCATTGAATAAACTGAATGTTCTATTTACTACTGCTATATTATGATGGTTCCTCTGTAATAATGCAAACCCCTTATGTACGTATATATTTATTTGTTTGCTTATTTACTGTTTTCACAGACACTTCYTCTGGGGCTGGGAGATGGACAGCTCTTTACCTGGACTGATGGCCTGAAAAGGAAGGACTGGCATGATTATGAAAGCATTCAAAAAGATGCTATGCGTTCAGGTATACATGAGTTCAGAACAAACTAAAGTGGTTTGTTTATTCACTCTTTCTCTCTATTTTTAATTTTAAGTCCTTTAGAAGGCATTCCTAGCACGTTTTTTTGATTGCAACAATGTCACGAGAACATCATGTTCTGAATTGAGGGGTCAGACCAAGCACAAATACCTTATCTCTGAAAATAGCCGTGACAATAAAAAGAATGTGTTTCATGGTAATAACTATATAAGGACTGTACAATGGGCAAAAATGCTATCAAGAAATTATTTTTCATGTTGAAATCAGTTGTTAGACTGTGACTAAATAGAACCAGTATTGGTTTGCAAAAGGACATATGTTGCAACTAAAGCCAAATTGTCCTTAAATCAATGAATAAAACTGGTACCTAAAACTGCCAAGAACCTTTGACCCTTTTACCATTGTCATACTCCAATCCTTGTCTTGCTAAAGCAACTTTACCTTATTCTGACAATCTACAATTATTTGAAAATGGTAGAAAATTGTGTTTGCAAATACACTGAAGGACTCTGTTACAGTGAGTAATGTAATTTTAATGTACCTTCACGTGCTGCATCCCATACATGCAGAGTATGGTTTGTGTTCCTCTTGCTGTCATCAGAGCATGTTCAGATTTGAATTCTTTTATAACATAATGTACAACTATTCAACATAAGATGAATTAAATTAGAAGGAAGCAAGGGAAACAGCAGTTAAATTGCACCTTAATCAGTGTTTGAAAGTCATTATTTTACAAAGGCCAATCTACTATTGTAAAATAAATTATGCTGTCTTGATCCCACTGTCTTGAGACAGCCAAAACTTCTCCCAAAATACGTTGATAACTGAATATAGTTGACAGATTCATAAGATTTGTTAAGTACTTAATTTTGCAGGAGCCTGAACAAGTAAAATGTTGGAAGTGTATGTTAATTTTGTAAGCTATTTTTCCCTTTCCCTTTGAATCTTGATCACTAACTAAAGAAATTATCCTTTCCTCCCACATGTGCTTTGGAGGTAAAAAAGGTTGGGAGGGGAAGGAAGTTATTCTAGGCAATTTAGTGCTCATCAGATCAAGAATTATTTTGTTGCAAATTGCTAAATGTAAAATGACAAATATCTAAGAGAGAATGTACAAAATAAAAGCAGCCTGTGTGTAGAAACTTGCACATATGTGGGGAATATCACGTTTGCTGGTTGGAATGGACTTTTTTGAGGGACATGCACTGATGCTTTTAATTTCTAAATATGTAATATGGACCCCCTATGTTTTGGACAATAACAGTAATATTTAGGATTGTTTGGTGGATAGCTTTGCCAGTGTAATGCAAGCCATTGCATGGAGTTAACTGAGAAACTGAAAAAACCTGTTACGTAGCTTTGTAGTTCCCAGTCTTAATCCTAACATGATAACTGTAGTAGCATGTTACTATTAAGATTTTTTGGACTTATTTATATTTTTAATAAAGATTTTTTTTATTTTATTTTACCATTTGCTGAATTTAACCTTTTAAGGAATATCTTTTAAATAATTTTTGTCATCATTATTCAATAGATTAAAATAACTTAATGCACTTTTCTTTGAAAATCACAATATGGTAATATAAATGCAAAGCTAAAGTATCTCAATGCTCTTTTGGGACATACTCTGTAATTTCTCTTCCTAATAACACTAGCTGAAATCAACTTTTAGTTAAAAATCTATCTGAAGGCATGATGTGAAAGGGCTTCTTGGGACATTTCAAGAAAGACAGTCAATGCTCATTGTACAGAAAGGAAGAAAGGAGTGAAGTATTTTTTTTAATTCGRTCTGGCTGTTTATCTGTAAAGCTTACAATTTCCTAAGCACTGGGAATATGAATTTCATAATTTCTAATTATGGAGACGTACTAGTTTCTTCATGACTACTTGTTCTGTTTCATGGCCAAATGTTTTGATCTCTTTTTCATTCCACCAATTAAAACCCCTGAATGTGAATGGTCTCTCCTCTTGAAGTCAACGAGTAAAGCCATTTGCAAGACATGAAGAAAAAAAATGTATTATTTCCATTTATTTCAAGTATTTTAGCTCATCTTTTTAGTCTCTAAAATTACAAATGATCTTCCATATAAATCCTGAAATGAGCTTGTGTTACTTTTGGTTTTGCAGGGGTTTGTTGGAACACCTGAGGTTCAAATGTGTGTTTATGGTGCTTCTATCCTTACTTCACATTTTGTTAACATGGTGATGGTACTTGAGAAGATACTTGAAGTGAAGGATGGAGTGGCACGGCTTTACACATAGCCAAAACCTAATTCAAAAACTCTTGTAGAGACAAAGGCTTCAATAACTGGTACTACTTTTTCAGCTTCTCACTTTTATGGGATTTCCTCAAGGTGTGGATCCTTCCATGTTCAATTTCCTTTGGCTGGAATTTGCTGAAGTCATTTTGAGTGGAAAATACCCTTTTGGGCTTCCAATCTGAGAAAACAAAGGATGGTACAGATGTAATCAAACCACAGCTGCTGCTTACTGTCACTCTTATTAGTGAAGATCTGAATTTGTCTCATGTCCACTTGTGCTACAGAGTTTTTATTTAATGTTCTTTGATAACTTAAGAGTACCGTGCTGGAGGTTATCGGTTTTACAGCAGAAGACACATTAACTAGTAGTTACCTGTGTAACCTGAAGACCTGTGACATCTGTCAATGGTGGGTATTTCCTGGGATGAGGTGCTTACTTTTGGAAAATACGTATCTTGTGTGTAGGAATAGAAGAAGCACATCGGAAGCTGTTTCCCATAGAAAAGTCCAGGCAATCCTTTTTGAATGTGCATAAGATTACATCTAGACTTGGGCATCAGATCATGTCTTTTAGTGCCCTTGTGGATTGTTACTCCATTTTCAATGCAGAAGCAATGTATTCTTACTGGAGACATATATATATGTATATATATATCTATGTGTCTGTGTGTGCATACACATGTCTTCTACTCCACTTCTGTTGATGCTACAGGAGGAAATAAGCTCCTCAAGGAGATACACCAATGATGTCACAATGGGTATGGGCTGTAATTAAGGCAGCAGTCTGGGAGTCTATAAATTAGACTATAATTTCCCATTTTCTCATAGGCATTTCATTTTCTGTGTGACTTGATTTCTTGGAAAGAGATGACACTTTCTGTCTCTGTTAAGAATGTTGTAGGATATTGTTTCTTTTGGTGGAGAAAAAGGAAATCAGTTTTTGGAGTGTTAATTCTGTAACAGGTAATTTTTTCAACAACTATATTTTTTTTCTGTGTCCTAGTAAAAGTCTGTAAATTAGCATGGAATGTGGGACTGCACTGCTATCTGTTGTGCTTATCACAACAAAGTCCAGTGGACTGTACACAGGTTGCTCTGAGATACTGCCATGATCTTAGTGACGCTGTTGCACAGATGCACAGAACAGCAATTAGCTCCTACACTTATGCCCAGCTATGTCTTGTATAACAGAATATCTACTGTGCAGCCACTGCAGCAGTGAAAGGAAATTATATTTATCCAGTCTGCTAGCATTTTACTTTCTGACTTCAACCCATGTGTTATTTGATTTGGAAAAGAAAAAACAAACCAAAACCAACCCAACTCTAGAATCAACAACTTGCATTTTCTGAAATTAACTGGACACACAAGCATGTTAAAAATTACCCACTGACAGATCCAGTTTCCATGTAAGTGATTCCTTTATATCCAGAAATGATGGTGTGATATTGGCAGAAATGGTCACAACTATTTCAAATGTGCATATGAACAGATTAAACAGTGTCTATTCCATCTGTTATTGGAAGGAAACACTGCACCTAAACCGTTCGTTTAGGAAATAAATTTCTTGCTTTTCCAGGTACTTCGATAAATGATCTTTCATACAGCCAAATTTTTCTTTCTCTACCCATTGCCACTGTAGGTATTTCATTCCAAAATTTCTAAATCTGTCTGGAGTCTTGGTATTTCTTGCCATAACAGAATGATTTTGACACGTTAATTGTATATTTTTTTGTATGCTACCATGTGTACTCTTGCTTTTTTAATATGAATTAGGAAAGGCACTGGAACTACTTTTTGAATACCAAAAGATACCATTTTTTTGGTATTAGAAAAGATTTTGATCTATTTTTTTTGTATATTTTCTAATATAATTTTTTTTGTAGTTTTGGTATTTTCTAACTACTTTTCTAATACCAATTAAGTTGCCATTTAACTTGCAGCTTATTTCTCTTTCCCAAGTTTTTAATGTTGCCTCAGTATTTTCAATCATTCTGTGTGTAAATAAGTCTTCCAAACGAGTTCTAACAATATTTGTTGGTTAATTTTGATACAAGAATTCAAGAAGACAAGAGAGGGAAATGCTGTTGGGTTGCAGAAATACTAATGGTTATACTGTTGGTGGAAAACGGAAGTTATCCATTTAGTTTCTGGTTGTCCAAGCCCTGATTCACGCAGTCACAGAAAGGAACATATAATGATTTAAATATACTACTTTTGAGTACAAAATAGATGTACTGAAATGAAAATTTAAGTTATTCAGTCAACCTGATCACTTCCATTTTTCTCCGAATATTACTCTGTCATTAGCTCAAAACCAGTGACTGAAATATAGGAAAAGGAATGCAAAACTTTACCTTAAAAAAAAAGTAATTCCTAACTAAACAGTTGTGATAGATACTTTAGAAGGAAAAAAAAAAAAAAGAAGTTTAATTGCTTCCATTTTCTAAAGTGAGGCATTAAGTCAGTCAGATATTACAATGGAGGGGTAGGGAACAAAATAAGCTAATCAGAGAAACTGACTTTATTGGAGTTGATAAGTCATGCTATCTTTTTGACAAGAAATCAGAATTTAAAATAAGACCTGTTTCTATTAATTTCTTTTCCTCTGGGAATACAACTGATGACATGCCTTGATGAAGAATATGCTTAATTTGCATTAAAAATACGAGAACTGTAAACAAATGCAAACCTTACATGTGTCAGTTTTTGTTTCAGTGAGTAATAAACAACGTCTTGTGTGTGTCAGAGGAGCGCTCTTGTGTTGGCGTTCAGAGTGGTGGGTGCACCCTGCATGAAAGCAGCCTGTGTAGTAATGGCCCAGAGAGCTACTGCTGTGTGTATTGGTGCAGCTACAGGAACACTGATTGTCAGGGCAGTGTAAATCTACCTGCATCTCTGGGGGGAGTAGAGACCCTGGATGCTGAAGCCCCTGGTACGGCCATGAATCAGCTACTGTAGCTGCCGTTTCTTTGTTTTATCAGAGATTTTCCTGCTTTCCTTCAGTTGTCTGGGGAGGACTCTGAGGACATTTCTACCAAGATGTTCATTTCAGGGCCACGGCAGCTTCTGTGGCACTGACAGCCACTGATTTTCCCAGGTTTCTGTGCAGAATCAGGAGTCTCAGATCCCTGAATGCTCCCATGAGGGATGAGATTCACAGAAGAGAGCCATGAAGCCTAAGGTAGTAATTCAAAAGCATCCACAAGAAGAAATTGTGTTGGTTTCACCTCTATCTTTATGTCCTGGGTAGTGAGACTAAGAGTCCTCAAGAATCAGTCAGCGTCACTGTTCCCCTATTTCTGAAAGTTATTTTATGTATTTCACTCAAGAAATTCTCAGCTCTATCATCAGTTATGAGCAGTAACAGTAATGATGAATTACCACCTTTCTCAGATAAGAGTAAGGATTCATATGTGTAATTCTTGGGCTTCTAGAGAAGTGCAGGTTGAATGTTCATATTTAAATATGGTGCTGTTTCTGATCCTGACAACCTATTTCTACCTACAAGTGATAGCTTTTCCAGTGTAAAGTACTACAAAAGGGGAACTGAAGAAATAGAAAAAAAGGGAAAATTTCCAGCTGAGCAGAACTGATGGAAAGGAAAAAATAAGGTTTAATTTCTGAAAACGTTTTATCAATTCTGTTAGTGATTTTAAGAGCCTATAGGATACATGTAGAAAGATTGCTTACTGCAAGTTCCGTAGTGTGTGTTTGTTTTCAATTTTTATTCTTTAAATACAGTCTTATTTTTTTCTTTATAATGCTTTGGAGATGTTTTTGTCTGATTGCATGTGTATGCTGAAATGTTTGTGTTCTATGAGGTGGGTTGAAAATTTAGTGTAATAAGCAAATTTCTGAGAGAATGGTAACACATAAGCAGCTGTGTAAATACAAATTTATAAAAACTTTTGTCTTCAAAAGAAATTGGCCAAGGAATAGATTAAGTGACTTCTGAGATGTGGCTGTCACTACTTTTATGTTTGACTGTTGAGCCATTTTGGTCTTTTCTGCTAAGAAGATCTCAAAGGAAAAACCTTTTAGAATGTACTGTAACACCCAATGGCTATTCCAGCAGTTACTGAGCCATTTGCAGTCTTTGTTCCTCCTATCTCTATATTTAAATAGCATGTAGAAGCCTTATGTGGGGGGCAGGAAAGATGGTTTTAATTCTTTCCTGTATTTGGTATTGTCTTTACCTTTCTGCTTCTTCGAAATGTTACCTTGACTGGGAGAAGGGAGTTTTAAAGATCTTGACCTTTACATGCCTCAGTGCAGGCATTTCATAGAGATTAGTTCTATAAACAAACAGACAGTATGTTCTATAGTTCTACAAACAAACATTCGTACAGATTAGTTTTATAAACAAGGTAAGCAGAGATATTGAAAAACAAGTGAACTGTACATGTTTGTGATGACAATGACAATGGAAATAGAATGAAGCTGTGTTCTTGAGGTGGAATGTAAAAAGGAGGCAAAAGACAACAGTGCTTTTGTACAGCAATAACAAGTAGTGAACACCTGAAACTTGACTTCATTGTGACTTCAAGAAATTGTGCACTGGTGATCCTTTTCCATCACTTCTGTTCAAGTAGTTTTGAGAATAAAGTGCAGTAAAATAATTCCCCCAAACTTCTTTGGTTAATCCTTATAATAATTTTAAACAGTGCCCATTCTTAAATTCAGAAGAACTTGTCAAGGTAAAGCCTAGTGCCCGAGTGCTTCTAGAAGATATGAGGCAGCATGATACAGAAAGCAACATTAAATGTAATTCCCTATTGGTTATGAAAAAAAATAGTTATGTGATACTTATACAGATAAATGTAATAGATGTTGTGCAGGAAAAGAAGTGTATTCTAAAATATTGATTTACTTATGCCATTTTTCATGTGGGATTACACACTGGGAATTTTGTCAGCATTATGTATTAAACAAATTTACTGAATTTAATTTAGGTTTCTGAACTTGCAATTCCTTTAGAAAGAATTTGAGAATTTGCAATATAATTGGAACTGCAGTGGTAGCCAAGGTCTCAATAAACAGTCATAACCTAATTGTTCATAGCATTAATCATGAATATGCTTCATGCAGTTTACAATGTATTGTTTTGTAAAAGAGAAAAAATGTTTGTCAGTTTATCATAATGCAAGTCTGACGTGATTAAAAAATTCTAAACTGTAATGTTAATCATGGCTTGTCAAGGAGACAGCAATAAAGGATGTGTAATATGAAAGACGGATGCAATCTATTGCAGTTACATAAAGTGTTTCACATATTAAAATGCATTTTCTCTGCAAATAAAATGCTGCAGACTGTGATCTGATTCTACCACTCTTAAAGGTCCGGATGTCCTATTGAAGACAGTGAGATCAATCTGGAGCTGCGTGCCAAGCACCATAAAACTTTTATACTCTCAAATACTGATTTGGAAAGAGAATTTTTTTTTCAGTGGTGCCTTCTCCAGAAGTTGAAACCCTGATAGCTAGAAAATACGATTTGGTGTTTTGGTTTTGTTTTTTACTCACAAGGCCTTAACAGTTTTCTCTGGGTAACTAGAGACTGGCTTCCTCAGATTGTGAAATGGCATATCACAGTATCATTTAAATTGTAGTTTGGGTTAGTACACACCCTCACTGGATCTCAAGTTACAACTTAATATTACAGTGGTGCAGAAGCAGCCAGGAAGTGTAAGGCTGTACCTGTACAGGATTCATCTCTGTAAGAAAACTGCGCACATGATAGGACTAACTCTTGCCACTTAAATCTGTGCATAAAAAAGAGTTTATAGGTGGCTGTAAGTCAGAGCCAAGCTTCTATTTTAAAGCACAATGCCTCTGTTACCGTGGCCAGATATGAGGCCCTTTTTGTGGTTGAAGTTAATTTGATTCTTCTCCTGTTCTTCCCTGCATCCTCCTGCCTCCCCCCACCCCACACTCTCACTTTGGAAACTCATCAGTCAAACCATTTAAGTGTAATTGGTAAGCTAATTTTTAAGAGCTACCAGAGAGACCAAGGAAGGGGAAGCAGAGTTCATAATATAACTCATATTATTTAGAACACTGAAAATTATCTTGTGCATACTTTTCTGTGCTGGGCATTGGCATGTTGATTTTTACCATGATAGGCAGGAAGAAAATTGTATTTCCAGAAACTTGGTGAGAAATATCTATGACTATCACTGTATCAGTGATATACATATTCTAGATTGAAACTAGTATCCAAAATTCAAGACGTTCTCTCCTAGAAAAATTATTTATGTTGCTAGGTATTCATCTTTCTCTGTGTTTTCGTCTGTGCAGGTATGAAATCCTTAACAGACCGAAGTCTCCTCTCTAGTACCTTCTCCCATTGTATTTGGATGTTGATTTGAGTGCTCACACAATTCTAAAAAGAAAGAAAGAAACAAACAAGCCAAAGAAAAATAAAATTTAAATAAAGCTAGACCTGTCTGTGTGTAAGGGAGAGCTCTATAGACCATCTAAATTGAGCTTGTTGTCTCTTGTGATAGGTGTAAAAATGATCAAGTTTGTCAGTTCAGAGCAATTACTGCTTGACTCAGTGAAACAAAGCAATGTTTCTTAGTTTGCTGTGAAAACTCAAATTCAGAGGAGAAGGAAGAATCCTGATTAAACTGTAGTGAAAAAGCTTGAATAAATACTTGGCAGCAATTATAGCATATCAAGACCTTACTTTTCAATTCAGATGCAATGAGAAAATGGAATTTTTTCTTACTACTTTTGTGTCATCTTTTAATGTTAAAACATGGAATAAACTGCTGTCAGCCAGCTTTAAAGTCCATCTCTTTTAAAGATTTAAAGAAGACATTCCTTTAGCCTCAATCCAGTTCAGAACCCATAAGAAGAACTTCAGTTTTAAAGGTTTGCCAAATGAGCAAGATTCTTTTGTGGTCTAATCTTTGTGATAATGAAGGGAATTTGCTATCAGTGTTGTATGCCAGTGCCACAGATTGCTTGCACTCTATTCAATAACCTTGCATGTTACAGACTCCATCATCGAGGATGATGATGATGATAATCACAAGCATGCCATTCCAAAGACAGTAGAAAGCTCTCATTCTAAAATGCGCTACTTGCTTTCCTTAACACTGCAATTGTTAAAGTTCGGCAAAAATTGTATGTAATGTGTTCCTCTATGATACTATCTATGTGCTGCCATTTGACTTGATACTGTAAACTTAATTATTTTCATGTATAGAAAATACAGTTTAGCAGAGGACATAGTTACAGTCACCAAAATATTTTTGGAGTATTGTTTTAGCCTTTTGGCCTTCAAAAGGCCAACAAGATGTTTGGATTCCTAAAAAAAATAAAGCCCAATAAATAATGCCTACTTTCCTGTCACAGCTTCTCTTTTTGGGGGATATGAATTAAATTTGCAAGTATAAAAGTCTAGTATAGTTATCTCAATGCAGTTTATGACTGAAATATGTGTAAGGTGACTTTCTTTCTTTTCCTTCCTGTTTTCATTAAATAAGCTGACAGAGGAAGATTATTGGACTGGTGAAACAGTTTGTCTGACATCCAGTGAATGTATGTGAAAAGGCAGAGATATATTATTGTTGTGCTATAATTAGCTTTATAGACACTAGCTCATCAAACGGTGCCCTGTAATCACTGCTTCTCAAGGAACAGAGCTACCTTTTGGATGTGATTATGTGACACAAAGTTGTCTGCCCTGCATGCTTGCAGTGAAGTGGTGTCTGGGGGAATCTGTCTTCCTTCTAGTATAAAAAAAGTTAAAAAAGAAACCACATTTCTAGGACTGACTAGAAATGCCAGCCTGTGTGAAAGTTCCGCAGTCTACAAGCTAAAAATAAACTTTTTAAAATGCAATCTTGACTAAAGGTTCTGCAGGTGATATTGAAATGTGAATAGTAAAACTTGCCAGGAAATTCAGTGTAAAAATGCTCAGATTTAAAAAAAAATCAAGATGCACATTTGAAGTTCATTATAGGTATTCTTAAAACATGGAAACAGTCTTTCTCTTGAAATTTCTCATGAAATGGTTTACATTTTTATATTTTTAAATGATAGCTGAAGTAATTTCAGGTTACCCTGACCATTACTTATATTTTACATGCTAATTAATTTGATAGCTTGTATGTGTTTTGGAAACAATGTTTAATGTATATGAGGCTACTGATACTTCTAGTTGCTTTTTGCATTTTTATTCCGTGGCAGTTTACAAAAGGGGAGACTGATCCTGGAACACGGTGAGTACTGGTGTATGAAGTGGGGAAGGAGTAGTGTCCAGAGGGCATCTTGCAGACACTAGGAGGATACTGATTCCATTGTCCTCCCAGGTCTTCTTCCCACTCTTGAACAACTCTGGTTATTGAATACTTCAAGGGTTTTTGAATTGAGAGACTAATTTATTTCTACTATTGCCACACAAAAATAAAAGAAGCCTCTAAATAAATAACATGTTAGTTTATTTGGTTTTTTTTCCGATATATTTTGTTCCCAGCTTTTACTAAAGTGGTTATACTGGGAAGAAATCACTTCACATGCCTCACAAAAAAAATGAAAGCTGTGAGTAGTTAAAGTTCTAGAGGAATGATATTTTAATTAGCTGTTATCAATGAGTTAAGCAAGTTACTAACATACTGCCACTTCATTATGGTATTGAAATTACTTTTTTCCCCGATTTTACACAATGATCAACTTTTCTAAATCTATAATAAACTGTGATACAGATCATGTTTTCATATTTTTTCTTTTTTTTCCTTTTTTTTTTTTTTGAGATTTCTTGTGTCGTACATAGAAGTTATGAGACCCTGAGCGTTTTTTGGCAATAAGTTAATTTTTCTGCAAGTCGAGTCTGTTTTGCCCATGGTGGTAATTAGAGTGATCTCTCCTTACTCTTATTTCAACCCACAAGCCTTTTCTCTCCCCTGTCCAGCTGAGGAGGGGAATGATGGGGTGGCTTTGCTGGGCACCTGGCATCCAGCTGCAGTAGAACATCAGTTCTTAATCCAATCCAAGGTCTTTGTTATAATTTCTCTCTGTATTGTAAAGATGTTGTTTTACTATATAAGCAAGTACAGGAAAAATTAAATTAAACATATGCAAAAACACTTTCTCTAGGTTAAATCATATCACATGCAGTGATGAATTAATAGCAACAAAAAATAGACAAGCTAAGTGGGGTTTTCCCCCCTCTGGAAAATGTGAGGTATGATGATTTCTTTCTGCTTTTCTGGTTTTAAAAATACTTGACAAATTAAATGGTGGAATTTCTGGTAATGCATCTAAAACAAAGCTTTCAATTAAAGTAAATCTCTGCTTTACTTCCTATTCCTCTGTTACCTGTAGTTACGGAGGGCTAGGTAAGTGTGTATGCTTGCTGTCTTAACGTGGTTGTTAAAGATCTTTCTCCTCAAAAGCTGGATTTATTAAGGGGCTTTTGATCATACAGCTGAAAGTAGAATTCAGAGTTACATGTGGTGTATAAATACATAATAAATCTGCATAATGGAATTTTAATTTTTTTTAATTTCTCAGGGAGACAGAAATTTTTATGGACTTCCTTCATATACACCTGAAATTTCAAGCTGTGTACATGTAAGACTTTAGATTGGACTTTACACTTTTTTCTGTCTATGATAAAATTAGAAAGTATTGTTTTGGTTCACAAACAGAATTTTTAACTTGAATGTCTATCCTTTAATAGTATTAGTTCTGTAATTTATATAAAATTTGGGGAAAAAACCTGTAATTTTAAAATTTTGGTTTTCAAAATATATTTTTCGTTTGCTGCTTTTAACCCAGATATCAACAAAATAATAATAAAAAAAAAATCAGCAAATACTTTTGGCTGAATCCAGACATCAGTTTTCACCAAGTTAACTTTTTCAAAAAAAGTTCCCAATGGACATATTGGATTCCTGATGAATTATGCATAGATGTGGCCTTGGGATAAATGTTTAGTTGTGTTCTGTAAGTGATGAGTTGTCCTTTTGAATAGAAATTATTTCAAACTAATTAGTTGAAAATCTGTTCAGATCCTGGCTGAGGGTGGTTCTTTAAGTCTCCACTTCTGCCTCTGCTTGATTCCACAGCATATATTGACGGAAAATTTCAGTTGACTTCAGTACAGGAAATTTGCTCTAATTTGTGTCAGGCATTTGAAAAATAGTTGGCATTAATTAGGTTTGTATTATTCAGAGAGATGTGAATCAATGGCAAGGGAGGAAAAGGGCTGTATAGAGCTCTGCTCATAGCAGGTCAAGCATTAATTTTAGCTCTCCTTACCACGGGAATGTCAGTCAGTTGTAAGGCTCTTTAAAATAAAGAATGCGTTTTAAACCACGAAATGAATGATAAAGGGCAATACTAATGGTTGCAGCATTAGTATCTTTTGTAAGAAGGAGGAAAGGCCATCACTGGGAAGTGCAGTAGTAGTGGGTATATGAAACAGTATATGTAGTATTGAAAGTTTTCACAAGAGTAATGTGTCTGATTTGCCAAAAGGAAACAGGAAAAAGAGAAGAGCATTGAGATTCAAAGTGTTGCTTTGGGTGTGGTAGAAAAAAATGTGTTTTGTTTTGAATAAAGCAGAAGGACTTATGCAGGCTAGTCCCAAGAATATGACATAACTTTTTTCAGTTGTTTATCTGGGCTTATATTGCTTGCCTTGATGATAATTCTTGTATCTCTGAATTCGTAGGGGTGCCTGTTGTCCTGGGTTAGTTATATATTCTATTACCACCCACAAAAGCTGGACAAATTTCATAATTACACACCTGAGACTCCTTATCTCAACTGATAAAAGCACTGCAGCCGACAGCAAGCACCACCCACCCTGGTTATCTGATCTCAGGTAATGGCTCATTAGCACCACCCAGCTGATTATCTGATCTCAGCTAATGGCCCATTAGCACCACCCAGCCTGACTAATTAGCCTGAACCCCGGATCATCGGAGGACCTCGGATCATCTCTGAGAACGCTGGGGAGCATCTCGGAGGACCCTAGGGCTCATCCAAGCTCATTACTGAAGCAACCAGTAGAACATTGGGAAGATCCTCTCCCATTGTGAAAGTTCCCGCCCCTGGGGGAGGTGCCAGCCAAGCAACACAGCATAAAACAAGGGTTTTGGATGGGAGAAGATACCCTCACCTCGATGGGACTCCGCTCTCGGGACTCCACTCTCGGTGGGACTCTCAGCTCGATTCCACTCCTCGGAATTGGATGCAGCTACTCCGCTCCTGGGAACTGGAATCAGCTACTCTGCTCCTCGGAATTGGACTCAGCTACTCCACTCCACTACCGGGACCGGACTACCAGGCCTTCCTGCAGGACCACTGCCTAATTGGACTGCACAGCTACCACCCAGGTCAACAGGGTATCAGGATGTACTGTGACTCTGTCGGTTTCTTTAAGCCCGTGTTTCTGTATTCCTGCATTTATTTTAACCTTTTTTATTAAAATTGTAATTTTGACCTAAAATCTCTCGAGGTGTTTTGTGTGGGGTTAATTTCCCCTGCTGGTTCACAGTCAAACCATCACACTTGTTTTTTGTATTAACCAGGTAATTATTTGCATCTCAGCTTATAACATATAAATCTAAATGGATCTGAAAAGGCAATAAACCACTTACATACTACCTGAGAAACTTGCTGTGGGTGTGCAAACAGGGCACAAATGCCTTGCTTATAGGCATTCTTCTCAGATTTACAGAAGGAGTAAGTTTGTCCTTGTCACTGAGTCACCATGTGGAGAATCAGATGGCATAGTTCTTGGGTCTGTCTCAAACTTTAACTGTCAATATTTACTATCTCCATATGTAAGAATGGTTATAAATTATATATATATWTTTTTTTTTTTTTTTTTTTGCTAGGGGTCATACAGGCTAAATCGAGAATTACTGGGAGCTGTGATGGCTCATGTATTGTCTGTAGGATATACATCATGGAATAATGTTTCAGATACAAGAGTGACTACACTGTTGCACACTGTTGACTCACACATGGCTAAATTCATTTTTTACAGGTTATTCCATCTTTGTGTGACAGCCACAAAGGCAGCTTCTGGAGCTAGGCTGGGTTGAATTCAGGAAAAAAAAGAAAAGAAAGATTCCATAATAATAAAATTGTTTCATGGAAGATACTATATGTTTTGCTGTGATAGTATACGGTAAACAGCACATGTTTATAATATGTCTTAGAATGAAGAAAAATAGAGGAGTCTCATGATAATTACAGCTGTTACAACTCTATCATTTCGTATTTTGGGGTTTTCTGAAACACTGCCTGTGCAACTGTAATTTTGCATTAACTTTATGGATCTATTTAGTTCYTGTACATAATCCTGTTAGAGACGCTTTAGTTTGAGCTTTTTCAAGATATCAGCATGACCATATGCATAAATTATAGAAGACCTAGTGGTACTAGAGACTATTAGAACGCCATTCTTCAGGCAGTTTGTGTGAATTAATTGATTTAAGTACTGAAACAAACACCTTACTATTATTAGTAGGTTTTGTTTTCAGATCGTGTTCCATAGTAGAGAGTTTTTGTCCTAGCAGGTCCTTCAGTTACTAAATGAAACTGTGAAGCTTCATGCTTGCTCATTCAGTATTTGGCTCTGATTAATGGTCTATAGCCAGTCTGTTCTAATGTTAAATGAAAAAAAACATTCTGGCAGCTGTGGCATTTGGTGATAAGTAGTTAGACTAAATAGAAGATGTACTGTGCATCCCTTGGCTACAGTGTTATGATTAGATTCAGCTCAGCCTGCAGAATACTACTGAGGATATTGCTGCTCTGCTGCAGTGATAGAGCAACTCATATCAAAACAGCATGTGTTGCTGCTTATCTTGCACTGTACACTGCGGCATTCTAAATACACTGGACAAACCAAATAGTATGGTTTGTTTTTTTCTTGTATTTTTGCTAGACTTATTAAAGTGGAGATGGGGGGTAGAATGAGTCTTTCCACCCACCAAGGCATTGTAGTACTTGCAGCAAGTGTTAAAAGCCATATATTTTAATAAAAATTCTATTGCTTATTTTTCTGAAATATTTATTCAAATCTTTGGACAGTTGACTTTTCAGAGTTCATTTCATGTCATTCTTCTGCTAAAACAAAACAAACCCAGTGGTTTGCCTCATGATATATTTTAAAGCAATCACTTCCCACGCACACACTGTATTTTTACTCTGCAATGTATATGTTGGAAATTTATAAGCTGCATTTTTAGTGTTTCAATGAATGAAAAAGGTGAGGGATACTCTACTCTAATGTTCCATAAAGAACAGTCTGTAAGATTGAGGAATTAATTATTAATTAATTAATTGAAAATGATTAATTGAAAAAATGAACACATTTAAGATAAGCCACAGTTTCCTGCTTTTATGTCACTCATTTCATATTGGTTATTTGAAAGTTGTAAGATACAGAATTGTATTTTTCCAATGGTTAGCTGTATAATGCACTTTTTCTGCTAGGCCACCACTGCCAACAGCAAAGGTTGCATGAAGTATCTTCAGGTTGCGGTTTAAAGTGACACCTAGTAAAATGCCTAGATACCTGCAAGAATTAATCTCAAGAGCACTGAGCTAATTTTTTCTTCTTGCAGATTGATTGACTCAGCAAACAATATTTTATTACAGATAAACAGGTAACATATAAGAGCTAATTCCCAAAGTATAACAATAATGATTTTGCAGTCCTCTTTGCCAAGGTAACAGCTAGGCCAGCTGATTGTTCCCCACTCCTGAGCCAAAGCCTTCCATACTCTTGGGAACTGTGGAGTCCTTGGAGGCAACAAGAGGTCTGTGCTGTGATCTGGGGCTTTTGCCACTCTACCAGATGTTGCTGTTGCTTGCTCCACTTGCTCCACTCACTCATTCATTCTTCTGCTCACTGCCTCTACTGCTCCTCATTTTTGTCCTGCTCAGCCTCACCACTGTTATTTTGTAGCATTTTCTCTTGTTTCAGCTTTTAAGAAGTGCACATGAGGTACTACCATGTCCTTGATGTGTACAGAATATTGGTAATCAGGTTCTCCCCCTTCATGGACTCTTAAAAAAAAGTTTTGTGCCATTTTTTCCTTGCAATCTGACACAGAAGTTATGGTCTTAAATTAACATGAAGAGTTGGCCCAAGCCTGTTAAGTCTGTAGAAATCTGGAAATTATGTCTAATGCCGTTAGAAAGCTGTAATTTACTTTTTTTTCCCCACTTGGATATTATTTTCATAGAAATGCTTCTCAAACATCTGTAAAATAAGTACATTTCTGAGGTTCCCATTTATCCCTGTCATTTCCTCTCTCCAGAAAATGCTCTTCCTTGAACTACTTCCTACCCACTGTGGGTTGAGGAATGGCAGAACACATCACTGCTACAAGCAGAGATTACATTTTGTGTTAGTAACAGGTTCCTTTCATTCTTGTCTCATGCGAATGATGAGCAAACAATACTCCAAAGATCCAACTACAGTACAATACGAATGTACCTTTTTAATTTTTTTAAGGAGCGTGTTCTTCTCTTTTCTCTGTTGTTTTTTTTTGGTTGGCTTTTTTTAAATTTTTTGTTCTTTTGGTTTGATTGTTTTGTTAGGGTTTTTTTTTTTAGTTCTGGATGTGAGCAGGCAGTCAAATAACAAAATTTAGAGTTACATATTTTTTTTCTCTTAACCTATGCTATTTGTATAAAGCCATTCTTGAAGAGAGAAACAATTTAGTTCATATTTCTCCTGCTGACATCATATTACTGTAGCAGCAATCCAGAGAGGACAAAGCCTCATATTGGCTCCCGATAATATCTCTATACCACTTACTAATGACTATGTGATCCTTGAAAAGGAAACCTGTATATGCTACTGGCATCTGAAGATAGATAAAACAACCTAGCCAGAAAACAGTGAATTTTTGATTGTTGTTTTCTGTAATAGTTCTGTATTGAAACTGTAATAAATAACTTTTATTATATGTTTATAAAGAAATTATTTATTCTTGCTTGAAAATTTATTGTTCAGGATTTCCTTGAGAAGATTTTCACATAAGTAAGATTTGATTACTGCTGTCTGTAATGCTAAGAAAAAGCCTTTTATACTGCCTCAGACCATGACAGAGTTATGTAATAAATAATTAAAGGTGTTGTAAATCTTACTGCAGTGCCTTTTTAAGCTGTTACAAGGTAGACTAGTGGTAAAATAATTTTAAGGGTACTTTTGATCCCATTTTCATCGATGTAAAATCAATTAAATTCCTTTCCTATAATATAAATTAGGGTAATGAAATTGTACAACCAAGTGAGATACTCTGAGAAGTTTAGGGAAAGTAGAATAGACTTGAGACAAATATACTTCAGTTTCTGATGCGAGTTTTACGGACTCTGAGGGAACCTATTGTCAGTTCTTCTCCTATTTCTCATTGTATTCATAGAAATTTAAGGTTGAGATCCACCTTAATAGATGACCAGAGTTTTATCAATCATCTCTCTGAGGCATGGTATCATTTCTGGCATGCCTATACATGGATTCCACAGTTCCCTGGATTGCCTGTTCCATTGTTTTACTACTCATACAGTTAGAAAAATGTTCTTTGCTTTCAATCTGAAAAGCCATTTTATATACGTATATATATAAATATACATCTACACATTCTTTGCAACTTGGGTAGTTCCATTTGCTATGAAGGCAATTACTTTAATGTGAGACATGCAAGTTTTAATTTTCTGTCTCCATAACAAATTGACAAAGAAAGATCCTTCATGCATTTGTTAAAGTTTTCATCCGTTTTATTGGAAGTGAGCATAAATATGCAAAACCACAAAAGGCATTTGCTCAAAACAGGCAATTCCTTTCCTAGCATGAAAGGAGAAAGTGATTTGATATAACAACTTCCTCATTCTCCTTTTTTTCCTGAGGTCTAGACTATACTAATCCCTGATTTGCCTCTTAAACTAATTTTAGACTGAAATCATTCTGGATGTCTTCTTAAGCATTCAAAATACAAAATTCATGAAGAGGATGAGAACTCCACTAAGTGTAGATCTTCCAGTTGAAGACATATACTGTCAGGAAAAAAAAAATTCCTGTTTCATGCATATATCACATCATCTCTCTGTTCAAGCTAATTTAACCAGTTTTTTACCAGACGTACCACACCCTGCCCTCCTGTCTGTGAAGAAAAGGAAAAATAAGGAAAACAATTATTTTGTTTGTGATGAAATGGAAATTAGCTTCCAAAAAAGTAGAATGTGCTGGGAGTTTGAATTGCTAATTGGTTATATTTATCTGAATAATATGAAATTGATCTCCACAGTAAAAATGGCAGACTTGTATACAGCTGTTCATTAGGAAAAATTCAGAAATTATGTAAAAGATACTACATATTGCTTTAAACAGAGTTTTTACCCTCTGACTTGGCCAGTTGCCATATTGTGGATCAAAAAGGTTATTGTGTGAAAGTTTATGTGTCAAAATTATGTAAGATGTCTGACTCAAAGTTTTTATTCTGTTGCTGATCTTTATTTCCTGTTTTACTTCTCACACTTTCTTTGAGGCTGATGTGTGACTGCATTCATTTGGAATTTGTGTTTCTCTGTCTACCCCTGCTAAGAAATACAGTCACTCTCCCCTCCTGGGATTCAGTTCTATATTGAAAGATTGCTCTAGGATAAGATTAGATATCTATTCTCACCATGAGAACTTTTATGAGAGAGGATGGGCTTGGAGTTTATGTGGGATGAGCACAGAGAAGGCTGTGCTAGATTCTCAATGGAGTATTTAGAGATAATTCCTAATATATATTTTAAAGAATGGCAAAATTAACTTACCCAAAATAATAAAATGCACTGTAACTGAGAAGACTTACTTATTTGTATGTTCATGTATTAAAATAAACTCCTGGTATGTACTAAAGCATTTAGTACATGGAGAATTCTTATTCCCTACTACAAATGCTTTTGGGTTAAAGGGTGCTTGAGTGCTTGAATTAAAGGGTGTGCTTAAATACTTCTGTGAGTTATCGTCTTGACTTGGTGTAGCTGTGTAGTCATGCCTGAGTAAACTAATAGCAGTGAGTATAAACAGTAAATAATTCAGATTTGTACACAGTTCTTCCCCACAGTCACTGAGTGGCTTATGTTCTTTATCCACTTGGTTTCCTGTGTTAAGATGTCAAGCAATTGCTTAACTTCTTGAATTTATGTGGCAAAGCCAATCTTTTTTACCATGCCTATTGAATTATAACTAATGTTCATCTGAATTGTAAAAACAAAACCCCACAAGAAAACCCAAAAGACCCTGAAATGAGAACCTGTTGCCATGTGTTTTGTTGTTTATAATTTTAAGCAAGGTCTCCTATCCATTGCATATGGAAGTATGCATGCTCAAGTTGATTTACAATTGATCTATTTTGCCAGCAATATGCCTTTTCTCTATTTATAATTATAGTACCTGGCAACTATACCAATGTGGCTGATCCAGAGCCATTGTTCTGGAATTAGACTTTTGTATTGAGTATACAGAATGGTTTTTTTATTTTCTTGTTTCACCTTAATCGTCTTCCCTTTGTGCCATCTGTTGAACAAGAGGGCTTATTCTCCTTCTGCTGTATCTGCATTATATATAAGCAGAAGATGCTTAACTGAGGTGTCCTTGAACTATCAGTTGTCACAAGTTGTCAAGCATAGAACTGAAAATCTTTAGGGCTAGGTATACAGTGTATTGTTTCCTAGGAGACAGTAACATCCCTAAGTAGGGCTAAAAAAGCCTTATACAGCATCTAATATTTGTCCAAGCCAGTACTTTATCTTGATGTCTCTACTATCTTACTTTACCTTTTTTTAATCTGAATATCTATGGAGAAGCATTTCGAGATGGTGTATTAAAACTCTTACAATAACACAATTCTAAGCAATGTAGAGATGTTAACTCCAAAACCATCATAGTGTCTTAAGAAAAAAAAAAAAAACTAGTATATTTTCAAAATGTTGCTTATGTTGAGTACTGAGTTAAAAATCAGTCTAATAATTCTGTAATCACAAAGGTAAGACAGCACTGTGTGAATTAAACATTGCTGTTAGGCTTCCCATGCAGTAGAGCATTCCCATGGGATTTTTGGGCCCAGGTTGAGTATTTGTGTCATTCTTCTGCTATTGAGTTTCTCCCTTCCTTGAAAAATCAAAATCCTGAACTAAGCCTTCTGATTGTCCTTAGTTTCTGAGGTTGTTTTTACTGCAGTTGTAAACCAACCTCAGAGAAAGTTAGTATCAAGTCTTAGTGCTTGGTTGATTTTATCCATCACGTTTGGGTGAGCCCCCTTTTAGATGTAAAGAGGCCAAAAATTTCACCATTGGACTTTTTTACTCCTGGTTTCTACAATACTTCATAGTCTTGTTGCACTTTTTGTACTGCTGTTTTGCCTTCGGACAGAAGAGACAGTATAAGACGGCTTATATCTGTCTACCAATAGATTTAAAGTCATCTTCTGTAGCCAGTAATGGGAAATTATACTTAATCATGCTTCTTTTCACCAGAGTTTTACTCTTCTTGCACTGTGAAGTTTCCCCTTTTCATCCTAGAATTTAGGTCCACCTCCAAAACAGTGTGCAATGATAGGAATTACCGTCAGACATGTGGGAAAGTAAATCAATGACAGGAGAGTTTTATGTGCATATGATGTTTTTTTAATGCTGAGTGGACTCATACATGGCACTTTTCTGTCCAGAGGGAACCCTTCAAGCCTCATGATCACCAAAAAGTTGTACTTAATTTTTTTTAACACTTATCTTCTGAGCTCTGTATTTCTCTCCTTCCAAGGTCACTCATAAGGAATGGTCTCTTTTTACCTGAGATCTTTTAGAGAAATTAGCAAACTACTTCTGGCTGGGTCTGATAGGTGGCTCCCCTGGCTAATGATCCCTAGCTAATCAGGAGGAACTGCAAGGTGAGAGAGCAAACAAAGAAAAGAACTGGGAGAAAGTGTCACAAGATTCATAAAAGTGCACAAGCCTCTGTTTATGCTCTACATGTGTATTTTAATACCCTGTTAGGAAAGAGTCATGCTTCACAACTTCTAGTGCACCTTGTGGCTCAGCGTAACTGCATAAGTGCAAAAGCAATTTGGTCAGATACTTACACAGAATGATGGGAGAAAGTTCTGTCTGTTCTGAGTTGCTGTAGATTACAACCATATCTATTCTTTTGGCTTATGCACAGTGGTAGTGCTCCATATTCAGTGGAGAAGAATGGAAGACTTTTAAAAATGCTTGTCTTCATTTTCACTAGTAAGGGGCATTATGAAGAAAACGCTGCTGTTAGAAAAAAGATTTATCTCCTGAATAGCCAAACGGACTCATTTAAGAAAAGCAAAGCAAGAATCCACCTCTCTTTATACTGGGTGAATAGCTGGAATGTACRGAAAATTTTATTGTTAAAAAAATTATTAACACTAGTATGTTGTATCAGATTGTTCATTTATTTTAGAATTTTCACAATATTAGTAACTACCTGGATAAATCTCTTATTAATAGCCAGTTAAAATATTTACTTTTGGTCTATCTAGAATATATGCTGAAASAGAGGGGCTAAAATTTCTATGTCTTAAGAGTTGAATGACATTAGCTTAGTGTTACTTTATTATGGATCATATTTAATACAATTGTACTATTGAGTTTTGAGTAATACTTTGACTCATCAGGTGCTTCTTTGGTATCATATTGCTCCCCATTGTTAGTATGAAATCATAAAGATTCACATAGAAGCTTGGTCTCATATTTTGTATTATGTTAGTATGTTGTGTGTGTTTGGGGATAAAAAATGACAAAATACCTGTTAGTAGTGAAATAGCATAAGCAAAAATGGTTTCATGATAGAAGTTAATTTTCCCCCTTGTAAGTAACAGTAATTGTTTTCATTAAGAATTTAAATGAAATTGTAAATATATACACAACGTTTGGAGTAAAAAAACCCCCTATTTTAGCTGAAAAAAAGTCTAAAATTGAGTCACTACAGCACCTTTAATTGCATATTCTATGTTTTTAATGTCTTGTGCTTGTGCAGTGTGAAATAGAGCATTGATAGAGGCTTATGGGCTTTAAGGATACCACTAGGTGTTTCTCTCAACTTCTGGTTGCTTTCCTCTTCACCCTTCCTGTAGCTGCTCCTCATTAGCTGAGGATCACGTGCCCTTGGTCACTTACTGAATCCAGTTGATTAATTTCTCTATAAGAGCCCAGGTAAAAGGAGGGATTTTCTTATGAGTGGGCCTGGAGGGAAAAGGACAGAGAGGTTATAACCTGATTAATGAGATGTAGAGGAAAGCATATCTTCTTGAGAATCTGTGTAGGCATGAAGGGTTTTGAAACTCTGAAGACTACATCCTCTGTAAGAATGAGAAGAATAAAAATAGTTGAGAAGAAGTGAAGGCTTTTATATTCTGTTTTTCTTTGAAGTGTTTTTATTTGTTTTCTGCTCTCTTACTGCAAGAGATATAGTTGCCTGAGGTAGGTACTAAGCAAGCCAAGTGACTGATGATGAGCACTAACTTGGGAATAAAAAGCTGGAATGGAAAGTCTGTGCTTTGCCAGGGAACAACCAGATGATTTCTTGGGGGAAGCACAAAGTGACTAGTTTCTGAAACCAGCTCCACAGTGCTGTGACATTAGAAGCACGGAGTGCATCTGTCTTGTCCCTAGGAGTGCAAGGGTGTTGAAGGAGCCTAGAGCAAAACATTTGGTTTCCTTACTGTTTTTTCTGGAAACTTGAACACCCTGAAGTTCAGTGCTAAAGTTGTTTTCTGAAAACATGAGTGGTTGGTAGGGATGCTAAAATGTAAAGCAACTCAGTAACCAGGTTCCTCATATTGATTGAAAAGTATATTACTGGAACTAATCCATTTGTTCATAATTTTGCTATGGAAGTTTGGTTCTGATGCAGAAAGGTTTTACCTTAATTTACGATTGAAATTTTTCTGTATAAAACGGTTTTGACCCGATTGTGTGTCTGGAAAGAGGAAAGCTAGATGATTTGGGTGAATTCAGAGGGACTTCTGAGTCTTGTTATTTGTACCTACTTTCTGCTTTTGTATTGGCAGTAACAGGAGTGTTGCTAAAGGCATTGCAAGAAGTTTCTTTGAGGTGTTCCAGGCACAGTGTACTAATTGAAGTTCAGTGTAACTTTTTTTTGTCTTTTTAGTACATTTTGTGCTGTCGGTTTGAGGCAAATAATTGTTTTGTTTTGTTATAGGGAAAGGTGAACATGGAAAGCCGTACCCTCTTACAGAGGAAGACCATGATGATTCTGCTTATAGGGAAAATGGCTTCAACATATTTGTTAGCAACAATATAGCACTGGAACGATCCCTGCCAGATATCCGACATCCTAAGTATGTAAACTGTTTCCTGGACTATTTTATTTTTAAGATTTTGTCTTTGTATGTCTCTAAATAAGTTGTTTTCCAGGAAGGTAAAACATAAACCCTCAGTCAACAAAAACCAATCATTTCATTAAATAGGAAGTGGAAAATCTATCACCGTTGTTAAATCATTTGTTCTGTCTTTTAAAGTGATTTCTCATCTGATTAGTAACACATTAAGACTATAGAAGGCCTCTTTTCATTACGGAATAATTTTTATTAAATTTCTGTGTAGTGAATTGTACTAAAAAAATTCACCTTTTTTTGTGTTCTCGTTTGGTTAATAGCTGCAGATCTTTGGGCTCGGGAGCAGAGTGACAACTTGCATGTAGTTTTTGGCTTAATGTGTTTGCAAAATGTTTCTTCTGTTTTGTTACATGAAAGGTTAAAACAATCCAATAGCTGAAGCTTGTTAGGTGCTGATACTGCAGCTGATTTTATGCAGTATGGAATTATGTAAAAAAAGAACGTGCATGATGCACATGCAGAATTAGGGGGCACTGGATGTTGGTATTGTTCCCTAACAGCATTAATATAACACAGAGAAATGGGATAAAGGTTATTTGGAAAAATAACCACTGAGCTAAAAATAGTCATACAGTTCTCAGCATACATAACTTGCTTTCCATGTTCTGTAATTTTTGGCTCCTTTATACAAAAAGTAGAGCTTCCTATCTGTAACAGGAAAAGGGACACTTCTGCCTTTTTAGGCTCCAGGCTCTTGTCCTCTAGAGTCCTTCTCAACTCTGAAAAGAGGGCTGATTTGATGTGTCTCCTTACCTGGAATTTTTCCCCTTTTTTAATTGGATGTTCTGCAACCAGCATATGGGGGAAAGGTACAGGAGTGAGACAAAAACAATTATTTCCATGACTATGTTTGTGTTTTCCTTCAGATACAATTCTCTCTATTATACAACATTTCACATTAAGATATCTTCACACTTCTTTACTTAGAACACTTTGGTATGAAAAGTTGTCAGGGAACAGAGCAGAACTTCAGAGCTTGACAGAAGTTTTTGGTGGGGGGAAAAGAGAAATATCATGGCAACTAACACTTATTTTTCTGTCAAATGGGGAACTGTCTTTTTCAAAGAAGGAATAGTATATAAATGGTTGCATAGTAAGAGTTTAAAAAAAAATAATTCACAGCAGGGGAATTAACCTTTCGTTAGAGATGTTTCTAACTTAATTTTGATTGTTAATTGTCTAATTGTTGCATTGTTTTGAGAGAAAAATTGTTTATCTCTTCATTTGTATATATTAGTATTGTTTGCATAGGATTAAGTAAAAAGAAATAACTTGTTATAACAAGCTGTATGTTTTATAAACTTTCTTTGATTTCTGCTTTGCCGAATTACCTGGAATTATTCATATAAAAAGTGCTCCCAAGAAGTTCTAATGTACAGCTGTATAGCATTGAAGCGGTGGTAGATTACATTGTTGGTATAATAAATATGTTCATCAAGCATCCTCCTCTGTTGGTGAAACTGCAGAGGACAATTACTAAACGCAAAAGGAAACTGTCAGGTTTATCATCCCTTTGTGTCTTTGTAAATTGGTCTTTTGGCAACCTTTTCCTCACCTGCTGCTGTGCTCACAGTCCCTGACGTTTCCACGTGTGTTCCCAGAAGCGACGTGAGTGATGTGTTGTCAGAAGTGACGTATTAGGCACGAGTCAGTGCTGCACCAGCCTTTCTCTGCCTTCTTTTCCTCGGCACAAATGCTTTTGTGATTCTCACCTAAATGTCTCATTTGAGAAGCTTGTATCCATAGGTGTCTGCATTGTTTCCATGTCAGATTCAGCTAGGTTCTGGTAGCATTCAGTTAAATCTTGTATGGTGGGTGTTTTAGTAATGTTCTGACTGAACTGACTTGAGTCGTGTCCTTCTAACCTTCCTTATGTTAAACACTCATAACACAAGTAGCCCATTAGTTAATTGACTGTATCACTTACTATCTAAATGTGAAGAAAAAGAATGTTCTTGTGTTATAATTTCCTACTAAGTAGTGCACCAATTAAGGTGACAAAGCTGTGCTTGATACTTCTGATGACTGTACCTTGAAGCAAGTGTATTTCTTGAACTTCAAGATACACAGAAGTCTGACAATGCTTTCTGAGGTACTGTCAGAAACAAACTCATCTGTTGCCTGCTGTGTATTAAATATGCCCAGTCTCAAGCTGCACTTCACTTCTGGAAATGTCTCCTCTCTTCAAAAGTGTGTGTGAAATGTGAAGCAGTTCATACCACATTGTGCTGGTTTTGGCTGGGGTAGAGTTAATTTTCTTCACGAATTTGCATGTCATCCTTGTGCATGGGCCATGCTAGAGGCTGGGGCTAAGCCTTGGCACTAATAAAGTTGCTTTCAGAGAAACTAATTGGAAATTTATGTAATTTCTCCACAAGAAAAGGGTGCCCTTCAGTAACATTACAGTAGATAAATCAGGTGTGGTGTAGCAGGCAAGGTCTAGTTTGGTCAGCTTTTAAGCATTATAAAGGGTTTGGCTTTGTGGAGCTTCTAACTGATTTGAGGCTTTTAGCTGTCATCTTTTGCATGTTTGTGAGGGATGCTATTATTATAAACTTTGAGTTTTGATCCTCTGTCTCTTCTTAGTGTATGGCATTTGCAGAGGGAAAATGTTCGTCATCTGCTGAAGACTGATTTCCTGAAAACACTGTCAGTGATAGGTTTTATAGAACCAAATAGAATGGTTTTATTGCCATCAGTAGAGAAAATTCACAAAATGAACCTTCAAATGCAACAAAAATTGAGTGGTAAATCCAGTAATTTGAATAAAAACTTATTTAAATCAAAAGAGCAACTACAGTATTTTCTACATTCCTCTGAAATAACTTCAAAAATATTTTATTCCAAAGTCAAACCGAAGAAATTTTAAGTAACACTTCCAAGTGTTTGGTTTTCTGGGAAGTGTGCAAAGGCAGCAGAGAAACAAAACTTGCTCTTTTTAATCCAAATAAACTTTCTGAGTCTCTTTGGAAATCGGGCTCAGGATTTGCAAATAACACTTTCTGGCAGGGGGATAGGTAGAACTAAACATGCTTAGATGATTGAGCTCTGAGAAATTGATGTTTTCAATTTTTTTTTAATAATGTTGTTGTGTTTTTCCTGTGATATTTAAAACACTTCAGCAAGATGTTATGACTGATTCTTCTTTCCTTTTTAAGACAGCAAAATGTGTGTGCTATAAAAAAATCCATAGAGAAATGAAACAATTCCTATTTTACGGCTGACTTGACCTTTCCTGCATCCTTAATATGTTTTTATTGCATCCCTCTAATATCTCCCATTTTTTTTTCTGTCTCTCAGAGCTGTGCTCAAAGAATATTTTTTTTCCTTTTCTGACTGGTCTTTGATATCTTGTTTCTGTCCCACTCTTGCATGAAAGTCTTGGCAACAGAGAGTGCTCTTGCCAAGCTGCATTAACTAGTTCTCTGTTCTTTGCCCATAATGACCCTCTGGTTTAAGTTTAAACAAAGAAACAATCAAACAACTTTCTCCCCTCTCCCAAAGCTTAAATAACAATCTCAAACAGGATTATCACCTCAGTTCATTGGATTTCAGGACTGGTTTAGTGAATACAAGAGTTCTGGTCACCTAAAGTGAAAGGCAACATTATGAGTTCTGGGTAGTATTGAGAGAAAGCAATGGAATTGTTATTTAGGGGTTAGAAATTTTGTACCAATATAAAAAAATATTTCAAAAGAATGTTTGCATTTTTTTCTTTTCACCTGCTTCATGCCACTTTCTGTAGTCTAGAATCCAACAAACGTGCTAATTCAAGGGGAAATGTTGGCAGTATTATTTTCTATTGTAGGAAGAGAAACGCTACTTATTCTAACTGTTGAATGTACCAGTTAAAATTAATTCTTCTCCACATTATCAAATATTCTGCTATTCATACCAGTTTTGTTCAAACAAAACTGAATCTGATTCATATTTTGAATAGCATTCTGAATGTGATTTTAATGAGGCTTGGGGGAAGGATTGCAATCATCTAGTCTGAACAATGAATATAAATTTTGTGATCTATCCTGTTTCAAGTTCCTAAGTCTTTGTATGCTAGACAATCCATTTTTTAAGCCTTTCATTATTGAATCAAGGAATTCAGGTTAGTCCCTGATACCAATACAATTGCAAGCTTTATAATCAAAAATCTTTGTGTTTGGTATGTTTCTATAGCTTAGTTTTAGCAACAGGTTGTCTTTTGTCTTAAATTTGTGGATTAATTGCTGCTAACCATATCCTGGAGTGCACCAAGTGCAGCATTGCAAGCCAGGCAAGGGAGGGAATTGTCCCGCTCTGTTCTGTCCTGGTGCAGCCTCACCTCGAGTGTTGTATGCAGTTCTGGATGCCACAATATGAGAGGGATAAAAAGCTATTAGGGAGCATCCAAAGGAGTACCATGAAGATGAAGGGCCTTGAGAGGAAGCCGTATGAGGAGTGGCTGAGGTCACTTGGTCTGTTCAGCCTGGAGAAGAGGAGACTGAGGGCAGACCTCATTGGAGTTACAACTTCCTAGTGAGGGGAAGAGGAGGGGCAGGCACCAATCTCTTCTCTGTGGTGACCAGTGATGGGACCCTAAGGAATGGATGAAGCTGACTCAGGGGAGGTTTAGGTTGGATATTAGAAAAAGGGGTTTTTTACCCAGAGAGTGATCAGGCACTGGAATGAGCTCCCCAGGGAAGTGGTCACAGTACCACACCTGAAAAAGTTCAAGAAGTGTTTGGACAATGCTCTAAGGCAAATGGTGTGATTCTTGGAGTTGTCCTGTGCAGGGCCAGGACTTGTACTTGATGATCTTTTTAAGTCCCTTCCAGCTCAAGCTATTCTATGATTCTATGACTTGGGTATTCACAAATCAGATGCGCAAATACTTCTTGGCTTGCCTGAGTAATCTATCACAAGAAATCTCATCCTTTTAAGGTTTCCCTGGGCATAGAGAGATTCATTTGGTAATGAAATTCTTACTGTTCTTGTTGTACATTAAGAATGTCCAACATGATTCTTGTGATGTCTGATTTTTAGCCTGTATGGGCTGGAGTCAGTGTTTCCAGTCCTAGTCTATTGGTCTTGTTGTTGCTGTGTGAAGTGCTGGCCCTTCACTGCCACTCCCAGCAGTGTTCCGTTTTAGAAGTCTGACCTATGTTCATTTTTCTTAGATATTAAATTTTTCACAACCCTCAGGAGAAATGAATTTTCATAATCAAAGAAATAAGAGTGTTTAGCTAAGGGCTGTCAGATCTTCTGTGTCCTGAACACTAATGAGGTTTTATTTCTCTCTAATAACAAAACCAAATTTCACTCCATGGGTTCTTCATAACTGAATCTGCATCTCCTTTTCAGTAGCAGAAGCTGAGAGAATGCCTGAATGGTTCTCTCAAAACATTTGAATGCAGTGTGGTTGCTCTCCATTGTATTTTTAAAAGAGGCTAAAATTAATATGTAATGGGATTTCTCGGGGCAGTATGTTTTTTTGATTGACTCTATTTTTGTGTTTCTTTAGAGTAGTTGCAGAGTTAATGGAGTTGGAGTTACTGTTAATCCCTATGTTTTGGTAAACTTTGCAAAAACACTAGTACTACTAGACTCATGTATATAACTATATAGTTATATAGTCAGGTAGTAGTCCATATCTGAATCTCCTAAAAAAGTAGTTACTGCATTGTATTTAGTTACTTTCTTTTTATAACTACAGTACATTCGTCACAGTCTTGGCTATGTTTTCCCTAAAACTAAAATTTAAAAATTTGTCTTTAATCCAATACTCCAAGATAAATTTGAATTATGGAGTTGGAGTTCCCTCAGCATTCTATGATCTTAAAGACAGGCTTGGGTTGCCCTGCCTTTCTAAAAGAAATATTAGACTAAATCATTTAAGTATGCTGAAGTTAAAAATATTTAGTAAGTCTTATGGAAGTAATTTGGTGTTTGGATTGATCTTCTGTAGAATTTTCGATCATATGTTGGAAGAAACAAAGATAGAAGGTTTTTTCTAGTTCTCTTTCATTTTGGGAAATCAGAAATGTCTTCAGATGCACATACATGTTGCATTGCTTTATACTGGTGATTACTAGTATTACCTTAACTTACTGGTGATTATTAGTGTTAGTTGTCTGGCCACAGAGCAACGGTTTCAACTCAAATTGTGCTTTTAGTGGGTAGTGGAAAAGCTGGAGGTTGTTGCTATGACTGCTTTTCAAACTGTTTTGGGTAGTTACTGAATAATGTAGTAAAAGTGAAAAGTCATGTGGTCCAAAACATGATAGGCAGTGTCTCCATTTCCAAGCCTGACCAGATTGTTCTCTGCAATTGCTTCAGGGCATTCCATTTGAAGTGCAGCTCCTCAAAACAGGATCGGGAATATTTTATACCGAAGAAAACCTGTGGTTTTCTGTCTCTGTCATGCCTGCTGTCAGTTCCTCTGCAGGATATGTATTGATAGTAACAAATAACATGGAATAATTCCCAAGTGCTTTCTGGGTGCTTGTGTGTCTTTTTTTTTTTATGTCAGCAACAGCAAATGTGTGGCTGGAGATTGATTATTCCCCTTCCATCCTTTTGGTGAGAAATAGGCTGCAGTATTAAACAGGCCAGTGAGGAGAGTCCAAGCCTGATAGGTCTGTTTCTTTTTACGAAAAATTATTCAATAAGAGAAATAATCTGTTTATACATGTGGGGAAAAGTAGGGTTTGTGTGTTTAGATGCCTTGCATGTTTCTTCGAATCCATAAATCCTCCCACACTGCTGAGAAAATAGCAAGCTGCAGTAAACATAACTGTGAAATCTGAACTTAATGGGGACAGGAATTCTGAAGCATATTTACCTTCCAGCCAGTTCTCTACGTTTGGGGTAGCTAAGTCTATTAGCATTTGGCAATGATTAAAGCTTGAACTTTTAACTGAAAAATAATACAATAGTAGAATTGGAAAGTACATCCAACTTTGCTAAGATTTGTGAGAAATGTGGGATGCTCTGGGATTTTGTATCTTTGAAGTTCATAGGTGAAAGTGATGATATATGTTGTTAATTTAATAGTTTTGTGAAGAGCCTCAGTATACCTTACTAAGCCAGCAGTACATTCTCAGTGGCAACACAATTAGCTGTTGCACCTCATGTAATAAGGAGAGCAAATGTGCAGCAATGCTGGAATGGAAAAGCAGCTTCTATTTTCCCTGATTTGATTGTGAGTAACCTTCTTGAGCTCCAATTTTCTGAAGGCTGTGCTGGCCACAAGATGTGATAGTGGGCATGAGAACTTAGTAATCTTGTTGGCACGTGTGGTCCATGAGGCCCAAAAGCACTTTCATAGCATTTGGTCTCACATCTACCAGCTGTGATTTTGGTATTGTAGACACTGGTCAGACCTAGTACTGTCTTGGCCATTCTCTCTTTTATTGTGTTGAGAGAGAGGTGTAAGCCTGACCACACGTTGCAGTGAAAGGGAGTGGAGAAGAAATGTGGGTAGATCACAGAAAGACTGTCTTTGAAAATTAACTATTTTATGCTTAAGCAAACTGGACATAGTACGTCCATGGGCCTCATAGGATGTACCCATGAATGCTGAAGGACCTGACATCTATTTGAGGCTGTTCTCAAAGATCTTTGAATGATCACAGCAATTGGGAGAAATACCTGAGGACTGATGCAAAACTGGGAGGAGTGGCTGAGCTTTTAGAGGGTTCCTAAAGGGCTGTATCTTTGGAATATAAGGGCAAGTGGTAAAAGGACAGCTAGGATTTCTGAAACACAAGTTAAAGGGTAGTTGAATGTCACAGGTTGGTTTGTTCCTGAAGTAGTGTGCTTTAAAATGCACTTTGAAGTGACAAAAACCTGAATTCTGATCCTGATTCTTCTTCAGCTGGGAAAATGACCTTAGACTCAAAATAGAGGCTTTTTATTGATCATGTTAAGGTCTGCCTTACTTGTGAGACACAATGAGATACGTATGCTAGATTTGAGTGAATGAATTTTGAATACATTGTTATTTCTGTGATCTTCTCTCCCCCTCCAAAAAAAGTGGTTTGGGGGCATTCGTTTGTGTATGTATTGAATAAATTGGTCTGCTGTCTTTTTGAATTCATAGGTAACAAAGTGCTATATTTTAAGCTAAAATATAATTAGAGTACTAGGATGCCTTCTGATGTGCACTTGCTAGTGAGGAATTTTGTGATGGTGAAAAATGACTATATATAGTATTTCCCAAGCCTCCTAGATTTAATACATATGGGTGAGTAGATAAGTTTCTTAAAGCATATTAATAATTTTTAATGTTTTTTTTATAACATCTTTCTGTAAGTGGTGATGATTTTATAACTTACTGTATTGTAAAACAAAACTTCGCAAACATAAACGTGCTTTGTGTCAATATGGTTTGTCTGACTCTTGGACTCTCCCCTTGGTTAGAGGAACTTTTTGGTTTGAAGGACAAAGTGAGGCAAACTCACAGACTTTGATTTCTTCAGAGACATGCAATGCTGCTGAAGAGACTGTACATGACAGGCCAAAATGATGCAGTTTGACATAAAGTAACAAGCACCTAATTCAGCTCCATCAGTTCTGATGAATTCCATGCTGAGGGAAGTCTACATAGAGCACAGGACTTTGCTTCCTTAGTTCCCAACTCATGTTGATAGTGCATTTAATAGCAATCTCACAAACAATTTCTACTGTACAATTTAGTCTTTTTTCTTCTTTTTCTTTTTCATGAAAATAGCACTAATGTTTTGGAGAAGGTTTATTTGTTCTAGTAAAGTGTTATGACATTTATTGAGGCCCATACCCAGTAATGCCTGCTTTCTTCCCAGCTGTGAGTCACTGTGAAAATAAAGATTACTTTCCCTGCCATCAGCTCACACCCAAGCTAATTTTACAGCCTTGTCAAATGGCAGGAGAAATTACTAGTTATCACTACTTAATCAGGCTCAGTTGACAAGACTAGATTGGAACAGAAACATGGTGTGACTGAAGCTTGTTGCTGTAAATTGAATACTTTGACATGCTAAGACAATTACTATGTAAATTTCACTGGGAAATGTTTTGTCCTGGTAGCTTATAGAGGTCTTGTCAGTACCTGGGAGCCCAGTGGGTGCTGTAGTTTCTTTTAATAAGGGGAAAGAAAAGGTCAGATCTGAAAAAGCAGCTTAGCTAAAAGAGCGAGAGCTGACAAAGCCAGTGGGGAAAAACAGGTTGAAAATCTCTTTGTTTTGCTTTAACTTTCTCTGGCACTTCCAGTAAGAGGAGAAAATTAGAGGTGGGCTACTTTTGTGATTCAGAAACTGCCATAGTAGGCTGCTACCTTGTTTCCTAAATGCAGCAGAGGGATGCCTGTGAGACACTTAACTTCTCTTATGTTATCTATCAGGGCAGTTTTCAAGGTTGTTGATGTGCTTGGAAGGCACAGAGCCTGGTAACTGACCACAGCGTTGCTCCTGGTATCCCTTAACATGCATAAAATGTTGTTGATATATCCACAGGGTCAAGCAAATTGATGCTTTTATGAATCAGCTTTTGCTGTCGAGTGGCTGGAATGGTGCCAGCCCTGCTCTCCTTTCTCATCATTTTAGAAGCCTATATCCTTTTGTTTTGTCTTCTACAGAGGCAGTGGATTTCTGCATGTTTCTATTAACAGTGAAGCTATAAAGATGGAGGATTTGGAAGTTCTGCATATTTTCATAAGCTGGTATGATGTTTGAGGACTTTTTTTTTCGCTACATGTAAAATAATCAGGGAATAAAACAGAACTATTCCTATTCCTTGAAGTAAAAGGATGCTGTATGGTTATTTCTTCCCAGTACAGTAGCCTAACCTACAAAATGAAATCATAATAGTCTTAGAATTTTTACGAGTGAATAAGAAAGGAGTGTAATTATAACTCCTTTTCACTACTTGTCTTTTTATGACTAGTTGTCTTTTCAAGTTGTATTTTAGTAGTGCCTGCTGCAAATAGCTTCACAGTGTTTCTGGGACAATTTTTTTCTTCCTCAGGCAGGTTAATATTTCAGGAATAGAGGAACCTCTTGCTATTCTTTTAACCTTTTAAAATTTCCCTGCAACTTTGAAGCCAACGCTAAAATTGTTTTGTTCAGAAACTTGGTTTTGATTCTGGTTTCAAACCTGCAGAAGAATTCTGTATCTCAAAGGAATAATTAAGTCAATATGGAGTGTTTTACACTCCATATTAAAGTGTGTGTGACTGTATATTGTTTTTATAAATAAGCCTTCAACTCCTGGAGCCAAGTGCCCAGCTCCAGTTACAAACTCTAGGAGCAGCATGCCAAATACAAAGCTGGTGGAAAGTTCCACTGTGTCAGTTATGTGCATTTAAAATTTTTTACTATAGAAATTACTTACAAATAAATTCTACCTTAGCTTTCTGTAAAGAACTCAGGTTTCATAAGTAGCCATTTTCTGGTGACTCTGTGGCAGATGTGCATAATATACAGTATTGTGCAGCTTTCTGAGTTTGAATTTTCAAAACGGTAATAAATGACATACTTGAATCATACATATGATTAGTTCTTAGTAATGTATCTAATAGAAGGGAGAGAGGAAGGAGATTCTTTGGGCAGCGACTGATTTTTTTAAAGCGGTAAGTACAACTTCACAATGTGGAAACAGCTTGTGGCCTGGTAGGTAGGTCCTCTGTGTGTAAAAAATCTCATCAGAAGTCTCTAAGGGACTAATTTAATTTTGTAGTGATATACTTTGATAACAAATACCAGATATTAAGTTCTGAAATATACAGAAAGAGAGACTAAATTGATCAAGGATCGAAAGCATAATTCAAGGTTCGTAACTTTGATTCATTATAATCTTGAAAATCACACTGTATCTGACTCATCAGCAAATTCATCATTTGGTGCTAATTTTTCCTGTGTAGATACACAAGTGTTGGCATTTATAATTTTTTTTTTTTGCAAAGTCCACATTGCTAGTGTTATTTAATAATTGAGTATTTGTGCAGGCACAGTGCACAATGCCCCTTGCGTGTTCTCTTCTTAACTCCCATTGTTCTGAATGGCAATGTAGTAACTTCAGTAAGAAAATACAGGTGTAAGCTACTTAACTAGCAGGAAGACTGTTGCTTATCATGGTTATTTTCTTGCTAAGTGTATCTACCAAGACATTTCAGACATAACACAGAAATTATTCTGAGATTTAAGACTTCAATAAATAAGCTTGAAGAAATCTATTATTTATGCCATGAAATTTTCAATTTTTTAACCTTAGCTATTGAACCTATTATTCAGCGTTGTTCCATGAATAAGTGCTAGTGACTGCACCAAAATATGTTATATTTAAATGCAAGAAAAGATGCATCTATAGGAAAGCATCTGTTGTACATTATTAAGGCAAATCTGTAGTATTCTATTAAGGTTATGCAGAAAATGCTTCTGCTGAACAGGAGCCCTTTTCTACTTTCAGTCATCAGGTTCTTCACCCCCTTGAACAGTGTTCCTGCCATGAGTCCTAGATATATACTGTTGCTTCTTCATCCCCCTGTCTCCTCCCAATTTGTTGATTCAGGCATTTGGATACTGCACTCTAGAAATAAATGACCTTGCTTTCCAAGGGCTTAAGAATAATCTCTTTTGATGGCAACCACTTATTTGTTACGAAAAGTACAACGAAAGACAAGTAGTTACTTGACTGAACTCTTTCTGAAAAGTTCTGCATTTTTGAGTGTCTAGGATGAGTCCATGCTATAAAAATACAAAAATTTAAACTATACACTTTCTTTAAATTAAAAAAAAGTTCACCTAGAGATCCCAGTGGACATCCACTTCCCAGTTTGCCTTCATAACTGGACCAACATGCAGTAGGATTATACTACAGAAGCAAATTATTTTGGTTAAATAGTTAACTTGTTGTATGGAGCAATGGTAAGCTAGTTTTTTCCCTTGTTTTGTGTGATACTCTCTGACTGAGTGCAAGCAATTAAAATATGTGTGTATTTAGGGGTGGAGGAGATATCCCTAGAAGTAACTTGTGCGTTAGTCATATCTTCAGGTTATTAGGAGGAAAGAGAATAGACATATCCATACAGTGTGCATGTCTGATACAAGCACTGCTACAATTACATAGTAACTAGAAACCATAGCAAAGATCAAATGTGTCACTCTGGAATTCAGCAACAAGATGGAGTCCCAGTCTCCAATAAAGAAACTATTGGTAAGGGATGCCATGAGAGGAATTGAAGATGATCAGTATTATAGGCAGTCTAGTCCTAAACACTGAAAACCAGTCTTTTAAGGCTCTTAAGAGAAGAGTTGGCATGTTACTTGCATATGATGAGACTGCATGGTGAAAGGAGAAGAGAGATAACATGCACATATATTGCTAGATTCCAGTCCTGGCTGTGAAATGGGTGATCGGTTTGAATTCACCAGCCTAGTCTGGTAGTCTAAAAAGCTAGGAATAATCCCAAATTCAGCCTCTGGAGAAGACTGGAGGCCTGAGTCTGTTCTGTTAGGATGTGCCACAGGATGTGAAGATGCTCCCTGTTACACTGCACTGGGTGGTGATGGTGTAGCATGGCACATACCTGAAGGTATGAGCATGTATGTGAGCTAAGTTGACTGATCAGGACCTTTTGGAATACTTTGTGGAAGGCAGCATCAGACTTCGAGCATTTAAGCCTCCAGTTCTATAAATGATCACTTACTAGCCACTAATGAGGAGGCTGCATTAGTCCTGTAACTGAACAAGGTAAGCTGGGGAAGACGTAGTGTGAGGTTTCTGAGCAAAGTGAATGAGTGGTATCTCAAACATTAAACATTAAAAATACACTGAACTGAGCTACTTGGTTATCTGAAGAAATACAAGTACGGAGGTAAGGATGAAAGTGAGGAAAAATAGAATGAAAACAGTGGAAGACTAGTCAAATAATGTGCTCTTAGCATCCTTAAGTATTTATCCTCTTATCAGTATGGGAATGATGAGTATACATACACAGCCAGTACTGATTACAGAAAACACTTTCATGGAAATTATTGTCATCAAAGCCAAAGTGCAAAATCAGTTTGGTATATTAATTTCAGGTAGAGTGATTTAGTTTTCTCCCTTCAATCCCAAAATTATAAAATATCATGGCAAGTTTTTCTTCTGAAACTTTGTGTGTGTGTTTATACTAATACATATTTCATCCAAAGAAGCCATTTTACAATATATACAGAATGAGTTAACAGAGTCAAAATGACCTGTCTTCATTTACCCTTTAAATCAGTCTTGTTAGTGCAGACTTCTCATGTGTTATTTTAAAAGTTAATCCGGATTAAAGTAACCACTAGGGCAAAAACTAGTCCTGATGGAAAAAAGCTAAAAATACCAAATAATACATTACTATTTAAATTATTTTGAAAGACCTAGTATTTGTACGCAGTTTTCAATTCCTCACTGATTTTTTTTTTTTCTTTTTTAATTCTGTAATCAGAATATGACATGATGCTACAGGTCTACAGCAATATATTTGCCTTCATCAGTTGAGCTATGATTTGGTAATTAAAATAATGCTGATTGACATCGTCTACATTCCAATCTTTTCTATACTGAGTTAGATCTTGGAGCAAACTCTTACTTCACTGAAACTGGCTGAACTGCCTGTCTGTCGATCTTAAATCTACTAACCGTTTTTGAGTATTGATTTTAGGATTTATTTCCAGGCCCCTACAGATTTCCCAGTATTTGAAGCCTCAATGAAAGACAGTGTGTTCTTTGGACACTTTATTCTGCCATTCAAACTATCTGAATAATGCTTACTGTCCACATAGAGCCTACATTCACTTAAAGTGTGCAAGTAAATTGCAATGTCTTTAGGTGGAGGCTGACAATTGGAGTTCATGTGTGCAAGTACTGTAATTTGCTAAATTGATATAAGTTTTATAAAATTTTCCATTGACATTTTGAGGCTTTGGGAAAAAGCATTATTTTGCTTAGTAATATTTTAAATATTTCTATAGGTAGGTAGTTCAGTTTCATTTAACATATATACCACAATTCAGAAAGCTTTACCTAATGTATAGGACGTTATGGTAAACTTTTATACATAGCATTTTTCCTCTGTACAGCAAACCTTGCTTTATTTTTTATTTTAGTAAATTTTGGTAAGATTGCATTCTTCAGGAAATATGAAAGAAAAGAATCTCAAATTGCCATTTCTTGTTTCTTTGGAGACTCAAGGATTTCACTTTTAAAAAAGAAGCAATGTCTGCAGCTTCTAGGTAGTCTTTTTGCAGTCAGGGTATTTGGCATCGCTTCTGAAACGCAGGATGTAAAGAACCACACTTATGGACTTGGAACAAATGCTGCTTGCATTATATATGTTTATTCTCATAAACACATATAGGTTTATTCTCATAGTAAATCCAATGTCTCAGCTGTGGAGGTCTAACTGCATCTTTATTGCAATTCATGGGCCTTTCCTGAGCATTACAGCTATCCATCAGGTCTGTCCTGCAGCCTGTCACGGCACAGAGCTAGCTGTACTCTGCTATGGATAATGTTGAATAGGACTTTAAATGAAATGGATTTCGTGTTACACTTTTTTAAACATAGTGGCCTTCTCTTACAGTTAGAGTCTCGTGTCAGAGAATGAGAGGCTAAAAATGAGCAGAATTCCACTTGCTGAAGGATGCCAAGTAAAGCACAACTATGAAACCTAGCAGACTGGCTTAACAGTAGAAAATGACGAAATTTAAGGTTTCATTTTTATGAATTTGAAATCTGACTAGTTCTTTTTGGTAAAAGCAGAAAAAGGGCATTTTGGTTTGTGGCTCTTACTAGAAATCAATTCACATATAGCCAGGTATCTTTACAATGGCAATCAGAAGTAAAAGTAAATATAAATGAGGATTAAAGGTCAAAGTTGAATGATGGAGAAATGTCAAGGAAGTGTAAGAAGCTTTCCTCTTCTGTGTTTTAAGCATGGCTCTCTTTTAGAGAAATTTGTTCAGCAGGAAGAATGGCATAGTTTTAAACTAAATCCATCACTGTTTCTTCTCCTTCTCATCACTTTAGAATATGCAATTACTCTGAAACCATCAATGAGAATATCCAAATCCAATGACCTTCCCCATCCTTACACACATAAGGTTACAATATTGACCATGCAAATGCACACATTTCAGTACAACTGCTTTCAAAAGGTATATTGTTGTATTGGAAAGGTGACTTTTTAATATAGAAATGGCATTCTGATCTGTTTTGGTGTTTGGGGTATTTTTTTTTCCCTCTTACCCTTTAGAAGTTGTTAGTCTGACATATAGGGGTTATTTTGCTTAGTTTTGTGTGGTGTTTTTTGATTTTTTGGCTTGAGGTTTTATGGAGATGGAAACTTAGTAGTCTTAAAATCATATTTTCTGGGAGTTGAAGATGCTGAAGGAAAAACTTTTGCTTTCAAGAATAGCGTGAGTGTTACATGTATGTCTGGTAGTTGCATTTGTTCTAGTCCAAGAAGCATCACTGTTGGCAAACAGCTGGCAACAGTAGGTGTTGGTTTTGGTAGGTGGTTTTCTTAATTTGCCAACTGAAACAGCTGTGTATTAATAATAGGCTTCATTTGTTGTAATTCTTCCTACAGATAAGAAAAAGAATTTTTATTGAATTGTATGGCTGCAGTGTGTTTTCTTTTTCTCACAAAACATTTGAATATATATACTTAGACTTTTCTGTCACTAGATAATGAGCACTGTTTTCTCAAGAACTTCACATTCTTGCAAAGCAGATGTCCTTTTTCCAGTGTGCATATATATGTTTTACCAACAAGCTGCTTATTGAAAAGTTTCCACAGTTATTGTTTCTGAAAATGGCATGTCATTAAATTAATTGTCACCATGTTTTAGGAAGAAAAGTCTAATTTACAAATTTAAATCTTATTTTTGTATGAAAGCATCTAAAATCTAGTTAGTTTATTCACAGCTACGTAACACTTAATATTTTGCAAATGCAACCATAGTAGCTATGAGTTTTTATTGTTTCTTTGGAACATTTCATCAGTGTGGTAGCTGTACAATATTTTGATAAATATTGATTTCTAAGTGACATTTATAAAGAGAAGCTGCAAACTAAGCTGCAAATATATGTAAATCAAAATTATATCCTTTAGCAGTGTTTGATATGCATAGTTCTGTCAAAGAGCAAAGATATCAATACTTCTTTTTAAACCTAGAATTTGCAGATCTAAACTTTTTTTTTTAATTTTGTTTGTTTATTGCAAAGGTGGCATGTTTCTGCTCTAGGGATACCTTTATCAGGGTGTGACTTTCTTTTGAGGAACGAGAAATCATTCAGTTACTTTGTCCCCAGAGCTGAAAATGCCAGGCTTTGTTAACAACAGAGGAATGCGTTCCTTTTTTCTCTATTCCAACAAAACATGAAAGATGAGGTCCTATCAGTTGCAGTAATCTAAACATTTGTCATAGAATATTTTTGGATCTATTAGGAGATGCTGATTTGCATGACCTTTTTTTTTTTGAGTGTTTTGGTTTTTTCTTTCTCAAATGTGTAAACAACTCAATATTAAAAAGAGTTGGGTTAAGCACTGATATTCCATAGCTGCTGTGCAATTAAGATGTTGAACATGCAGTGCTTTCCTTTCAGATGAAAGGTTGTTTACATTTCCTTGTTTATGAGTCTGCGTTTTCAGAATTGTGTGTTGTTTTGTCTCTATATTTAATAGCAGCAATCATTTTGGATCTGTAGATGTGGAGTCGGAGTTGTATTTCTGGATGTTGTTGTTTTTCATAATATAAGTACATATTACCCAGGATAATACTGAATTGTTTTCTAGAGTTTATCTCTTGGTAGACTGTTTTTACAATTTTTGCCCTTATGGACAAAAAAAAGGATCATTTCAGATTAGCTTCATGTTATGCTTCAGAATTCTTTTTGATAGGAGGATTTGTTTTTTGGAAATGATGTCATAGAAGATATGTCATCTGTCATTTTGCACGAAAAAGTTTTCAGTGAAGGAAAAGAATTCCAGCCAGTTGCATTTTTCACTCATGTCGCTTAAATTTTGTCATTGTTCCAATTCATTCAGTGTTGTAAGCAATATAAGTGTTTTAAACAAACCAGTTATTGTCACATGAAAGTACAGCTTGATTGCACTGTTGAATTTTATGCCAGAAACCATGATGGCTGACTGGCCCAAATGGATGACAGTATGTGCCAACTCAGATTTTCGGTATGCTTATACAATGGTTTTCTTGCCTCTCCAGCTGTAAGCACAAGGTGTACTTGGAAACACTACCGAATACTAGCATCATTATCCCATTCCATAACGAAGGCTGGACTTCACTCTTGCGAACAATCCACAGTATTATCAACCGCACTCCAGACAGCCTGATCGCGGAGATCATTCTGGTGGATGACTTCAGCGACAGAGGTAAGGCCCAGCTGGGTTTGTTTTGACTTCAAATTTGTAATGCAGTGTGGTCTATACAGGAATTAAAGGGAAGCAAAAAGAGAGATCAGATCTGCTGGACTGCTTGGCTTGAAGTACTGTTTGATTGTTAGTGGGAATAAACATTTATAAGAGGCTTTTGTTTAACTTGGCATGAATACTGAAATTCATGTCAAAGGGAAGAGAGACTGAGCTGTTCATTAGCCCTTATTAATATTGTATTTTGAATGCTATTACTGAAATACTGCAAATTTTAATATTTCCTCATCTTTTCTCTACACTTCCCTTTTACTCTGAAAATGTATTAACTTTGACCAGTTTGGATGCAACTCATTAGCTTTTGATCCTGGAATTTTATTGAGCTAGGCAGCTGCACATACTAGTACAAAATAGCCATACAGAGAAATGAGGCTCTCTTGAATGGAATGTGAAAAAATGCTTTAGAAAGTTGATCAATGTTTACATCTTTCATATATAGTAAAATTAAGAATCACCTAGTGTGAACAATCACTTCAATCACTTAGTGTCTTACACCACCATCACTTCTTGAATGCAGCACAAAAAGTGGATGCCTCAAGTTCCTTAAATGAATTTTAACAGTTCTTTAGGTAAAATTCCTCCATCATAAGGGTATGGAACTGGGAAATAGGTTTGGTGGTTTTTTTTTCAAATTTCAGTACATCTCTTAGAAGTTTAAGCATGAAGACCTTTGACTTTGGTGTTTCGGGGGATGGATTTTCTGTTTGTATTGAAACGTCAGTTGCTGGTGTGTATGTGAGCTTTGTTTTGAGTAGATTGATAGACAGCAAAAGAGAGGATTGTACACTTTGCTAATGTTTTACTTAAAACCTTTGTCTCAGCTAGGAACCTAGAGGAGAAGCCTCTGGGTGAGTGAGAGAAATATTAGCAGAGGGCTGCAGTAGCAGAATCATTTTTCCAAGATTTTTAACTTGATATTTCAGGGTTTAGAAAGATAAATCTGGCACACATCTCTCTTGCCCTCTCATATCTGCTGGTTTACTTGCAATATGTCCTTTGATGAACTGCCTCTTGATCTGTAATGCGATTTAAGTGAAATTGTAAAGTGAGTACAGTTCTGACTATTTTATGTTTATGAAATCTAGACCACAGATAAAAGTTTTTGAAACCAGAACTAAAAAACAGCATGACCAGGCTGTTTCTGCAGGCTAACAATTTCCTAGCAGTAAACAACTTACAGGGAGGTCTGTAAGCCGGTTTCATGAGGTATTGGACAAGTAAAAAAACTTGGGGTTTTGGGGGGAGGGTTGTTCTTTTGTGTGTTTTGGGGTTTTTTGGTTTTTTTTTTTCTGAAATAGCAGCTATTGAGGCTATGCTTGCTCAATGTGGTAATACTGTAGCAATTTTTAATGAAGATGATAATTGTTATTGTTGATACACTTTTAAAAATGTTAGTGTTTTGTAAAGCTTATCTACTTCCAGGTTATTAGAAAAAGAATTAATGCCAGTAAACAGGCTGTTGCTCTTTCTTGCATGGTCTAACTTGGTTTCTGCTGATTGCTGAAAGTAATATTAATTCCTATAACACTATAAAAATCTCCACAGTTGTATAATTTCCAGTTACATAAAGCTATCTAACTTTTCAGTGAAACAGCTTTCAGCTGGAAGAAGTGGTTCATATAGCATGGAAATGTTTAACAAAAGTGTTTAACATAAGTCTGAAAAACTGAAAGAAATCTACTAAGCAGACTTATATGAAGCTGGGCCTAGAAATGCAGTACCAGTCGAATTATTTACTTCTGTTTATTGGTGTTATTAAAACAAAGATCAGAAATGCATTTGTGAATGGTTGCCAGTTTTGAACTTGAACATATTTGGTACTGTATGTTTTAAGAAGAGAGATCACTCAAGAAAAATGTTCTGTAATCTCTACTCTGAATTCAGTAACATTGAATTTCAGGTCAGTTGAATCATTTTAGTACATCTGAAGTGGGTTTAATTCTTGTATTTGTGATACTCTGAACTATACTTAATTGAGACTATATTGTGTTTTCTTGTGCTCTTTTTTCTTTTTTATGAGGTGGGCACACATAATAGAGTTGGATTATTTTATGTTGAAAAAATGCTGACTGATATCTATGTCTGCCCCCTCCCAGTTCATAAAATAACCCGTTTTTTAAAAGTGGCATGTGTCTAGTTTACTGTTGTTAATCTTTCACCCTTTAGTTGCTTTTCCTAGACTAAGAGAGAGAAAGCAGCAGGTATTGATAAAAGGTATTGAAACCAGATTAGGCCAAAAGTGTGTTCAGATGTTTTCAAAACTCCTAGAATCATTGCAAGCAAAGTTTACTGCGGTGTTGAGGCAGAATAGTGATTAGTGATAAATACATATTCCTTTTTTCTTATTGTATAATTTCTTCATGAAGCTTCATATGCCATAAAGCTTACAAATGGCTATTATTTTGTGAAATCAGTTATATATTTAACTGATTATATATTTAAGTGACATTGTGTATGCTATACTTGTTCCATAACTTCATATTACAAGGAAAGAGTTTTCTGTTACGAATCTGAACATCATTTGTAGATATTCGAAAGTGAAAATGGGATATTTCAATAACAATGGTATTTTAAAAATTGTGATTAAATGACAAATATTTTTCTCTAAAATTTTCTGTTAATCCTGCTCTCCTATTTACGGACATCTAGGAAGTTATGAAAAGTCAGTTCCTATTAGAAATAGAGTAAATGAGAAAATTTATAAATTTGAAAGCTGTGTAAAAGATGGAAAAAATGCTGGACCTTCTTTCTTTCTTTCTTTTTAACCAATGCAAATATAAATACTGAAATGCACTGAAAAAGACTTTTGATAACAAATGATGAAAATGTTTTAGTGAACAGCTAGATACCAAGAGTTTGCTTGTTTGTCTGCAGAATTACTTGTATGCCTTCATTTTATTCATATTCATTCCTTTGGCTTTTATGATCAAAACCAAAATCTTTAGATAGTTCATGCATAATATTCACCATAAAGTATGACATTTAGATGTTATAGAAGTAAAAGGACAGCTGCACTTTTTAAAATATCAATATAATGCAGACTAGAGACTTGGTATTAAGAGGGAGGTAAGCAAATGTTATGAAATTTTAAAGTGCAATATTTGGTTATGGACAGATTTAATATAAAAGACTACATGAATATTAGAAGTCATCTGTGACAGAAGGAAATGTAGATTTAAATACAGGTACACAGAGTTGCAATTTATAGAGAGTGCTTATATTTAAAAATCGTGAACCAACGAATTGGAGAAAAATGACTGATGTAATGGAACTCCATTTCAGCAAAAATAACAGCTTTGGCTTCCATTGTAAACACAAATGGCCAAATATTGATGTACTGGTGAGATGTAGGAGACCGAATGTAGGGTTTGTAGGAGCTCTAATACATGTAAAATAAATACATTGTCACTTAATAAGTAGTATAAAAGAGGCAAATATTAGACCAAATATTAGTTTGGTTTAGAAAGCTACAGGTACAATAAGGGTACAATTTAATGGTGTACATACTTCTGCATATTAAAGCATGCAAAGTATTTCTGACTCAGTGATGGATTTCAAGTTGCAAATCCAATACCTGATTCATGTAAGCCCTGTATTTCAAAGTCTGGAAGTTAAAGACCTATCAGTTTCAATGTCACGTACCATGCAAAATGAACCTTTGTATTGAAGATGCCAACATACCTCTGTCTGAGGTATCTGCAGTGGCTTTGTGTGCAGCTCTGGTTTTGTGATCCTGGTTTCTGGGATAACGAGCCTTGCGGAAGCAAAGTGGCTTCTTTTTCTGGGAGGGTTTTGGGGGTTATGTGAGGGTTGTTTGAAATGGGAGGCAGAGAGGATTGGTTTGCAGGTTTGACTTCAGGGATCGGGTGTTTCTTTTTGACATAGCTGCTCTGAAGTTAGTCTGTCAGCAGACAGATCTGTGAAAAGGGGACAAGCAGCACAATGTGGGCAACAATTTTAAAGGAAAGGCCAAAATGAAAGAGACAACAAGTTTTCATTGGTTCAGTTATGGAACAGGTTGTATTTACAGAGGAGTACTAAAAATTCTAATTAATGTTTTAAAACTTTGGGGAAACATAGATTTGCATAATTCATTAATTAAACAGTTCATGTAGGTTGCCAATATGTGATAGATTTGTATGTCAAGCTTTATTCCTTTTTGTATTTTAATTACTTTATTAGCATAGTCACACTTGTAAGCTAACACAGTATATGCCCATGAATATAAAGTTGACCAAGCATTTTTACTTTACCCTGTAGTTCTTGAACTGGTACAGCATCTATTATAGGAAAAAAGAAACAATGCCACAGCCAATAGTAAATTTATTAGCAGTAACAATTATTGGGTAGTATTTTAGTTTGAATAAAAATCAATCAGATTTGCCAAGGGAAAAGACAATTGAAAACTTAGTGGCCAACAGCTTCTTGTTGGACAGAACTAGTTTCTGTCACTGGCAATGAACTGATTTTTTGGCAGAGAATGACAAACTAGGAACTTTTCCTTCTCGTTGATGAGCCAGTCTCTTCTTATTTTGCTGTCTATTATGTTCTCCTGTATCTGTTTCCTTGCTTAGGTCTGTGCTACTGCTCATTTGAGAGTATCATACTGTCCCGTATCAGGTACCATATGCTTTGTGCCAGATCTCTGAATAGCCCAGATTACTAATATGAAAGTCAGTGTGCAAAAGCAACCTGTGACTACTTCATCAGAGGTCAGTTTAGTTGGTCAGTGAACTTCAGTGCTAGTAATGTGCTTTTTGCATGAGAACATGGAAGAAGACCTTATGTATTACTGGGATTTTTTTAAGCTGTAGTTCTGTAAATTATATTGGTCACATTATACAGTAATGGTAAAGTAAGGGAAGGGAGTTTGTGCTAAAAGCAAAGCAACTCTATCAGAGTATCAGATTGCACCACTTTCCACTGAAAGAATACATGCTGTTTGTTGCACGAAGTTGAAATTACCTGTATTTTGTTTGTAGACAGTTTATGTAACATGTCATTGAAATTCAGATTTATGGATGCTTGGCTTCAGATCATGGCTGGATATAATTTTCTAATGAAATGAAATTTATACTGTATGAATGACTGTCTTGTCACAGGAAACCTCTGCTACAGACGGAAACTGCCAGTATGCTGAAAGCTCATGTCTCCAAAAATTGCCGTTGTTGTCAAAATATACAACATTTAAAATAGAAAATTGGAAGAGGATGTTCTAATGTTTGGAAAGTCAGCCTCTACCAAAGAAAGTTCTTTTAAGTCTGTCTCTTTCCTTAAGTTTGGGACTCTGTTACTCAATGTGATACTCGCTCAATGACTTTTCTTTGAAGTTGAGCTCTGCAAAGTTACACAAGTGATTTGGGTTTTTTTTGAAATAGTGGTGATTTTGCACCTTTATATGCCAGAGACCAGACTTGAACCTGGTTTTCTGCTCATCCCTGAAAACTAACCACCCTTCTCTAAAAAGAAAGTATGCACCTGTGGAGATTGGATCACCAAAGAGAACTCTTACAGCAGTATCCATGCTGAGCACGTGCAGAGGAGTATATGGACACAGGCTGTTGGTGCTCTTCCTGGAGACAGAGCAAGACAAGGAGGCAGTATTAACAGTTAAGGGGAAGGTGTATGGGTTTGCCTCCTGGTACTGCATATGGCCAAAAGTGGCCGCAGCCAGGAAAATGTTTTATGACATGACTTTCCTTTGAATGCAAATGGTATAAATATAAAGTGTTCAGTAGGAACAGAAGTCTGAATTTAACAAGACGTGCTGGAAGTCAAAGAGAAGTCCTAAATGCCATCAGTGGTGTGTGTGGAGGCAACAGTGGTGGCAAATGAAGGGGCTGAGCACCACACTTGCTCTTGATGGCAAGTTAAAAGCTGCCTGACCTGTGTATGGCTTCTCAGAAACCTGCAAAACAATTTCCTATAAATATTGAAAAATAAGCATGTAATTTTATGACAATATTTTATGACCAGTCACTGAGGTTTTATTTGATGGTGAAGGGTTTGTTTTGTTTGGTTTTGTTGCTCTACTCCGTGTTGTGATGATTTGGGACATTGTGTGTTGTATTTAGAATACCACTCTGTGGCAGAAAGGGGGGACGGGGATGGGAAAACAGCGAGAGGACAAAGGCAGAAGCAGGAGCATCCCTGTTTCTACAGGTGTTACTATACTAGAAATGGAGGTTCCAAGTGATGTTACAAGTATCCCATTGTGCTGAGTAAGGTTACTGAGCTTGGGGGAAATGATGTGCTTGTGAGATTAGATTGCTTTTGGAACTGATGGAGCTTGACTCTCTCTGGTGTTATGTTGTACAATATAAATATTGTAGGAGGGCCGTGCTGATGCAACTTTCTGCTGTCTACCTAAGATGTCCCATGGTTGGAAGTTTATACAATAGGGAAAAACTTCTGAAATGACCTGATGTACAGTAGGATAGACTGTAGCAATTGATGGCAGTTAAAAAGGAATGTGATAATGGTGCACAGAAATTTCTTGCCTTGCCTTAACTGATTACTGAACTGAAATAATAAGGCTTGATTTTTCCAGTTGAATTCTGGTTTTGCTATAGTGATGAAAACAATTTGTTAATTCTGTAGTGTGCATACATCAATATTTACACTGGTGTGTTTAAGTCAAGCTGACTTCAGTGTACAGCAGTCCTCTGGAGAACACTAGTAATTTGGTACAGACTAGAAAGATCTGCTTCATTTTGGAACAGCAGAGAAACAATACAAAACTAAGCAATGAACATTGAATTTGAAGCATGCTTGTTCTAATAGTGCAACTCCTCATGCCTTCTATCTTTTCCATTAATATATTTTATGTGTTGTATTGGCAAGAATTTTGACAGATGGCCGATGTTATTCCTATACCAACAGCAGAATCTGAGGGTGATGTTGTAACTTTCAGAAGCAAGCTGCTGGGTACTGTTAATAAAAAGAAACATCGAGTAATAGAAGAATAAATGCTAATAGAAGTCCTTGGATTAGGCTTGGTACTTGGTTTAGTTCTGAAATATTGTAGTTTTGTTGTTGTTAAGAACAAACTGTAAGTGTGAAACTGTAATGAAAATTTAGATTAAACAAGCCTATACTTTTGCAAATGGTATTTTATTATGTCTTCTCCTCCCCTCATTCCTCCTTAGATTTTGGGTATCCCAAAATACAGCTCTGCCAGAGAAGTTTACAGTGAAAAGCATTGTTATATCAATAGGGAGTGGTTCATTGAAGTAAGTTTCCAATCAGCCAAAAGGGCTAGGCCCAATCTTGTTTTTTAAAGTAACCAGAGACTGGGGAGTGTGGAAGTGATTTGCAAGGAGCAGTCTGTGTCTCTGATGTAAAGTGGGCTTTCAGTGAAGGATTAAGCATACAGACACTTTTTGTCCTAGAAGAGCGCTCTCTGTGTTTGCCATTCTTGTCTCCTTGAAGTTTCTGTCCTTGTGGTGTAGCATAGGCAGAAGGGAGACTGCTGAGGTGAAGAGGCAATACTGTACCTATTAGACCAGCCCAGTTTTTGCCTCTTCACCAGGAAGAGTTAATGAGCTGTTAGTAATAAGGCTGCTCAGTGACCCTGTCAATTACAGCATAATTCTTACAGTGGACACAATACCTAGAAAGAGGACTTCAAATGGAATTGGTGTAACCCAAAATTCATCACAAATTCAAATGCTGGCACCCCAGGTATTTGAAAGTGGTGAACTTGAGAGAGCTGACACTGTTATCCTGAAAACTTCTGTCAAGTTCAGTGTGCTCTCACGAACCACAGTATTGGCAGACGTTTGCAATATTAGGCGTAGCTCATGTAAGACAATATTTGTAAGAAAGTAAGTATGAATCCACATATAAATCTATTAGGTTTGTAGACGAATAGTTCTACCTGAAACACACAGCCTTACCAGCTGGGAAGTCTGTTGCTGGAGTCAAGTAATTATACAAAGGTAAAGAGAGGTGTTTTCTACTAAATAAAGAATTTGGAGTGGCTTCACACTTGCTTAATGCGGCATCCTGGAACCCAGAGTGAACCCAGCAACTTGAGTTGCACTGTTCATTTCACTGATAGCTTAAACAAACCTTTACAGGAGCAGAGTTTAGTGCAGCAAAGTTTTGAAGTAATGTTGAACTTAATATGAACATATTACGGCATCACGTGTGCTACATCAAAAAAAATCTTAACTTTTAACCCTATATGAAGGCCAGTCTCCTATTTTACAGAGATTTTTTAAAAAATGAAAAGGCCAAATAGAAAATGAAACTAATTCAGTTTCAAGATGTCTATACTGACTAGAGATCTAACTAAACACAGGATTTACATTTTTATACTTGGGATATTGAACTATAAAATGCCTCTTCCATTTTCTCTACAATGCACTCACAGTTATTTGAATTTCATAAAACCTGGACTTGCTTCTGGTCAAAATAAAATACTATCACTATAACAAGTACAACTTAAAAGATATCTGTGCATGAGTTGGTATAAACTGATTCGAATCTGTAATACCAAGTTTTCTGTTCTTCACAATACATTCTCAATTTTGATTATTTAATATTATAAATTCTGTTATGGAGTTTTTCTTCTGAAATTACGGAGTACAAGATTTTGCCTTCAGCTCCTTGATGTACCTTGCAACAGCAGTTTCATTACTGAAGGCATTTTGATCTGACAGAATGGCTTTACCAACGGGGAAAAAAAGGGTTGCCCTGAGGTTGGTGAAAGTTCAGCTCAGAAGAATAGTGGTCATTTTGAAGGCAACTGCAGATCATCTCAAAATGCATTTCATTTCCTGGAATAAAACAGTGCTCATGTTGTGAGAAAGGGAGAGGTGGAAGGAATTGCAAATAATTGAAGTTTTATGCTTTACCTAAACAGAATTAATTAAGAATGTGTCTGCTGTGGGATAAAGTTAGGAGTACCCCCACATCCCAATGCTGCCTGCACTCAGGCAATGCAAATACAACTTGGCTGTAAACATGAAAACTCCAGTGATGAAATATTAATATAAAAACAAATTCTTACTTTTCACATGGTTCATTGAATTGGTTATAATACATAAGTAATTTCACTTTTGAGTACTTGTGGAGTCAGAATACAAAGTTTTTGATTCCACAAGCTCTATATTGATCAGTCTTTATTTTCATCATACCTACACACTGCATCCCTTTTGTGTGTGAACATGCAAAGAATTTTTGAGATGGGAACCAATGAGCAGCCTGTACTCAGCAAGATTGTGTTCTCTGGGTGTCAGCTTCTACAGATGTTATGGCATACTTGTGTAGAGTGTGGTGCATGAGATACCTGAAGTAAATTGGGTTATAAAACAGTATAGTCACTCTGAGCAATCTTGAAATACCAGAAGCACATTTATTTATGTGGCAAATTTTTCTACTATGCATCTCAGCCTTGATTTACATTTCTTTAGGGTTAAATTGAATTATGGCTGAAACTAAATTATTTTAAAATTCCTCATGTGGAATACTCAAGTTTGATCTTGTAAACAGGAAGGAAAATTTCTAAACCTAAGTAAACATTGTTTTCTACATTGGCTTTTCTCTGAAACATCAGCTATTTACTTTCCACTTGAAAAAGCATTATTACCTTGCAGTAATAGACTAAACAACTTGATGAGAGACTTGAACAATTAGCTCACAATTATCTTCTTCAGCTTCAGTTAATGAACTATGGAAAAGATGCACATTAGTTTCTGAAAAATTTGAAAAGATACAGTTCTTACACCATGTTTCCCTATGTTTCTTCTTTTCTAAGTTTCTTCTTAACTTTTTATTTTTCTTTATTAGTATTAAGAATTTTTTTAGTGTCTTATTTGCATTAGGCAATTCACTGAGTAGTGTAATGAAGATGTTAAGGAGTGTTTACATCTTCGAATGATACGTCTCCTGAATATTCAGGATTAAAACCTGCAGACAGATGATGTAGGATAGAAATTGAAGTCTGTTGCTTTGGACTTTTTGCAAACATTCTATCTAAACTGATGAAATTTTCTTTTCTGAGTTGACAGGCCTGAGATCTTTTATAGTATTGTTTTTCATAACTAATCAGCTAGGTTTTGCTGTAGTATCAACAGAAAGGATTCTTGCCAAATATTAGTTGTCTGTTATTTTGAAAATTTCCCTTAATTGACAATTGAAATTTATTCACGATCCTTTTAATGCATGTGTTGTTTCAATGTTATCTTTACTTCAGATAACTCATGATCTTCTCATTGTTCAGAGAAAGAGATAACAACTTTCAGTTTTCAAAGTTCATTGCACTTTATTAAAGTGTGACAACCTTTTGAACTGATGTCCTAGTAGTTTTTCCAAAAATGGTAGTTTGTTACAGTCAAGGTTGCCTTAATTGCAACATTTGAATTCACCTAAGTAGACTTCAAAAATATATCTCACCTTTCCTGAATGCAGAATTTCAAGTGGACTTGTAATCACCAAGTAAAATAACATCCTTAAAGAGTAAGCAATAATATTGTCCATCCCATGAGCTACATTTTATGCATTTTAAGATAAAAGGTTTTCTGAAATTATTTTCTTTATTTTACTGTGTTATGACTGTATTTTGTTTTGTCCTTTTTTTTTCCTGTTTGCAAATCTTGGGTGAGCCCGAGATCTGCTAATATTTCAAATATATTATCAATAACATAAAAGAGAAGTTATTTTCCTGTTCATTCACTGGTACTGAGCTTCACATAAAGTAAGAGGGGAAACAAAAGTGGGTGGTATAAGGAAAGCTGTTGAAATGATCAAAGCAGGAAATTATGATTGTCACTCATAAAAGAATTTTAAACCAGGAGTTTTGGTAATAAAGCACTGTGTTTTACTAAAAGGTCTGTAAAAGTCCTTGTACTCAGGTGCAGGGCATAAATAATATCTAATAATTTCCCTGGGAGATGAGTGGGAGAATATTGATTTGGTTTCTAACTAAATGCCTTTTTTGGATTTTTTTCTCCAAACTACATGCCTGTGTGTTTTCTAGACTGATGTAGGATTGCTAGTGAGCGTTTAGTTTTCAAATCTTAACACAGCCTAGAGAGAGAAGAAAAATCCTGTAATGAGGTGAGCAAATGAGTGCCTTCAAAGCTTTATATGTGAAGAACAAAGGTTTGTCCTGCCCCATTATATTTGCTAACCCTGACAAAATCAGACATGTTTAAGGACTTATAAAAGGTATTCTGACCTTGCTTCACTGATGGAGTAAAACAGTTAATAATTTCCATTAAAGTTCTGGTATATTCTCTTTCTGTGAAAGCAAACGAATAAACAAAATAAGCCTACATAATATTTTCGTAGAGCATTAAGAGAGCTGAAACTCATATATATTAATTTAATCTTGATGCTGTTCTTTTGAGATAACAACAGTACATAATTTGACAGCATGTCATTCTGATGATTCTTTCCTCGATAATGGCAAGCAGTTCCACCATAATTTTCATTTATTTAATTTATTTATTCTGCATAAATGGAGGCCTTGTTGCCAAAAGCATCTATTTGTTTAGTGGTTTGTATGTTTATGCAGATTTTTATTTTGTGCAGTAAAAAATCAAAAGTGTACTTATGCATGTTTGTTCACTGCTCTGTGCATCTTGAATGTCTCACAGGAAGCGTTTGTGACATATGGAATTGTCTAGTTACAAATCTTCTTGTACAAAAATGCAATCGTAATTTTGATTAACTTGAAAAGGAATGTTGTTGCTCTCAGAAATCACTATCCAGACATTCAGTCAACTTTGGGGGCTTTTCTGTATGTGCTGATTTCCCAAATTGAGCTCATGCATCTTTCAGACAGATGGGCAATTTTATGAAGCTTATGAACGGCTGAATGCTTTAATGGCTCTGTCATGCGCAGTTTGTTTTTTAAATGTTACTGATTTGTGAACAAAGCATTAATATCTTGTATTGAGCAATTGTAAAGGTTTCATTTTAATAGGACAGGGTTAAACCATGTTTTCTAAATTARAATAAGTTCCACATGCAGTGGAAAATTTTGGTGAAGATGAGTGCCAGAAGCAAGACGATTTGGTACATGCAAAGAGCTTTTAGCATTCTCCTCTGCATTCCCAAGTTACAGTTAGAAACTCATTTTACTTGGGGTAGTGATTCTTTTTCCCGTTTTTCTCCAGTTATATGCTTATGCATTATGAGAGCGAGTACAGGCTTCAGTTTTTGCAGCTTTGCAGGGCTGCTGCATAATTGAGACACCCAGCACACAGAGGCAAACAAATATGTTGATTTCATTTCTGGTCAGTGACTTAGCAACCTTTGTTCACCCGCTGTAGGAACCCGCATATCTGCCCTCCCCACAAATTCAAGAAATATGCATTAGTACAAAAGAGAAAGGTGAGACTCCTGCAGCGTTTCAACAAAGCAGAATGCACTACACAATATGAAAAATCCTGACCATTTAGAACAGGTGATTACTGGGGATTTTGCTTTTATGTGATGTAGAAAACCCTTCTAATTACACTGGTAAAATGTACTGCAAACATGTGCAAGGCATTTGGGGATGATGACTTTCCAGTGTGTGCTGATTCCTGGCTTTCAAAGCTTGAATGAGTGTTGCTATCGTCAGAGAAGTGTGGGAGGTTTGGGGGGATTTTGGTTTTGTTTGTTCTGGTTTTTTAACATATGTAATCTACTGTCTCGTACTATTACATCAGGATATTTTTCTACAATATTTTCTATCTCTGATTTTTTTTTTACTAGGGACCTAGTAATTCTTTAATAGGTAGAAATCTCTCAACAAATCTAGAAGAGGATATCTGCCTAAGGTCTCTTCTTCCCTTTCATTTGAAGGGCAACACCAAATTTAGAAAAGAGAATTCACATTCTTTGTAAAAGGTGCTGTTTATGCACAGCTATCAAAATAGCAAACCTACTGCTTTAAATTTAGCAGGATAGACATGAGTTTGCTGTCTTAGCCATTCCTGCCTCATTTAATCACAGAAGAGACCCAAATTAATTGTTCTTTATTTGTGACACGCTATTTCTAGTTAAAAAGGAAATCTGCTCATGTCTGTAAATATTGTAACTTCACAAAATTTCTTTTTAGAAACGTTACACATTTCTAGTGGAAAGTGATGATGCTTTAAAACATGTTTCAAGTATAACTGAGTCATTGATGAGAATTGGAAAAAAATTATTCAAGGGTCTTAGTCCCATAGTCTTCCATAAAGCAGTTCCAGGTATGAAGAAAGAAAGATGTACTATGTACAAGCAAATATAATAATATTGAAGTCGGTATGCTTTAGTACTACAAAGCAATACAGAACAGATGTTAGTCTTGTTTTTGAGTGGTTTACCTATTGCAGTTTTTAACTGTAGAAAGCAATGACAGATTATGCTAATGAATGGAAAAAATGAAAATTATCCGTATTACATTTGAGTCTTAAATTATTACAGTTCTTGAATGCATTTGAAAACACTACCTCAAGTGCTTGCTTCTTATCTGCAAACCTTGTTCTTCTGGTTTTCTATTGGCATTTTGATATTAATTATAGGAAATAGGCTTTGTGCTACAAATTGTAATAATATATGAACATAGCATTGAAGTGCACTATGGGACAGATTCAAATATGTGCATCTAGTCAGTGTGTTATTTACAGGAGACCTTACACATCATTTTTTTAACATACTCACTGGTTGTGTTTTTCTCTTTGAAGCAAAGTTAAACATGTTCTTAGCCAGCGAGTGACAATCTGGATATGCCAGCTGTGAATGTAAGGGTGTGAAATGTAAAATAGTTTGATGGTGCCAGTTATGCTGGAGCCTTTTGTGTGTGTGTGTACTCCTGAAGTAGAGGTGATTAAATTTTGAAAGAAATTGATGATTATTACTTCTGAACTGAATTGATTATTTCTGTAGTCTTGTTGCTAGTTCAGGTAATTCAATTGAATTTAGAGCTTCACCCAGAACTGTGAGCTAATTTCTTCTTTCCTTTCTCATGTCCCCATGTTCATTTTAGTGTTTCAAAGTTATCTATTTCAACTTTGTTTCCTTCATGGAGTGAGCAAGTTCAGCTGTACCTGACAAATGTCATATTTTTTTAGATGTTATGCCTTGATTGTGAATGACAGTGAAATAACAGTAATTATGAAAATACAATTAAAAGCAAATTTCCTTTATTTCAAGGGGGTAGAGCTTGGGAGCCCTTCAAAGAAATGTTAAATTCTGTAAAGTATATGCAATTATTAAATAATAAACTATTCTAACACGCTTGTTGGTCATGGTGTTGTCACCTTCATTTTTTATATGGACAATCACTTGCATTTTGCTGTAGTGGACTTTATTAGTCCTCTTCAGGTACTTTCAGAATTCATGTAGTAGAAGAGATGAGCTCGTCCTAGCATGAAACAATTATGTTGACAGAAAAAGATCTGTGATTAAGTTGCTTGTATCTCTTTTAGACTGTCTAATTAAGCTGGCATAAACTGAGTTGAATTTTAGCAACAGGCTTTAGGTAAAAAAATAAAATGAAACCTATCACATGCCCAGGAACAGTTGCCCCCCAGCAAGCCCACGTGTACTCCACCTCATCCCCAAGATCTGCATTCTATCTTATGAAACTTTGCAAAGGTGTGGCACAGTCATTTCAGTTTATTCTGCAAACAATTTTTCTTTACGCAGATGATATTTTATTTCAGGATAGAATCACCTTCAATGCCAACATATTGGCTGCTTCACTGTGTAGTTTCTCTGTGGTGTGAAAATTGTAACTTGCATGGCACTCCTGAATTGCTGAAGCAGCAGCATGAGCTGTGAGGCAAGTTGGGGTACAGCAATTTAACTGCACACTATTTGGTATGAAATAATTTTTAACTCTAAGGTGTCAGTCTAACCTGTCCTGCTATTACAAGTTGTAGTGTACATGCATATTAGGTTTTTTGGTAATGCATCCTTACAGTGTTTCTGTAAAGCCGCTTAAATGTGTATGCATTCTTGTTGTTAATGGGCAAATACAAAAGAGGTAGCAGAATCTTGTAAGCCAAGTTACATCCCTGCTTGTATACAAGAGACAAGTAGTGGAGGAAAAACAGAGAAATTTCTGTTTCCTGTCTTCACTCTCCTCCTTCAGGCTGTGTTCTTTAGCATCATGGGGAGTGGATTTTCTCACTTCTTTTAGATTTTTGTCCAAAACACGGTGTCCCTGAAGCTGTAAACCCCTTCATAGCTATGGAATGTGATACCAAATGTCGCGGAACCTGAATGATTCCAGGTTTCAGTAGAAAAAAGAATAGGGATGATGGTGAAGTTATTCTTGAAAAATGTCTGTCGATGGGATCTTGATCAGTACAATCTGCAGGGAGCTGAGGGACAAGAATGAGAATTTGTTTGCCAGGAAACACAAAGAGGGATCATAGCAGAAAAGGATGATTGACAGAAAAAATCAAGACCTGAAACATAATTCTAATACATTTATTTTAAACTTTGGGATGCATTTACTTTTCTAGTTTTATCTTGCTGCATAAGGTTGTGTTTTAAGATGAATCAGCAGTATTTTCCTTAATTTCTCACTGTAGCATCAGAGGGCTGGAACACCTCTCTTAAGAAGACAGGCTTAGAGATCTGGGGTTGTACAACCTGTAGAAGGGAAGACTCTGGGGAGACCTTAGAGCAGCCTTCCACTACCTAAAAGGGGCCTACAAAAGAGCTGGAGAGGGACTTTTTACCTGGGTGTGTAGTGTTAGGACAAGGGGGAATGGCTTTAAACTGAAAGAGGGCAGGGTTAGATGTTCTATTGGGAAAAAATTACTTCCTGTGAGGGTGGTGAGGCACTGGAACAGGTTGCCCAAAAGTTGTGAATGCCCTATTCCTTGAAGTGTTGAAGGCCMKGTTGGAATGAGACTTAGAGCAACCTGGTCTAGTGAATAGTGTCCCTACCCATGGCAGGAAGGTTGGAACTGGATGATCTTTAAGGTCCCTTCCAGCCCACACCATTCTGTGATTAATCAGGTATCAATCATGAATCTAAAGGCAAATTCCTATCTGCTGTAAAGGTGAAAGCAGGTTTTTTGAGTATATTTGTATACAAATACAATGTATAACTAGAATTCTTCTTGTCCGCTTTAGATAGCAGACAGAGTTTTGGAACGATATGCTTTATGCTAGTTTTCTGATTAGTATGTAGTGTATACATGTTGGTACAATATTTCTAGCATATTCGTGAGTGTAAACGGAATTACTTAAGTATCAGATACAAATATAAACAATCTAGTAAATTTAGTATTCCCAATCAGAGACGTATTTCAGAAAAACAAGTTCAGGACTTTGAGCAATGTTGATTGTCTGACAGTAGCATGCTCAGTTCTCTAATGGACTGCTTTATTCAAAGCCATGTTGTGAAAAGTATTATATAATGCTTTTTTAATAATCCAGAGAGCATCTTGCCATAAAAAGAGACTTACTGAATGTTCAAATTCAACTTTGTGGATTGCTATCAGATATGTATGTTATTTTAACTCTGTTGTTTTAGAATTATTACACAAGGAAAACAGTAATATTAGTTTTATGGAAATTGTTCTTGAATTCAATTACTCTTTTATTGGTTTGTCAATGTATAAAATAAGATGTTTAGTATGCATTTTTTTTGAAAAAATAAATTATTCTTAAATTGCTAAAATGAGCATGCCTCTTCTGTGGCATGTCAGTTCTCTCCTTTAAATTAGTTACAGAAATGCACTGTGTGAAGAAACTCTTTAAGTCCTCGAGCGACACAGTCCCCAGAATCACAAAATGGGATGGGACCACAACGGATCATCTGGTGCAACCTCTCTGCTCAAGCAGGGTCATCCTAGAGCACGTGGCACAGGGTTATATCCAGTCAGTTCTTGAGTATCTCCAGTGAGGGAGATTCCACAACCTCTCTGGGCAGTCTGTTCCCCAGAGAAGAACTTACACAACAGAGAAGTTCTTCCTGATATTCAGGTAGAACTTCCTGTGCATCAGTTTCTGGCCATTGCCTCTTGTTCTATTGCTTGGCACCACCAAGAAGAGCCTGACTCCATCTTCTTGGCACCCTCCCTTCAGATACTGACATACATTGATGAGGTCCTCCCTCAGCTGCCCCTTCTTGAGACTGAATGGGCCCAGCTGTCTCAGCACTTGCTTTTATCCACCTTTGCAAGAAATATTACTGAAGAGTAGTGAATTGAGCCATTTGGTGCTTTCTTTCATATTAATATTTGGGTTTGAAGGACAAGGTTTTGGTAGTGGGAGTGGCTGCAGGGGTATCTTCTGGAAGAAGCTGCCAGAAGCTTCCCCCAGGTTTAACAGAGCCAATGCTAGCCAGCTCCAAGATGGACCTGCCACTGGCCAAGGCTTAGCCCATCAGTTGGTGGTAGTGCCTCTGGGATAACAGATTTAAGTTACTGTGCAAGAGCAATTTTAGCCAGAGAAAAAGAAGCGAGAATATGTGAGAGAAATGCTCTGCAGACACCAAGGTCAGGGAAGAAGGAAGGGCAGGAGGTGCTCCAGGTGCCAGAGCTGAGATTCCCCTGCAGACCATGGTGAGGCAGCTTTGCCACTGCAGCCCATGGAGCTCCATGGGGGAGCAGAGATCCACCTGTAGCCTGTGGAGGAGCCTCACCATGAAGCAGGAGAATGGTGAGGGACATTGTGACACAATGGGAACACAAGTGGGAAGCCCATGACGGAGCAGGGTCCTGTCAGGACCCATGGAGGGAGGAGCCCATGCTGGCGCAGGTTTGCTGGCAGGACTTGTGACCCTGTGGGGGACCCATGCTGGGCACTGTCTGTTCCTGAAGGACTGCATCCCGTGGAAGGGACCCATGCTGGAGCAGTTTCTGAAGAACTGCAGCCTGTGAGGACTCCACTTGGGGACGTTGGTGGAGGAGTGTCTCCCATGGGAGGGACCCCACAATAGAGCCGGGGAAGAGTGTGAGAAGTCCTCCCCATGAGCAGGAAGGAGTGAGTGCCTTAGACAAAGCTGATTGCGTAACCTCTGTTCCCTGTCTCCCTGTGCCATTTAGGGTGAGGAGGTAGAGAAAATCAGGACTGACGTTGAATCTGGGAAGGGAGGAGTGGGGGGGGAAGGTGTTCTTAGATTTGGTTTTATTTTCTCATTATCCTGCTCTGATTTGCTTGGTAATAAATAATTTCTTCAAGTTGAGTGAGTTTTGCTCGTGACAGTAATTGATCTCTCCTAGTCCTTTTCTTGACCCATGAGCCTTTCGTTATGTTTTCTCTCCCCTTTCTGGCTGAGGAGGGAAGTGACAGAGAGGCTTTGATGGGCACCTGGTGTCCAGCCAAGGTCAACCCACTATTATTTAAACAGAACTGAGTTGCTTTAGGACCAAGGTCAGTACCTCTGGTGAGAAGTTTTACAGCTGCCTTGCTGTGTGTCACAAAAGCAGTGGCTGGCTGGCTGACACCCAGAAGTGGCCAAGCATCGTGAATGCAGAAGGAAACGGCGTAATGTGATTCATAATAATGACCTGGAAATCTGATTTTCCTTCTTTGAGTAAGACTCAGAAAATGCAGGGGCTAATTGAAATACTTAGATTAAGCCATGAGAAATCAAAGAGATGCAAAGCGGCTCATTTCTGGGTCTCTGATGAATCAGCTCTGGGATGATATAAAATGCGATTCTTCACTGTTTTTCTGCATGGCTTTAGGGGACTAGTAGTTGTCAAGGAGAATTGAAGTAGAGTGATTGATGTGTTAAGGTAAAAAGTCAGTGATGTAATCTTCGTCCCAGAGGGCATGTTGTTCCGTGGTATATTGCCTGTTTTACAGGGAAAGGCTTAGAGTAGATTGATTATGTATGAGAGAGAGTAAGCTAGAAAAATTAGCCAAGAGAGTATAGTATTCATCGAGACAGTTTCCTTCTTAAATTGAAAAAAAAAAAAAAAATCTGTGCAAGTGATGATAATGAAAAGCAAATAACTTTAGGGTGAAACATAAGTGAGGAATTTATTGTGTGGAAACAAGAAGAAATAAACTATCTTTCTAATCATTGCAACAGGAACATGTGTCTCCAGCTATATGTGGATCTATCTAATGCTTGTCTCTTTTCTGTTGGGCAGTTTTGTAGGGAATACTTTTGGCTAAGATGGCATCTAGGAAAAAGTATTAAGATGGTATTGTTACTTTCATGTTGTGTATTTTACCATTTTAATTCTAATTTCATCATTTATACGAATTATATCCAGATATATGCAAAGGCATCTAATGCAGCATCATGATTTTCATCCTGTGTTTTTTGAGTTCATAGGGCCAGGTTGCTGTGCTCCAAGATTCATTTGAGAGTCTAAAAAAAAAAAAAAACAAACACAAAAACTTGGTATTTAAAGAAAAAAATTAGATTGATTCTTATGTTGATTAGATTGTTTCTTTCTGTTTATGTCAGTGGGCTTCTGTTATAAAAAGCATCTTAATTTTATGCTGAAAGCTAGTGACTGATGGATGCTTTTGATAAGTTGTATTTGCTGTCTGATCAGTACAGCTAAACACTGTGGCTTTTGCTGGTTTAGGAAAGATAAGGTTGACCAAAAACTGAAGTAGAAGACAAAATTAAATGTAATTAATTTCTGGGAAATAGAAGTTCTCCATTTTCTGTTGAGCAATCTGGTATAAGAAACTTACTTTTAATTGGGTCATGTCTTAGAGGGAAAGAGGATTTTTATACCTTAATCCTGTTTTCAGCTTTTTTAATGGTCTTTAAGATCTGTCTTGGTTTTCTTCTCTTGATATTGGACATCTGTGAGCGTATTTAACTCCAAAGTCATTCTTGTCTATCTGGTGTTTTGCTATCATGCAGTAAATTTGCCATTGTAATAATCTAATTTTATTTTTTCTATTGTCAAATCAACAGGGAAACCAACAACATCTTATTTAATTGAGCAGAATGAACTTAGTCTCCTTAAAAGTCCCATTGATTTGTATGAGAGTCTCATACCAGGGAAAGCATCTCATTCACTAGTTTGCTCAGAAGTACCTCTAGCCAGCTGGAATGCTAACCCAGCAGATAAGATCATGCATTTGAGAAGCTTCATGCCAAGTGAGTATCACTGCTGTTGGTATCCAGCGATATTCCACAGGCACAGAACATCTTATGTTAACATCTTATTGCTAACATAATATGAGCAGGGAAAAGAGATTTGCTGTGGGAACATTCTCAGGTGGGCCTCAAGATTTGCATACATTTATGCTTGTTTAGTGTTTTAAACTTCTACACGGTTCCCTGGCGCTCTGATCAGATCTCTTGCCTTGCCAGCAGATTATCACACAGCAATTGAATATATTCGGTTTGCGGTGTCTCAAAGCACATGTTAACTCCAGTGTTTGAATAGTAAGACAAATGTTTGTTGGCTGTGGGATGCAAGGAAAACAAGATGTGTGTAAAGTGTGGTGTACTCTAGTGGTACAACACAAACAGTGAATAATGAGGAATCATTTTTGCACAATTTGTTACAGAACTTTAGTGTCTTCCGCTTACGCTTGTGTTCTATTACTGTTGAAAATACGCACTGTCTTGGGAATACAGCTCTTAAGTGAATGAGCCTGTGTTTCGCTGTTCCTTATGTTTTAATGGCCACTGGAGTTTTAACTTCTGTTTTAATCTCTGTTTTGTGGAGATTGCAAGCCTTAAGAAAAGTATTTTGGGTGGGCATACCTCAGGTATGTCGCTACAGGAACTAAGGCAAGACATATGTTTTTCTTAAGCCTACATGGAGCACAACTAAGGCATTTAGGGTTGATGTTTTCCCTACAGTTTATAATACGTTGAGGTCACTATACTCCTGTTACAGTAACTATGTAAGTCTCATGTTTTGGAAAAAAGTTAACTGTAGAAATGCTTTTATACTGATAAAACTGCCCACACTGAAGTGAATCAATCTTCTAAATGGCTTTCCTTAACTGTCTAATACGGGATAAACTGAGGTGAATCAATGGAAGGTCAACAATCCTAACATGAAGTGGAAGGGTCAGCAGCTTTGTAGAGCAAGTTTCTTCCCTAACTTGGCTGGCCTTGTTGGCATTATATTAATGATTTATTTCAGGTTATGTCTAGCCTCAGCATAAAAGGATTGAAAAGAATTTGGTAAATCATTAAAATAGTAGATTATGATTGAAGAGTTAAAATGGTAAGGTTATTTTGGTCACAGAACTGTAGTTGAGCACCTAATTTCGTTTAATAGAATTATTCAACTATCTGCTTAGTTTTTCCATAAAGTGGATGTTACAAAGAGTGACACTTCAGCATACATTGACGATACTGGTCAATACACCTGTATTTCAGCATAGATAAATTTGACTATAAAGAAAGAAGGTAAATAAGAGAACTTTCATTTAGTGCACTTGATCATTAAACCAAATTATAACTGTTTCAACGTCTCCTCACTCATTATGAAAATCCCTTTAACTCTGGTTTGGTTTTTTTTCTAAAAAGTTGTGCATTGCAGCCAGAATGTAAGATGCAGATCGTGGAGATTAACAGGAAGGAGTTAACTGTGGTAGGAAGAAAGGAACCAATTATTTGGAATGCTCTTGTGCTTCCTAATTCCCCAAGAAGGGCTTCACCACAAGCTCCGCTCACTTATCCCCTTCTTGCCAGCACTTCCCCAGTTTTCTTTCTTGATGCTGACTGTCAGTCTGGGACTATCTTGTAATGTGATGGACTCCAGTGCTTTTTAGTAACAGGCACAAATTGCTCCCAGGGTGACAATAAATTATTTGTGTGTTTTCAGTGTTCCTAATTGCTACTTTTGCAGCCTTTCCTCAGGATTGTCAGGTGTGATTTAAGCTGACTGTAGGTTGTGACTGAAGTAAGAAAGACAGTGAAAAAGACAAAAAGGCATAAAGAATTCTTGACATTGGTTAACTTTCATCTCAGACCATTATGGTTACTTAAAACATCTTCTTAACTTTTAAAGCACATACTTTCATAGCAATTAATTATATTTAGTGGATGGCATGGTATATTTTATATTCATATTATATTGCAATCTTCATATTATACTATAATTTATAATGTATTGCTATTTTAAACCCCGGACAAGAAACTATACAGCATCTACCAGACTTCTAAGCTGCAGATCAAGTATAATTTCTGCATTAAATGTGGTCACACTTCTGGAGTATGCTGCTAGACAGATGATTGTGAACAACTCATTTCCCTTGGGAGGTGAATGTTGATATTAGCTGTTCAGACACTAGAATCTTTTGCTGCTAACCTATTTTCCCTTCCTTTCTTGAAAGTTATGTTCTTTGTGCAGTTTCTAAAGCTTTGTGCTTGTATCCAAGAATGTCATCATTTTGGTTTTAGTTGGGATTGTTCCTATTTGGATATGTAATGGTGTTACAATGGTGCATGTGAAAATTAAGTGCTGGGGGCTTCTGACCTGACCAAATTACAGAGGAGAAGAAAGTAGTTTTTTGACTAAAATACAGGTTTTATTCCTTTTCATTCCTATGTGCTCCTTAACACTTCTGCAATAATGCTAGAGATTGAGACAGTCTTTAATTTGTATGTGTTTGCACAGATATTATGTGTAGGTGAAATTAAAATAGATAATCTTCTCAGCAGTCTGTATTCAGCACATATGTAGGCACAATTGCCTTGCCTACCTTCTGACTTAGTTAAGCCTAATTGCTTTTATATCTCAGAATTGACCGTTATTCTAGGGTTAACTCGAATTTGGCTTTTAATGTTTTAAAAGAAACTATCTACTGAAACTTAGAGGACAACATCTATATTAATTTTATATTTTTGTAGACATTTTGTGTTCTAGGTAGTTCTTAACTGCCCATTAATAGCAGCAGCAAAATTCTCTCTGTTATTCCAGAGAAGGCAGAAATTATGACACAAGGAAAACTTAAACATACTATTGTTAAACTATCGTTGAGATTACATTTTTAGTATTTCTTCAAAGTATTTTTAGATGCACTCAAGTTCCTAGCAAGTGAACAGATGCACATCCTGGAGCAGCAAGGTAAAATAAAAAAAGAAAGAAATGCCAATGGCCCCTTTAGGGCTGAGTTTCTTCAGTTATCATTTTATCCTGTCATATGATTCTGCAGTCAGCTGCAGGCTCTCTGAAGCACAAACTATTTTGAGGAGACGTGTGTCTGTGTGTGTCTAGTATGGTTCCTGTCTCAACTGATGCGTGTAGGAATTACTACAAAGCACACTGAAAATATAAAGAAATGGGTTGCCTCATAAACGATTAATATTAATTGTGCCTTTTAAAGGTAACTAGTAGCAATACCTTGAATATTAAAGAATGCTTCAGTCTGAATGAAGCTTGCAATCATTATGTGAGGCAGGTATGCTTTTCTCTTCATGCATTATTTAATTCTTTTCTCATTTTGTGTAACAGGGAGTACCTTCTTGGAAATTCATATAGTTTTCCATGGAAATAGCTTGCAAAATTTTCTAACACTATATATTCCCAAAACTATGGTATTCCAAGTAGGAAATTATAATTTAAAGCAGTAAACTGTTCTTGTTTCATGCTGATGTGCACTATTAATCCCATGCTCTTGAGTGGGTTCCTAAAGTTTCCTTCTACATTATGAATGTCAATGTGTATGTTATCAGTCTCAGTATTTCTTAGAGCATTTTTGTTAGAATTGGATCATGGATTGGAAACTTCATTTAATTTCAATTAATTTCCCATTCAGCTATGTACAGACTTTAATCCCTGGGCTCCTTAGATCAGTGAGTTTTGCTCATTTTGTCTTGTCATTTCCTAGGATAAATCATCATGACCCAGGCAACCAAATTTATTCCAGTTATGAAACGTGAGTCAAATTTAATTTTTGGAGGTGAGAATCAGTAGTGTATATCAAAGCATCATGCCACCTCCCTCCCTAGTTAGCAGTTTTGTTTGCACTGTGAAGATGACAACCAAAAGTGCTAATGCAAGTTACTTTCTTTATTATATGAAACTGGGAGAGAATCACTTCATTTCTCACATGAAATTGTGAGAGATAAGGAGTGGAAACATAGTATCACATTGGTGGCATTTTGCTAGAGACCTCAGAGAAACTTCTGTATGTTTGAAAAACAACAGCAACTTAAACCTTCTGGGTGAACTTACCTGGAAAGTAAAAATTGGAAAAAAGCGGGCAGCTTTCTTCAAAACTGAAGTACAGTTGCATTTAAAAAAAAAAATAAGGTGCCAGGAAATGCAGTTATAACTTAGTACTCCTGTTATTTGATAAAGAATACAGTACAAAGTAAAACCAGAATTTATTTTAAGGTTCTGTGTGTTTATATTTTTTCTACTACTTCTACACTCATTCTTACATAGACAGCAATTTTGTGATAAGTATACAATATACACACAGTATATTTTTTTATAAAGCTCTTAGGTCTGTAACAGTTTTCTCTATCTTTTGTGCATCCCTAGGTCCACTTAGAACCATTTGTGTTTCTACTTGCCCTCATAGTAATCGAGACATAAACCAAATCTGTGGGCAGCAAACTGTTCTCTTTTAATAGCTATGTTAGGATTGCATAGATACTTTTTCCTGTTTTTAAAAATATTTTTGGTTGTGAAAGTGGTAGTATCTTTCTTGGTATTCATAGTGATTTTATTTATGTAGTTCATATATGTCTGTGTATATATTAAACAAGCCTATTATCTCACATTAATTGATTTTGAAATACTTTATCATCCTTGCTAATCTGCACGCTTTAGGTTCTAGTTGAAAGCAAAATAACCCCTGTGGGCCACACACCCACTTGTAATATTTTATCTGTTGTAAATCTCAAATATGCAAATTTAAGATCTGTCAGGTCTGGTTGGATTGCCTAAACACAGCTGAATATTTTCCATTGTGGATATTTTGATGTGTTACTGACTTAAATAACAAAGTTTGCTTGCAAAAGTCTCTAGTCTGTACTTCTACAAAACACATTTAGTAGCACATTGCTTCTGTGAAATGCTTAAGATCTTTTTAAGACATGTTTTATCAGGAACTCAGTATTGCTACAGATAGATTTTAAATAAAGCATACTCTTACAAAGGTATTAAGTTGATTCTTTTTTGTATTGGGTTTTTAAAAGGTTCTAAAATGTTTGCATCTTTCCTGAGAAATGTGATAATTTATTTCATTGTACTGAAGTGAATTTAGCCAGAGCTGTTATACTTATGGCAAATGTACAAAAATAGCAAATACCAATACGTATTTGTAAGTATTATAAATCACCCAGTAAAGAATTATTTATATCTTTAAAACTATGTAGAATTAAATGTCTAAATTCTCACAAGATGAGTCGAGATCTTCTCAATAATATAATAGTCACCAGCCAGTGTAAAATTAACAGTGTAAGCTTGTTGTCATCATCATCATCATCATCATCATCATCATTATTATAGTATTCGTCTCAAATTTTGTAAAATGTTTGTCTCCCAAAAAAGTGATCTTTTTATCTTGCTGTCAAGATCAGCCATTCCATGTATTTTGTACTAATCTTGACAGTATACTCAGACCCTGAATTTTGCATGAAACAGGTTGGCATGCACATCAGACCTTAAACTAATACATCAAAAGAATTGGTGACTTCACTTTTCCACTTGCTTGTATCCTTTACAGTACAACATCATGATAAATGAGATTCTCTTCAGTGCTAGATGCAGATATATAGATAGCAAAAAGTATTATTACTTGCAGTTGATCATTCAGTTATTCTGAAAACCAACAAAACCTATGCTTTTCCCTTTTGAATATCCTCAGAAAATCAGGAATCTTCATACAATTTCTTGTTCTGTTTTTACTGTTGAGGTGACTGGATGCTATTGGCCAAAAATAACAGTTATCTATCATTAAAGTGGTACTGGATATCTGGGGCACAGTTATTTCTTAATTCTGGTAGAATGTAGGAGTTAGCGTACAGAGTCAGAGCAATGCTCTGCACCCCCTTCCCACAAGGCTGATAATACATATTGAGAGAGTAGAACAGGTCAAAAAAGGAATGATGCTTACATTAAATACTTGGTCAACAATCTGTAGCTTAGTAACTCTTTGAGGCTGAAGTATTAATTTCTTTATTTTTAGAACTTGATAGCTTTTCCTCTTAGAATTTTGTGTCATTATTTTGAACAATGCTTTGTGGCACTGAGTTCTGTTTTTTTAAATGCGTGTGGTGGAAAGCAAGTACCTGTTTAGTTCATTTGCATTTGCTTTCCTACTTGCCAGTTCTTCCAATATGAGAATCAGTAAACAAAAGCAGGGTTATCTCTCTACCTTTTCTCTGTCATTCATGATTTAACACATAAGGCTTGCCTTCAGTCTTCAGTCACCTCTTTTCTACACTGAAGGCTCTTGGTCTGCCTACCATTCTTATCGTTCCTTGTTCAGAAATAGTAATTTTTGTCATCTCTTTTTCTTATTTTGCTGTTTTACCTGTCTTATATCGTGGGTGGAAGTAGAGAGAGTGCTGTATATAGTCCTGAAGATCCAGGCACACAACAGATTTGAGTGGCTTTCTTATTTTGATTACTAGTGAACAACATTAAGATGTTGTTTCCACTGAGATGTCTATTTATATCTATAATCAATATTTTTTTTCTATATAGTAGTTGTCAGCTCAGTCCACCATATATTTGAAGTTAGCCTTTTCTTTCCCATCTGAGTTATTTTGGTGATCTACATTGAAATCCATCTGCCATCCAGTTATTGATGAAAGAATTTAGTCTTTTTTACTAGGCTTTTTGTCAGCAAAAGAATTGTCATTTCACTATTAACTCCTTTCTGAATTATAGAAGTTGAAAAGCAGGCCTTAAATACGTATTTTTGGAATTTCAGTGTTGTCTTTCCTCTGATGGGAAAACTAGCCTTTGCCTACCATTAATCTTGTGATTAGGCATTAATCCTTTCATGAAAGGAATTTTCCCCTCCCTAAAATTTCAGTTGCTTTCTATTTTTTTGTTTGGTAAAAACAACACGTAGATTCTGTAGTATGATATATTATCCATATGTGCATTAATTCTGGTTTTTGGTTCCACTTTCTGTCAGTTTTCTTGATCTTGGTGTCAGACTTTAGAAGCTGTAGTTTCCCAGATCCTGCAAACACGCTCTTCTGAAATACTGAGGCTATATTTGCTACCTGTTTTTTCTCGACTGTCAAAATGCTAATTGATAGTTATGGGCTGGAGTTGCAATTCAGCCATTTCGTGTTAGGATTCCCCTAAATTCTATGTCAGATAGCCTCCGCTTCTGGCATTGTGATACTGATTGTATCATTACTTTGTTTCATAGCTTCTTCTACTAGTGATGAATTTTGAGACAGGTCTTCCACCATATCTATGAGAAGTGGAAGTTGTAATGTGAAAATCACCACAAACTCTTTTAGAGTGGATGCAGATGCCACTGAACATGCAAAGATTTCTGCTCTTCTCATGTCTGATTAGTTTTATACAGTAGCCTTACATTTTGGCAAGCTTCCGTCTTCGGAAAAGAATTTGTTATTAAGCACATATACTTTTGCAAGCTTTTACTCAACATCTTTTTTTTTCTTTTTTGTCCTACCCTTGTGAGGTAGGACACTCCATTTTCTAGTCATGGGGGTTTTTGGAATCATTTAGATTTGACTTAGAGTATAACCTTTTTTTAAACAGACTTTGATGCCTTGCTGTTTGACCGGATGAACTTCCTCTCATTGTCTCTTTTTCTAACTTGTCTCCAAGCAATAAATGCACAAGAAGTGTAGATCATTTCAAACAGTACAAAGACTGCCAAACAAAAATCCCTCAATGCTTCATGGGTGCTTTTTATTCTTTCAGATGCTCCTCTTAACATTCTCTCACTGAACTTTTTGTTGATGTAATTCTTATTTTGACTGTCTTATTTCAATCTTATGCAAAAATACAGAATATGGGAAATTTCAAAATCTGCATGAAAGTTGCATTAAATTATTCAAAACACCTTGAATATTGCTTAGAATAAAGTGAAAACTCAGCTTTCTTCATGTAGTTTACTTTACTGTGTGTTAATGTATTTTTTTGTTACCATGAATGAGTCTTCTGTCCTGACCTGAACTTTATATGAATTACATTGGTAATGAAGTAATTGCTGATTTGATAGTGTTTCCTACTCACTAATATTTTGGTATCCATTAGCATGTGTCAGCCATTGAGGTCACCATTTAATTTGTAGCACAGTACTATTTTTCCCTGATCAGACCACAAATGTCAGTCCATATTTACTGTCTGCCAAATCCCCCAGCCCAAAAACAAAGCAAAACAAAACACAAAAATCTCCAACCAACCAGCCAAAAAAAATATCCGAAAGACCCCACCAAACCAACAAAACAAAAAAACCCCAACAGCGTGATACAGGAATTTTTGGTGTACTGTTGGATGCTAGATTGAAAAATACTGAGAGAATTGGAGCTGTCCAGTTACACTGATAAATGACTTGCTGTGGCCTTTTCTTTAATATCAATGAAAAATAAATGCTTTAGTGATGCTCAGCAGCTCAAATGATTGTCAGCCAATATAATTTGGTTTGGGATTTTTTTTCAAGTAGGATCTTTATGCATATGGTCTGTAAGTACTGAGCTACTTGACATCTCTTCTGGCAAGCCAACACAATCCAAAATCCCCATAGGATGTAGTAGCCCTGACATGTAAAGGAGGGTGGCTGGTAAAGTTTTGCCAAAACAAAGCGGAAGAGCTGATTATCCCTCATTGCTGTAGTGAATGTATCAAGCTGGCTCATAATAGCAAATATTTGACGTGTTATGGTATTTGCCTCTTCAGTGTCTGTCAATATAGTATCTTCTAGGGACTCAGATTTCGATCTGATCCATCAGAGAAGCATAATATAAATAATTACACCAGACTCTTCCTCCTAGCAAACTGTCTACAAGGGGTTTTTTCCACACAGTATCGTCTCCCTTTCTAATGTTTGTTGAATGGTTTTGGTTCTTGATGTTAATGTGTGTCTTATAAACAACTGAATGTAAACCCAGCCCTGTGTTTTCCTGTATCCTATTACAGCCTAGCCCCAAGTGATTATGTTAGGGAAGAACTGTTGATTACTCCATTTAGGCATTTTTCTGACACTGAAAGAGCTGAATTCGTACTGAAACAGTTGAATTCGTCCTCTGTTGCTTTTACTCATCCAAGACACTGACATGAACTCGTACACCTAGAAAACAGAAACATTTCTAAAATGTTTTATGAAATGTAAAAAGCAAAAATTATGTTTCCTTTTATTAATGGTGTGCAAAAACAAAGGCATAGTTGATAGCTCCCTGCTCCTTCTTGTCTGAATAGACTTAAGTCTTCAGTGCTGACTGCAGATTAAATCATGATGAAGCAAAAGTTGATCCCTTTGACTATATCCTCACTGCAATTTTAAATGATTTCTTTATGTATCATTAGGTGTTACCAACATTGAAACTTCAGCTTGTGGAGGGTTTGTGGCGTATAAATCTTGGCTCCTTTTTTAATTGCGAAGAATTGTGCCTATTATGTAGCTGATCTTGCAAATTCAAAAATATTCAGTACTTTAATTATGCTTACTTTATTTAAGTGCTAAAGGCCACAGCAGGCCTGCAATTGCTAGCATGCTAACAGCATATAATACAGCCAATTGCAAACAGCAGTCTAATTTGTTGATTTCAACTGAGGTGTAATTATATTGCTTCATTTGCTGAGCAAATCATATGAGAGCTTCTCTAAATCAGCCTGATTGTGTAATGAAGAGCTAATTACAAACAGCAGTGTTCTTGCAGTAAATTTATGGTGACTGCTAATGCCAGGTTGGCACCACTATGACAATGGCTCATTAGTACATTTACAAAAGCAACGGTGGAACTCTGCCCAAAGCGCAGCAACTGTTCTCTATTTCAGGAGATGAGAGTGATTAACTCTCTCCCTTCCATTGTTATTACTTGAAAGAACAAACAAAAGCACCACACTTTTGTCATTCCTTCTTGGAAGGAATTATATAGTACTTCTAGAAAAGTCCACCATAAGACAGAATGACTTGCAAAGAATTTTTCCTGACATTAAAGGCATGTAGACTTTGAAAATGTTATTTGACCAGAGCCTGTGCATTAGTGACAAGTGGAGGTCTGGTTTGGGCTTTGTAATTTCTCTTCTTCCCTTGTACCTTCGCTGCATGAAGTCAAGGATCGTCTTGGCAGTCACAAGGCTGAAAGAGAATTTCTGAGAGAGAATTATTTTTATGTCAGCACTGTGATGATTAAAGATTTTTAGATTTCCTGCAATTTAATATTTTTTCTGTTTAAGTTATAATTGGTGGTGACCTGATACAGCTTCTTTTATTTAATTCTAAATTGTGTTTACTGTCAGATCAACGAACTCAAGTGGAAAGATGAACTGGTCACTGTAAAAATTGACAGCACAGGATAAGTTCTCTAATCTTTCTGAACTTTCCATTAATCTTTCGGGTTTTATTAATTTCTTTGAATTCCATGAAGCATACTTTCTTATAGGTACTTTCAAGCAATCAGAATAATTTATTTCTGAATTAGATGCATGTAATTGCCAGTTCGATTTTAAGCCTGACACCCACAGTAGATTGAATGCTGTTTTACACAAAGGCTTCTAATCTGTTAAATGGTGCATTGGGACTGATTTCCTATGAAATTGTCTGAATTACTTTCTCTCTTGGCACAATAGCACAGAATAAATTTCTTCCTGTATATCTCCATCTTGCTTTCTTTCTCCTGTAACACAGAAAAATGAAGCTGTAGCCTCTCTTTATTTCCTCTCTAATCCTGTTTAGTTACAGGTGACCATTAATGAGCGGCTTGAATTGGACAACCACCCCAAATACAGAAATACGGATTCATTAGGTCAACTGTAATGGACTTGAGTTAATAGGAAGCAGAATTCTTTGAAAACTATTTGATATTTAAGTCCAAAAAAGTGGTGGGTTTTTTCCCCACAAGCGTCAAAGTGGCTGTTTGCGCTGATGCCTTTGAATTTTGACCGGTTTTGAAGCTTGTATGTAACATGAAGGCAGTCCAGACTAAATTTCTAGATCAACACCTTGTGGTCAGTAGTGAATTCGTGAAGAATTACTATAAAAAAGCTAGTAGGAAGAATATAGTAGTCACTGGTAGTTATTGACATGGGCATGCGTGTGCAGTGTTATTTTGAAATTCCAGAAAGGAAATGAATACATGCAAATTTCATCTAACTGTACATTTGTTAGGTGTGGAGAACACTTTGTAAATACTGATTTTTATTAAAAATGGTGGGTTGCCTCAGTCTTGTGAAGTATATATTCTCAATGAGATATTACAGACACTATCTTTTTTGGCACCATATTCTAACATAAAATCTGTTTCACTAAACGGATCTTCTGCTCCAAAGCTAATATATTAATAGCTGTTAGTAAGAATATCAAAGGAACCATATTTTTCTGTGTCATGATACATAGCCAAAATATTGCGGTAGAGAATATCAGTTATTTTTGTATTTCCTTAATTGTTTGGTCTCTAGAGACTATGGGAATGGGAGGTCACAAAGACATAGCAAAAATTATTTTCCAAATTTGTTTTCTCAGTTTTCAGACTAACATACAAAATAATTTTAACAGAACCTTGTCAAATTCAGGGAAGTTTGCTCTTTGGATGAAGACTGGTCTCTAACTTAGAGGTGGCTTCCAGCTTTCTCTTTTGATTTTGGATTTGCAGTCTAGTCCCCTTATCCTTACTTTCAAAGAGCTCGTATTTATCTACTTCTTCCCTTGATCTCACTAAATAAGATTTGTGTTAGAGAGAGACCTTGCACAAATTGTTCTATTAACTTTGATTTCCCATTAATATGAATTTTAAAGTTAAGTTCAGAATAGGTTATTCCTTTGAGTGAGGTGGGAGAATGGAACAGAAGAGCAAACCACTTCAAATGGGCTGATACCTGAGGAATCTGCATGAATTTTTGTCTAGTTTCTCATAAACATCAGTATCAATATTTTGTTCCCTTTGGTATTTGTATTTATCACTTTTTGTTATTGTGCTATATGAACTCTAGATCATGTTTCCTCTGAGGAAAGAATCTTGGGTTTCTCTGTTTTTGGAAAATAAAACGCACAGATATCTCTCATGCTCTCTCTTTTTTCCTCCCTTTTTTTAGTTTTAAAAAATCAAAAACCAACAAACCAAACCCAAACCACACAAACACATACACAAAAAAAGCAGCACCCCTGCAACAAATAGAAGTTTGTTGCCTATATAAATGTAGTAAAAACTGATTTGATTCAGAGCAAATGTAAAACAAATTCAAACACAAGCCTTTAGCTTTAAGAACTACCTGAAAAATCATTAAATAGGATGAGATGGCATTATATAGGGAAAAAACAAGAAATACTTTCATTATGAAATTCTCATAGGAAGCAGCTCAGATAAATTCGATCTTGTAGAAGTTAGGACGAAAATATTGTTGATAATCAGAATGATTATTATGGTACTCTAGTTTCCATATCCCTTATGTGTACCATAACTTATTTTCCTATTTTGTATTGCTTGCTTTTAAAAAATCTTAATTTTTATGTTTATGATACCTTCTTGGGTGTACTCTACAAATGTGATGTCTAGGGTTTGGTTTGGCACTAAAGGAAAAATGGAATGATATGGCAAGGTTGATTAATGATTTGGCCCACAGAGCAGGATTCATTTATTCCGAAGTCATAGTGATTCTGTTGACTGGAGATGATGAACAGATGTAAGCTGCAGAATTATTCATGTATGTTTCTGGGGCAACTATACCATTTAAAAAGTATTAATGTAGATTATGGATAATTATGGAATTTCTCTTAGGAATGCTGATACTGTTTTTTGTGTTGCAGAACTTCACTAGTTCAGTTGTGTCTGATGTTTGCTGTCAGGGAATTAAATTTTCTGTCTGTTTTTTGAAATAACAAGAGGAATAATTTCCAAGAGTGTTTGAAGTGTATTTGAGACATAAGTAGAAGATATGACTTCTACTCTGTAGAAGTTTTTATGTTTGCATATGGTTTGCACATGAGTGTATATGTATGCACACATTATGCATGCATTTGTACAACACATATTCTAGATTGTATAATACCATTTAATCCAACTGTCTTTATAAGTATTAAGTAGGTATCTTGCTTAGTGTTTTCATTTAAACAGCAATTTTCACTGAAAGAAGTGTGTGTCATTTTGGTTAACAGACTGCTAATCATTCTGACTGAAATCGTCCTGCACTCATGATCCTTTTGTGGGACTGTTTGGTTTGAGGTCTCCTGAAGCTAGCTGTACTTGAGTGTTTCCTACATGTTTTCAAGTCTATGTCTATCCTTTAATTGTGCATTTGATAACTGACGTATTAAAGGATAAGGGTTAACAATTTATTTCTGTTTATCACTTCACTAAACCCACTTAATTCTATCCAAAATCATCCCAGTTACACTGATTTCTTGCTAATAGTGTCCTATTTCAGTAGGATTTATTGCTATTCCATATTGTTAGCTGAATCAGTTTTCTGGGAATTCTTAATAAAATAGCAGTCCCAGTTCAGCGTATCCCAATTAAGCCAAGTATTTTGTAGCAGTGTATTACACTTGTGCAGCAGTTCTCTTGAAGCCTTTTGCAATCACGTATTGAACAGCTCCTGAAGTGGTAGAGGGCAGCTATTAACTGAGGTTTTGGACAGTGCAGATTAATGACAAGAGGAGAAAGTTCAAACAGTTGTGTTAAGGCGAATGTGTTATTTTAACATGCAGTACCAGCTCTTCAATGTCAGCTCAATTCAGCCAGTGCTGAAGTTTTAAAACCTACCTGAAAACCCTTAGAATAAATGATCCAAGACTTTGTCATTAAAAGACTGACTCATTTACCTGTTCCGTTCACCAAAACCTGTACTGTTCTCCCTTGAAGAAGAGGAAATTTCACTTTATTTGAGAAGCTGCTTTGCTTTGAGACTGTTTTTTGTTATTATAAATAGGTTATTAGCACCTCTTTTGGTGTTATTGAAGTACTAAAAGCACCAGTGAAGTACTAATAGCTTTTCGCTCAGTTCAAGTTGCCATCTTCAAAAGGAACATCGGCTGGATTTTGCTCCACACGCCCCCATCTTTCACAGATACTGGCTATAGCCTGACAGTTGGCTGTTTCTCATCCTCATTTCTTTAAAAGTGCTCATGTATTTCCTCTGTCTAGAACTACAGATGAATATTAATAATAACTGGAAATGAAAATATGTTCATGCAACCCCTTAGAAAAGAAAGTTATTTATATTTGTGCCAATATCTGCTTGGAAATGATAGAAGCTTCCATCAGAAAGACTTTTATTCTGCCTAGAATCTATCTAAGAAATTTTTTCTTCCTAGTGTGAAAAAACAGGGGGTTTTGAGATTACTTCAGATTTAAGTATAAAGATCACCTATAAATGCCAAAGAGCAAGCCCATTGCACGAGTTTTGATACCCTGATAGTCATTTGCAGTTATGTTTTTTGCATAATATATGTATCATAGTTGTATTAAAGCTTTCTTCCCATTCCAGATATAGTAATGCCTCACTTGCATCAAAATGTCTCCGCTGAAAACGATCACTCGAATGAGCAACTGAAAACAAACTGAAAGTGTCCAATTTGCACAGTTTAGGAAACTTAGAATTTCATAGTTAGTGAAAACTAGTAGTGGCAAAAGAGAAGAAAGGAGAAAGAGGAGGAAATTAGGCTTTTCATTATCAGTTTGTGTAGCAGCTGCAATGAAATGAGTTCTCTAAGGAAATCAGATATTTGTAAGCAGAATTCAAGTAGGGCCCAGAAACTCCCACTTGTCTGTAGTGTCACTTCCAAGTTTTTATGGTATTATCCCTATAGCAGAAAGGTGTTGTGTTACTGATAGACCTTGGGGCAAAAGGGCCCAGAACTTCTTGGGTGAGCTATCAGTTCACCCTTTAGGAAATAAAAYTGAAAATTACACACTAGTGAAAGAGAACAGATAAGCATAAAAAAAAAAATTTAGAGCTGCCAATGGGACATTCTGTGCATGAATTTCACATAAGCTTTAAAAATAATACAGCTAGAGTTGTGACATGTAAATATGTTGCTTTTCTGAAACATGAATAAAAATTATGTAGTCATGTCCACAGGTCATATATATCACATTCTTCTCTTAATATCTGGAGGGGGGAAAAGGCAGTTGTTGTCAAATTATCATTTTCTCTTGGAATATATGAATTGCAGTTGAAATTATGGTATACGTGTAGGAAAATATTAACTAGAAAGTGCTGGGTTGCATTTTTTTAATTGAAAATTGAGTGTCTTTAAAAATTTTGCTTGATTTCTCTTCTTAAAAGCATCTTAAACTATAATTCTGGGGAAACTATAAGCTGTACTTGCACCATTACAGATTTGAAGCTTATTATTTCTGACTTTGAGTATTTCAATGAGCCTGTTACCCAGCAGAAATTACTTGTATAAATTAATTGGCCCATTGTTATTAGAAATTCATACATTGGAGTCTTGATTAGTTTACAAATACTGCATGACCATACGGAGGGAAATAACAGATAAGTTACAACCTTTCAGAACATTTTTGATGTTAATTTGGTGGTATATGTAAAAATAATAAATAGTATCTCTAACCATGCAAGAGTACCACATTTCTTAATCACAGAGAGATTGCTGTCCAATGTTCTAAAATACAGTGGCCAGTATTTTTGAATATATTAGTTGTCCTCTGGTATCTTCAGTCATTCAGTATAGCTTTGAAGACTGACTTTAAACCATTATGTATTATTTTTTCATCAAACAACACCAGAACCAGATCATGGGCAAAAACCTTTTTCTGAAGTCAGGCATATTCTAAATTGGCAAACATCAATTCTTTTCAACAGGACTTCAGTACACTACTACCTAAACGTTTTTTTTAAAGAAGCTAGTATGGTACAAGCTGCTGAAATGGAAATTGATCTTCTCTTTTTCTCTTGTTTGGCAGTGGTGTTGGTCAGGGAGCTCCCCAGTACTGGTTTACGCTTGCACATGCTTTTCATGGTGTGCTTGTAATACTTGACTCTGACAAAGTGCACTTCAAACCACTGGTGAGAAGTACTTTCCTGGGGAGGCCAGCATTAGTGTCTCAATTCTGCACATCGGGACTGGAGGCACAGTCACAGTTTCTCTGAGATTGCTAAATATCGGTAAGAGGAGAAAGAATAGAAGCCTGGTTCTCTCAGTTCTTGAAACTTGAAAAAAAAATGTCCAGTCCTGTTTTACAAATTGCATTGTCTTGAATCCTCTCATGGCAAACTGCTGGCTTAAGCTTTGGTATCTGATTTTACAGTATAGGCAAACTCTTCCTACAAATAATATACCTTCCTATCTTCCTTTTCTTTCTTCTCATACAGTATTATATAAAATAAACTGTAAAATTTCTCATTTCATGTTTTGCCATTAGTGAACATAATTTAATGTTTTCCCTAGTGTTAGAAATTAAGTTAGCCTTTATATCCAGGTAAACTCAAATGCTACATTATTTTAATATAAGTAAATTAGGCAAGATTTTTTTCCATTTTGCCACTCCTACTCAGTGCCTGTCATCATGTGGCTCTGTTCATTGGAGCTTTAGGAAAATCCCATTTAAAAGTCTCAGGAAAAAAAAATTCTGCAAACAGACTTGGTTTGACAAGCATTTGTTGGAAACATGAAAAGTTTCACTTCTTTGCAGCATCCAACTTGCATGCAAGTCAGCTGGAGACAGATAAATCTGGAGATAAACAGTACTGGGTGTCAGGATCACCTGTTTCCAAGACTCACCGTAGGCTGCATTACATCTTTGGGAGTATCATTCAGTTTGGTTTTTTCATCTGTACAGTTGGATAGTATTTACTTTTAAGCCCTTGGAGGGCAAGTGAGCTGTGTGCAGAAAATATTCAAGGCATTTGAATTCATGTTCTTCCCTTGTAGGTCACTCTAACGAGTATTCCTTTACCTGTCTGTGAAATTTAGTTTCACACTTTGAAGGTTAATTTAGCTCATGGCAGAATTACAAAGGCAGATAACTTAAATGGGACAACACGTGAATGTTCTCATATGAGAAGCCCTGCCCTTGACTCTCATGTTTCTTAAGCGACATGATAGTTTAGTGGTGAATACTTAGAGCCATCTGTGAAGATGGCATGTCGCCCGTTTCTAATAGGTGCCAAATAAACATATTCTTAGATGGTAATCTTGTGCCATACTGCAAATGCTATCTCAGCTACAGAAAGGTCATGCGTTATGACAGTTTTGCCAAGCATCTCTTTACACTTTGTGATACTTGATGACACTAACAGGCCAGAAAAAGATATTTCTTAACAGTGAAAGTAGGCACCTGTGCCTGCCCACGAGGAAAATGTAATTGTAGGAGTGACCTTGAACTACAGAATTCATCAGAAAACTAACATACAAAACTTCTGTAGCAATTCTCTATTATTAGTCTAATTCCAGAGTGCATGAGGAAATTAATGAATAGGGCACAAATTTCAAAAACTTTTCAAAGAAATGGGTAACTGGAAATGAAAACAGTGCTTCCTCCCACAAACTGTCATTGTTGGGTTTTGGTATTGCAATTAGATGAAAAGGGATATTAGATTTGCCATTTGTCATGATGCTTAGTCATCTGTATTACAGCCAGCTTAATTAGACTCTTACTTCAGTTCAGAAAAGTTGTAACCTTTGGAAGATATCTAATTGATAAGGCAAAACTTTATGCTTTGTGTTTTGTTATCACTTTTTTTCTTTTAAATGCCTGCCCGCCTTTTAACGTTTCTCAAAGAATTACTTAGTGTCATCTGCTGTAGTTTTCAGTGCATTTCAGTGCACAAACTTGCTAATGAGGTATATTTAAAACATTGAATTATCATCACACAGAAGCCTTTGAAGAAATTTTTATCTTATGTATATTTTTAAAAATAGGCAAAACCCCACACTGGATGTGGTTAGTATTTGGAAATTGTGCTTACATGAAGAAATAAGTTGTGTTTGATTGGCCTTACTTATAATTCTGACCATATTTTGTCATTTCAGAACTCATCAGAAAGTTTTTCGCACTAATTTGCTTTTTAGAATCTTAATAAAAATTCATGCATGTTTTTACCCAGAAATTATCTTAGGCAGAGTTACTCTTAAGAGTACCATTTGAATTTGCTATTTGAATTTATTATTTCTCTGTACAGCATTAACATTATCAGTCTTACATTACAATTCCAATTCCTTCCTTTTTCTTTTTTTCTTCTCTATTGTGAAAGAATATAAGATTTTTGAGAAGAATCAGTGTCATAAAACAAAGTTAATAAAAATACAAATAATTCTCTTATGATCTTACTACTCCCCACTGCATGTGCACATTTTACCATGGCTGAAGTACCAGAAAAAAGTATTAATTTTTCTAACTTGACTATCCCGAAGAGAATTATCTAACTCACAAAATGATGGGACTGGTAGGATAGTTCAAATCCAGCTTGTTCAACTTCCTCATAAATCTGAGTGAAAGATAAATTCATTTTTATCTTGGACAGAAAAAAATGTATTATCTCTTCCAAACTGGTTCAGTTTTGAGTAGTGAAAATTTACAGTATAAAAATGAACTGATTCATTATTTGTGAAAGTTTCTACCTTGACTATACTGATGATCCCAAGTTGTCTTTTCCTACCTGGGAGGTATTTGTATAGGTGTTGCAAGATCTGCTTTTATTTTTCAGCAAAGGGCATGATTATTGTGCAATACAATCAGTACTACTAGTGTCATAAACTGCAAGGGCATAATCTGTACCATCTGTGGAATGTCAGCAACTATAACAGAACATCTCTGCATTGGTATGCAGTTGGAGTTAAGGTATTGTCTTCAGTATTTAGTACTAAACTGTTTTATTTGCCCTCAGTTATGAGAACAATTTGTTACTCGAATACAGCAAGTAGAATTGGTGCAAATCTGCTTTAGAGAAGGCCAGTGACTAGCACAGAAGTTGTAGTTGCTGACGAGACACACAAGCATAAAAGAAACCTAAATGCAGATTTGTTGTGGTTCTTGCAGCAACATTTGATGGGTGAGGAGGTTGGTCCTTGCAAGCAGCAAGGACCTGAGTTTGCATTCAGGTGACTCTGGACAGTTGTGACTTCTGCCACTGCTCTGCCGTGTATATTTTCGTAGCAATATTTTACCTCTTCAATAGCCATTCTTTTTGATGAAATTGTATGTTACTGGACAGGGACTGTTTTTTCCCTGTGTACAGTGCCTGCTATAGCACATTCTCAAACTTGATTAGCTCTGTCTTACACATTGCTATAATGGACCTTCCTCACCCCCACATCCACCCCAAAAGTTTTGTAAGTCTAACTGATTTTTTTTTTTTTGTTACTTTCATTACTCTCCAATGTTGGTACCACATTGTTCAAGGATTTAAGTTCAGAGAATTAATTTTATGAAACAGTTTTGCTGTTCTCTTTCTTCATACTGATTTTACATGTAAGTTGGAAATTGACTTTTATTTTTATAACTAAAGTTTTAGTAACATGTGGTATAATACATTTTTGAGAACCTAAGTGCTACTAAATATGTAATGAATGAAACATGATGAAAACTGATATTTAAACTTGCCTTTTTTTTCCTTTAGAGTGTTGTTTGGTATGTTACCTGTGTATGTGGCTCTATCCACATTCTATTTAGTAGAGCCTTCAGTCTAGGACTGTTAGAAAAACATTTGTCCCTTTCAAAAAGGACTAGCCATTCCTTTGAGACTTTGAGAGTTTTCAAATATATGATCAGAATTAAGGCTAAATTTCACTTAATGTTGCTTGTGTTTGTCTTCACTCATTAATTTCACCACCATTCCATCATGATTGGGAGCTCTGAACAATAATTTTTTTTCAATCCTGAACACATTTATTTTCCCCCAAGGAGACACTACATTTAAAAGTTAATTAGTTTCCTCACAAATGTATAAGTCAATAAAATTGAGTTATGATTATTAAAATCATAAAAATTACATCAGTCTTACTGATCTGGAATATTTCTGAACAGGTATTCATCACATGCAAATTTCATTGGGTACAGATCATCTGCACTTCAGGCTCTGACAAGACAATATGCTAAGACAGGGATGATCTCCAAAAAAAAAGACAAGGTCATGTTTAAAGAAACAAAACAGTGAAATGTTAACTGGTCCCAGCCTGCAGAGCTCTTTTGCTGTTTGGGCTCTCCTTTCACTTCTGTTTCATGGTTCTAGTTTTCATTTGGGTAGTTTTGGAAGTGTGATTAAGTTACTTGCCTGTGTATGTGTGCCGGTAATAACAGGAGGGTAAATGCCTGATCCGGTAGTGAGTAACTTAGCTATAAGTAGAATATCTGAAGGAAGAAATACACCAACAGGAAGCAAGCAGCAATTTAACAGAAATTTGTGTGTGTCCAATAGATTTAAGTTCCAAATTTCTATTTTTGGCGAATATAATTGTTCAGGAAATTCAAAGTCGTGTTGTGGAAAAATGTCATACAATATATGTGTCTTACTATATAGTTAGCATATGTCACGACATGTCCAGTGGTGTAGGCTACTGATCCTTACTCTCCCTAGTGGAATAGTGTTGCAATGTTTAGACCTTAAAAATGAGTTTAGGAATGGAACAAGGATGTGTGTTTTGTGTAAGTGATATGAATGATGATTCTTTTTTTCTGTATGCTTCTTTTCTTTTCTTTTGCATGGCATTAAGCTATTTTATTTTTCTACCTTATTCCTAGTCTAAATAATTCTAAAGCTGCTATCAGTTCACAGTTTGTGTTGCTACACTTTGGTAGAGTTTTAGATAGGAATCATTTCCACTCTGGCTGAGAGTGTCAAGGTATGATTTTCAGTTTAAAAATTCATAAATGATAGTTAAATAAATTAGTAACTCATAGGCAAAACTATTCTTGTATGTGCAACTGTGCTTACAGTAATTTTCAGTGGCTACTATTCAAAATAGTAAGGTGTGTGTGGCTCCATATGGTTGTGCTCTGGCTCTGAAAACAGTATGTATTTTTGCTATTGGAAGATGGAATAGAACATGTACCTGTTAAATCTAGTGACAGGTAAAAGCTGTGAGGGAACCTGAGCAGGTTTGGTTGCACAACTTCAGTTTTAAAACATCTTGACTATTTGGAGAAATGACCTGGAAAAAAAAATTAATTCTTTGCAACAAGGCAGTTCACAAAGGATAGATGTGTTCCTGTTTCTGTTAACAAAAATATTCAACTTAATCAAGTGTAGGATAAGGAAATTTTCGTTGTAAGTAAGCCTCAGAAATTTATGTAGATATCTTAAGTCTATCACTTACATGTATATATGAGACACAGAGTGAAACTAAAGCAGGTGATGAGTCAAAAAAAAAGTGTAGTACAAAAAATGATGCAAATCACGTTTTGCTCCACTCAGTTCTAACTTGTAACAATTGAAATATAATAAAAACATATTCCTCTGTACACAGCCAAAAGCGTTAGGAAAATCTCCAATTGTATGTTGGGTTTTTTTTCTTTTCAAAGGGAAACCCTGTGGAGGATCCTTTATATCACTGATTTTCTAGCATAAGCGACACTTGTAAAATTATACAACTTTAGCTTCTTCTTTTATATATATATATATATATAAAAATTGACTTTCATTGTTTAAGCTGTAACTGCCAAATGCTTATAGCATATAATTTATTAGGTGTATTTAAGCAGTTTCATATTTCTTCTTAATTCTTTAAAAGAGAGGTGACTGAATGCTATGGGCTTTTTCACAGTATTTTGATTTAATGCTCTGAAGTACTTCATTTCTGTCTCACTTTCAATGGCAAGTTTTCCTGGCAGTTCAGTAGCATCTCTCTTGAACAGCAGAGCTGGCCAGACACTTGTCATAATTATGTGGCAGTCATGTGTGCCAAGAAACCTAGTCACATTATAACTATGTGCTTTGAAGGTGGATTATTTAGTCGTATCAGTTCATAGCTATGTAAGTTAAATTAATGCAAAAGAAAAATCAAATACTCAAAGTTTAAATTTTTTATTATATTTTTATAAACATATGCACACTTTCCTCTTATGAAGTGAGTTTCTGAGATTTATTCTTTTTTTATTTTTTAAAGTTTTAGTCTTAATTTTCAATTCTATTGACCAAGCAAGCAAAATAATGCAATCATAGATTCATGATGATATCATAGACTTGTACTTCAGCCTCACAGGGTTATGTTTCTGCAGCAACACTTTAAGGAAGAGATGTGGCATTTTTCAAAAGCAGCAAGAATTTTTAGGTTTTTTTGCTAAGAATATATTCAAAATCATATCAACTGACTTTGATATTTGTCTTAACTGTTCAAATCACTTTTAGCTTTTAAGTTATGTCTTGCATTTCAGGGTGACATGTCCTGGTTTCGGCCAGGACAGGGTTAATTTTTCGCAGTAGCCAGGAGGGGCGTGGCTGAGGCCCTGATGTTATTCTACAGCACCTCATGCCATAGTCTCTCTCTTCTGGGGAGAAAGGGTTCCCAATGGATATTTGGCTTTCCATGTAAATAATTTCTGTCTTATACCTTTTGCTATTAATGTTGTTGCTACTACTGTTCATTTTGTTATCTCCTTGCTCTTTCCAGTAAATTGTTCTTATCTCAATCCGTCATCTCCACCTTTAGTGCCTCCAGTTCTCAACTCTACCCCTCCCAGCAGGAAGGGGAAGGGGGAGCGAGAGAGCAGGGTGTGGTTTGGAAGAGTCTCGGTGAGGGCACCGAATTAGGGAGTGCCGTTCCTAAACCATGACGTGTTTGCATAGAATTATCCTTTAGAACAACTGCTCTACTGTTCCTTATTCTAACTGAATTCCTGTAATTTCTTCTGTATTTTTTAATGTACTGAAATATAATTTGGCACTTTTCTGCTTCAAATGTACTGTTATAAGCATGTCTTGATGATAAGTAGGTATCACAAAGTCCAAGCTTACCTGCCAGTAGTTAAGTGTACTTGCACGTCCTCACATGAATATAAGGGGAATATATTTAGTACCCATTCTTAAATTTTTTTAAAGATTTTGTTTATTTTGTACAATAGAGAATATCAGTTGAATCTAGTAGAAGCTGGTTTCTAAGCAAACCAAAGGAAGAGTAGTTTCTTTATGAAACTCAAATCATGCAGCTGTAGAATGCAGTGAGCAATTCTGTGTTTGCTACAGTGTAAATGGGTTCAAGGTAAGACTGGAAAATTCGTTCAGAAATACATAGGAGCCGGATGACTCTGAAACTGTCTTTAACAAAAATGGTTAGAGTCCCAAAAAGCAATGAGAAAAGTAATGCATATGTTTGACCTATTTTTTCTCTTTGCTTTTCCCTGGACACCTCTTGATGGCTTTTCGAGACAGGATAGTTGAGTCAAGTGGTTAATTAATCTAATCCTGTACACATGTTCTTACATTGCACCATGTAGCTGAGTTTGCTTTTGGAAAGTAAATTGTCATCTTCCTTGCTCCCTAAATTTATTCATAGTCTAAAGTATTTTAAAAAGGCTCTTTGCACCAAAAATGCTTGTAAGAGTTCAGTATTTGATTTTGTTATGAATGGAAGTATTGTATTAAAAGGAAGTTGATTAGAAAATCAAGTTTCTTGTTACATCTGTTAGGAATGTGTAAAAGATGTACAAATAAAATTTGAAACACTTATACAATATACTTCACTTGTAGGGTATAGTATACATCTGTATTTTACTTAACTTTTAATAGAGTCCAAAAGGTTGTTCCTGACTCTCTAGTAAAGCGTAAGTTACAAAGTCAAAACCTTTAAATAGACCAATTAAAAGTAACTAAAATTATATTTGTTTAGCTATAGAATGGCACAATATCCTTGTCAGTCCATCAGAAGAGTAATATGTAAAATGATGTTTATGCACTTCTATTTTGCTTTTTCTTGTCTATGAGATTTCAACAGCCTACGTCTTCGTAATTCTTATGATTTACACAGTGATCGTAGTTGTAAAGTGTGTTCAGGCTTAATGAGTACAATGAACCTTATGGAATAACTGATGTAGCTGTTAAGAAAAAAAAGTACCCTTCTGAGTAATACAAATCTGAGTTAATTTGAAGAAAAATTTCAATCTTCCCTGTGCTTGCTGGGAGAATAAGACATTCTTCTGAAAGTGATGGTGAAAGGAAGCATTTGATCATTTTATACCCTTTTAAAAGTTGGAGTAATATTTTTTGGTGTATAAAACAGGTAAGAAATAGATAAAATTTTAAGTGCTCTTTTGATCATTTGAAAAGAGATTCAACATCAGAAGTATTAAGTTTCAGTGAGGAAGACTTTTATCTTGGAATAACCACTTGGTGCCATAACAACCCTTAACAGGGTCCCAACAAAAAATTTCAAGAGAACTGCTTAAGGCAAATTTGATTCAGACAAATGCATTACCTAAACATATAGTTTAGGATCTGATGGCCTCAGTTACTGGAGAAACACTGGATTTAGAGTCAGTTATGTAGAAAACTTATCAAAAGATAGAAGGTATACTGCCTTCATATCTTCACATTATTGCAAAAAAATTATTAGACTTGATCTTACACGACAAACAGATTTAAAGAGTACATGGAATTGGTTTTGACTACTAAATAAGTGAGGTGCAGTAAAAAACTGAAAAAAAAACCCTGTAGCAGATATTGCTGATTTTCATTCATGTGTACATATATGTGTGTGTACGTGAGCAGTGGCCTGTTTTAACGTAGACCTGAAGTCAGAGATGGTTTACTTTTAGCTAAGCCTACTTGTAATGAAGAGCAATGTAACTGTTAGTAGCTAGTTTCTTTTTATTTAATTTGCTTTTATTCAGATCTTACAACTTGAATTTTATTGAAAGTGTTCTTATGATGTGTAAATCTGAATGGATAGTTCCATTTCGTTACTGATTTTTTACGAAATCAGGAGTTGGAAAACCAGCTTGAAAACATTTTTTTTAAATTGAAAACATAAATAAAATGTTACTTAAAATTGGCTTCTTTACATAAAACATTTAATTTCACTGGAAGAAAAATACTCCTTTTCACTCTTACAATAACAAAAGTAAACTCCAAATCAAGATAAATGTTGCATTTCAAGTATTTTAAATGAAAATTTTGGTTTCAATTTTTATTTGTTTAATCAGAACAATTTACTAAATGTCACATGAACTTCTGTTTAACCAAAATACATTGTTCAGGAAAGAAATTGCTTTGTAAATTTTTTGTAAATTCTGATATTGAATCTGATTTAGTTATGAGTGCTGATATGTTAACAGCTACCATCTGCTGTGTGTAAATTGAAAAAGGAAAATACAAAATAGAGTAGTTAATAATATACCSTTGTCATATCACAGGCTATGCGCTAATTTGTGTATTCCACAGTTAGACTATAAAATTATTCATATTTCTCACACCTGAAGTTTGACATACCATAAATGATTACTTTCTCCTGCCAGTGCCAATTACTCTATTAAAAATATGCACTTATTATGGGTTGTTTCTAATTTTAAATGTGTAATTGTAGTAGCAAATTACTTAATATACCTGCTTAAATAATTACTTTTTTCAAATTCTATTATCTGTGCCTTCAATTGATTGTGAGCAAAAATAAATTTAAGGACCAAGACTGTCACTGAAAAATTAGAAATTGAGGTTTAAAACATTTAAACATATTCTTTCCCATGTGAAGGGTTGTTAATCATGTTGTGCCACTCAAGTTAATTATGGACTACACTCAGAAAAAAGACAAGAAGGGAAGATTTTTACCATATAGCGATACGCAGGCTGTGGGACTAACAAACCGCTCATGCCCCATAGGTGTGAGTCTGCTTTTGTCAGATGCTCTCGAACCAGAGTTGAGCGTGAATCTGTTGAGAACAAAAGAGTGTAATTCCAAAGGCTAGACTAATGTACTTGGGATTTAGTGGCCTGTTTTTTGTATGTGCTTAACTCAGTGTGTTGGATTTGTATTATTTACATTTCTACAGTCTGAAATCTGTATTTGGATTTCTGGCCTTCCGGCTACTTGAGACAGGCCTGTCAATAAACTGAATCGTGTTATGATGAGTGATATCACTGACATTGCTAAATTTAGCAAATTCCCTCCTTTCTCTGCACATGACCTGCATCATACAAGCTCTTTCCTCTGCCCAGCTCATGTTTCCAAGGATCTGCAAAGGGAGGCAGTTGTCAGTAACCCTAGAACTAAGTCCGGATGGTGCAGAATCACATTTGAGGCCAAATGAACACTTTCAAGATCAGCACCTTCCACAGGAATTATCACATTCCAAAGACCAAAAATAATTTTGTAATTATGGTGTAAATTTTAATATGAAATCTTTTTAGAACCAAATGGGATATGGAGAGATTATATATTTCCATACTTCTATGTTAATAGGCTACTTACTCATTTTTCAGCAACAGTGTTAATAAATGTCAGGATACTCTTTGTATTATGCTGACCCACTCTGAACTTCAGTGTAGACAATATCCAGGTTTTCTGAGTTTGTTATTTGAAGTACTTCAGCGCAGTGTAGCAAAATAAGATCTGTGCAGAATCTGTTCTCACTGGCAGCAATACGGAAAGATTCTCTCCAAACTGAGTTACTATTTTTTTACTGCTTCTGAGCTAATGATTTTCCCTCATGTAAGGTCAAGTAGGTATTATGTTTTTCTCTTTTACTAAGTTGTTTCTTCTGGTTTCTCTTCCCCCCCCCCCCCCCCCATTCTTGCTTGTAAGTTTAATGATTTCTGTAAAATTTTGTTTGTTGAACATCGTGAGCTGTTCTTAATTAAGGTTTTCAGATTTCTTAGGTGTTTTGGTCAATACCAACAAATTCACTTACAATTTAAACATCTATTCCTCTACATTTAAACATGAATTGAAAACATGACATGAAAGTCAGAGCAGTTATATCACCTAAGTGCTTTCCTTGCAGTTGTATTGAATTCTTCTGGACTAACACCACAGGTTTAACCGCTCTTGAAACAAGATTATTCAAATCTCACTTGAACAGTTATGCGACTTGTAATTGTACCAAAGACTATTGAAAAGTCATGATTTATAAAACATCCTAATCAGAAACGTTGCTAATGCTAATGAAAATTAATGAAAGAGTTTCCAGATTTTAAAACTGAAGTCAAATTGAGTACTTGAATTAGTAAAAATAATTGTCTAACTTGTACAGTGGGTTCTTGGTTTTGGTAAGTTCACCTTAAATAAGTATCTTTATTGGTAGATAAAGGATAGTGATTTCTAGTTATTTGTTAAAACCATTATTTGGACACGTCTGTTGAACGTCAGTGGATTAAATCTTATTGAATTTTGATTGCCTAGCGGATTTGTAATGAATTGCATAGCATGAGTCATTGGCTTATATTTACAGCTGTAATATACTACTTAAAATTCAGCCTCCTCATAAACAATTTCATTTAATGATTCTATTTGGCATATGAGTCAGCACTGAACTGCAAGAACTTACCTATTGCCTGTCATAAGCATGCTTTTATAAAACAAGAAAATAAAAATGTGAGTTTTTTCTCTATTTGGGTGAAGTGCAAAATCTAATTTCATTATGACTGACTTAAATAAGGAATATATCATACTGGGAAATGGCAAGGCCAGGTAAGCAAGAATTTAATTTGCGGCTTTTTATCTCATTATGCTGTATGACTAAACTTAATGAAGAAAAGCTCTCCCCTTGCTTTAGATTGACTTTTGATCTATGTTTATAAAAGCCTGTTCCCAACAATAACTTTTCAGCAGCCTTTCAGTTAGCACAAAATTTCGTGGCTTCATTGACCTTTGACCAAATACACTGTGCGAGTGTTGCTAGTAAGTCTTTCAGTGATGATTTTTCAATGAGTAAAAATACGTCAGGCAAACTTACATTCTGGTAACTTTTCAGAGAGTTCCTGTTTGTGCAGAAAAGATAGAACAACTGAGGCATTGAATGGAAAAGGAAGGGAGTCAACAACTGCAGTAGCAGACCTGGAGTGAGACCACTGTGCATAACATGGGCTTGTGTAGCAGGAGAAAAGCAGCTGACTCCTGCTTCGGTAGCCAAAATGCCTTAGTAGCCACATCTGCCCACATCTTCTTTTTTCAGGCACTGCAGACCTCACCCAGCAGTTAGAGATAATGCTAAAAAGTAAAAATATTATGTCTTGATGTTATAAGGTCTCTCTTACTAAGCTCTGAAATAAAAGAACTCAATCTAAAGAGCTGAGTATTTTACCAGAAAGCATTTTGTCAGCATGGTATTGATTGTGAATTCTAGTTCATATGCCTTCTTTCTGCCTTGAAGAAGGAATTTTGCTGCACAGTTCGGGTCTCACAAATTTGCCTCCTTTTGATGTATATATTCTGATTTTTCAGCTGTAGAATAAGCAGTAGCAGCAGGCTGCTTATTGACCTTGGAAAACAGTCTCCTAGTGTTTTGCCGTATCTGTAAATGTTCTTTAAAAAATTCCTCATGTTTATTATGTTGGCATTAATGGCCCCTGAAAAAAGAAACAATATTATTTTTGCAATTACCACTTCTTTCCTTTGTAATGTGTTAAGGAAACTTCCCTGTGTGACCATCCAGGAGCCACTCTGTCAGATACTCTCATACCACCCGAGATGGGACTGAGGTCCCTCTGAAGCTACACACCCCACACCCACACAGTCACACCAGCTGTCCTTACCTGCTCGACCCTGGATTTCCCATAGCAGAGTTTCAGTGCTTCAGGTCCTTCAAGTTATTTAGTCTTGGGACAGTAATAAAATAACAGCTCAAACTGGTGCCTCTGCAGAGGGATCCCAAACCTAGGAAACCCTGGCCTTTTATACCCTCACAGTCTAAGCATGGGAAAGTCTGGGCTGCTGTCTCCTGGAGTGTCTCTGAGTGTCCAGTCACCTGGCTGGGCCACAGGAGCCTGTGTCCTTGGTTATGCAGAGGCTGGCAGGTCGCGGCCTCTCGCCTGGGGCTCGAGCTCCTGCCCCCACAGAGCTCAACCTGCAGCTGCACACCGAAACACCTGCACTGAATGGATTCTTTAACAAATGCATAACTGCATATACAACACGATGAAATAGTTGCTGTACTTCAGCAGCTGACAATATTTAGGTACCCCAAAGTACTCTAAATAACAAGAGATGCTATTCCTACAGAGCTCTATGAACTTGGATGATATTCAGTAGGAGGAGCTTGAGTAACTAATTTCCATTAGTGTTCATGAAATCTTTAAGTTTGGAAGAGACCTTCAAGATCAGCCAGTCCAACCGTCAACCCAGCATCACCCTAATCACCCCTAAATCTTATTCATAGGTGTCACATCCAGATGGCTCTTCAACATCTCCAAGGAGAGTGACTCCACCACCTCCCTGAGTAACTTCTTCCGGTGCCTAACCATTGTTTCAGTGAAATTTTTTTTCTAATATCTGGCACAACATAAGGTCATTTCCTCTTGACTTGAGACATGGCAGAAAAGACCAAGCCTCACACTACAAACTCCTTTCAAGAGGCCTTACTGAACTTCTAACACTTGACCTTGGCCCATCAATCCAATCTGCCCAGACCTCTCTATAGAGCCTTCCTACCCTCCAGCAGATCAGCACTCCCACCTAACCTGGTGGTGTCTGCGAGTTTCCTGGGGGCACACTCGATCCCCTGCTCCAAATCATTGATAAATAAGTTAAACAGGACCACCCATAATACCCTGGGGAACACCACTAGCGACTGGCTACCACTCAGATTTAGTTCCATTCACAGCCACAGTATTGGGGAATACAGTCAAATGTAGAAGGTCCATCTGCATTAGAAGGCAAACATTAGACCTGCTTGGTTTTTTTCTCAGACTAGGCTTTTGATTTCAGGACAAAAATTTACTTATTTTAACTTTGAGAAGTGATTTCATCAATAGTCTCAGGCAGAGACTTTTTTTTTTAATACAGTCTTCTTTAAAGTGGCTCTTGTTGCTTATGTTGGTGCTGTAGCTTGTAATGTCCCTAGTGCTTTTGCTGAGCTTGAGTAATTCTTTAAAGAGATTTTTCTGTTGCAGATTTAGAAAGAAATAAGGTTTAGAAATAAATAAATAACTGTATAACATCCAAGTATTTCCTGGGAAGAAAGGAGGTAATGGCTTCATTTCTTAGTCATTTGCTGTGGCACTAGCACTTGTCTTTCTAATGTGCTTCAGCAGCTTCTTTGAGAGTCAACACACATCAAGTGAATGGCTGGAAAGCAGAGGAAGGCATTACCCTGCTTCTCAGGATGGTGATGCACTCAAGGCTGTCTCTGCTAATTACTGCAACTTAGAGCCAGAGTGGGGCTTATTTGCCTCACACTGCTATAGTAAAAAAAGGATTTGGCTCTGTTAGCATTGTCCTCTCTAGGTCTGGGCTAGAGAATAGCAAAAATAGCAGGGCACAAGTAGAGTTAAAAGCTTGGATTTCTTTTGCATTCTAGGGTCTTTTGAATGACACACAGCTCAGAAGAGAAAGTGACAGAAGTCCTGAGTTGTGACAAGTTGGGGGAAACAGGGACAAAAGAGTGTTCCATAGAGAAAAGGGTATAATAGTTCATTTCTTATAGCAAATCTGTAAAGGTGAGTATTTGCTTGACCCTTTGCCGTGTCAGTCAACCATATAATGACTTTCAGAAGTCTGGTGGCTGGGAAGCCTCAGTTATTACTGCTGTTTCACTGTTGGTAACAAATTGCAACCAGAAGCTGCTAAGTTGTCTCTCTAAATGCTTTGAGTAGGAGATCTATGTGACAGCCTTTTGCTGCTTCATCCAAAGAAATCTTCTAGCCCTGGATAGCTTAGAAGTTTGGCAGGAGGTAGTTCCTATAGGGAGCAAGTTTAAAGTTAAAATTAAAAAAATAATAATTTAGGGTTCCATTTTCATCCAGTGCCAGACTTTGCAATGCACACAAGTAGTCTTTACGTATGTCTGCTTGGATTAGTTGATTATTTATGTGTATTGATACTATTAGGTTTCATTCTACATATTGGTAGTTTTGCATTCCTGGGCAAATGGAGAAGGATTACAAGAAGTCTCTCTCTGGCACTCTGATTGTATATTTGCTATCTACCAGATTCTCTTTAATTGAGGCAGGGTGCCAGATTCTGAACTAAAAAGCTGATGCACCTTTGTTTCGACATGCTGCCATCTGAGTCCTTGTTTTTGCATCTGTGAATATCTTTTAACTAGTTGGTTCATTTGAATCAAATTTCCTGAATGCTAAAATCTGGCAATTCTTCCTTTCCCAGTCCTTTGGGAGTAAAGAAGAAAATTTATTTTCCTGCTGGATCTGTCTCTCCAGTTTCTTTTACATAAAACTCTAGTAAACAGAGCTCAGTTTAATATACTTATTCAGCCGAACCCTTCTGAGAGAGTGTTTCATGTCAAATAGAATTAGAGATGCACCAGACTTAATTTGAGGCCTCAGTTTGGCACAGGAATTACTCTTTCATCCTTTCACGTGTGAAATTGAAGGTTCCCTGCTGGCTTAACACAGCCCTTAACAGCTGAGCACTTGGCCACAGTGCTGGAGCTGCGAGTATCTTTCCACAAATACTTCCCCCCATGCTTATTAATCTGGGGGGACTGTGAGCGAGGCAGCCTGGCATGTGCTTCTTGCGGATTTCTATACAGTTCTGCTGACACTTAAAGAACAAGCTGAGCTATACATTTCAGTAGATCTTTTCCCTTTCTAATGATTATTTATACCAAAGGTCTGTATTCAGAGGTCTGAGTATTTCCAAATACATCTGTTTGATAAAGATTTTAAAATGAGAAAGTAAGTAAATTAATTATTGTAGTTATATTTGAGTACCATAAAATCCTCCGGTTGTCAATGATAGCTGCAACTGCCAGTCTGTATGTGATAGTCTGTTTTGTGCCAAGCATGTTATTTCCATCAGTGTGAAAGATCAATAGGAACAATTGCTTAATAGTGTGATTATCTATTTAATGAATTAAGAAATATTTTATTTATTCAAAGTAGCAAAATCACAGAATCACTGAATTTTTGGGGTTGGAAGGGACCTCTGGAGATCATCTAATCCAAACCCCTACTAAAGTAGGTTTATCTACAACAGGTTGCCTAGGATCTCTGGGCAAGCCTGTTCCAGTGCTCTGTCACCCTCAAAATAAAGAAGTTTTCCTCATATTGAGATAGAACTTCCCACATAGTTTAACTCTGTGCCCATTGCCCCTTATCCTGTTTCTGGGCACCACTTCAAAAATCTGCCCCATCCTCTTGACACTCGACATAGTGTCGACATGCACTAAGATCTCCTCTAAGTTGTCTCTTCTCCAGACTAAACAGCATCAGCTCTATCAGCTTTTCCAAATAAGAGAGTTTCTCCAGTCTCCTAATAATATTTGTAGCCCTCCTTTATAAAAATAGAATGTTTTTCCAGTGTACCTGTTCCTTCTGTGAAATTTTTTGGTGATGGTTGTCAACCCTTTTCTTGGTTGAGTCAGGGGTTTTTTTTTTCATGTATGATCTAAATCAAAATCCTGCTTACCACTGGGAAGGGTAAGTCTTTTAAAAGACAATAGTTTGCCAGCTCAGATAGTACTACAGCAAAGACATTCCTTCAAAGCATTAGTACAGCTAAATATTTTTCCTCACATTCTTGTATTCTCATGGACATGTTCTTGTATTCTCATGGACATGTTCTTATTGAAACTATTTTGTATGTAACTATTTTACTTTTAGGTAGAAACTGTCTCTACTCCAGCCAAAGAGAAAACCAAAGACTACTCTATTTGTTTCAGATCTTCTACATTCAAGTAATAGTGTAAGAGGCTTTAGAACAATGTAAGCAACAATCTTACATAGCAATATGCAGTTATCATAGTTGAGAGAGCATCTCTTTTTCTAAAACTACTGTCATAAAATACATTCGTGTCTTCCAGGCAAATACCTAAAGTAGCAAAGTACAATTAGGTCAAAGGTAAGATTTTGAGAACTTTTAATTGGGACGAAGCCCTGGCTAATTCACTGTTTTATTAAATACTTAAAGTATGATAGTATGTACACCTTTGAGGGACAAGTATTTTGTGTAAGGTTCTGCAAGGTGTGAGGAATTCACTAATTTTAGGGTTGGCTCAATAGTAAAGGAGCAAGGTTTGATTCAAGTTTTAATAACTGTATAAAGAAATAGGTAACTACATATAATTGTTAAAAGACCTTATATTTTTGGGGAGGTTTTGGGGTTTTCTTTCCCAGGAGACAAATATTAAAAGAGCATCAAAACATAAAACATAAGAATTAACTGCTGTCATCCTTCGTCTTTGAGATTAGCAATGTAACGAGCCTCAGGATGAAATCTGAACTACCGTTTTGCTTTAACTGTATTAAGATACACCATTAAAGAATATGTTCTACTAAAGCTAATAAATGTAAATGGTATGGTTTATGAAGCCAGTGGTTGTATACAAAATGTATTTTAGAGTAATTAATAAATTGCAAGAATAAAATTCTATGCAGGGCAATTTCTTGAACCCTGGAGGTCATATTGTAACTGTATAATTTTTTTCATTATTAAAATTTAAAAAGCACACATTACTTGATGTGCGTGCACAACATGTGAAGTGCATTTCAGTGATCACTGAATGACCAGAATTCTAAGCATTACTGAAGTCCACTAACATGTGAAGGCTTTTATTGATTGCACTGTCCTTTCTTGAGACTGTGTTGAAGTGTGAATTTTATTTTAAAAGGCTGACAGATGAATTCTCAAGAGAGTATTCCAATGCAATTTTCATTCAATTTGAAAAATTTTCTTTGTTTTATTTGATGTAAGCAGTTGTCCATCTTGTTATAGACTTAAAACATATATTAACTCCTGCAAATTAAAATTTCTTGGCCCACCTTCATGTATGTGCCACTTTAATGATTCCTCAGGTGATGTTACTGGATGAAGGTGTTAATGTCACAACTTTATTTGACCTCAACCCAAATAGGCAGGAGAGGGGAGTAAAGGAGAGGTTGTTCCATGTGTATGTATGTCCAGTCTGGTTTTTCATTTTCAGATTAACTACAGCAACCCAATACGAGCATGAGTTCCACTCCAAACTGAAGGAATGTTTTAGGGTTGGGAATTTGGGTTTTGGTTGTTGGTTGGCTTTGTTGTTTGTTTGGGGTTTTTTTCCTAATCTGAAATGAATTTAATATTAGGCCACATACAAATTAATGTCTTGTTTCCTTACACTTGTTTGGATGTTTAAATCCCCATTGGTATAGGTTTTTGTGGCATTTTAGTCATTCTTCAATGCAACTTTTCCAAGTGAAAGTTAGAAGCTGTAGACTTGTATTAGCTAAAAAAAATGTATTTGTGAAGTGCATAAAAAGTATATGAGAAAAAAATGAGGACTTGTTTTAACTTAAAATCTGTGAAATCCTTACTGTTTGCTTARTGCTTGAGATTTTTAGTCTTTATTCTAGACAAAGCCTTCTGCTCTTAGACTTCTAGGAGCAATTTCCATTGGAGTCTAAGTACTATTCATGCGCCTGAAATTACATCTGTGCTTAAAGGATTTCTGGGTCAATGAAATGATCAAAGATACAAGCAATTAGTTCATTGTTATTTCTTTTTCTCCTTTTCCCTTCTGTTCACTAGAACCTAGTGGAAATCATTTTACCAAAACTGATAATGGAGGCAGAGACGACAAAAAGTTATATATTCCTGCATTGAGTAGAAGGTTATAGTGCAAGAAAAATAGTTGTCAGTGTCCATCAAGTTCTGCTTCTAGAGAAACAAATGTCTTTGAAAACCTTTTTTCTGGAAAGACCAGACTACTGAATGCATAAAGGTTAGCAAAAAAAAAAAAAAAAGAACTCTAACTTACACATCTCTTAATTCTAAAATATAAACACTACATTGTTTAAAATGCAGATAACCCAGATATTAATGGTATTATTTCAGCATTTCTATAAATTGTGACACTGTACAAACATTCGTTTTGAGGGAGAAAGGAGAGGAGATCTGTTACCTATGTGGCCACATGCACTTTTTTGTCTATTGATATCTTTTTGCTTTTATTGTTGTATTTCATTGAGATGACAAAGGGGTAAATCCATGAGTCTTACTGACTGCAGGGAATGTCACAAAAACTTGTCACAGTACCACATCTGACTTGAAGTTTGATCTGTTTTGGAATGAGATATGAGTGTGACTCCAGTCTGGTGTTTAGTGCATGTATTTATTCCATGGTTAAATATAGTTACTGAAAGACTGTTTAAAACTTACGTGTCAAAAGCTTTAGACATTTATGTAAATATCCCAGGCTTCACTTAAAATTATGTGTGTGCATTTGGAGCATATTCCTACTTGTATTTGACTATATTTTAATGTTTTAATGTGTATGAGAGAAACACTTTTCAGGCATAGAACTGTAATGGAAAAGAATGAAGCTTAAGGTAATCCTAAAAAAGGGGGTTTTTTAGAAAGTCCATCAGCTCCCTGTTTTTTTTTTTTGTAAATACAGGTCCATACACTGTAGTCTTCAATACTTTTTTTTTTCCCTTTCTCTGTAAGAAACTAATAAGGCAGAATGATGTTTGAGGTAAGGCGTTTTCACTTTTTACTTTTATATGCACTTTTTTTCATTGCTCACTTTGAATAGTCCAGACCATAAAATTTATAACAATAGGCTAGAATTACTAAATTATCAACAGGCTAGTCTGCAGGCTCTGAATTTCTGCTATTCAGAGGTGGCAGAATTTTTCAAATCTATTTCTCTGGTTTTTGCGCTTTCATAAAGACACACTTTCCATTAGGACAGTGATGGTTTTGTAAAAGTAATTTGAAAACCTTTCTTTTCCCCCCCAAAAAATTATGCTTAAAATGTAATGGCATTTCTGTCTCAGTAGCTTTTGAATGTACTGATTTATTTCTATATATTAAATTTGAGTATGTTGCAGTTAATTTTTTGGGAGGTTCACTGGGATTTTTTAATACTTTTTTAGTTCTTAAACATTGCAGTAAGTGTCACTGAAAAGAATCTGGCAGACATCCAGAGACACTTTGAGTAAGTTTAGTCTTCCAATTAAGTGCAGCCTTCTTAGCCCTCTTTATTGTCCTTGGAAAGCATGTTTTCTTCCTTAACGCAAGAAAATCATTAAACTGTGCTGCACGGGGGAATAGGAGATACTGAGAACTAGGCAGTGAGCATTCAGAATTCAAAAGATGGGTTTTTTCTTCCCATTAAAAGTTCTAATTTTTAACTTCTGTGTGTCCTACACTATTCTCACCTGACAGTAATGATGGAAAGCATTAGCATTAATGCACAGACATCTCGGTTTTGCACAGTGAGCATTCATCTGTTATTAGTTGCATGTGTAATACGCGAACATTTTAGTGACCAAAACAAAAATTCTGTTAGTGTGAAGATGCTGGCAGGAACAGGAACACAATGTAACTACACATGACAATGCATCCAAAGTTGTTAGAAATATTATCTCATTGGACTAATATCCAGACTTGTAAAATCTTTATTTACTAGATCTTTCGTCTGACATGCTGAGGGGTGAGAGGCAGTTCAGTACTGAAACTCCTGTTCAGTGAGAAATGTATAAAAGAGTAATTGGTGGACTGACCTGAGCAAAAACAGCTTTGCAGTTTTTAACTCAGTTTGCAGAACAAATGATACTACTGGCAAACAATTTTGGCTTAAACATAATTGTGTAGGAGGGAAAAAATTGTGAAAAACCCTTGCTTTCATCATTTATGTGGAAGCAGCCAGAAGAAATGACACTATCAGAATCTCTAGACTAATGGAACTGACTGAATAGGTAGCTGTTCTTCTTCCTTTATCTGGTGAGTTGATATTTGGGGTACTGAACATTATGGTGCATTTTGTCAGTTTTACTGCTTGTGGTTCCCTGTGGAAAAAATAAATCAGTAAATATTTTCTATTCAACAGTCACAAAACTTTGAAGAATGATTTGAAGGAGTAAATACCTTTTCCCAATAAATGCTCTTGTTTTATATTTTTCCTTCTACTTCTCTTTCCAAATTCATTTTCTTCCCATTATTTGGGTTTGGTTTTGTTTTGGGGTTTTGTTTGGTTGGTTTTGTTTTTTGGGTTTTTCTGTTAAGTCACTGTGATTCAATTTTTTTTTTTTTTTTKTACTGGATTAATGATTCAGCCTGTGTGCCACAGAAAAGCAGAACAGTAGAAATGTTCTTTTAGCTTCTAATGTCTTTCATAATTAATGCAGTTCATATAATGTAATCAATATAATTGAAAATCATTCAAGTGAGATCTTTGGTTTTAACSTAAGTAAGTTTTGAATTAAATAAGGAGAAAAATATTGTTAAAGCATTTATATTAACTTTCATGTGATTTCTATAGCCCTTAAACAATAAGGTGATAATAATCCTAGTACTTCAATTATGTGAAAAATGGTCACCATTAAAATCTTTTCTTTCTTGATGCTTTGAGTTAGTTACCTCTCAGATATGTAGGTGTCGGGATGCAGGCAGGATTTGGTCAGCTGATGCCAGCCTAGCAATTTGAATCCCTAGGGGTATGCTGGTTGGTCAACCACTTTTTCAGACACCTTTGTCATGATCAAGTCTGTTCAGAACTTTTTTGTATCAGCAGGGTCACAGCCAGGTTCTTGATTTTCAGCTGTGATTTCCATTGCACTTGATAAGCTTGATTTAGATGACAGTGAAAACTATAGGGTCAGCATCATCTAAAAAGTTAGGTATTTTAACAATATTGTCAAGCAGAAGATAACCTCAATGAATTATCTTGATTCCTAGTGAACAGCTATACAAGTGCTAATTAAATTCTGCATACAGTTGTAAAAGGACAGTATTCCTGAACTTATGATTCAGGAATGCTGGTGGTTCTTCTATCTGATCAGACCAATAGGCCAGATGTTACCTGATATATCTGTCACACGAGATAAAGCCTGCAGTTGTTTTGTTTCTGTATTTGGTCCTTCAGCCCAATCACAGTCTGCTCTCAGAAGGAGAGTTCCTTTGCCTAGCCTGCAGTGCAGTGTGCATCTCTGAGCTTGTGTTGAACAAACTAGAGGGTGAACTAAAGGACTAAAACAGTGACATGTCAGCAGGGAAATGGGCCATTTTACAGATCTTTTGACAATTTCAGCCATTTTCCTGATTTAATCTGTTATATATGTTCAAAGAGAAGATGAGGAATTAATTTCACTCGGTTTAAACTGCAGAATTTGGGTGTTCTCTCTCTGTGTTTGCAGTAAATGTAACGCATAGTCAATGCAGTGTGAGCATGCTTTGCCTTGTTCAGTTATTCTGGTGCTCTGGAATTACACGGAAGCTGTGTGGAAGGATAGAGGAAGACGTAAAAATAATGCAGAGGACTGTGGTGGTGGCTTGGCCTGCAGCTGGGGATGCTGCAGAGGAAGGGCCTGCCACCTAAGAGACCGAGGAGTCAGTGAGGCTAGAGAGCCCTGATATTAAAAGGCTCCTAKGTCAGGGTTTAAAGTCTCCCCCTCAGCTGTAATGGTAAGGAAGGTCTCTCCCCCTCCAGGTCCTACTTTGGTACATTCCCCTGTTCAGTTAGTTGTCAATCTATTTTCCTTTATGGTTATGTTCCGGAAAGCTCTCCCTTCCTCGATGCCCCGTTGGCCCTGCTCCTCTGCTCCTCCCCTCGCCTGCCCTCATTGGTTTGTGTATTGTAGTCCCGCCTTTTTCTCCTCCCTCTTGTCCTCATGTAATTGGCCCTCAGTGTTTTCTCCACCCCTTGTCTGTGTAGTATAAAATCCTGTGTCACCCTATTCCGGGGGGGCTCTCCTTCCCTGACTCTTCGCAAGTAAACACCTTCTGTGGAACAGCATAAGGAGAGTCCGCCTCCAAGCTCTTTGCCCCCGTCTTAAGGCACTGAGTGTGCGAGTGCAAAGCCCACGCGCCCACCTGCGCGGGTGCGATAGGGCCTCAGCGCACCGTGCCGAGGTACAGCTGGACGCAGGAGAGCTTTTGGAAGGTTGTGGCACTTTACCACCAAGCACGCCGCAACAGAGGACATTCTTTTCTGCTTTGCAGTCTCACTAGTGTTGCTTACAGAAGGCCGGGTCTTTGTGAATTGAAACCTCCATGCCTGTAGGTCTGTGCAGTCTAAGACAGGAACTCAGAACAGAAAAGTAGCTTAAAAATCAGCACCACAATGTGTCTGCAATTTCCATACTTCCTGACTTTCTCTTCCTCTGTTGTTGATATTACTGAGTTGATATTACTCCTGATGTGCAAAACTTCATGAAAATACGTATGGTTCAGATGAGGGAGAGCAGAATGGTGGAAGGTTGAATTCATTTCCAACTGTAGATAGTGCATCTCTCTGCAAATTCTCATCTTTATATGAAAATGTTTACACACAATGCATAAACTGATATGTTGCCAAAGGCAGTCTCATCTCCATATGCAAAGCAGTAAGAAACACCCAATGAATGCATCCTGTGAGGGGATTGTCAGTATTCTATTTTGACAAGTCTGTGTTTGTGTGTGTTTGCATATGTATGTTTATACTCATTTAAAGTGTTTTTCAAGTTTGAGCTAAGTTATTTCCACTGAATCCTCAATTAGTTTTGCTTTTCTAGGAAGACACTGGATAGAGTTTTACCATCTAGTTACTGGGTGAAATTCACCTGACATGTCCACGTACTTAACATATCTGGGAGCAGGTCCTCACCTGATATGCTACTGTATTCTAGTGAGTCAGTGGAGCTACAGCAATACTTATACATTAGCTTTAAATAAAMTATAAAACAGCTCTTCCTTTTCTGAGAATTTTTTTGCCATTGTTCCATTCACCTTTCTTATAGTTAGCCAATACAGTAGCAGAGTCCTAAAATACTGACAGGTATTAATTTTTTTTAGGAGTTTATATAAATGGTTATGTTCTAGCTGGTACTTTCTGAATATCCAGTAAGTTCACAGAAATTTTAAAGCAATGTTGAGAATAAGGATCTGTTTTGATATATTCTGCTGTTCAAGCCTGCCTTGAATTATTATGTTTCTCTATTCCAAGTGGAGCATCTTCTGATGTATTCTCACCATTTTTTACTAGAATTATTTCATCATTGATGTTCATCTGTATTTAGTTTATTACAACTGAGAATGGAATTTGGCCTTGTTATTGTGGATGTCTGAGCAAAATTATTGCCTTTTTTTTTGTTTTAATTATTGGGGTCAATCCTCTGTTAACTGTGAGTGAAATACCTTGACATTTTACTCACTGAGATTCAACAGGAAAATATGATATTTCAAGAGATTTTACAATTAAGGTTTAAAATTTCCGTCCTGTTTTATGAAAGTAATTCTAACACACACAGGAAAGCAACCTACTGTTAATGAAGGTAGTAGCATGGCTGTGAATGTAGAGAAGTCCTCAAAAATAAATAAAAGAGAGGTCAGTGAAAGAGGTAAAAACTCTTGTATATAAATATTAACTTTTAGTTTCTTGACTTAAAAAATAAACCACCTTAGAAAGATTATTGTCTTTGCCTCATTACCTTTGCATCTATGCTTGTAAGAAGGTGGTAGGGATGGGTCCGAATGCCACCTTTGGGAGAATAAATGGAAGCAAATCAGGCTCATACACTTGGAAATGGAGAACTGTTAAGGAATGGTGTGGTACTTGTTTGCTGCCTCCCTCAGTGGCTTCTCCATTGCAGGAGTTTTTTAAGCAGCCAAAGAGAAAGCAGCAGCAGAAAACCTCCCACGGGAAAGTCACCACTGCTGGTAGTGCAACTTACTGCACAAAAATCCTTAGTGACGTATTTTTAATGTTCTCATCTGTCTCCTTATGCTCCAGAAGTAACTGGAAAAATAAATAAAACACTGTCCTGCTGCTATTCTGTGCAAGAGAATCCCGGAACAATGGAACCCACTTGCTGTTTCTTGGGATAAGGAAGCTGGAAACAATCTAGAAACCCATGGCAACTGTGAAAGAAGGCTTTTCAAAGAAACTAAAAGAAAATTTGTAGCTACAAAAATAAAAGAAGAAAAAAACCTAAAACACTAATGGAAAACACTGGTAGCTACCTATAGCTGAGAGTAAGAACTGGTTTCTGTATAAAATTAGAATGTTTACTTGTGCTGTTAATGCGTGCTGCTGTGTTGAACTGTCCCAGGCTTTTTGCTGTTTCCCTTTCCCTGAAAGCCAGCCTCTAGTATCTAAAAGTTCAGCAATAGAGAGGGGAAGCGTAGAAAACCACAAATAAACCTGCATGTCAGATTACATACAGCTTGCATTTTCCCATAGGCCGTCAAGGGTAGGCCCATTTTCAGTTTCTGTTACCGAAAATGAGAAAGTACCATACGTTCTGTTGAGGAGAAGATCCTCCGTGCCCCACTGGAGTCGGAGCTGACAGCCTGTCCTGCTGTTTTCCTGTGTTGCCTCCTCTCTGGAGTGAATGTGCATGTCCTCCTAAAGCAGAACAGACACATGGCTCTCCCACTGGGAGTCTATTACCGTATTGCCCTATATTGTCTTTGTTTCTGATGATGTTCTGTTCAGACTAACACTGCCTACTGTGAAAGAAGGTGCTCTGTTCTCCACAGCACCTTTCTCATGGGATTCCCATCTTCACAAATATAATGTTCCAGGAGGTGATATTCCCCTGCTTCTAATGGGTTTTGTTTTTCTCTTTTAAGTGCCTGCAGCATATTGCTGCTTTGTCTTCTGAAGTGTACATAAAGCTGAAAGTAAGCAGCTTTAGCCCTTTTCTCTTTTCCACTCTGGTCTAAACTATTCTTCATTAATACTCTCTATAAATCTTGTAAGGTTAGTCACCAAAGCAAGAGAGCCCCAATCCATGCTTTATACCTCATTGCAGTATCTTCACCATTTTTCTCATAAAAATCTTTTCATATGTGTTCTAGTAGCTTTGGTGTAATATTTGTGTGTATTTATGGGGAGGTTCTGATTCCTTTACAGATTTTCTTCTCCCCTCCTTGCTTCTAAGATACTGCATGCTTTTCTGAATTTTTTATCTTTGTTGGTTCTTCATCCCTTTGCCATGATAATCTATGTTTTTTTCTTCTTGGATTTTTGGTATTTCAGCCTTTATTATGACTATATTTTTTCATGAAACCAAAGGTGCGATCAAATATGTTTCAGTGCCTAGAAGAACTTGCAAGTATTTGCATCTGCTCTTGTAAGTACTAATATTTGTGGAAAACAAGAATTAGTTTAAATGATTGCTACAAGACTGTCAAATCCATAACGATTCCAAGTCAGCTTTAAGGTATGTGTTTGCTTATTTGATGTTTACCTACATGTACTTGCAGATATGTAACCACCATTTGCACCAGATACCATGTTCTATTTACTGAAACTGAGCTCTCAAACATGGCCTCTTAGTCAAATTATGTAGATAAATTTAGGAGGGCCTGTGCAATCCTTTAAAATGTTGACATATGAAATGAAGGTCTTTTTTCAAAATGTTTTTATTGTGGTTCTGTCCTTATTTTGTATTTTTTGTTTGATTTTTTTTCATCCTCAACACAAGTCTTGCTTATGGCTATTTTCTTAGTTTTCGTATGCAAAATTTATTCTAGTCAATTCCCTGCTGCAGAATATTAGTAAACATCAGTCTGATCTGGGATATCCTACATTGTACTTCACAATTGTCTCCAAATCTTTCTTTGATATCTATAAATCTTTTGGTGCCGTTTCCCCAAAACAGCTGTGAAATGCCCTGTCTTCCTGGACTATATATGAATCCCAATCCCTTTAGTCTTATTTTTATGTTGCTACATCTGTGCTTGTTTTTTTACTTTAAAATATATATATATGTCTCCCTTTATATAGAGGGAAAGCAAGAACTGAAGTTACTTCTACATCATAAGGCTTCAATGTTGTGAACTGTTTGTGGATATCAGGCAATGCTCAGTACAAGAAATCCTAGGACATCATGTCAAATAACCTTGCTAAAATTCACTTTTTCTACAGTGTCTCATCCAGTTGGCAATTAATCTGTTTGAGAACAAAACTGAATTGTTCACAGTACTTTTCTATTGGCAAACTTGTGGTTGTTTCTCATCTTATTTTATAGGTGATTTATGTATTTTTCTGTTGTTTTTGGTTTGGCTTTTTTTTTTTTCCCATTTGCTCTAGTATTTTTTTAGGGATCGAATCTGTTTGGAGTAGTTTATAAATTCTGAAGTTCTCAATTGGTTTTGCATTTTATAGAAATAGGTACCATGTCTGCCCTCTTCCAGTCCTTTGGGATTCTCATCCTCCTTCAGTTCACAATAATGGTGTAGAGATTGCTTCAGGTGCTTATTTAGTTACTCTAGGGTGAGTTTCATCAACTGCTGTGGGCTGGGCTGGGCCTTTTGTCCTTATGATTAATCTCGTTGAGTAGTAGTAGTACGTAATTTATTGTTGATTCCAGTCTCCTTGAGTTATGAAGATCTCCTTAAGGCAGTTACATTATGTCCTGAATCACAGTGTCTTTCCACCACATCAGGTTATTTTTTCAGGAAGGCATTGAATGTTCTTTTCTAGCAACTTTCGCCCTTGCTTAGAGTCTGTGGTTTTCTCGGCAACTCTGTTTTGTAAAACTGTGCCACAGTGTTCCTCTTGATGCTGTCTCCAGTGCTATGCCTTTGCCTCTGGTGATATTTGAATGAATCCCTACATAGCTGGAGGGATCTGAGTCTGCAGCAGATAATGCAGTGCAGCACAAGGAAACAGTAGGCGCTGACAAGAATCTGCACTGTTATTATTAGAGGGAGTTACTTCGGAGTGATTTGGGTTGGAAGGAACCTTAAAGATCACCTAATTCCAAGTCTCCCCCAAGGGACACTTCACACTACACCAGGTTGTTGAATGCCTCATGCAACCTGGCCTTGAGCACAGCCAGGGAGGGGGCATCCACAACTTCGCTGTGCAGCCTGTTCCAATGCCTCATCACCCTCACAGTAAAGAATTAAAAAATTACCTAACTAGTCCTGGTCTACATAGGTGTATGCAAAAGAAGACCGTGAAAATGATGTTGATGGTATTTCTCGTTGTCTTGGTATAGGAATGGAGAGATACTTAAGAAGTTATTAGGCTGAAGGCGTAAAAGGAAAAAAATTGGCACTTTATTCTAGGAAGTATAACTGCAACATGGAACTTATTCTTTCAAGATACTGTGGATGTGCAAAAATGTCATTAGGTGAGGTCATACAGACCAGTTTTATTGATTACTGGGAAAAATTATATTCCAGGTGCAATTTAGCCTATAGTTCCCCCACAGTTATGAAAGCATTACCGTGGAACAATCACTCTCCGCCAAGGTGTTTTGTTCTGATACTCTGCTACTGAGCAATGGGAGAAGTGTGGCAGTGCACCATTATGCTTTCCTCTGGTCACGGGTTGAAGTAATTTTGCCTTCAGTGAAACCTGGATGGATGTGAGCCAGATCTGGTTCCTGGCAGATGGCCACACCCAGCTGAGGTATAAGGACTGGCATTCCAGCACTGCAGACAGGCACCTCTTGGGCTTTCCAGAAAGGTTTGGAAACACCAAACTCTGAAGTTAGTTTCTAACACGTTTCTGCCCAAATTTGTCCATTTGCTATGTGACAGGAGCAACTCAAATTTCCTTAATGGGAACCATTTTTATGGTCTAGGTGATCTGTCTGCTTGGGTTGGACCAGACTTAATCTTCTGAATTCAGAGGAGCTGAGATGAAAGAATTACATTCTAGCAGACTGATGTATTGTTTACTGATCTGTTTGGTTTTTAGAGAGGTTGAACATGTAGGTGAATGTATTTTTGCTGTTAAATGATTTTATACTGCTTTTAAGAGGTCTTGTATGGATAGCTAACACTTCATCTATGTCTCTACTGAAACTTTGCAAAGACAACTTTAATGTACATGGTGTTGTACATATAATAGAAACAAAATTTTCTCAGGCCTTTAGTTATGGGCGTAAAGTGGTTTCTCACACTTGGAATGTGTCCTAATAGGCCTATAGAATGTTTTTATTGCTTTCCCTCCACCCCCACCCCCCTAATTCATGTATAGTTGTTAGTGGTGAAGTTGTACATGTTCTAATATTTATTATAGTGCAGAAGACCTTTTTACATGCTGTAGGAAGAAAAGCACAGTCATCTTTTGGTTTAAATGAAACATGAATGCCTCAAAGAGGGACAAACAAAACGTTGATGTCAAAGTCATGCTGCCTTCAAAACATTAATATATCTTAATACATTGAAGAAATAAGCTCTTTAGTTCTAAAAGTATTTCCTACAGAATATGGGTAAGACATTTCACCAGCACAGTCTTACCACTATTTTTCTTTTACTCTTTGTTCAGGAGGGCCATTAACTTTGATTTTCATTTCACTGTCATCCCTCATAAACATTTTTCCCAATTAAAAGACAAAAAGACATGAATAGTGCATAACTACAGTAATTTCTCACAACCAATAATACCATTAGACTGTATAAACTTACTATAATCTGTAATGATATTACAGTGATGTAAGCAGGGTCTTTTACATCAGGGAAGCCAACCATAATCTGTCAAATATGTTCTTGATTCTGAATTCAAAAGAATGTCACATATCCTTTTAAGTGACGTAGGGAAAATATTATTCCCATGTTATTTAGCAGGTTAATGCAATTGTTATTATTTTACTATAGTGTTGATTTCCAGATATGTTATTTATGGAAAGAAATGCTTTAATCTTGCCTTCCAGATGTATTCTAAGTCCATGCGAAAATCCATCCCAAGTTACTGTTATTTAGCCAACTATGTATACAAATGCACTATTATATATATTTATTTAATGTGCTTTGATGTTGTTTGCTTTGTTTCAGCTTTCCCTCAACGAATATGTTCAGAAATAGGCCTCGTTCAAAGGGGTTTGGGACACAACTACATTAAACAGAAATCCATAAAGTTGCCTTTTACTGTAATTGTTTCATGTTCCCAATCCTCCTGAGATGATTTTGCTTATGCATTTTTTGTAGTCACAAATTTTATTATTCTACTACAATGAATTACTCTAAGAAAATTAATATAATCTCTTCAAAACTCTCAGCTGTGAGCCAAAACTCCCTGAACTGCTGTTTTACTTTGCAAGCGTTATAAATGCATTTCCCTAGTTCCTCCATGTGGAAGTCATCTCACAGTGAAGTGTCATTTTCCCAGTGGACTGATGGCATAGAGTAATAATAAGTGGAAATAGTAAATATTTTAAGACTTGCAATACAACAATCACAGAATGCCACCTAATTTATGAGAGACGTTCAAATAATAGCTTTTTATTTTAGGCTTAAAATACTGAGTGTGAGGTGTGGTGTGTCAAAAGGATTCAGAGCTATGTAACCTACTGATAGAACTCCATCAACAGAAAGTTGGTAACTTTGTGAATAGCTTCTTGGACCATTTTTCAGTAATGAAGATGTAGGAAAAGTATACGAGAGATGCGCTGCATTAGAGAGTATTCCAAATTTTAATGAATAATACAGCTGTGTTGCATACCTTTAAGTAAAAAAGACAAACAGCAGGCCAAAAATGTGTACTTATGTTGCTGAATATATATCATCAGATACTTAATGAATGCCTTTAAAGTTCTTCAAAGAGCAGGTTTTTCAAATATTAATTTGCAATTACTTTAAGTATTGTAATTTTGAACATTACGTAGCTTACCTCAATTATTTGATTACAGTATTTACAATTTATATGCAGTCAGTTTTTTCATCATATGCTTGGGGAGGATTCTTTGCCCAACTGTCTGTAAAAGCTCTGAATCATGATTTCCAGAGTGATAAAAATTCCATAAAGGAGAATACTTCTTACAAATGGTAAATACACGCATGGGCACAGACACACAGGTATACGCTTTCTGTGTCTAAAGGCCACGTCATTTTATACCTATGCAGAAAAATTATATTGTTTTCATTTTTCTTGGATTGAGTTAAACATTTTTAAATTAATTTGATTTCTGTTACTAAGAAAAGAGTTAATATATAGATGTGAGAACAGAGATGTCAAAGGGTGAATGCTTTTAATAGTGGGAGGTACTGAATTCTCATCACCTTGTTGTCATCCCTTGTGACTATAAACATTTTGAAGGTGGTTTAAGTAATAAGTTTATACAGGATTATATTTTGCTGAAYGTTGCCTCCAAATGTGAATTGACAAAACAAATATGTCGCTTAGCAAGAAAAACAATGCATTTGTTCTCACCAGATCTGAAATGGCGACTTCTCAGAAGGAGTTTCAGAAGACTTTATGTTCTCTTGGAATAAGAAGTCAAAAAGATAGAAAATTCTTACTTGTTAAAACAAAGTAGGAGAAAAAAGGTATCACTTACCATATGGCTGAAATTTTAGTTGCTGTACAAAGACTGTTTTACCAGATCTTTCTTTAAGACTGCCTGTGCCAACAGATTTCTCACCGCTATCATTGAGACAGTAAGAGGCAAAGAAATTCTGGATGTAAAGTTTTGGCCAGCTACAAGAGTCAAGACAGCATCCTCTGAATAATYATGTCTGACTAAAGAATAAAATAAAAATTAGGTTAGGCTGGTTCTCTGACGCTGCAAGAGTCTCTGCGAGTGATTCCTCTTACAGAGGATATACAGCATCTATCCCTGCAGAGCCTTGTCAGAGTCACCAGGGTGACTGAAGCGCAGGGTTTATAGGATCGCTATCTGGGGCTGATCCCTCGTAAGGAGAGAGTCACTCAGACTTGCTCGATGGCAGGAGGGTGCARCCTGAAGATAAAGAGCCGGGAAGGGTCTTTCGTATAGCTTCCAAAGGTTTTACTCCAATGAAGGGTCCAGGGACGAAAAGACCAGGATCTGAGGGTGCAGGGGTTTTTAACCAGGGAAGGAAGGGGAGGGAAGAAAGGGAAACAGCCAATAGAGAAAGATCGGGTAGGCGGTTACATATAACTCTGAACCAATAGAATAAGTAGGGAGGYGGSACRTAYAGCAGGGAGCCAAYCAAGCATCAAATRCAATAGAACTTTCKAGTCAGGGGGAGGAGATCTAGAAGGAGGTGACACCCTCAGGTCCRCCCATGGATCCTCCCTCATCCACCCATTGGAGGGCCAATATCTGATGGGCGTCTGTCTGCCACAGCCCAGAGGTGGGCTGGGCCACCACTACATCTCCCCCTTTTTTGTTTGATAAATTTAAAAAGTGACGTTTGAAACAACAAAGGGATACAAAAATCATCATAACAAGAAAGGTAACTTGGAGGAGAGTTTTGAAAATGGAGCCCATCCACCCTGTAATTCCCCAGCCATTGAAAAGTCCCCTTAGCCAGTCTTCTCCTTCTTGCCTTAGCTGGTGTACTTGCTGCTTGATCTTGTCTATCGTGGCRTGGATGCTCTCACTGTGGGTTGTCAGGTTGAAACAACAGAGTCCTTCAAACTCCTCGCACCCACRCCCACGGGCAAGAAGGAGATAATCTATGGCAGCGTGATTCTGTAGTGTAGCGTGCCTGGTAGCGTCTTTGTCAGTGAGAAGCTCGCTAAGGGCCTTGGAGGTTAAATTAGCATGTTTTCTTAGCCAGCACTCTATGTGCTTAATCTCCCCCAAGGCTTTAGCCGCTGCCACCCATGGGAGTAGTACCGAGACAGTTACTATTTTTGTTTTAGGCCAAGATGTTATGTCTGAATTACAGTTTTCTTCTATTTCGCYAATTGATCTCTTAACCTTTTGGGCCGAATTCTTGTTTTTCCATTCTAGCAGGTGTTTCTTATCAGGGGTCAGTAATGCCAATTGTCCCAGGGTGCAGGGGCCTCCTCGCAAACGAGATGGGATTCCTGCCCAGGCCCGGTTACCGCAAATGAAGAAAACGCCTTTGGGGAGAGTCCTGGGACTTTTAGTGGACTTAGCCGGTGTGGTAGTGGTAAAATTGCACCAGAACGGCGATTGATAAGCCCTATCATATGGTGTCACATCCATAATATACGGATTCCTCATCTCTGCCATCCCTCTCCATTCAGAGGTACTAAGAATATAATTAAAAGTGACACAATATACTGCTTTTGAGGACCCCAACAGGTCGAATTCTTGGGGCTCCTCCTGCATGGATGGCAGGGGCTTCATCCACGTGTCCCAGGGTCTGGCCCAGGGTCCAGCGGACCGGGTCTGGCCATTTCCCTGCAAAGGGATATTCATTAGGTTGTAAGGGGATCCCCACCAGGCATGTAGACATAGGGTTTTCTGCGCTGCTCATAGATAAACATAACCCATCTTGGTTCAGTGTTTTTTTCCAGGGTGGTCCACACGTTYGTTTTCAGCTGGGGAACGATCCATCCCGCCGTTGGCAGGGCGAGCAGCAAGATGACGCAGGCTGTCATCTGGGTTTGGATCGCGCTCCTGGGTGGAAGGGTCATTTTCTAAAAGGAGAAACATAAGGTCATAATATTTAACCAAAGTTGAAAGTGGCTCTACTTGTACTCCCCCTCTCAAACATATAACAAAGGTATGTGGAAATGGAATYGGGTCTTAGGTTTTAGAGAGTCAGCTGGGGGAAAAGGGAAGGGGATCTCCCAGGATCAGGCGTTCTTATGCCTTATCGGCTTCTATGTCATGGTTCTTAGTCTTCCTCCGACGCCTCCACGCCGCCGCTGTGACATCTCTTGGCTCGTCCAGCTGCTTTTCCRGTGATGGTTGGATGTATGGTTTGACCCATTTTCCTGGTATCCACCTTAATCCCTCAGGGGTGGATACGCATGCATACCCACGCCCCCAAGTCATTAGTGGATACGGTCCTTTTATTTGCCGGGTTTCAGGATCTTTAATGAGCACGGGTGGGTTCTCTTTTAGTTTAGATCTCTTAGAATTAGCAAAGTGTCTCAGAACCGGTGGATTTGGTTCTTCATAAGAGCAGTTTAAAAAATTCAACATAAATAGTGCCTTTGATAGTGTTACAACTGGTGTGCTGATCTCATCCCCTCCCCTCTGCCGATCGAGGAGTTGTTTCAAGGTCCTGTGAGTTGTCTCCACTATGGACTGGCCTGTCAGGGAGTGTGGAATGCTGGTGGTATGTGTGACTCCCCATTTTTGGAAGAAGGCTTGGAGGGCCTTGGAGGTATATGCGGGACCATTATCAGTCTTTATTTCCCTAGGCACCCCCAAGGTAGCAAAGGCCTGCACTAAATGCTGTGTCACGTCCTTAGCTTTCTCCCCCAAGTGAGCCGAGGCGTATACGGCTCCTGAAAAGGTATCCACCGAGACGTGAATATATTTTTGCTGGCCAAATTGGGAAAAATGGGTAACATCAGTCTGCCACACCTCACAACTGCCAAGACCACGGGGGTTAATCCCCAAGCCTAGAGATGGTAGCTGGTATCTCTGGCAGTTGGGGCATGTAGCCACAACAGCTCTCACCTGCTCTCTCGTTAGGTGGAATTTACGGACGAGCACCGGAACATTCTGATGGAACATGGCGTGGCTCAATTTCGCCTGCTGGAATGTTTCAGGCACAGTGGCGAACTGTGCCGGCATGGCTAGGGCATCCGCTCTTTTATTCCCTTCCGCAATAAACCCAGGCAGGTTCCTGTGCGACCTGGTATGCATCACATAGAAAGGTTGCTCTCGGTGGGAGATCAGATAAATCAGTTGCGAGAGCAACTTATAGATCTTGGGATTGGTGACCTCTTTAAGCAAAGCATGCTCTGCCCTCGACGTTACCCCTGCTACATAGGCCGAATCTGTGATCAAATTAAATGGTTCTTGGAATCTTTGAAATGCCCTAACGACAGCGGCGAGTTCAGCAACCTGAGGTGATCCTTTGACCACCTCTACATCAGACTCCCACTTCTGAGTCTGAGGATCCCTCCAAGCGATTGCAGACGTGTGGGATGCTCCAGAGCCGTCGGTGAAAATTGTCAGGGCATCTAGTGGTTTTTTACTTTGGATTTGTCTTGGAATAAGTTTTAGGGCCAAATTAAGAAGTGGATGTTTTGGATAATGAACCGAAATCTGTCCTGGGTAACTATCGAGGGCAAATTGGAGGTTGGCGTTGGTCTGAAGTAGACTCTCCAGTTCTCCCACTGTCACCGGCATGCAGATGCATCCAAAGTCGCACCCCGCCAGGGTGTGGAGGCATGACCTAGCCTTTATAATGAGCCTCGCCATCTGTTCCTGTGGCGTTGTGATACTTCTGGATGGTTGGTGAGAAAGGAACACCCACTCGATGATCAGCAAGGGGTCCTTCTGCACCTCGTCCCACTGAAAGATCAGCCCGTAGAAGTGTGGCACCTCCCCTAAAACAGCAAACCGGAATGGTAGGTGTGGCTGGCATCAATGGGCCTGTCTCGAGGATAGAGCCTGTTGTACCTTTTCGATGGCTGTCCGAGCTTCTGGTGTTAGGACTCGAGGGGAATTGAGTTGATCATTTCCCTTTAGAAGCTCAAATAAGGGAGAGAGATCTTTATTAGTTAAGCCAAGGAGAGGCCTAACCCAGTTGATTGTCCCACATAATTGGTGTACCTCCTGCAGTGTCCTAGGGTTTTCATTGATTGTTAACTTTTGGGGGGTAATGATCCTCTCTGATATAATCAACCCAAGGTACTTCCATGGGCTTATTTTTTGTACCTTGTCTGTTTGGATCTCAAAGCCCTCTGCCTCCAGGGCCTTGATAAATTTATTAAGGGTCCAGTCCAGTTATTTTTGATTGGGGGCACACACCAACACGTCATCCATATAATGATAAATTATTGCCCTGGCCGCAAGCTCCCGGATAGGGGACAGAATACGGGCAACGTACCACTGGCAAATTATGGGGCTGTTCTTCATGCCCTGGGACAGTACCTGCCAGTGGTAACGCTTCATGGGAGCTTCCCGGTTGATGGACGGTACCGAGAAGGCAAATCGGGGTGCGTCKCGGGGGTGAAGAGGGATTTGAAAAAAGCAGTCCCGGATGTCAATTACTGCTAGAGTCCACTGCTGAGGGAGCATAGAAGGGGAGGGCATACCTGGTTGCAAGGGCCCCATGTCTTCAATGAGGTCGTTAATCTTGCGCAGATCGTGGAGGAGGCGCCATTTATCTTTCCCTGGCTTGCGGATGACAAATATAGGGGAATTCCAGGGGCTATTTGATGGAACTATGTGGCCCTTGTGTAGCTGCTCCTCCACGAGACCGTTGAGCGCATTTAGTTTGTCTTTAGTTAGGGGCCACTGGTCCACCCACACAGCTGAATCTGATCTCCAATTAAGTGCTTGGGTGGTGCGCTCTGCAGTGGCCCCAACTAAAAATCCTGGGGTGGAGATGGTATTTCCACCCGGGCCCCCCATTGAGACACAAGGTCTCTGCCCCACAAGGTAAACCCAGAATCAACTATGAAAGGATGTATGGATGCTACCTGCCCTTCCGGGCCTTCTATTTGGATGACCTCCTTGCTCCTCTCAGCAGTCAAGGATCCCCCTATGCCCGAGACCACACCTTCATCCGGTTGCCGCTCCCATCGTGATGGCCATTCAGTGGCGGAGATGACCGTCACGTCCGCCCCCGTATCCATCATACCTGTCAGGCTGATGTCCGAGCCCTGACAGCGGAGCTTGCAATTCAGCAGTGGTTTGTCACGCCCGACCACCTCCGCCCAGAACACCGCCGGAGAGGARTACTCCCCTAGCAGCCTTCGAGGCAGTATGATGGCCTGGGCGATGACTTGGCCTGCTGGGAGAAAATAAGGTGGGTCATGACATTTGCCGTGTATATAAAACTCTCCTTTAGGGCCAGTATAGATGACACCTGGTGTTATCTCTGTCCCTGTTGGTGTGTTTTTTGTGTCCCCCACAGCGAAAATGTAATTATCTGGCACTTTAGTGGAGAGACTCACGGACATTAATCGACGGTCGGCAGAGGTARAGTTTTCCGATTTTAAGGTCACTATCTCTGTTCTCTTTGTCGGCACTTGCGTATTGATGGCCGCTTCATTTTTGTCCTTGCGCGGGCCCATCTTTCCGCGCTCATTGTTCARTTTCCCTGGGCCTTTGGTGATGTGTCCAGTATCCTATGCGGGTGCCCTGGGGAAACATACTTTGGAAGTTTGTTAATAGRGGTCTTACAATTCCTCGCCCAATGACCTCTTTTTCCACAGCGTAGGCATGCCCCTTTGGGCTCATTATTAAAGTTCTTACGTGGGATGTTAGCTTGTTCCAATGCCCCTACCAGTCCCCCTTTTTTGTTTGTGTTTTCTGGCCCTAGCGCAGTGAGCCAGGTACAAGCTTCCACCATTTGATGCAGTGTGGGGGCAGGCTCATAAGGGAGAGTTAATATAATACGTCTACAAATGTCATTGGCATTYGACTTTGCCAATTCCTTAACGAGCTCTTCCCTCATTTCATTATTCTCGACCTGTCTGCTGACTACTTGTCTTCATCTATCAACAGAGTCGATAAATGGTTCATTCTGAGCCTGCCTCACCTTGGTGTAAGTGGTGGAGGGTACAGATTTTGAGGGCATTAGGTGGAGTGATTTTTCTGCCGCGCTAGCAACCGCCAGCAGGACCGCGCGAGGCAGTTGCGCTTGGTCCTCTGGTTTGCCCATATCTCTCTCTCCTGTTAGATGGTTTATTGTGATGTGTGCATGCGCCTGATCACGTGTAAGAATTGGAAGGGTTTCTCGGAGTTGTCTCTTCCAAGTAGTCTCCCAGAGAAGGTACTCGGAGGGAGACAACAGGCATGACAATAAATTCTTAATGTCGTGTGGTATCAAGGTATTAGTAGTGAAGGTGGCGTGTAATAGGCTTTTAAAGTAACTACTATCTCTTCCAAATTCTTTCTGGGCCTTACAGAGCTCCTTTATATTTTGATAGCTAAAGGGCTCCCATCTAGGGTTAAGGCCTGCTCTGTTGTAGGTGACCAGCGCTGCGAAGCGAGTCAGTTCGGATGTCTGGGCACCTGTATTAAAAGGGGGTGTTCCAGCCTCCACACCGTGGGAATCRGAAACAAGGTCGTGGGAACCGGCTATATTCTGAAAAGAGGAGGGGCCGGAGGGCGTGGGAAAAGGGGAGGAGTCCTGAAGGAGGAGGGGATTGCTGACGTGGTGGGAGGGACCCGACGCTAACACTCCTGACGATGCAATAGGGGCGGGGCCTGACGAAGGGGAGGGACCCGCCGCGGGAACATCCCAGAAGGAGAGGAAGGGGTGGTAGGAAGGAGGGTGAGGTGAATTCTGGGATGAAGAAGACAAGATGGAGTCCCATGCCACATGGCGTCCRCCATTTTGCCTTTGTCCTTTACAACCGCCATTTTGTGCTTCAACAGTGGAGTTATAACTAAGGGATGCGGGTGCAGGAAAATGGGTTGGGGGCAGATCCAAAGTGACCTGGCCAGGGTCATTCCGGCAGGGTAGCTGAGGAGATCTAGGAGTGCCAGGGAGTCAGCGGCAACCCTGCGTCTGAGGACGGTTTGCATTTCCAGGTCTCCTCTGCGATAGGATAGAGGGTCAAGGAGTTCGGGGCAAGGTATACGGGGACTGGGTGCAATCTTTAAAACCGGGATTAATTCTAAAATCCTCTTCCACTTTTCGGGCTTTTCCTCCCTCTACCATTGAGTCCCTAATTTTTAACAGTAGAGGAAGAAACTTTTCCAGTTTGGTGTCCCCTTGTCTCATTAACGACACCAACCTCTCATCTACCGCCTTCCAAAAAGATACCTTTTCTATGTCCTCTCGGGACGTCTGTGGAAAATGGAAGAAAATCCACCTAACAAACTTTTTTAACAACCCCTTAGAAAACTTAATTCCCTCCCCCGATAAGGATTCCCCAACTTGGGCATAAACTTCCCTCTGGCTCCGAGGCAGTGTGTTTCCCATTTTTAATAAATCTCGGAACCAATACTCACCCCCGCCTACAGAAAATGGGCAACAGAACTGAAAATATCRAAGATTGGGGTCTTACCCACTCTACCTCGGTAGGCAGCACCGAGTCCACCCTAACTAGGGACTTAGAGAAGGAAGACTTATCAACAAGGAGCACGCRTCCAACGCGTCCTCACCCCCTGCTCCTGAAGCAGGTCACACCGGGGCCCCAAAAATGCAGATCTTCGAAAAGAAATCCTGTGGTCGGGGTTCCTCAGGCGATGGACTGCTGTTCGTACTGTGGAGCTGACTTCTCCACCAGCAGTCASCCCACGGAGCACCGCTTCCTAAAACAGAGCGTGCTGCACGAGGGGAAGTGGGCACCAAAGACGAACTCCTGCCCCAGAGTAGGCAAGGACGTCTTTCAGGGAACCTCTTTACAGAGGTCCCTGTTCGGGCGCCACCTGATGCTGCAAGAGTCTCTGCAAGTGATTCCTCTTACAGAGGATATACAGCATCTATCCCTGCAGAGCCTTGCCAGAGTCACCAGAGTGACTGAAGTGCAGGGTTTATGGGATTGCTGTCTGGGGCTGATCCCTCGTAAGGAGAGAGTCACTCAGACTCGCTCGATGGCAGGAGTGTGCAGCCTGAAGATAAAGAGCCAGGAAGAGTCTTTTGTATAGCTTCCAAAGGTTTTATTCCAATGAAGGGTCCAGGGACGAAAAGACCAGGATCTGAGGGTGCAGGGGTTTTTAACCAGGGAAGGAAGGGGAGGGAAGAAAGGGAAACAGCCAAYAGAGAAAGATCGGGTAGGCGGTTACATATAACTCTGAACCAATAGAATAAGTAGGGAGGYGGSACRTAYAGCAGGGAGCCAAYCAAGCATCAAATRCAATAGAACTTTCKAGTCAGGGGGAGGAGATCTAGAAGGAGGTGACGCCCTCAGGTCCACCCATGGATCCTCCCTCATCCACCCATTGGAGGGCCAATATCTGATGGGCGTCTGTCTGCCACAGCCCAGAGGTGGGCTGGGCCACCACTACAGTTCTCCAGTCTAGAGTGCTCTACTGATTTATTCTTGTACACTTGTCTTTGGCTACTGAGGTTCAGAGAACAGTCCCATTACAGGTGTAAGAATTTGCATAAGCAAGCACCACGAAACCATTGCCGCACGAGTTTGTTTCGCGGTTGCTTTACTGTAGGCAGTGACAGTGATGTTATAATATATGTTCTCTGAGCTACTGCCTGAGTTTGGTGAGAAAMCTGTTGGCACTTGCAATCAGTAAGGAGCAGTTGGTCCATCTGTCTCCCCCTGTGTCATCCTGAGGGCCTGCACCTGACTTCTGATGCTTCATAATTTTGTGATAAAATTTGGTTTCAACCCAAGTAGGTTGTGTTTTATGTATCTTACCCCTTTTTATTACCTAGCATACTCCTCTTGTTAACATGTAGCATTACATACTCAGTTTAGTTTTTAYTTTCACTGTTCTTGAGAAGACATGTTTCTGTCAACTATGATTCCTAGTCCTTGCTGCTTCTAGCATGAGTAGCATCTAATTTCATGTCATGTAGTTCTTTCACACACCTACATGTGCCTACAGTACAAATTTGTGGCACTAGGCTACAAATTGTATCAGTTGCATCTCACTGACCTTGATGTCAAAGAGCACCTCTAGGCTAAATGAACTCATTTAGTTTGTCAGCTTTGAACTGCTTGCTGCCTTTCAAGCCTGTACAATATGGCAGTTGAGGGAAACAGAAGGTATTGGGTAAGACTTAGAAAAAAGAACAACRATACTGTACAAGCTCTAGTAGGCAACCCTGAAGACAGGTCAAAATAAGACAGAAAGGAGAAAGGACTGTTAGATAACTGATGTCAGCATCCTTTGCAGATCTAAATTAAATTATCATTAATAACTTCCATGCTGAGCATTTAAATGATGTTCACAAGTGAAATGTCCTGAAAACTAATATCCTTTGGATTTTAGTGTTCTTGGAAAAAGAAATATTAAAATACTTACTATTCTCAGTTTGCAGGGTCTAAGGAATTGCAGGGATTGACYATTCAGGTTGAGAACAAAATAATTATAGGCCTGCTTCAAGGCCCCGTTTCAGTGAATTGCATAAATGTCCGTGTTGGAGTCATAGTGAAATTAAGATTTAAGCATTGTTATAATTTTGRTGTTTCAGGATATAAATGCAAATGCTAAATGAGCTTTCACTGCACATACCTGCATCTTGTCAGGGTATGTTAATACAGAGTGATTCCTGCAAAGCTTTTCGCTCTCAGCCTCCTGTTTATGTGTATTCTGGAAACATCAAGGCAGTCGATAATTTTGCTGCCAATGTGTACAGTTTTTGTGGATAGGTTGCTCAACTGCGTGAGATATTTATTAAATAATACGGTGATTATTTAATTTGAAAATTTTTAAGCAGTTATGTTAGCCACATAAATTGTAGCTTGATGCACATGAGTTCGTGAATAATTAGGTACTGTGGGAGCTGCTTGAAAATGTGAGTGAGCAGTCAGTGTTGTTCCTTTAAACATGTGCAGCTTGAAAAGCAGATGGAATTGTGTTCTCATGATGTTTAAGGACTTTTAGAGCACTGCATATCACCAGCATCTGGAGACCAATTACTGAAGAGTCTCCATAGGGGTCCTGCCTCAGGGTTTTTAGTTGGATGAATAATATATAAACTCTATCGTTTCCCACAGAGAGCAACTGGAGCAATATCAGAAGGAAATAAGCCTTTTAGGAGTTGAACTGAAAATGAAATAGCACAGGATTTAAAATGAAGCAGTTTTGCTTTTACATGCAAAGTCGAATATTGTGTATTAGTTAYATGAATTCTGAGGGGTTTTTTTAGCCTTTATCATTTTGGAGTCTTGCTCTTTCTAATTTTAGTACACATCTATTTGAAAGCCTTAGCAAAACACTATAAAGCTTATGCAATTAATTCAAGAAGCAGGGGAAATTATCTTGAATATGTATATCATTCATTTTATAACACAGGTTTAGCAATATGGTACTAAAACCGTAATCAGACCTTATCTTACCTATTATTGTGTCTGTTTCTAGGTTTACTCAGTTTGCTTTTTACAACTAGAAACAGTTGCAAAATGGCATATCCACTGCTATTCAAAACCCTCTTTCAACTCATGATACATCCCTTCACATTCCTAATCTCTGTCCTCTGTTTAAATTTACTTGAAAGCAGAATACATTTGAAAAGGAAATAAAAATATCTGAATGGAGATACTTGGATCTGAGAAGAAATTTGTCTTAATTAAAATAGAAATTCTTCTCTTCTGGTTTGTTTCAATACAGATACCAGTCACAATTCGCTAYGTGGGTACTTAAGAGCTGAAGAATACATTACCTGGTGAACACATTGAGACCTATGCAGAAGAAAACAAGTGAGAGTGTAGCTTTTATTAAAAACCATAACAAAAATACCCCAAAACCAACCAAGCAAAAAAAACCCCAGTATTGCCATTGGTGCTATGATTGTTTCAATTAGCCCTTCCTAASAGATTTTTTGGGGTCAATTTGAAAGCTCAGTGCCGTGAATTTTTAGCTGTGGTARTAATCTTCATGAGACAAATGTTCTAGCAATTTCAGCTTCACTATTCAGCTGAATATGCAGCTGAATCACGGAATGGGTAAGGTTGGAAGGGACCACTGGAGGTCATCTAGTCCAACACCTCTGCTCAAACAGGGTCATATCAGAGCACACAGCACAGGATTGCATCCAAATGATTTTCAAGTATCTCCAGTKGAGGAAACTCCACAACCTCTCTTGACAACCTGTTCCAGTGTTCGGTCATCCTCACRGTAAAGAAGTTCTTCCTTCTGTTCAGGTGGAACTTCCCATGCATGAATTTCTGCCCATTGCCTCTTGTTCTATTGCTTGACACCACTGAGCAGRGCCTGGCTCCATCCTCTTGGCACCCTCCCTTCAGATACTTGCAAACATTTCAGTGTTCTCCAGGCTAAAGTGGGCCAGTTCCCTCAGTCTTTCCTCCTAAGTGAGGAAATAAACTGAAGCATTTGCAGGTTTGATCATGACATCAAAATCCCCTATATGAAATCAAAATTGAAGGGGAAAAGGTAGCAGTGGAGTCATGTTCCTGGGAGAAAAGGATCAGAATGTATTTGGAAGTTATGTATTTTATTACATTGATCAATTTGATATTTAGAGCTTCAGAAAAACAAATTCAGCTTGTCCTCCAAAGAAATAGAAAGTGCTGYATTATTAATAAAATAACTATATGCATGCAGTGGAATGATAGAGCTACAATAAAAATCAGGGTATAGTTGTGTCAGATTACATATCAAACTGTATTGAAGGTATGTAAATTATCCTGCTTTTTTTCCATGAGAAACTACCTACATCGTAAARGGAAACAAAAGTAGCTACTACGACTAAGTATCAGGCTAAACTGAACCTGGCCAATATCACAGAGCTCAAGTTGCACTTCAATGAGATTAAAAAAGTCCCTTGGCTTTGACTGTTCCAAAACCTGTATAATACTTACTTGAATAATCTCGAGTTGTTCATGTGCATCATTGCTCTCTAGGGCTGGTACTCTCTTTCTGATGATGTTCGAAAAAGTCGTTCACTGTCTCTCCTCAGTTCCCCCTTTCTAATTTCCAGCCTCTGTTTTCAGTCATGAACATTGTATCTAGTCTGAGTGGTACCAAAACATCCTTGGTCTGGTCATAGTTGGTGCACTGGGCCACTGCTTTTTTGTGAAAACAGTGTCAAGGTTATTGACCTTGAAGTGTAATGTATAATTCTAAACTTTGTGCTTCCAAGTTTACTGGGAGTTTAGAAGGCAGCAAAAAAAATTTGGTTGGTCACAGCAATAGAAGTAAAAAAGGATTTAGACTGCATAGAGTAGCAAGGGAAAAAATGGCGATATGTGTTGGAGGAGGGTACTGAAAAATGGTGAAAAAGAGAGAAGGCTTCCAGGTGTCACCTCAAAAAAAAAAAAWTTTTTTTTCTGTCTCTTCTTCAGCTCTTAGTTCTGAGTGTCCAATACTGACTGACACCTGAGCTATGGAAACCATTATGAACTGGCCAGGATGTCTAAGATGACTCAGTCGTTGCAAAGTCAATTAAGGTATAATAGTTGTCACTATGAGGGAATGAAAACAAGGCGAGGAGGGAATTTGGGGGGTGCTCACATTGTGTTGTTGTTGGGTTGTGCTTTGTTGATTTTATTTTARCTGAGAAAACKGAAGACTTTAAAATAATCAAAACTTGATTTATGTGGAAATAGCATATCTTGGTAACTTCTAATACTCTTCCAGAACATGCAGGTGAACAGAATTGAAATCCCTGAGAGCACAGAAGTATGTGATTCAGGTATAAACTGTCTCCATGACATGCCTCCTGAGCCTGCAATCTCGAGTGATGCTGCTACAAAGCAATAAAACATTTTAGGAGCATTTCTGCTTCTATGGATGCTATAAAAGAATACAGAGACAATGCAAATGGTCTCCATAAGACGATCACTATTCAGTGTCTGTGCACGGCACTGGCTTACATCAGGCCAGGAGTGGGGGAGCTGCTGGTTTCTGCTGCCTGCATGCAGGGACTTACCATTCCCTCTCAGGGAGGATTGTACCTAAGACGTTTCTTTTCCTTATCCATTGGTCAACCTCAGAGATTGCAGCCAAATATGCCACTTTTCCTCTGAGCAACTTAATAGCAAGATGAAAGCTCTGTGGGCTCAGCATAGCAAGTCCATAAAATGAGAAGTGTGTAAAAATAGTCAGTAATAAGGCATGCTTGATCCCTCAAGGCACAAAGGCAGAGGTCTCCTAAGCTGCTGGAATGAATCCTTCCACTCTTTGCTATAATATAGTTATGTCTCTTGCAATAAGGACTGTTGGACTAGATTCAGCTACATGTGGGAATGGAAATTCATGCACCAAAATAAAAGTACAAAATTAAAAGATACAGCACATCATTTTGAATGCCTTTGTTTCTACTTATGATGGCACTTTTACAATGCCATTGCAATTCCTGAGGATGGGAGACAAAATTATACCTGGTTTAGTGTGTTATCTTAGTAGCTGTTTCTGCTCYCTGGCCTTCCATCTGTGAGAACTGGCTTACACTAACTTTGCACAGCAGTTGAATGTAAAAGATGTCAGCTTTGCCTTTGCAACTCTCTCCTCTTTTTAGTATCAGATATACTTGAGAAACTAATTACCAATTAAACATAATTCTTATTCTGATTTGTTGAATATGATTGCTTTTTTGTCTCTCAGTTTCTGCATAATTGAAACGCATTTCCTGCTTTTTGCAGAAAATCATACCTTATAACTTTCTTTTCTGTAAAGCTGTACTTGAGTCAACTAATAAAACTATTAGTTAATTTGCAAAAGCTTTTCTAACAGTAGTAGAAAAAATGAACAAATGTAATTTGATTTCAGTTATGGACTTTATAGCATTGAAAATGACAAAAAGTACTTCTTGATTTGCAAAYTAAACAACTTCACTAATGGATCCATTTGGGGAAAGTAGATATCAATACTGGATAAACTAATCTTTCTGTCTTTCTGATTTTTTTTTTTTTTAAGGAAAACACGATTTGGTATATTTCAGTAAGTTGAAAGACGTTTGTTTCATGTTCTGGTTCTCAGCCTCTGGAGAGCTTGCTGTCTCAGCAGCCTGTAGTGATAAGCAGGACTGTCAAAACTCTCTGATTTTCATCTCCTTTCAGCTTTAGACTGGATACTTCCTTTGAAAGTTTCACAAAATGTGAAAAACTTGTTTCCTCTGGTATTTCTCAACATTTCTTCAACATATCTGCACGCATTTCAAATAGATACCACTTTCTCAAATCCCTCTCTAAACTGGTTGGGTCTTTTAGGACTACTTTTGAGCAATCTCTAATGCTACAAGGTTGAAATGAAAAGGCAGTCTGTAAATACTAATCTCGATAGATGTTGTTTGGGTTTTTTTGAAAGGACTGCATGATTTAGTTATTTTTTTCTGTTATGCATGAAAGAAGAATTTTTGAGCAAAAGGATTTGTACTTACATTTATGTATATATAAATCACAATTTAGATTAGATATTAAGACAGAATTCTTCACTGGAAGGGTTGCCAAGCGCTGGAACAGGCTGTCCAGAGAAGTGGTTGAGCCACCATCCCTGGCRGTATTTAAAAGCCGTGTCAATGTGGCACTTAGGGATATGGTTTACTGGTGGACTTGGCAGTGCTGGGTTGGATTCAGTGATCTTAGAGCTCTTTTCCAACCTAAACAACTGTTTAATCCTATTTTTTCATCTTTTATAGTGGACATAAAGTAGAACTAAGAATAATATCTTTGCTTTTCATAGCATCATCTGCTCTGTTTTAGTTCAAACAATGGGTTTCTTGAAAAAATGATTCAACAAATTTTTAATGAAAAATTAATTCTATTATTAAATGTGCTGCAGTTTTACACCTCTGMGGTTTCTTTAGCCTTTTAAAGCTGGTTTAGCATCTTAAAGAAGAAACAAGGTCTGCCCAATGTAGCATATGTATGATTGTATGTGATAGTCATGCAATATTTACAAAGTTTAGTATTTTATTAAAAGATCTATTAGGTTTTTTTCTGCTTATTGTTACGCCAAGAGATGTTTAGTCAACAACTGACGTCTTTACAGCAAACTAGCTCCTTTGTCTGATTCATTCTTTGTTACGTGAACGTGGCATTGTGACTGCTCAGCCATTTCCCAGGAGGTGAACTGTGATGTTTCATGCAATTGCACAGTTCTCTCCTTATTTTTGGTACTGTATTAAACCAGACTGGTCACGGAAGGAAAAACTTCTCTTTGACCAGAGATACCCCAGGCTACTTCGATAAAGAAATTACTTTTTTTTYCCCCCACCATCTCCCACAGTGTGGCAGTAGTTCTTTTTGATTCCATGTGCTGATCCTGCCCTCTGTTGTAAAGCTTAGGTATTTACTGTGCTTTATCTGATACTTTTCAACAAATTGCAACTCTTGTGCAATTGTGATGAGATTCCAGGAGCATTATAATAGAGATATGATCTTTCAGSATCCGGAGTACTTTCCTCCTTCCCTTTGCATGGGTATTCGGTGCAAAGTGTCCTTATTTATTAAGTGGGTAACCAAGACTGAGATGTCTCTGGCAGGATTTTCTTGGGACACATCCTCCTAGATTTCTACTGGAAGTCACTAGTTTCGGGTTTCAGTTGCCCCTCTCTGTATTCTTCCTTCAGTCTCTTTGTTGTTGTTTCCTTCATTTCATGATTCAGTCTTGGTGGTGGTGATCATGGTCACACCATATCTCAGTCTACCAGTCGATTCAGCTTTCCTTTTTGATTTACCTGTAATTCTAACCTTATCCAAGTACAACCTCTAGATGCAGTATTACTGTGTAAAGGATGTTGGTGGAAGTAGACTCTTTTGTCAGCAGCCATGAAGACAATAATACTGCATTGTCTTTGGAATAGCCATGGAATATGATACCTGCAAGATGAAAATATTTTGGGGGGGGTTTAAAATATTTGTGGGGGTTTTTCTTTTAGTTTGGACAGCTGGTATATGCACTAGGCCTGATGACTGAGTATGTGCTAGTATTATTCATTAAGGGAGGAAAGTTTGTCAAGATGACACAGGTCTTTTACAGCAAATGCCTTAAGCCTCTGAATCCAGGGAGTTCATAGAAGCTGATTTGCAAAATTCATTAACAGAAAAACCAACCCTCAGCTGGAGAGTTATGATAGTTTCTCAAGCTATGTAGTAGCTCAGGCTCTGGAGGGYGAAAGGACAAGAGAATTGCTGGTGTCTGGTTGATGTGAATGATGTAGCACCTCAGTCTGTATTAGCAGTGATTAAGGCAAATAATTTCAGCTACATTGGTGGATAAGATTTCCTGGCAGTTCCAGAAATCAAAGGTTTTTTAAAGGGAAAATAGCAGTAAATTATCTCAGTAAATTTCTACAAAGCTTTGAAAAGTTCCGTAACTCTTCTCAAAGGGGAGGGAGAGAAGGAGGAGGGAATAAGAATTGTTATGTAAGAAACTGGCACTGTACAATAGTCAAAGATCTGATGAATCCTCTTTGTCATCTCTCATTTTGGTGACCTCTTCTAAGAGAGACAGTGTGGTTATTTCTTAGATACTAAAAATGAACCAGCTTCTGAAAATAGATAGCAATTTAAAAATGGCCTCTGATGTTTTGCTGACTGAAAGATGGAGCTATGCTGATGAAAATTAATCCTGTGCACAGTGCCTGGAGTTTTAGGGCATGAGTAAAATTCTGATGTAGTCTTCATATCTACGTAGTATTTACCATAAAGATGAAGTTTCACTCAATGCCTTGAGTTATAACATTGTAGTGTATGGATTTTAAGATTTTTTTTTTTCCTCCTTAATGTAGTTTAATGCACTAATACCAGCTTAGAGGTATAGCTGAAAGCAGGTAATATTGACTGAAGGTTAACTCTGAAATAGTGGCCAAAAAAGTGAATTAGGAAAGGARTTGAGCAAAGAAAATGGAAACATTATTGTGCCATTAATGTACCTTTGATCCAGCTGCAAGTTGAATCCTGTGTAGAATGCTCTCATTTCAAAAATGGCAGTGGCCGAATGGGGATAGTTTTGTAGAAGAGTAGCATGAATGCTCAAGGATATGAAATTGATTTGCTGCAAGTGTCATGGATGCTAAATGATTGTATTGATTTGTGAGACTGGACAAATTTAAGGCAAATTCATTGAGGTTTCATAAATATGTAGGCAAGCCCTTCACCTCAGGACACTCAGGTTCACACTTGTGGGAGCAGAGAGACATGGAAAGATATAATGACAAATTCATCTGTTCTCATATGCTTTAGAAACTATCGATCTCTCAAAAGATGCTGGGCTAACTAAACCCACAAAGGACTTCTACTCCAAACTGATTCAAGATAAAAGTGAAGCTGAGAAATTACAGACATTAAAATTCCTTTTACAATAAAATGAAAAATGAATGATATACAATRAAATCCACATTTAGAAACTTTCACACAGCTGTGTTAAGCTGGCAATGTAACCCTGCCTTAGAACACTTACATACCTTCTCTGACGTAAAGAAACTTTTCTCTGGTTTATGACTGCAGAGTTAGTCAACACTTTATTTTTCCAAGGAAAGTAATTTCTAAAGGTGTGGTCTGAGTAGACAGAATATAGATCAGTAAGTATTTAATGGGAGAAGAATATTTACGGGAAAAGAGATGCTGTTGTTTTAAGAAAGTGAAAGGGATTGATTTTAACAGAAAGCCATTTTTGTTTTCCTACTATTCTTGTGGTATCATGCTGAAGGTTTACTGTTAAATGACCATTGTATTAATTCTTTGTGAGAATTCTTAAATTTAATGAGTTGGGACTGAATTCGGCTACTCAAAAATAGAAATCTGGAGACTTGTCCCAAATCGTTGAAGGTTTGCTCCAAGGTAGTCAAGGTCCACTTTTGACGCTCTTTTTTCTTGGGGAAAAGAGATTACTGAAGTAATCAAAGAAAGAATTCTAGACTACTCAAGTAATGAAAATAATAATCTATTCTTTAAAAGATAAAAAAAAGTGCTCGTATGTAGTCTGTTGCCTCAGTCTTTCATTGCCACCTTCTCCCTTTCTTTTCACAGCAGAAATTGCAGACAAGTTAGTCTTCAGAAGTCTGGTCCCTTTCCAGTTCCATGAAATGTGGGACGTATCCCACTTGTGTGAAATAGAAGTATTGTCTTCATAATTTTTCCTTTTGATCTGGGATCTGGTCCAGGTCCTTGGCAAAGGAAGAAAGAAAGCAGGCATTGCAGCTGGAGGTGTAGGCTTAGCATTCAAAGAATGCAAACTAAAATTTTCTGCCAGGAAGTGGAGTTAGTCTGGACATGAAGGAAGCTGAGCTCATGGTTTATTGAAAGCCCATAAAGGCATAGTAGAAAAAATGGAAAGAAGTATTAGATAAACTTTCATAGTTACTTTCTAATTATTGAAATATAAATTAACGTATCCATATTTTTTCTATATTTATTCTCCATATGTGATCTGAATGTGTGTGTCTGATTCTAGCTGTGAGAACTGTGAAGAATTTGAAACATTAAAAAAGCACACAATTTCCCCAAAGCCAAGGTTAAATGTTGGGACCAATTGTCATTTATTTATTGCTCCTTTTTAGGCCATAATGTAGTTGTATACAGAACATGTTAATCATTAGGAAAACAGAAAGACTGTTCTTGCCTCAGGAGTTTTCTGTATGTCTTTTAGATCATATTTTTGACTGACATTTACAGATTCTGCAACAAAGCTGTTAATTTAATTTTTGACATTTGTTAGCCAAGGGAAGGAAATTAATTTCTGTTGTGAAAATAACATAGAGAGTCTTCATAATTTTTTTAGTTAAATTTTTTCCCTTTGGAAAATAAGGTTTTCTGAAAATCAGTAATTTCTTCTGTGAAGAATCATAGCTTCCATTAAACACTTCAACAGTGTAACACTAGAAAATTTTAAAAAAAAAGAGATGGGAAGTGATTTCAAAAGAATTTTCACTTTCCCTTCCATCGTAGTTTACTCTTGGACATGAAAATGGTTCTGACCTGTTCTCACATTTTATGATCTCAAATATTATAACTTTTTTTTAGCTTTGATAAACAGTTTCGAAGCTGTTCAAAGTACTCAGTCTGTAATTATCTCTACATCTTCTTTTTTTGTTGTTGTTATTGCTTTGTTTAGGTTTGCTTAACAGGCAAATATAAATAAAAAAGTAATAAATTATGAAGCATCTGAGCAAACACTTGTACACAGCATAATGTCTTGAAAACTTTGTGACAAAGACATATCAAAGAGTAGTCTCATTGTTTTATTTTAAGACTTGGGAAATTTGAGGGGGGGTTTAACAATATGTTAATGGAAACAGGAGTTCCAACTATTTATTAAAGTCTAAGTTTAAATAAAGTCTAATTAAAGTTTAACGAATGTAGAAGATACTAAGTGCTGTGCTGTATGTGTGTGCTGTGACAGTGCATGCTGTTGTGAATTAGTTGGCAGAACCCGGGCTTTTAGAATTTGCACCGACAGCTTTCATAAAACTTTCTTTTGACTCTGCCACTTCTGCATATCTTCAAAAAGCACGGGCAGTTTGAAAGGAGAGCATTGTAATCTTGTCCCCAGAATGAAAAAACTGCTTTTAGTTGCAGTCCCTTATTTCTTTTGTGCGTTCAATACATTTGTAGCACCTCGGATCTGCAAATGCATTTTGCTGCAAATGTTGCTCATTGTTTGCAGCTAATTTTAAACCCATAGCAGATCTAAAAGTGTTGAACTATTAACAACAAAAGCAATACTTTACGAAGAATACTGCAGGCTGTCCTAAGGGTGCCTCCTAAAAGACTGCAAGTGCCTCAAGATGCAGAAGGCAGCTAGGGGCTCAATTAAAACTCTCCTACATGGTATCAAACCCCAACAGCTCTCAGCTCCCTTTTTACTTGTAAAACAATTACTTTCTTACAAAACCATAGTAAGAAGCTAAAAAAAAATCTAGAGAAAAAATGAAATAGGTATTTTGTTTTATTTACACATTTTTTGGATATTAGGTACAATTCAAAAAGTACAGCATTTGTATTGATGACTAAAATATATGAGATGTGTCTGTCTTCTCAAATGTAGTTTCAGAAATTTTTTAATCTCTTTTTACCTTAAGTGGCATTTGCCTTTGCATTAATTAGTCTTCTTCTATTTCTATCACCCCCATTGCAAACACTTCTTAGGCCTTTGAAGGAATGAAGAACTCCACATTTAGAGTTTGGGGGGGAAAAAAGCAATCTTTTAGCACAAACAGACTTTTGGCAGGTTTAGCATATCCGTAACAGCTGTTAYAATTTGCCATAATTTTTTATGCAACACCATAAAGAAAAGGCCATAACTCCCATCTCTAAATGCAACTGGCATATTTCTTCCTGCTTCTCCTACTGTGGACTGCCAATTATCAAGAGTGAGTAATGAGAGAGTGAAGCCTTTGGAGCAGCCAATTCTCAGAACCATTAGTTTTCTTTTATATTCAAGCCTAATTCCAGGAATGTGCTAKATGAGAAATAAGACATATCATGTCATTTCAGGATAATACCATGTAATTTTGGGATAATAAAGAATTCATTTCTGGAGAGAGAAGTGATCTGATATGGAAAAGTTCAATTTTGTTCTCTCCAGAGAGCTTTATCTCTTCAGATGTGACCTTGTATAATTAAATATATTTCAAATATGAAAAGAAATGGCAGCAGAGCAGACAATAGAATTCTCTATTTTATGTAAAAATGAAATGAAATTATATAAAGCAGTCAGTGTAATATAAGATGAAGTAGATTGCTACTATTCATTGTTTCCAGTGGAATTCCTGCCGTTTGATTTTATTCATTACGGTTTCATGAGAAGGCAATCGTATTGTGTCTTTGTGACTACTTTTAGACTCACACTTAATTGCATTAATTCAGAAAGTACTGGCAAGAATCGCTACTTAATTGCTGTTATTACTTGATTATAAAAGAGAAAAAAGGTGGTGTCCACTGTACAAGAAGTTACAAATTTCACACATGAAATATCAGGTGCTTGGAAGCTATGGTTCTGCTCCTTAAAAGAATATGTGTTTAATGAAAGAGGATCTAAATCCTTTTTTTTGTTCCAGCAATAAATTAAAAATATTTCAAAACAAATACAATAACTTCCAAACCACCAATTTTTCCTAAAAACAACCAACCTCACTAATCTAAGTCAGAATGTTTTGACTGTTTAAGAGATGACAGGCTCAGACACAAAAATTTCTATTGCATTAACATGCATGGTAACATAATGACAAACTGGGATTAGCTCATCATGTTTTTAAATCTGGTTTTCTAAGTGTTTTAGTACAGTCCTTACATTGAATGAAAGTGAYGAAAAGATAGTGGCTGGTCATATGTTAACTGCTAAAAAGGAGTGAGAATGGCTGAAAATATTTTTCCCGAAACCAACATGCATCCTCTGTTGCATTTTCACATTCAGTCTTTTTGAGCTGTTAGTTAACTATAGTGGTTAATGGTGCTCAGCAAATAATTTTAATTGTGGTTTTTTGGGTTACTTTCAGAGTAGAGGCATAGGGGTTTTTTTTGAGCTTGTTCAATTTGGGGGAGCCTTGTAGCTCACCAAAGGGGAAAGAACGAGCATGCTGTCCTCACCCTCTGTCTCCCCTGCTTGCAGAATGGCTGGACTTGTAAGGGCAGGCTTGTCCTCAGGCTACCCAGGCATGCTGGTCCTGAATTAGCAGATACTTTGCAGGTGGCGATGTGGATTCAGGGAGTCAGAGTTACAGAATGCACTGAAGTTCAGCCTGCACTCTGACATGCTCTTTGGAAGGCATGGCAAACATAAAATTTGTAAATGTTTTCTTTAGCTCTGATTTTACAGCTTTGGCACTGGTAATGTCAGATGCTATCTAGAAAATATATAATAGATGAAACTCCTTGCAATGAATTGGCCCTAGAGCTTTCTTTATGAGTGGTGTCATTTCAAAGCAATAACATAACTTAAAGTAACATGGCAACTTGGATTCTATAAATTGAGCTTGATAGAAAACTAGATTTAGATTTCCATTCACTTAGGGTACTTGTGGTTAATGGCATTTCAATACTCACTGAAAAAGCAGTTTTAGAAACTTAGAGTCTGAAGTATATTAATAATACAGCAAGGTGACTCAGTATTGAGATGGACTTTTTGCTTCCTTCCCATCATATGAAATGCTAAGGAGCTTAAAGCTTAAGCATAACAATTTTTAAATTGTTTTCTGTATTATTTGCTGTATCAAGAAGTGTGCCAGTTTCAGAATAAAGTGTGGGGCAGGATTTTGGGTTGTTTTGGTTTTTTTTGCATAGTATTGATTATATATTGTTTTGCACTCTGGGATAGGGTGTTGAAGAATGTCTGTCTCAGAACAGTACTTTATATTTTAAAGAGAAATATAAACTCATGTTTTATGCCAAGCTAAAGGCATGAGTTAGACCTTATTCTTGTGTAAAACAGCTTCTTGAAGTTCCACAGGAAGATGAACTACTAAAATCTCTTTTAACAGAAAAGCTTCTACATATTCTCTGCTCTGGCCCAGTAACCTTTTACTCTACAAAAAAAAATGACAGTTTTTCCATGATGTTATTTATTTTGAGAATGATAATAGATTTTAGAATGGAATGCAAAAGAGAGGTACTTTGAGCTGATTTATTTTGCTAGTGTCTCAGCTGTTGACTGATGCATCTGTGTTCAAAAGTTTCTTGTATTGTCTCTTGCGAGTGTCCTTCTGTAGGTATGATATAAATGAAGGTCAGAACAGGAAACGATTTCATTATCCAGGCCCAAATGCATAGTTATCTTAATTCTCTTGTAATTTGAGAATCTAGTATGTTGAGAAGTCAATGTGAGGAAGAGTTTTGAAGCAAGATAGGTGGTTTTGACGTAACTTCAAAATTAATGTTGCATTCATTACCTTTCAAACTATACTACATCCCTTGTGAAAATCATGCTTCACAGAGGTTTTAACCCATTTCAATGTACACTTTTGCTGGGCTTTTGTAACTGATGTACATCTTAATTCAGTTCATAATATTTGGTTGTCTTTCTAACTCTAGTAAAAGTTTTTATTGAAGTTGCCAGTTCATGTATTTTTGTACTGCTAAAATATTCATTTTTATTCTGTAAATTGCAGTTTTACGTTTTGGCTGATTCTAAAATTATATGATTAATTTACTGTTTATTTTTTCAAAGTGCAAATTGCAACTGGGTGTCTGAACATGAATTATGCAAATTCACCTTCAGTTTAATATAAAAAGTCCTAGTTTAAGCTTATTAATTTCATTAATATGATTCAGCATCAGCTACAGATAGGAATTTGTTTGAAATGCTTAAGATTTACTCATATTAAAGTTCCTAGGAATTTAAGTAGTATTTTTTGCTCCCCCAAGGATGCCGAATATGTAGAATAAAAGCATATGAGATGAATACATCAAGCCACTGTTATTTTGGTGGTTGGTAGTCAAGTAGTCAGAGATTGGAACTGAAGAGTTTTGTACAGATACATGCATACTTCCAATTTGTATATTATTTCTTCCAAAGGAAAGGTATTTGATAATGTGACCCAAGACTTCTATGAAAGATAAGAGCAAAATAAAAATATTTTTGAATTATGGCTTAAATGGGTGGCTGCTACCAGCAGGATAGGGATCTGATAATGCATATCATTCATTTCCCCATCTGTTCCTGTGTGTTGCCACAAAATGACTTGATAATGATAACAAAGGACTTGCTAAGAGGATGACTGGTGTATTGTTTATTTCTACATCATAGTAGTGCAAATATATACATGAAATTGTAGTAGTCTTTGGCAGAACAATCTCAGTAAGTGACCTTTTTTAGCTTTTCATTCATACCTCTTTGTGAGCCAATTATGCCTTCAGTCAAGTTAGTATCTGAAAAAATTCCAATTATTATTATGAAGTTATATTGATAGCACTCAGATGTTGTYCTGCACTATGTGCATGTGCAAAAGTAGAAGGAAAGGAATATATTTCATTAGAAGATTTTTAAGTGATACTATTTTATAAAGAAATGTTTAAAATAAGAAAAAAGCCTCTCATTTTTGTGTTGCCAGTATCTGAAATAAAGATAGATAAAGGTTTCCAATGGAAATATTATCTTCACTGTAAGTTTACTTACATTAATCAAAACAGGTTTTTAGCTACTTACAATTACAAGAGGTTATTTATCTCTTCTCTCTTTTCCTGTTCATATTTTCTTTCCCAAATAAATGTGTGTGTATGGAGAACGTTTTTGTGTATGGTAGGGCAATAAATCTCTAGACATATGTATGTAGCTGTCGCTAAGTTGCTTGTGAAGTGCTGGCCTGAGAATGAAAGGCATGGAGACTACACGTGTATGTGCAGCATCTTCTGTGTGGCACCCTGAAAAGTCCTAGATCCAGATGAGTCCTAATGCTAGTTTGAACTCACACTTTAGAAGTTCTCAAGGATGAGCAGAACTGACTATGTAATGATCCAAGTGTGATCTTCTGTTTGAGTTAATCCAAATATTATTCTTTGGTTTGTTAACTGTAAAGTGGCACAATGTATGCTACATACTAGATTTGTAAAATGCTTGTCTTGAGAAGGGGTTTTTTGAATATTCACTAAAGCTGTGATCGCAAGGAATATAAAGAAAAAAAAGTGAAGGGAAGCTCCAGGAAATTTAGCAGCTGAAATCTACATCCCTAGGGAATTTATGCAAAGTTTGTTGAACAGACTGCCATAACAATGACAAAAACCAAACCTTTGCACAAGCTACACCCACATCTGTCAAAATTCAGTTACCTCTTATGAAACAAAGTTTCTCAACAGGATTTTTTCCTTTTGCTTTTTTTTCTGAAGCAAAGATGCTGAGAATTGTTTTTCAACAATTTTTTTTTTTCCTAGCTATTCGAAAGCTGTCRAGCCATTTTCTGAAGTTACTCTGATGATTAGAAAATGAAAATAAATCTTCATTAAGACCATGACATGCAAGATTCCAGGACTAATCATTAAGTTTTTGTAAGGTTGACATAGTGAAAATAGACATACAACAAGGAATTGTTGAGAAACATTATTAGTAAATAATACTACAATTTTCTCTGTACAAAGTAATTACAAAGCACATTCAGTTTGTACTGACCAGTTTATAACAGCAGCGTAGTARATCCACTATGGATTAGTATGACATCTTTTCTTTTTAAAGATAGATCATTTGTGAAATACAGAATATGGTGGATTACCAACAAAGGGATTTTTTTTTTAATTGCCAGTAGAAGGGGCAAATTTTTTCAATCCCTTATACTTTGACTTACCTGTACAGTCATGATGATGTACTGGGCAAAGAATCAAGCTTCTTGAACATTGTTTTTTTCATGACAGTTTTCATGACAGTTCATTTTCAGTTATTCATTTACAAATGCAAAAGAAGACAAGGTTTTATTTCTACTCTTTTTTATTCTATTTAGGAAGCAGCATACAATCTGTAATATCAGAGGAGAAAAAAAATGGGAAAAAAGTTAAATTAGTTCAGAGTAACTGTATTCGTGAGCAGCCTTAACCTTAAATGAAAATACCTAACTAACTGAAACCTTGGATCATGCTACTTATAAAAGAACAGAAAAAACCAATCTTTTCATTTTGATTAATATTTTCCTTTGATCTTCCTTCTGAAAGGCAAAGGAATTTTTAGTGCAGGCATTATTGTTCCCATTACCCACAGTTCTCTAGTGACTCTTTTCTCATGGGTTCCTAAGAAATGCCTTGATATATATCTCACAAGTTTTCAGAGTAGAAGAGTGAAAATTAGTAACATTCTGATCATTTTGTGAAATACTATGTTTTGAAGTACCTTTTTCTTTGGTCTTTACCTTACAAAGTTATTTTTTAGGGAGTTGCAATAAGTCTCAGATACAAAAAATGAGACTCTTCCAACTATATAGAGGTGAATCATAATATATTAAAGTTCTTGTTTTAATAATAATTTTCTAGTATTTACTTAATAGAAGAGAGAAGCCAAGGATGGACATTTGTACTAAGCACTTAAGTAGTATCTCTAGCTGTTTAGGTATGACTTAGTCCTGAAAATATGATCATCAGGATGAATAAAATTAATTAACTTCTATGTCTTAAAAATCATCTGGCCCTATAAAGACAAGGATTATTTCATGTCTGAGCACTGCACATTGATAAACCCCATTAAATAATATAAGACTGTAGAGTTGAGCACATCATCTTTTAGATGCTTCATAGAGAAGCAAGCAGTCATGGAAGGACGAATGGTAGCAATGCTGATGTTTCACAGAGCTAATTATTTCCTTTTTAAAGGAGATGACTCTGAATGTTTGCTCTAAGTTAAAAACGGCTAATCTGTAGCAAAAAAAGTAAATTGTTAACGCTGAAGATTATGCATAGGAGTGCCTTTTCCAGTTTGTAGCACAAGCTGTTCAGGTGTCAGTAGTTATCAAAGTTGTCAATCCTGTGTTGATTTAAGAGCTACAGGATCTTGGTAAGTTTTTAGAAAGTCTATCATGTTTCAGTCAGGGTTCTAAATTTTGCACAGCAAAACTACTTATTGCCATCATCCTTGACTAATGTATTCTTCACACCAGAAAAAGCCATAAGACTTGCTAGAGCAGTTGTGCCAGGTTTAAAGCAATCCCTGGGAGCTGTCTTAAAGAAACTGAGAAGCTCACCTGAGATTCTAAACTTGTGCCCCCTTCTGACTTTCTTTGCTGTGTTCACACCAAAACATCTGATTACCTCTTTATTTAGACAACAGTGCACTGAGGAAGTATTACCAAGTTCTCTGTTTAGTTGAGACAATTGACAGATACTGTCTTTGGAGGAGAGTTTAAAAACTTCGGAGCTCAGCAGCTTCTTTATTCTCTTCAATATTTTGGGGGAGTTTTTTAGCTTTACGGGGATATTTTGAAAGACATTAAAGTGTAAGGAGTTACAAATTGTGCTGTATGAAATCAAGAGGGTAAATGTTTATTCATAAATATTTTTATATGGAAAGGAATTWAAAAAGGCATTTCCTTATCAAATATCTACATTTTTTGTAGGTATTTGAAAGTGTTCACCAGTACTAGGTTTTTAAGTTTGTTGTAAAAGGATTTTGTTTCTTGCAATGTAAGGTTTTCCCGGGTACAGTTCACCTGTGCTTTTGTCTTCTTCTGCCTCTCTCTGAATGCTTCTGTAGAGTTTTTTTAGACATAAACCTTTATTTCTCGTATAGTAATTCCGACTGGAGACAGTACTGTGATGCAGAAACTGGTTTTGWTCAGCAGCTCTGTTGGTGCATGTGATGATTTTCTTGGCTGTGGGCACTAGCACGTGTAACAATCAGTCAAGCCTTTTTAAATAGCAGTATTTATATTCCTTTTAAGAGGGAAAACATGTTTAAAAATACTCCACATTTATTTTCCAAAAGGTCTTGCTACTCTGTAATTTCCGGCTGAACAGACTTGCTTTCAGTTAACCTTAGTAAATTGTCTGTCTTCCTTTGCTCTCCCTGATCCTAGTTCCCTACTGTGTCTAGAGAGTGTTACTTTGTAAACCTCTGTGTTCTTTTGATGTCTGTTGTGCTTCAACTGTCACTTAAAATGCAGTCTTTTTCTTTACAGAATTATCTCTTAGCTCTCCTTTAGAATTTGCAGAGAACTGACTTATCCTGAACGCTTCATTTCTATCTTTGTACCAGACCTCGAACCAAACTAATATACATATATTTAGTAACCTGTGCACCTATATAGCATCACCTGGTGCATGGGTAAGCAATTCTGTAGTTCTTAACTGTTGGTGAATATATTTAGGCTAAAATTATTTTATTAACTGTCAGCTTTGAGGCTTTGAGCTCATTCTGCATCTAGATAGAATAGTATGAGCAAAATTGTTTCAGTTTCTAAAGTGAACTGAAGTACTAYCATGCAGAACCTAGCAAGATATAATCATTATTCTCTGTTGTGTACTGATATTCTGACCTGTGTTAAATCGAAGATTAAATTCTCACTTTACATAAATAAGCACCATTCTGTTTATTTCAGTCTATATGGATTAATTCTAGCTGTGGTTCTGTTCCAGTAAATTCCTCTTCAGCTTGCATGCATGTGTGATCGAACCATTATAATATACACAATGGTTAGGGATTATTCCAGAGGCTCAGATTCCTTAGAGTGATGAAAGAGAAAAGCTATTCCCTAAAGGATGTTATTAAACCTTTTCTATAATTTCAGTATATGAGACAAAAAATAGCTACATCGTTATTGGCTAATTATGGCCATTGCTAAGAGCACTAAATACTCTGCTACTTTATTTGTACCTTGGTGCTTTCCCACCAATAATGATTCTTTTGGCAGAGTTGATAAAGTTGATTAGGGAGAGTAATTTCCATTTCTCTAAATTCAGTAAAAGCAATTTTTAGCTGCTATCTTGGTACCTCTTTAATCTGCCACATATTAAGAAGTTTTCCTGGCTCTCAAAGATGTGTCTTCACAGACTATAATTGCCAGCTTAAGCATATTAAAGGGAGTTAACAGTTTGATATTTTCTGAATATTCCACAAAAATAATTGCTAGTGTTTTGTGTAATGCAAAGCACCCTAGTATCCAGAATTTACAATTTGCCACTGTGATGGAATGTCCTGATATTATTCAATGGGATTTTACTTAACACAAATAAAATTAAMATGAAAGGTGTTTATTCACATACAAATTCCAAAATGAACTAAGCACGATTTAATGAAGGAGATAAAACCATGGTTAATTCACTTATACCAAAAGCAAAATCCTGTTGTGGCCACTTGCTCCTTCCTTTGTACAGCTGACAATGTAATCAGGAGTTCAACCCTGGAACAAATTTTTTAGCTTCTAATTTTTGGAGGGAAAATTCAAATTCCAATCTTTCTCCTGAAAAAGTGTGTTGATTGTTCAGCACTCTCCTCTTGTGAAAATATTCTATAAAGTTAAGTTACAAATTAAGCTATAATCCCCAATTTCTCATGTTAACATTTTACACACAAGAATTGATTTAACTGAGTTAAAAGAAATATCAGAAGAACATGAGTTAAAATTTTCCTCTCTCATATCCCTCTGGGGTTTTGGTTTGGTTTTGTCTKTTAGGGGGTTTTTTTGACTGTGAATATACATGGTCGAGTGAATAAAATACAGGTCTATGTCACTTCTTTGCTTTACCTGCACYCCGTAAATTGTGCTTCATGAAATCTGCCTTTCTTGAATTCCTTACACATTGTCAAGATACGGAAAAAGTACAAGGGAACTCCTTTCCCTTGCACACTGCTCCTGATGTCTAGCACCTCCAATTAAATCAAAGACTATAAACCCAGAAGTTTAAGATTATTCTGTCTTCTCTTCTTCATCAGAAGATACTGTTAGAAATTGCTAATYGGCAAATATTTCAAAGGCTGTCATGACACATCAGGTGGAAGCTGGGTCTGTAAAGGGTTCTGCCGTTTTAGGGCATGTGTTTTCTTCCCCTTGCTGGATTTCAGATCTCTTGTTTCCAGTCACTCAGTATCACAGATGGCGAATGTTTCATTGACATGAGTTACTCAACATCTATAGATTTTGCTTATTACTACCAAATTCTCTGAAATGCATAGAGTTAAGAATTCTAAAGTTTGGCAATGTGATGTTTGGTATATAATCTAAGAAAAAATCTAATCTGGGCACTGTCAGTGAAAAGATTTGCAAACAGACTAATACCCAGACCTTCTCTCATGAAAAGCAATGAGTCTTGTATTATTTACCATTCTGGCTGTAAGTGCATGTCACTGATGAAAAGATGCCACTAATCTTTTTAGAGGCATCTTTTGTTATGAAGCAAGGATATCAGCTATCAAAATAAAAAAAATGGTTTTAATGAACAAAACTTGAAAGCAGATTTGACAGAAACTATATTTTTCTTTTTTTCTAATTCTAAAATAGATACTCAAATGTCTTCTGTAAAACAAACAGGAAAAATAAGATGAAGCAATTTTTTGCCCTAATTAGTTCTGTTTTCATTTTTCATTTTCATTATTGGAAGAACAAAGAACTACAGGTTTCCAGGATTTTAATTGCTGTTTATTAACTGGTACATCTACCAGGAGGATTACAGGATTGTATAAAGTCATTCCTGTAAATTTGTGATTGTGAATCAAATGCAGTATCCACTCTTGCAAATGATCCAAAATGACCAGTGACCAGTTTTTAAGGGGCAAAGTGGTGGTTGCATTGCAAGACAGATTCTAAAAGTTTTATACCTCTTAATACTATGAAACTTTAACAGCTACAGAAGATTTAAGTTAKATCATCTTTGGTTCTGGTTCAATTTTTTTCTTTACTATTTATTTTTACTTTGTTGTAATAGTCAGAATGTATCAATATTTTTATATATTGCTCTCTCTTGCATATAAAAGGTGTCTTGATAAAAACAAAGTACTTTATTCATGAATTCATTGGTGAAAGGAAGAAAAGCTACAGAGGTGACTCYGAAGTCATTGTAATTACTGTAACTTAAAGTTCTGCATGTGTAAGTGCATATGCACTACTGCTGAGTATTCCATGCTAATTAATTGGGGATAAGATCTTTGACCTTATCCTTTTTCATCTTCTTGTGAGTTTGATACATTATTATTAGTGATTGTTTTAAACACCGAAAGACTCTTTGGCTCACAGAACTCAAATACATTACACAGGTGCTTTCAAAGTGTTTAAAGGCTACTTACCACGTAAACTGACTCATTAAGGAGTRTTACAGTCTCAATATACAATTAACATTTAGGTCAGATGTATGAAACTGCTTTTTTCACTCACTCATATTCTAGTCTTCTGTTATTTTCCTTGTGTTTTCCAATGCCACTAAGTAAGCAAAAATGCTGCAATAGTTGGAGTTGTATTTGGGCAGATGATGTTTAATGATAGCTTCAATGTCAAGTCTTAACCTTGTTAACTAGTTAGCCTTGCTTTTGAGATGAATAATTTTCTCTCTTAAATCCTGCCTCGATGAAATACAGAATCTGAATTTCCTGGAGTCATAGACTGAATCTTCTGAAATGAAAGCTTTCAATGAAGAGGATGCAAAGTGCTTTTCAGATGACAGATCACGCCTTTACAGTGTAAATGATTTTTCCAGGGATGCAAAATAAGTAAGACAAAAAACTTTTAATTGTTAYGTATGTTTATTTGAAATTTCCTCTCAATAATCAAGTATGCATTTATTCATATTATATAAGTGTTTTGGGGATGGGCCCACTCTTTTACCTGACGAATGAGTGCTCTTGTGTTTGGGGTTTTTTTATACAGATGCATTGCAGGACTATATTTTCCTGGCAATTATGAAGATTTCCAAAATGATGTTTCAAAAAATAACTAAACTGGAAATATAGGAAGCCAGGCAAATAAACTTTTTTCCCCTCTTGATCTGCATGGCTTAAGAGTGCTAAGAATTAAGCTGCAATCAGACAAGATGGTAATACCAATAAATTCTATTTTAAGTCCTTCAATAAATAGTACATATAAAATATTGTGTTCGTGTTGCAAATTATTTTCCTATGATGGAGAATAGTGTAGGGTAATCCTCAGCACAAGAATGTGTACAGCTTTGTTATGAAGTAGAAAAACTCATAGTGGTTTTTTGAAGGGAAGAAAACAGTCTCTGTTCCTTTTTCTCCCTGTTTCTTTCCGTGTTTACAGTGCCACTGTGGAGTAATCAAAGTTATCTGGAAGTCAGTGTTCTGACTCTGCAAAATTATTTAAGCCTTTTCATGACTGATCATTTAGTCTGAATTTCTTGTGAAATAGCCCTTGTTTGTTTTTCTGCCTAAATCTTCCACTGACAACACTGCTTAATCAAGGGAATTGATGTTGTTAAAACTTGGCTAATAAGAAGGGTCTGGTACCAGCAGTTACTCTCTGTCCTGCCAATAATCGTCAAGCCATATTTGTAGCTGGACTTTCTCAGTATTTTTAGATACACCTAAGTAGCTAGAAATTAGCTGAGGAGGAAAGAAAACTGCTGAAGATAACTTGTCATGCCCAGTCTAATACATATAATGTAACAGAGTGAGCATGGAACATTCTTCCTTCAAGGTCAGGTATTGCCAGTAACCATAGTAAATGTTGGATCAGAAGGAACAAGAGAATATTTCAAGGAACTTTGACTTGAAATTTCAATGTTTGTGGTGGTGGGAAGAAAATACACCTCATAATGCTGGTGTCRTAGACATGCTCACGATGCAGCGTCGCTGCAGCTCTAGTATATAAGTTGCTGTGTATAAACACTGAATTAGTTTACAAGATAAATGCCGGAATTGAAAATCTAATTACATACATAAAAATTAAGAGAAAAAAAATAGTTCAAAAGTAATAAATCCAGAAGTAACACAGTAGGAATTTCTAAGTGGATTACATGTCTCAGAGTATATTAATTATTTTCTCAATTTTTCACATTAGACCTATGTAAGTGTGCTTAATTACAATTCTCTGGGAAGAGACTTTGCTAGGTTATTGAAAAGCAACAAGAATCACAGAACCTGAGATTCTCTAAAGTCTGGATATGCAATTTGACCTCGGTTTCATTTCAAAATGGGCAGTAAAAGATRTTTTTTATAGAGGTGAAATAATAGAACAGAAGCAAAAATTATTTGTTCTAATTCTTGCTATACAAAATTTTTACATTTGACAAACTTTTCAAAGCTTGAAAAGTTCTGTGAAAATAATTTTTTTATTTAAAATTAGAAGTCAGTCTTTAAAAGATTTAAAAGTTGAATGGCTGAGATGCATCAAAAAGGCCCATATTTGGTCATGTGCCCCAAASAAAAAAAGGACCATTGCTTTTTGGTTATTGTGTGTGCATGGCTGCTTATTTTTACAGTTAAAATGGCTTTCAGTTTGGAATACTTGCTTTTGTCTAAGCCCAGAGAAACCAGGTTTGATACCATAATTTTCATGTGACAAAGATGTAAATGTGGAGATACAAGGGAAAGAGAGAAATAATTTTTGGGGCAGATAATTATTATAGGAGCCTCTAGTGGTCTACATATAGAGTTGTATCAGTACACTTGGGGAAAGAAAACAAACCCAAGACAGTTTTCATACTTTTTTCAGGAAAATGGTACTTCTGTACCCCAGAAGGAGACTATGAATATTAAATACTTAATATATTTGATAAGCTTAGAAGGTGAAAAGGAATTTAATAGTACTAGGTTTTAAGGATACATTTTAAGATGCCTAGTAAAATTGCCTGGTGTTTAACTATTAAGTAAAATAAGCAAAAGAGCTGTATTTTGTTGTAGTCTGTCAGGGGTTTYTTGTGCATTAGTGATAATAAATTCCTATTGATTCTAGATCTTTCCAATCACTACAGTAATATGGGGCCTTTGTGTATAGTCTTTGACTTAATCCTGTTGATCTATATAGGATATTTTATGAATGTGGGAAGTAACCCCTCTGACAAACTCACTGAAGAGATTCCTTTAAGTGGTTTTGCATTCTTAAAATACAGTGTTATTCCCTATGGTATTTTGACAATGTAGGAAGTCTGTTGGTTGATGATGTACAATTACTCCCAGAGTTTATAAGCAAAAATTTTGCATATTATGTGTGGGTGCTGACCTTTTCTGAAACTTCAGTTCCTATTTGATTTGTTCTGTCGTGCTTCTATAGATTTTTATTATTATTATTTCTCAGAGGCTTGCTAGTAGTTGTATTTAGTAGCTGCAGAAAATTCCATACAATATGATGTTGCAGCTACAACCTACTCAAAGAAGAGGAAAATTTAAAAAAAAAAAAAAAAGGCATTAGAACAGAGTGTCAGGAATACTAGTTGACGGGGAAAAAGKGTGGGAAAATGCGACAGCGTCAGGCTGACTCCAACAGGGTAGTTTCAAGGATGAAGGGTACTTGTTATAGAAGTATGAGCAGAGTCTGACTGTCCAAGCTGTCTCTCCAGCCTTCTTCCAGTTTCCTGAAACCTTTTTATGTGTGAAAAATGGCCTAGGACTCATCGCCATGACAGAAAATTATTTTCTGCACATGGAACTGAGGAATGTTGAAGTGGTTCTGGCAGTTACTGAGAGACTTGTATAAGGATCCAGCTTTCAGATTAGTGCCTGGCACTCAGACTGAAAAGCAGCATAAGAAATGCACCTCCAACAAGCTGGATAGCACTGTACTGTATTTTTTTCTTGCAAATATTCGAGGTCYGTTACTGTAGTACTTTTTAAAGTTTGTTTTAAAATGTGGATTGGTTGTTTGGGTAGTAAATGCATTTGGAAAAAAAGCAATCAAGGGGAGTATGTTGTGGTTGGTGGTGGGGAGAGGGAAGACTCATTTACCAGAAATACTGCTATTATTTTCCAAACTGAAAGAATGTAACTATTATAATAGTTATAACTATTATAATATGAGGCCCTGAATCACATTTCTTAATTTTGGAATTAAGTATTCCTCTCCCTGGAGAGGGAATATTTAATGTACTATGTCAGTGTGTCAACCTTGTACATTTGTAAGCCTATCTTTAGTCAGAAAGTGAGTGTTGTTTCTTGTTACAGACATATACCATAAGTTTCAAGAAGCAGTAGGAAGTCTCAGGTCTTAAGTGCTATTGATCAGCTAATGACAGAAATTATTTTATGTCTAAGCAGTCTCCACTTTTCATGTGATATCAGACAGGYGTGCTTAGGTCCTTTTCATTTTTGAAAGAGCAATCTAGTTCTGAGTCTTGCTTAGCAGCATCTTTTCTTCAGGAATCTATCTCTGAAGCTGTGTATCTAAAAGAAAAAAAAACCCAGTGTCTGTATTTTCTAGGCAATGTTTATTAGTTTGTTTATAATACTAGCAGTTTGCAGTCAATATTATTTAACATGGACTTTTCCTGTATAAAGCATGTTTTCATGTGAGTAGCCATTTTTTGTGCTGTCAGAGCAAACTATTCTATTTGAGTATAATGAACATGGTGCAAGTATATAATCATATAGTATGTATTACTTTGTGAGATGCAAAACATCTGGGTTTTGTTTTACAACTTTAGAAGACTTAACCAGATATCTGTGATAACTTCAGTTTTGGTGGACATGCCACAAAGTCTTAGTTCTTTGATTATCTTAAAAGTCTTCATCCTTTTTTATGTAGATTTCCTTTGTTAGCTAGAGAGCTCTCAGGTTGCTTCTATAGGGCAAGCAAAATACAATTTCTGTCAGACTCACCTCTGCAAGGAATCAGTCTCACTATTTTGGGCTACAGTGTTGTCAGATATTTCTGACCCTGTTTAGAATTGTTCYGTGTCTGTAGTCATGTGCTTCTACAGACTGTAATCTTCTGATTACCTTATAGCATGTTGAAAGTGATTATATGAAGTTTTTTAGGTACAGAATATCATCTAAATGGCAAAAATGGCTTTTAAGGACAAAAGCAAATGTTATGACCAGGTTATAGCGCCTGACAAATCTTGCTGACATCTCAAGTATTAACCATCCATCATATTTCCTACAATTTCTCCTCATGTATTTGTTGATAGTACAAAATGTCCCATCCTTAATTTTTAAACACAGAAGCCCAACAACTCTTACTGCAATTAATTAATCCTTTAACTCGGCCATCTAGCAAAAACATATACATACCACATTGTTGCTCTCGCTAACAATCTCTACTGATTTTATCCCTAACTTGCTAATTTTAAAAATACTGCTTGATGCAATGTTACCTCAGTACTCAGTTACTCAGCTGTTGAGATTCTTGGGTATAAATAAGGTGTCGATACCTCCAAAGGCTGGGAAGACTTTAATACTATCAGCAGTTGTCTTCTGTTTCTCTTTTTGGGTTTGTAGTGCTTGGTTTGTGTTAATATTTTGCACATTTAAAAATGCATGTGTCAGCAACTTACAATRAATATATCTGATTGCCAGAGAAAGTGCGAAAAGAATATATATTTTTAAACAGCCTATCAGGAATGCTATCTTGATTTTAGAACTTGTGCCTCATCAACAAGGTATTCCCCAGCAGACAATAAAACAAAACATGTTTCAGAGAGAATCAGAGACAAGGGCAATTCTGTTCATGTCTTTAAATGAACTGATTCATARTATGTTTTAGGATTTGGAGGAGARGCAAAAGGCATCATAGTAAACAGGTCAATTGTAATGAAATGGTGAGAAATAAAATGTGGGCATGAGTAAGAAGCACAGTCCTTCATCCCTCAAAATAAAAGGTACATAATTAAATCAAATTATTTATGTTATTAGGAGAGGGATAGCCTTAAATTTCAGATTGATAACAAAAATGCAAAATCATAGTAATTAGATTCATGTTCTCAATGTTAAAATCTGATTGTAATTCTCTGATAATATCAGAATTCTCATATGCTTAACTGTGCTTCAGTAAAGTTTATTTTCTACCTTAGACTRCTCCATACATCAGCTCTCCAAAGTTGTAAGAGATTAATTATATTTTAGTCATGCAGTAGTCCATACTGTGTGGCCTAATAAAAAACATCTTCATGCTAATCTAGACATGTAATAAATAATAATATTGACAGATAAAAATAAATTATTCTTTGAACTGTATACGCAGAAGGGGGTGCATGCAGAGGGTGGAGGCAAAAACTGCTTTATGGCTGGCTCCCGCTGATGGATTGACAGAGGCAGTGATGRGTGCCTCTGTCAGAGGAAGCTCTTGGCCCACAAAGTGAGTGCAAGGCTGCTGCACTCTGGATTTTAGAAATAGAAAAAAAATGAGTCCTCAGCATATAGAAAGGCAGCTGAGTTGTCGGGTGTCTGATGCTAAATGCTGGGAGTCTTGTAGTTCTTGGTGGGTTAGTTCAGTGTTTGCAAAGCAGTATATTTGATGGTGTAGCCTGTCAGGAGCTAACTAATTACTTTCTGTGAGGATCTGCTGTGTGGGGGGGTCGCCTCTGACTCTTCAGCTGCTTATGCTGTGAATCTCTTGTAAAATAACAGTCTGTGCTTTTGACACACAAAATACCTGTCTTTCCTCTACTGGTGATGTTGATCGTTTGATTGGTCGAACTAGGTGTGCTAGTTTACGAGCCAGCAGTGTGCCCAGGTGGCCAAGAGGGCCAGTGTCATCCTGACTTGTATCAGCAATAGTGTGGGCAGCAGAACCAGGGCAGCGATTGTCCCCCTGTGCCCAGCACTGGTGAGGCCACACCTCAAGTTCCGTGTCCAGTTCTGGGCCGCTCACTACAAGAAGGACATTGAGGTGCTGGAGAGAGTCCAGAGAAGAGCARCAGAGCTGGWGAAGGGTCTGGAGTACAAGTCCTATGAGGAGCAGCTGAGGGAGCTGGGGGTGTTTTAGCCTGGAGAAAAGGAGGCTCAGGGGAGACCTTGTTGCTCTCTACAACCACCTGAAAGGGGTCAGCATCTTCTCCCAGTTAACAAGTGGCAGGACAAGAGAAAATGGCCTCAAGTTGTGCCAGGGGAGGCTTAGACTGGATATAAGGACAAATTTCTTCACTGAAAGGGTGGTCAAGCATCGGAACAGACTGCCCAGGGAAGTGTTTTGGTCACCGTCCCTGGAGGTATTTAAAAGATGTGTAGATGTCGCACTTAGGGACATGGTTTAGTGGTGGACTTGGCAGTGCTGGGTTCACAGTTGGACTCTGTGATCTTAGAGGTTCTTTCCAACCTAAACAGTTCTGTGATTGTGTCATTCTGATTATCCTCTTGCCTTTTTGTCTTATCCATAAGTTGCAGGGCTTTGTAGTATGTGCACTTCRTGTGGCAGTGACTAATGCTTGCTGGTGCCTCTAGAGCTGAGTCTCAGTGAAACCCTACCTATAGATTAATGTTCTTTTGCATACATTTTACTTCCTTTCTCTGCTTTTAGAACACGTTGAAGGATAGAAGAGTATAACAGGGTCGATACTCAAAAACTAAGTGTAACGTCTGCTTCACATAGCAAAGCTTTTAAATGTGATGCACTCTCTTGGAGAGAGTCCTCCAATCTGGCTCTAATCTTTTGAGGGGCAGAGAGCCACATACCTTGATACACGTTCTTTTTGAGAAATGCCATATAACTTTCAGTATTTTATATGAGACTGTGAGCAGTGGGAAATTACAGAAAACAAACCTGCTTCAGGTTTTGGTTAAGAATTAATTGAATTATTTAGGTATGACTTGCTAGGTAGCATATCATTCTCTGTGTCTAGCAGCTCCCTGATTATTCTGGACAGATAATGAAAATATTTCTGCTTTCTCTGCGTTTCSTAAGTATTTCTGAGTTTCAGAAAAACAAAAAGCTGGAGGACAAAGAAACTTGTAAATTAGTTTATCTTCTCAGCAGTAATGTATTCTCCAGGGCATTAATATTTTCTTTTATTGTCATAAAGATTCTGTTGCTATTCCTCTGTTAAAGCTGAGGGTTTTTTCTGAACTCATAGGCTTCTTTTTTCCTTGCAAGATTCTTTTTATTGTCTAGATTTTTCTCTGTGTGTCTTCTGTATTGTATTAGAAGCTCCTAAAGTAAATGGTTGCCATTTGGTGTTCTTTCTAACTGTTTTAAAGCTTTCTGTTCTGAGGAGGRATTCACTGACATGCTCAGGTCTCTCTGCTTTCCATAGTCAATGTAAGACAATACTCCCAGTGGCCCTGCTTGTAGTTAGTGTGAAATGAGAAACTGGCAAGTAGTGTTCTGTTGGGATGCAGTTAYTACACTTTGGATACTGGATGATTAATGAGGTTTGGGTCTAGAAATGAATATTATCATAATCTGATCTCTCTTGTATACTTGTATGCAGTATGCCTGTGGTTTTTTAGAAATCATGCTCTCAGCATCACTAGTTCAGCTAGAATGCATTTCCTCTCCCCCTGCACTGAAAATGTCAATAATTTCAGACTGAAAGACTTGCTGTGTAACCAGACCTCTGCAGAAGAGAACAAAACTTGTCTGAAGAGTTAATCTGACTGCCAGTGTGTCCTCATTATCATCCAGAGCAGTGATTGATTTTTCTAAGAATTTAGAGAGAGAATACTGCCAGTATGATTTCTAGTAGTTGTATAATTAATAAGGTGATGTATTATATTTTGTGACTGCATAACTTTGTATGCTCTTGTTTAAAGTTTTTGTGTAGCTGGCATTTTTCCTATGTGTTTATTTAATTTGAGTCTATTGATTTCTCTGAATAAGAAAGGTTTTCCTCTCTGAAAATCAGGATAGGGACAATGTTTATCTTGTGCTAAACCTATGTTGTATAAATCTTTGATATMTGACTTCTCTGACTTTTATAATGCTGTGATCTCCACAGGGTTTCTAAAGCTGGTGTCTTGTAATTTTCTTTCTCCTCTTTTTAAAGCTACCAAGAGATAGAACAGAGAATAATTGCTGCCATAATTACTGAAATTGTTTACACATCTATACTATTTGTCAAATTTCATTCTGCTTAAAAATGGTTCTTTATAGATCCAATTCACTAAGCAACAATAAAGAATACGGACAATTAAAACTGAATTTTAATGCAAATGTGGCCTTTTCCCTATTCTGCATGAATGCACATTTATCAGGCTCATAAACTCTCCTGTTGACAGCATACCRTTGAAATAACCAAGGAACAGCCATACTGTTATTGTTTCATGAGCCTTTGATATCAAGATTAATTTCCCTCAGAAAAAGATTGCAAAAGGTCAGTAACATGTCACAGAAGTCTGTACCAAAACAGCTTGGGGACATATTTGCCTAAATTTGCAAAGTCTGCAACACTGATGAGCCAGATCCCTGCAGYGACTTGTTTGAACAAGCATTTAACATAAAACTGATGTCATCTTTCATTCAAATATTCAATTATTACTGACAAGTTGTGATTACAGAATCACAAAGTCGTTAAGGTGGGAAGCGACCTCTCAAGATACCTCATTCAGTGCTGTGGCTGAGCTTTAATACTTGTATTAATTTTATTAATTAATTAAATCTGTACCACCCATTTAGAAAAGAACTGGCAATGAAAATTTAGTTTGCTGTTTATTCTTTAGGACTATGCTTTCAAATAAGATTCTTTGCAACCTAAGAATTTGTTGGATTAACTTCACTGACTAAGATTATTAAAATATGTTTTTCAGTTCTGTAATGGGGAAATGTAGATGTTTAAATTGTAAGCCACACTGAATGGACTTGTTATACTTAAAAGCTGAATGTTTATTTGTGTACAGTAGATGCCCTAAAATGAGGCCTCTGAAAGGCAAATGATAAGTTACAAGACTCATTTCATCTCGGGAAAATTCTGTCATATTCTCATATTATTACATSWSATGTAATAATAACTTCTGTGAATTCTAAAATCATAAGTGATGTTTAATGCATTGATGTGGGATATGCATAGCAAAAAGTAGAGAGTACCAGTCTTGTTGAGACTGTACCACCAAGCAATTCATTAGTGTGCAGGGAGAATAGAGGTTAGAATGAACAGGACAGTTTGTGACTGAGCAGCTGTTGAGTTCCCAGAACAAGCCTACAGCTCTGGCTCAGAAACACATGCTGTGCAAGACAGAAAACTGATAAGAAATTGAATGGTGCTTTCACCTTTCCAAAGTATGGATTTATTTTTTAAAAAGCTTTACTCCTTAATGACAGTGATGAAAATGATCTCATTCTTTTTCCTTTTTTCTATTATCAGGTAGAGGCTGGTAGTGACTGCTCTTTTTTTTTTTTAACAGGATGGGTTTTTTCTCTTGCATCAGGACGTCCTTGGTCAAAGACCTCTTACAATTCAGTACTAAAATACAATACCATAGCAGTGACTTTAGAGATTTTATCATCAGGAGATTAGACTCCTTTCCATCCAGCAGCCAAATTCAGAGTGGAATTAAACCATCTCCCATACTTAGAGCTAAACCTGCCCACTACATGCAGTGTTGGATTTGGATTTTTTAAATTGTTGCTAAACTTTGGGATGAAAAGCAAGAAAAAACTTGATATCAAGAGCAGTTTATTACATTTAATGAACATTTTATATTCTGTTCTTTTTATACAGTTAAGTGTAGGCATGTTTCAGTTAGAAGAACAAATATCTGAGTTGGTCATATACAGATATGATGTGTGATCCTTCTAGTAATAATCATGTAAAAAAGTATTAGCTTCCTTCCTGTAATGATACTGCTCAATAGATTTTCATGGCAAGCTTCATTATCATATTTTTACAGAAAATTTTGAACTGTTGTCATGTGAAATGATRTGCCCACAGTGACCTGTTTGCCCACAAGATCTGGGTGCTAAGCAGTAAGACTAGAGCTGTACGTGTGCTTGTTACGTGTGAGCCCCATAGCTGATTTTGGAAGGGCAGAGCACATTCAGTACTCTGAATGTGTTGGCCATGCACAATCATTATTATTAGTGTTTCTCTGCAATGATACACTTTACAAAATCATAAGTACTAAAGAGAGATTCTCCTTTGAGCTTGAAATAGCATATTTATGCACACACTGAAGCTGGAGAAGGAAGACGAAAACACTGTGTCCCCAAAATTTTTCCTCTTAAAATAAAAACTACCTTTTTCAATTGTTTCATAAAGTCATTATTGCTGCGGACAGAGTGAATGAGAATGCATCTACATTTGGGGATTAGACATGGGCCCATTTAATTTTTAATGTACCTAAAGGTCAAAATTACAAAATCATTTCCCTACTTTTAGAGAGAACTTGTACAGTTTCTCTTCACTTTTGACGGTTGTTTCATTTATGACAGAAGTTCCTCAGATCAACTTCCAATTTTGTCCTTCTYTTTCTTTGTAAACCCTTTGTTTGGATCTATAGGAACAACACAAAATTCTACTGCTGAGTAAATGTGATAGAGGATAAAGGATCATTTGATCTCTCAAGATGAAAAGCATTTGTGAGTCCGGAAGTCTTTGATGTGTTTTGCACATCAAAATGTCACCCTATTACAATATGATATATAATTTAGCCCATTGGGAGGAAAAAAGCTATGACTTCATTACATAGSTATTGGAGCAGTGGATTTTTTCAATGGATTTCAGTGAATTTGAATGGAAATTTTGTTATCAATAATTGTTCCACCTGCGTGAGCAATTATTTACAAAATAAAGCCCCTAAGCTTTCAGGCCAGGCGAATTTTACTTTTTATGTCCAAAACCCCTCCAAAAACCAARCCCCACAATGTAGAGATACACAAGTAATGTGATGTAGGAGGAAGGTTGGGTTTTTTCATCAGTAGCTATACAGACAATAAAAATATGTGACAGTTAAAAAAAAGCGTCAGGAGAAAATTCACGCAGATAACTTCAGTTAGTTTTCATGGAGATTATAGAGGCTGATAGCCAGGGCAGGCAATATGGCTGTAGCAGTGGTAAGGTGATCATTATTGGCAGGTTAGAATATTTTATGAAGACAGCCTGTGATGTCCTGATGAGGACATGTAAACTCTTTGTGTTAGTTTCATATTATTTAGTGAACTTATGGCATGTGCYATAATTTGCTTGAGGCTTTTGTTATAGGCTTTAGTAAAAATTCCAAATTGAATTACTAATGCATCTTTGTTGTTCAGTAATACCAATGAAAATACTAGTTATATAAATATTGCCAGTTGTAGTTATTGTACCCAGAGTCCTATTCATTTGCATCTTCCTGAATCCCAGTTACAAAACTAATAGATTTGCTACCAGGGGACATTAATTAGGGATGGCATTACTTTAGTTCTGTACACATTCCTATTCAGTTGTCTTTATTGTAACTTGATTACTTTTCATTCGATTCTAAAAACTGCATTATAGCAAATTACCATAGCATAGCTTCTGATATCATTTTCTCAAAAATTAAAATACTTGTTATCGGTGTACTTGGGTTAATTTAAATCATTAATCATGCTGGATTTCATTATTCTCTGGAGGAATGTTTCAGGAATCACTAACAGCTCAACACTGCTGGGGTTACCTGTGCTTTGAATAATATAGAAAGAACTGTATTATCATGTTGGAGGAACCAGATGTCGTTTTTTAAAATTATGGAAAATATTTTTAAATGGATTTTCTTTAGTTTGCAAGTTTCCACTTAGTAGCTTACATGGCGTAAGGATAATTGCTGTAATGTTTAACGGTTTGATTATTTGTACACCTTAATTTGATCAGCTCTGAGTTGGATGCAGCATTGATTTTTGTTTGTTTTACTGATAGCAAAGATAAAGGCATATAGCACTTTCTAGTCAATGCACTCAATATCTCTAAAAGTTTTTAAGCCCAATAAAACCTTCAGTAGGTAGAATTTTGCTTCAGACAGTGACTGTTATTTAGTTGCTAACAGAAATGTTACAGACCAGCCCAGAGTGCCTGCTCCTTGAGAAATGCTGCTAATGTAGGCATCCCCGTGCTGTTGCACAACACAAACCAATGGACCTGGCTGGGCCCCCACTGCCTTTCACAGAGGCTGGCTCTGTCAGTCCAGCACTGAAGGTGCCCAAGCACATCAGCAGCTGCAGCACGTGATGATCCAAGCCAGCTGATTTCACGTGGGACAAGTACAGCTCACAGGCCAGGGATGATTTGTGTGACAGCCGAAGATAAATTGATTTTGGCTGAGAACTACTGGTTGTAAAAAAAATCTTGTCTGGAGACTGATGTATGCCTTTTGCATTCCGTTAATGTGGAGAATATTTTACGGTACCTTTTTATTGATAAAGCTTTCCCACCATAACAAGAGTAACTTGCTTTCATAAAGGCAGAGGGAGAAGAGAATGTTTTTCAGCCMGGTCCACTTGGAACATTTTAGGGCAGATTAACATTGCTTGTGTAGTGACTGGTTCTGTAGGTGGATTATCCTACACATAATTTGGTGGCTAAGTCATTTCCTCTAAGAAGGTAAAATATAGTTTTATTTTGATCTCTTYGCTTGGAACATTATCTAGTCATCTTTCTGTTCTTCACAGTGTCCTGTGATAGGCAAGCACCCTAGCCCTGCTACAAGCATGGTGAACATACTTGTGAAATCCAACTTTGATTCAGTATTAAGTTTTTCGGACCACAGTGGTTAGTTTTATCTGCCCTGGCTCTAAAAATTTGCTCATATACTTAGACTACAAACCTTTCTGTTCAATGCAGGTGGAAAATTTGGCAGTTTGCAGAGTAATGCAAAATGCCATACTCAGGAGGAAATCACATCAGAAAGAGATGAGCCATGACTTACAAAATATCAACCCTTTTTCTACATCTCTTGTGCTGTGGATGCCAGTTCAATATTAAGTTGGAAGCAGCTATATGCTTTTAAAGAAAATCTCCCTGTCATCCCACTTGACTGTGGTTTGGCTCACATCATGAAGTGTTCCTGATCTGAATCAGTTTACCTTCCTTTGCAACCTGGTTCTCTGCAAACCCTTCACAGACCCATAAAATGGTCGAGGTTGGAAGCGACCTCTGGAGGTCATCTTGTCCAAACTCAGGCAGGGACAACTTGAATAAGTTGCCTAAGACTATGTCAGACAGGTTTTCAATATCTCCAAGGATGCTGACCCCATTGTGGGGAAAAACTGAGAACAAAAGGTAACAAAATAAAAGTATATAAAGCAAAAAGTTTCAATAAATAGCCAGTTTTATGGCAAAAATAGTATTCTAATTACAAACTGAAAATATAGCCTAAAAATGTGTTCTGTAGGATCATGGAAAAGAGAAATTATATTATTGCATCATAGAGATTATGGGATTTCCATAAATTTGGGAACGAACAGTCTGGATTCTATGTCTTGTTTGTAATTGTAGCTTTTGTTATATAATTTTTTTTGTATATAATTTTTAACTTAAGTTGTCCTTTAGAAGTACTTGATTTCTAGGGAATTCAAAGTTCTTACATGAACACAAGGCTATTTTTTCAAGTCTTTATTCTGAATTGCAAAGTAAGCACTGGTTTCTTGCAGGTATGGAAGCAGGTGTCAAAGAAATGTGCCTCTCTCAAAACCCTGTAGTGGTGTTCATTCTTCCATTAAATAGACAGGGGAGAATAAAATTTATAATCTTCATAGAATCACAGAATAGTTTGGMTTGGAGGGGACCCTAAAGATCATTTTGTTTCAACAGCCGTGCTGTAAGCAGGAATACCTTCTACTAGGCCAGATTTCTCAGAGCCTCATCCAGCGTAGTCTTGAATGCTTCCAGGGATGAGGCATCCACAGCTTCTCTGGGAAACTTGTTCCAATGCCTCATCATTCTCACAGTAAATAATTTTTTCCTAATATCTAATCTAAACCTACTCTCTTCCAGTTTGAAGCCATTCCCCCTTGTCCTGTAACTATATGACTTTGTAAATAGTCTCTCTCCATATTCCTTGTAGGCTCCCTTTAGGTACTGGAAGGCCAGTTAGGTCACCCCCTAAGTCTTCTCTTTTCTGTGTGGGAAAAACCCAATTCTGTTAGCCTTTCCTCATAGGAGAGGTGCTCCATSCCTCTAATCAACTTGGTGGCCTCCTCTTGACCTGCTCCAACAGGTCGATGTCCTTACTGTGCTGRGGACCCCAGAGCTGGATGCAGCACTCCAGGTGGGGTCTCACCAGAGCAGAGCAGAGGSGTGGAATTCCCTCCCTTGCCCTGCTCCCACACTGCTTTGGATGCAGCYCAGGACACAATCAGCTTTCTGGGCTGCAAGTGCACATTGCTGGGTCATGTCCAGCCTCTCATCCACCAGCACCCCCAAGTCCTCCTCACAGGGCTGCTCTCGATCTGTTCATCCCCAGCCTGTGTTGATACTGGYRGTTGCCCTGACTCAGGTGCAGCACCTCACACTTWGTGGTGTTAAACCTCATGAGATTCCCATGGGCCCACTTCTCGAGTTTGTCCAGGTTCTTCTGGATGGCATCCCGTCCTTCAGGTGTGTCATCTGCAAATTTTCTGAGGGTGCACTTGATCCCTTCATCTACAATATTAATGAAGATATTAAATAACACTGGTCCCAGTTCGGACCCCTGAGGGATATCACTTGTCACTGATGGCCATCAGGACTCTGCACTACTGAGCACTACCCTCTGGATGTGAACATCCAACTCACTTCTTATCCAGCTAACAATCTACAAATTCTTCTCTCAAATTTAGAGAGAAGGATGTTAGGGGTGACCATGTCAAAGGCTTTACAGAAGTCCAGATAAATGACATCTGTAGCCATTCCCTTTCTCATTGATGGAATCACTCTGTCACAGAAGGCCACTGGGTTGGTCAGGCAGGAGCCTTGGCTGTCTCAAATCWCCTCGTCTTCAGGATGAGCACAATGATCCTTCAGATCATAGTCAGTTATAACAGATTATTTGATAAAATTTTATGTATCGTTTCAACAATTCTTTTTCTCTGTCATAACAGTTTTCAGATGTTTGATAAGAATTATAATTTTATTTTTTCTCTCAGTAAAATTAAAGTAATTTGCCGTGGCATRAGGACGGTGGTTTGTGCCTCAGCCTTCTAGAAGCGCCCCAAGTGTGGGAAGACGCTCCGGCCCCAGCGGCCAGATGACCACCTAGGCACTTCATGATCCTGCTGTGCAGGGTTCGCCCACACATACACTCACACGCCGAGTTCTCTATCGGCAGTCAGTAACAAAGAGGCGGGATGGGTCCTTTGTATGGGTTCCAACAGAGGTGTTTATTGCAGGAGGGTCCAGGGACAAAGAACAAAATGGAGACCGGGGCGTTGACTTAAATAGGGAACACAGAGGGTGGGCAGAGCACCAAAACCAATGGCCCAAGGGCCAGGGGCAGAGTGAAGGTAAGGGTCCAATGAGGGCACAGGGAAGGAGGGATTAGGGGAAGGCAGCCAATGGGGGCTACAACCAAAAAGAAAATTCCAGAAGATTGTACATATATAGGAAATAAAGGGTGGAGAACAGCAAACCACTCCCTCAGAGGGGGAAACCATTAGGTGAACACGGGGTGCTTAAGCACTCAGCACAGCCCACCAACGTGATTGGGCTGCTCCTGAATCCTGTGGTTCTGTAGCAATAGTTTGAACCACTGCAACAGTAATTCAGGTCCGCTACCTCTCACTACTCAAAATTCTGATAACTTCTGTGTACTTGATCAAAAGTTTTCAGACTTTCTGGTCATGTAGTCCTTCTGAATTTTAAAACCAAACCAATGGTTTTACAGTGAGCTTTTCTATTTGAAAGACATATCCACAAGGTGGTAATGAATTAGGCTATTTTGTAGACAAAGCTTTAATACATTTCAGTTTATTTTTGGAAGATGGATGAGAACATCCTGTGCTCCAGTTTCAGTTCCGATTTTAGCAGAGGGAGGCCAATGACTAGAACTGTAACTATTCTCTTAAGTGTCTAGCAAAGCAGTCTTTTTCATCTCCAATATGGGAGTATGTGCTATATGTATATAGGCATTAAGTCCCTTCCCAGGAGCAGTGGGGAACTAGGAAGGAAATTCATACCCAGTCATCAGAAGCTTTTGTTTAATGCGACTCTGAATAAAGCTCCTATCTCACTTTTCTTTAAGCTTTGGTGCAGTCATAGTGTTCTTGAGGTTTTCTTTCATACTACTTTTCATGTCTTCAATTTAAATAAAGACATAATATGAAAAGAAGTCATTTGAAAGTAATTTTCTTTAAGCAATATTATTCTCACTCCTTTTTATGTTGTCTTTGTAGTTTTCTGTCCTCTGTTAATATTTTTTTTCCACACAACCAGTAAAGCATGCAGTAAATCTCTAATTGTTCTGTCTTCTGTTCCTTTTTCTTTTATGAAAAATCACAGAATTTTAGAGGTCTCTGTTTTATTGCTTTTTCATTCTTCTGCTTGCTATCTAAAACATGAATAATGATGGATCTTTCACTACAACGGGTTTTCAGCACCTATTGAATTGAGTCTTTMATTTTTCGATGTTCATGGCGTCATCTTTCTGCCAGACATGACACAGTTCTTAACAGCAGATGTGCACGTAGATTCCTGAATCAGAAAACTATGTTGTATGTATGACCAATGTGTTGTTTGGTGGTAAAAGAAATACTCTCTATATATTGTGGTAGCAGAATCACCTCCTATTTCTGCCTCAAATGCTCTCTAACTTTTTCTGAAATATATACCTTTTATTTTAGAGGGAAAATGCAGTATGTGTGGTGACTAACAGGACAGTTTAACTCCTTAAGTAATCTCTGTGATATCATAGGTAGGCATTCATCCCTTGATTCAGAAGGGCAATGCTTCATCTTCCTTCTTTGAATTTGTGCTGTAGGATGGCAGTATATTCTTTAAGCACTGATGCCCCAAACTGGAGCTTCCATCTCCTATCACTGGTTCACTGTTTGTGTTGGATGGGAACTGAGTTGGTACGTTTGGTTTGGCCCATCTATGTCAACAAAAGGTGTTCTAATCCTCTCAATCAGAGATATGCAAAACATTGGGTAAACCCCAATGCGTTTATATGCCATTCCCATACGGCAAGCATTTCCAATTTTTTTTTTTTCTAAGTTGCACTTTTTAGCATGTCTTTTCAACCCATCGATCATATGAGCGAAAAGTTCTACTTAAACTTTTGAAGAATGAAAACTGAATGTGATGTCAACTTAATTTTGCCTTCATTTATTTGAACAAAACTGTGTGGAAAATTTGATGTGCACTGTTTCTAAAAAGTACATTGAGATGATAGTCTGCGATGGTCATTCAATGGAAGGCTGCTTATATGTTTCAGGGAAGTTTATCACAGTAACTTTAGCTGCCCCTTAACTTTGTAGCTGAAGGAAAGAGTCTACAACATACATTTTAAAGGATATATTGCACTGAGACAAAAATCTACAATTTGGTCCTTTAAGAGGTACTATGTCAAATTGTTTTAATCTTAAGCAATAGTTTTAAAATAGCTATATGGGCCAGAATTCTGAGTAAAACGAAAGCATTGTCAGCATTGTAAACTTAATAAGGTGGRTGATGTGGATCAATTTGTTTTGTCCTTGACTTTCTGCTTCTATTAGAATTCTGGAAGATCATTAGTCACCTCTGGGATGTATTTGATTAATAGGCTTGGTTAAACAAAAGAGGTGAGGTCAAGCGTGATCTGAAATTATGAAAAATGTGTATCCCAATGGGCTTTTCACTTTCCAAATTATGAATGGGGGAAAGTGYCTTCTCTCTTTTGAATCTGATTAATTTAATTGGGTTTTATCCTAATTATAGCCTGCAAGAGCTTAGTTTTGCGTATTTTGTGCTATACTGCACTGTTTAAAAGTAGTATGTTAAAGTTTGTATTATTAGTTAGGGAATAATAAGCTTAAATGACAATTCTAAGAAACTAGTGTACAATAATGGGTTCTTTAGCTTAGAATAAGACAGGGAAGTGCACATCTTTCTGATGACCTTTTTTTCCTCTGAAGAAGATGGTGTAGACTTTATTTTGTGTCTGCATAATTTCAGGCAGAAGATAATCCAGCCAATTCACATTTCATTATCTATGTGCACATATTTATTATGTGCCAGAGAAGAAGCTATTGGCTGGTTTTTACAAATGGTGATGTTATGGTGGTTTAGAAAGAGCATTGAGAAAGAGAAAATGTATTTTGACTATTAACAATCCCTGTATTTTTCTACTCCCCTTCCTCCTCAGTCCTTGCTCTTTCAAAATTTGTCAGGGGAGAATAAAATTTATAATCTTCATAGATTTTTGCTCTTTCAAAATTTGTCAACCAGATCATGTATTTCAAGCAATGATGTAAAGCAGAAGTTACATAGACGTGTAATGCTATAGGTTGCATATCAGTGGCTTTGGGTTTTTTTCCTGTTGCTCCTATTTTCTTCTTCAGGTCCATTGGTTTGTGCAGATTAAGCATGTTTTATAGCTTAAAGATGCTATTTCTGTCTACTTAGTTCCCCGTGAAGTGAAAGCAATGAGTTTCATTGTCTTTATTTCTGTGCAATTCACAATTAGTTTTATGATCTATACCAAACATGTTTGTGTCTTATAAATCCAATCCGTAACTCTTACTTTTCTGATGGTGGCAGTGAGTCCCTGGAGATAGAATATGACTTAATTTCCTTATTATAAAATCCTTTTCATCTTTTAAATTAGTGTTGTCCTAAAAAAATCTGCCAACGCATGTAGCAGGTTTGCAGTAGCTGGATCTTAATCTGGAACATTGGTATCATTCTCTTTAATTAATAACATGAGTCATTTTCTGTTTATTAGGCTCCAAAGGCATGATTTTGTCTTGTAAAAGAGGTAGTTTTCCCTTTTTTATGCAATTTTTATTTACCAAATTTTGATACTTACATCAAATGCTTTACTCATAAAGTAACGCTTACTTGGTTTTCAGCTTTTCAGAGCCAGTATTACTCAGCATGTGCTTGCTTATATCTTAAAAGTCGGTACCAATTTCTTTAATAAAAAGAACTTATCACTGAGTTAATTTTTCTGCATTTGTGTTGGTTACCCCTAAGCAAATYAGTTTAATTTTCATTAATGAACAAAATTCAGTGTAATTATATGTGTTTACTATAACTGTTTCCTTTATTGATAGACTTCACAAAATCTTCTGTTTCCAACTCCATCTGCTGCTTCTGAAACAAAAGCAACAACATACTTTCTCTTAAGCACAGTCACATCAATAAAGGAAGATGTACAAGAAACTATTTGAAGCTGAGTGTAGGGATTTTATTCAGTCAATACAGGATTTCCCAGAGTTGTTCAAATATTATGGACATATGGATAAATACTGTGGACATATTATGGACACTCTGGCATATGCAGACATTGAATCATTGTACAGTCAGATTTACAAAAACAGAATGTAGATTATGAGTGCCACCAAAGGAAAAAAAGCCCTAAATATAATAATAAGCGGCCATCAGGTCTTAGTCTAATGGATGTGAGAAAGTCTTTGTTTTTCAGCCAAGTTGTATTAGTGACTTACATTTAGATACTAATAATTTAGTATCTAAATTATTATAAACTTAAGTGACCATCACTTTTAGTATTTTTCTTGGTTTTATACATTAAGAATCCTGGTGAAGGAAAACCTCCCATTCATTTGGCAAAAGGGCAGTTTTCCAACTGCTGCCACAGTGAAAAGAGCATTTAAATTTACTTCTGGGAACATCATGTTATAGGAGAAGAAATTACAGATTTTTCATAGAATCTTATTAAGAAGAAAACAAAGTTTTTCAAATATATCATATAACGGTGGTTTTCAGACTTTTGTTGCAGCAAATGGGTGCTGGTTCGTTGGGCCCAAGTATTACCCAAACTCCTCTTACAGATTCGGTGATTCTTCACAGCTAACCATTGATTTTACTTTGTATTATCAGCAATGTCACTGTGCATTTTACCCCTTGGGTTTCAGGTTATTTTTTAATATATGGAATGGTATATGTTCTAGAACACACTGTGGCAAAACTTCGCTGGCAATCTCCTGTAAGGAATAAGCATTTTATTTTGCCCTCAACAGCACATATTTCAGTCACAGCATATTTATACATGTCAGGTTTTTCATCTTACACTGTGGCTTACTAAATTCCTCAAAAACGTAGTGGAAATCCAAGTGGACTATATCAGCTAGACCACCCTTAGCACAGTGTAAAGAAGTCTGAAATTTTGGCAGGGCAGGATTTCCTTTTACTGGAGTCATGCTGGCTTTTCCTGTGTTTATCCTGGTGAGGTGTCCTTCAGTTATACATTCTCATAATTTGTTACTGAAGTCTGTAATTCCCAAGGTGTTCTTTGAAGTCTTCTCTGAAGATTTGTAGTTGAATAAGAGAGTTTGAAGATGGACAGAGTTTTAAAGCCTTTCTTTTCTACAAAGTAAGCAGCTTTCATAGCTTTTCTTACAAGCAGAGCTAATGGTGTTGTAGCTGTGCTGGTCTGAGGCATCAGTGGGGCAAAGAACGGGTCTTTTCAAGAAAAAAACCTGAATAAATCATTGAACTCTTCCTTTTACGATGACGTATGTATACGCATTGATTAATCTTACTACAAATTCTATGTGTGATTGTATACGAACACATATATATAAAGGTATACGTGTATATTACATAATTACATGTGGAGTATAAGTGTATATTCTATTATATAGCATGTAACCATACGTATACAAAAGAATACATTTGTGTTTCCGCATTTACATTTGAATGTACATGTTTTTTTAAACTTCTRTCTAACTTGTTGTAGCACAGGAGGTTTTTCTTGCCATGTTTTCATACACAGACAAAAAAAGCAATTTCTTATTTTGCTGGGTTTTGGAATATTGACCCATGCAAGTATAAAGGCTAAATCTGAGAGCTTTTAAGACCCTGAAAATTAGGGATCACAGAAAAAAAAAAATCTGCTACGCTAGAGCGAGCTAAATTGGGTTTAATGTCTTGCTTGTGCCATTTCTTCCTATGTGCCTTTTTCCCTTACTGCTGAAATGGAATTCAGCACTGTCTCTGATTGTTAAATTCTTTATATCGCTTTATTGCCAAGTGAAGGTCAAGTCGTAGATAGAGCATTACCATAATACCTCTTTGTACTACCTAATTATGAAGCACATTTCTTCTGTTAACCACACGTTTATCATCTACTCCATGCAAACTGCAACAGCTCTCTCTACTCCAGTTTTGGTTGCTACATAATAATAACATTAATATAATGTTGTAAAAAGAAGGAAACTCTATTATCTATGTAGAGTTACAGGTAAATATAACTTTTAAAGATGTTAAAAAAACTTCAAATACTGCAGTGCTGAGATGATTTTTTTTTCCTGAATCCCTATTGTGTAATTATGGGAAGATTTCTAGGAATTATGAAACATATTATTTGTTTCTTTCTTTATTTTTAAGGAAACAATATGGAGTAACTGCTATTGTGAGTGCCGTCCAAATCAGACTGATAAAATATGAATTAAAATTTCTTTAAAAACAAGTTGGAAGCAAACATACTTATTTTGCCAAGTTATCTAATGATTCTTTTGCATTTTATATTTCACTTAGGAAATTATAATAAGTTTATTGAGTATTAAAATATTTATTCTCTGTTACTAGAGTTACAGAGTTTGCTTCAGACAAGTTATGTTTTTTTAAGAACTAAGATATTTAAAAGAAAAGTAGGGAAGATTTCTGTGTATGCTGTATCTCTTCCCCAGAAAGCACTGATCTAGATATGTTGGAAAGGGCACCAGAACATTAGATRTTAGACAGTTCATCTGCATGGTGCATATAAAGTACCGGAAGTGAAAATTTTCTAGGTCCATACTTTTATGAAGTTTTGGTTGTTTTAATTCTTTTTAATGCAAGATATCTCTTTAGAATATGTTTTGGGGTTTGGTTGTAGAAAGAAGGATTTCATGACTTCACACTCAGGAAGTCTGCTTATTGTGCTTTTGCAGAGAGCAGCAAGCTTGGACGGCTTGAAAACACATGGAGGAACATTTATTGACAACACTGTCTCGTACCATCTGGTAACACTGGAAAAACACAAGACAAGTAAATTAATATAGTTTCAATACACAAGATTTTAAGTAAAAGTTTTTATCAATAGGCCCTATAAGGATAGATAGTTGCTCTTTCTAGATATTTGTTATTTTTAATTAAAATAAATAAATCCATGGTAGAGTGGCAGTGCAAATCACTCCCTGCAAATCTCTCAGAAGAGCACAAGTGTCACCTTTTGTGGCATGTTTCCTGTATCCTTTTTCCTGTCTTTGCTGTTTCTAGCCTTCCCTCAGATGAAATGCTGGCAAACTGCTTTCCACCATGCACACCACTGCTGTTCTTAGACGCTTTCTTGGGCAGCCATCCTTTCATTTCCTTTCGTGTGACATGTTGAAAAACACAAGAGGTTTGTGGAGAAGAATCCATACTTATTTCTCTATGTACACTTTCATGCCTACCCCCATAGTTAAATAAGCTATGATACCCCTATAAGCTATTTCACTATTTTTGTTTCAGGCTTCATTTCATCAAACCTTTCTGGGAAAGCAGAATGCAATTAAACAGTAAGAAATCAGTAGCATTGATAATTTCCATGTTTGTGTGCTTTCCTTTATGGTTTTTTTAGAAGGAAATTATTTCTTGGACAGCTTTTTTTCTCTGATAGCATCATAACCTTGTGATTTATAGCAGAAAACACAAACATCTTCCCAGCTTTATTGTAGCAGTATTTATTTTATCCTTATGTTTGCTGACCTGCTTTTCCATGTTGTGTTAAGGATATAGAAATTTAGCAGAAAATAAGCCTCTTGCATTCCTCAGAGATCAGAGGGGCTGGATATGGCTGAGCCTAATTTCTGATTATAGCCAATACAGCCAGACTGCAAGTCTGGTTGTGTTCAATAAAAACTTGCATGAGCGCAGATTCATGAATAGTGCAGGTTTTTTAAGCAACATAAATACAGATTCAGAATTTTGTTTATAAACATACCATCTGTGCTAGAGCTCCAGTAATAACAATAATGTTGTGTTAACCTGACTAATAATAATCATATGCACATCCTAGCAAGAAAGCATCCTCACTTAGGAGGAGGGAGAGGAGAGTAACCCGTGAACTGTCTCCAAAGTCTTTTTGGATCTTCCTCCTAACTAGCTGAAATTTCTACCCTCATTTTATAAATCCCAATCTTATCATCTTGTCCTCCTCCTAGTATGCTGTGATCTAGACAGAGACTTGAGTAATACAGTCATATATATGGTAGCATGTACTTCATTAAGTTTATTAGCATTTGCAGGATGTGTATTTTAATATTTCAATGACCCTTAATCAGGCAAAGGTTACTTTTTGGCCATGATGTCCTTCAAAGTTTCAGTCAAGCAGCTTTGTTTCATTCTTTGGTGCCAAAACAGGACCATCTGATCTCCACAGGACCTCCTTCTTCAGCCAGCTCAGCGTTTCTTGACATCAGCTATGCCGATCTCCATGTGCAAAGATAACATAGAATGCACACAGTGTATGCTGCAGATACTAACCCTTAGCTCTTGCCTGACTCCTTGGTCATCGTCCCATGCTCCGCTAACAGCAACAGCAAAGGAATCTGGAACCCACTGCTCTTCAGATTTCTGCTGTTCTTTTTTCTGTGAAAAAAGATAAAAAGTAAAATTAATGTATTAATATAACTAATGGAACAGAGAAAAAGGGATCTGTAATCAGAGGAGTAAGAAGCTGTAATTTCATTAGAGCTTATAGTGACTGGCCAGAAGATTCAAAAGTGGTTGTAGTGCCAGGTTGATGGGGAAAAAAGGCGAAGCAGCAGAAAAGATCATGATGGCTCTCTGAGAAAGTTACAACCTCTTAGATATGTTTTCCAAACAGACTTTGTTGTGTTGATTCACATTATGTAAAATATCAAATATAAGCAACTGTATCCATATTAAAGTCATGCAAGATCCTCATGCATTCTTTCTCTCCTAACAATCCGGTGTCTTTGCAGACACATTTCTTTCACTTTTTGTTATTCATAGATTGACTTCGGAGAAAATATGAAATGAGACAGGAAAAAYGAAGGGGGGGGTGGCAAAGGCATCATTGGTCGCCTGTATTCTTCAAAAAATCTGATGCCTCTAGTTTTAAGGTATTAATCAAAAACTGTCTGTAATACTAAACTAGGAAATTAATTGAACTAAGCTGAGGAATCTCAGAGTGCGCAGCTTGTGCATATAAGTTGAAAAATTTGGACATACTTGCGAAGCCACAGGATTTCACTCCCGGGTAGAGGATCATATGCTTTACTTTTCTAAGCAAATATACATTATCTGCCATAAAAAAAAATAGACTTAACCATTTAAAAAGTAGATGATTTGAAATTATAGAGAAGAAATACTTTTAAGTCCTGCAACACATTCCTTTAGTCCACAACTATTATTAGAGTGACTGAGAGAGGAGATATTTCTGACCATTAAGTAATCATTTGACATGCTGAAATGTGATATTTGATCGCCATTGTTAAAATAGCTTTCACAGCTACAAATGTAGCTGGAAGTTAAAAAACTGCCGGGCAGTCCTTCCAGTCTGGAAACTGGAAGCAGCTTTCTCCACTGTTCTCCCTGAAGTCAATCTCCGGCTCCCGTAAAACCTCTTGTTTAGTCTGGGCTGTCCATCATATGGTGCTTTGTTCCTAAATTGGCTCTTGACTAGATTTACTTGGAAAAGTGTTTCCAGGTGGTTGCAGGGATAGGTGCTTTCCTTGATAGCATGTAATAGAAATTAAGCTAATGGGTTGCATGTGTCTCTTCTGAGCCTTAATATAAAGACATGGTTTCCAAGTCATTACCTTAAAAATTTATTTTAAGTTTTTTTATGCCTGTGCGTGGATGCRGGTACTTTTTTATGTAGAAAGTCATTGTACTTCAGGTAAAGCCTGTGGAGCATTATAGCCATTTCAATTGTAATTTAAAACTGATAATTGAGGTGCTATAACTTAGAGTACGAAAATTAAATCTTACACTTCAAGTGGATTAAAGTTCAATTTTAATATGAGTTTTAAGATAAAATTGTTACATTTCTGCTGTGTAAGGTGATATGGTCATATATTGATAAAAAAATCTGACTTGATGCTGGTGCTTAAAATTTTTATTGACTTAGTGCTAGTCTCTAAGAGTCTTTAGAAGAAAAATGGTGCAGTCTGCAAACAAAGCAGTTGACTTTGAATGTTGTTTCTGGCCTTTTCACTTAGCCTAGAAATATAATTAGGCATTTCCCCTCTGCTAGTGTACAGTTTTAATGGGAAATCATATATGTAAAATTCTTTGGTTTATATGTTATTATGAAACTTTTTAAGAGCTTCAGAGAATCTTATATATACAGAAGAGAGACATAATTTTCTCCATTTGTAAAAAGAAAGGGGACATACATGAAAAAAGGAGAGTGAAAGATGATCAGCATAAATATGTAGTCTTACTCTGTATATCATTGTTAAACATCAAAATTAAAATTGTAGGTATTTGTGTTTTTCTGCATAGTTAGTTTTTTACTAGGGCATGCCACAGATGATTATGGCTCTTCTTAATCTCAGAAAACTTCTGTAGTTTGGCACCACAAGTTAAATCTCCCTTCATGGTAATGGTTGCTTTCTGAATTATCTGGCCATATTAGGTTGTAATGTTATTAGAGCAGTAACTCAACTAACAATAATTGAAATATTAATAATTGTAACATTTTTAATGTGATCTGTTCTAGTGAATTTCTTGCTCTGATGTGTCTAAGCTTATAAAGAAAAGAATATTAGGTCCTTTTTTTTTTTTTTATACCTAAATTGCTTCCTGTCCCAAATAGACAAGAATAGCGTGAAATGTATTGGCAATGATATATAAAGAAGTGTGCCGTACTTCTTGTACTGTTATATCTTCAACCATACATTCCGTGGCATGCCAAACAGCTGCAACGATACAGTGTCAGGATTTTATCCACAGCCTATAGCCAGGACTTTTTTACGAGAAGTTATTCATAAATCAACACATACAGAAGAATCAGTCTTGGCCATGATGATATAACTTTYGGATATCTTGATTATTATCAGTAGAATACAATATGTTACCCTACAGGCTGTTTCATTGCTTAAGTTCATATGCAAATCTGCTTCATTAATTTTGGAAGTTGTGTACCTTTCTGCAGAAATTATCAGTGATGAATAGTGTTCACTTATTAAATGGTGATAAATGGTGTACCGTATCATTCTCACACATTTATGAAGGATTTCCCCAATAAGAATGAAGACTATGGACAGCATATCTTTATTACTTATTTATTTATCTTTATTTCTTTTTATCTTCTTATGCTTATAGGATCTCAGTCGGTAGGTTTGTGGGTTGATTGAATTTGTGTTAAAAGATGTATAYAGCCTACTCCCTTCTTTAAGGTACTTTCATATTTCTCTGGAATTTGTCCTCCAATGCCTGATGGCTGTGAAACTGAACTTGTAGTCTTGGAATAGAAAAAATACACAGGATTCAGTCCTCCTCTAAAAGTCAAAGATCTTCATGCTAAAACATGTCAAATTCCTCACACAAGAGAAATTTTATGAAAGATGTATTAATAACAGAGAAGTTCCAGTCATTAGAAGAGAGCTCATTTAATTCCTGCAGTTTGCTGTTTGTTGTGAGGTGAACCCATGACTGGTATTTAGAGACCTTATTCCACAGGTTTCTCATTTTGCAGAAATACTGGTGTGTTTCTGTCAGTGTGTCACCATCTGGTTTAGAACTTGCACAGCCTCATAATCTTTACTGTAGACACAGTAATTACAGTTTTTTCCCTGGCTGAGGATGTGCCTATTGAATATATATTGATAAAGAAATGGTGGGCTTTCAGAGTAAAGTTTCACAGTATAATTTTATTAAGAACGAATGAGATGTATCCTTTTTGCAATGCAATATTCAGAATAGTTCTGAGCAGTTTCAAGCTGGCACTGTCTTCATGCTTTATCATGCTGATTCATCACTCAGACAGTGCTGTAATTTATTTTATAAGAATGGAAAACTCTTCAATAAAAAAACCTTTAATTTTAAAATCAGCAACAGCAGTGGAAACCCCCTTTTTGTTCATCTTTTTACCCAGTTAATTAGATTACAACTAAATTTCTTAGAGGAAATGGTATGAATTTCTGTATGTATAATCTCATTTTGTAGTTTTGCATCTGCAGTTATTAGTGAAAAAGTACAAGAATATATAATATAGCTGAAGATGTTTCCTATGATGTAGGGAGCACTTAGACTTGTAACTCCTATATGACCCAGCTGAGAGCAGTTGAAGGGCAAGTCCACTTTGTAACCAAGCCCAGATTCTTCTTAATGCTACAAGAAAACTACCTGAAGACATCCTTTTTTCTTTTTTCTGTAAAATCTGTTTCGTTTTAGCCTGCTGCTCTCATGTGATTGTTTCAACTTATGAGTCTACCATTATAGATCACAAAAGAGCATCCATATACAGCTTTCCCTGCAGCAGAATTTTTTCTTCTAGAACCCCAGCATTTTCATTTGTCCTTAATTATTTATATTTCCATTAAAAAACCAAAAATCTCTCTAGGAAAACATGAAAATAAAAAGTGATGCTTCAAAGGGCCAATTCATTAGGTGAAAAGAAATATACCTACCTTTGTTTTCTGGTTATAGCAGATCGTAGGACTGAATGCTCCTGGCTTTCTCTTTCATAAAGCATGTGCATCTGTTTTTAACAGAATTGAATCTACAAGGGACATGAACCTAAGAAATATTTTCTGAACGAACAAATTATTGACTTTTTGAGTAATTCAAAAATTAATTACTTCATTTCCTTTAAAGTAATGAAAAGGAAAGAGATAGGCTCAGAAGGCAACAGTCTCCTCAACTTATTGGGGAAGGCCACTGAAGACAAGTCAAGAGTGCAAACAGAAGCCTGAAAGCAGCCTTTAGGTGTCAGGCTTATGAGAACCCTACTTTATGTGACTAAATTTGCTGTAGACTACTGAAGAGTGAAATAGTAGATAGTGTCTAACCCCATCAAGAAGTGTCCTATTGTTCACCTGCTGACTTCAATTTTAAATTCTGAGCATAAAGCTTCATCCTAAATATAAAGTAATGCTCAGAAATTTTACAATATATCATAGTTCAGAATCCATTTTTTCTTTGTCATCTTAAGAAGAAACAGCCAAAGTCACTGTAAAAGTTTTAAAGTTTCAAAGTTTTCAAGTGTGTTTGTGTTTATAACCATGGTTCATTCCTTCAAGGATCATAAAAAGAGACATGATTTTTAGAAATGATAAAGCAATACTCAAATTCTAAGTGTTGGAGTCTAAGTGTATAAGGTCTATAGACTCAGCATCTAAATAAGCTGCATTTTCTAAATGATTAGTTGTGAATTACTCACTCTGCTGTCAGCTATCAGTTGTTCCCTAAAGCTGAGGGATTATGCCAACTACTTCGATGTGTCTTCCTTTATCTAATTGCATTTCTTTGCCCTTTCTTACAAAGTATTTTCATTCACCTCTCAATCCCACTGGTTGGTTGCTCCAGTAGCAAGGACTGTCAATGACTGTGGTTAGTAATTATGCTGATGTGGGCAGACAATCCATCATAGTGGATTTTGCATGTGGTGCCTGATAATTAATCATGGGACCATGGTGCAGAAACTACACAGCAGAGTAGAAATTTGTCTTTTAAAGGCCAGTTCAGGGTTGGAGTATAAAGAATAATGAGCCCATAGCTGGTAACTCCTGTTTACCAATCAATCTTCCTATTTTGTCTTTTAAACTCTTCTGTAGGATTTGATGAAATCATCCATGGAAGTGATAATAATAGCTCAATGGAAAAAATAGCACATTTAAAGATTTCACTTTTTATATTCTGGGGTGGTTTCTTTTATTATTCCATCAAGTACACAGTAAAAGGAGTTAAATAGTTGATAAACTAAAAACYGGATGTATTAGTTTTGGCACCAGCTAAAGAGGGAGAAGTCTGTGCAAGGTCGGAAGGTCTTGTTGCTATAGTCAAGACAGACATAACGTAGCCCCCTTAAGGTCAACAGAAAATAGCTGAAAATAACATGAATATTTGTGATCATGCTTTGGCAGAGTATGTGGAGATAACTGCTGTTCTGTCAAGGCATCTCCACTCAGATTCATTGAAAATGTTCTTGCTTCTGAGGATTCAGTATCTTGGCTGTAGGTTATTGTATGAAAACCATTAAAAAGCGTGAAGTGCGCTTAGGCTTGTTCCTTGAACTTGCCTAGTACTGACGAAGGTGGTGTTGTTCCCACAGACATTGTAGCCCAGTGTTTCCATAAGGATAGAATCCCTTGGCCACACTACGTATGTAGTTGACAAGAACAGATTGTGCTTATCTGCAATAATAAAGGTTTATGGAGATTCAGAACAAAAATGAAGGGAAAAAGCCAGCAGTCATTTTTGCCACTTGACAGTAGCATCTGACAGCTTCTCCTTGGAAGTTTTATTATATTATTATATTATATTTTGATCTGTTTACATAAAAACACAACAGCCTCTCAGTAGTGCTTTTGGACAAAGTTTGATGTAAGCGTATGTGTGTTAATTATTAATACAATATCATTTACAAGGATTGTCTACTTTGCTTCCTAGACAATTTCTAAATATACATATTTCGTGTCAYGTATTTCATTGAATGCAAAGCCTTGCATTCATTGTTTCATTATTGTTTAAATCTCCTCTTTAAGTGTCAGAGTTCACACAATGTTTATGACCCTTTCTGCCTCTGATTTGAGCAATAACTGTATTATTCTACTAATTCTTTTTTTTTCATCCTCTGTCTTTTCTGATCCATCTTTCATAATCTCAGCACGTTACACCAGAACATCCTTTGCTGTCCAGGATGCTTCTTTACCTTTCTAATACAACTGTTCTCAAGATTTTTTACTCAGATTCTGGATACTTGAAATCCATGTTGGTTATTAACTAGAATTCTGTAATACTGACCTATTAGATATTAAATAGTAATTCTTTTTATGAACTAGGATCTTTTCAGAGATATTGTTGCCTGATGATAAGAAAATAGTGAATTTTGTCCAGAGGACTCTGGATAAAAATTTTGCTTCTGAACTTCTGTGCAGCTGCTGCTGCCTCATGTTGAGCAAGTCACTTTCTTCTCTGTTTGTCTCATGATCTGTAAAGTTTGGCAAGATTGCCCTCATCTTTGACAATAATTAAAATTAAAAGTGTTCTTGGTTTTCTAATTATTTAGGCATCCTAGGCAAAAATAGTAGAATTTTTCCCCTTTCCCATGAAAATGTTTTAGCATAGAAAAGACCCTAATTAAAGATCTGTCATCGAGAGGATAAAAGATTAGAGAAAGATGCCTGTTTTACTCTTTTACCAGTAAAGTAAGGATCTGTCACTTAGTCTGAGAGCTTAATCCAATCAAAAGCAGTGCTCAGTCAGCAGGAAGCTCTGTGAGACAATACAGGAGCAAACAGGGGAAAGTGAAATCAGGATTTGCTCTGCTGAGGACACACACATCTGGATTTGATTGTAAAAACAGAACTTTTAATATTGAAAACTTGAGAGATGCACATAGTTTTGTCATCATACATAGTGGGAGTCTGTACATGAWGAAATAGTTATTTTCAGTAATAAGAGCTGAGATAGGTTCTCTGCCATCTTTTCTTCTCTGTCCTAAACTTCACAGAAAGAATTCAAGGAAGAAAAGAGATCATCTCTCCCAACAGTTTGTTATTCCTTTACTTCTCAGCTGCACTTCACAACTTCTCAATAAACCAACGCTTCTTACAGTTTTAGTGCCACTACTGCCTAATCTCTTTCATGTCACCCTGTTTCCTGATCTGCTCACCTTCCTCCACCGTTGTGTTACAATGTTAAATGTATTGAATGAGGGTAGGAGTACAACTCACTGTCTAAGATCAACTCATCCTGGAATTATCATATTTTTGGTCTTTTTTTCTATTAATTAATAATTTGTCTTTATCCAAAGAATTATCACCATCTCCTGAAATTCCTTTTTCTTTTAAATTTTACTACAGAAATGTGTTCAGATTTGGGTTTCATAACATTTCAGTTTTCTTCTGCAATTAAAAAAAACCTTATACTTATTAAAATTATCATTGTACTTCCTATAAGTATGTCAAATGGCTAACCCAGTGGTCTGAGTTCACTTACTGGCAGCCTTTAAAACAAAACAAAAAAACAACAATAAAAGTAGAACGAGAGAAAGGAAAAAAGAAAAGAAGGGGGGAAGAACACATTATTTGTTTTATTGTTCTTTTCAGTGGGAATTGCATAATGAGGTTAGATTATTTTGCTGTCCTTATACATAAAAATGAGATAAGTAATAAAGTAGTACCATCATATCTACTGACTTCATTCTTTTTTTAAACCATGAAAAATAGTATTAAATTGAATGTGTGATAAAAATTAAAATGCACAAGTAAAAAGAGCACTGAAGAGCATTCAATGATATCACAAGCAGTTGTGCTCTAAGGACAGCTTCAAAAGTTGCAAGACCAAGACGCATTTTAATTACGGCAAAGATATTTGTMAAAAGAAGAGACTGCAAAGCTGAAATAGTCTGCAAAAGTACTGTGTAAAATAGTGAGATCTTACATGACTTGCAGCTACTACACTGCATGTTTATCCCTTCCTTTTGCATTTCCTTTGCTTTGCCTGTAGCACCAATCCACCTTTCCACACAGTCAGTCTCTCCATTGTATCTTCTCACAAACCTATAGCTATCTAAAAAGGACCTCTTCTTGTCGTCTCATCTCCATTTTGGCTTGTTTCCTCATTTAATTCATTAGGACCACTGTAACAAAATTAATAATAGTGGCTCTCAAGTATTTTAAAAGATGCTATTTGTCTTACTGTTTTAAAAGAGCAAGGAGATGGGTAAGTATCACAAGCTGAAGTACAGAAAATATATTTTGAAAAAGCAGAACTTGACACAAGTATCCAAGTCTGGCTTATATCAGTAAGAGTTTTGCAGACTGCTAAAAACTTCTTTCAAATTTCTGTGTGTGCTGTTTACATGGTATTGGTCAAAAACGTTAAAATAATTGCCGTATTTTGAGGGGTACAGATACCACCCAAGAAGATTGTTTCCTGACCSTTCATCTGGTTCTGTTGTAAAGTTACCATGATGTATTTCAGTACTTGAGCAGGTGCCAAGACGTGACTCTATCACAGGCAGCCATAAAGCAACAGGCTATGAAATGCGTCAGACTGACCTGCATGAAGCTGCATTACTTGAAGTTGGTACACTGTAAACTGGCAAACAGAGTGACACTAATTAAATGCTAAGGTAAAAAATGTATGAGTCGGCGTAGCAGTTACCATTAAAATATAATAAAGACAACAGCCTCAGAATGTTTTGAGACTACCAAAGAATTGTTTTGGCTGTGCTGTTAGAATTAGATTTGTAAAGACCCAAAAAGATTCTGTAGTGTTGTGTATTGTAGGAGTTAAAAATTTGTATGATGACACTAGGCATAAAGATTAGAGGTAGGGATTGTGTTAGTAATACCTCATAATTTTTGCCTCCCCARAATTCTACATTTCTCCTAAGTCACTGAAGTGCTCCCTGCCACTGTGCTAAAAGTATTAGCATGAATGAGAGAGCAGTATAAAATAATCCATAAAAACAAAACTCCCAGCTGTATTTGCCATGGATAAACAGTTGTTCTTTGGGTGCAGCAAAAAAGTCTTAATACTCGTTGCATCGTCCTGCTWAGTGTTTCCCACCAATTAAGTCCATAGTGTCAGTTTTTAAAGATATACTCTATCATTTACCTGTGGGGTTTTTTTCCCCACAGGACTTGCTGTAAATCGGTGCTATCAAACTTGTGATCCATTTAAGTATCAGAGTTCTGTTTACACCATTTTTTTTAGTAAGAGCTGTGTCCATATTTTTTCCAGTGGTTCAAAGAGCTGATGCTGGATTTATAGATGTGTAAAATGAGGGTATGGTTATAAGTGAGAAGGGCTTTGGAGATAGACACTTGTCAGAGGGACAGGTAGCAAGTTGATGCAGGAATGAGGCATGAAGAAATTGAGTCACATGTGTCCAGTAAGAGATGCAATCAGGTGAACATCTAGTTTCAAAGGTCCCTGAAATATGCAGGCTTTTAAGGGTGGTTGCAAGCTTCACTAACAGTTTTACTKGGTGGGGAGGTCTAAAGGAGAGCAAACAAAATGCTTTTGAGTTGGATCAAAAGAAAACTGGTTTGAACAGAACACCTCCTGTGATCACTGCAGGATTCAAAGGTAGAAATACTATGTTTCTGGAAACTGCATTGCAGGAAGGGAAAAAAAAGGAGTTTTCTTCATGCTTTGGATTGAGAAAAGTGGCAGCATATTAGTTGTAAGAAGAAATTGTAATAAATAACTTCTGCTGACTGGGACAGATAGGCARATTTGAAAACTTAACCCATTACTGTTTCTTTTCCTTATGCTATGGAGTTTCTAGGGCTTGAGCATGAAATTTGGTATGAGGTGCAAGCTCAGAGTTGGTTAAGAGCCAGCTTCTGATCTTTAGGTCAATTCCTAAGAATTTAGGAGGAATGAGGTGAAGATCAAAGGTTRGAAAGGCCCATTTGACCTGGCTCATGTCTTCTTTATTTCTTCCAAGTAGAATACGCTGCACATGATTTCTGAAGATTTTTAAGTAGCAATAGTACAGTCCAAGTCAAGAGAAATTGAGGGGCTTTCTTTTTTTTTTTCATAAAGGAGTATTGGGCAGCAACTATTTTAGCAACAAACTTGAAAAGTATCATGTTTCCAGGATAAAGAAAATTAAGTGCTTCAGGGGAGAAAGAACTGCTCATATTTTCTACGGCTTGCCCCCATTTGGGGACATTTCTGACAGTAATATTCATGTTTATGTCATATTTCTTTCATGCTTATCAAACTTGTACAGCAAATTGACATATCTACGGATGTTGTTCTGGGAATGGTAGAAGTATATTCATTATCTACCAGGATTTGTGCTGGTTTCTTAGGAAATAATATAGAGGAGTCATGATTGCATGTGACACCCCCATCTGGAGAAGTTAAGGGAAGGTTATTGTATGGATTGCCCTGTAAAAACATGGTTGAAATGGTAAAATGTGTCTCTAGAAGTTCAATTCTTACTTAGGTAGAAAATATTTTTCTTATAAACACCAMTAAAAAGAAAGTACAGGGCCAAGTATCATTTCAGATGTAGCTCTGTTTCAATCACTACTAAAAATCTATGAAAGAAAACAAACAAAAAAAGAAAAGAGAAAAAAATTAATACTAGATTTCTTTCTGAAAGCCTACAAAGTGTGGGGCAGGGCATAGTGATGGTGGTGTATGTATTCAGTTTTCAAGTTGTATCAAAATTCTAGCTACATAGAATCGTAGGATTCTTTAGCTGGGAAAAGACCTTTAAGGTCATCAAGTCCAACCATTAACCCAGCACTGCAAAGTCCACTACTAAACCATGTCCCTAAGTGCCACATCTACATATGTTTACCTCCGGGGATGGTGACTCAAACACTTCCCTGGGCAGCCTGTTCCAATGCTTGACAACCTTTCCATGAAGAATTATTTTCTAATATCCAGTGTAAACCTCTCCTAGCATAACTTGAGGACATTTCTTCTCATCCTGTCGCTTGTTACATGGGAGAAGAGACCAAGCCCCACCTGGCTACACCCTCTTTCAGGCAATTGTAGGGAGTGGTAAGGTCTCCCCTGAACCTCCTTTTCTCCAGGCTAAACAACCCCAGCTCCCTTAGCCACTCCTAGGACTTGTGCTTCAGACCCTTCACCAGCTCTGTTGCCCTTCTCTGGACACGCTTCAGCACCTCAATGACTTTCTTGTAGTRAGGAGTCTGAAACTGAACCCAGGATTCAGGGTGTGGCCTCACCAGTGCCAAGTACAGAGGGACAATCCCTTCCCTGATACTGCTGCCACACTATTGCTGATCCAAGCCAAGATGCCATTGGCCTTCTTGGCCATCTGGGCACACTGCTGGCCTGGAGTTAAACCACGATATGACTATAAGATTTAAAGGTTGCTGTGTCCRTAAGTTTTCACAGAATGAACTACAATGGACATTTGTCCTTTGGGCAATCAGAGCACAGCATGCTTTGACTCTCTTCTGATAAACAGTAGTACTGTGCATATAATTTTTTCTGCAGCTTGTGAGAGCATGTTAGACTGTTTGCCATTTTAAATAATGTTTTTAGTGGCGACGTGTATGTTATGACCCAGAAGTTAGTTTAATTAGCCTTTGTCCAGCGGGTTCATTCAAAGCTAAAATTATGGCATGATCCAATACACTTAAATTAAGCAAACTAAGTGCGTACAAATGGCTTTATAATCAAATAATTAATTCAAGACTCTTAGGGACATTGATTAAGTGAGATAGGTGCACAGAAAGCACAGAGAAGAGTCTGTAAKCATCACTCCAAATGTATTTTTGTGAGTTTTCCGTTAACTCAAAGTAAACCTGATGATTATTTAGGGAAGCACTTAGTTTGATACCATACCATGCTGGAGGGAAGTCCACTGAATAAGCTGGGCTTCCATGAGTCTGTGGAAAGAATTGACAATAAGTTTTCAAGACATCAAAACAATGGTGCAAAGATCTGTGGCTGCTGTCCTCCGTGAAGAGAAACATGCTTCTGTATGCACACATGTAGTCACACTTGGAAAGTGCTTGGGTACAAAGCCACGACACTGAAGACACTGGACAGAGGAAAATTCCACACATGATGTGATCCCAGCCATTAAATACTGGGATTCTGTTGTCATGTTACAGATATTTACGTTCTTGGGACACTTTCAGTTACAGGCTGCAAAGAAAATAATTGATTTTGTATGGAAGTCAAAAATAATTGAGCTTTGATAAAATTTCTTTAAAGGGTTTAGAACTACAAGAATTTTATTTCTTTTCTGAAACAGAATGAAGTGCAAGTATTTTGTGAACTCACTAATAGTATGTGTCACATATGTGCTCATTGTATCTTGCAGGTGCTTACCATTGTCAGGTGGGCTTACTGCTTTGTGTTTAAAAAATCAACTGAGATCAATCTAATTATGCATTAGCCCTCAGGCTTAAATAAATATTTGTCAGGATTAAAGAGAAAAAGATGACCTCCGCACAGAGAAAAAAAAAATTGCCATTCATTTTTAATTATTAAAACAGAGTAAAGCAAATTTTTGTCTGCAAGTATTAATATGTTCTTCTGGAAATTGCATAGTACAATTTAATTATTAAATACAGCAGTTCTTAAGCAGAAAACCTTTTAAGTTCTGTAAATAAATAATTGAATTAATGGATAACTGAATTAATTACACTTTCCTGTGAAGAAAATACTACTAAAAGAGAGGCAGTTTGGGCAGCTGATTAAATTCTTGACTCTAACTGCTTTCATTCCTAATTTTGGCACATTTCTGATTGTCTGTTCATTATTCCCTTTCTTTAGCTAAAAAATCATCAGCTTCCCTGTTTCCCAGCCATGCCATCAGGAGTAATTCACTAATGCTTATAAAAGCAAAATGGCATAAAAATAAATAAATAAACAAGTTTTGACCTGGATTTCCCTAATCTGATTTATAACACAGCTGCATAAATGCTTGTGCTAGCATAAGAGGAACAAGATCAAGTGGTGGGGTGAAAGGCTGGGCAAATTGCTTCTTTTGGAGCCACCAGCTTAAAGTGTTCATGAAACATCATCTTTAATGGATCTTAGGGCCCCTGAACACACAAAGAGGAGTTGCAGCCTGTTTTAATCGTACATGAGCAGTTCTAGCTGGAAAGGAAAGCTCACCATGACTTCAAAACAAGCAAGGTTTAAACTCACCTGAAAAAATATAATTCCTTCAGCTGTTCCCCATCACAACCATGTAACTCAAACTTAAATATGCTTAATAGTATACAAACTCTGCACAAGTACTTATCAATTCCCAGATTTGGAAGCTTTTTTGCTTTTTTTTTTAAATTTTTCTAATAATCAAAAAATAATTGAATATTTCTAATTATGAAGATTCTGCAATCTGTGTGGTCAGGTATTCAATCCATTAAAAACTACTTTGACAGAAACAACACGGATAATCAAGTGTAAGATTTATGTATCTTGATGAATCTTTCCAGGCTTATCATGTCAGTGATTTTAGAGAATTGCTCCAAATAATTTTTATACAGTCTGACTTGTTCCCATTCCTCATCCTTGTTTGAAAATAACACCTTTTCCAGGGTGTATGGCTCTGCCTGCAGGTTGTCACATCTGGGGATATAGCAATGTTCAGTAGTTACCATGGAGGAAAGCTAGGGTTGGCTTTATTCAAATAATTCTATAACTGAGATGACAGCCTGCAACACCTTTAAAAACAGTAGTGTAATAATAGTTCGTTCGCAAGGAAAAAAAACCAAGACATGTAAACACTACAGTAAATGCCTTGTAAAATATGCAGGATTTAGAAGAGGCAAATAATTTGAAAGGGATTTAATTAGAGAGGAATTTAGAAGTTCACTTAACTAGTGTTTCTGTATCAAGTCATTGAATTTTCACATTAAATTGTTCTGTTATTGCTCACTTTCTACTGTCACCTGAATCAAAAAGGAATGGAGATCTGTCTTTGCTTCTAAAACGTTCCAAGTGAAATCCTTTGGGTGCGGAATCTCTTTTGACAAGATCCCAGTATGAAGAGTTGTCTTTGAACTGTCCCACTCCAGTGTGTTGAGGTGTGGCAAGCTGGGTGTTCAAAAGTTTGAGAACAATTGTTGTTGCAGTTAAGACAGCTGCAATGTGTTATTCATGCTGTAGTAGCAGCTAAACAGAGAGGGACTAAGGAAATCTGTCAGACAGGAATCTAGTTCTCCAAGCTTGGGAGCTGCACAGAAAGTCTGGAAGTAAGCTCAGGCACTTGTACCTTATTTTGCTCTGAATTCTGCAGCGGATCTGAACGTGGTCTGACAAGGCGTTAGTACTCTGCTTTGTAATATTTACACATTGGCATGACTTACAAAAGCTCTTCTAAGTATTCTGTATTTCTTGGACTGAAAATGGGGGTTATAAAGATGCATAATGGGTTGGCTTTGCTTCCAGACTATATTGCTTTTTCTATGTGATTTTGTACAGAATGTGTGCAGTACTTTCTTTTTATGAGGATAAAATCTAGTCTCGCTTTTCTTACTGTTTTGAAGGGGGAATTTGTTATTGACAAAATAATTACACTCTCCCTTAACAGAAAAAAATATTCTGTACCCATATCTCATAACTGAAGAAACTGTAACTAGTCTCATCCTAAGATATTAGGATTTTGAAAGGGAAAGGGAATAAATATAATTAATGAACTGACCTTCTGACTTTTGTTAATAGGTAGGTACATTCAAAGATCAAGAATGATTTTATAGGAACATGAGCAGCTAAGTGTTTTCCATTTACTAATTCCAAGCTTGATTACATGTAATCTAAGCTCAATTACGTGTGGAAAAATGAATTTTTCTCCTATAAATTGTGGAATTGATACCATTCTGTATTAAGCAGAATTGGGCATTCTGTATTGGGCAGAAAACCCAACATAATTGGGAATAATGTCAAAAGATCTATTGGTGTAGATTGCTGTTTTCATTTATTTTATAAAGGGATACCTGAAGTATTTGTGACAAGAGATGTACCTGTAAGCTGAACAGTACCAGAGACTTGCATGAATATTACAACTCAGTGATCTAGATGAATAAACATTTTAAATTCATGGAAGGGTTCCTGGTAGAGCTTTAGCCTGAGACAACCAACCATATGAAACAGTTCCTAGCCATGGTTTGGGAGGTACCAGGGACCAAGACTATTCCCGTTACACAGTTTGAGGGTTGTTGTGATGGTTTGAGAGCTTCAAAGAGTTTAATAACATGGTTGTCACCAATCCTTAGCTAACCTGGTAGCAAAATTTGACCATATTTCGTTAGTATAGATTCAGACTGTGAGCTGTTTGTCACAATGAGCCTTGTTTCACAGGCTACCTGGTTTTACCTACCTGCTGACTAAGCTCCTGTACAACACACCAGTGCCGTGCTAAACCAACAGATGTCTTCAGGTGCTTGAAGCCCCACCTAAGGCCTTGCTTTCAACTTTGAAGTGAAGCCAGATGTGGATCTGCTCATGACTTTCTGTCCACTGGGACTACCTGCCCATTCCAGATTTCTGSAGTCATGACAACTCTGGTAACAACCAAAAACCAGGCAGGGAGGATCAGGGAAAAACCTTAACAGGAAGTATGCTAGTCATAGGCTGTGCATCAGTGGGAGTAATACGTGTAAACTTCCATGGCTCCATCTTGTTCTTTTTCAGCTTTGTCAGTCCATTGCCATGAACTCAAATGCAAACTTGGGGTTGAACAGGGTTAGAATCAGCACAGTTCTGATTGTAGGCATAGCAGCATGTAATGAAGTAGAATGCTTATGTGAGACATCTTGATATACAAGTTCAATTTTTCCTGGAAGTGGAACATTCCTACCGTTTTAGACATTGAGGAGGAAATCACTGGTTAAAATTTTGTGATCTGTATTATGTAAAGTGTCTTGTTAAATGGTAGGAACCATCTCTTCTGCTCCTAAAACCACTGCTTTTATTCCCCTGAACGGGAACTTTTCTGCAGTCCCTTCACTGTGATATTGGAACATGTAACAGTTAATRATCAATGCATTCACCCAACATCTTAATCAAAGAGTTAAATATAAAYGATTTGGGTTTCAAGAGCAGGAATTTAGCAGCAGTGATGTATGAAAGTGACAGAATCTGCCAAAATACCAAAGCAGAAACCAGCACACAYTATTGTGAGGTACATTAGACGGATATACAAATAGACATATATTATAAATAAATTTTCTAGTCYAGCAGGATCGCTAGTATTTAATAAGATTGCAGCTGTCATTACAACTGGTAACTGAAGTTAGCTGAACTTTTTCTAGCAGTTACAAATACAGATGTCTCAGTTCCTTGCTRTAATGTCTGGTGTGATGGTTTGTTGCACTCAAATACAGGGGTGTGTCTGTTCTCTCAGACTCTAATGTATAAATCCACAGCCAATCATGGATAGCAAGATTGGAAGGATCCTTGTGGAACCATCTTGTCTATCTCCTGCTTCAAGAGAGGATGCTTGTGTGCTTGTCCCTGCTGAGAGATGTTAACTTGCCAGTGTGGTGCTTCCAGAATCACCTAGGCTTGCTTATTCTCTGCTTGCTTCCCATTTCAGTATTTCCCATTTCCCATTCAATATTTCTAGACTGAATCTACTCTGTTGCACTTTAAACACRTTCCTTCTTCTCTTAAGTGCCATGGGTAAAAAGAAAGAGCATTCTCTTCCAATTTTAGTTCCAATTAATATAATCTTTCCTCATGTTTTCTAGGTCCCTTGATCATTCTCGTTTATGTTTTCTGGAGCCACTCCATTTGGCAGAAATTGGTCACAATGAGTGATGCCCAAGAGTGAGCACAGCATTTCACCTCAGATTGTGTAAATGCTGAAGGCAGTTTATGGATTTCTTCTCGGTGTTTTGAAGATTAATGTTTATACAAGTCTTACATGCTTATATTTTTTCCCTACTAAAATGACCATCTTTTCATAATAATTTAATCTTATTTACTCATATTTAGATTCTGATATACTATAAATCAGAGAATTGTTTTAAGGAACTACTAGATGAAGGAGAATGTTTCCCATCCAGTCTTCATACAACTGCTTATTTGCCCCTGAAYGTTAGAAGCTTTCCTTTGTTGAATGAAATCCCTTTTTCTTGAGATCATCTCTCCAGTTTGCCCAGATAATTTTGAATTCTAATCCCATAATTGTATAATTTTTTTTAGCATTTTTAGCTCGCTGTCATGTGGAATCTTATCTGATATGCTATTGAATAAATAGTGTGATCTTTTCCAGATCTTAATGGAAAAAAATAGAGCAGATTCAGGACAAATSCTGTCAAATCCACATATGATACCTCTTTCTATTTTAGAAAGTGACTGATTGGCAATGAAGAAAAAAATAATTAAACTATATATAATTTTCAGTGGCTGAGAAAAACTATTCAAAGTGAGATGCACATAAGTAAAAGGTGTGTGTTTCAAGTTCAGTTCATTTAAGCTCCTTTAAGTTAAACAAACTGTTCTGTATGAATTTCAAAGGTGTGATAGGAATGAATGACAAGTATCTGGCTCTAGCATTCAAGTTTTGTTAGTTAAATGTTCATATTTAGCTTGAGTTTATCATTCTTCCATGATAGGACAATTTCATTTTTTAATTTTTCATTGCAKGTCCTTTCTGAGGCCTGATTTTAGGCTATAGAAGTAGTATATTGAAAACTGGGAGGAAATAAGGAGTAGTGGGACTTCTTTCTGATCTCTAGAATCAGGAACCATGTACAGCCATAAAGTCATCTGAAAGCTTTAAAGGTACAGAGAGGAGCTTGGATAGGATAAAGGTACTGTTCTATTAACCAGTTCGGTGAAAGTCTAATTTCCCCTGCTAATCATTTTTTCAGTATGTTCCAGTATCATCCTGGAGTCAGTTTTGGTCAAAGGAAGACCTTGTGAATTTCTCATGTCAAAAACAAGCAAATGATACCAGGGAGAACCAAAGATAAATAACCCTGATGCAGGTTTTAACATGACAAAAAGTGAAGGAATTCCTAAGGTATTTATTTGTTCCTTTAGCCGAAGACTCCATTACCACTGAAGCTGATTATGTGTTGTGCTACTTATTCAATCTGAGACAGGAACAGAGCAGTTTAATSCTTCCTCTGATAGACTTGTTGAACTCTTGTATCTGTGGTTCCTCTCACTGACTGGACAAACTGATTGAGAGAGTGGGAAGGCTTTTTTCTTTGGCTAGCAGCTATCAGATACCAAAGAATGTCAGATTTCATTCATTTCCTTAGACTGTGTGGAAGCATCTGAGGACAACAAATTTTGTAACATATTCACAAGCTCACAAATATAGAAATCCCTGGTTTTCTGTGTAAAGACAGCAACTGTACATTTTTATATCCATATAGAGTTGTGAGTGTACTCACCAGGAGCTTTATCTGATTGCTGTCTTTAGCATATATCTAAAAAAAAAATGCCATAAGGATCTGGCATTAAAAGATAGCAGTTAAAATGCCTTTTGATATTTATATACAGAGAGAAATATGAAATGGTGCTCTCAGTCATAGAATATCTTGCTGCTGTTTTCCCTGCACCTGGTATTTTCACCTGCATTCAGTCAGTTGTGGAGAGATCCCATTTAAATTCAGTGGAAGGATGTGGAAACGAGTGTGCCAGAGGAAGCTTGTACAACTTCCCCAGTTGTAGAGGAGCCACTTAGGACTTGTGTACGGCAGGGAGGATTTGTGTCTTACCTAGTGGCTCATGAGGATTACAGAAGATGACTGTTCTAATCTGCAAATTAGTTTTCTAATGCAATAACTTGCCCAATGAAAGGTCTTCTAAAACTGAGAAGAATCAGGAGATTACAGACCAGGAGGTTCTGTCCCACTGAGCTCATGAAAAGAGCATGTAGTGGCTCCTGGATCACCACTTGCTGCCTACTGTGTTTTTCCACTGTAAACTGGAAGACACAGGAGCTGTTTTTCCTCTGGTAACTTAAAAAGGTTTGGGTTTTGCTTTCAGTCAGATCAAATTACAATAGTTGTGAAATCTCTTATGCAGCCTTCTGGGAAGATAAACAGCTATAAATCTTAAATCTGTAAATTTTTACAGAYTTTTTTTTAGGCTGACCAAGCACAAAGCAAATCACTGATGCAGGAGAAGTTGTCAGATACCTATACAGATATAATTCGTGACGTTTTTTTGTCTAAAATGGTTTTATGAAGAAAATGTCTCCRTAGCCATCAATTCCAATGCTTTATGTCTCCCACAGTGAGAAACTTTTTGCTACAGTCTAATGTTAATCTACCTTGCTGCAAGCAGTTAGGCCCATTTTGTTCTATCTTGTCTACCATGAATTTGGAATGGTCTTTTGCTTTACAAACAGCTTTTTATGTACCTGGAGACTCATCACTGCCTTCGGTGTGGACATCTAAGGCAGCTCATGACGTCTTCAAACAATTTCCACACATCTGAAACTTTGCCAAATTCTTGAAGGACTTCTAGCTCAACTCTGTTGGTGACCAATGAACAACTTTTCATACGATTTTGTGCTTGGAGTTCACTCTTCCCAGTGCTTCACTTTCCCCTCACACTACCATAATGTACCTATGAGTGATAAAGCCTTCCATCTCAATAGCCCTCGCATCACTTCTTTTATGAACTATTGAATTATAAAAGGACTTGCACATATTAGATGCTGAATCTCAATCTTTTCTAAGTGCAAGCACACTCTTCTATTCCAGGCCAATATCTGTTACAAAGATGATTTTCAAGTTTAGCATCTGTGGATTTATCAACCCTTTTTCAGAAAGAATTCATCTGGGAAAATACGGGTGGGAAACATTAAATTTTAAGGAAAATATAATATTTCAAAATATCACCAAAGAAAAATTTACTGCATTACTATAATGCCTTTCCAGATAGAGGTATAGCTCACTTCTGATATATGAGGTTTTACAAGACCTCTCTTTATTTTCCTCCGGCGGTGTTTAAGTTCTGAACGATAAATCCAGCTTATTGGAGTACTGAAGGACTTTGAGTATTCAATTATACTGAAGATTYCTTGCCTGCATTTGAACCTCTCCTTGAGACCTAAATGATCAGAAAGAGCTAAAAGCAAGTATGCTACAGAAACTGTAATGGCAATTTCATAGTTTCATTAGAGCACAAATCAGAACAAATAAGCGTTTCCTTTATGTTCTATGAAAACAGAAATGGTTTCCCCCTTAATATTGCACTGTCTTCTAGTCTTTGTGTATTTTTGCAAAGTTGCAAAAGTAGAGGCACAAACCTTCAGTTCACTGCAATAGAGAAAAATTTTTACTCTTTAACAAGAAATTGTTACAAAAACTCAAAGAATCTATACAGTTGGTAGAACAGCTAGGGCAGAGCTGACAGCAGTCTGTGAGCCTCCAATTTTGTCCTCAAACAACCACAATTTGCAAGCTAAAGATAATAACAAAGAAAAAAAAAAGAGACATGGGGAGAGAACCAATTGGAAAAAATCCTGTATTTCACACAGCACTGCATGCATCATTCCTTTACCCATTCCTTTAGCAAGCAAGCCTCTAGGAGACTTTTATGGGTGAGACTTTTGTAAAACTTGCCAGACCACTTTGCACTGAGTTTTCACGCTGGTTTGAGGAAACTTTGATTTGCACTGTAATATACATTAGAGGAAAGTGAGCTGTATTAGAAATTGAGATTAAACTTGTAATTTTTACCACCAAAATGAGCAAAATTCAAAATTCTGCCAAAAAATGTTTGCTGCGGTTAATCTACGTGATACATATTGGAAAAGTTGCTTCCATCTTGGTGGCACTTTCAAGAGGCGATGGCATTTGAAAAGCAATTTAGAGGTTCACTTTAATTTGAAATATTTTTAAGGGGTTTTGGGGGGGGAATATTTTGGAGTAAAACCTGCTGAATTTTAGGAACCAGTTTCTACTTCAGTGCCACTGTTTGAAAAAAAATTCTGCTTTGAAAACAGAAAACACTTGGAAGCAAGTCCTCTAAAGAGACGCAGGTGGTGGCAGAAGTAAAGCCAGCAGTCTTCTGCAGTGCTGATACAGTGTGCTATGTCACTAGTTCTGATGTTTTTCAGTAAGTGCAAACCTGAATTCACACTATGCATCCCCTGACATGCCACTTTTGTCCCTGTAATGCCCCAGGCTACCCAAAACCCGGGGACTGAACCAAGATTGTCTTCTCTGGGTAGGCGCAAAGAGAAAATCCAACCAAAATTTTCCCAAGATGTAAAAATAACATGCAAAAGTTTACTGTCAGAACTACAGAAAATGAGGGGACATTGGCAAAAGAGTAAAGGGTACACAGCATCACTTTTCCTGGCATAAACTTAGCCCATTAAATGTAGAAAACCTTACAGAAAACATCCGATGTTATGTTCCGTGAGAAGAAAGTTAGAAAAAGAAGAAAGGGAGGAAAACAGGAAGATAGGACAGATGTAGAAAAACAGGCATAGCTACCAACTCCTGGTTCCAGCAATGAACTGCCCTAAGACAGAGGTAGGTGAAGAGGACAGCAAAGCTACCTGGCAATGGCTTCTTAAATCCTTGGCCCTGCCCCCAGGCCTGCCCCCCCCCAGGTGGGACCTCTTGTGTCTCGGCCACTCAGGGGTCAGTAAGGTGACACCAAGGCCTCCAGTGACTCTTGATGGACAGGTACAGCAGGGCTGGGGCAGGGGTATGGGAGCAAGATGCTGCCCCACCAAGATGGAGCCCGACCCACCCCCTTCCCGACAATTCCAAGCACCTCAAGATGTTTCGAAACAGACTGTATCCTGTCTCTGACAGTACCCATGCCCAGCTACCACCCACTGGTACAGGTTGTGAGTTAACTAGATTTTCTTGGTCCAATTCTGTTGTAAGAATTGCTTGYATAAGAATGACAATTAGCTTCAACTTATTATGGCTTTGGGAGCCTTTTTGTGCTTTCTGTCTTCAATTACTGTGATATTGTTTGTTTTGCTTTTTACTTTAGTAACAGATTTTTGTTTATGAAGAACATATCTTTTTAAATGATATTAAAAATCACTCAGCTTAAGAAGCTGTCTGTTTACTCAATGTCTATTTACTCCTGCATGGAGCAGGAACATGAGATTCCTTCTTACACAGACCAGGATGATTTTAAGGGTGAGGTATCAGGTTTGCTGTAGATGAAATGTATACTGTGAAACAAGCTGAAATTTACAAAAAAAAAAAAAAAAAAAAGACACAGAGATGGGCAGAGAAGAACTGTCTGAAATTCAACAAAGGCAAATGCAGGGTCCTGCATGCTCCAGTACAGGCTGGGGGCTGAGCTGCTGGGAAGCAGCTCTGTGGAGAAGGACCTGGGGATCCTGATGGACACTGAGCTGTCCATGAGCCAGCAGTGCCCTTGTGGCCAAGAATGCCAATTGTGTCCTGGGGTGCATTACGAAAAGTATTCCAGCAGCTCAAGGGAGATGATCCTTCCCCTCTAGTCAACCCTGATGAGGCCACATCTGGAGTGCTGTGTCCAGTTCTGGGCTCCTGAGTACAAGAGAGGCATGGAGCTCCTGGAGCAGGTCCAGTGAAGGTTGACAAAGATGATTAGGGGCCTGGAGCATCCCTCTGATAAGGAAAGGTTGAGGGAGCTGGGCCTGTTCAACCTTGAGAAGAGACAACTGAGAGGGGACCTCATCAGTGTGTGTCAATCTATGAAGGGAGGGTACCAAGAGGATGGAGCCAGGCTCTTCTCAGTGGTGCTGAGCAATAGGACGAGAGGCAATGGGCAGAAACTGATGCACAGGAAGTTCCACCTGAATATGAGGAAGAACTTCTTTACTGTGCGGGTGACTGAGCACTGGAACAGATTGTCCAGAGAGGTTGTGGAGTTTCCCTCACTGGAGATATTCAAGAACCATCTGGATGCAATCCTGTGCCRTGTGCTCTGGGGTGACCCTGCTTGAACAGGGAGGTTGGATCAGATGACCCACTGTGGTACCTTCCAACATTCCTCATTCTGTGATTCTCTCTTTCTGTAATGGCTGAGATGTAGTTTAAGCTGTTCCTTGCCGTTGGCCACTGTTGCTGTCTCTCTTCTAAGATTAAATAATTAACATCCATGCATTGTATTGTGCCATCACCTAACTCATCAGTGTCCTTTATATTCCACCAAAGTGACATTTTTTCATTAGAGATGGTAAATCTCTCTAGCTGAACTTGAATATCTGCTTATTACTTAGWTTTAGTAGCACTGTGTTGTACTCTGAAAAGAGGGATATATTCTTCTTTGGAGTTATCTTATTTTTTAATTGCAGTCATTTAGACTGTAATGGTTTGAGCTTTTGAGTTCATGGGGAGAGTACAAAATTGAAAACATAGACTTCAAAGTTATCAGCTTTCAGGTGTTTATCATTGTATAAATCATATCAATCCATTAATGAACTTCAGTAAGTTTCTTTTAAAGATTCCACGTAAGAGTTGTGAGCTAAAGCGTGTGACTTTCTCATGGATTTGCATTTATTTGCATATACTTCATAGGGTTTATGTCACGATGTCTGTGCTATTAGTTTTTGTAGGAATTTGCACAGCCAGTTCCTTTAATAGGCTTTATGTCTGTATGTTGTGCAGGAAGAATCAGGAAGACTATTTTAAAAGAGTGATGTCCAGAAAATGTGTTTGACAGTCCTRTATAACTATCATTTTCGTATTTCTTTTTGTTTTCTATTGCTGGTCTTGCATCAATGGCACAAAGTACTTGTTTTCAGAGTGGTCTATTACAGATGAAAATGATGAACCAAAGTGAATGGCAGGCAAAATAAAACATTCTGTTAACCCTGAGCTGACTTAGTACTTCCTGTTGTCTTTATACTGAGATTCTGAGCTGCTGCCCCTTGGTAGCTTCCACAGTGTTCCTTTTGCATCGCGAAGTTTTGTTAAAAGCACAGACTTTATTGTTACAGAAAATTCAGATTTTAGCTACATAGCAAGCAGTAAAATGGGGGAAAGGGCTACCAGAAACATTATCCAAATTAATTATTCRTTTCTTTACAAGTAAAAGTGTTGAAAACACCATGACAAACTTTTAATTACTGGTGTGGAACATGGACTTAATGGACCAATGAGTGCGAATGGTTACTAGAATAACCAGTTTTCTGTATTGCACTGTTATTTCTTGTCACAATGTAGTCTAATCAGTACCATGTAAAATAATTCAGAAAAAAATGTCATTGTAATCTAAAACAGAACTGTAAGACTGCTTTCTAGTGTGTGGTCACATAGCTGATGATTTCATCTATTCACTCTTGCTAGCTGTGAAAAGCCAAGGCAGCTATGAATGATTGAATAGTGTTTATTATATTGCAGTTCAGCAGAATTGCTTCTCGAAACAAAGCCAGCCCAGCAAATAAGTTGGTAGAGATTCTTTGGCTCATATCTGCAGAATGCATTAATAAATAATATATTTGGGGTGGCATAAACCAGAATGAAAATGTAAGGTATTCCTTATTCTAGGAAATAACCTCTCCAGGGGCGAGTATGATAATTCTTAAACATGCTATATGGCTGAATTATCCCTCCTGAGGGTAAAGACCTTTAAGATAGATGGAGACACAAAGACTCTGTCAGCATCCTTTTTAGATACTAGGAGAATGCTTTTTTTGTCCCTATTGAGGCATTTAATGACTGCAATGTTTATGCGTATGCATGTCTGCACAGTTAGGGATTGCTGCTGTTAAGTGGCATTCCAAAGAATCAGCATACAGCCCTCTGCTTCTGGTAGGAAACTTCTATTTAAGGGATTTATGTAATATGCCTTCATTATCTTGGGCAGGCTACAAGTGCCTGTTTGCCTGCCTTTGGCAAGAACTGCTCAGATCTGTCTCACGGAGTTAACTTTCTTGCAAACAATAACAAAGGCCAAGACGATTCTTTTAAAATGTGGTAAATGTGGGAGTAAAAATGATGCCATTGTATTTGCCAGAAGAAGGGAAATTTAGTGAGTTATCAGTACRTAGTGTAGTTTCCCTATGGAAGTGGAAGTTTTTGTTTCACAGACCGATTACATATTTTATCCAATTGATATTTTATTGTGCAATATTGGCAGCAGGGTGTGAAATAGAGACCCTTTATCAGGCAAAGTGGATCTTTGCCATATAGCTGATTTAGCATGTACAAGCTCACACACATGTGCACAGATATGCACGATGCTGGGGGCATGAAAAATGTGTTACTGGCTACCTAGGTGCTGCAAAGGTTTAGGTGGATTCCAAGGACTGCAGTCCTAGACAGGGACACACATACTTTTCAGAGGAGTTTTTGTGTTTCTCTTCTTAATATTTATTTCTATAGGTCAAGACTGGAGATTTTTTTGTACATTGGTTGTCTAAAAGTGATAGTGACTTGTTCAATTAGCTATGTGTATGTTATTCACAGAAATATTTGAGAAGTATCCATACAGTATTCTGTAGTCTGACAGCAATGGATGTATCTTTTTAATCCTACCATCCAGGTTATCATTATCAAACAATATTGTGGCCCATGCTATCAAAATTAATTTTTCCTTCAATAAGTACTTTGAAAGAATTATTTCTGTGCAGTTAAATAATTTTAAAATTCAAATCACTATCATAAAAGCAATGAATTAAAAGACTTGCAATTTTTTTTGAAAACACTACTCTCACAGCATAAGAATGGATATAAGCCAATATTTCTCCCTTTGAAAGGCCTCTTGGCATGAGTCTGGTGAATTTCTTGAACACTATATAAATATAACTTACAGCCAAGTGTGGTTTACAGCTTTGAAAGCTAACTGAAGTAGATTTATTGGACTGAGGCGTTAGGTATGACATTCGTTTAGAGCCAAAACGTTGTTGTCTGTGGTTTTCAACAGTTTATATTTTTGTTTATGAGAAGGAGACTTCATGCTATGCAAGGTGTTAGTCTGAAGTTTGTAGTTATACCGAWGAAGATAATCTCACTACTGTGCATGAAGTCAGGAGCACTGAACACCCGATCTTTTCCACCACCCAGAGGGCAGCTGGACTTTTTGAAGTTTTGTYTCCCTTTTGAAATCCTGATTCTCTGGCTCTTAGGTTCATAACTCAAGTATCTCCTAATTATCAGCAGCTGAATTCTTGACRGGAAATTCTTGACTGCAGCCTTACCTTCACTGCTGTGTTGGGCATCTCCCTCGGGAGACATCACAAGGAGGGTTTGATGTTTTCTGTCTTCCTGGCAAGATAACAATTGTTTCCCTAGTGTAACTCAAAATTATGCTAAGTCCCTGCCTAGCATTTTTGCTATGTCAACACAGGAAAGTTTAGAAGGTCCCTGTCTTAATTCCTGCTAGTTATTTCAGGCCAAATTATGATGAGCTGTGTTGGTGAAGTCTGCCTTATTAAAAAATACCAAATCATTTCACAGAAAATGTATAAATATGCTTGCTATTTCCTTAGCCAGCAAAAAATATTACCAGGTATAAACTGCTGTCAGACTGCTTCTTCCACCACACCAGCCGCTTGTTCTCACACCACTGGTGGTATCACAGAGTCACCAGAGGAACCTGCAGCTGACTCTGCTGCATTCAAAGTGCCTGCCACAGCTTGTGTCACCTGACTGCTCACCACTGGAAATGTATACCAGCTGGAATAGTGCTGGCTTTGGCTCTCCACTGCAGGACTCACATGCATGAGGTGTGTTTTAGTGACTAAGATCAATCTTACCTGGTGCTGCCCTAATTCTAAAAAGCCCGATGCGAACTAACATGCAAAGAACCTCTCTRTTTTAACCACCTTCTTCAAATAAACCCACACAGATCTGTGGCATACGTCCCGCCAGTCTGTACCAAAGGAATTTGTCCTCAGCTTTCTGCCCTGTAAGTCCTTCATTCCCTAACCTATCAAATCCTTGCTTTGCATCTTTTTTCTGCTTCTTTTCCTAATTTTGTTTTTTGTCAGAATCAAAATAAGTGTATCACTCCAGCTGTCACTAGCCACTGTGCTCTCAAACCCTAACACTGCTTTCATATTGCTGCTTCTAAGGATGTTGGTGACAGAAAGAGCACGTATTCTCTCCTTGACACCATTGATAAATCTGTTGCAGAACATACAGTAAGTCTGAAACATATCTGTAGTGATGGGGTATCAGAAAGTTTCCCTAGGGCCTCTATTGCCTTGAGTTCCCTACTCTGTCATAGACCAAAAGCCCACTCATGACATGCACTGAGCATCTTCTTGTGCTGAAAGGCGTAGTGCCTGATGAGAGACCACAGTGTGCCAGTAATGCAGTGTGCTGATGCCTCTTCTTTTGGCATTTGAGGCCCATGCTCATCTAGAAGTACATAAGCTTATTATAATGCTTAAAGAACAGAGGAGTTCTGGTGTCTTGCAATTCTGAGGTGTAAGCTTGAGGTCTGAGGTGTAAGCTTGAGACACTTTTGTTTCAGACAGGCCAGATACCATCCAGTGTAAACCAAAAGCTGTATAGCATATGTGGTCATAGCGTTAAGTCCACACAAGCACAATTCTGTTGTGCAGAAATGGTGTCTGTTTTGGAGCTGGATATTGTAAAGTCTGTTTGCAGAGTGGCCTGAGCAAATGCACACCCAGTCACCCATGTAGACACATAAAACTTATGAGTGAACCTCAATTTAAAAAGCCTATGTATTTTTAGGCTTTTCAGGTTAACTTCCAGTAGCTGGTCTTGAAGTCTGCCCAGTAGAATGAGGGTGAAAAAGGCTCTCTCCTGTTGATTCTCAGTACATTATTTTTCTTGTCTTTGACCTTGAGTTTTTTGGATGAGCAATGAGGTCTTGACCACTCGGCAAAATGGAATATGATCTCATTTGTACTGCTGTATCTTCTGGCTTGGATTCAAAGAAGTTATTAGATGGCAGGACTTGCGGTCACTGTAGTTGATCTAGATTTATGTTAGAGTACAGTGTGCGAAAATCTGATCTGTTTCATCTAAGAGTCGTAAAATTATGGGCATTAGCCTGTATCTTGGGAATATTTGAGTTTGTGTGATTTTTTTGATAGAAATGTCTGTACTCTCAATTATACATAGCAGTTTTCCCTTTCCCCCCTGTACCTCTCYGTTGAGTAATGTGCTGTAAAATATCTCTTAAGCTTGAGAAAACCAGTTTTTAATCTTGAGAAGCAATTCCTCTGGAGTTCAAGAAGAAAATTCAACACTGAGTTATATGAATATAAATCTAGGTTAACTTCACTAGTTTCTGTTATCTGCATTGTAATGATATAACCAAAGGCAAAAATGTTTATGAAACATTTTTGAAAGTCTGTTTTAACCTYTCTCGGAACACTGTTTTATACATGGTTGTTGGCACATCATTCATTAATCATGTTATACAATGCTCTGATAGAGACATCATGGATTTCCCCTAGCTTGCACTCTATTTTGTTCCCCAATATTAAAACATATTTGTGATTTATGGTAGAAAACACATTGAGAAATGCTACATGCCACGGATGGGTGTACATGTTGGAAAGGCACCTTACCTCATTTCTCCCTTATATCCTATCTCAGAAACCAGGACATATTTAAAGCTGCCCTGGTGAGCTTTCCTTCAACCTTCACACTTTTTCCGCATTGCTTAATTGTGTCTAATAACCATGAATGCTATGCAGTGTCATAAAGGCTGAACATCATTTTCTCAGCCAGAACCTGGACTACATTTAACAACATATTGAGAATGAAGTCATATCAATTCAAATGTTTAGCAGCTATGCATATTAAATGGCTGTTAGTAGAATCATCAAAATCAATACTTCATTTGTGTCTCAGGATGTGACTGCACTGTAGTTTCATTCATTCCTTGTCTAATTATCCCTAATCTGCTGCTCCAAATGCTCAGCAAGTGAAGCAATTGAGATAATAAAGTTGTATTAAGGCGACCCTGGCAATAATGCAAGTGTTTTGGATAATAGAAGAATTTTGTTCATTTTGTTGCTTAGTAACAAAAAAAGTGCAAATAGGTTGTGTGAAAAAAATGGAATTTTTATCCAGGYATTCATATTTCTAGCTCATGATTAATGTTGCTGCTCAATTTTGACAAGACACCATGTTTAGGTTTTGAATCTGCAGTAAATAAGAAACGGAAAAGCCACTTGGCTTGAAATGGTATTTTTGTGTTCCTTCATTAAGATCCCAAAGTAAGTGACAAATAAGATTTTGTTTAAGAGCAAAATTATTTTAAATTTTATATACATTGTTTTTTCTTCCCTGTAGGGAACCSCAGGCACAGTTTTAAAAACTTCTGCTGGTATTTTCTTAGACTAGGCAGGAGAGTGTCAAATTGGTGTGATTCTGGCAAGAGAGGACTGCAGAGCATGACAGAGCAAGTGCATATGCATATGCCTAACGTTCTGTACCATGAGAACATCCATGTACTGTGAGAATGCCTTTATTTGTCCTTGGGTCCTTCATGCTGCATACAGAGTAGGCACAGGAGTTTGTAGCTTCATACAAATGGATTCTTCTACTTCTTTGTTTGTATGATGGGAGAGGTTTTTTTACCTGGGCCCAGTGAGAAGCTCAGAAATGTGCTGTTGGATCTCATCAGCAGTTTTGTCGAGAAGAGCCCAGCACAGTGCTTCAGTAATAGAGTAGAGCAGGCAGTATAAAACAGAATAAAACAATAAGCATAATATTTTTTAGAATACTACTATCCCATTTTGCATATGAGCTTTTGTGTATATTTTTCTACAGCCTTGGCCTTATGAAGCAATATCAGTTTCTGAACTGTAATCCTGACTTCTGTGCTTAGTGGGATGACCATGGGTACCATAGATCATATACCTGCTTGACCCACAAGAATTCCTGCAGGGTATGTTTGTGTAATAAGGAGGTAGAAATCTTTGTCTTGATGTGTAGGAGGTTTGCTGTTGACTTCGGTGAAATGACTTTACCTGAAATTTGAGAGTTTTGGACAATTTCCCCGACTGAAATAGTATTAGGAAAGGCTTGTAGTGGATGTCATTTGTGAGTTTTTCCATTAAAAATGACTGAGCTGGAGGTCATTTTCAGTTCTTCTGGTGTGATTCTCGGGGTGGTCCTGTGAAGGGACAGAAGTATGTCTAAATCATTTGCTCTCATTGCTCATCCCAAAGTAGCATAGTGTAAGATATTTTCATGTCGTGTCGCTCAATAACCACGGAATTATGGAATCGTCAAAGTAGAAAGAGGTCCTCAAGATCATCTAGTCCAGCCACCAACCCAGCACCACCACAATCACCCCTAAACCATATCCCCAAATACCACRTCCAGATGCCTCTTGAACATCCACCAACTCCCTGAGCAACTTATTCCGTGCCAAGTCACTCTTTCAGTGAGCTTTTTTTTCTAATCTCTAATCTGAACCTCGCTTGGTGCAGACCATTTGCTCTCATTCTCTCTCTTGCGACATGGCAGAAGAGGCCAAACCCCACCTCTCTACAACCTCCTTTCAAGCAGCTGTAGAGAACAGTAGGGTCCTCCCTGAGACTCCTCCAGGCTAAACAACCCCAGCTCCCTCAATTACTCTTCATAGGACTTGTTTTCTAGACCCTTCACCAGCTCCATTGCCCTTCTTTGGACACATTCCAGCACCTCAGTGTCCTTTTTGAATGGAGTGGCCCAAAACTGAACACAGCACTCGAGGTGCAGCCTCACCAGTGCCGAGTATAATGGGACAATCACTTCCCTAGTCCTGTTGGCGATGATATTCTTGATAAAGACCAAGGTGCCATTGGCCTTCTTGGCCACCTGGGCACATGGCTGGCTCATATCCAGGCAGCTATCAACCAGCACCCCGAAGTCCCTCCCTGCTGAGCAGCTCTCAAGCCACCCTTCTCCCAGCCGGTAGCACTGCCCAGGGTTGTTGTGATCCGAGGGCAGGAMCTGGCACTTGGCCTTGTTGAACCTCGTACTGCTGTCCTCAGCCCATCGATCCAGTCTGTACAGATCTCTCTGTACAGCCTTTCTGCCCTCCAGCAGATCGACAGATTGATAATAACTTATTCCACTTATTATAGTGTCGTGTAAGGGTGGAATCACTACTCATAATTGCAGAATTATGACTGGCAGAAAACATGATAATCTAATCCCCAAGTATTCTAATAATATCTACTTCTAATGAAAGGTCCGTATTTTAAGAGCAGCATTCACTCTTTCTAAATGCTGTTGACTAATAAAGCATATGCTGAAGTATGCTAAAAATCTGAATGTAAGTTTTCGGGGTTTTATAAACAGTTCACTTTTGAATTGTGGTTATTTGTGGTACTATTTTAAACAATATTACTTAGTTACATTTTATTTCTAATAATCATTAAATAATTATTCATAGTACAAAAATTCAATAGGAAATAAAGCAAACTTTAGGTTGTTGTTCAAGACACCCTGCATTAATTATGACAGCAAAGTATAGGTGGTATTGATCTTGAATGTTAACTGTCTTTCAGTAAAAGGCAACACATTTCAAAGCTGCTGAGTTCCTTCAACATTTCCGGGAAGCCCGGGTTGTTGGTGCCTGCAGTAAAAACTCTGAAATGTTTGCCCTTTCCTAAAGGTCAGTCAAAAATAATTATTGTAGAGAAACTAGTGCTACTGAAGCAAAGACAAGACTTATATTTTTGTAGAATAGGCATTATCAGCATTATTCCAGGGCCTCTCGCCTTACCAAGAATTCAGTTGTGATTGTATTTTCATGACATTGCATTTTTAGGAAAAGTATTTAATTATGAAACATTGTGGTCCTTGGACTAAATTGTTGAAACTTCATGTTTTCTATGAGAGGTCCATTGCTGGAGGACTAAAACTCAAAGTTTCACACATGGGTAAATCTTAAGCATTCAAAGTGAATCCCAAAAGCCACCTTCTTATTTGGTTTTCAAATCAATTTGCATTTTAAGTACATCTGATAACATCCAATTACTATAAGTTGTGAGGCAAACCTGTCTTTCTCTTTTTTTGTAATTGTGCTATTTCCTCATATTTTGTCTTGTTTCTTTATGCTGTGAGGTTAGGATTTAAGTAGTGATTTCAGTAGCTTGTAAACRTTCACATCAGACATGGTTTATATAGCAAGATGCTGAATTTCTTTTATTTCCAATGAGTTGGGAGGTGGAATAACTGTGAAAATACTGTTATGATGACAAATGCAGAGAAAGCTAAACTGCTGCAAAGATGTGGAAGAAGGGGCATCAATGTTTGTGTAACTACAAGAGGATAGTGCCTTTTTGGGAGCTGGCCAGTATCAAGTAGTGGTTGTGTTGTTCATGTTCATTGCGTGGTTTACGACCATCCTTGAAACAAATTTGCCTTGTATTTATTTTGTCTGTAAAATGTTGCTAACCCAGTATCTATAGCAGATTACGCGTAAACCTGGATCACCAGCCCATCTGTTCAGACTGGTTTTCTTCTGCATATTTCTGTTTCTATTTATTTTAGCTTACTCAAGTATGGAACTTCCCTTGCTATCGTTGGTAGCAAAAGATCTTTTAATCTGATAGGTCTGTATTCGACCCCTGAAATCTTTGTGCACTGCATAAATTATTCACAGCAATAGTCATGTGAAGTCTTATAAATGTTTGAGCTATTGTTGTTTAGCAAGCATTGAATTTCTCTTCATTATTTTTCTATTTTTGCAAAGTGTAAGGAAACGATTACATGGTTTTAATACAAGAATCTTGAGTTATCTTCTACAGGTCACTGAAGGACTATGTTACCTAGGAAATTAAAAGTACAGTATTTGGGAGTCTTTGAAACCTAGGAGGTTTTTTTTGCAAGTATGTGTTGCTAAGTGCCTTGGACATATATCATTTCAAATTACAGACTGCTAACTTGAATTCATCCCACTCACTTCCTTAAAGTGAGATTACTTTTTATTAGTGTTTGTTTTATGTAACATAATCTATTAGACCTGATGATGTAATTAAAAAAAAACCAAACAAAACTATATTTATTGTATCACCTACTTTAATGAAATATTTGATTGGTACTGCAAACCTCTATTTGCCCTGTACTCTTATACTGTCACAGGTACATAATACTGATGTTAGTAATTCTCATGTAAATGTAATTTTCCTAAAGCATCAGAGAGTCTCTTGCCGTGACTGGCATTAGGTAACTAAATTACCTGTGTACTGTTTAAAAGAATTTACATGAAGAGAATGAAAAGAAAGGAAACTACCATCACCAATAGTTTAAACCATTTTCTTCCTCTGTCTTGTTTTTGGGTTTTCTCTTGTGTCTTTTGTGTCTCATCTTTTCAGACTCTTGCYTTAGCATAAAATAATGGTTGGTAGGAACTTCGTGAAACTTGCTCTCATCTTCTYGGGAGTCCTCTTCTCATAAATTAGAAATTAAACTGGATCTCTGTTCTTTTGGAATAGTTCCTGATGTTGTGTATGCTACATATTTTAAATTATCAATTCTTGTATAAATATACTGAAAGAGCTTCTCAGAATTGATTTCTCATGATGTTCAATCAATACCTGGCTCAAGTGCCTATCAGCCTGTTCTCTAATCACTCACGTGAGCAGTAGACTGTGAAATTCTTCAGCTACCTTGAGTAAGAATGTTCAAAGAATATCTCTGAAAGCTTAACATTGGGTTTGATTTTTGTTTGTTTTCTTAGTCTTAGCATTTTAACTTTAAACAATAAAGTCCCATTTACCTGAATGAGACTATCCGGTTTACTAAAGCAACGATTGAACATAGATATCTGCAGCCTCTTTATGGTTGTCTCAACTTAGATGAGCCTGCAAGATCACACCATATTTTCTAAGTATTGTGATAATGGAAAATGTTTAATATGCTCTGTCTTTCTTGTAAATGAACATTTTAGTCATCCCTCATAAGTCATTGTTAGGTGTAGTTGGACATAATTTGTAATRTTCTAGTACACAAATGAGCATGTACATAATTGTGTGAGATCTACGGTACAGAGTGCGAATATGGTGATGTGGCAAAGTGTAAAGGTTTAAATTAGTGAGAGAAAACTACCAAACTTTGTGTGAATCCCAAGTTAATGTGCTAATAAAGCTTCTAGTTCACACATTCCCATATTTTTTATATGCTGTGTGTGATATATATACAAGCTACTTAAGACATTTTTCGAACTTTTGAATATATCTTTCAAAGTTTGGGCACTTTAACTCAATGCAAGGGATTGCTGATGGGATAAATGTAGTACTCCCTGAAATGATTAATATCTTCTGCTATTATTATGGAGTGTGTAAAAATTTAGGTTCATTATGAACATCATTACAATTACCATCCTGTATGATCATCATTATCATCATTTTGTTTTCCTATATCCAACTCAAACACCCCTATATCCAGCTCAAACATCATAGATCTCTGTCCTCTAGGGTCTAAGTCTTCCCCTTTCACATTCATGTCATGACTGAAGTTACCAACTCCATTTGTTCAGTGCACAAACCAGTCTAATTTTGCAAATGTGGAAAGGGAAGTATTTCATTATGGAACTAAATATGTAGGGGGGAGGGGGAGAAAAAAGTGAGTCTCTGTAGAAGACTTAGAAGACTTGGGCTGAAATAAGGTACAAATCACATCCCAGAAGAGCCTTACATAGAAAATAAAGTTTTGCACAATCAAATTTGTAGATAAATCAGTATTTGGGCACAGCACAAATAAGTACCTACCATGTCAGTRCTTAAGTAGCTGCATCATTATTGAATTTTTAATGGATAATGCCTCTATTTTCAATCCCTTTATTATATGCACTGTATCAGTGCCCAGATTTATTCTTATTTCACTTTTCTTCCTTATTCTGATCATTCTTTCCAAAAGTGACTTCCTAATGCACAAGGCATAATATGATAGTGAAGGTTGTGCCTCAGATCGTTAGACTCACAAGTTTTCATCAATACACATCAGTAATTTGGGGAACCAATCTAAACTGTTATATAGGGAACCAGATTCAATGTTCGTTAAGCTTAGTCCAGTTCAGGCTTGGAGTACTACTTTATATGTTTACTTGTTTTTTCCAGCAGGATGAAAAATGAAAAATTCAAATCCATGTTGATATTTAGAATTCTTCATGGGCCAATGTTTAGAAATAATAACCACTGAAATTTGTATTAGTTAAAACTAGTTTCATTTGCTAGACTCCRTATGATCTTAGATTCAACCTTCACAGCCAACCACGGTCAGTTCACCTTTAAATAGACTGCAGAGTTCCAGGCATCCCTGGACTCATAAAGATCTGAGTGCATGTCTGACTTTGTCCTGATTTCACTGCCTGGATGTGTACCTACTTCTCCCTGGACTCTGGTTTCCACCTGCCCAGGTAGGGRCTGCGGAAAGCTGGCTCAAAATAGGGAAGAGGGTAGGATGGACCAGAATTGGAGTCATCCTCCACACAATCTGACTTTCAGCAACCTGAGTATCAGTGAGCCTCAAGTGCTGATATAACATGGTAATTACTTTACGGAGGCTAAATTGGCCAGAAGAGCTTACTGTTTTTTCAAGTCTAATAGTACCTAATGACAAGGAGTCATTTTGCTATTTAAATTGCCTTGTACTACATTAAGTACATCAATAGGAACTTTGTCCGAGTTAAAGCTGTTGGATTAAATTGTTAATTTGCGCAGATATTGAGACGACGTTGCTTACAGTACACTAACTTCTGACCCTGGAGTTTCTTCGATGTGTACATRTAATTTTAGTTTAACGGTGAGATGTGTTAGAGCAGAGGTAAAATGTATAGTCCTGCACTTTAAATATCAGAGGCAAAAAAAACATGCTTTCAGTGACATATGAAGTGCAGCTATGTACCATTTTGTTCAACTTTGTCTCAAAACCCACTGAACAGTTTTTGGTCACAACAACTTGGTTATGGTCAGTCAGAGGAAAAGGAAATATTTCTGTTAATTTTCCACCTCTTCCCCCTGTTTTTGCCACTGAATAAATGCCAGCAAAACACGCTGTACTGGCTGGTATCTTAACAATCTGTGAACAGTTCCAGAGAAACATTTTCACAGTGTCAATCAGAGTGATAATAATCACAATAACACATGCAGCTAGCTTGGAAGCTGATGATAAATTCTGAATGTCATGAGTTATGGAGTGATAATTATCACTTCTAATGAAGAGCGTCTTCTAAGATTTTGCTTGGGATGTGCAGATTAACATTCTTCTTTTGAGATTTGTGAAGATCATGGATCACTTCTCTTTCTGTATTTTTTGCCAGTGATGAACTGCTTCCATATTATTAGTGTTACTGGATTATATTAACCAGTAACATTTGCAAACTTACTTGAAAGCCTTTTCTGAACACGTTGAACATTTCTGACTGTAATATGTCCTCACTGTCTTCATCTGCCTGAAGCTGTTGGTGTGCAAGCTTTATTTCTACTTGTTACCTACAAAGTAGTTTAAAAGAAGTGCAAATCAGTTTGCATGTGAAGGAACATGAGATTTTTTAGTAAGTACCAATGACCAAAATGTTTTGTTCATAAAGGAAGATAATTCTAAAGCATAGATGATTCAGAATGTCATAATGCAGTCAAATTAATAGCAATACTCAAAATTCTGGGTTTGCTCACCATTTCCTCCTCATCTGACTTACAGTGCTTTGATTAGTAAGTGCTCATGCACTGCTTTTAAGTCATTGTACAGTGATAAATATTGCTCACTAATGATATCCAATTCCATTTTTTCAGGTAGCTTTTACAAATGAACTTGSTGAAAGAAAATAGCAGGAAGTGAGGTCAGAATATTTTTACCTATTATGCTTTTTTGTTATTAATGAGAGTTTTTAAAGTGTTTAAATAGTCAACTCTCATTGTTCCCAAGGACTGCTCAATGCTTGACGAGCTTTAGCATTCTGGCCATTATTTAACAATTAGTTTATCTGACATGGTTACTGCCTATTAAAGGATTGTCTGTATTTAGTCTAGCCATGAGAACTTACAAATGTAAGCAAGATAACTTTTCTAAAAGCACCTGACTGACTACCATTAATTCCTCTCACTTCAGATAAAGAGGCAAAGTGATCTTTAGAGATTAAATAAATGGCAGCTCTTTTCCTAGTGCTCTGCAACATGTGGCTGAACTGTGAAAATTTTACATTATGTAGAAAAATCTTCCTGGCTAATGTGTGCAATTCATAGCTGTCTGAAGGTTTTAATGTGAGGAATTGTTGCTAAAGCGTGTCTTCATAAGTTATCCTTACACGGATGAATTGTGCAAAGTAAAAAGAACATGAATCTTTCAGTGAGGTCTTTTTGAAAGCAGTCTTTGCAGTTTCCCTTCAGAAACAACATTTATAGGATCTAGATTATACTTGCGGAGAAATTTGCAGTTCTAAAAGACAGTAATTTAATTGCTGCCCCAGGACATACCATTCCATGCTTCCCATAAGCGTTGATCTGTGGTAACAGCAGCCGCAGTTTTCCAACTGTGCATTGTCCTCCAGACAGACCGGATTCAAGAGCAGGTGTTCGTGTGGCAATTACAGGGGAAAATTCAGCAACCAGGTAGAAGGCAAGTTATTTAGATGACATGAAAAATGAGGAAATACAGATCAGTGATATAGAAAAAAAATACATATTTTTTAAAAATATCCAACGCCTAGATACATGTATTTATAATCATAAATCATATGCTGTGTTGTTTCAAACTGAGATGTATAACAGAAACAAAACAAAGAAACAAGTCATTCTTTACACAGAATTTTCATGACTGATGACAGAAAAATCTGAGATAAATGATACTGTGAATCAGATGACTATTTGTACTTTGCTATATTAGCTGAAGTTTTCCAGGAGAAATTTAGTGCAAGGTAACCATTTTTAAAACCACGTATATTCACCTCGGGTTTCTTTTCAGAAAAAAATTAGAATGTTCATAAAAATTAATTGGTTATTTAAAAGTGCATGTAGCAGTAGTATAAAATATTAAAAGGAAAAAAAGTCCTGCAGAGTCTCTTTAGTTTAGGCACTTTAGCAAATCTTACATGACATGAAATACATGATGTCATTCCAGTGCTGAATAACTAAGAGTGTTTCACAAAGTTACCAATAGTAGCCGTTCTCCATTTTTACTAGGGCAATCACCTTTTCATTCAGAAACATGAAAACGAAATTAAGTTTAGCTTATAATAATGAAAAATAACAAATGTTGTCTGTCTTTTTCCCTAAAACAATGCCCACAGTCTAATTTTATTCTTTAATTTCAAGTAAACATAGCTCTAATGGCAATAATTTAGAGTGTGTGACAATGTATGAATACATAATTAACTGACTATAAAAATCCCTCTCCATTTTTTTTGCAATAGATCCATTTGTGGCCAGGAAGAGAGACTATGAAGAAATGTGAAATCTACAGAAAAAACAAAACTAAATTAATCAGAAGCATAGAATAGATTCAGAGTTCCAGTTTTCTGCACTGATAGGTGAAGTTTGGGACAAACAAACTGGGCTTCATTGACAAAAGAAATGAACATTTCTGCAGCCTGACAGTTAATATGGTGAAAACTCCAAAGTGAACAGAAATATTTTTAAAAACTCAGTCATGGTATTAGACTGACTCCTACAAAATAAATAGCCGTAAGTTTGAGTTGAAGTATTTGTTCTCAGCTTTAGCCACCTGAGATGGTAATTTATTCGCTTGTGTTGTCTAAACAGACACCAGAGTGAGACAGGAGCTTCACAGAGAATGAATTTTCCATCAGCTGTCACCTCCTGTCCTCATGTGTGTACGCACACGGGTAGAATGCCTTGTATTACTACTTGGGGGCAATGTCTTAAAGACTTTGTGCTGCCCTATGCAGTCCTTAGCCTACACTGGCTCATTGGAGTCAGAAATTTCCCTGCTTTGCCAGCAGTTCTTAAATCTCCTCTTGGTAGTGACCTTGAGCCCTTCACACTCCCCAGAAATGAGACCCAGGAAAAGTGAAATGAGACAGGGACTGAACTGGGGTCCCACAGTCCCTTAGCAGCTCTGGTGAACAGCAGCTCTCAGAGAGTTTGTACCTGGCTAGCTGATGTTTAGTGAAGCTCGTCTGAGCCGTCAAATATGGAGATGGCGTTATGAATTCTACCTCCTGTTCTTTTGTATATGCTGAAGTTTTCCCTGTATAGTTCACAAATTATCTATATTATATGAAAGTCCTTTTCAGAAGATCTTGGCTTAAAACAAAGTGCATTTTCATAAACTTGATAGATGTRTAAAGCAATTGCTTGTGCGTGTAAAGCTTCCTCGGTCTTATGGCAGATACTGAATCACTACATTAACAAGCCCTAAGTCCCATGGTAAACTGTTGTCTGTTGAAACAGATAGCTCTGGTGTTTGGAGGCTGCAAAGGGCCTTAAAAGTAAAAACAATATTGACATTGACGAATAGATGAAGTACTGGCCTTGCTGACTTAGTTGCTTTCAAGGTATTCTGCAGAGTTTTGCTGGAGCAGCTGCTAAACGAAACACAGAGTAGGGTTATTGAAACAAGATATGAAAAGTTTCTAGGACAYGTTCAAAGGAAACGAAAGTATTTTTTCTTTTCTCACATTCAGTGAGATCCTTCCAAAAGCACAATATAAGTGTGCTGTTATGTATACAATTTATATACAATTTCGGTAAACAAAAGAGCACACATTTGTATCCAAGAATTAAAATGTACTGTTGATCTAATGTTTTAATTGCCTAATCAAGGTATCACAGTCAGTTAAGTTAGTGCAATGTAAATTGTATTTACACTTACGGAAATTATCTAATTATTCCTTGTTCTTATTACTGATGCAATTAAAATAGGTTTMAGCCAGCATCTTATCTACCCTTTTCTCTGGTGATATGCTCACCCTCCCTATATGTTGCTCCATTGAGTTGAGTTCTTTGCCAGCAGGAGTATGAAGTAGGGGATGAGGGTTTCTTCCTTCCAGGCTTGATTACTTAGGTTTTTTAATGCTTCTCTGTAGATGCTGTGATTTCTTTTTAGGGAGAGAACCATGCAACTACACAAAGCTAAACAAAATGCAGCATAAAAAAAAAATCTGATGATGTAACTAAGGCTTAGAAACACAGAATGAGCAGCAGCCAATTTCCCGCCAGTAATTGTGGTATTACAGCTAGGGAAAGCTAGACAATAATCATCAGCTCTTTAAGCAAGTTGCAGGTATGGTCTATGTTCCTTATGTATTTTTAGTTACAGCAAATCAAGATAGAGTAAGTTCAAGGCACAGCACAAGTCCCATGTCCTGATGTGTTTAATTTTTTTTATAAGAACTGAGGCCTATTGCTAGCACTTGGCCATGCTATGCTGAGTGGTCCACAGAGCTACAATATAAATGAGTCCTTCAATCCTTAATTCCCTTAGAACTGAAATTTACACTTGTGTAAAGCTCTGGCTCTAAAAAATTTCTGGTAATCTTAATAAATGGAGCACATCAACTTCATACTGAGGGAAATTTCCTGTTCAGAGAGTCTCTTATCCTAAAGAGAATTTCCTCTTGACACAGTGAATGTGTGTCAGTGAAAGAAACCAGGTAGCATGTTATATCCATCTTCTGAACATCTCCAGCTGTTCTTTTGGAAATCGGGTTCTTTTGTCTGAGTTTTAAGTATTTTCCCTTTGGCTCCAAGCTGCAAAGTCAACCAGATTACAAGATGTATTGTTAAAATACAGAGTGCCTTTTACAGCAGAACTAAAAGCCCAACACTACAGCAGAATGATAGTCTGGTATGAATAGAAGTCATATCCATATCAGAATATTGGTAGTTATTTTTATTTTACCTTTTACTTGTGTACTACCTGCTGGTTTGGGTTTTATAGTTTTCCTGTATTCAGCTTTGCCCACTCTAAGTTTTATTAACTCCCCTGTTATTTTTCTGTTGCTCTTACTTCCTTTCAACAGCTTCCAAGAAAATATGAACACAGAAATACAACTCTAGAAAGAATTCAGAGCTCCAGCTCTCAGGTAGCTTTGAAATTAAGCCAAACGTGTTTCTTGGAGTATAAGTACTGTCACAGTTTACATTCCAGAGTCTGATAAGCATCTACCACTCCAGATGACGATAAATAGATCTAGGAATGTCTTAGCTAATCAGAAAATTTAGTCAAATTTAATTTTTTTTTTTTATTTTTCATTATTTTTTTAAAAATTCACTAAATGAGAACAGTTACAAAACTGGTACGTGRGTCAGTGGTGGCAGTTTCTCTGTTTGCTTGTTCCTGCTTTTGCCTATACCTATTCTGTTCGGTTCCTACCTGTTCTACTTGGGTCTAAGCTATGCCCTCACAAGAAGCAGAAAAGAAAGAAATCTCAAGCAATAAGTTATAAAAAATCAAACAAAACCTGAAAAAAAAAGAGAGATGCAATTGCAACGTTTCCATGGGAAAAACCTACCAGCTCTACAGACCAAACTACAGCTAAAATGCAAAAATACTTGTGTTTTTCCCAGGAAAACCCTGGCTGGAGCTGCCATGGAGATGAGTAAATTGATTGTTAGAAAGATATGGCTGCTTGTGTGATTCTGAGTAGCTGGAGGAGATTATCTGTAGGTAGCACGGTACATTTCTTGATATGTGACTCACACAATGAAAAGTTTTTGCAGGGACAGTATTTTCTGCCTTGATTTATTTTTACATTGCACTTAACATGCTTACCAACTAAATCTTCACATGGCTRGTTTTCAACTTAGAGTGCAGAGGACACACAGATTAAAAAAAAATGTTTGCAGTGAATGGCAGTAACTTTCCCACTCCTCTTGTTACACCTTTTTTAAAATAAAAATACTTGCTCTGCTAAAGGTGGGAAACCTCACACCAGCGCAAAACTGGRGGGAAGTGTAAGTGACACACTGTGTGTGAACCACACTTCCAGTTCCGTGAAAAGGTGGTGGTGAGGGGAAGATTCATATAGTTCTGGTCAAGACCAGTGAGACCTCTTGGATCAGCCAAGATATAGACAGTCTACTGAAKACTCAGTAAAAAGTGCTTTAAAATGAAAATGAGACAATCTTTTGTTTTTCTGTTCAGATATTTCTTAAATTCAGGTGTTTCTATTATAGATTTAAATGGTTATTTTTTTATATGTCRAGGAAATGTCAAGGAAATATGAAATACAAAGGTTATGTCCTCTATTGAATYCAGAATCTGCAGTTTTAATAGTAATAAAAGTGTGAAAATTGTGTTCAGAATGACAGCATTTTGTCCATCTTTAAGGACTGGTAAAATTCTGTAAAGCAGGTATGACCATCCCAGTTTTGAAATAGCTTTACACTTTCTAAGAGCAATAAGACATGTTCATAGCAATGATTTATTTCTCACTTGATAGCAGCTAGTCTGGTAATCCTTCACTTATAAAAGATTTGAAAATATCATTAGGACAATACCGTATTTATACAAGTAAAGGCCAGATGTAACAAGTCTTGTGTTTGAATCTGGATTCATGTGGCTGTCTATAGGAAGATGGAATGAGCCTAAGGCTCAGTTTTCCAGAGAAATTTAGAACAGTCCATGCCATCCTTATTCTTTGTATCCAGAGATGACTATGTTACCATAAACTTTGTTAACATGTAAAGTAAAAAATACTGGGTTATATCATATGTCACGTCCTCTGTCTTTTGACGTTGCAAGACAGACAGCATGTTGGATGAGGGAAGGTGGTGGAGGAGTGTTCAAGATAAAATGTATAGAAATGTATGGGCATAGTCTGAGCCTAATCCCATTGTCATTGTATGAAAGCTGCTAGGAGCTTGGATCTGCTAGTTCATATTCAATATAATATTTATTTATTTAACTAATTAAACTTTAGGTCTTAGATGTTCATTTAATATTCAATATGTCTTTCTGTTTCTTATCCTTAATGAGGCAACCTGCCAGACTAAAAAGGATGTGAAGAGCACTAGTGATACTGCAGAACAGTTGTGACAACTGAGAGATAGGAAAAGACAGCTTGATTCAATGTTTAAAACAAAGAGAGAAAAACATAACAAAGAAAAGAAAGAGCTCTGTCTCCTCTTTCAAAGGTTGATTTATGCAGCAGCTCATTTATTTATTCTTTTTCTTGTTTTAAATACAAAGTGAAAAGCGGATCATCTATCCATGATAAAACATGGTGTTCTTGTTTGATTAATAGCTCATAGTGATGTTAGAAGATGCCTAATTATGCRTCAGTGTTTGCCTCATTATGTAGGGGAACATCATCATAGCAGATAGTCTGTGAACAGAGAATGGTTTCCTTTTTGATAATTAATTCTCATGCTTCAAAGTATGTAACTAAATAGCTCTTACAGTTCTTTCACGGTAAGATTTCAATATACCTAATTTTGGAAGCAAACTGTTTGTTGCAAGTAATGAAATGGGGTAAACAAGGTACCTGACCTAATCTAAAAAACATGACTTGAACTGATTGCTTTTCTTTGCCAGTAGGTTGTCAGAGAATTTCCATGGACTACAGCTTTCTGAAAACCTCTTCAGCAATAATAACTCCATCTTCTTTCACTGCGCTCCTCAACATAGCAGTGAGTGCAAAGGTTGTACTACTAACAGGGCTAACTTTTGCAGTTAAGTGATTTAAACAGTTTGGAGAACTACAGTTCTAGCTTAGTAAAAACAGAAACTTTTTAGTATCAGAGTATCAGAAGAAGGGTTGTATTTCCACTCTGGGCAAAATTGAAAAAGAGAAAACTCTTGAAATAACAACTAAGAAAAGAAAATATTTGTATGATGAAATGCAGCAATTGAGAGAAGGAACTGGATACTTGCTTCAACAGTAAGTGTTCTTGAAGCTTATAAAGGCCTGCATTCCTGCTGTAAAAAGTCTGGTATTGCCAAGTGCTTTGTTATATGAAATAAAATTCAGGCAATACAAAGGATAATTAGAAGTTTATGGCTCCATACGTCTAGCATTTGCACTGCTAGGAATTTAAGGCCTCTTTCAGTAGGTTAGAGAAACCTCATTGAGTATCTACATGTTTTAGTCTGGTTGCACTATGGAGAGCATAGGTAAACTCATCACTCCATACGAAAGACTTGGTGCCTCAGGACTCCAGTTCCTGTGTCAGACAGGGCATTTTTAAAAAGAAAAATATTGATACAAAAGTTGGAAGACAAGATCAACTTCTTGATATAATATCAAATTTCAAAGAGAATAAGGTATTGCTCATGGTCTCTTTTGTATTTTGAAATCTGAATTTCAAGGGATATTTCAAGGACTTCTCTTATTTACATCAAAAATCCTGTGCACTAGGGAAAAAAAACTCCACTGAATTCTTGAGGAAAAGGACTGACTTCAAGCTCTATTTAGGGATGCTGACCATTAGCCTGGGATGGTTAGCACATGGAATGGATAGTACATAGAATGGAAAAGAACTACAGAAGTATAGCACTTTCAGTTAGTCAGGAGGTTATTCAAAGATTCTGTTAGCAGACAGCCATATTCCAATACCTTTAGGTTAGTCAAGCCTGAGGTTTGCAATGGGTTAGAATATCGATAGAATTACTCTGGGAAATAAGTGTTCAGTGTAGGGAGCTGTACCGGAATCTGATGCCGCTTAAAAAGTAATTGCATGAGTTCTGTGACTTCTATTTCCACTCTTCACAAGGACCAGTGCTATGGTCCTCTACAAATAGAAGGTCAGTGCCATCCTCACAGCAGTGTTTTACCAGTTCTCCAATATAATCTATTCTTGGCATTTGAGAGGTTAAAAAGAGCAGAATGAGAGAAAACTGTTCTCTGAAGACAACACCTATTGCAAAAGTCAGTGATATATTTTGGAGGAAGAACTAAATGTATGTCAAAGATAGTTTCAGGCAAAACAGAAAATGTCAGTCTAAAGACAGGTCTCAAAATCTGCAAGGCTGTTTGCAGTGTTAAAAATATGTTACGAAAGAAAGTGTTGCTTGACAGGTCATCACTTAAAATATTTAAGAATCAATACTGTCAGGATGCAAAATTGTGACTGAAAGAAAGAGGATAGCATTTGTGAGCAATGTATTGATCTCAAGGAAAGTTTCTCTTTCCTGGATTCACTTCAAAATAACCTTCTAATTGGCCTTGCAGCCTGGAAGGAACCTCACAGTATACTTCCCTTGGGGACAAGTTACTGTATAAATACCTATGTAGTAAACAGACCTGTTAAAAATAATAAAATTTTAATGCAGCAAGGTCACTCTTTTGACAGGTCTGTGCTACACAAATGTGTTCAGAGAATGATCTATAAAGGCAGCTGTACATTTCTTCATTATCTTATTGTATACTTATAATAGTTTCCCTGATAGCTAATCCTGTTGTCCAGATTCTTGTTCAAGCTGTAGCCGCAGTTACATTTGTTGAATTAGGGGTGTAAGAAAGTGACAAAACAAGTGTGTGCATCCACAGTAAAGTTTCTGTTTTAAAAAAAATTGTCCATTCAAAAAGCTTCTGCAACCTGCTCTGCCTTCCTTCTCATCACCTGAGTGGGCAGTGTGTCCCTGAGCACACTTGCGGGGGTCATGTGAGGTTCATGGCTACCAAGACGATACAGGGAAGAAATTCTTCCCAGTTTGGTTGMACTTTATTCCATGAGCCATCCTGCTGTTGTGGTAAAGCTGTTCCAGGGAGCAAAATGTTCTGCAAAGTGCCATTTGAAGTGAGTCATGCGGTTTCTTTTCATCCTTGAGGCCAGGCACTGTATTCTCGGTGCTCTCAACCCATACAGTTAGCAGGAGGACAAGCAGAGGGGAACATGGCTTTTGTTTCCTGTTTGTGTGCTAAGAACTCTCTCCTGTTTAATCTGCTGGGTCATTAATTGGTTCAGTCTCTTGATCACATTCCAAATCAGGCAATTATTATATTTACCTTGCAGCAAAAATAATTTCCTGTTAATTAATTTTTACTTTCCATTTAAGACTGCTTTGCTGTATRTTCTTAACCAACCTCCTTATTCAGCATAAGGTGCTTGCATTTTATAGTGTGCCCTTCCTCTGGTGAACAAAATTATTTAACCGTGTATTATAGATGGCAAACTATTTGAATACAAAGAGTGGAACAGAGCTATAAAAATAACATATTTTCTCACTTTTTTTCAAAGCTAATARTGGGGGACCATTATTGGTTCCCCAAAATAGGTACAGGCACATATAGGAAGAAGCAGGTCATAGGATTTATCAGGCAGTTCCAAAACCCTTTTCTGAACACAGACATTGAAAGAATGTGAACAGCCTGAGTGTGTAAAAGATGATTGCTTTAAAATTAGATACAAAAAAAATTCAAAGAAATAGCAATTGTCCTTAAATATTTTAGTTTAAAAGATTTGTTTCTTTTGGGGAGATACATTTAATTGTCATGGCTGCAAAAGACCGGCCAAAAAGCAGAGGTGGACACCAAGGTTTGGGGGTTTTTTTAACTGGTTTATTTTTGTGCATTAACCGTATAAGATCAATTGATAGGGAGTAAGTGCTTAGGTTATTTCTGCCTCATTTTTAATGTATAAAATACATTAATCTTTGATTAATACCTGAAAGAGTTTAACTGTGATATGAAAATAAGATTTTTGGTAATTTTCTTACTTTGGAGGCTTTCAGACAGTGAATAACTATTAGATCATTCAGTCTATGGGTAAAAGGTAGCCCCACCTTTCTCCCAGCTGGAGACCCCACTCTCTGAGCTAGACTGATGCAAGCACAGCAAATGAAGGAGTCTGCTATCAGCTATAGAAAAGATATGTTACCATACTACACCACCATTGAGGGTATCAAGAATTACCTCATACAACTGGCAATTGGAATAAATCCATAAAAAAATCTTTCATCGTTTCCTTATAAAAAAGGAAAATTTGGAGCTGTGTCAGCACTACCAACAAACTCTCAAGCCAGCTGTAGCTTCTTATGAGGTGGTCTTACTTACTATGCTGCATTACTGCAACCTAAAAATGAAGGGTTTCACTCCTTTCCCTCTTAAAAAATCTAGAATGGAAAAGTACCTCAAGAGTTTAATGGTACTTCAGTGACATCTGTGTAAGCAGTCACCACACCTAATATCTAAGTAACCTCATGTGTGTATTCAATTACCTGAACACTCATCTTGTTGACAGAGAGACCCGAGGTGCTCCTCTGCTGGTGACAGAATGACTGTGGTAAGTCACAATTACCTGGGCTCAGGAAAGTGGAACAAAGAGGTACCAGGATCTCTGCATGTCTCTATTGAGTGGAGCTATAGTTGCAGAAGTCTCAGCAAATGCAGYTTGCCTCACAGATTCTGCAGTCCCAGTCACTCCTTTCATGACTATATGAAAGCCCATGCACAACAAAACAGATTTGTTTGGAGAAGTTTACCTTAAGTCTATCCTGAATGAAATCAAGCTGTATCCATCTGCTCTGTTCAGCCTCCTGCTCTTAGTAATACCGACCTTTTCAGATTGTGGCAAAAGAATGTGCATTTACTGTTGAGTTTGGAGATTCTTTCAAGTTTAACAGGCTGTAGTTGAAATTCAACATCAAAATGAGGGTACTGTGTGGGAGTTTATAGTCAGTGATGTACAAGCAATGAACAGAACTATTGCACATTCAGGATACTCTCCATAGCCTTGTAGTATATCATGCAAAGACTTTGAGTCATTATTAACATCAGAAAAAAACCTGCATTTTAGCTTGACTCATTATTAATACCAGAAAAAAGAGACTGCATTTTAGCTTGACTCAAGCCAGTTAAACCAAACATCACAGCCAAAACAAGTTTCCAGGTGATTGGCACAAATGTCTCCCTAAACAGTGCTACTTCAGATCAGCAGTAAGTGCATAGTGATCTCAAATGATCTTAGGTGTGCAAAACTGTTCGGAAAGAATGGGTTATCTAGTGCTAAAATAAGATTGCTCTTAGCCAATTGCTATTAAGTAGCTGTAAATTTTGCTCTTATTTATCAGTCTGTATCAGACTTACCATATCCAGTAGTTTCCACCCTACCTGTCTGCTTCTGAAACTTGCTGTTGTTTGGAATGGCTATGGATCAGATGCTAAAGTTTGTTTGGCAGAAAACTTCCCCCTCCTTCCTCTAGGTTTACTTAGTCAGGACTAATTGGCAGAGTATCTTAGGTGAATACTGGGGTCAGTGTCAGTCAGCTTGCATGATGAGACAGTGCGCCCTCAGCAAATATGTGGATGATACTAAAATGGAAAAGTAATTAACACATCAAATGATTTAAGGAGCTCTAGGATAGTGCAAAATAAATCTCATTAAGTTCAACAGGGAGTCATAGATTCTGTACCTTGCTGAATAACCCCATGTACCAGTAAAGATGCAAACTGGCTAGGTGGTGTGCTGTAAAGGACCTGCAAAAGGTCTTAGTGGATACCAAGTGAATAGGAGACAGTAGTGGCCTTTAATCATCAGGAAGGCAAACTGGATTGGGTCATGCTGGGATAAGAGTAAGCAGATAAAATTAAATTATGCTTTTTACAATGTTGGTTCTGCACAGAGCTGTAATTCTGCATCCAATTTTGGGCTCTGCAATTCAAGAACTACAGCTGGAGTCAGCTTAGCTGAGGACTAGCAGGACTGTCGTGGGCCAATAGTATGTGACCTTTGAGAAGAGGCTGATAAACCTGGRCTTGTTTAGTCTGGCAAAGTAGCAGCTGAATGGTGATCTAACAGCTGCCCACAGTAACTTGAATGGGAATTGCACAGATGACAGAACTAAATTCCTCCTGATACTGGCAGATGGTGTAATAAGAGGCAACAACCCCAGTATGCAGCTTGGAAGATTCAGTTTGAACTTTAGAAAAGACTCACAAGAAGGGTAGTGCAGCAGTGAATTAGTTTACCCAGAGCTGTAACTAGGGGAATTGTCCTTCTTGTAGCCTTTGACTTGGCTTTAAAAAATGGCAGCTGACCTGGTACAGACTGTGCAACCTTTTTGTGTTCAACTAGCACTTCCAACCAACCTTCTGCAAATAAGAAACTTAAAGGGAGACTGGAGGAAAGAAATATGATGTACCCAAATTCATAGGCTCACCTTGTATTCTCTGTTCAGACTGATTTGCTTTTATGGTAGCAGATGTAGAGGCAGTGAAAGTAAAAAGAATGACAATGCACTGGAGAGGGCTATTTTGTCAATTGCAGCAGAAAACAAATAATAACTGAATAACCATAGGCCACTCAGTTTTCTTTATGCAATTTCTGTTAAGCTGAAGTCAGTCATCAAAAGTTTAGGTGGAGGTGTTCCAGGACAGAGGTGTGCTCAAGGCTTCAGGAAACGAAAGGAGGATATCCTTGGTCATTTTACCTGGAATATAATCCCATTTTGCAGAAAGGAACATAATAAGGTGATGGAGGTTCTTCTCACTATGAGAGCCATGGATGGTGCATAAATGAACTAGCAGGTTTGTCTGTGCATATTGGCACAAAGCTCTTTGCTGCTAGCCAGAGAGTAAAAAGGACAGAGAAAAATCGTCTTGAGCTGGCCTCAAAGAAGCTGGCCTTGTGGCTGTTGCATGGCAAAATAGCCATTTCACTTCAATTTCACCAACAGAAATAGTGACCTGTATATTGTTTTACTGACTTAAGACCACAGACTACTATGGGTTTGGCCACGTTGCTTCCTCCTGTATGCCTGTGCTGAGGTAACAGGAGAGGCCAGCATACCTTTTCTACTACTGTAAGTTTTTCTTGAACTATTTTTATATGGTTCATGTTGGCAATGGCAGAGCATGGAATTACATACCTCTCGGTCAATTCAGGTTGGAAATAAACAGATTTAGTTCAGATTGTTTATCCGGGCATTTAGCAGACTCTTCTGCTGCTCTTAATTATTTGATAATTTGCAGGTCAGTGATCCCAAACAGAAATTGTTAGTACTTTTTGGGCAGAAATTTGAAGTCCTACAGGTGTRGAGAAAGGCTCTGTTACAGACAAAGATTTGGAGTGGACTTGCCTGGCTGGCCAGAAGTGGGGCTTAACAAAAGGCTTTATTTTCTATGTATTTTCCTTCCTTTTTCATGGTCCTTGCTGCAGTSAAGCACATCCTGAAGGCCAGTTCTAGCTTTCATATAATCTTTTAAGTGTCCCTTAACACCTTCCCAATAACCTTGGAGGAACATTTCTTGTGACATGGCCCATGTGGCCATGTGGTACTGATGTGATAATAAAATATTCTCTGTATGCATCCCAACAAGAGAGAAGAATTGCAGTTCCGCTTTTTACTACTACATGTTGTTTTTTTTTTCCTGACAAAGACAGAACTTTGATTTCCAATTCATTTCTGGGCACCAAATTAAGTAAATGGGTACTCTGCTTGAATATATCTTTAATTACTATGACCAAGCAATTGTGTCTCTGCTGTTGTTTTAGAAAAACTTCTSCAGACTTTAAATGAAGACAGAGGAGGCCCATACAGAACAATTACAATGGAGAATTTGTTTACAGGCTGTCACTAGAAGAGACATAATGCTTCCCTTTATCATCTCTTGTCAGAGCAGTGACAGTCTGTAAAATGCCTGCCCATGCATTATTCTTWATTTGTCACCGCTTGTGCCAACTCTTGCCCTGGCAGGCGCCTGGCATGTGTCAAACTTATGATTCATGGATTCATTTGATCAGCACTGTAAAGAAAATTATGATGTATTTTCTTTTAAATTACAAATTAGATATTTGCTCCCCATATCTAATGAAAGGGGCTTTGGGTTCTTTGTATGATGACGGTACCATTTATAGCTTACTGTAGAATTCAAATACTGGCTTCTGTCTCATGCCCAACTCTGAAAGTGGAATTCGTGTAATACTACAGTATATAAATTAAACCATCCCATCTCGCTGTTCTATTGTCATGGCAAATCTGTTCAAACTGTTTCCTTTGGTAATAAATGAGCAGAATGTGTTGTCCTTCAGACATTTAAATGTATTTTTATTACAGGTTGCTTTCTATTTTGCATACTGCATTATAATTGTTTCCAGATAATTTCTCTAGAATTATAGTTTTGTGCTGACATTGATTCGTGCATGTTTACTTGTGCACTTCAGTTTGCTTACTTGTAAATGTATATGTGTAATATACAGGGTTTGTGTGTGAGATGCTTCCTCTGGAGATAATACTAGCAACAGAATAGTTGAGATCTGTGAGAAAATGCAGTTGTACTATAGGAAATAAAATATTATTTGGTGTTCTCTTCTGTGGAGGAAATTATGGAGTTCTGTGAAAAGGGGCAGTTTATTCTAATAGATTTGGCAAAAGACAAGATTAAAAAAATCTAAACTTGTTAGTAATAAAAAACACTGAGATTACTTGTTAGTCAAAAATGTGGTTCAAAATGAAAGATATGTTTTTACTATTTATATAGTAGAAAATACTACAGTTTTCTTTAAAACTACTACTGTTCTACTGTCTATGGCTGTTAATCTGTTTATTTATGCTTTTAGAGATTGGTAAGATTTGAAACAGTGCCACAAGACATTGCAGGAGAAAATACAATATGAGAGTGCTTTCATAATGATTTACATTTTAAAAAATCTACTTATGAATCCAAAAGGGAATTTTTTTCCTTCACTTTAAAATACTTTCATTTTCACAACCATACTGGTCATTGACCTTAAATACTTTGTGATATTTTTGTAGTTATTTGTAGTTATTGAGAATTTTTTCCCAAATAATTTCCCAAACCACCTTCCTTGCCATATCTCAAAACTAAAGATACAGTAGCTATTGTTACAGGCCTTTATTTAACTATGTCATGACTTACTGTTAGGATATTTCTAAAATGTAACTGGTTTATAAAATTTAGATACCTTATGTATCTCTAGAAGTCCATATACATTGATTTGTATGTAGACCTGATCTTTTAATGTCACTTGTCTAACTAAGCTCTATAAAATTTACCAGCTATTACTTTTGTTTTCTTCCTGACTACTTCCAGATATGTCTAAATGAGGATTCATTTAGAATTCTGTGTAAACAAGACRTGCAAATTTTATTTGTGTATTCCTGCTTTTTTTGCAACTTGTTCTTTGAGCAACAAGGAGAAAATAATAAAATTATTCGGTTGTGGGACTAATTGAGTAGATGAAAACAATTTTGGGATATGTAATTCTGGCATCAAAAGATGTGCTGGATGTTTTAATGCAGTTCTTCACAAATCAGGTGACATGCTGTCTGAAATATGTGAAGAGCTATTTGAGAGAGGAAGGTGGTACTGGGCTCTTGTTTGTTCCACAGAATTTCAGATATTATTCTYGCCAAAAGAAAAAGATTTAAAATTTGAGACCTTTTTCCTGAGTTTGCAAGGAATCTGAAGCAATGAAAGGACAGTATGAACTACTATTGATTTCWTGATTTCAAGCTCCAATACAACTGATGACAATCAAATCATATTATTCAACTCTATTGTTATTTAACAATTGATATAAGAACAGAAAAGAATGTATCGTAATTTGATAGTTTACATCATCTCTCCCTGAAGTGTTTTCCTGAGAAGATAGGCACTCAGCTTTCAAAATTTGCTCACTGCAAGATGTGGAAGAAATGAAATTAAGTCCTTTGTATTGGACTGAATTTCAGTGAATTAATTTGACTCAAGACAAGTRGTAACAATCAGAATGTGTGAAAAGAGTGCATTTGTACTAGTTCATTTAAACATCAGTGGTGGCCATATTCAAACTTCCTGTTATAAGGGCCTTACCTTTACCATTGTGACACCCAGCTAGTGAAGTTCCAATTCACATGTGCCTACAGGCAACAGAGAGCCTAGCAACACCACAAAAAATTTGGATTGTCCAAGTAAGGCTCCTTCTTCTCTCCATCAGAGAGTTTAGGTGCTTTCTTGGTAGCTGCCTTCACGTACAAAGAGGGAAACTGCCTAGAAACGGAAGAGTAAAGCAATTGTATCTGATATATAATGAATACTCAGCTGRAGTCTCCTCAGTGAACCCGTCTCTGAGGGTGGGCAGGCGATGGTGGGGGATTTGTACTATAGCCAAGGCATTTAGTGGCTGCTTCCACAGCTGGAGAGGTGTGTTGAGGCTGAGTAACCCGATTCGTTTTAGTACTTGTCTATGCAGCATGCAGCAACGTGGTCTTGCTCTCGGTGCTGGGTCCCTATCCACTATCCAGTGCAAACAAACTGGAGACTTGTGGGGGGAAGAGGAGAAGGGTTAGGTGACCTTAGAGAACTACAGGAAATTTCTGGTGTCTGAGGACTAAGAGAACCTATGGTACCTAACTGATTCGATTTGATTTACTTTGGAAATACGTAATAACCTGTCACTTTGGAGCTTTTTCATTTTTCATGGCTATTAGATTATACAATTTACAATATAGAAAAAAATCCAGACTGACAGCCCTAACAGACTTTCTTATATTACCTGCAAGGTCTTTGTATCTTTGTTTTTAAGGTCTATTTCCCTTCTTCTATATTCCTGCGCTATGGGAATAGTCTCAATGGAGCTCATAAAAACAGAAAAACAGTTCAATAAATATACACTTTAAACAGTCTTGCCTGTGGGCATGAAATGATCCAGGGCTTGAATTAACCTCAGTTCAGTCACAAAACTGAATTGTAGCTGGTACGTAAAATGAGTCAGAATAGCACACAGGCCTTGTCCTGTGAATATGGTTGGTCATACAAAACCCACCATTCAAGACAGAGAATGTCCATCTCTTGACATTGTGACATGTTGGGGGATTGTGCTGGGGTTTTATTGAGGATGTAAATAGTGAAATGGGGTGGAAAAAGGGATACTTCTTTCCTTCTTATTTCAGGATTTGAATGTGTATGCTACAGTCAACCACAGAGCAGAAGACAAAAACATTCTATACTTATCTGAATGCAATTCTTTATTTTTGTTTTTGTCTCAGACTTGGCTTTCCTCACTTGATCTAATACTTCTCCCAGGCAGTACTATGAGCAGAAACCTCTCTCTTGATTTAGGACACCTCCAAAGTGCTGAGTTTTTCCTCCCAGAAGGCCCAACCTGTTCTGTAATTCTTGCAGGCAGATGTTCGCAGTTCCTCTTCTGTGCCRGTGTGCATCAGGATTCCTCAGTACAGAGGACCATCCCATGTAGTACTCTCTCACTAAATACACATAAGTACACATCAGTGTTCTACTTCTTCCTTATCTGCAGGTAAATTTGGAAATTCTTATGTGTTTGTCAGCTAGGAAAAAAACAAGATGAGAAGGAACATGTGCAGGGAGCTCTATTTCACTGAAGCTTAATTTTATTTTCACACAAAATCCTGTATTACCTGCGCTGTGACTTGTTTGCTTGTTGCCTTTAATTTGTATGTCAGCATTATATACTCCAGGATACTGCTGAATGGAAGTCCTTTCGGGTAGTCCACAGCAAACATCTCGCAATCTGTAATGATGGAAGGACAGGAGCAAGGCCTGTGGTGTCCATAAAAGTCCAAAGAATTAGTAGCTGATACCAGAAACAAGCATAACCTGACAAAGCAATTTCGGTGAGACTCAGCTTGCAGTCCTTAGCATCACTAAATGTAGCTTATCAACAGTTTTAATTATCAGAAACTATGCTTTTCTCTCCCTTTTTCCATGACAAATGAAATGATCGTATTTTTCCAGAGTAATGAGTAACAAGATGAGGTGTTACAGCAAAGACAAAAGATCAGGATTTGTGTTGTAGATGTATTCAGGGAGAGGCAAAACTGTAGGGTGTTTTTTTGTTGTTGGGGGTTTTTGTGATTCTTAGTGTGCATTTCTTGTCAGAAGAAAAAGTGGTCCCGAAGATGAAGTTTTGTGATACAAACAGAACCAGATTTTTCAGATCAGAAACCTGTCAACTACTCTACATTTGCAGCTTAATTTTACTAGGGAGTCAACCTGTCTATGTGCTTCATGCTGGTATCCAACTGTTAAGATCTTTCTTCATGTCTGTTTCCCTTCCYGTTACAAACACAACCTAATAAGCTAGTTTTATTTTTTTAAATTTATATCCATGCATAGGTCTTCATAATTAGTTGATATAGGAAACCCACTTGGAAAGGACACTGTTTATAAAATGACATGCCAGAATGTTTATATGGTCTTGGGCTGCAGGAGCCAGAGAATGGATGAATATCCTGCAGCTGTTTTGGCCATTATATTGTGGATGGCAGGTTGCCAGTAGCAACTGCAGCAGAGTGTCAGTGTCTTCCTCTGTGTGATAAAACAGAGAATATTTGCACTTTCTGAACCRTCTCAGGAGGATATGTGGCAGAGTTTGGAGGACTTGAAGTGACAAGAGATGGAAGTAGATAAGCTGCTTGCAGGTTGTATGCCAACCTGTCCTTCTGCTGGCTCCTCCAGGCCTGGCACCACTGACGCCTTTTTTGCCCTTCTTTCTAGAACATTTAAAAGAGAAGCTGGAGGAGTACATGGTCCGTTTTGCCAAGGTGAGGATTGTACGTACCAAGAAACGAGAAGGGCTCATTCGGACCAGACTGCTAGGAGCCTCGCTGGCTAGAGGAGAAGTCCTGACATTTCTGGATTCCCATTGCGAAGTCAACGTGAATTGGCTGCCTCCCTTGCTTAGTAAGTGTATGAGCATTCATCAGACATTAAAATCAGACAAACAAAAAACAATTGAAGCTATGTCCCACAGTAAGCAGGATATACACTGCATCAAAGTGTTTGGAGTTCTGCTGTTGTGTCTGAAGTGTCAGTATGAGACAGAACTCTGAGAAATGTGAGCCAACTCCATTTTGTTCCTTGAGACTGAAGAATTAAGTAAAAACTTGAAGTATTGCTTTTGCTTATTGTAGTTACAGTTTATTTTATTATTACCACTACTAAATACACTACTAAATCTAGTATTATGCTATGTCCTTACTATACATATAAGTTATGTTATGCAGGTATCATACTCCTTCCTAGCTTCCCACATTTCATTAAAACAGTTTTTGCTGTAAATATATCCAAGGTCTCAGTGTTAAATCCAATAGCAACAGCATTCACAACGGGAAGCTCAGAAAGAATGATTTGCTATTGACTGCTTTGCTGGCTTCCAGCTGCAGCCAGCAAAGCTCCATTAGTTAAAGGAATGGAAAGAATCAATTGTTGTAGTCTAGGATTTCACTTCAGGAAACAATGTTCTCTTTTCTACACACCTGACTATGCGCAAAGTGTATATGCTTTGCAAAGTGAGTCCTTTTTGCTACGATAACCAAAGAAAATTTCTGAGTGGCCTGTTAAAGAAATTTGTATTAATTAAAACAGTCTGCTGTGAGTACACAAAAGGTTGTGGTTTCACTAAGTAATGCTCATTGTTTCTTGAATTTTGTTGTTAGGACTGCTGGGCCACACAGCTGATAAAGCATTTGCAGGCAAGATGTGCTGTTCTGCTAAAGAGCTATCAGTAGAGAGCAAGAGAATACTAGCAACTAGTTTCTCTTCAGATCAGTAACAAGATAATGCACAAAATTCCAAATCTTTATCCTTTCTAGCTTCCATATCAAATCATGCATAGTCTTTCCCCTTGTTGTCCCTTTGCCCTTAATCACAGCATCTGCATTTTTAAAAATGCCCACTCCATGTCTTCATGTGAAGCACAAATGGCATAAAGGAGCAGAGAGAAATACAAGTTTCAACAAACCTTCTACATGCAGCCCCAACAAATAGCCATTAAACACTCCCRGGTGCTCTACATATACAGCCAACTTTCTTTTGCCTTTTGATTTTGCCCCACTGCACAAAATACATTGCACAAATTAAAAAAATCTCAAGAAATTTATCACTCTTGTCCTCTGAAGTCTTTTGCTAGGTTACAGCAGTAACCCTTCTATTTTGCAAACTTAAACATGACAAAATTGAAAGTTACAATAACAGTTCCTTTTCTTGCTTTCTTGTCTGAAATGAATAATAGTGTCATTAAGATTTGAAAAGACCTGCAAGACCATCAAGTCCAACCTTTGACTTAATACCACCATGTCCAGTAAACAATAKCATGAAGTGCCATGTCCACTCATTTTTGGAGCACTTCCAGGGATGGTGAGCCCACCACTTCCCTAGGCAGCCTGTTCCAATGCTTAACTAGTCAGTGAAGAAATTTTTCCTGGTATCCAATCTGAACCTCCCCTGATGCAACATAAGGCCAGTTCCCCATGTCCTATCACTAGGAGAAGAGGCCAACCCCCACCTCACCACAACCTCCTTTCAGGCATTTGTAGAGAGCGATAAGGTCTCCCCTGAGGTCCTGTTTTCCAGGCTAACACCCCCAGCTCCCTCAGTTGCTCCTGAGAACTTGTGCTCCAGACCCTTTACCAGCTCCGTTGCCCTTCTCTGGACTCACTCAAGCACTTCAATGACCTTCCTGTATTGAGGGGCCCAGAACTGGACACAGCACTTGATGTACAGCCTCACAAGTGCCAAGTACAGGGAAACAATCACAGCCCTGGTCCTGCTGACCACACTATTGCTGATCCAGGCCAGGATGCCATTGGCCTTTTTGGCCATTTGGGCACAGCTGGCTCATGTTCAGCTGCTGTCAACCAGCACCTCCAGGCCCTTTACCTCTGGGCAGCTTCTCAGCCATGCATCTGCAAGCCTGTAGCGCTGCATGGGGTTGTTGTGACCCAAGGGCCTCAGCCCTTGATCCAGCCTGTCCAGATCCCTCTGTAGAGCCTTTCTGCCCTCCAGCAGATTGACACTCCCATCCAACTTGGTATCATCTGCAACCTGACTGAGAGTGCACTTGATCCCCTTGTCTAGATCATCGATAAAGATGTTAAATGAGACTGGCCCAAATATTGAGCCCTGGGGAACAGAACAACAYTTTCAATCTTCCACCAACTGTCTGGGCCGGCCATCCAGCCGGTTTTTTATCCAGTGAAGAGTGCACCTGTCTAAGCTGCCAACTTCTTCAGGAGAATGCTGTGAGAAACAGTATCCAAGGCTTTACTGAAGTCCAGGTAGATAACATCCACAGCCTTTCCCTCATCCACTAGACAGGTTACCTGCTTATAGAAGGAAATTATGTTAGTCCGGCAGGACCAGACTTTCATAAACCCGTCCTGGCTGGGTCTGATCCCTTAGCCCGTGTCATCTCACTTAAGGTAATCTGTTCCATACATCTAGCCAGATTTCACCCTGTAAAAACTGAAAAATAAATAGAGTGACGACAAAGGATTCATAATTGCAGCTGAGTTGCAGTTGGGTATTGAACCCTCAGCCTCAAACCAGAAAACTGGAAAGATGAGAGCAACTTCATCAGTGCCCACTTCTCAGTGCCAGTTCTCAGGAGGAATGAGATCTTTTTCCTTCCACATATAGTAGAATACCCGTAGATAACCAACCAGCCAGAGGATCTAGAAGTGAATCTTGAGGAATACTGAAGCCCAGAATCAAATCTGCTTTATTTTGAAAGAAAAAGTAGAACATTACATGAAGGACAAATAGAAAGTGAACACACATCTAGTATATTTTAAGGATTCCCTGTGCCCCGTTTTCCTAAAGGGATGAGAGAACTGTCTTATAGACTTTAGATGGCAAATATTTACTATACTGAAATCAGATGACACCTGGCTGCTAATAATAGTAAAGTTAATGTATATTTTCAGATGTTTATCTGAAGATCTATCTTGTGAAGTACTGCATGTGAGTGAAAGTCATTCAGGGAAACCACAACAGAGGACATGTTGGGTGTTTATTGCTTTGAAGCTGCCCTATTTTAGCTCTGATTGTRTCTGCCGTGTGTAGTGAAAAATCCTCAACAAGTACACAGTTCAGCCCTGCTCCAKATTGGCAGTCTTCACTGGGAGGGGCAGCAGTTTCCACTGTTCCAAACCAGGTTTTGTTCAAAATGAAACATTGAAAGTTAGAGGATGGGGAGGGGGTGAGGAAACACTTAAAGAGCAATCACTTAAAGATAGTTCTCAGAGTTATTTAGGGATCCAATTTATATTTTCGGAATTGACTATCAGCTTTTTAGACCAAAGGAAGACTGAGTTATTTCAGTAAAGTTATCTAAAGGCTTTTGTGGAGCTGAGCCACAGTTGTTTTCAGTTACAGTCCTTTGTCTTGTTTTCTTAAAAACAGGTGTAAAATGTCTTTATTTTCTTTAAGCTTTATGTAGTTTMTATCTTTAGATTAAATGGGCTCTTAAACTTAGGTAAGACACTCTGAGATACCTGGGAGTTTTGACTGATGTTCACTGAGTAGGCAGCTGTAGTGATGTAAAAAGGTTGGCAAACACAGCTGTTTGTTGTCACTCCTCAGCAGAAGGAAAGACGTGACTTGGGCTCCAGCAGCTGACAGTTTAGTGCAGCATGAAGGCACTGTTATTGCAGGTAAGAAACTGAGTGGCAAACCAGAAAGGTGCAGGCTGATATTTCCTTTTGCTGATGTTGCTGCAGGAGCAGTAAGAYGAGAGATGGACAGTAGACCAGTAGTGACATAGTCTACCAGAACTAGGTTTGTTAAAYGAGATTTTTTTTCCCGACCAAGAATTAAAAATATATCATGATTAGATTATGCTCAGCAAGTTATCAAAACACCTTCTTTTTATCCATCTTCACAACATGTATATGATGTATTGCCTGACAGTGGGGAAACTGAGGGTACAAGTACTTAAGACAACTCAGAAGACAAGAGATAATTTGCTGAGCCACTCAGGTGTTGTCAGTATCTGTAATCAAGCATTTAAGTAGAACACTAAGAATATTTGTGTTGAAAAATTGCAAAAATAAGACTGTTTGCAATTTGGCCTTGTTACTTTATCCAGCCCAATTTGAAACAAGCACTTGAAATTAAAGGGGTACATCTTTCTCATAAAGGTAAAACCTGTATTTCTGAGATAGTGACTTATGCAGTATTGAAAACTTCTGGTTTTTGCCATATATGCACACTCTGCTTGATCCTAAAAGTGCTGAATTCAAATATGTATGTATATATTGGTTAAACTTGCTAGGGAGAAAGCTCTGAGCAATGTTCCCTCTTGTTCCCAGGTTTTCGCTCAAATCTGCAAGATTTTTGCATGTAAAGTGATGCTTATCTGTTTGTTCTTCCCTTTAACTGCAGTATAGATGCAATGAAATAATGCATGGATATTTTCAGACCAGTAGGAATTTGTGAGGGGATGATGAGTAAATGCAATGGAAGAGAAGCTGTAAAGCATTTCAGCTGTGGTTTTCAGTGTCTGGCATTAGGAGCAGGTGGGGTAAAGATCAGCAGCTGGTAAAGGCAGGAGCATGTCTCCATCTCTAAATCTGTGATAACAGCACACTTGTGAAATGTAAGCTAGCCCTACAGCCTTTTTAATCTGTTTCCTAAATTCATAGTGGGGCTACACTTAAGCCTAAGTCATATGTATGTAAAATTCATTATTTTAAACCTACTGAAGGAAGCATTGAGGTTGCAAGTTTGGTTACTCTGTCTTTTGGTGTGCACAAACCAAAAAGCTAGAAACACCCTGGTTTCATCAAAAGTCAAGATCTTCCTGTGGTTCCTCATCTCTAAAATATTTTGGGGGCTGAGAAGTAAGTTCTGCAGAAACACACTAGAAAAGGCAGATAAACGTCATCATACTTGCAGAATTCTTGAGAGTTGCAGAAATGAAGACTGGGATTGAGTTTGAGCATTGCTCAAACAAATTTCCCCCTGACTATCTCTGCATGTGACTTGGAGATTTCAAATCCTTCAGCATATTTAAGAACAGCAGCTTTTAAAGATGAAGAGAAGGATGCTAAAGCATTATGAGTCTACCTTTGACCTGCTCCAGACAAATCAATCCCATTTAGTTTCTCTCCTCCAATCAATTTAGAAGGGGGGGGATCAGAGACAGATTGTTATAACCCTATAACTATTAGGAGGACCATCACAGGAAAGAGATTATGTAAAAATGACTTTATATAATGATCACAGATAATACTATACAGTGTGCCAGTGAACGTAATTATATTTGGCAATAGCAACAGTAATGCAGCCATTATCTCTGAGATGAGTTTCCTAGAATTTTGTGACAGCCTGTGCTTTAAATTTATTTCACTATTAAAGGATAAGGATGTACAAACCTGCTGAACTTCCAGTCATGGTAATTTCTCACTAACAGTCAGCATTGATCACTGATTTGGACAGTCTCTAGCCTTAAACAACTGAGAATAAATATAAAAACTCAGATGTTTTGTGAAAATAACCTTTTTTTTCTTAATTTCAGTCCCTCAGAAGCATGGAAGCAGAATTTGTACTATTAATTATTATACCAGTATTACCTGCCTTCCTATCTAAGTGTTCAATCCACACTCTGATTATTTTTAGGGTGTTATCAAGCATCAGTGAAATCTAATCCTTAAAAACAAACCCCAAGTTTTCCGCATAGGCCCTAAAATGTACTAAATAATGTAAAGGATCTAAGCTGCCATTCAGAGAAAAAGCATTATTATACTTGGAATGTTGAGATTTTAGTTTTTTCGAGGGTTCACAGGKGGTTTTTTACTGTCCTTTCATGTCAACACAGCTACAGATTTTCTCTGTATTTCCTCATTTCAAACCATTATTCTTCTGCCTCGTTCTTGAAGTTGGCTATCTTCTTTACTTGTCTTTCTTTTCAGAGATGCTCTATAGGATTAAGCAATAGGATTCACCAAAGCAGACTCAGGCCCACCCTGAGCTTATACTAGAGATGGGAATTTGATTTAGCCTCACAGTTGTAACTTTTTTTTTTTAAAGCAAAACTAAACTCCTTTCTTTAGAAAGCAGGTAATAATAATAATAATACTGTGGAGCCTTCTTTATAACTCAAAGATTGGAACAAAAAAAATGGCACAGGCTCTGTTTTGCTCTTTGTGTTGGAGTTTGACTTTAATTTGGAGCATTTGATCTCAAAGCTGATGCACACTACCGCCACAGGAATAGTGATTGAATGATTGCAAGGACTGAGATTCACATTTAGGAACAAATCTCTCTCACAGGGGCTTGCCATACACCCTCCCCACAGACGAAGGAGTATTTTTACAGTTTGCTTGCTGGCTTGTTCCATAGCTGACAGACTGGGGACAGCTCAGAATAGCATGTGACAAATGACTGGACTCCTGTGGGTCTCACAGGGATACGCCTCCCTTTAAAGAATYGTAAATACTTCTAATCATTGCCCAACTGCATTAATTCTACTTTAAATAAAGATTTGATACAGATTTGAGAAATGAAATTATTTGGGGGGTCATAGGGCACAAAGCAAACAATCTTCAAACATCAGAAACCTGTGGGATTCACTTTGCAGTAATATGATAGATGGCTTGACTAGACATGCCGTTTCCTATTTTCTACTTTCATTTTTCAGACCAGATTGCACTTAACCACAAAACCATCGTGTGTCCTATGATCGATGTCATTGACCACAATCACTTTGGCTACGAGGCACAGGCGGGGGATGCCATGCGAGGAGCTTTTGACTGGGAAATGTACTACAAAAGAATACCGATTCCTCCAGAGCTCCAGAGAGCTGACCCCAGCGACCCCTTTGAGTAAGTAGCGATAAAGGGGAAAGTGGGAACATGAAGAAGAGCAAGCAAAAAATGTAACGGTAGCAGAATGCAAAGCCCAGACATTTCTATGTAGGCCACTTCTTACTAATGAAACGTAATAGAACCAAACAGCTTCTGTACAGGTTTATAAAACCTCCAAACTAGGAAAAAGATGAAGGCAACAGTTTGCAGAATTCACAAGCTGTGCCTGGAAAGACAACCTGGCTCAGTGGTTATACATAATAGAAACAGGCACGTACTTGTAGTTAAGTATTGGCATTGGRCAAGAAGTGATTGTAATTACAGGTATTCTGTTTATTTCACAGAACACCTTATTTAACGTTGTATTTGCTGGAGGTTGATGCCATATATGCATCAGTAGTTGAGTCCACATTATGCCAGCAGATGCTTTGTTTATAACTGGTGATATTGCTACTGTATATGTATTGCTGTAACTTAAACACAGAGCTGTCAGACCTGAACAAATCAAGATGATTTGTAAATAGTTTTAGATAAGTCAGCCTCTGATCCCAGTATTGTAGAGATCAGCTCATTCACAAGAATGATCTACTTCTCACAAAGGTAGATCCTTTTTTCTTATCTTTTCTTTTAATTATTCTCATGTAAGGATCAGCTAGGGTTAATCTGTATCTGTAAGAGAAAGGACAGACAGACAGACATGGTTCTAATGTGGGAAAGTGTCCAGGTCTCCCACACAGCCTCATCCCAGCAGGGCTGGCAGCCGGGCAGGCTCTGATGCTGTCATTAGCCCTAGCTAAACCTCCACACTCTAGTTTTGGCAGTTTAAAAACTCAGCTTTTTCCCCTTCGCAAAGCAAAACCTGGAAACAATAGCAACAGAAAACCTGTGTCTCTAACCCAGACTCTTCACTATTTTGAAGTAATTAATCTAATTTGTACAGAAATTGACCCTAATGTCCAGGAAATGACCAGCTCTGTGTAGGGRGGAGTAGGTAATTGTGACATTTGCGGGCTTATTTTCTTCATTCTGCTTGTTCCTTTTTACTTATCTCCATCCAGGCCCCTCAGACCCCTCTTCATCTTGCATTAGTGTAAGTGCTGATGAAGTGCTTTTCATCAGGTGGCAACGTGACCACTCCACAACAGAAATGCAGCAAGTGCAATCACATAACACTCCAGAGTTGCTAGGGCCACCACAGCTCTTCCACAAGTCTTCTTGGTCCTCTGAGCAGTTGTAGTTTCTTGGCAGTTACTGAAAGTAACCACCGTATAATTTGGTTCAGCATTCAAAGTTTTTGTATGAGTACAACTTCTCTATTGCCAGCATAGCTATGGGGTTGCTTATCACCTGTTTCACAGGTTTGCCATTTGTAGTGTGCATTTCTCRAGGAGAAGAGGGGCCTGAAGAGGAATCACTCATAGGAAACTTTCTAGAAAGGCAAGGGTTTGTGCAGTACAGAATAGATGTGGTGGTTTTGCATGAGCTGCTGTTCCAATCAGCAGGGCAGCAGTTGATACCCACCTTGCCCTGCCAGTGTAAGGCACAGGCAGATAAATGGCTTCTCAAGGAGCAACATATTGGACAATGCAGCCTGTAAATCTCTTGTAACCTCASAAGCTGTCAGGTGGAAAGACTTCCCAGGTCTTATACAAATCAGTGAGAGTCTTCCTTTGTTTTCTTCATAAGAGGATGCGCATCAGAGTGATGCAGGTGGAAAAGCAGCATTGTGCATGGAACCACCGTGTCCATCCCCACATATGCCAGCAGGACTGAAGGCTGGCTGAGCTAGGACAATATGCTTGCTTAAAAGTACCCTCTGTCTAAAATGGCGAATGGGAGTAGAAGTGTTGTATATAATCAGTATGAATTTTGCTTAGGGGAGAAATTATTTTCTATTTCAGAGTCAGCAGTGCTTTTCTCCTAGGGCCTTCTCTGCTGAGACCTCAAGCTTTTAATACCTTGCTAGCAACAAATACAGTAAATGTTGCAAACCATTTTACCTATCAGTTACTTAATCGACCAAGACAGCTTCTATGGAATTAAAGATACAGAACAGTTTTCCTTTAGGTACATGTGCACTAAAACTAGAAATTGCTTCCACCAGCACCATAATTATTATGCTACTATTTTGTAAGCAATAGGGATTTTTTTTTTTAAATTTAGGTTAAATATTTTACTGTTGGTATCATAGTAGCTTTATTTCTTGCCAGCAGAGTCAGATCTGAGATGATCCCTAATGATCTGGAAAATTGCCAGCATTTTTAGTAAAACACCAGCAAATAATGGATACATAATCCAAAAAGTGTGCTGATGAGTTTTTTTCCCTCACTTAAAATGCCAACACAGTATATGTGTGAAGCAGAAAAGGTCACATCAGCCTAAGAAATAATGCACATAAAACCAGCTCAAACTACAGAAGACCTAAGAACAGTTGTTGTATTATCTGCATGGTACATTTGCTTTCCATCTGCACATGATCAAAGTACTGCTGCAGCAGAAACCAGCAGCGTGTTTGCAGCTGACACAACCAACTGAAGTGCTGTGAGGTAGGTTCTTGGTATGACATTCAGAGCACAGAGCTTACTAAGTGCCAGTGTCAGCTTAGCTAGTGTTCTGGAATTAATCTTTCCCTGCTTTTTAATTTTTTAAATTGTATTCCGCTGTGGTCAGTGTTCTCCTATTGGATGCCATCTATTTCAACACAATCTTCCAGTTCAAAATCCCTCCTGTGAAGAAGAGACATCTCATCTGTTTGTGGCGTGAGTGTAGCCATGGTTTATTGTTCTTAAACCTGCAGTGCATCTGCATCCTTTGCTGTGRCATAACTTGGAGCTTCATTGCAGCTCTCAGCTTTTTTTGATGTGCACTCTCACCCRTTCTCAGGCCCCCTGCAGTTGTTCACAAGTAGCTTTACACCAAGATTTGGCTTGGTGTTTATGACTTTAGGACTGTAAAACACTCTCAAAAGCTTCCAGTGTCAAATTCAGGTAGAGATGATGTAGTAGCACCAAGCAGGGAGTAACATGACAAATTTGTAAATGCACTTGGATCAGGCTGCATTCATCCACAAATTTTATCAGTTTGGTTCACATACAGTTTGTCACTAACCATGCCAAATTTCCCTTAGTTTTCACTGAACTGATCTACAGCCATATAAAATGTATTTTCAATCAAAACTTCCATGTGAATTATTGGATATTGTTCTATGCTCATTGTAGCATTTAGGAAAGTTTAACAACTATTCCATAAATGGATCTCATGTAGCTTTTAAGATTAGCTATTTTTCTGAAAGATCTGTGGGACTATTTTTCAGGATACATTGAATCCTTATAGGCATGGAAATTGGACTTCTCCCCTAATAATGTTGCCTTCTCATCCAGAGACTAAATCTGTGAACTCCTTGATTTCCGTTTTTCATGTGCCACAGAAACAACAGAAGTTTTATATTGCATTTAACTGATCTGTCACAGTTGCAGATCATCACAGTGACTGTAGTGATTTTTCTCTTGCAATGTGTGTACAACTACCCCAATACTCTTCATGCTATTTTCTTCTGCTGCATTCAGGGTTGTGCAAACAACACAAATTGGTGTTCTGATGCATGGTGGGAAATTGTCAGACAATTGTGAAATCATCATCATGTMGTGGTGATGCTCACTGTCTTGATCCCAGGATGAGTGATCATTCAGCAGAATTGGAGATGACTTGGTAAATTTTCTTCTAGTCTGTAAGCAGGGAGGACCAGAGATATTTATCTACTTTGTGGCTAGGGTCATCTTGGCTTATCATCTCCTGCTGGTTTGTTCTTCTGTCATGGCAGAGGTTTGAGAGCGTGCCCTTACAGGACACAGAGGTTTGGGGCATAAGAGCATGCTTCTCTKTGGCTGTTTTTCTATGGTGCAGGCACTCTGGTCTCCAGAGGAGTTTGCCTAACCYGAGCAAGCGCCACTTAAACTAATAGGATAACCTTGTTACTATAATGGACTGTGATATAAAGCATGTCAGTTTATATGATTTAGTAGCCTGTCTGAGCTAAAAGCTCTGTGGAAGTTCAAAGCAGTGGTTTGGTATGCTTAGGCCTGGTGGGGATGACTGCTCTTTATTTCCTGGCAGCACTTACATTACATCAATTCATGTTATCACGTCTGATCTGAAAACTGGCATCAGTGTCCATTCATGCCAGCAGCAACATACTTTTAACCAGACAAGAAAACATCAATTCAACTCAAAAAACTATTTGGAAGGGGCTGCACAGCTCCTTGGAGCAGTTTTGTGGTGGTGTAACTTTATGATGCAGGAGGGAGGAAAAGGTGCCAGTGAGACCTAATGACACTGCTATTGAATTGCAACTCAAGATGGAAAATTTAACCAATGAGAGAAGTGTTGTGCTATTTACTGGATGCCAAGACTTCTAGCACCTATCTGAGGAAGTTAGAAGCGTTTTGGTGTGTGGCCACTCCCTAYTCTCCAAGAGTTCTCTGCTGTGATTTCCAGACCTCCCTGAAGGGAGAYAAAGCTGAAGAGTCACGTAACTCTAGCGAAGGGCCGGGACAATAGTTTTGCAAATACTGAGCTATTCAAGTAAGTAGAAACAACTTTGTAACATCTGACATTTTAGTTCCTGTACTCRGTTTCCTACTTAGAAATAGAATCACTCCACCATCACAAGGCTCTCACAGTAGTAGGGGCCACTTATGTTTAATGGATGTATTTTTGGGTAAAATTTTGGACATGCTCAAGGGATGAAATTGGGTGATCAGTACATTTTTCTTTTCCCTTGCATCAGAGGCTCTCAACCTTGAATGTAATTTATGACCTTAATGTAGCTAGTTGTGTGTAAGATTGGAAGGTTACTTGTCATTTTCTGTTGAATTGCATATCTAAAATCACATTACGATTTTGTGTACTGTCATCAGGATGCTCTTTTATTTGAATTTGACTTACTCTCAGAAATACTCTTTTTCAGCAGCTCCTTACTTTCAGTATTTAAATACATGCTTTTTACAACATGTTGGTGCAAAAAAAGTCTTTGCTAAGACTGCATTTCAAATCTGACAAGTACTTTTACAATTTTATTATCAATTTCTGAAGTTCAGAAAGTGCTTTGGACAATGATTTCTGTTCTATAGCTCCCAGTGCTTTATAGTCTATGTCTTTTATGGCTGATTTCTGCCTATAAACATATTCATAAAACCTCTCACAACCAGAAACAATCATCTATTTTTTTAAAGCCTGAGTATAATCTACTATTTTGAACCGTGCTATAGGAATGTTTTATGCAAAGGCATTATTCTACAGACAAGCCGTCTCCAACCAGTGTRAGTTTGTGTAACTTACAGTCTTGATTTATTGTTTTTACAAGCTGTGGTCTGTAAAAGACTGTTAGTGGAGATAACAATAGTGAATGTAACAATAGCTTTTACAAACYGTCATCTACCCATGGCCCCCTGAAGTCTCAGAATTTTTTTCAATGAAAAATACCGACACTAACACAGACTTTGTGAGTATGCATATGCTCATGTTGAATCATTTTCTCCTGTCTTTGATAGGATTTCAGTGTAGAGGTTCTGTACAACCAGTACATTTTCTCTGAGGACCACTTCATAAGAGAGAACTCTACAGACACTGTAACCTGTAAGAATTTAAAAAAAAAAAAAATCAAGGATAAAAAGCTGCTGCTGGTTTAATTTTAATTTTCGATCAAGGAATTAGTCAAGTTCTGCATGCTAGTTGAATTGGGTAGATTCACACAACTTTTCACTGAAATGTTCATGGTAGCTCATGCCACCCAAGACTAAAGAGTACTAATTTTGTTCCTAATGCCTTGATGCTACAGTGCCAAAGTATCTATGAGTTTCTGTGGAAACTCATATTTCCAATGTTCTTTAACACTTGTAGCATCATATTTAGCATAAAAATGTAAATGTCTTGAATGTAATGCTTCTAGACCTGTTAGCCTGCTAYTTCGCGCAAGTATTAACTTTGGAGCTTGACAGTCTATATGCCCATATGCTGGGGCAGATTCATAGAATGGGTCACCAAAACTACCAGTAATTAGAAAATTAAGTAGCTTCTGGGCATGATTTTAATATGTCTTTACATAAAAAAGACTAGGATGGTGGCCAAGAAGACAGAGATATGTTGCTCAGTGAGTACAGGTGAGCTATTTAAAACTATCACCATGCTGTTGCTACAGATGGCTTCACTTTCAAAATTATAAGATCATGTCTGAACAGTTTTCCATAAAGAAAAAGAAATCACCTTTTTAAAGCAGTTCTTTCTATTCTTAATTGTATGTTTTAAGCCATTTTCTCTAGAACTTTCATGCAGAATTCGGTGACACCTATTGGTACTAAGAAACAGAAAACCAACACCCTTCTCTTCCATTTTATAGTGTTTATCAGCATGAAGTTGGTAGTGACCTCTGCATCCACTTGGTTGTTGTGGTTTATTTAAAGAATTATCTATTGCTGTCTAAAACCTCGATCTAGTGCAGCAGTTGCTTCTAACAGAAGAGAGAACAAAGACTGAACCAATTAATTTTATCGGATCACTCTGTGCCAAACCACTTTCAAATCTGTACTTCAGTGCAAGTTCCATAGATGCTCATTGGCCCAAGTTTATTAATATTCTTTAGCATCTGTCCAGTACGAGCAGTTGGGGTTGGGTGGGATGTGTGAGTGTCATTTACCCCTTGGTCTGCAGGAACTCCACAGTATCACAGTGCTTTTCCTCCAGTGCYCGTGGTTCTTTATTCAGAGGCAGTGATCTACTAAGCATGACATAGAAGCATTGTCATCTGCCAATTACCTTCTGATTTTTTGTCTCTGCATGGAATAATTCTRACTGTCCAGCTGTCTTGGTGTAGGATCTCCTTAGCCCTGAGGTGATGAGATTTTTCTGGCTTCCACTCTGAAAAAATTAAGCTGCCAATGCAATGTGTGCTGGAAGCATGAAAAAGAAGGAGATGGGAAAGAAATGTATATATAGCCAGTGTTTCAGTACTATTCTTACAATATCCAACCAGAAACTTTCCTGCCACRGTTCTAACCCCTTTAAATTTTAAATCATGTACACTGTACAGTGGGAGCAGACCTTTTAAGTACTTGAGGACTCGTGTCAGATAAGTTCATTGTTCATTTTCAGGTAAATCATATTCTTTTCTTCAGTCTCAATAAATAATGTTTTCTAGATCTCTGATGATTATCTTTGCTCTTCTGCAGGCTATTTCCATACTGAGAGCATACTGCACTGGCCAAAGTCTTACCATTGCCTCGTAGACTAGATGGGTGGCTTTGCCTCTCTCAGAGATTATGTTCCTGTTTACRTTTCCTTGACAGTATTGATTCATGCCAGGCTTGTGCTGTGGTGTAACCTCCACATCATTTTCTGCAGAACTGATATCTAGCCAAGTGTTCACCATCCTCCTCTTGTAATTCAGATTTTACATGTGTAAAGGCGAGGCATTTATCTTCATGTCTATTTCAAGTGCCATGTCCAAAAGGGTGATCTGTCTTCATTATCCCTAGGTCAGTGTGATATTTTGTATCTGCACGTTTAGAATTTTATCTTTTTTTCCTTTCTTTACTTCTCCAATTTGCTAAGATTTTAAAATTCTGATTAACCCTCCAATTGTTTACAGCCTATTGTAATGTTATTTGAGCTTTACTTGAGGTTTGTGCAAATGGCAAATTTTGTTCTAGATTCTGATTATAATAATGTCTGTTTGGTCCATGCCAGAAATCAAGATATGMAAAGTCCCTGGCTTTCCAACAGTCCGTTTTCTCAGCCAAAAATGCAGCATGTACCACACTGGCCYTTGAAAATTTGTCAGTTTCCTAAGCAAACCTTTATTCAATGGTACCAAAGAATTCCTCCACATCCTGTAGATGGCGTCAGATTTGCAACACAGCGGCAGCTGGCTCTTCAGGTCTATTTCCAGCCTTGAGATCAAGATCTAGGACTTCATGGGCACATGTTCCAGTCTGATCCAGTTATGCACAAAACCCTCCTTAAAGTTCCGTGGAGTGGAGCTGCTGAATTGCACCATGCAGATTTTAATGCAACACTGAACTGAATCAGATGCAGGACAATGTCTGCAGATGATCTCAAGACAATTTCCATTTTGATGTTGGATTATAGGATATCAGCAGTTTTTTGCATCTCTCTGACAGTAATTACGTACCTTTCATATTTCTGCAGTTTTTAACCCTGGCAGTTTATCTGTAAGTCAGATTTTCTAACTCTAACTTGAGTGAGAGGAGTGAATACATATTTTGTTCACAATCTTAGGGGAGTTCAATATAGGTATTAACCTGATGAGGACCTTATTCTGAATTATCCCCAGMCAAACTAGCATCTGTTTCATTTTCATGTAAGTAACCTAAATATCATTATTCTAGCTGGAAGACAAGTTTTTTCCAAGAGGCAAAGGTAAATGCCTCCTGCAACCTGTGAAGTGAAAATTATGATAAACACACTGAATTTTGCTGTGTTGGTTTATTTATAAAATGCTATGCATGTCTCTTGATAGACCAGGAGCAAACGAAACTCAAAAGAGTTGACATTARTTCTTCCATAAACTGCCAAGACAGTGTCCTTTGGCAGGCAAAAAGATTCATGTATCAACTTTGCTCATTTCTAAATATACCTCTTTTGTTTGGGGGAAAACAGCACAGAAATATCTCTTCAAGTGAATTATTTGGAAAATCAACCCCTCTGATGTTTTYTGTTTTTAAGATGGTGTGTCAATGTTATTTTCAGTGCTGGAGAGGCACTGTCASTCTGAAATTACAGAAGTCCATTTGCCTCCTACAGAGAATGTGATGCCTGCAAGGAGAGAGGAGATCCTACTCCCTCAACTCTCCTTGTTTTCCAGCAGAAAGTTTAGCTGATGCTGCAGAACTTCCCTGGCTTTTTTGTGCTAGGGCAAATAACCACTCTGTTTTCCCCTGAGTGCAAATGACCTGTGGACATGCAGTGAATTGGGAGTGGAGACCTGGTGATCAGTCGGGAGGAGCACAGTGGGAGAACAGTAACAACATTTTTCCTTTTCAAAGCACTGCGAACATGCAAAGGACCTCTCAGAGTACCCAAGGAAAAGGTAAACAGCAGGGAAGAAAATAGTTTGGAGGAGTGTTTTCAGACCACTATCTGGGCAGCACAGGGCAGTGGTTTTGAAGAGACTCCCTGAGGTCCCTGAAGGAGAGCAAACCCTAAGCTCAGTCCACAGGAAATGTTTCAAATCCCCAGCTCTCTGCTTTGCAGTAGGCTTTAATGCCTAGCCCGTCATGTCATTTTTTTGACAGAATGACAGTTTAAACAGCAAAACTGTTCAAAGCACAGTCTTTGTTCCTGACTTGTTCAAAGGGCATTCAGGGAAGACAAATACTCCTTTGTTAGTCATATATATATAATTAGTTGATACAGCTTAATTGTAAGGGCYCTGTTATTTCAGGGGTGTTTTCATTTGACCTTATATCAAATAGCATAACCAAAGCAAAGAAATTATTATAAACGTTCAATATAAACTATATTGCCTAAATTTTTACACTTCTATTACTGCATTTGTTTGCATTTCCATCTCTGCTGCATAGAGGGATATTATTATTCTATAGCAGAGTGACATTAAGAGACATGATTGTGTTTTTTGTAAATCACAAGATACTATTGCTATTGTAACCAATTTCCAGTATGAGATCCCATAATGGTAATTTGATAGATTAATAAATTTTTAATACCAAGACAGAGTATTGTGACTGTCTTAATGGGAGTGGTAACACTTTAAGAACATTTGTATATGTACTGGAAGGTAATAACATGCTCATAATTTCTGTGGGTATGAAAGGACTCAAAACTTGTCAAAATGTGGGTATTGGGATGCCTGAGACTATTTTTTTATACTGCGGTGGTTTTTTTAATGTCACATAGAAGGATACTGATCAAGATTTTTAAAAATACTTGRCTTTATATAGTTATGTATTAGAAATTATGGGTTTTGATCACCTATTTAGCTTTTTGCCTTATTACTTTCGTTAATAGTTTGTTGGATGTGAAAGTTTCCTAAGCTCTGCAGGCACAGCTGACCATAGGCCCGTAAGACAAGGACAGCTGATAGATGGGCTTTAACTGCAGACAGATTTCATCTGTCTCATCTAATACTTATTAAGAAATCTAACCTCGGTTAAATTGTGTTATACAAACCTTCAATTGTATCAAGGACTGCCAAATAGCTGTTTTCTGCTTTTACTGAACTTACATCTCCACCTACTGGCTGATAGGACAAAATCCCATTAAAATGTTAATATGAAATTCATGTTAAAATGAAATTCAAGTAGTGTTTTTGCCTGTAAAAGCTTTTCTTATTATATTAAAATCATTTGTAGCCATGATTTTCGGGGGAGGTCTGTTCAGAGTTGTTTGGCCATGTATATAATGAAGCCACTGATTTTAAACTCATTGACCTATCCATATTAGCCTAGGTCTTAATAAAGCAAATATGACAAAATTTCTAAATCAGAAAAAAATACCTATTTAATCCCACCTACAGATCCTTTCAGTAGGAATGCATGAGCACATCCATAGCCAAGTATACAGTACACCTATAGAAAGTTATTCCTGTGTAACTTAATAAAGGTTAATAGCATAACAAGAATGATGTCAGTAGAGAAATAATGTTTTAAAAGAGAAACAGTTGTAGCCCAGAACTCAGATGACCCATCAGGTGATTATCACTATTATTGCTGCATACAGAAGGAAAAAAAGGGAAAGAAAAAAAAAAAAAGTCAGTTTACAAGTTAGCAAAAAGAACAGGCTGAAATTTCGTAACAAAAAGTTCAAAGTCAAGGTGGACTGATAACAAGAATTTCTTTCAGAATAGCTTCATCCATTGGCAGCAGTAGTGGAAGAGAAAAGCTGTTTGTAGAAGCTGATGATCATAGGTAACAGTGACTCTCCAGTGTGATAACAGCTGTGAAAAGGACAAATGCATTCCTGGATTATTTTGCCTGTRGCCTTTGGCCCTGGTTACAAAATATTTCCAGATCCCAGCTGACCCTACCCCTTTTCCTCACAAGTCAGGATATCATCTCCTCTCACCTTCAGACGGATTCTGTCGTGCTTCTCTTGTCTTTCAGGCAGTAAGACATTTCTGACGGAGAAGGAGAGAACATTAAATACACACAAAATTAGAGCAGAGGGCATTCTTTCATACCTTAATTTTCTCCAAAGATTTTGCTTTCTCATTCTTTGTGATGAGGCATTCACCTGTGAAAGCTGATGTAATCTCCTGTCTACCGCCACCTTAAAATCTTTTCACTGGCATTTCTACTTAATTTCTGCTTAATTAGCRAGCTTCTGGCTTCAGAAAGCTTCCTATTAAAGACACATTGGTAAAATCTTAACTATTGTGAGGAATATTAAGTACACAATCTGCCTAGTACTCATATGAAGAATAAATACAGTACAGTGTGTGCTGAAACTAGAAATCYGCTGTTTGGGCTGGGTAATAGTAACTCTCACACACACGCACTTAGTTTTACAGAGATMGATTTAGATCAGATACCACATCAGGTGCATCTACAAAAAGTCATATGAGCTATTTAGAGTTAAATATCTTTTTCTACAGACGTTTGTGTTAAGCAGTGCCAAAATTCAGATGCTAAATAATGTAGATTTCTTTTGAATTTTTTTTTTCTCTGAGCAATTCTTCAAATTATTGCAATAATAACACAAAAAAGGAGCATGCCCTGAATGGAAAAGCAGCTATTACCCAGCAGGAACAGAAAATTTCCAAAAATGTGGAAGGTAACTGAAAGAAAATTGAAAAGCACTTTGCTTTGTATCTGTAAACAATAGGCACCAGCAGAAACATAAATTACCTAGTGAGACAATCTACATAGTTCTCAAGATAGGTGATTTTTGAATGGTTTCATTTGACTCAAATAAAAAAGTTAATTATCAAACTTAATTAAAGAATTTGTGAATTTCTGCATGTTGTGAAATTCTGAACATAATAGAGAATCAAAAATACCCCAAGAGCAAAACTAAAGCAGAAAGATGTGGAGTACAACCCATAAAATGGGAACATAAGCAGGACTAGAGGGCTTCCTGCAACTTGACAGCAGCAGAGATGATGCCTCAGATCTCTGAAAATGCTGGTCTTTCTGGAAAGTGATTGAACACAGCTAAGCAGTCAGGCTGTTTAAAAATATTTGGTCTGTCAGATAATTCCTGGTCTATTGCTGAAGAGACCTCACATCCTGTTTCAGTCTTCACTTCATTGGCCTTCTTCAGCCTCTTATAAAATATGAGCTCCATATTCCTCTGRTTGTTCTGGCACAGCTGTAAGTTTATTTTCGTATCTCCTGTTTTGAAAAATGCAGGCCAGATTTCTATGCAGCATCACACTGAATGCAATCCTCAGCAGCCGAGCTATATCTGCTGGAAAGATCTCTACTAATAGATCTTAAAGTTGTGTTTGCCCTTTTCAAATCTTATCTGTTGCTTGTTTCTTCCACCCCTGAACAATCCAACCTTGCATACCTCAGATACTTGGGGCAGCTGTTCTTGCAAATGTTCCATTGATCCAGTCGTGGCTCTGATGAGGTAATGGATGCAAGGTGTATGGAAGAGCAGCAAGATGAGATCTACTTGAAAGATTCGCTGAGAACTTTGATGTTGCTTTTCCAATACTTGAATCCATTTTCATTCAATGAGCATTGTCCTTTTTTTCACTTCCATATCTAATGAAGCGTGAAATTAACATAGCTTTTTGGTTTACWTTCTTATGCAACAGCATCATTGATAGTAGTAGCATGGCACTAGGAATAGTTATTGTACAGCTGGAGGCAGAAGTCAAAATTATTTTGGATAGGTCCTGTATGTTGGGAAGAGGAGTGTTGTAAGTTATTTGGTCTGTCCCAATATAACTAACATTTAATATCTCTACATTTAAACTGCTGTTTGTCTGGGGAAGAGGCTGTCCTTGTGAATCTTAGTTAAAAGCTATTTTGACTCTGAACTCCTTGGTGGCATCACCTTACCTTAACACAGATGCTGTTTTATTAAAATGCTGAYGTAAATGCACTAATTTTCTTTTTGTGATTTAATTTTCCTATTGTGACTTGCATGTGTAATAGCATGAAAAAAAACTCCTAGATTTTTAAGGGAAGAACTACAGCAGTGGATTATTCTGAGATTTCTGAAAGCCATAGATGAGTGTATGCTACTGGTGAGCAAGATTTTAGTAAGCAAATTTAGCAAGCTGGGAGTGTGACAGGGATGACTAGCATTTTGGTATTCAAAACGGACCTTGAAATTTCTGGTGTGCCTTGTATATTTGCTGTTTGTTTAAATAAACTTGGTGGTAGCGATAAGGTCAGAGTCTGTTAATATTTACGTTGAAGACTTCTGCCTTTCTGAGCCTTTTTGTCTCTCTCTGGTTTTTGTCCCTGTAAGAGTAATGTTAACACTATACACATCTTTCCAGAGACATAATAGTAATGGGAAAAGTAAACTTAGGTGTCCTTAATCCATTTTTCAAAGTAAACTTAGGTGTCCTTAATCCATTTTTCAAAGTGAGGTATTTCAGTCTGAAGAATGCACTGTTTTGGAGATTCTCTTGTTGGGACACAGAAAATCTGTAGATGAGAACAATAGCTGGAGCAGTAGAGGCTCATCACAGTGCCAGAGGCAGGGCTGGTCACTGACATGCTGTCAGATTTGTTAGCTAAAACAGAACCATGGGGATTTTCATGACAGCTTTCCTTTCTGCACATTGATACTCCTTATTTCTGAATTATTCAGCATTGCTGCTGCTTAGCCAGAGAGTGTCTCTGGAGCATAATTAGCTAAGCAATGGGTAAAAACAGGAAAAAAGAAATGTCCCAATTATATATTCATTGCTTTGTGAGTACTTGAATAGCAGTTTAGAATACCAGCTATAGTTCACAGGAACCTGCAAGACAGGGCTGAGAAACTCTGGAAGAGACATCCTAGTCTCAGCCAAGATAATATGAAAACTCCTATGGTATAAAACAGGGCAAAAGTTAAACCTTTCAAGACATGTAAAAACAGACAGACACAAACTAATGTTGAAATATGACCTGTCCTACATCTATCTCACTTTAAAGAGAAACAGAAGGACAGTCCCTTTCTCCATGTGTTAAGTACTTYGGCTGTTCTTTTTCCATGCCTTACAGCTTTTGGAAATTGAAATTAAATTAGTTCTTACCAAGATAATAATATCTGGCTAGTGTTTGATCTACTGCTTTTATTGTTGGAGCTGTGTTTTGCTAAAAAAGGAATAATTTTTCAGGATTGGGAGCTTGGTAAGATTTTGATTAGGTGTCTAGGTGCTTTAATGTTTTTCATATGGTAACTCCAAGTATTCCCAGTTGGTTTCCTTTCAATAAAAATAGGCTGGTTTAGTTTGAAGAGCACTGTCTTCCTTGGCAATGATCATTAATCTCTAATCTATGGCAAAACTTACTATGAGGTGTGCAGAATGCATAACCTCTGTTTATGCCRTGACTGATGTATGTGGAAGAAATAGGCTTTCCTCCTGGTCCCTGGTCAGTGCCAAGTGAACCCACTTTGGTTTTTCCTTTGCAAGACAGATGTTTGTGTGAGATTGCTGCTGGCTAAAATGAACCCTTGAAAGTCTCTAAAAAACTGTGTCCACCCTCTTGGGATTGAAACAAAATTTTAAGAAATTAAGTGAGGAAATTATTTTGTTAATTCTGTGTACACTTAATTAAAGGAAATAACTTCTTGTTTCTTTGACCTTTCACTAGGAGCTTTTAAAGAAGATCTTTCTTAAAAGCTTTTATTTGCATCACAAGTTTGAGTGAATGTGTTATGAGAGCATCATACTGAAGTAGAAAGATATTAATGTTGAATTTAATAGGTGAAGCACAGAACGAGTGATTTACTGGAGAGCCATATAGAGAAACTAGGAACAGAACAAATTCAGTGTCATTATCACAAATATCTTCTCCCTGTCTTGACAAAAGAATTAGACGTTCTGGATTTGGGTAGTTTTGATATTTTGAACCCTTATTATACCTAGGGTCATGAGGAAAGAAATAGCACTAGAGTGATAAAGTCAAACAGAAGTGTCCACAGAGGACACTGCTGAGGCCAGATTTTGCTACCATATCTTAGGCCTTCTTCCCCCATTTTCTCCAGCTGCTAGCTTTCTTTATAATTTAATTAATTTAAAATAACTAGTTAATCAGCTCTTTGGCAGAAATAATAAAAAAATAATGAAGCATTTCCTAAAATATTTTTGGACATATAGTTGTGATGTGTATAAATATAAGGAAATAACAAAAAATAAATTTCACCAATATTTAATGTCAACTAGAATCCCTTTCACTTGGTCTTCAGCTGATGGATACAGAGTTTAACTGTCTTAAAAACATGTGGAAAATATATTTCAGCCTTCTGTGTACAGGCCTTATTGGAAAGCAAATAGGCAGCAAGATATTTACACTGAAGCAAGGAGAAAGAGCAGTGTCATACTGGGTAACTCAGTTGACTGGTCACAACAAATACAGCTCAAATATGGAACTTTTGATCCATGAAGATAAATTTCAAAATATTATTAATGAAATAATTTTGAGTCTCAAAGATGCTCAGAGAAAAGTGCATGCAAATATTTTATAAGCCTAAGAAAGAAATTGATTTCATCAAGGAAAGTGTTTTGAATTTGAGATTTCTGAATGTAAATGTCGGTGTTATTGAGAAAATAAATGAGAAGATTCAGAAATGCTGGCATAAAGTCAAATGTTTTGTTAGAGTTATTATGTTTTATCATTGTCAGAAGTAAGCTTGATTCCTGAGTAAAACATCCTGGAGGACAGGCTTAAAACCAAATTAGCCATCCATCCATATTACTTACCTGCAGGAGTGATGTCAGAGTTGGCTCCAGGGACACTCCAGCTGGTGTTCTCCAAGCAAAATACTGAGTGTCATCAGTCTGAGTGCACCTTGCAGACACACTTTCCTGCCCTGAAGGTAGGGTCAAACACTCCGGTAATAACAACAACAAGCAGAGGAGGTGAGCCAGGGAAAAGTTGTTTAATACGAAGGTTGTGCTGTCTGTAGCTTCTCCAGATTCTTTGGAAACTGGAGTGATTGTGCGACTCTAAATTCAAGCACCCAGAAACCTGCAGATCTGGGGTATCATTGCAGGTGCAATTGATACTACTGGGTACAGCAGAACTGGGAAAGGTGGGCATATTCTTCTGGGTCTCAGAAGCAGCCTAAAATTCAGAATGCTCTCAGGAGTGCTCTACCAGGTAAAGCAGATGCAGGAATTACCCCAGTGGTTTGTAAATCTGATTTAGAGTGAGGAGGAGGATTTCTGTGGTATGCAAGATTATGTATACTTGCTATGAAATTTTGTGACAGGCAAGAGACAGGTTTATTGACTGACTCTGGATGAGGGAAGAAGGGAAAAGAAAAGGGTAATGGTAGATATTATAGAATACTTACTCTGTGTTTTAACCACCTAATTCAGGGGTGGTTATGGAGGCACTGGGTTGACAGTTGGACTAGATGATCTTGAAGGGCTCTTCCAACCTTGATGATTCTGTAATCATAAAGAAGTGAGTAAGGCTCTCTTTGACCATGAATCAAAAATTTGTAAAAAATACTAAATAATACACTTTAAGTTATCTAAAATATAATAAAAATATTAATATGGGCTTGTCAGGAACTGAACCTGTCATAGAACTTTAATATCCTTCTTCGACAGGGAACGTGGTGCCATGAAACACAGGGATAAAATGAATTCCCTGCCGCCAGGTCATGGAGAGGATGCTCCTGCTGTGGGACAGTCTGTCACAATGGTGACTTGGTGCTTCCTCCTGTGCTTTACAATACCCACCTCCAGGAGCCACGTAAACTCAAAAAACCTCACCACACTCAGGAAAAATATATCTAGTTTTCTAGCATTTGAGTGAATTCAGCAGTCTGAGGAGGATAAAGCTGTTGTTCCACAGGGATAAGACCACACACCTGGAGGCTATAGCAGGGAGGATTAGAGGAGTGAGCAGGGAGTTCTCTCCCTTTGGTAGCAGAAAGACGTTAGATATGTTAAGCCATATTAGGAACTTGGCTATTTGAAAGAATGGGGAGGCAGTGATTGTGATCTCCCTTCCAAAGCTTTTGGTGTTGCCAGTATTGCTTTCTCCTAAGTTTGGTACAGTGTGGATACACCTTTATCATCTTTATTTTTCACCAGATGACCACATGACAGGTTAAGAAGAAGTTGCCATCAAACGGTAGCTGTGAGATTGTCTCAAATATTGATGCAAGTCCCCAAGGCAAGTGTCTCTACAGAACCCCACATCCTAGTTCTTTCAGTGTCTTCATTAATTATCTGAACAATAAATATTTAAAAACCAAGTAAGCTGGCATTGGCAGGGGCTTACAAGTCTTTGAGAAGATGGTCAAAATGCAGTTTTGGTTGGCCCTGGCAAGTTGAAGAAATAATTAGAAGAAAATAACATGAAATTCAGCACTGAAAAGCAAACAGTGTCACAGCTGAGGAGAAGTTTAAAGCATAGATGCAAATAGCTAGTTAGTCAGCACTGTGATGGGAAMGGATGAGGGTGTTATATTGTTAAATAAAGCTCAGTTTTATGGATGTGTTAACATCCATAAAAGTTGCAGGTAAATATTCCAGTCTGCATATTTGTCACGGGTGCATTGCTGTGTCCAGATTTGACCAGCATGTCGGGGAACCATGGAATAGTTGTTTGGAGACTTCAGATGAACTTCAGAACAGAGAGGACTAAGAGGGGAAAACGTATCTGTCTTCTAATATGGAAAAAGTCATTAAAAAGGGGATAGTGTTGAGTTGTTCCCATGGAGACTGGGGCACGTTTTCACAGTTGTAGCATTGTCCCTGCTTTGTTTATTTACTGAAGTTTGCATCAGGCAAAGGCAGTCTGTGACATGGTCAAGGAGAAAATCTTRGCTGAAGTTCATCAGCCCTTAATATTTTATGGAGGATTGTATRAAAATTCAGTAGTAGTGGTGGTTTACTTGTGCACAACTAATTTTTTTGCTGTGAAAATTGCTTTTCCACAGACAAAGAACATGGCTTAGTGATTTGTTGAACTCTTCAGCTCAGTCAAGGGACTTAATTTAGTAACTGAGATGTAGGGAGGAGTGTTCTTAATTGACTGATGTACTTCATTTATGTTTCTTTCCTAAGAGGGAAACAAAACGTAATAATTAAACCTTTCGTGATAAAGTCAGTTTGCAAGGCTTACAATAACAGGGAATGTTTAATTTGAAAAGGTTTTATTTTAAGATTTATAAYGTTTTAAAGCAATTCAAAGAAAAATGCAAACAATAAATGCAAAGTTAATGTTTGGGGCATATGTGAAATCATATTTCAAAAGATTTTTTAAATGCAGCTTCCTGCGTAGTAGCCCTGAAAACATTTTATTCAGTATTATAGTCAGTATAGAGGCCCAGCTAGAGTGGTTTAGTGATTGAGAAAAGCCTTCCTCATGTATTAGTTTCTAAACAAACATTTTTTTTGCAAGAATTCATATTTCAAAGGATTATTTACATCAGCAGACAAGCCATGCACCTCCTGAAAATGGATTATGTCTGTGTTTTAATACTTATTACAATAGATCGTATGCTGACTTTTTATTAGAAAATATATTTAAAAGATCTTACATTAGTCTCCACCTAGAGTACAAATTAGCTGTGCTTCATCAATATATCTGTAGCTGGAAACCTGAACTCAAAATCTTTCATGCAAGGAAAAAAATGTTCTTGGTTATATTCCTTTCTCTGAAACAGGAGCTTTTTATTACATACAGTATTTGTCAAGAATATGATGCATATTTCTTGCTGCATACTTGGCTGTTGGCTTTTGTCTTGATAATGAAATACATACACACGTGTTCTGAATGTGTCTTGACAGTGGAGTGAACTTCATTATTCCACAGAGATGTGAAGGAATATTGGCTCGGTTGCACAGTGTTCATCATGTGGACACGATTGCTCATGGCAATAGGAGTTTGTGGAGAATGACATTATTCATTTGGAGTTTTGCCTGGCATCCATCTTTATTATTAGTGCACAGCAAGTAATGTGATGATCTTGAAGAACTATCAGGAATGCATACATGGATCTTTTGCTTGCATCTACTGTGTAATTTCAGAGTTGTTCAATTTACTGAAATGAAAACAGGAAGACTTTTTTCACTGTTTCTTAATTTTCTTCTTAGTCATCACTTCAGATGGCACCTGTCTGTAATGAGAGTCTGTGTCCTACAGCAGACAGAGTGTGTCTTTAAAAACTTTAAAAGCCCCAAACAGGTGGTGCATCTCTTGCATCCATTGCTCTCTGACTTAATAAATCCCCCAGGAAGTGAAATCAAGCCTCAAGGTGAATCCCTCCCCTGTGATGCAGGAAGAGGAAAGTTGTTTTGTGTGTTGCTTCTGCATGGGGAGTTGGAGTATGCTGAGTTTTCTCCTTGAAAAACACAGGTGTATGAACCACTCCCAGATTAATGGGAAGGTATCTAAAGGGTATTGGTACAGACAGGGTGATGAATGGAGGAAAAAAAACACTAATGCAGAGCATGCTGTGTCAGATTTGCTTGAAGCTGTTCTCCCTGCTCTGGAAAGAGAAGCAATGAAGACAAAATGCTGACCTCTTTGAAGCTCATTCTTCTTCTAAGAAAATGTACTTAGTCTTTCTTTCTTGCTATTATTCTTTGTCAAGAAATCATACCTTCCGGGTAGAGCAGGTTTTGGCCTCCAGGAAGAGTTGCACCTGCAAGTGATTGAAAGATGTTGTCAGGAATCCACTTCAGCTAAGCCCAAAACACAGTTTAGTTGTGACCATATTGCTTTTCTTCCTCTATGGAGAGATTAAGGCTCATCACTAAAAAACAAGTTCAGTTATGAATGGAGTTATTTTAGCAATTCTTGAAAGCACATTTTTTTCCCTTTGGCTTGTTTGCTTTCCCACTTGCTCCTAATATTAATTGTTAATGGAATAACATCTTATGTAATTACAGTGGAAGCTGTAATTTTAAAGTATCATTATCTGGAGAAAATATTTTTAGTGTTCTGTTTCATTTTATCTTTATTTATAAGCATAGCATTCAGAAGAATAGCATCGTGTGTATAGCTTCAGAATGAAAGCTTTAAAAGGAATTCTGTCAATGCTAATAATTTCAATCTTTGACCTGCAATTCTATGTTTTATAATGTACTTATTTGTGTTTTGCAATTTGTGTTTAATTGCATGTCTAAGAAGGCTCGTGCATAGCATTCGTCCTTTAAATCTTTCATTAGTTTTATTTCCTTGCCAGCAGAATATGGCTGAATGCTACAGCAGCTGCTTTACACCATAACTTTTCTGTCTTGTTGCTGGTGATGACAGCCAACAATTTACTGTGTGTATTAAGTTTGGTTCTGTGTTGTTGTATAAGTTTTTAGGAAAATATTTGCACAAACATAGGACAACAAATGTCATACTGACCTAATTACTGTTCTTTACACTTTCTATGAGCTCTCCTCTTTTCTGCTAGCTGGAGATGAGTGGTTTGAAAATGTATTCTCTGGCAAAATATTCAGATTCATTATCTTGGTCTTTATGGCATCATAGTTCTCATTTCTGTTTAGCTGGTAGTGAGGGATTATTATTATTTACAAAAGTAAGTGGCAGGAGGGAAACCTGCTGGTGAGATCCATGCTCCCGAGCTCACACCAGCCACAGAGAGAAGCATCGCCTGGGAGTTCGCCCTTTTCAGGGAAGCTGACAATGTTTCCTAGGTGGGGAGTCAGGGAACGAGCTAGGACAGGGTCAAAGCCAAATATTCAGGGGACTCAGATCAAGAGATCAAAAAGAAAGAAGATTATAGTGACAGTACAGGCACACATCATCAGAGGATTTCTGACCTTCAGAGGTGTACAAATTTTATTCAGTCAGCGTAATCCGTGCTGACCCTGGCCACCAAATAACAGATGATGATCTCAAAGGTTAGGGGCAGATTACTGCAGCACAAACAGAGATGATGTAAGTATCCACAGGGCTAAACTAATGTCCCACGGTGATGTTTTGGGGCAGATGGAGCAGTTGACTCCTTGGGGGAAACAGGTGATTTGAGGCCTGAAGTCCGTCTATGTGCTGACACCAAAGTGGGGTTAACAGCAGCACCTCAGCCTCTTACTGAGATTCGGTTCACACTCCCAAGGACAGCCTCCACATTTGAGGCTGAGAAGCAGGAAAACTGGAAACGTCTCGGTGTGGACTCAGGGCCTTAAGGCAGACTTAGAGTGCCTTAAGGCATTGACTGACAGTCACCTCTGAATCTGCATTTGAAGTATTTCTCAGAGAAGCTAAGAAACGTGTTGAATCAGAAGCATGGAGCACTCTTTGTGTAGTCTGGAAAATGAAACAGAATTAGCAATTCCTCCTATGAATACCATCTGCTTAATGAGACTATCTGTCAGTACCTATCTGGACAATACTGAGCCCATTTGTTTGTGGTGGTGAATGTGGCCATGATGGAGGAGATCAAGTGAAGTGACAGTTTCAGTGGGGTCAGTAGCTGCCGTTTCTGACAAAGATTATTCTCATTATTTGTGGTTACGGATTTGCTTTTTCTCTTGTGTTTTTTCACGTTGGTTTTTGGTGGGTTTGGGGGTGGGGTTTTTTGTAACATCTTAACAATAAAGCCTTTCTAGGTCAGATTAGCCCAGTTGGTTAGAACATGGTACTAATAATGCCAAGGTTGTGGATTTGATCCCCATACAGGCCATCTACTTGGGGGTTCCTTCCAACCCAGAAGATTCTGTGATCTTCTCACCAGTTACAAGAGTCCTTATTACTGTTCAGCTTACATTCCTGCCAGTTCAGTATTTGATTCACTTTTTTTTTGTGCTTTCTAATGTAATTCTGAAGTAATAGGACTCTAGCAAATTTTTGTAAATGATTCAGGCATTTTTGATTGCCCCAAATTTCTCCAAATCTTGAGATGTTTCTTAAAATGACCATAGCACTTATTTTATTCATATAGCATTAGACTAGATAAATGCAAAAGAATATTTTTTCCTGGAAGCAAGTTTAGATAGGAGTCTTGGGATTTGAGTTAATGCAATTACATTGCTTATATGTTATTGTTTTCAGTTCTCAGTTTTTTCTTGCAGTATTTTTGTTATACATACCTGTAGGTTAGGGTGACCCCTCTTGATCCATGTGCTGCTATGTGGCAGGCAGTCGGTCAGTGCTGGCAAAGAGTATCTGGGCTGTGTGAGCTTCCGGATCCAGGAGGTAAAAAGTCTGCAAGGCAGCTGCAGTCTCTGTTGGTGAGTCACCTAAAAGCCCACTATGTACCCAGTCCAGCCTGATCCCATATGAAGCAGGATTACTTCCATCTCCCTTTATCCTGCTTTTGAATTACTCCCAAAGGTTCCCTTCTGCTTGCTGTTCTCAGAAATGTATCCTGTACTTTCCAGGTAGAAGAAAATTGTAGTGTGCAACTCCTAGGGTGAAGGAGGTTGGCTGTCTCACTGGTGGAGGTACTTTTGTACTTTTCTGTGTGTGAGCACTTATACTACGTAGGGATTCTCATTTCCAACTCTTAGACCAGTATGGTTTGCTCAGCAGTTTCCACTATGGCCTGTATAAATTAGCAGAACTCTATGGCAAATTCATTATCCTTATTTGCCTTCAAAGTCAGGTGCAGAGTTCACATACAGAGCTCAATTTCACTGCAATTGATAATAAACCAGGAAGGTTCATTTCTCTGGTTTTCCACAGCCTGTCCATCTTTACAACATCAAATTAAAAGCAGATGCTATCATGGGACAATCAAATGCTCGGCCTCATCAGTTTTCAGCTCCTTCATCCTCCGTTGAGAAGTACTTCCCACTGTTTTTTCTTTCAGTTCTATATTTCAAACACTGCTTTCACCGCTTCACAGTTTTTACAAGAAAATATTCTTGTCTCTGGTGCAGACTAGGAGAAATCTAATTTTGTTGTGGTAAAGTGCCTGCCTCCCCATTACCCTCCACAATAGGGTAACACAGTGTCATGGTTTGACACTGGCCAAATGCCAGGCACCCACGAACAGCTCACTCACTCACTCTCTTCTGCTCTGCAACTGGACACAGGAGAGAAAAATTTAACAAGGGTTAATGAGTTGAGATAAGGACCGGGAGAAAAAAAAACTTCAAGGGCAAAACAGGCTCCGCTTAATGATATAAGGTGAATTTATTACTAACAAGATCAGAGTAGGAGAATGAGAAGTAAAATAAGCCCTTAAAGACACCCTTTTCTTCCCCCAACCCCTCCCTGCTTCCCACCGATGGCGCAGGGAGACGRGGTGGGGGTTGTGGTCAATGCATCACCTGAGGTTTTCTTCTGCTCCTCAGGGAGAGGAGTCATTCCCCTGCTGCACTGTGGGGTCCCTCCCACGGGCAGACAGTCCTCCCAAAACTGCTGCAGCGTGGGTCACTCTGCCGCGGGGTGGAGTCCTCCAAGGATGGCTGCTCCAGCCTGGAAGTAAGGCCTCTCTTTCCACTGGGGCTCCCACCAGACCAGAGTGTCCTGGTACCCACCCGCTCCGGCGTGGGCACCTCCCCCACAGGCTGCAAGGGGATCTCTGCATCCCCCATGGATCCCCATGGGCTGCAGGGGCACAGCTGCCTCACCATGGCCCTCACCATGGGCTGCAGGGACATCTCGGCTCCGGCACCTGGAGCACCTCCTCACTCTCCTTATGCACTGACCTTGGTGCCTCCATTGTTGTTCCTCTCACATATTCTCACTCCTACTCTTCTCCAGCTGGAAAATTACAACTGCACAGTGCAAACTTTGTTATGATTTCTTCTTAAATATGTTATCACAGGGCCATTACCATCATCTGTAATTGGCCCAGCCTTGGCCAGCAGCACATCCATCACTAGAGCCATCAGGGATTGGCTCTGCTGGACATGATGGAAGCTTCTAGGAGCTTCTCACAGAAGCCACCTCTGTGGCCCCTCTGCTACCAAAAACCAGGCTCTGCAAAACCAACACACAGAGCAAATTATAGAGCTTTAATAAATGGCAATGATGCATCTAGGAGAACATTTCCAGGATCCCAGAATACCTTTGGCTGTATATTTGTGTCTTCAGGCATAATTTTTTTTGCCTTCTTAAAGCTTAATGACAATGTTCATGAAATCTTTGACCACTGGCAAATGGATGACCCGCTTTTTGTAGCAGTGGCACAGCTACACGAGCTCCAGTCTCCCTCCCTGTCAGCATTGAATCCTTTCAGGCTTCTGCATTAATCCCCAAAGACAGACATGAATGAAATATTAAAATTACCTTTTGTCCCCACTTCTGCCTGTGTTTGAAGCAGTGTGTGTGTGCATAAGGGTAGAGTGAGGGCAGTTGCTGACAGTACTACTGAAGAACTGATCAAAGGAATAACATTCATCCACATCCTCAGCTCCGTAGATCACAGCCATATCATTAACTGTGTGTCTCATCTACTTAGGCTAGTGTGAGAGCTCTGTCTGCTTGAGTCAGAGTCGCCAGGGGCAGCTTGTGGGACCCTGAATAAAAGCTGATTCCATCAGGATGCTAGGCAGCAGTGTTTTTAGAGACTTTGCTAAAAATTCAGGAGCAGGTTATTGTAACTATACTTCCGCTTATTTAAAATCTTTGCAACTGAGAAATATTCTGGAAATGACCTTCACTAACTATTCAGTGTGATCTGGTTTGTGAACAGTGGCATGAACAAAAAAGAAAACCCACTGAAACTCCAGGTGCCGTTTCTTTGCAGTGCTTCAGTACTAACACTTCTCATTTGTCCACCTAAATCACTCAGGGTTGCGCAAACAAATTATGAGCCTGAAATACTGCAGGAGATCCAGAACAAGCAAAGGCTTCTCTTCTGTGTGCAGTTTATGGTGGTGATTTCAATTCAGCTGGCTGCCTTTTTGGTCTTTTTTCAAAGTTCCCAACTGCTACAAATGTGCACGTAGCGCTACACAGTAGCGTGTAGTATACTTATCAGAGTGACCTCTTTTCCTCACCTGTCATTGATAAAAAACACCAAGCTGCTGTTTTTCGTGCCCCCATGGAGTTCATATGGAAAGAAGGCAGGCCTGAAGGACACAGCCCCGTGGTCCTGCCACCTTGGTCTGCCCACGAGGTCRTGCTGCCATGTGTGACCACTGCACAAAAGGCTGTTCCTGGAGCAGTTCATAATCACTGGTCACAACCAGTCACTTTTACACAGTCTGTGCAAAGCTATTTTGGGTAGGATGTGATGTCTTTGAATCTACTTTAACCTGCAGTAAGTACATAATGTTTTAGAGTTCTAGAAAACATAGAGCTATACTAATCTAAATAACTTAGAATCACCTGTAACTTTTGACAGCAGACTCCTAACTGATTGGATTTGTAATCATCATTCACCTAGGAATCTGTCTTGGAAGGACAAAGTCTGAATTAAAGGACTGTTTTGGAAATAAAAACCTATGTTCAGGCCAGTGGTTATGTTTTAAGAAGAATCATTTATTATCTGTAATGAAATTGAAAATTTCTCCTTGAGTTTAAACTTTGCTTATGATGCTATACTGGGCTTAAGTAAATCAATCAAGCAAAAGTAAGCACTGGAAGATAGTTCGCTGGTTTATATCTCTCTGTCTAAAGAAGGGAGGAACACGTTGGGTAGTAATTCTGTTCGGATACTGCCCCCATATGTTCTGAGAGAACTTCCTCGAAGATAGTGATGGGATTTAATGAACTGTTGTTACTCATAGAATCATAGAATCAAACTGAAGCTCAGCAAAAGCCAGGAAGGCTAAAGTTCCTATTTTCGGGACAGTTGATTGTATTTTCTCTCCAATCTATCTTTGTTTCCACATTTAATTTTCAAAGATTATATTTTCAAGGGACAACTATAAATCCAAATGATACCCGTCGATACGAAAAGGTGCTAAAGTGACAGAGTTGTTTCAAATTGTGTTTAGAGGTTGTTTTTGTTTTCTCCAGCAGTTCTTATTCCCTGCTAATAGATTGAAGGGTTTTTTGCTGCTGTTGAGCTCCACATGTCCACGATCCATCCCTCCTCATGACATGAATGCAGCTCAGCTGAAGTGCTGCTCTCAGCTCTGCTTTCTTGCTTTTGCAGCACTCAGGCCTCTGTCTTTTGAGGCTGCTCATGTATTGCATTTGTCTCTTTAGTATGACTTCCAGCTGTTATTTTGCTCCTCGGTTTTATTCTTCTGAACCTTTGCCTGAAGGACATTTCCAGAAGCTTTCATTTACTTTTTGCTTCAGGATGCTCATTTCTGCTGACCCACCTGCTTAGTTTGAGTACTGTAGATCTCCTCTAGCAATAATTCAGATAGACTTCCCTTGGATTATTAGAGGTAATTATGGGAAAGGGAAGCGTGATCTTCAGAGTCTTCCATCTCTACCCAATTCACCTCTTCTACAGCTTCATTAATTTTCTAAACATGAGAGAAAAGGCTAAAAGGGCCTCATCCYCCACATAAGGGCTCCTTGCTCTTTTACAATACAATTTTTTAGTGAAATTTAGCAATGTGGTAAGAAAAATAAGCATATGTGATGAAATTACAGTCGTAACTTTTATAAACTGAAAGTCAAGGACTTTCAGAGGTTTCTTTATAGCTGACTCTCCACAGCTTTCTGGCTCACCATTTGAAGAATGGGGTTTTATCTTAATATTTCCCAAATAAAAGTCTAGTATGAAAATTAAACGTGATTATAGAGAGACTTGGGAGTTAATTTTAAATAATACAACTTGGCTGCTACATGTTTCAGCACAATGATAATTTGAACTGGTAGTTTACATAAAAACTAAACCTGATGTTTTTTTATTTCTCTTGCATACTTCTAAGAATATTTGGTTAAATGGAAAAAAACTACACTTTTAAGCTTCAAGTGAGCAAGATGTGTATAATCCCACTTACACAAGCTTCATTTAATGAARCTAACTGGTCATAATCTCCAACAACATTCATTACATAAGAATACAATTATTTATCCCAATTTTCTGAACTCTGCTGGTCATGAAAAATTTGCTGCATTTGGCATCAAAGTGAGGCCTCATTGCAGTTTTCAGTAGAGAGACTGTTAGTTATGCAAAGATGCAGGCTACAAAAGTCAAAGTAAATTAGCTTTGATCTCCAACCTGCCTAATAGTGTCTTCTGCACTGTAARTAGTGAAAAGTTAGGAAAAGCCTGTCAGATTTTATCACAACCAGTTACAAGCAGCTGGTATCATAGTGGGTACTGTTTGGTACATACCCACTCTTCTACCATATTAGCATTTCTCAGGTTCGAATTGTCCAGGAAAGATTTTGCTTAAAGTTAAAACACAATGGAACTCTGCTAAATCTGAATGCAACTCTGCTCTGAAAAAGGGAATTATTTGTTGCCAACATTGAATAGAATTTGAATGGAACTGCTTAAAAAGCAAGACATTTATTACTGCAAAGTTAGTCATTTTGTGCTAGCCTATATGTGAGTCCTCTTTGACTTTAGAGTACTTTAGAGTGTGATTTGGGGGGAAAATCAGGAGAACATTTAGCACATKGCTAAAATTTTAGTGCTGTGCCTCTTAAAGGACAGACATTTYACAATTTATTACTCATACAATAGTTGACCAGATGCCAGTGAGTAGAAATGTTTGGAACATACATGCATATGAGCAGGTATTTATTGTAGGTAAGATGGAGACAGTGTGTATCTATATTAAATCTGTCAATAATATGACTAATTGTGCAAACAACTCATTAGAAAGATACAGTGGAGGAAAATTAACAGAAGAACATCCCAACTGCTTAAGAGTGATAATAAAATTATGGAATGTTTTAATAAGAGAATACAGATTACTGAAACTGACTGGTTATATAGAAGGAGTCTGCACAGTGGGATACAAATTTGAATGAGGGTAGGTTCAATTTCCTTTGTGAGAATTGCTGGTATACATCACCATAAATAGTCTTGACTTCAGAGTTACATACATTAACAGAGGAGAAATRTCAGCTGGCAATTTACAGTGTACTGTGGTGACAATTTTGAATGCACAGTGAATGAACTGGGGTGGAAGCAGTTTGTATGGGGAGCAAATCAAGGCCTTTTTCGTACATAGTTGATCTGATGAACATTGTAAGATACYGTTTCTACACTCTCTAAGGACATTAGGAATGCAGTGGTTTCAAAACCTACGTGATCRTGTGATCATTGGTACAGATAGGGGCACATTCATCTAGAGTAAAAGTTGCTCAGAAAACTGGACACTTGAGGGAAAAAAAAGAAAGAATAACTGCCATAGGTTAATGTCACAGATACAGGTTTTACTTTCTAAATGTTGGTGGTTTTATAAACATGGAGATGACTCATGGTGTTAGAATGGATAAAAGATAAACAATGCCTTACAGAAATAGTAAATGTAAAACAATCAGTACATTTAAAAACACGTTTTAATTATATTTTATTAGAGAATTAAGTATATAAAAGATTCCACCTTTTTTTTTTCCTTCTTCAGAAATTCTTATCCATATTCATTTCAGCTACATCTGATCAACTCATCTTAATTTCAGTTTGGTTTACTTCTGCATTCACTTCCTCAAAGTCTGTCACTTACATTACACATAGATAGATTTTAATTTTTAGTTTTATTAGAACTTTTTATTATCTAGGATTAGTATCAGCTTCTGCTGTTTACGAAGCTTTGATGCAGTATCAGGAATCACTGCAGAGAGGACCTGGAGCAGTCAGAGTGAAACAAGGTATTTGAATTTATTCCCTCTCCTGAGGTGCCTTCATGTGGTGTCACTAGGGTGAAGGGACACTTCTTGCATAACAAGACATTGAAATTCATTATAAAAAGTGCAGAAGCCTAGCTCAAAGCTGCATTCAGTAGGTCACCAGTCATTTCTGGGGTGTTGCTGTGCCAGCAGCAACATGGCCCSTTTCCTCCTTGTCCATTACATCCCTGACTCCACAAGGTCAGCAGGACCTAGTCCTGATTCCTGTTGTGGGCCAACATTTACCTTGCTTATGTATAACATGCCGGTGGGTTTGGCACTGAAGGTCACTTTGTCTAATGTATTCTGCACGAGATGCACTCCTCTCTCCAGCATTCATCCATTTCTGTTCAGTAGTTCAGCACAGAGCCTTTAGTCAGTCTGGATGATACAGAGATGTGCATAGTGCAATATGCCATTCACTGGATGTGATTATAATGGCCAARTTTCAGCTGTTTCGGGCAGGTGGTTCCTATCAGCATACCTACTGTGAACRTCATCGAGCACAAGTGCTTTTCCATTTTCATTTCCCTCATATTCTTTCTGCAGGCTGTCAAAGCTTCTCTTCCCTTTTCACAAATCCTTTAGTTCCACTGTATGTATCACTCTTGCAGTGTAATGATTCTAAACCCTGCTATGCAGTTCGCTTGTTTGCAATATACAATTGCAATAGACATTTGTTCCTAATGCAAGTAACTTCACACTCCTTTGAAGCTCATGTCATTTTTCTCTTACCTTGAAAATTCATAGGTGAGATTCTCTCTTTCCTCCCTCTGCATGTTAATTGCAAGCAGTTATAAAATTCTTTGCTGGCTACAGTTTGAGCTATTGCTACACTTCTTTTAGTGCACTTTTTTGTTYGTGAGCTATCTTTTCACATTAAGCATTTGCCTGCCTTTTTCGCAGTCTATCTTTTTTTGCAAAACAGTTTTTGTGGGGGTTTTTACACTCTAACTAAATCAAATTCTTTTTCTGTCTCAGCAGAGCAATCTTTGACCTGTTGGGCCATTTTTGGATCAGCTAGCTTTTACTTCCAATGTTGTTCTTTCAGGTATAGTCAATGCGTCTGTGCATTAGTTCTCATGTGAAAGGTTTTTACAACTATATTTAAGTTTAGCAACCTTACCCTTCCAGCTTTTCTGATGTTTTGGGAGTCTTTGTCCTTTTAATGTTTTGACCATAAGCACTTTACAGCTTTCCACTGTAATTACTCACATAATATTAGGCTACAGTAGCTCAAGTCTGATTGTTTAAGCACCTGAGTAGGACATTTCATGACAAAATTACTTCTACAAACATGGCTTTGTACTTGACATTTCTCTACAGAAGCCATTAAACAAGAGATTAATTCTTCTCCTTTGGGCTCTGCGCAGTTCTTTTATCTGTGTGAGTGATCCTATTGATACATAAGGACTTTTCATATCGGCCATGATTGCAAGACTGGACTCTTGTCTTCATATTTTGGAGACAATTTAAGGCCTGTTCAGCAGTAGCTGCTTGTGGAGTGGAGTGGAATTCATGCTGTGCCAAGCTCTCAGTTTCACACAGCTTATTACTAATTCCACTCTAATGAAAACCAAAAGGCCATCCTGCTTTTCCTCTTCATTGCTCTTCCTACAAAACAACAAATGTCAGAACATCTTGTGGAATAGGAATTAATGGGGCAACATTACATTCAATTTTTTCCTTTTTTTCTTTTAAGGAAATGCAAAAATTATGGGTTAGCTACTGTTCCAGTCATTGGGTAGTTTTGTTAATTGCAATAAATGTTCTGAACTTTCACATGTAAGCAGCAAGGGGTTTCTTTACTCAGTATCACTGGAAAAGTCTATAGATTCAAAAATAATTTGTAAGTATTTCCCAATTATTTTGCAATTTTAAGTCTCTGATTTTTTTCATCTTCCATCTGATTTACCTGCAGCAATTGCTTTTTTTATAGGCCATTCACTGTGTCGAGAGAAATGCTTAGGAAAGATATTGTATCTACGACAATTAGAGAAATCCTGCATTTTCCCAGGGATTTCTGGGACTACATTTCTTCTGTCAGTAGCAATCTGGTTATAAGCATTCTCCATGTAAGTCCATTTTTATAAAAGGACATTGTGTTTTGATTATTTAGAACCTGAAGTCACAAAGGACATGTTGTAATTACATTTACTTTGGTAGGAATTGAAAATGTATTGTAGTAGTCAGAATCCTCAGGGGAAGGTTTCTAATAAAATCTTCATTGAATTTATTGATATGTGGAAATACAGTCAATATTTGAGATATGAAATGTCAATAAAAGTACAAAGGTATTAGTATTCAGTATATGTTACAGTGCACAGCCTTGCCAGTTGGAATATTTTTTTACAAAGCTTTGTTTCTTAAAGCATCTATGTGCTTTTAAAAATATAATCTCTAAAGGAAAATGAAATTAGTCTGTTAGAGCTCTCTAGTCATGAAAATGGGTAGTTTAGATTTTTTTTCTCTTTTTTTAAACTACCTTATAGAAGTGAAAGGAAAATTATCTATAATGTTTCTCATTACCATGAATGCAAATCGGAGGATCGTTTTCTAACATTCATGCGTGGGGATTCACTGGCTTCCTGATGGTGGCAGAGACCCCTCAGCTGTTTGCTTGCTATTTTATCATCTCTACTGGCTTGGATAAAAGACAGCAATATAACAAAAATTAAGGCAGAGAAAATATGGCGGAATGTTCCATTAACATGATGTCCTCTTCAATAAACTTCTAACTTAGGTGTGGATTCCTGAAATACCTACCAGTCCTGAGTTCACTGCCAAATACTAAATCAGTGGCAAAGGGGCAAGTTTTTATTTTCCAGTCAGGTCTTCAGGGATGATACCATCTACTTTCATAGCCCCAAAGTAACCACCAGTAGTAATTCAAAACAAAAATGCCCCAGGATGGAATAATTTTCCCTCGGGGTGTTAGTGGTACAAGGCACAGGGCATGGGATCCAGTTTCATGTCTGCTCTCTGGTAAGGAGACATTGCCTGGAAGCCATCCAGGTCTCCCATGCACTTTGTCTTTTCTCTCTCTGACCAGCCATCAGCGTGAATGTGTTCCTTCTGGCCTCTTGCTCTAAAACTCATAAAGCTGGTGTTGACCTGCATTGATTCAATTGCATAGTTGGATTAGACTTTCTTAAGCCTGTTGTTTCCCCCCTGTTCAGCATAGATGCCTTTGTATTCCCCTTCCACCACAATTTCAAGGAATCTGTGAGCAACATTTGAATCTTGAGAGCTGTCAATATATGCACTGCATTAGAAATGTGGTCTTCTTGGTACTGAAAGGAAAAAAAAGAGAAAATGCTTATTTTCCAGTGCAAAATTCCTACTTATAAATTTACAATGCGTTTTTATCAATATTCTCTAACGCTAACTTTAAATATCTCATTTGTTTTCTATACTGTCTGTGAAAAAGACTGAGTTAATTGAAGTAAATTCCACATATTTATTCATGGAATAAATGGAAACATGGGAAGCATAGCAAATTATTTGCCTATAAGTTAAATTGCCACTGTGAGACACATTTGAGGAGTTTTAAATGCTTAGAAAAGCAGATGTTTAACTCCCAACAGCTTCTCTTTAGCCATCCTCTGTCACCTTTCTGCCTTTTTCTAGCCAGCACCTATGAGACTGAAATGAATTGAAAACTTTTACTAACTTTCAAATGCAAGTTACTTCACATGGAGTACTGAGAYTCATTAAGTACTTCGGCAGGTTTCCAGAGTCCCTTTCTTTCTCTGTTACTTAGCAACAAACACAATTTTTAGGGGGGTTGTTGGTCTTTTGGTTTTGGTTTTGTTGGGATTTTTTTTTAAAAGGAGTTTGTGCATGACACTCTACCATTCTCTAGACCTATCACACTGCCTGTTTCTCATCTAGAGTCCATTTTGGGGTGAATAAATGTAAATGTTGTTTGGTTACACTGCTGTTTGTCTACACCTTCTGTAGCTTCGCAATTCAAACGACATTCACACAGACACACACAGAGGCACGCATGCACACGTGGTCCAAGCATCTTCATTATTGTTTGTGTCGCTTTATTCATCTTTCAGGTCTCCTGTAATGGCTGGAGGTCTGTTTGCCGTTAACCGGAAATGGTTTTGGGAGCTGGGAGGCTATGATCCAGGCTTAGAAATATGGGGAGGAGAGCAGTATGAAATCTCCTTTAAGGTAAGTCATCAAGTCACCTTATACTTCCTTGCTGGTGTTATCATGATGCTTTCATTCATACTGCCTTTTGTCTTTTAACTAAAATTAATTTAATGCAATACTTTTTTCATTAGGAATTCCCATTATACCATAAACTTATGCTCCAGAAGSCATACAAAAATCACACTGAGTGCAGTTTCCTCTGAAAATGCGGTAGCTTACCACTATCAAAGAACGAARTTCCACCTTTTTCCTTTCGTCGAGTTTTCTCCACTTATCTTCTCTCAGACGCTATGTTTGTGCTCAAGTGTTGAGCTCAGCTCAACAAGCCAACAGAGAACTAATCCAACAAAAAAAAGAAACTGGCATAATTTTCTGCCCAGATCAACAAGTTTAATCATTTCTCAGGATAGAGTCCCCTGATAGAGTCAGCTCAGGGAAATGGGTGGAAATGGAAAGAGAAAGTCATTGGAAGAAAGACCCCTTTCAGTAGCAGTGGATCACTAGACCAGCTCAGCTGCCCTGAGCTGTTGTCTGCAGGCCAGCTGTTCAAAAATAGACTTTTTAAAATTGCATTTAAATTGTTGTAATGACATATGGGGAGTTTTCAAGTGCTCRGGTTACGTACAACCAGCCGTGGTACAGTATACCCTCACATCCTCTGTGTGGACGTGTGTATTGAAATCAGTTACTTGGCATTTACACATCGAGCTGAAAGTCTTGTTACTCTTTACATGTAAAACAGGCATTTGTATTAAATTGATGAGGACTAACATGTCTAATTTTGAAAACTGAGTTTATTTTCCAGTATACCCAAGGACATAAGAACTTTACCTCTTGGCCTCTACATGCAAAGTTTTTCAAGGGCTTGATAGAATTTCATGACATAGATGATTCGACTCAAATGTATTTGGATAAAGCTTGGAAGTGAAATTACAATTCAAATTTAGCTTCAGGATCTTTCCAGCCTACTTCCAAACTCTGTCAGTTTAAAGCTCTTTAAATAAATTTAGCATGTCAGCCATGACTAATATCAGACATCTTGCTGAATCTGAGTTTCAGCAGCAATTAAAACAGTGCTGAGGCCATGCTGAGGCCATTCTGTTGAATGAAATTTACACTGTTACCCAACACAGGGTTTCCAGGCTGTCTTTACAGGAGTTACCAAGAACAGCAAAATGTTTTGCATTAACTGGCTTACTCTCATGTTTCTCCAAATCATTTTTATACCTCAGCAAAATAAAACAGGAAGGCAGGGGAAACCCAATAGCTAGACCATATGGTTAGAATATATTGATTTACCTTCTGTCCATTTAGATTGTTTCAGAGGCAAATATAAGTAGTTACTTGTAGCTGTCACAATGGTCTCTGACAGGTCACCCATGATTTTATTATCCTATTTCAAATATTCCTTTTATTCATCATCACAAAGAATATACTTGTAGTGCTCTCCAGACTTTGTATAGAAACCATGGTAACACAACTGGAAATTGAGATACCAGATTGTCCCAGTGTGTTTTGTTCAAGTGAGAAATCTATTTTTCGGAGGCAGCTGTGTCACACTGGGTCTCATTTCAGTCATATCTCTGGATCCATCTCATTAGTATATAATGACCTTAGGGTCCCTGTCCATTCTTACAATTGTTAAAAGAAGAAAAAAATAGTCATTAGAAACAACTGCCAAATAGGAGTAAATTCCTGTTGGAAGAATTTAAGGGATGTAAATTTTAAAAAGAAGACTGCTGTTTGGTTTGGAATAACAACAAATTGGAGAAAAATCACAGAGGCGGAAGAGAAAAACAGAAAGGACTGGGGTTTCTTATGTCGGAATCACCAGTATCAGCTTGGGAAAGGTTTTTGCTTCCACAGTTTCTACTGTAGCTATAGATTCAGTCATCTTAAAACTTATTTAAATGAGGACAAGTTAGCCAGACTGTTCAATTTACCAGATTTATTCACAAAACTTGGTAAAATGGTGGACTTGCAARATGTTACAAAGTCATTGAAAGTCAGTGAAAAAGCCAGACAACCAAACTGGTTCAGTTTCCTTGGCTTCACTTGAGTGAATCTGAAGTGACAATTTACTCTTTCTTAGAGTGTCCACATCTATGGCCTGGGGAAGTGTTGTCAGATTGGTGCCGTGTTGATGCCATGTCTTACATTAAGTTGCTTGGCAAATAATTATTTGGAGTCTTCTGGATGGTGATGCAGCCATAAACTGTGTCTCAAAATATGACCTCTTAAATAGTTTCTGAGATTAATTTTTACATAAGAAAATATTCAGGATGTTATTTTTTTTTTGCAGCATCAGGATCAATTTTTTAATTAAAAGGATGTATGACATCTTGCTGATGATACTGTTTGGTGTACTTTTTCACAAGTTTGCTAGACTTGTGAAAGATGGCAAAGCACTGGAATTCACCTGATTAATAGTGTATCTCCTCAATATCAAGGAAAGCTACTATTTGGGAAATCCTAAATTTAAATCTGTTAGACAGCCACAGTTTAAGTAGAAATCACCAAAACACAGAGTAATGAAAGATGCTAATTTCCTGTGTTTCTTGAAGATCCTTGTGGTTGACCTTGGCTGTATGCCAGGTAGCCAGCAAAGCTGCTCTGTCACTCCCGTCGTTACTTGGACAGGGGAGACAAAATGTGACAAAAGGCTTGTGGCTCAAGATAAGGAGAGGAAGAGATCACTCACCAGTTACCATCATGGGCAAAGCTGACCTGGCTTGGGGAAAAATTATTTTATTACCAATGAAATCAGAGTAGGGGACTGGGAAATAAACAACAAATCTTAAAACACCTTCCGCCCAACCTTTCCTTCTTCTCAGACTCAACTTCACTCCGTATTTTCTCTACCTTCTCACTCTCAGGGGGTCAAGGAATGAGGGCTACAGTCAGTTGGTCACACGTTGTCTCTGCTACTCCTTCCTCCTCAGGGGGAGGACTCCTCACACTCTTCCCCTGCTCCAGTATGAGGTCCTCCAGGGGCTGCAGGTGGATCTCTGCAATTTCTGCTCCACCATGAACTTCCATAGGCTGCAGGAGGACAGCTCCCTCACCATGGTCTTCATCACATCCTTCTTTCCTTACCTTGATGTCTGCAGAGCTGCTGCTCTCACATATTCTCACTCCTGTCTCTGTCTAAAATTGCACACTAACTTTTTCCCCTTGTCACATGTGTTATCCCAGAGGTGCTACCACCATTGCTGATGGTGTTGGACAGCGGCAGGTCAGTCTTGGAGCTGGCTACCATTGGCCCTGTTGAACATGGGGGAAGCTTCTGGCAGCTTCTCATAGAAGCTATTGCCCTGTTGCCTCCCTGCTACCAAAGCCTGGCCATGCAATCCCAATACAATCCTTTGCACTGGACATTCCTTAGACATCGTAAATCATACCTTAACAAAAATGCTAATGGTGATCTCCTACCTTCTTGAAGGTAGTCTACCTGTGTCTACAGTTGTTTTATCTTTTTCCATGCCAATATATCTTCCAAATTCTCTTCATCCCTGTTTTCCAAAACACACCTCCGAGTTCATTAATCCCTTTCTTTATCATCATTATCATCATAATGATTATTAATTCCGTCCACAGCTGCCAGTCTTGGCAGGAGATAGGGAGTGGAGGAGCATTACCACTTGTCAGTGCAGTTGTAATCTATATGAAGGACTGAAAAATGTGGAATATTGCCAGTTCTCTCAGAATTTTAGAGATGCCAGTGAATTTTGTTGAAATACCCGCAGTCATCAGTTCCTAGTTTACATGGTACGGTTTTAATATCTCTGACAGGAAATCCCACTGCACCTCCAGTAAATGGTTTTGCAATTTGTGAACCCATTGACTGTAGATTTGCAGTCAGTGATCCTATTTTTCAATTTTTTTTTTCATTTAGCTGAACATTCTCACTACAAAACAGTTTGTTTTACTTTCCTGTAAAAGTTCACAGGAAAATATTGTTCTTTCTCCTTTTCTACAACTGCCAAATCTGTTCTTTTGGCTTATGTTTCAAGAAGAGTGACTGAAAAATCCCATCAAATTTTTATATTCTTATTTTCTACAACTTTTTCAGCCCCACTATTGTAATACTTTTCTCCTGTGTGTAGTCCAACCCTCTCGCACCATTTGAAGAGCACCAAGTTGTCGCTTTTGCATGAAAGACTTTATACTCCTCTTCCACCAGTTTACTGTTTGTATTTTCCATTCATTTCAATGTCTCTCACTGTTGTCTGTCTTGTTACTGACTCTCAGCAGCAGTATATTTCTCAATTAGTTTTGAAGCCTGATCCAAAGTCCATTCAGTACCCTCTAAGTCCTTTGCATAATTTGCTRTTTGTTTATGTTCCTTTTCCCCAGCGACACATCCTCCACTGCTCAAAAATCATGAGTCTCTTACTACAGTAATTATGACTACAGTGTAGCATATGGACTGGAATCTCAGTCTTGCATGCACAGTATTTACATTTTCAGATAGTCTCCAGGCTGGATCACTCATAAACCAGAGAGATAAGGTGGGGGAACCACAAGAGAAGGCAGAATTCAATTTAAAAGACAAAGAAGTGATGTGAAAAGAGAGTGATTCACCCAAAATCCCACAAGAGCTGTAGAACAGAGACAAAAATGCATCTGTGACATCTAAACTCCAGTCAGGAACAAAGCCACATAACCACAGCTTAATTTCTTTTAAAGCTTGTGTTAATGCCTGCGTTTTGCTTTCAACCATCCCTATAAAGTATTTTGCAAYATTCTGTTGGAAGGAGCATATAAAGATAAATTGTGAGATAGTCTCTAGTTGACACATAAACTACTCTTTTGATCTTTCCAAGCTGGAATTGCATYATTTTGGTTTCGTCTTCATTTTTTATACCTCAGCTGCAGCCCAGATTCATTGCTTTTGTAGGAAGGAGACATTAACGATTCTGAGARTTTCATTGCTTCTGATATCATTTTGCCAAATGTCCCACACCACCTGAATTCCTTTCATGGTACACTGGAGGTCTGTAATATTTAACACAGAAGTCATTCTCCAATTTCTTGCATTTAGTGCATGTGACATAAAAACACACATTTTAAAGACAAAGTTGCCAGAATTGATCTTCCCAGAAAAATATAAAAAATGCTTTTAATATCACTTTGAAGCTGAAAGATAAACAGGAACAGCTGCTAAATGTCCTTCAAGGCAGCCCAAGATTCATTTCAATTACCCTGCACAGCATACCTCAGGTGCAGCACAGCATTTTCAGGTTTTATATCTATCAAATATAAGCCTAACACTGTGTTATTTCCTCCCACTTGTTATTGCTTCAGCATATCTGACTGGAGTTTTTTTCTAATTCCTTTTCACCTTTTTTTTTTTTGACTGCTATCCTACTGCTTTAGAGGAAATGCAATATATGTCTACTGCAGCTCTCATTGCCTCAGTTAGAGTAATACTGGCCTATATATATATAAATARCTTCTGCTTTCTTGTCTTTTAAATTTGTTCTGGGGCTGACCTTTGAGTCAAACTGCTATGCTGTGCATTCTTCAAAGGCTAAGAAGCCTTGATTAATCACTGTAATAACTTGTCTAGCCTTTAAAATGACACCTTTATTTAAAAAACAAGAACAAATAGTAAATATAGGTCTGCACTTTCATTGATGCACTGGGTTGTTTGAAGACAGCCACAGAAAGGAAATTCCCACTAAAAAAAGCACAAGTGATGTAACATGCAAATGAAATATTGTTAGAAAAGTGAATAACATTATTTTAACACYATGGTTTTTATGATATTTTACTATGTTTATGCACATGTTTTGCAGTGAATTAGCTGACATGGGATGAAACAGGTGAGGATTTCAAGGTTTATTTAAGAGGCAAATCTTACAAAWTTTTTTTTTAAAGAAAATAGTCTTCATGTCCACATGGCATGACTACATGCAAGATTGCTCTGGGCGGTAATGAGTTATTTTGGCATGGAGGCAGAGCATTCATTTGGGTCTCCATTCCAATCCACCAGTAAATTTCCTCCCTGAGAAGGACTGTGCTCACTAGGAGAGCAGATAACATGTCCAGAAGCACCTACTCAGAGCCCCTATGCCTTAGTCAATTCTCTGATGGGAGGTAGTAAGCAGCAGCTTCCCAAGGAGCTCTCAACTTTACCCCACTGCACATGGGTGTCCACGGAATTTAAGGACAATGCCCCACTTTCACTGGTTTCAAGCCTTTCTTAGACATTCACACTAGTGTATTTAGGTGTATCCTGTAATGAGGTTAGAGCCTCAAGCATTTCATGACCCGGTCTCAGTTGGATGCTGTGGCTGTCAGCTCAGGGACTGTAAGGGCTGATACACAAATTATCAATAAGAAGCAGCTGCCTAAATCACCTTATAATTCAAGCCTTCACTCTAACCCCTGTTTTCTCCATTCACAGTATGAATAGCACAGTCAATCAGGGGCTGAGTTCCAGGAACGGGCAGATATACTCACTGTAACACAAACAGGCAAGCACAATGAAAGAGGCCAAACTTAGAGTCCCTTCCAACCCAAACCATTCTATTCTATTTTATTCAGTATATTTTATAATTTTATTTTGAACATGCTCTGCTTTTGCACAGTGAGATTCTGGGTTGGAGAGTCTGCCATGTTACCACATCCCAGCTACCAGCATGCCGAGAAGGCCACCGTGACTGTGGGAGGGGTCAGTACAGAATGATGTGTCATTTCCACATACACATTAGTTAAAAGGCTTTTTTTTGCATCATTTCTTTCCAGGAATCATTCTTTCACTTGCTTTCTGTCTCCTTTCCAGGTATGGATGTGTGGAGGTGGCATGTATGATGTTCCATGCTCTCGAGTTGGACATATCTACAGGAAGTATGTCCCATATAAAGTCCCTTCTGGAACCAGCCTAGCACGGGTGAGTAATTGGGTCTTGCTGTTTTTCATTTTCATTCATTATCAGTCTCTTCATTCCTTGTGAACCAGTTTCCAGTAAACCATTAAAATGGAAAATGAATGTTTCTTTATTTTTCTGAAATGAGATGTGCAATTACTGCAGTTATTCTGCCTTTCAGAGATAAGATTGCCAAGAATAAAATGAAAGCTTAAAATTACAGGGTTGGACGTCTTGGCACAGAAGCACGTTTCATGCTGATTCAAAAGAACCTAGGAATAACCTAAGGCTTGTGGTTCTCAAATTGCACACTGTTGTCAGTCATAGTTTTTATAAGCAGGACCAATTTGAATGCACATTTTCTTATCAGTCAGCAGAACAGRCAGAATCTCACGGAAGGGATGTTTTCTGAGGCAAAAGGACTGAGTAACAATGATTTGAGAAACTGTCTGATTATTGTGTAAAACCTAGTTGTGGAACACAGCCAGCTTGGAGCTGTGAGAGTGAGAAATTACAAGACCTCTAGACATTTCTCAAAGACTACTGAGCACATCCATATCCATGAGGGGCTTTTTGCTCAAGAGAAAATGTTCTGTAACTTTCTGGAGATGTTCACAGGATGTCAAAAGATGGGAGATGAAGGGCACAGATGTAGCTTCAAGGAAGATACTAGTATTTATTCATGCTTGAGTTTAATCTTTTCTGGTTTAGAGGATTTTTTTTTTTAATAAAATGGCATTAATATTAAAGTCTGCATATTGCCATAGGGTAATATTTTATGAATCATAGTTTTTTTCTTAATAATGAGAATGTGGTATAAATAAAAGAATTAATTTCTTGCTTTAAGGGGGAGATACCCTTGGTTTCAGCACCACAGGACAAGCCTTGCCATACTAACTGCAGCAGAAAGAAGAGGTCGCCTGTGCTGCCTGCCTGGCAGCTGGCTAGACAGAAAGAAGGATTTGCCTTAAAAGAGCATCACTGCAGACAGTGTGACACAMAATTCAGTAATGGGATTAGTGGGGGGGACAAAAACTGTATTGACTAAATTGTGGGATTAATATCTTTCCCCAGTATAGGTCTGTGTCCTGTCAGAGCTGCCCCATCCAGATGCTTGGACTGCCTGAATTAAACTGCTTTGTTTATGATATCCCCTGCAAGAGTCACCCACAACTYGAAATAAGAAATTCAAACCTCAGTCTGTTTTTCTGCTGCAGCACGTAGTATCTCATTAGAGAAAATGCTGTCTCGTGCACCACTTGTGGGAGCAAAATGCAGTAATTTCTATTTGSACTACTGTCATCTTGCACAGTTCACCACTTAACTGGCTTTCATGGTGGCACTGTGAGTGCTGTTAAGGTCYGGTTATTAAAAWAATTTATAAATTTTTCTGCCCGAATTAAGGTGCAAACGAGACCATATGCCAGTGTCAATAGTATGGGTTTTATTTGATAGTAAATGTGAGAGAGAGAAAAAGAGGAGAAAGAAACAGGAAAAAGGGGCGGGGAGTGTGGGGACAGAAAGAGAGTGACAGAGACGGATTAAGTAGAATGTATCACCACTCCATAGACCCCGATGGCGTTCCATTGATCCTCTTCTTCTGGTCTTCTTGGTGGTGAAGGTCCCCCGCGAAACGTAGAATTCCRTGGGTTAATATACGGTCAGGTTAAGTAGTAAAATCCAGGCACCACCCCGTGGGGAGGGCAAGTTTGCCATTGTCTTTTGCAGCAGACTTTGGATCTGTTGCATCACTTTGCTTCATGTGCCGTCCTGTGGTGCAAGGCCTCAGGAATGACTCTGGGGGGCACTTCAAGGGACCTTTGATGGGTTACGACACCGCCTCAGATGCCTCTCACGTGAATGTCCCGTGGACATGGCCTGTGGGGTTGGGGGTTTCACAGCTGGGCTGGTTTGTGTAGTAAACCTGGCTTCTGTGGGCTGTGCTCTCTCCCCACCCTGAACTCAACCAGGGAAGAAGSTCTGCTGTGTTTGGCTCTCTTATGGATGCATTCGTCTCCTTCAGCTTTGTTTGTTTCTCCCAGGACCTGAGGTGATTAACAATGGGTTTTCCCTTTATCTAATCTCAGCAGTTTGACTTACAGGCCAAGGTTCCAGTCAGGCATCTTCAGGGAGGTATCTTGGTTGTAGCTTCTTTGTACGGTTTTTGTTATAATGAGCAAAACTTTATATCAATGTTTAAGGCATGAACTATTTCAGTCTCTGACAAGTGCCTAGAACCATCAGGTAGCCACAGCCTGCAGCCTCCCTGTACTATTTATTTTAGCTTGATTTCAATAAATCACTCATGAAATATTACTGAAAAACATTTCCAGTTATAGAAATGATATTTCTGCCCATGCACAGACTGATTGCCCTGTATCTTGTGGGAAAAGATCTGGTGGTGGGTCTTATCCTTGTATTCAAATAATGGCTAGTTTTTTCTGTGTTGTGGCAGTCCAAAACGTGATGTTAGGTACATTTGTGGCATATATTTATCACTAAAAGAAACTTTGAATTCTCAGATCCACAGCTTCTTTCCAGTACAGTATTCTTTACATTGCATCAAGGCTACCAAGAGTACAAGAGCATCTGTATGTTTTGGTGTTTGGRGCTATCTCAATAAGTTGCCAAGGAAGAGTTTTGTCCTTGACCCTTCATAATTTTAAGCCTAAAAATATTCTCTTTCTCTCATCCTAGCCAGAAAAAGAAAATCAAGGACAGATTAATCTTCAGTATGTCACTCCCTTTCATAAAGACTTCTTGTCTTCCAAATAAAATGCCCTAAGTGGAGATGTTAGCCAATATAATACTAAGGAAGGATGCACAGGARTGGCCTGGATATTTCAGCTGTCTTTGCGTTATCCTCGACATGATATCATCCAAAGATTACAGTCTATGCCTTATGAGTTTTTTATCTAAAACTTCCTTCTAGTTCAAATATATAGTGAATAACAGACTCAAGAATATCTGGAAGTATTAACCCCACTGGCAAAAGCAATACTTTTCACTACTAAGTAGTTTCCACAAAGGATTTTACTAAATTCTTTTCAACCTTCTGCTTTTTAAAGGAGCATGCCAGAGATGCAGTTCACAAAGAAATGAACCCTAGAAAGCCCTGCTGTGATTGTATAAATGATTGCAAGATTGTATAAATGATTGCAATAATCAAGGGGGAATTTCCCTTTGTGCAGATACTGCATAAAAGATTGACAAATTTTCCCATCCTATCCCACAGCACCAGCACAAGGGATATGGATACTGGAATTAGGAAGAGAACAGAGCTTCTAGACAAATTCAGACATAGTCCAAATCATGCCACRGGTTTCCTTTCAAGCTGTTTCAGCTTATGTTTGCCCTTAACAAATCATCCTTAAAGTGAGCATTTTACCTTCCCTTGGGATTTCACCTCTCTTTATCTTTTAGCAGCAAGTTTCAGCACACAGTTTCAGCCAGTTATGTAACACCTGACCAATCTAGATATCTTTTTAGAGAGCTGTGACCCAGCATGAGGATCACATATGCTTTATGAAATGAGAGATCTGTCAAAAACTTTGTTCCACCTCTCCATCACTAAATAACCATTAGTGTACCACACACAATAGTATGGATCATTGCAGCAATTTTCTATGTTCTTCTTATCTGTCACTCAAGATCTGGAAAGCTCATGCATATTGTTGCTGTCACATCCCCCAAAAATTGAAAAGCGCACATATGTGAAACACTGTAAAGATGTTTGGTGCTGTACAGCAAAATTAAAGCAAGATGTAAACATGCATAGTAGATTTATAAACAGATTCTGACAATCAAATGCAGATTAAAAAGCTGAATATTTTTGTCTGAAGATGTCTTAAGATGTTGCTGCTTGCCAAAAGCMGTCAGTGTTCAATTTACAGGCAATTGCACATAAAAAAAATATTAATGGGCACACAGATGTCAACACCAATTCAACTTTATAACCTGGAAGCACCATGTAATTATTCAGTCATTCCAAACGTGTCAATCTCTGCACAAAACTGCAGYGACTAGTAACTAATTTTGCCTGTTTGTTTTAGGTAAGGCATGTTTAGAAAGCAAACTCCTCGGTCCTAAAAACTTCTGAATTGTTTTACTGGATTATTTTACTTGCTTTTTGTGTTTCTGACTGTTGCTTCCTTTTTAACAATTCTAGCTAAGCCATTTAGTTGTAGCCAGTTACCTATGAAATTATACTTCAGAATATTCTTATCATTTTCTTCTAGGTGTATCTCAATTTCTTATTTATTTTCTTTAGTTTCCTATTTGCTTTTTGTGGTTTTTTTTCTATTTGTGATTCTGTTAAAGCCATAAGAACTATATCAATAAAATCTCACTGTTCCATAGGATATGCAGAGATGAACTCAGTTTCAAAATATGTCTACAGAATTTCTTTCTCTTGCAGCTATTTTGCACAGCATTTTAGCATTAACTGCAGAACATTAGCTCATTAGGCCTTTCTGGATCCCRCAGAAGTTCAAACTGGATGCTAACCCAGCAGCATGGTGAATCCTAACCTTAAGCCGAATTCCTCCCTGCATGCCAGGATGTGGGATCCCAGGGCACGGTGATCCTCTGATCCATCAGGCACAAGCACAATGACATTTCTCTCATTACACAGYGTCGCTGAATTGGAACTTGAACAAGTTTGTGTTCAGGAATTCAACTGGTAAAAGCGGGTTCAGATTTCCACCTGAACCATTGGCTCAGCCTTTTTGTGTGGCTTCAAAAGGGATCTTCAAAGAAAATTTTTGTAACTATGCCATCTGATGCTCTGACCACATTTGCATTTTTSTCAGAGCTTCCTTTAATATTATGACTGTTTTGGTCTATTTTTTTCCAGCTGCAAACAATATTTGGGAGTTTCTTAAAGGAGTCCATGGACATTTTATATTCCATTTCCAGGCAGATTAAAGAACCAGGAGAATCAGTAGGTAATGGCTAAGTTTTCTCATGACTGGAGTACAAATGGATAGATGTGGCCTGCTGTTCAGGGAACACTGCTGACACTTTTGCAATCGCCTCTGTAGCACAAAAAGCTGTAGCAAAAAATGAGTTATGATTCAGCAATCACAGTAAGAAGCTGCAATGTCAACTTAGGACAGGCAAATTATTTAGGAATCARGCAAGAATCACCTTCTTGGAACAGCACAGCTATAATATATAGTAACTATGATTATTACACAATATAGCTTCTATGTTTCCATTGTAACTTTTTTCATTAAGAGATTTATAAATTCATCATTAAAATTAATTAAACCAAGATCTCAAACAGAGCTCTTACCAAAGAAAATATTTCAATAACTATCCTCAACAAGACTTTCGACACTGTCTCTCACAATATCCTCATAGGCAAACTSAAGAAGTGTGGGTTAGATGAGTGGGGACAGTGAGGTGGGTGGAAGGCTGGTTGAATGRCAGATCCCAGAGAGTTGTAATCAGTGGCACAGGGTCTAGTTGGAGGCCTGTCACTAGTGGTGTTGCCCAGGGTTCAATCCTGGGCTTGGTATTGTTTAACTTATTCATTCWTTCTAAGTTACTTGAATGAAGGGGCAGATGGGTGCTGGTGACACAAAGCTGGGAGGAGTGGCTGATGCCCCAGAGAGCTGAGCAGCCCTTCAGAGGGACCTCGACAGATTGGAGACATGGGCAGAGAGGAACCATCAGAAGTTCAACAAAAGCAAATGCGGGGTCCTGCACCTGGGGAGGAATAACCCCCTGCTCCAGCACAGGCTGGGAGCTGACCTGCTGGGAAGCRGCTCTGCRGAGAAGGACCTGGGGGTACCAGTGGACAACAAGCTGTCCCTGAGCCAGCAGTGTGACCTTGTGGCCAAAAGGCTAATGATGTCCTGGGGTGCATTAGGACAAACATTCCAGCAGGTCAAGGGAGGTGATCCTGCCCCTCTACTCACACCTGGTGAGGCCTTCTCTGGAATGTTATATCCAGTTCTGGGCTCCACAGGACAAGAGAGACATGGAGCCCCTGGAGCGGGTGCAGCAAAGAGTGACAAAGATGATGAAGGGACTGGAGCATCTCTCTTATGAGGAAAGGTGAAGGGAGCTGGGCCTGTTCAGCCTTGAGATGACCGAGAGGGGACCTCAACAATGTCTATCAGTATCTGAAGGGAGGGTGTCAAGAGGATGGATCCAGGCTCTGCTCGGTGGTGCTGAGCAATAGGACAAGAGGCAATGGCCAGAAACTGATGCACAGGAAGTTCCACCTGAATATKAGAAAGAACTTCTTTACTGTGCAGGTGACTGAGCTGGAACAGGTGGTCCAGAGAGATTGTGGATTCTTCCTCACTGGAGATATTCAAGAACCACCTGGACACAATTCCTGCGCCATGTGCTCGGGGATGACCCTGCTTGAGGGAGGTTGGATCAGATGACCCACTGTGGTCTCTTCCAACCTTACCCATCCTGTGATTCTGTGATTTTCTAATCCTGGAATACAATAAAGKCAAAGTAATTTTGTAGTGCAATTTTTTTAATATATTTTCTCCAACCTGAATAGAAGTTTTGCTTTTAAGTTAATGAATGCAATGGGGTAGACAGCTTATCTATCCAAAAGGAGCACAAAGAAGCTGGAGAACTAGATATTTTTGGACAATAACTACATCAAAGTGGTGGTATCTAGTTGTCAGGATTTACTCTATAGGCTAGCAGTGGAACCCAAGTTACAAGGCCAAAGAAATCTGTTTGGAATCAAACCTCTGAACTCTTCCAGGCTTAGCTGCAGGGATGGGCTATGGTCTGTATGGGTCTGTAAAGCAAGCATGGCAGCAGCCAGCAAATTTACGGAGATGTTCTTACAGCGTCACTCTGTTTTCCACAGTTCCCKCACAGCAACAGAGCTGGGGGCAGGCAGCATCATCACCAGGACCAGAATCTTCCCTGCCCCCAAACCCTGCAGGCTGGCCTCATGTGAGCCAGAGGTGTAGATTTTCCARTGCATAGATCTTAAATTATTTTTTTTGTATGTCTGGTGGAGATGCAAACTTTTATAGAGAGAATGAAATCCTGTCTGTTTTCAGATGATATCTGTGGAATTTCAGTTCTAGGTATTTGCAGACTGCTGGCTGAGAATAGTTTCCTACTTCTCTGCCAGCTGTGCTAACTTTTAGATGATTTATTTATATACAATACCAGCTTTATCACCTAGTTAGAATACTGTCTTCTGTGCAGATGCATTTCTTTTATGCCTGCAGACATCTCTTTATTTGGTTGTGTTTTGTTGTTTTTTGGGGTTTTTTTAAAGAAACATTGCTGAAATGAAACCCAGTTAAGTTTTAAACACAGTTAGATGTAAAGGACCAAAATAAGATAGCCAAGAGGAGGAAATATTCACAAACAGTAGCACTGCTTGAGTTAAAAGGGAGTTAGGGGAGAGGGGAAAGGTATGAAACCCCCCATTGAGACTTAACTGATATGGGCAGGTTAAGTATTGAGACCTGAACATCACAAGACTGTAATTAGTGTCCAGGAGATGTTTTATTGCTTTTCCACTGTAGAAATACACAGAAATGATAAACGGTTGTGTTCTGACACTGATGGAAGGATCTTTGCGCAAAACTGYGGGTACCATTTTCCTCCTTGTGAGTGCTCTGGAGTTTTGTACCCTGCTGCTTCCGGCAAATTAATCCGTACTTGTTGGATGAGCTCCTCCAGTCATACTTTGCTCTCTTCCGTGTGATGATTCATTGTAACATTATGCTACCCATATTACAGACGAACATAAAGTATAGTTGTCTTGGCTGGATGGATYCCAATGCACTTTTTAAATACATTTTGTGTAAAACAAACTGTATATTGTATTATTTCSAGCCAATTTAAGTACGGCTGCTTCCAGAGGTAAACAGGACACCCGTTTTGAAGTGGCAACAACACTGTGCTTCACAAAACAAAAATAGAAAAAATTAAATTAGGAAGATGATGTAGGTGAAGTGAAAATAATCCTACTGGAATTTTACCAGGAAGAAAGAGATTAGTATGTCAGTTGTTGCTGAGACTGTTGTGTTATTCTTAGCAAGTAAACAGTAATATCCCCTCTTATATTTCACAACTGAAATATAGTCGGGCCTCACACATGCTGTGGTGATTCATATTTGATTGGTGTAATTGAAAGTGATTTTTGATGTCCTGGCTGATGAGAGAAGTGACTAACGTGACAAATAAGACTACATCAGCTGGTGACATCCAGCTTCCTGGAAAATGCTCAGATTAAAAGCAGGACAACAGGAACTCATTACAGGATTCAAATGTTCCAGTAGTAGTTTAATATTGACAAAAGTAAAGTCTGTTGATTGAGATCAGGGTCAGTTTCATGCAAGTGAGACAGACACAAAAACAGAAAAAGCAGGTTATGCAGGTGAAGTGAAAYAAACAATAGAACCATTGTGCTCCTTTAGTAACACCTGATTAAAATCTTTAGAACATCCGGAGAAACTAAGACCAGGAATTACACTGTTATATTAGTTTAACTGCAGCATCTAAAACGTTAATTGGAAAAGATGCACCTAGAGGATGGAGRTGTGCTGGCTCACAGCACAGCTCGGGACCTCTCTTATAAGTGCTGTCCTCTCAAGCCAGGACACCAGCCACAGTTACGAGGTGAGGAACTACTCCTCTAATATAAGGAACTAATCTGGTTAAACCTGGCTTAGAGCTAATATTTATGGACCTGTCCTTTGACATGTCCCTGCCTCACCCTGCTTTTCCATTCTCATTGCCAGTGTCTGCTTTCTTCTCACTGTGTTTATTTGAGTAATGTCACATCTCTTGAAAATGAYAGGTGATCTTGCACACTTAAAAAGAAGGGACGGTCATTTGATCACAGAGATGTATCTTCCTACTCACTGGAAAAAATGGCCCATGAAAAATTTTCTTTTTTTGAAGTGCAGAAGTCCTCATTTATGTCTCTCTTTCTCCAAGTTGATTTAAACTCTTCTGTTAAGTCCAGTGTGCTGGCTTTGGCTGGGATAGAGTTAATTTTCTTGAGAGTAGCTAGTACCGGGCTGTGTTTTGGATTAGTGCTGGAAACTGTTATCAATGTAGAGATGTTTTCCTTATTGCTGAGCAGGGCTTGCACAGGGTCAAGCCTGCCACCTTACCCCACCCTGCCAGCACACAGGCTGGGGATGCACAAGGAGTTGGGAAGGGACACAGCCAGGACAGATGATCCCCACTGACCAAAAGGATAATCCATATCATATGACATCAGGCTCAGTATATAAACCTGAGGAAGATGTAGGAAGGGGGATGTTTGGAGTGATGGTGTTTGTCCTCTCAAGTCACCATTTCCCATGATGGAGCCAGCTTTACTGGGGATGGCTGAATACCTGAGGTTAAACCCTGACATCCATGTATCAGTGATATTGTAACTTGCTGTCTTGTAGACTATTGTGGAGTGAAAATACAAAGCAGAATCACAGTCTTAAATGTATGAGTTCATATAACCTTAAATAAAACTTGTCTAAATGTAAGCCCAGTGGTAAAGAGTTTAGCAGAGAGTAAAATTGTAACAGTGATTAAAATTAAATGAAGAATGCGTAAATGAGCAACTGATGACAGCTGATGACTCAGTCATAGTGTGGTTGCTGTCACTGTTGTATTCATCTCACAGTTTCTTGGTGACAGCTGTCACAACCTTACATATAGAAATATGCATCTACTGAAATATCATTGGGCCTTACTTATTCTCATAGAGAAGTTTTTCACTGAAAATGACAAAAGAGAGAACAAGTTGTCATTGGCCTTCTTGGATAGGTCCTGACAAGCTCCTCAGATGTCCATCTCAAATGTCCCTATGACTTCCTTATATTGTGTGTCAATTCATGTAACTAATTAATATTTAATTGATCTTCATTTAATTGCTTTTATTTTATTTTTTTGCCTTTTTTTTTTCCCTGTCAAGAATAACTAATCTGGACATCTGTAGCCTTGCAAYGAATTTGTCAATCAAGCTAAGCCACGCCATTTTCAGCTGTAGAAACATGTTGTCAAGCACTGGAACAGGCTGCCCAGGGAAGTGGTTGAGTCACCGTCCCTGGAGGTATTTAAAAGCCATGTAGATCTGGCATTTAGGGACCTGGTTTAGTGGTGGACTTGGCAGTGCTGGGCTAACAGCTTTGAGGTCATTTCCTATCTAAATGATTCTATGATTCTGTTTCATTTTTTCCTTGCCGCATGCATTTACATGAGATGTTCAGATTGAATCCAAGCAAAAGTGACCTACCACAAAGATGTGCCAAAACTGATTCTTCTTATTGTGATAAAGATATTTGATGCCATTTGAGAAACTGGCATTTAAAGGAGTTTTCTGTAGAAGATAACATAAATAGTAACAGGAGGCAGAAATCAAGATGATTCAAATCTAAATCTTATTTGTTCTAAATTCTTTGTAGATTAGTTTCACTGTGAGACTTAACTGTCTCATGATGATGAAAATTAAATGAGTGCTTAAATGATGCTATAAAACATTCACAAAAGGCCACCTAACCTGGTAGGCTCTGAAACTCCTTTGACATGTAAGTTCTGTGGCAGTATACACACATGCAGTAAAATCATATCAAAGTCAAACTGCTTAGAGCCTGCCTTACAGCTAGACTTTGTCAAGATTGGGTAGCTATTCAAAACCATTCCCRCTTGTGGGGCTTAATATGGTGACATGCTCAGATTGTGCCTAGCCTCACCTCGGGGTCAGGCAAGGAGGAAGTGACCACCCTYCTTCCTCCATCCACTGTGTCATTCGCCCAGATTATGGGAATGGCAATTCTGGAAGACTTGTAAATGACCTGAAATCATATCCTTACCTCACAGTAAGTCATTTGATTGGTAGGCCTTAAAATGTTCATAGATGAGGGGTCTCGTTTTGGTTGTGCTCCTCAGATAAGGTGAGTAAAAGCCCAGCAGCTCACTGCCAGAATTTGCAAAGAGTTATGATCCTAAGAGGTTCTTTGTAACTTATCATGCTGCTAGCCAGCCACAGAATGGGGATTTTCATCTTACAAGCTCACCCATCTTGTCTTGGACAGCCTGTATGTTTGCTCCAGGAACAAACGCTGGCTTAGCGCATTCTAAATAGGAATGTAAATGTTGTTTGCCTTTTTTGTGCAGGTTTGCACCAGACCAGCTGTCAGTACAGCCTCTCTTCCTGACTGCATTCAATTCAAGTATGGGTAGTCATTGCAATTTGAAGTTTTGCTACTAGTCTGGACACGTTTATGTTGAAAGGAAGTCTGGTGATTACTGAGCTTGTATAGTGGTAATAAGGATAAGAAATGCTAACCCCAGCTAACCGAGGTCAACAAACCTCTTTAAAACTAAATTGTTTGGATGCTGAGTGCTTGCTTCCTAGTAACTGGCAGCTTCAGAAAGAACTTCCSACTACTCCAGGACAGAGTGTTCCTTTTAGTCATGTTCCTAAACAGTCCGGCGATTTAGAGCTAGCAAATCAAGAGTTTGTATTTTTAAAAATGGACCTGTTGAAATACAAAGGGCTGCCTCACAAGGGTTTGGCTTATGACGTCAATGTATAAATGCAGTAAGGATAATATACAWGTTCAAACAGTGATAAAGATAAAAAGGTTTTGACTGTTGAATTAGAATTTTGAACTAGTGACCAGATGTAATATCAATATTTTTGTTGGACTCATTTTTTATTGGTTACAATAATTTAAAGCAGAAAAAACACCATCAGAGACTACTTTTAATATTGRTGGGGTCAGTTGCTGCAAGAGTTAACTTGAATTTTTCTTTCCTAAGAGAATTTTTTTAACTGTACTTTTACTGTGTGGCTCATTTTACAGTAYGCTTTTTAGCTATGAAAATAGCCTATGAGATAAAGTGATTGCAAAAAATGTGTTCTAGAACAGTCATAAACTGCATTTGCATTGTAGCAAATGAGGTGTACAGCATTACAGTGAAAGATATGCTAGAAATCACACATTTTCATTATATTGGCTTTTTGTTTAATGTTSTTAATCATATTTTTGCCTCATGTACGAAGTCTCATCACATAGTATTTTTACGTTTCAGAAGATTTCTGTGTTACAGGTTTTCTGCCAGCACGATGAGATTGTCATTTAGATATTGTTCTTGAATTTTTTCTGGTTTTCTTTGTCCTACCCAGTTCTATATTCTTGAATTCTAATTACTAGTAAAGTTATTTAGGTTTTCATGAAATTACAACAAAAGTCAAACTTATGTGGGGCACAAGCCGTTTTTGAATAGGGATATGAGTGTTGTGAATTCTCACACTGCTTTAATGTTACTTGCTTTATCCCTGMAGGTTTTAACATATTTGCTTCACAGAGAGAAAGCACATAGAATCTTATCTTGCAGTGTCAGCTAGAAGTACTTCCTTTSTTCTGTATCTTGCTGTCTTTATATTCAGATAAGCCTTATTAGTCCAGAGACATTTAGTTTACATGGATTAATAAAATTCAGGAAAGGAATTTTCTGATGAATCCTGAAAGCAAGTCAGAGTATGAACCYGGCTTACTTAGATGCAGAGAATGTTCTGAAAAGAAACATTACCTTATGTTGATGATAATCAGATGTATGTTGTCCTCCAGCTTATTACAGAGTGAATCTCAGCATTTTGCAGTTAGTGTTCTATAAAAAGAATATTATAAAACTTGATTATCTTGTTTTTACAAACAAAGCAATAAGAACACCCTAATGTCTCAATGTTATCCAGTGAGATATTGCTTTTTTAGTGGGATAGAAGGTTATTGGGCAGCTGTGGCAATACAGAATACACTAAGCCCATACTCCACTACAATATCTGCATATAAATTTGTGTGGATTGAGTTGCAGGAAGAATTTTAAAAACAAACAAAAATACAGAAATAATTGCCCCCTTCTTGGTGGTAAATAACAATAAAATATATCTCTTCAGTCTACCCAGAAGCTTTCCTTGCAATGATATTTGCTTTATTTTATAATTTGAGTCAGCTAATTTAACTAACTATAATTTGAATAAATTTTTATGCAACATAATAGGTAATTCTGTTTCCTATAAAATGCCAACAAAAATAAACTTTGTGGAACACAAGCCAGAACTGGGTTTCATGGAACCTAAAAGTCTTAGGTATGTTCGTAGTATGAGTGCAGAAAGCCACAGGTTGTCATACTATCTTAGTAGGTGTTTTSCTTCAGGTCAACTCCCCTTCAGGAATATTTGCTATGCCTTTCCACAGAACTTACCAGCACAGCAACACAGCAAAGCTTCCAACCCAGAGGTYGTGCAAAACCAGCTGTGAGATGGAGCAGAGCAAGCTCATGACTGCTTGCCCCCAAACATGCACATGCAAGACCTGACCCTAAACTTTAGGCAGGAATTGCTAGGTGACTAAGTAGTACCATGACAGATTAAGATTCAGATGCCTTTCAAGTGCGGAGTGAAATACATCAGAATAAATAATTTGAACCATTCTTCCACATAAGCAGGTCCTGAACTAAGAGGGAAAAAAACAGGTACCAATGTGAGCAGCTTAAGGAAAATTTCTGTTCAACATCCATCATTAATCAAAATCCCATGAGAAGACTGTGCATAAAGAATATGAAGGAAAAGAAGATGTTCAACAGACAGAAGACTGTATCTTACAGAGCCAGCAGGAAAGCAGGATACTTAGTACTCTGTAGTGTTTGCTCAACACTGTAATGAAGATAGCATATGGTTACTGGTACTTTTCCATGTTTTAAGACTAAGAAATGAGASCAGCTAAACTTAAAAGTTGTGTGGAGTGCCGATTTCTTGTTACGTTTTATTTTCCCTGTTATGAATATCATTCACTCAAAGTGTGAAGAAATTAATATTTGCTCATTCTGTGCTGCACAGAACCTGAAGCGTGTGGCGGAGACATGGATGGATGAGTTTGCAGAGTACATTTACCAGCGACGGCCTGAGTACAGACATCTCTCRACCGGTGACATCTCTGCCCAGAAGGAGCTGCGCAAGCACCTTAAGTGTAAAGATTTCAAGTGGTTCATGGCTGCAGTGGCTTGGGATGTCCCCAAATATTACCCTCCTGTGGAGCCTCCGCCTGCTGCCTGGGGGGAGGTGAGGAATTGATCAAATTTAAATGAGTCTAACATTTTACATTGTGGGAAATTAAAATTATGAAATTAGAGTAAACCCGGTGATAAGCAGTGTTATTAAGGAGGTTCACAGTGGTTGAAACAATCCCTGAACTATCCATTAAAATGAGAAACTGTCACRTCTTAGAACTATCGTTGTCGCTTTTGTAACTCATTACAACTTTGTGTGTACAGGGCATAAGATGTGTGCACAATGAGGACAAGAATGAGAAAAAGAGGATGTAGCTCTTATTATTGCATGTCACAAGATTTTTGATTTAGAGAATCACCTTAGTAAAAAGGAGGTCTAAAGTCAATGCTTGGGGTGTTTTGCATATCTACTTGTATACCTCCTCCTGTCCTTCAAGGACAATTGTGTGCAGGTGGAGTAAGGTTTGTTCTGTTTTGCTCACATGTCCAAATGTGACAAATGAGGCCTGGATACTTTCCTTTTAAAAAGACTGATTTTGCTCAGCTGTTGTCTGCATTCTGTAGCTGCTCTCATCACTGAGTACCAGTAGCAGACAAATGCAATTTCTCTATTGATGGATGAGGGGAGGGAGGGACCACAAAAGAGAAGCCAATATCTGTGCATCACTCCAGAGCAGGGGGTGAGCAAACAGCCAGCTGGAAATCTCCACTTGTGATCAAAGATGCYCTGCATTCAGACCTTTCTGAAGAGCAGAGCTGCAGCACACCTTGCTTTGACAGTTTGTTTTGAGCAGAAGAAATGAGAACACGAGGAGTGCAGGGAAAGGAAATTACTTCTTTAGTTGCACTGAAAAATTGCTGTGGCCTTTACCCCCAAGAACTACAGCAGCTTCACTCCATGGAAAGATGGCGTGCAGAGGGCTTTTTCCTCTCAGTTCATTGAGACCTATAAAGAAGGCTTCACTCTTCCAGTGTATTGTGCTACTTTTTTGAAAAATGTAGGAATATCTGTACTGTGAGTTCTAGTGCTCTCTGATTTTCAGGAGATCTTCTTGAGGCTCTCAGACAACTAACTTTCATATTTGAAACTAAAGGATGAAGTTGAAACTTTGACCAAAATATTTGGTAAGATCAGACACCACACTGCATATTCCCAGTAGTTAAGACTGGACCACAGACTTCTAGGGATAGGTGCCTCTACTATTCTCCAGAATTTCCTTTTACGAAAGCAAATTACCTCATAGTAAGATTTTTACAATAACCTTCTGTGGTACTAGCAATCCTTAATTCTTCTTTCTATCAGTTACAGATGTTCAAAAGAACTCCAATTTATATGTGTCTTACTGTTTGCTACTTCTTGGCAGTAATTAATTCCTTCTAGTTAAAGTTTCTTCTTTTTGGTGCTGCTTCCCACACTTTATGAGATTCATGTGTACCAAGAGGTAAGGAACTTATCAGTAGAAGTCAGGCTGGATCAGGTTTCTGTGGCTGCTACTGTGGTCTTCCTTCACCATCTTCCACATGTGTACATGTGCACCCCTGGAGGACTGTGATCAGGAGGTGTCTCATTTTTCTGCTCCGCTGGACAATCCTTAACTCAATCTAGAGGGTCTAACAGGAGGAGCTTGTGATTCAGGTATTCGTTCTTTTCACAGCAATATTAATATAACCTTTGCATAAAACCAAGTATTTTTAAAAGTAAATCAAAGATCATATTGGTGGTGTCAAATCTGTGCCTTAAAAGCACTTATTAGGTTCTTAGGAAGGACATGAAGACCAAAGACTTTCTTTTTCCTCTAAAACATACTTTCTTGAAAAGAATAAGAAAACTTTCAGCCCTACTACTCTAGTTTTTCCTGAGACTGTAACATTCCTGTGCAGTTTTAATTAATTTGTTGGCACTTATGAGGAACTTGAAAAAACTTGAAGGTCAATGGTTGTCAGAAGCTGAAAGAGGGAAGCAGACTGTAATGTTACTGCTTTGTAAGAATCAAGCAGCTCTAGAAACCCTGCTGATTATACACACCAAAAGTCTGTGCCAATACTGTCATTTAGTACCCTCTCTGCTTCCATTTGGAAATACTTTACATCTGCTTGCCTATGCCAGTCTGAGAAAGAGTAAACAATGAGGTACTCAGACAATTTTGGCTCCAGTATTTTGATCTCTAGCTGCTAAAAGCATGTGGTGTGAAAGCAGACATCTCATAAACAGCCTCTGCTCAACTCCTCTTTTTTTGCAAACACATTTATTTAAAATCTGACTCTYATATTTCTTGACAAAATCTGTTTATGATGGAAAAGAAGGACATTTGGAAAACAAAAAGCAATCTTTTTTGCTACACTTGTCATGACCTTATCTATTCTGTGTGTTTGTGCCTTTTGTCCTTGTAGCTGGCAGGGCATACATTCCCTTGATAATCTGTTCTGCCTTGTAAAATCTGAAATATGTGCAGTAAAGCAATGTAACAGCAAATCCAGACAGATTAAGGTTAGTGAGACTGTCAGTTCTGTGTTTGAGTGAGGTAACTGTACTCTTTCCCACTGTGGAAAAGAGGAAAGTTTTCAATTAGGTTTTGTTCTTATTCTTTTGAATATATTGGGAAGTATGGTACCAGTTGAAAACAGTAATACCCATCCCATGCTCTTTCTAAAACAGAATAATTTATTTGTAATGTGTATTTGAAATCCTACTACCTAAAACAATAGGTGTGAATTGGACACCAAGTGTTTTCTTAAGAAGTACTCATGAATCTACAAGCTGTGATCCAGCATTAATATATTGTGCAGATATCACAGCTTCCAGTATGTTGAAAACACACCTTACAGTAAATCAATCATATAATGTCAGACATTGTTATTTATTTTMGATTTCATGAGTCCTATAGTCAAGGCGTTACAAAAAAAGTTGTTTTACTTAGTCAAAAGGGTTATTTAAGCTTGGTTTCACTTGGTGTTACATGAACTTGAGTGATTTAATGAGGAAGCCTCTCAGTCACTGCAGCAGTGCTAAGCTGTAGGACCTGAAAGTACTCCTTTCTCGGCCCCAAACTCATGGATTTTACAGAACTGTTTTACAGCACTGACATGAAAATGTCACACATAAAGTCAAGTAGCACATTTGAAAAAAGATGAAAGCCTAAGAACTCACTAACTTCTTTTTCAATTATTTTCTTTTTTTTAAAGTGTGTCATCCTCATACCCTTAATGAGTCAATCTGAGCTCAGCAAGTGTCACACATCTGTTGTACAAAAGCAATATAACCCCACCCTGCACAGACTGAGTGCTGCACAGCTGGACTGTTCAAATTCTTTTATCGGGATCAGTGTCACACTGAATAAGAGTCCCTTGTTTCTTCAGTGAGGTCTTTGGCAGTGCTTGACTTCTTTACCTTTGACTTTTCCTTTTTTATGGCTCACACAAAGGATAAATACTTCTAAAATTACTATGTATCAGTTGACAGGAGAGGTGGCTCATTTGTCCGTATTTGATCCATAGACATCGATGGCCCTAGGGTTATCTGAGAATGTAAGCAGTGAACTAAAACTGGCTCTAAGTGCTGCTCAAACAAAAAAAGTCACATGAATGAATATCACTAATGTCTTCTAAGAGTTACAGATGSTTTCTTATTTAAGGCATTAAATCAGATGTACAGAAAGTATTATATAAACTGATAGCACCAAGGTGCCTCTCTTGTTGCTGTATTGGGGCACCCTAAGGGTTGTCCCAACACCATCTCCACACTCATCATTCACAGATGACCATATTGAACATGCAGTTGTCTTTAGATTGCTGCATCTCCCTGCATTTTGCTTTCAGCATGGACAGTTTCATGTCGTGATGAACATGCACGGCAGCTCCCAGAACCCCTGGGAGTTTGCCTCTCCCTCTCCAGTTCACCCCTCTCTGGCCCCAGGAAGGCTGAAGGGTACCTGRGTGACAGCCTGGCTCCAGTACAGGCAGGGCAAGGCTGCAGGAGCCAGGACATCACCCACTACCTCAACAGCAAGTCTTGCAGGAACTCATTTGCCTGTGAAAAGTTCTAGAGTTTTAGAATTATCAAAGAATATTGGTCAATATAACTGCTGGGCCCTGGGAAGCTGTATTCTCTATGCTTCTACACCTCATCTGCTCTGTAAGGACTACAGTGCCTGGAGTCCCAAAGTGAGTTAGGATGGCATTTCAAGAACTAAGTATGTATAATGACTTACTGATAGTGTCCTGTGCTGTTGTCAGAATATGTTTAATTCTGAAACAGCCTTTAATATCACCATTAACCATCCTTGTCAGTCCATACATCAAAGTCCTTAGAAGCATGCTTTTCCTGTATGCTTATCAGTGTGTACAAATATTGCCATTYAATGTTGAGAAAATAAGCTTACTATGTAGCAACTCAACGCTCTACCGGCATGGCTGATAAAATCTGTCTCCTATTCATCCCCCATCTCTAAAATTGCACAAATATGAATGTTGGAAATGTGTTAAGGTCACTACCTGTTTGTTTTCTAGTTGTAACTCATAACCTCAAAAAATCCTAAATCCGTTGTGCTGTGTGACTAGTGACAAGGCAGTTCAAATGCATATTGGTGTATAAATGAGAAAAAAAAGCCCCTGTGCTTCTGCTTTCCTTCTTTTGTCTGTGGAAGCATCTTAGGGGATTTTCAGGCTGTGTGGTGCTGATGTCTGGCAGAACATTCCCCGTGCTCTGGCTCTGGCATGATGGCTCAGTTCAGTTTCTAGCAACTGCCAAGGCCACACAGAAGCGCCAGAGAACAAAAGCACAGACTTGACTGAAATGCCTTATTGCAAAAAGAAAACAAAAATCAAAGCGCGACCCCTCTGCAGCTGAAAGGATGAAACAAAAAAAGGATGAGCTAACGTGTAAGCTGTAACCACAGGAAAAATTAACTCAAGCAAACCTTCCAGGAGCAGAGGGAAGAGGAGAGGAAATAAAGAACATGAGACAGATTCCAGCAGTGAAGGAACTAAATGTAGCTTCAGCTCAAGCCTTTTCCGGAAATGGACTGAACACATTTAGCGCACAGTCCAAATGAGTGAGACTGGGATGGAGCAATGCCATCGAGACAAAATTATGAAAGCCTTTTAACGCAATAAGCATTAATTGGATGTAGAGTGTATTCACTGTCATTGTACAATTCTGAATCACATAAATATACCCAATTATTAATGGCAATTGTTAGCAGTTCCATTTTAATTAACTTGCGTACTCTAAGAACTGAACTGATGTATCATTTAATTTTCTATTAGACCAGAAATCTTTATCTATACAATGGAAATTTAAGTGCATTGAGAAATCATTGAACATTCTCCCAAAAAAAATTATACTTGGAGAGGGTATTTCACATGAAACTTTAAAAATATGACATTAAATTCTGTTCCCCTCATTATTCTTTCCTGCCTCTTTTGCTAGGTGATATGAAAATGAAGATTGCTGAGAACTAATTACCTTTCATCGTTTTTATTGTGGGGCTGCCCACTRCTGGGTTTCTGCATCTGGTTGTGTATGAAGAGCTAGTGTTTTACCTCATCTTTGGCAGTTGTAATTGTATTGAAGAAAGAAAAAATATCCTAGGACTGGGTTTGTCGAAGATTTAGAAAGATGCTTCTCTGAGCTCTGGTGAAGGATCAAAGGTTCCTGGAGGAGTTTGCTCAAACTCACGTTTCCCCATCTTTTGCCCAGTCTGTTCTTTTTCTAGGCTAAATAAATGCACCTCCTAAAACCTTTCCTGAAGGTGACAGTTTTTACATTTTCTCCGCTACCTGGTGCTTTCCCATCTGTGTAAATCTTTCTTGATCATGGTTAATAGACTCGATCCCACTCCTTCAGAATCAGAAAAAGAGCAGAATAGCTCTGGCATGTGTCTTGTATGCAGGAGGATTTCTCCTCCTTGCAATGTTTTGTGCAATCTGAGAAATTTTCCATCTTTAGGATGTGTTTGAGGTATGCAGTGGCAATGTGTACATTTGTCTAGAATATTATGGCAACAATGGTGACTTCTAAAGTATTTTTCATGAAAAAACACAAATGACTAYTCAATTGTATCTCCATTCAGTATCTAGCTTTTTTTTTAAATAAGGATCAAAGTAGCATCCATAATTTCAAAACATGCACCTGCTTTCTGTATATTATACATATAGAATTTGTGCATGTTTCCATGCAGGTACGTGCACTTCAATTACTCAGTTTCCGTTTATCTCATTGACAGGGTAAGTATTTTTAAGAAATCCTTTTCATTATGGAGGTGTCTAAAGGATTTTTAACTAGCCCAGCTAAGGTACTCAAGGAGAAATGTGCATTTATTTGCAAAATAAAATTAGGATTTTGCTCTTTTTTGTGGCAGTGGGCAAATCTACTTTTTAACCCAGTTTCAAAGAAGATATTTGTGGGGGCAGTAGTACGTAACTGGTATGGTTGATAGTCACAGATTAATTATTACTCAGTTGCTTCAACCTCAAGAATAAGATTTTCCTTTTAAGAATAAGTTACACTGCARTGTTTGCAGCAAGCATGCAGAAGGAACCAGCATGGGTAAGCATAAGTTTCAGTACAGATTTGTTAAATACTTTTTAATTTTATGCACTTCAGGAAGTAATGTGTGACCTTATCTACAATGGTGTTATTGTGTCAAGGTAAGAGCAAGGATTGAAACAGGGTGTGCCCGAGTTTTTAATACAGACTCCTCCAATGCCTGGGAGAGACACATACAGAAATCAGTTCCTTCTAATACTGTTGATCTCTCTTGCTCCCATAGGGTGAAAGAAGCAGTCAGACCAGCTCTGAACTTCTCAGACTTTTTTCCTCTTGGTTTTTTTGCATGAAGATATTTCATAAGACCTATCTTTCATTTGTTAAGCAGAATATTTCAAACTTTGCTGCTTCTGAAGCTGCTCCTAGTTCATTCCAAGACATGGCTCTCTACCCCATAAAAAGTAATTCCTATCAGTTTTACATAACTGATGGTCAATGTCAAGCCCTTCAGAGCTGAACTCCTAACCCCCTGCTGGAAGCTCTATTCTGCAGCCCAGTTTAATGTGAAATGTTGCTGCTTGATTTTGCAGATTCGAAGTGTGGCTGCCAACCTCTGTGTGGACAGTAAACATGGAGCCACGGGGACTGAGCTGAGGCTGGACATCTGTGTGAAGGACGGCTCAGAACGAACGTGGTCACATGAACAGGTATTTTAATGACGGAAAGAAAAAATCAGTTTACAATTGTTGCTTCTCTTTTGCAGTTTTTAAACATTTTTCTGAGTGCTTGTCCTTTTCCTAAGGTAAAACAGAGTGTAGAAATAATTTGTGGATTATTACTGACCTCAATGGCTTTAATGGCTTTTACAAAGTACTCCTTAACATAACCGCAGAAATTCCAACAGCCACTTTGGCTGCCTTCATCTCCAAAAGGAATTGCAGTCCCCACAGAGCTTTTTGATGCTCCGTTGTCCCCCACTGTGTCATGAAAATATGCTGATTTTGGTTAAGTTACCTGAAAATATTTTCAGTATAGTACCTGGGCTTCTAAAGCTCTAGTCATTGTCTGTTTTTACGCTTTCATCGCAGTAAGCAGTTATATTTTAAACAAATATGAGGTATAAGTGAGATAAATGGGTAAAAGCAAGCAAAAAAAGCATTTCAGAAGACAAAGAATTATAAAGACTCAAAAAAAGCTTTCGTATAGGTTGGTTAGGAAGAAAAATATTAGCTCTCAGGAGGATGGAGGAAAAGAGTTCTGATTTTTACTCACTGTGAGTGCCATAGGAAAGGGATCATGACCCACAGGCTATGGGTCTGGCTAATGTGAGCAAAGAGAATCTAGATGACAAGTACAACCTAACCATTTATTAGCAAATTTAGTGAGTGCGTCTTTCACAGGAGAAGGTCCCAGATTAGTAAAAGATTACTAATGCCGAGGAGAAAAATTGACCTGGCAGTCACACATGGCACTTTGTAAAAACTTAAAAGCTCAGGAAAGAGGAGTCCTGAAGGGTATTTGAAGTGCTGAGGTCAAGAAATCATGTTCTAAGGGTACTGAGAAATGCAGGAGGAGAGGTGCAAGTGCATGAAACGGAGAAGCTGAAGGATGATCTCAATTTAGGTAAGTGCCAACATGGCAAAAAAAGGAAGCTGCTGAAAGAAGACTTCTTCAGATAGTTACCAAAGATACTGCATAGCGATAGGGTGCCCAGACTAGATAATTCTGGTTTGTTTCTGAAAGACATCCGGTAATTCAAGCATTTAATTGAAGGAAGTTGTATGGTCCAGACTAAACCATCACAGTGTTCTGTGGTTTTAAAATCTGAAACCTGAAATGCTCCAAAGCCTCCTCAAGAAGGGAGGGAGGGAGTGCTAAGACTGGCAGAGATGAGAAAGGAGGGAAGAAAGTTGGATGAAAAAGTGAGAGAAGAAAAACAGCAGACAAAAGGGAGACTTGAAATATCGTTTGAAAGAGTAAAGACTTGGACAAAGGGAAAAGGACACAAAGGGAGAAGGATGTTAGGGAGGAATCTGTGTTTGAGCATACTTCAGGGCGCTGCAGCGTTTGGGATCAGACTGGGTGTAAAAGGTCTTATTCGTACTAAGGACGAGAAAGTGGCTTCATTAGAATCAATCCTAGCGCGAAGGAGTTCAACCAGCYAGCTCCTCAGATCCCAGACCCATAGCTAGGAAGCCTCGAGCACTTCGGTGACTTGTGCCCCAGGGACAGCAAGCGTTGTTTCTGCCGGGCTGGTGGGGAACAGCGCATACCCTCGCACTGGCGGAGAGCGTGGAGAGCTGCCCGGGAGCAGTTCGGGCGGCGCGGCTGCGGGAGGGGAGTGCCCGGTGCGGCTGAGGGAGCGGAACGCGCGGTGCGGTGCGGKKSSGGTGCGG